>JAVDOI010000014.1:17538882-19981382 GCA_032191485.1 Leptoclinus maculatus | reverse complement strand
ACTCGACAACCTTGAATATACCTTTGTATAGATTTTCTTATCACACCATCGCTATACTCCTCCTCTCCTCTTTTCTCCTGCTCTCCTCTCAGTCCATATCTCTCTGCCTGTCTTTGTATGGTGGCCAGCTGTGTGCCAGATGTGGCCCATTCTCCCAGCTGTTGGCATCATGGTCATGAGGAAGGGAGGACTGAGATGGATATGACGAGGTGCTGTGTTCTTCATAGTACACGTGAGAAAGATAAATATATCAAAATAGCAGGAAGAAGGAAGGAAATATAAAACAAAAACACACAAAACATATGTGTTGGGCCGAGTACAGGGATTGTGCAGTAATATTCTGCCATGCTGTATGAGATTTAAATAAACTGATGAGCCATATAAGCCAATCAAAATTGTTGTAGTGAGTACCACAGACGGGCCATAATTCCCCATAAGAACATTACAGTGATGCCGCAGGAGATAAAAATGCCATTAAGTAGTGTAAGGTCACTGTTGAGTACCACAGCCAGACTTTACTGTAAGTCCCTATTATGACATTAGAGGCTTGCATTCATTGGAAACCACATGTGCAGAGAAATATGCGACAAACCAGCATGAGAATAGGAAAAATGTTTTCAGTAACATCAACACTTTGATGAGGAGTGAGTAGAAGAGGAGTGTTGCTGCTGCTGAGTGAAAACATATCACCCAAATATAACCTATCAAAAATGTAAAATGCTTGGAGGAACGTTTCACCCCACAGACCGTGTTCCTCTCTCCCTGTCAAGCAACAGTTTGACATTTTGGGAACATCATTTACTCCCTTTTTTGGCAAGAGTTCGATGAGAAGATTGATACCACTCTCAAGTCTATCCGCTAAATATAAAGCTAAAGCTAGCTTGGTTAGCTTAGCTGGTAGCAGGGGGAAATAGTTAGCCTGACTATGTCGAGAGATACAAAAAAAAATCAGCCTACCAGCACCTCTAAAGCTCACTAATTAACACATTACACTTTGTTTGCTTTATCCTTACGAAACTCAAAGTGTAAGTTGTTGACAGAGCTAGGCTAACGTTAGCTGTTTCCCGCTGACTCTTTGTGCGAAGCTAAGCTAACTGTCTATTCCCTTTGAGTTGTTTTAGAGTTGATAGTGTTTACATCAAGTATTTGGCATTTCTACAAGTTATACTGTGAAGTAATGTGTACATTAATACATACAGTATACATTTTGTTTTGGGTGAAGTAGCTTCTAACTGTGTGTTAGAAGCTAAGTTACCCATGTAGGTAGCTAAGTTACCCATGTTAGTGTTAGCTAAGTTACCCATGTAGGTAGCTAAGTTACCCATGTTAGTGTTAGCTAAGTTACCCATGTTAGTGTTAGCTAAGTTACCCATGTTAATGTAAGCTAAGTTACCCATGTAGTTAGCTAAGTTACCCATACAGTTAGTTAACACTGACATGGGTAACTTAGTACCCATGACTTCCATTGAACTTTGACTGGTGATATTGGGTGTGATTACCCAAAATGTCCTCAAGCAGGGGTCTCACATTCCTAGACAAAAATGTTTAGCTGCTTGAAATTATGTGGAATAAACGAGTGCATTTTTTCTGCTCCAAAAGTTATCGTTTTCAGAAGACAATTGAATGAAATGTATGATATTTTAACATGGGAGAAAGAACGAGTCCTGGGGAATCCGGTTTATCCAAACTGGTTTTCACATGACAGCAGCTATTTGCTGGGGCAGATGGTTGAGGCTGGAGGCCGAGAAGAAAGAGGTGAGGAGCCATTGAAGGCGCTCGAAAGATGGACAGAGCAGAGGGAGGGAAGATGGAGGAGGGAGAGGTGTCTTGTTTCGCAGGCGAGCTGCACTAAAATGCCAATGTAAAAAAAAAAAAAAGAAACAAGCATGGAGATTGTTGATAGTGTTAGCATTTAGAGTGGATTGCTCCTGTCGTGACTGCTTAGAGGCTATGGGGCAAATGCTTTGTGAAAAGGGCAACAGAAAGCAACATTTTGATTGATTGTAGGTCATTACACAGTAACCATATTGGACTATATAGCTATTAGTTGGTGTCCGACCTGCAGACCTGTTCTCTACACTTCTTCCTCCTCTAATGCATTATAATCTTCTTCCAATTTCCTCCCAGTCCTAAAAAAAGCTCCCTCTATTTTGCTCTTTATCTTTCTCCGTCCTCTCCTTTTCCTCTCAAAACATCAATTTCTTCATCTAGCTCACACCCCCGCCCACCCCCTTCGCTCTGTCTGCCTCTCCCGGTCAGAGGAAGTGGCAGTCGCTGCCTGCTGGCTCCCAGAGGAACAGACCTGCCTTTGTCCGTCTGCACTGTAGGAGGATGAGGAGCCCGTCCACCCAGTAAGCCCAGCAAGCCCAGTAGGGATTCAGGGGTTTGTCTGTGCTCGAGGCAGCCACCCAGAACGCCTGTAAATCAGCCAGCCACTCAAGCCAAGGCCTTCCCGGTCTGTAGAGCTAGCTAGCCAGTCAGTCAGGTATTATGTTAGGCACTATGGATGGGAAAAGCCCGGGGCAGATGCAGACAGACCGCAGACCGCGGTTTAATGTTTTCCAAGCATGACCAAAATTGTGCAACGACTTTGAATCCTGAGGCGCTGCCATTCAAAAACTCCCCCATTTTATTTGGACAAATTCCAAAGTGTGAAAATATTGCGGCCAAATGTATTACCTCATGCCATAAACTGAGAGCAACTGGTGGGAACATGTCATCATGTTTTTGAATTTATTTTACTTGCTGAATGTAATTAAACTGTATTTTTCTTTCTTGACAGTTAACTTCCACAAAGTAGCCTCATTGATACTTTGGTGTGTGATTGAGAAAAAAATAACAAAATTCACACAGATATCAGAGGCAAGGAGTGTTTTCGTTCACTGGAAGAGATATTGAAACATAAGAATTACAGTTTTTAGTTATTGATAACGACATGTATCAACCCACCAGAAGTTCCCTAGTTACATGCTGAGAAGAGTCGGAGTATAGTTTAAGCTACAAAAGTGAATTTGAATGAATATGAACCTATAGAGGCTAGTTAGCTTAGTGTAGCGCAAAGACTGGAAACGGAGGGAAACCGCTAGCTAGGCTTTGTCCTAAGTTCACAAAATCACTTCTACGCTCACTAATCAACATCTTTTATTTTGTTTAGAAACTATGTGAAAGTGATAATTTGTGAACAGAGACAAGCTAGCTGTTTGCCGTCTGCTTATCTTTGTGCTCAGCAAAGCTAACCGTCACCTGGCTTCATAATTAGACCAGCACCTACTATACTATATATTATCTGTGTACAATAAACAAAGTGTAAAAACACCGGGTTGTGGTTTTATAGGCAGTTATATGTTGGACTATTTCCTGGCTGAAATAGACTCCAGGGTGCAGTGATACCTAAGCTAAGCTAGGCTAAGCTAAATTAAGCTAATTGGCTACTGGTATCAAACCTTGAAAACAAATACATATATTTACCATATTCCTTTAATATCCTACTCTGAGGAAAATGTACAGTAAAGTTTTAAAGTCTAGGCCCTTAAATGCATACAATTCTTTTTAGATGTAGTTGTTCTGAGGTTATTATTATTTACCTAGCTTTACTGAAATAATAAGTCAGTAGGCCGCTTTTCCTTCTGCAGTGTGAAGGCGCCAACAAATCGGCTAAATAAATAAACTTAGTAAAAGTAAGAGAGAGAGCAGAGATTGAAGAGGGACCGAGAAGTCACTACGCAACAATACCAGCTTATTGGCTGCAGGTTTGCGTGTTTGCACAACCTCATATGATCGCACTTTAAGAATAGGATCCAAACTTCTTCTACCAAGCCCTTTTGAGGATAGGAAACCAAAAACATCCAGCAACATTGATTTTCTATTATATTTCAAAGCTGAAACTGCCTCACATCATTACGCACAACACGATCCTTCGGATATCTCGTTCACAGCTTTGCCTACCCTCTGAAATTACTCTACAAGCATGATGAAATCTGGAATAAAGTGCTTTTTTTTACAGTTATGATTTAATGGATGAGGCTTCAACAAGCCTTAACAAGGAGATCAATAGAAAGTACTATATAGACTGTCCTCCCACAGGCTGCGACTGGTCTCGCATCGGCTCACAGAGGAACACGTGGTGATGCCAAAGGGACACCCAGCCAGCGCGGAAATGATTTGATGTAATAGGAACACTATGGTTTGATTAGTGGCGCCTCTCTCCCTTCATCTGTCGCCCTGTAGCACCACTTCACTCTCTGTGAAGTCAACGTGTCAGGAGAGGTGAGCGTGCATTTACCATTCTCTTTAAGTCCTCCCTCCCTCGACATCACCCCTTGTCTCGCTGTTTTCAAAGGATGGCACAAGGGTAACGGTATGGGTTACGAGAGGAAAGAGCTGGGAAGGAGAGGAGGACGGCGGAGACGATAAACGGTTGTGAGGAGAATAAAAATAAAAGGCTGCGGGGCTGGACGACAGTCTGACTCAGCCACGTCCTGGACCGGCCAGTTCACCAGATGGCTGCTTGATATGTGCAGTGAGAACAGGGCCGAGGCACACCAGACTCTCTGTTCCTGTGTATGCGTGTGCATGCTATCCCTCCTATGTTGCTCTCCAAGCACCACATAGGGAAAGTGTTATTGCTCTTGCTCCGCATTCCTGAGAGCCAGAGGAAAATCTCAACCCCTTTTAACCCCCCCTCCCCTCCCCCCCTCTTCTCAGCTGTAGACCAGCTTTGAAGTTGTTTTCTTCTTCTTCTCTTTCTCTTCTCTCACTTGCACACACCCTTGCGCACTCCACTCCTTTCCTCACATGGATTTTGTTTACATCCAGCCAACTCCCAGAGTACATGGCTCAGACAGACAGACAGACGGGTCGTATATGGAACTTGTCTGAGGTGTTGCTTAGTCAGGCTGTGTTTGCATGTATATGATTTGGGCCACAAAAAGGCACCCCCCCCCCCCTTTGCTCGGGACACATTTAGAAAATATTATTAAAGACAGGCTGGTTGTTAGCCCGGAGAAGGAGAGGTTGTATGCACCCTCACCGCCTCTGAAGCGCAGGGCTGTTTATGCAAGCTGTCTGTGTCCATGTAGTTGCGTGATACCTGCTGCACCACAACAAATCCTGCACATTGTTAACTGATAGTGGGGAGGATTTCTGTATCTTGTTCTCTGGGAAAACCATAATCATCTGATCCCTATACATAAAAGGCCAAGTAATTTATGAGATGCTCAGAGGCCTGGTGAGGCGCATGCAGAAACCATCCTGTACATGCATTATGTATACACTTTCATACCCCCATTATGCTGCATTCTGCATCGCTCTACACTCATTTCTTTCACTCCCAATATTTCCACACAAATCCCTCAGCTCACAGCGACAGCTTTTAAACCTTGTGTGAAAAAATTCTAATCTCACTGGTCGCCTGAGGCACCAGCTTTACAAAGTAAAGTTAGGAAAGATGTTGTTAGACACCCCCCCCCCCCCCCCCCCCGCCCATGCCAGTGTCCTCGCTCCATGTTTATCATCTTACAAGATATGAAACAGAAATATGCATTGTTATGAAAGCAAGGACGAGAAACAAAACAGTATTTAATTAGTGTTGTACTGCAAAGTTTTCATTCTCATATTTAGTCTTGATATCTTACTTTTTTAAACAGGACAGTGATAAGAAATTAAATCATTTACACAGTCAAAGTTGAAAATTTGACAAAATACACCAAATGAAATAACCTTTTCTTATATATTATACTATTCTTATGCCATTAAGCAGTCGTGAATAGGGCAGATTTATGCACGTCTGTGTATTTGTAATAAAGCTCCCCGAGTGTGTGAATCTGTGCATGGCTCTACAGTATGTAGGTCTGTGTTATCTAATACAATCTGTCCCTATATCCAATATTCACACTGCTAACCCTTGAGGGTAAAGAGACTCGGGGAGGAAAGGAGAGCAGAATTTTCCTACTGTGAAAGGGAATCAGAATCAGAACCGTTTATTGCCAAGTACGTTACACATACAAGGAATTTGACTTGGTGAATGGTGCACAACAATAAACAATGAACACAGTGCAATAAAAATAGAAACATATTAAAATGTACAATAAAATATGGTAGACAAGCAAACAGATAACAGTACTTTAAAACAAGTATATTGTAAAAGTGGCAAGTGTATTTAAATATAGAACCATAAAAAGGATGTGCAAGGGAGTGCAAGACACAAAACAGATTTAATACTCACACAGAAACACATGCACTCAAACAGCCAATGCTATTGCTCTCAGTTAGCCAGTGCTCGGTCCAGTTTTTCTGCACAGTGCTGCAGACACTTCAGCCGATGGATTAAAAGATAAGTTACTGCTGCAAGTTACTTAAATGTGACGGTTGCACACTAACTCATGCCCAGGCAGGCGTGACATTTACTGTGAGGTTTAAAGGGCCTGAAAACCTACTTACTCAACCAGCTTTCTTACTGTAAAAGATGGTGTCCCACATATACACACATTTTCCTGCCAAGTTGGAACAGTATTGGTTATATAACTTGAGAGATTTCCTGTATTTAGTTTTGTCCTTGTTCTTCTCATTGGTTTGAAGTAGGCAGGGCTTAACTGGAAAAAGGTGCTGTCATGTATTGCTGTGCTCCAATCAGGGGTTGTTTCTGATCAAACCACACACATGCTTCTCATGGAACAGATTACCTCAAGTTAAACTCTAAATAGTTAATAACTAAGGATGTTATTTCAAAATGTCAACATGATATTTAGTATTTAGTGGCATTTACAGATGTGATTAATATTTAAATCTACCACGAGGAACTTTCATTTTGTGTCCCTGTGGACAAAAGCAGCTGTGTCTCTCATTTTACTGCAGCAGGGCTCTGACAGTCTTCTCAGCGCAGTCCTGGTTCTGGTTCTCCCGAGCCTCCCTTCCCTCCAACGGGCCTAGCAAATCCGGCCTGGGTCTCCAGCAGAGTGGTGTCGATGTTGGGCTCAGTGTGGTTCAGCTCAGCTCCCGGCTGCAGGAGAAGCCGCATGGCTGCCGGGAGCGGAGCTCTCCTCTTCCCGCCGGAGCTCAGACTGCAGATTGAAGGTGTCAGCGAAAGCCGAATCTGGGTCTGTCCGTGGTTGGCCTGGGTGCTGCCGGAGGCCTCGCTGGAGTCTGAGCTGAAGGGGTTTCCGGTGAACCTGCGTGCCGTAAATTGTTTCGTCTAATTTCGCAGGGAATCTGACCTGCTTTCTCGCTGATGGTCTTGTCTGCTTATGTAGGTCATATAGAGGCGTCAGGATTATCTGAGACTGTTTCATAACTGTTTCAGAGTCCGTCTTCCCTGCAATGTGCCATCGCATGGACCAATCATATGCAGTAGATATTTTCACCCTGATTATCGCTTGCTTGTGTTGTTGGGGATGTAAACATGTAGATAGTTATTCCTTTAAGCACTCAAAGTGTGTACAATTCCTGTGGGACAAGTAAGACAAAACAGCCTGAGCGTGGGCCTAAATTACTTTTTCTTCCCCCCCAGTTTCTCTTTCTCCAGAGCAATCAGTGTTTTGGCCTCCGCCTTTTCTCTCTCTCTCTCCTCTCTCTGCTTCTCTCTCTTTGTTGTGTTGTTGTCTTCCGACGCAGCAGATTCACCACCGCCAGCTAGACATGACGGAGTGAAAAACAAGAACAGAGCTTGAATCAATTACTCCGTGGATGCACTTGATTTAGAGGCGCTCTGAATAAGCACTTCTGAAATGATGCTGGCTGCATCTGCAACTTTTTTGTTGTTGTTTGTCTTCCTTGTATGAATCAGAGCTGATGGCCGCTGATCTGCTGTCTGCCTGGATGCAGATCATAATGAACGAGGCGGCAAACAGGGAGGTGGTGAGATCCATGAGTCAGCCTCTCTCCTCAAACTGATTTGAGAAATATGAGATCCGCTGCTGGAATCGCAGGCTGTTTATTTTTTTATTTTTTTAGAGAATCACCTTTTATAAATGATGATTCTTCAACTAAATCATCATAATTATAAATTTTTCCTTGCTGAAGGCAACGTTTGCTTCTTTCCATTGTGTCACAATGGTGTATGAGTCACAGGCGTTTGAGCCGTAGTGATCTATCCGTCAGGGAACCCTGTCTCTGGGTTGGAAACGCCACAGAAGGCTTGTTGGGAGATGTCTGGTTAAGAATAGTTCCATGTCTCCGGGGATTTTCTCTGGGGCGTGGTGCTGTGTTTTACCAAGAGTGTCTCAACGACGTTATGGAGCAATCGGAGAGACAAACTCTCCTCCTACTGACAGATGGTTGTGTGTACGGTTCTTCTGCCTACATGTGGGTGAGGACGCTAGTCCCCGGGGGGGATTGGAAGTGGAGTTTGGGGAGGAAGAGGAGGTGGAGAAGTGTGGGGAGAGGTCAGCGGAGGCACAGCTGGTGAGACCCCCACTCCAACCAGCTGCTGCCTCAAAAGAGCCTGTCAGCAGCCGGCCTGCCTGCCTGTACGTGCCGGCCTCTCTCCTTTGCTTTCTGTCCTCTCATCATCACCCCCCCCGCCTCCGACCCAGCTCTCCCTCTGTCCCGTCTCCCTGCAGACTCAGCCCAGCTGTTCCAAGCTTTCTACTCTCCTCCCCTGCCACTTTGCACCCTGACCCCTGGGAGAAAAAAAATCCTCATGCATTTACAAACGACTGCATGCTCCTTAGTGTGCACACGTACACATAAGCACGGATATACTCTGCCCGGTCGAGTCAATGATCCCACGAGTGACATCAAAGGTGTCTCAGGAGTGGTGGTATATCTGTAAAGCGCCTGTTTGACCGGCGGGTAGAAGCCTGAGGCGGGTGTAAATCCACCAGCTGGGTCTGGGCTCTTCGGGATGGACTTGGTTTTCTGCTTAATGCCATGAGCATCCGTTACACTGTATAGCTTACATAAAAACACAACTACTGAGCCATGCTGATGGTTTTGCGCGTTTTGTGCTACAAATTGTGAATACTTAATAAAGGAGCTGTAACATTCTGGAAGGATAGCACCCACCCTCCAGTTCGCCCTCACGGAAACACTGTTAGCCCTGTCAGCACTTTTGCACTATGAGTCGCCGGCTCACTGACGACATGTTGAGACGCAATCCAAACGCTCCCGATCCCGGATCTTGCACCTTTAACTAAAGTTTAAAAAAGTTAGGATTTTATTGTCATATACATATACACATATACGAAATTTGACTTCTGCATTTAACCCATCCCTAGCTCATTGGGAGCAGTGGGCTGCTGAGAAGCGCCCGGGGAGCAGTTAGGGGTTCAGTGTCTTGCTCAGGGACACTTCGGCATAGGACATGTAGCAGCCAAGGATCGAACCGCCGACCTTGCGGTTACCCTCTCTACCCATTGAGCCACTGGCCATTTCCCTGGAAGCCATCAGTTTCATTTTGTCATATTAGGGTGAGGAAATTAAACTTGCAGAGACTTGAAACGCGCTTGAGGTCGGCAAACGTCATCATTGTGTTGCCAACAGAGACTGGCAAACTGTGTGGCTCTAATTAAAAGTAGCGGTGAATTAATTAATATCTTTAATGTCATACACCAAACAGCTGCACAGGCATGTGGGTTTACAATACCAGACACTACTTATGTTATAATCAGAGGCATGAAGAAACAAAAATGAATGTAGGCACGTTGATGATGAGCTTGCAGAAAGTAGGAGTAAAAGTTTACAGCTTACATGCTAGCAGCTGCTCGCAGTGGTGCTTTGAGCTAACGCTAATCATGCTAACAATAAAGACAGCACAGCTGAGGCTGACAGGTGTGTCATTAGTTTTGCCGGTATTTGGCCATAAACATTAAGTAAAAACACAGTGGAATGACTAAAGTCAGTGGGGTTAATCTTCTGGGGACCATGAATGTCTGTACAAAATGTCATGGCAATCCAGAGTTAAAGACCAGACATCCCTGGCGCTACAGCCAAGAATCAAGTCTCAAATCCTGTATGTCTGAAATTCCTTGAAAGCACTAACAAGTAAACTCTTTAAGTTTTCCAACTGCTCGGCCACTAAACAACAACAAAAAAATCTCGGGGACATAACTGTGATGCATCACTGATCTGTAAGGTAGAAAGCCAAGTCTTTAAACCGACAGCATGCCATGCTTTGATAAAACGGCAGCACTCGTGTGACAAATACTTGATTTGTTGCTAACGCGCATTATCTTTGAATCTGGAGACAAGGCGAAGAAGTGATCGCAATAATTTGGTGATTTGATGATAAATTATTAACCTCACCAAATGCTCACTGATGCTCAATCTCCCTTGATTTTTTTAAAATCTTAATCATATGACCTACATATTGATTTATGTCTCTTTTTCCTGCTATTTGCCCCCCCACCCCATTAAAAGAGCTAAACCCTACATGTTCAAATCTGAACTCGGGCCACCCAGGCTGCACCTTACCATTCCCGGTTGCAGTGGGTGCTGGCGTGCCACACTCTCTCTCTCTCTCTCTCTCTCTCTCTCTCTCTCTCTCTCTCTCTCTCTCTCTCTCTCTCTCTCTCTCTCTCTCTCTCTCTCTCTCTCTCTCTCTCTCTCTCTCTCTCTCTCTCTCTCCCCCCCAGTTGCTATTGTTCCCTCGATGACAAGGCCCACGTGCCCCCCTATTCAGCATCCTGGTGGGGGGTAGGCGGGCCCTTTGTCTCGCTGCCATTGTCCCCAGACACACGCTTCCATTTGACGGACACACGTGCTGTCAAAAGAGAAAAGGGAGCGCAGGAGGAGGTGGAGGAGGAGGGGCCACCGCTGGCCATTATTCTCGGCGGTGAAAAGACGAGACGCGCTGGCCATCTGTGGTCCCTGTCTGTAATCTGCAGTGACTGCACACACAAACACACGCACACTTCTCGGTTTCTAAGAGAATCCCTCTCTTTTGTCTCGCCACGCTTTTCCTGGGTGCATGACGCCTATTTAAGGTGGGGCGGGGTCGGGGGGGGTTACCACTGAAAGAGAAAGAGAGTGTGTCACAGAGGGCCGACATGGTTGAAGGGAAGCTACTATGTTGGAGAGAAAGTGCCTGTAAGAATGTCCTCTCATCTTCTCTGTATGTCAAAGTGACTATTGTTGAGCGCCGGTTTTCTAGCAACGGGCTTAAACACCAGTCCACTTGTCCTCTCTCTCTCTCTCTCTCTCTCTCTCTCTCTCTCCCTGACCTCTCCCTGTCTTCACCTCAGCAGTGTTTACCCTGCATACCCTCCACTTCCTCCTTTTTCTGGACGTTAACTGATGTTCTCAGAACTGTAGGCGAGTTTCTGGAAGCCACTGTGGGATGTTTTCACCAAGCTGAGATAACTTGTCCAGTGGATGTCTTGTTGTCTCATTCCTTCCTTCCTTCCTCTCATCTTTCTTTCCTTCTTTCTGTCTATATTTCCTGCATTCATTCACTTCCTCAGTTTTCCATTGTGGGTTCCTTCCCTTCATTCTTCATTCTCCTTCAGTCCCTCTCTATTTAATTCCTTAATTCTACTCAGTTTTCGGTTGCTGCTTCTTATTTGTTCCTGTGACATTTCTTAATTTCCTTTTCTAAATCCTCTCTGATATTTCTTCTTGTTCTTGTTCTTCTCTCCTACACTCCTTACATGCACGTAGGAGAAGTTTCTGCCAGAATTCTCCTCAGTCTTAGGCAACAAACCTACTTCGTTAGGTTTAGAAAAATGTATGATTTGGTTTAAAATGAACCCTCTCTGGTAGAAAGCCCTGAACACAAACTTCTCCCATGTGCTACTTACATCAGTAGAAGACATGTATTTGATAAATGTAAACCTCAGACAGACATGAGTATGAGCCGGCACTGCAAAAGCTGGGAATTGATCATTCTGGAACATTTTGCTGTGCAAATAACATCCCTACGTGGATTATCATCGAATGTGTACTCTAGATATCAGCTGTCAGACGAGTGCAGCAGCGCCACCACGGTGCGTGTCTGCCTGAATTTCTACACCCAATTTCCTCGGCCTGTGTTTCTGCATGACCAACGAGGGCTTTTAGTGCCGGTCGATAAGACTCGACCACCCTGTGAAGGTCATTCACTCTCGCCTCTCCACAACCGGCCCAAACTTCCAAACCGCTGTAGGGAGATGCTCTTTCTTTGTGTGTGTGTGTGTGTGTGTGTAGCTTCTGTGTCGCCAGATGTTGCTCCAACCAGGATTGTTGCTTCCTTGTGGCGCAAGAAAATGCTGCAAGGTTCGCAGATTCGAAAGGGGCAGACAGATGGTTGATGTCACATAGCTCGAACAGATAGATTGACAGACAGATGGATAAACAGATAATAGATTCATTTATGCAGAGCAAGCTTTCGGCCGTCTGCAGTGTGTAGGAGGTGGCCAACTTCAAAGTAAAAAGCAGCATTTAAAGATTGTAGAAGCAACGATATGAAACTTTATGACCATTGTATCAACATTTAGTCAACTTCCGATTGCGTCCTGTTTAGGAATTCAGACAAACAGAAGTCAGACTGGCAGCCTGACGGAGAGTGATGGGGCAGATGTTAAAAGCTTTAAAAGCCTTATTGATTTTAGAGTACCGGCCTTGTATCTAGTGGCTTTACGTGCACAAACATGCATTATGCATGAATACTTTGTATCGACGCTCAACGCTAGAAATCCCAAAAGAAACGTGACTTTACATGAGGTTCACAGCAAGACGGCAAACACACATTCATGTGTGTGTGTGGCACAATCGCTTCCTGTCTGTGCAGATCTGACAGGAGGTCAGAGGTCAGAGGTGACAGAGAGTGACCTGGATGTTGACACACACACACACACACACACACACACACACACACACACACACACACACACACACACACACACACACACACACACACAATACACAACATGAATGGACACAGGCAGCTGGCCTGTTACCATGAAAGTGTGTTATACTCCTACTATCCAGCAGGGGCGCTGTTACACAGGCAGCAGAGGTCCGTGCTTTGGCCTCTCTCCTCTCTCCTCTCTCCTCTCCTCTCCTCTCTCCTCTCCTCCCCTTGCCTTTCCCTTCCTCTCTTATCTTCTCCTCTCCTCTCCTCCTTTGTATCAGCACCATCCATCAATCTGTGTGCTGTGTACATAACAATTAGATTATAAATTGCAGTGTAATTATTGTGTACATAGACGATATCAGCAAACTGGGACAAATATGTACAATACAGGAAGACAAAAGATTAAGAAATGGAGAGATAACAACTTAATGGTATTATTTATTTTTAATATTGTTACAAAAAATAGCTAGGAAATGAATGACATTGTAAAAGGTTTTGTTACTTGGGAACAAAGCACGAGGCTAAACCAGGAACAAAGTCCTCGATATCTGTAGAATAGTATGAAATAGTAAATTGCAGGGAATGCATGGTTAAATGTAAATGTATCAACACACAACATAGTGAATAGTGTAGCAATATATTCATCACTCAAATAAAATGTTGTGGTTGTTCTTATCCACTTTCCTTAAGGAGAAGGCTTCATTATTATCGTGGAGTGTACAGGCCGTAAAATCAGTCCCCTTTAAATATAACGATTAAAAAGTTAGCTCCGGGCCGCTCTTGAACTTCTTACCACTGCACTCCTTGTGTGCTCCTTCCTCTAGCTATTAGCAGATACACCAGCTAGTTTTTTTACTGTACAATTTACGTTTAATCTGCGGGCCGTAAACGAGTTATCAGCCTCGTCCTCTCTGCTCCTCACCAGGAAGACCTGGCTGTGATCAGTGCAGAGGGAGGTCTCCTTTCACCCACAATGTTGCTACTGTCTGTCTCTCTCTCTCCTCATGCTCATCTGATCTCAGCACAGTGAAAGAAATGTGTGTGTGTGTGTGTGTGTGTGTGTGTGTGTGTGTGTGTGTGTGTGGTCATGCTGCTCCGCTACTTCCTCTCTCTGTCTATTTTCGTTCTTTTTCAGAGTTGTCACTCTTTCTCCCAAATCAGCCCCTCACCTACTTTCCTCTTCCCCCTCTCTCTTCCTCTCCCCTCTCTCTCACAGCCCACAAACCCCCCCCCCCCCCCCCCCCGAAAAAACCCCCCATAACATTGGTTGCCATGGGATCCGGTTGCCATGCAGCAGTATTCACATGGCGCTCGCGTGTTTATGCGTGTCCACCGGAGCGTGACGGAGTTGGGATGCCATGTTGATTGGGTCGAGTGCAGAGAGAGAGGTGTCGAGTTAGGATGTGAGGTTTGCTGCAATCTGGTCGGCCCCCAAACACCTGACCCCCCCACACACACACAAACCCACTCTAGAGGACATCAAGCTATTGATCATATACTCTAGTGCCAAGCTTGATCAGTTGACATATACACCCAGTGTGTGTGTGTGTGTGTGTGTGTGTCTCACACACTCCTCCATCATCTTATAGTGGGTCATTGAGGCTTTGTCTGTAACTACAGGCCTTGCGTTGGTCTGTAGAGGAAGACAAGTCCGGGATAATGGAGACGTATGATGATGGAGAGTCATTGAGGAGAGGAGAGATGGATGGAGAGAGAAAGAAGAGAGAGAGAGAGAGAGAGAGAGATAGGTATTGACCAGAGGCATAAATCGATGAGTGTCAGGATAAGGCAGTGGACTTGGCTGTCACGCCTCTCTATTGGACAAGCCCGTCCGTCTGAGAGCAGTTTTCCAGAGCGTGACTGGAAAAGGAGAGTTTTGGTGGATTCTTATCAGCAGATGAACGGATAGCTCGTGTTTGGTTTGAAGCAGAAGTCACCGGGGCGGTGAGATAACGTGATGATGAGCTGGAGTGGCTGTAGCGTGGAGAGCCAGAGGATGGGCAAACCTTTTTTTTGATTACAGAAAAATATGAGAAGTTACAGGCCAAACAAAAATCTGTAAGTAACGAATATTAAGATCAAGATGTAACAGCTCTCCTCAGCTTCACGAGGGTGGGGCTTCGTTTTAGAGTCTTTCAGCTTAACGTTTTGATTTTAAGCTTTTTGATTTACGGCTTTAATCTGGCAATGTTAGAATGCAGGTTTAAGAAGTGGGTTAAACTCTAAACATATCCTCCATACAGACCAGTCATTACATGGTTTGTGGACACACACACACACACACACACACACACACACATAAGTTACTATCGAGGTTTTGGGTACATGCCTGAAGCATGTGGTATGTTAATGGAGGTTATGTCATAGAAAGTGTGGTTGGTTTTTAATTTCCTCACTTGGCTCAGTCACAGAAAAGAAAACAAGAAAACACAACTTTGTGTCATGTGAACCTGATTATGTTTAGGATTTCCATATGAAGCGCAATGAAATCAACTCCACTTTGGCTTTGTTCACCTTTATACAATTTATTTCTATTGGGTCAGATAGAGGATTTATGTAATTTTCGTTTAGGTACAAATTGGCCTAATTTCATGTCAGATTTGCCCGATTGGTGAATCGAAAAATTAAAAAACTGACATTAAGGCAAATAAACTCTGATGAACTTCCTAAAAATGAATAACTTGCTCATAATTTAGTGTCATAACAGTTTCCAGAGGGAGCCCAGTACGTAGGTTTTTGCTTGTTAGTGTATCCAAGTCTGTGCTTGAGGCCCTGCTGGCCACTGCTGCATTGAAAATGTGCTTACTAGTTAGATTATTAAGAATTTGTAACCCCACGGACCATTAATTGTGGTTGTATGTGTTTCTCTCTCTGTGTGTGTGTGTGTGTGTGTGTGTGTGTGTGTGTGTGTGTGTGTGTCTCATTTACAGTAAGACAGTGTTGGTTGAAATAACAGGCTGTTATGAAGTCATTGAGGCATGGTGGTTGTAAAACCACAGGCACAGACACATTACACACACACACACACACACACACACACACAGACGGCATGATTAGCTTTCTATGTTTTTCGGCTCTTACTGGTGGCTAAGCTCACTGGAGACGCGTACCAGAAGGCTTATTTATTTAGAGCAGGAAGTGTGTCCGCTGCCACCTGGTTGGTGGGATCATCACGTTTCATACACAGCAGCTATAATCGGCTCATGTTAGCGTCTGTGGAGTAGACGGATGAACGACAGCTATTCTACAGCACTAAAAAGATAGCATCTCCTGTACCTTCCTCTGATTAGTTTAAAATTCCCCTTTGTCTTCTTCTTGTGTTTCTTTGTCTTCGCTTATTTTTAGATTCCTTTCTTTCTCACCCTCCTCTTCTTTCTGTCTGCGCTGCTCGCTCCCAGAGGAGTGCGAAAGAAAAGAGGAGGAGGTTGAATGCAGATAAAATGAAATGAAGTGGAGCTCAACATGAGGAGTTCTTACCTCCACTCTAATGTTACTGTGAGGCAACTTTAACTTTTACGCCTGCTTTTACTGTAACACAGGCGTAGTCGCACTACTTACTAAAAGTGTGTTTTCGCAATCACATAATTGCCGAAGCAGAAAATTTGAAATTACAGATATCATATTTACAAAATAAACGTTTATTCCACGGTGACATTTGTGTGGAGTTTTATCTTATTATTTTTGTAAATGTTGCTCTCTCTGTGCACATTTCATCAAAAGAAGATCATAATGTGGTGAGTGTGTGACAGTATTGTTTTAGTCTCTTCGACTTTTCTTTATTCGTAAAACCTAAACTACACAGTTCTGTGTTTGCTACTTAAAGCAGGTTCCCAACCTTTTATCAGAGAACACCTGACCCTGTGATCATTGAGATGGACCCGGACCCCCGGGTTGGGAACCCCTGACTTAAAGGGCCGGTGTGTAGGATTTGTCAGCATATCTGGAGGTGAGGGGTGCAGATTGCAACCAACTTAAACTTCTTCCACGTGCCAAGCGTGTAGGAGAGCTACGGTGGCCGGTGTGAAAACGTGGCTTTAGAGTCAGTGTTTGGTTTGTCCGTTCTGGGCTCCTGTAGAAACATTGCGGCCGTATGTGGGTATCAACAGCTCAACAATAGGTGTTTTCTTTCAAGCTGCAACAGATTTCAGTGTTGCTTGCGGATGTTATGTGCATATTTATTCATACGGCGTTTTGTAAGCAGAGCCACTCAACTGCGATGAACGCTTTGACAAGTTTCCCCACGGGGACAATTAGTACATCAGAATCACAATGATGTCACCTCTATCAACAGACTGTGAAACTGAAACAACTGACAGTAAGCGTAAAGAGAGACGGGTGTTGAATGTTGCCAGTCAGCTACAAATACCCACAAGGACAACAAGGACGTTTTGATCCCTCTCGGCCTCTGCCGTTGTTGATCTCTGGCTCTGGGTGTTACATGGTAAACAGCTTAGGGGATGAACTGGCATCATGGATGGCTAGGAATGTGTGAGAAGGGAGAGATGGCATTAACACTACACTGAGTTATTTCTGTAGCTACACACTTCCAGCATTCCTCTAGCCTGAAACACAGGCTGAAATGTCCCCCGATGCATTTTGGTGCAAGGTGGGAAAAATGGTGCAAAGTGTGATTCATTTCATCCTGAACGCAATCAACCACCAACTGCCCCGCAAGCCTTTAAACCTCCCTCACCATCCATCTCTACAGGTTCAGGAATGTCATTTTCATGCAGAACCCCCCCGAGAGTCACAAGGTTATAGTTTCTCCTTGGTTTAGAGCTCCACCAGTATAGTTCAAGCTCAGTTACCTCTCCTCCACCGGCATGACTTCTCAATATCCTCCATTGTTGCCTCGGCTCCTGCATTGTTCCCTATAAAGCCCCAATCCAAGTACTTGGCCCTCAACCTAACTCTACTTTTTGTTCCAACTCTCACCAAGCCCCTGCTCGTCTTTACAACCAGACTCAGCGAGTATTCAGCTGTAAAAAAGAAAAACAAAAAGACCCGTGCGGCGAGCTGTGCTGGTGGAGGCCTGCTGCTTCGGGTACCGGTGAGACAATGAAATACGATCCGCAGTCTGAGGTAGATCCGTGAGAGTGAAGGACAGATCACGGTTTCAGTTAAATGTTAATTATGTAAACACCTTGTGTCTTGTGCTTCAAATTGCTGTTGACCTTTTTAGCATTAAATCAAGACCTTAACCAAGTGTGTTAAGTCCCCGTACTTAACGGCCTCGCCGGATGATGTTGCATTACGTTGTGGTAATAGGTTTTGCAGGACTATCTTCTACTCGGTCAGGCTGTTCTCGTACGGCGTTTGTAGCTTTACCTACGAAAATGAAATCGCTGTGATTTGTAGATTTGTATGTAAATGCAAATATAAATGTATAGTTTTTCTGGGGGTATTATTTCTCATTTTACTGTACAATGGCCTTGCAATGCAAGAGGCAGTGTGTTAAACTGACTGCTCCACTTCTGATATACAGTAAATCTGGGCTTTGACCCACAAACCACATCAATGCTCCCGACTCTTGTGAACAAATTGATTTAATTTAACTTTAGCTCTGACATGAATTACAGCTGAAGGCAGGGTTGGTAATCTTGAGAAACTAGCAAGAGTACGCTAGATTAAAAAAATGATCCAAATGAAAAACCAGTGCTGACGACTCTTTTCCTGTAAAAGTAGTTAGCAGCACGAGCTGCAAAAGTTGCTGAATCTAGCGAGAAAGTCTGCAAGACAAAATTGTCACAATGAACGTAAACAATGAACATGACTATTGTCAGTACTCACAGCTGTTAAGTTAGCAGCTTGTTGAAGACGCTGGTGATGAGCAATGAGTGCACAGACAGAATAAGTCCATCCAATCATCACATTCGGGCAGAATTAACTGATTGAACGAGCTTATTACTGTCCTGTCACAGATTTCTTTCTCCTTTTTTTGTCAGAGCATTCGATTCATTGATTGCTGTCGGGATGTAAAGACAACTTCAACAAAAATATATAAAACATGTTTTTTAAGAAGATCTTGCCTTTATAAGAAACTGTCCGGCCAATTCTCACCTCAACGTTTTCAGACACAGATCACTCAGAAAGTGTGCAGACGAATTCTCTTTGCCTGATATCAGACTGAATTGTCAACTCGTTACACTCGGAGGAGTGGGCGGATTCAAAGGTCTGGACCCAGTCAAGGTTTACTTTGCCAGCAAATGTTTCCCAGCTTTGAAATCTGGAACATAAACCGCAACCGACGCTCTGAACATGGAGCGCTCTTCTAGCCAGGTGCTCACTGGGTGTGTTCTGAAGGAAGCAGCCCTCTCCCTCATGTCCAGTAACGCCTCTTGTGGAAACACACTACCAGGCTGAGTGAACACATCCCCCAGCTCTGGCCCTTTATCCCCTCACAACAGCCCCAGTTCTTGCCCTCTCCCCCAGTGCACTCTTGACCAGTGCGCCCATAGCAGTTGGAGAGCAAAGAAAACAGTTTCAACCACCAGCCATGACTCGCTCACTCACCCCTCCCCTCTTTCTCTTTCTCTCTGTGACTCTCTCTCGCTCTCTTTCAATCCTCCCACTCCCTTCTTTCCTCCAGGATTTGCTGCATCAAACATTGATTTCTCTTTTATTTTTAGAGCAGCTGTGAGCGTATACATGCGTGCGTGTGCAGCGATTGTGTGTGTGTGTGTGTGTATCTGTGCACCAGACATGCTGGGCCGTGGGCAGTTTGACTGTGTTTGGGTGCATCACTCTGCGTGTCTTTGCGAATGTGGTCAGAGCTCCTTTTTTTTTTTTTTTTTCAAGTTAATCCCTTAAGAAGAGGTGTGGTTCTGTTCCTCGGCTCTGCTCTCGCTCTCCTCTCTGTCCCTCACTCTGAGCGCAACATCATCACATGCTCTCTCTCCCTCTCTCTCTCTCTCTCTCTCTCTCCTCTCATCTTCTTCTTCTTCTTCTTGCGCTGTTGTCGTCGCCGCGAGTCTGAGGGAGTTTGTTTCCTCTCAGCTCGTCATCTCTGCATCTCCTCTCATCTGCTGTCGTCCCTGGGCGTGAGATGAGTTCTTGTGGCGAGATGGGGGAGGCCATCGAGCTCAGGTGAGTCAAACGCAGAGTAAGGGGGGCGTGAGCTGCGTGTTTGTGTTTGTTCAGATGCTGGCAGGCGTATGCACTTTATGTGTATCCATGCATAGATTTATCCTCTTTTTCTGCGTTTTGTGCACCTGGGAGTAGTTTGGTTTTCAAACTGGGTCGACTGTTTCCATAGCAGTCAGTACCTTTGGGCTATTTTTCTCAGCTTCACCTCTTTTTCTGTCCATCAAGTTGACCCTGTTTCGAAACGGCGGGAATCTGCGAGCTCTATAGAGGTCAACAGGAGATGTGGTTGTTTTTTTGTGATAGCGATAGCTGTGGTTTGTTGTTGTTGTTGCTGTTGCTGTTGTCTCTAGGGTTGTTGTTGTTGGGTTATTGGCTATGGTGGTATTTTCAGTCACTGATCCAAACTGATAATAGGTCTAGTCCAGCCGGGATCCACAGGGCTCATAGCGGCTAATAGCCTTAGCAGATGCATTAGCCCCCATGCCCATATGGAAGAGATTAAACCCGCTACTCTGATACAAACACCCAACATTTTTTTTTCTTGCACAGCGTTAGAGCCTCCACGTGTTTTTGTGTTCACATACAGATATTAGTATGTTCACATGCGTGTGCGTGTCCACCTGCCTTACACAGAGCAGAAAAGGTTTGTGTTTGCATGCCTTCTGTAGAGAGGGACCGCTTTGCTTAGATTCCCTCCCGAATTCAACACTTCCTCTCTTTTTTTCTTTCGCGATTAGATAATTGAGAAGGACAGCTCTCATGTGTGCTGCCAAAAATAAATGAAAGAAAGAGAACGTGGCAAAGTGTGAGAACACCGCGGAAGACAAGAGACCAATGTAACGAGTGAAACGAGGACAAACGAAGAACGGCAAGACGGAGACGCGACAGGAGGGAGAAGATGAGAGGAGGGGTGTGAAAGGGAAAGTTGAGTTTGAGAAGCGAAGGATGAAAAAGATGGGATGTGTGAATAGAGCCTGTGAAAGGGAAAAGTCGATTCGTTATGGAGAAAATATGAATTTCCTCCCATTTTTCAGCAGAAGTATGAGATAGAAATAGATTGACGGTTGTGTTTCTTGGTTTCTATCATCATAGAATGACAGAATATGAAATCTTGCAGATTTGTGCCAGCATTAGAGAGGGTTATAATTAAAATGGCAAGAGGAAGAGGTTAGAGACCTGAGAAAGCAGGCCTAACGGGGCTGAAATGAAGGGGAAAGAGATGAGGAAAGACTTTATTACACTCAGAACTTTATAGAAAGCTTTGTTTGACTGTGAGAGTTCAGGCTGCAGTCACACCGGGTCACTTGGCGTTCCTCTCTGACCCAAGAGTCTGACGTAAAACCTGCGCAATTCAAGCTCGAGGGTGGGGTTGACAAGACATTGAGAAGTTACAGCAGCAACAATAGGTTCTGAAAGTACTGTAAAGTCACTTCACAAAAGTAAACTTGAGTCCATAGTGTCCAACGTGTGTTTGTGAACAGCTGATGGCAAATATGGCGTTTAGGAGCATCGGTGTGAATTCGCTCCTGCCTGGAATAAACTCAAGTTATTCCATAATGTCCCTGGTTCGTGAGTCTCATCTCTTACCCCGGAGATGAAAGTGTGCCGCGTAGACTCTGTTGTCGTATCAGAGACGTAGCACAGCTGATAAGCCGGCCTTCTGCACGGGTCTAGACTGATAGCGGGGAATACAAAGTGGCAACACAGCATGACATTATGATACTGGAGCATATCGACTAGACTGCTCCACTTCACGCCTGGCTGCACTTTGTTTAGATTAGCCTCCACACACACGCACGCACACACACACACACACACACACACACACACACACACACACACACACACACACACACACACACACACACACACACACACACACACACACACTTTTCCTATCATAGACACATGTATATGCATGCAAACACGGGCATGCTTTGGACACGGATGCAGACACACATGAATGCATGTACAGGCACACAATCACAAACTAACAAATAAACTAATAAAGCTAGCGTGGTACGTGCCCTCTTTACCTGCATGGTCCAAGGGCAGAGGGGGATTTGGACATTGTTATGTTAATCTGCCTCTCTTTTGTATCTTGGAACCCATTCAGACAAACACACACACATATACACATAGGTCATTCAAGCTTGCACAGACTTTTGTGCACAAACGAAATGCATGCAATGATGTGTGACTGACAAACAAATAATGCGGATGCAAGTTTCCCTGCAGAAACACAAGCTACACACACACACACACACACACACACACACACACACACACAGTCCTCTCCAGGCTTCACGTGGGTGGGTGGGGACTGAAACAGCAGCAGGAGTGGCAGTGACACAGTGCTGTAATGATAAGCCTGGAGGAAGAGGATAATAGGTGTATGAGCTATGTGTGCATGTGTGTGTGTGTGTCTCCCGGTGTTGAGGTGACAGTGCATGTGTGTGTAGACGTGTGACTGCACCGCCACTCAAAGCTAACACGACTTCACTTGAAGTTTTCCCACCGAAAAATCCCATTTGCAAAAAAAGACCGGGGAAGCAGATCATTTTAATTGCGGGATGTTTTCTCAGACCGACTGACCTCCTCGGCCCCCTCGTTTCACCTGAGCCTCGAATGAGGGAGGCAGGAGGAGCGAGAACACGACGTGTGCACTGTATGAATTCTATGTATATGCGGAAAATTAGAAAAGCGTGTCGGCTCTGGAAACCTGTGCTGGATCCATCCGTCTTCATGGTGTTGACGTCTCATTTCATTCCAAGTACTTTCCTTAGAGTATACCTGTCGTGTCTAAAGGTTGTCTAATGTCTCATTTTCACTGCACGGTTCGGCTTGATTCGACTCACTTTTTGGTACCAGGTGCTTTTCTCAATTATGTTTTCCACTGCAGATAGCACCCCATCAGTGTAGTCGGGATTAGTTGTTTGTATCCTCTATGGTGTCACGGTTAACTTTGATGTGTGTCTGAAGTGGCCAGTGCACATTCCTGGTCGATTAGTTTGTAATGTTTTCAATTAACTCGGTGAATTAATTTGCTCAGGGAACGTTGTTGCGACATCGATTAAAAATATGTCAGACACACAAACGTTCACACGATCATCACTGGTTTATCCAAACTAGCCAAACTTACCATCCACCACAATTTACACACATTTGACACACTGCCATGGCTGTGTGTGCTTTGAATTTTGAGAATATTACAGATATTTCAGTTGTGCTCATTTCTAGTTAAATTAAGTGGTTCAGACAATCTGGCTAAACTGTTAGCATGTCGTTAACTTGTCTGACTGTCTGGCTGCTCGTGCTTCTTGCCCCGATGTTGCAGTGTTTTCAGATGTAAAATGAGAACAATCATCACTGATGGAAGTTATGTTATGACCACAGCTACGATTAAAAGACCCAAGCTGAAAGAAGCCTGGTTTATGCCATCCAAGTTGCAGTGACAGCACTGGTCCCCGATCAGCAGGTTGAGTCACTTCTTCGTCCAGTCATCTTTTTTCTCACGCTCAGTCCACCTGTTACCGTGATACCGCACAGAATTCCCACAGTGCATTGCTGCCTGAGTCACAGAGTGCAATTCAATCTTATTATGCAAGATGACCACCAGACTGCAAACACACACACACACACACACACACACACACACACACACACACACACACACACACACACACACACACACACACACACAGACTATAATTATATTAAGACAGCTTCCAGAAACCCCTCTGAAAGATCACATTGCATTAGAGGGTCAGAGGAGGAACAGGATGTGTCTATCCGTCAATGTCAAGCTGCAGTAATTGGCATCTGTAACCAAGTTGACGTTGTGACACACACACACACACACACACACACACACACACACACACACACACACACACACACACACACACTCTCATCTTCCTTTAATCCTTCGAGCCTCTAATCTTTCTTGTAGTCACTGATGAGCAGCCATAGCTCATACTGTTGTCAATCAATATGACCCACCCGACGAGGCGGGGCAAAGCAAATGGCAGTGAAAGAAACTATCAATCATGAGGAGTTTGCCGCCCTTTTGTTATTAGAAAATCGAATCAGCGCAGCTGGAAATGAATTCATATAGTAGCCGTGTTTGGTTCGGTGTCGCTTGAGTCAACGAAGCATTTCTCCCAAGTTCTTCGTGTCCTCGCCTCAGTTATGACACATTTCTGTCACGTTTTGCAGCCTCCTCGCTGAGCCAAATGTACTGAGAAATGACTTTGCTGTGCCATTTCCTCACATGAAAATCTAAATAAATGAAGTTTCCTTCTTGCCGGTGTGCTTCGAAATGTGTATTTATGTACTGACGGTGAAGGTAGACGCAGGCAGTGAGTGTATCTCTTCTATTCTAGTCACATTTTGCTTTCTCTTACAATAAAATATTAACCGTGCACCCTACAGGGAATGCACCGCAAGCAAACTGAATCGACTTTATAAATAATGCATCTTACAGTATGGCAAAATCATTCAAGGACATACACACCATTTTATATAATATAATATATAGTATTGACCATTACTGCATTATAAATGACTATGGATTGTGCATTGGTTCTGATTTTCAACGACAGAGAGATATATGAACCCACAGACCCCATTTTTTATAGAGTGGACCTGCTTTATGGAGCAATCTAAGGTGTGTGTGTGTGTGTGTGTGTGTGTGTGTGTGTGTGTGTGTGTGTGTGTGTGTGTCTCTAAAGGAGAAACAGAGGAACAATAGTCTCAGTAGGTGCCAGGCTGATGGTTAAACACGTGGCACTGCTTCAGCTGTCACTGTACATCAGTCTGCACACACACACACACACACACACACACACACACACACACACACACACACACACACACTCCTAATCTTGATAAAAAGGACCACCACTAGTTCACATTCAGCTGCGTTTGCCTCCTCGCTGACAGAAGACTATGCTTCATAAGCCCCCTGCATGTGTACAGTATGCAGCATATTTCTTGCCCGCTGTAGCCGCAGCACTAAAAGGTGTTTATGTTTCACAGGCAGCAGACTGCACATTGCTGTTTTTATGACCTTATTTCAGCTGTTATACGTTTCCCCTGTTCCTGTGGAAATGACTTGTTGATGTAGTGATTGAATGATTGGCAGCATTGTGTTGTTTTCCAGCCGTGAACATTTAACCTCAGTCTGTTCTGTAACTAGTCTGACTTCTGATGATCAGCAGCACCAGAGAGACGGACCACATGTTAACAGACCTGATTTTCAACTTCCAGCACATGGAAACAGCTAGCATGCAAGAGAAAAATCAAATTAACAACAACTCCAAAACGTTCTTATAAACATGTTGTATCTTCTTAACTTGTTATCTTTGTCAACAAAGCCATCAACGTCACAATAAGAACATCTGTGGCACTGCCATACCTGTTGTTGGCCAATATATATATTTTTCTGTTAAGTATACAAAATACAGCGTGTACGAGGTATTGAGTTGTTGGAAGGCAGCTTTTGACAAGATTTCCCTCTGTTTTCAGTCCTCGTGCTAAGCTAGGCTAAGCCCTTTGTGTGCAGGTCATGTCAAGTTGCAAGTTTTTGTTTTAAAACCTTAAATATGACACAAGTCTGCAGCTCTGCTGATGAAACGTTAATACAACTGATGTCAGTGGTCTCATTCCACACTGAATTATTCACGTGTGTTATATGAAAACCTGTGTTTGTTGCAGCGGTTGTGCTGTGCTGCGGTCTGTCTGTCGAAAAAAAGACTTTATACACTGTCATCTCCAGGAAGTAGCAGCGTCGAGGAGCACGTAGCTCGCTCTCTCACACTTTCATATAAACCACTGTTATGAATAAGGCCGTCCTGTCCTGTCGGGCTTCAGTCTAAACACAAGCGCCCTACTTTTCCTCCGCTACGTCCTCTCTCCTTGTTCTTTAATCACAAACACAGGACCACCTGTCACTTTTTGTACGTTGGTGTGAGTGAGGAAGAGGAAGAGAGAGAGGAAGAGAGGGATTTGGATGATAGTAAGAGTCTGTGTCCTTATTCGGGTCACTCTGTGTCAGTTAAAGTCTGCGGGGCCCAAAAAGTGGGTCAGATTTCTGTGTGTGTGTGTGTGTGTGTGTGTGTGTGTGTGTGTGTGTGTGTGTGTATATGTCAGCATAATGCGCCTGTGTCTACTGTGTTTTTGAATTCATTATTTTAACTGGGTGTTTGCATATTGCCTCATATTAGCCCAGAGATGAGTCACCGTTGGAGTGACATTCAAAGCTGGTTGTAAAATGAACGGAGGGGAAACTTTGTGTGTTTATGTGAGTGCACATGCTTTTTTGTCTGTAAAGTGATTAGTATGAAAGATAATCCATCGTAAAGTTAATGAAGCTGAAGATGTGAAGACAAAAGTTAACAAATTATAGAAAAAATAAAGTGTGACGGTCACAGAATAATTCAACAAATGCTCCTCAAGGTTCTTTCTACTAACGGCTAATAACTGACTGATGAAGCTTCAGTTCACGACTAATTAACTACTGATGAAGCATTTGGGACAAACTTTTATAAATGGTGCTTTATTAGAAAGTTGTGTCACGTGTGATGTGACGTGTTTCTGTTGAGACATTTACCAAGACGGTCTGACATGTTCAGGCTTTATATTTGTGGTACTGATGAGATAAAAAATACTACTTCTACATTGTATCATAGAAAGATGGACTCTGATCTGATTCTTGTGAAATTCTGTTCTCATGGCCATAAAGTTAGTGTCAGCAGTTTGTGTCGCCAAGAAACTTCAACAAAAGTCTTTATTATGTTGAAGAAATGTCAAGAATAAAAAGTGTGTCACTATATTTTTCTCTCCGGAGAGAAAACTCTAAAAAGTGGAGAAATGATTTAGTCGCTTTGCTGCATAAATGTGTAAATGCTTGTCAGATGGTTGTACCAAAAGCATAACGCTGCATCCTGAAACAGTACATCACTTTTCACTGTGTGCAGATGTACTGACCTTCGATGCCTTTTCCCTCCACTAGGCCTTTTTTAAACTCACTCACAGTCTCACTGGATGCTTTGACAAAACACACCAGCCTCTCTCGCTGCTCAGCCAATAAGTCACAACCTGAATTTGAGTGAACAGAGAGAGGTACACCGTGTCCATATAAAGTGGTCAGGTCAATGGCTAAGCCAAGACAATCCCCTGCACACACACACACACACACACACACACACACTTCCTCTCGCGGTCTCCCCGGAGCTCCACAGACATATGGCTTACCGTAATGCGAGGTGGCAATGACTCACTGTGTGTGTACGTGTGTGTGTGTGTGTGTGTGTGGGGGGGGGGGGGGCGACATCACACCTCTGTCTCCCTCCCTGTACTAGTTGTGTTTTGCAAGCATCTGGTTGGGAAGAAGTGTGAGGGAGGAGTGCGTCCCGTTTTTGCCAAAATCTCCGAACATCTGGATCAGGGAGGAGCACTATGTGTGTGTGTGTGTGTGTGTGTGTGTGTGTGTGTGTGTGTATATACATGGGTGTGTGCGAATGAGAGGGAGAGTGCCAAACATATCAATCAGACTCACATCTGGCGAGCACCAAACACAGCTGGACACACGTGAGTTCATGCAGTCTTAACATAGATTATGTGGAGGTGATACAGAGGTGAACACACACACACACACACACACACACACACACACACACACACACACACACACACACACACACACACACACACACACACACACGTACAATTGCAGAATAACATCATTTATTAATTGTGTAACACTTTAAATACAAGCTAATGAACTGATATTACTGAAACGCATTGTTAAGGACACTTGTCCCAACCTGCTAACAGTTAAAATACCAACTTAACAAGCTGCAGCAAAATGTTGAAATATTTCCCTGAACAGTTTATTAGTCTGTGCGCGTGGGCGAAGCTTTTTCTCGCTAAACTTCATTCCTGTGAAACCCATTTCCTCGCATTCACATTTGCCAGAGCTCCAGACATTTAGCGTCATAAAATTATGACAATAACAGAGAAGTGAAGAGGAGAGATCTGGAGTATAAACACCGGCGATGAAGAGGAGCATATAGGGAGGAAGGTCAACCCGGGTGAGCAGACTTGAAAGTCCGCGATCATATGATCGTAGGTCGTCTCTCTGCTACAATGCATCCCAGATGGCTGCTAACTCAACAACTATGTGTTTTCTGGCACCAGGCCTCCTGTTTGTGTAGTCTGTGCTGAAGTGCTTATGAGTATTTTGCGTGGGTTCATGACGTTTATTTTGATGCTTTCCGTCCTCGTCTGCCTGCCAGCCCCACCCCAAGTCTCTCTCTTGTCTTTTTTTTAACTCAGGCAGATGGTTCTTGTTGTGTGAGGTAAGGTCACTGCTATGCAGGGCCTTTACCCGTTGCATGCTGGGTAATGTCTCCGCCCAAAATTTGTCTCTTCATCAAAGAGCGCTTGCTACCAGATTTCTGTACATTTCACACTGTGCTGCTCGGCAGGAGAAGGTCTATCAGAGTTGTAACTGCAGTCTGGCTTTGTTCATATTTTTAAGTCCTCCCGCCAAGACACATACATGGGCTTTATTTTGGACTTCCTCCACGTTGCCATCTGAGTATATTTTGGGGGGAATTTCTTTCTCAGTTTAAAGGAATATTTTGACATTTTGGGAAATACGCGTATTTAAAGTTAGACGGGAAGATTGACGCCACTCTCACAGCTATAGAGTCAATGTGAAGCTGCAGCACGCTAGCTTAGCTTAGCATAAAGGCAAGGGGCAGTGTTTGAAATTGCATACCAACGATCCTTTTAATTAAAACAGGATTTATCAAGTATCACAATACTCATTTTCTCACCTCATTTATTTTTTTCTTCATTGAAGCCTTCACTGAGTAAAGCATCCAAACCCAGAGATGCATAGTGTGTCATGTAATATATACATATTTTAGCATTTCTTTGGAAGGTTTGAGTTAAAAATACGATTTGCTAATGCACCGGTGTTAATGGCTTCAATTAGTTAATTAGCATAATTAGCATCGCGTATTTATAGAGGAACATTTGCATAAACACCTCCTTGTAATTCAAAGTCGAGGTGAATGCTTTTCTCGATGCACAAAGCACATTAATCCATACGGGCACATTTTTCAAACAGGGGTTATAGAGGATTTAATCTGGGGTGATGCGGAACATCTTTGATCCTTTTTACAATGACTAAATAAATACCTGTGAATCTGTGTGTTGCGGTGCTGAAGTTTTTGGTGCTGGCGATGAGTTCAGGCTCTCTTTTTCTGATTCGGTCCTGAGCTTTGAATGGATAAAGCCATCCCGGAAAAAAATGTAATCTTGCAGTGAAAGAACGTATAATACGTTTGTCTTCACATTTCTTCAGCAGCGAAAGGATTTACAATTCTATGTTTAATCTGAAGCGTTAGAGTGCTCGGCCCTTCTTGTCCCTTTAGAGGACCGTACAATGGAAAATGTGTCTGATAAATGTTTCACACTATATTAATGTCCGTGTCATCCTACAGTATATACATATCTCTCTTGTGCTCTAAAGAGAATGAATCTAATCTAATGATAGAATGAACATAAAGTGGTTTGTTCTTTCTGTCTGTCCTTATCCTTCTGGTATTTTCTCCGGTTAAACCACGCAAACCCCCACGCATCTCCATTTTATTAGAACGAGTCATTCCTTCTTCCAGTTTTCACTTGTCCCGTCACCGTCAGTTCACATCATTTCATTCCGGAGTCTTTTGCTTGGCATGAGCTGTCTATTCGCTCACTCACTCCTCCTCTCCTGCTGTCCCAAACCATATGAGGGCAGTTACAGGGCATCTTTCCCTTACCAGCAGCCCCACACCCTGTCCACTATAACACAACCCTCCACCTCCCTTGTGTCGGGTATTACACACCAGCTATCTTTTACCCCTTACACACACACACACACCTGCCGCCAACCAGGTGCCAGTCAGGTGGCGCTCTGCCCAGAAATGACTGGCAGAAGCCTCGACATGTGTGGAGCTGCACAGCGTGTGTGTCTGTGTGTGTGTGTTTGGCAGAAGACGCGTGCCTCACATGCCAGAAATGATTAAAGCCACTCGAGCTGTTTCATTGGAATACTTCGAATGTGTGTGTGTGTGTGTGTGTGTGTGACACTCACGGGAACTGCCTTTGGCACCCATTACCAGTAACATAGCAGTGATTATGAGAAGTGATGTGTGTGTGTGTATATATATATGTGTGCTTGTAAACTCTGTGTGGCAGAGCAGAGAGGGTTCTTCCCTTCAGTATACAGATCCCCTCTTACGTATGGACATCGCATATGTGTGATATTTGTGTGCTTTCACGGCCTGTAGCCAGGATGCCGATTCATGGGGCAACCAGACGGTAAGAAAATAATACAAGAATACTTTGACTAGACATTTCTCATATGTTGTTATTTTATTTTCTTGTCCCTTTGCTCTTGATTCTTCTCTATTTACAATCATTTTAAAAGTGAAGAACGTGCGGAGAGACATAAAAGAGACTTGTCTCTGATGTGGACTTAATAAAAACAGGAGGAAAAGGGAATTTAAATTTAAAGCGGAGGAGCTGTTGATGCCATTAATTCAGTCTTGATAGAAAAGCAGAGGGCGCACGCCATGAGAGATGCTTTTTATTGTACTCCCGCGCTTCTGTTGAGGGTTGATGTGACTGTGGAGGAATGAAAACAGTAATTATCATTTTTAAGCAGGTCATGTTTTGATGGCGTCATGTTTCATTGTGCATGGGAAATTAGCATCGCTAAACAGGCCAGCGGGCTGAATGGTCTAATTAAGCAGCACAGAGAGGATTGTGTGTGTGAGTGTGTGTGTGGCGATCAGCATTCCCTCAGCGTTCTCCTTGTTTCTTGGAGAGATGAAAGCACCCCCTATGCTTTGTGTTCATTAGCGTTAACGCTCTACCTGTGTGATTTGTACAGCCCGTCTCTGAACGGGAGGATCAATGGAGCATCGTGGTGTTCGTGACGCTAATGCACCGACTGCCTTGTTAGGGATGATAACTGCATAACGAGCTTCAGCTTAATCAATGAAATGCATCCCACTTCACTCATAATCCTGGATGAGACGCAGGACCACAGTCTCGGCTCAAAGGCTCTCAAGCGGCTTTTCTTTAAATTATAGTTTGTTGCATTTAATTAGCTTTTTAACGAGCCTTACTGTTAGATTGAGTGGGAATGGTTGCTGTTTGTGTGTGTGTGTGTGTGTGTGTTTGTTAAAGGGAGTCAGTTAGTCGTGTGTCACTTTTTTTAGTGTTTTTAAACCTCTTGAGCAAATGACAGAGATAACATGCAACCCTTTAGGCTACTGGTTCCCAAGGACCCACTTTTTAAAAATGACAAACCATCACAGCCCAATTCACAATAGTCCTTATAAACCGCGAGAAGAGTGAATTTCTGCATAAATGGACCATTTTTGCTGCCATTTCCACATCACTTTATATTATCTTGAATAGGTAAACCAGCTATTTCTGAAGGATACACATATGATGAATCACAACCTTGTTTTAAATGTGTTATTGAAAACATGTTCACATTAAATACTTTAGAATTTAGACTAAATAAATGCATTTAGGCATTGTATTATTTCACAACAGAATGTACAGCTTTTTCATATTAGATTCAATGTTAAAGTTTGCTGCGATTATCAGCACAACACGGACATTCAGGCTCTCTCATGTGGCTCAAAGGTGTACTGCAGACATAAATGTTCACTATGAAAAATAAGGTGCCGAATCCCACGAAATGATTTCGTGATCCACGTAATCAAGGACGAGGAAGTACAAAGACCCGAAAAGCACACACAGGGTGGACGGGTTCAACAAATGGAGGTCACAGTTGATATATTTACACTTTCGTAGTTATTTTAACCCAAACAACGATCTAACTAAGTAGATTTGTTGCCTAAACCCAAATAAGTAGATTCCTGTGAAGACGGAAGTTTATTTTGAAAAGACTTTATGCATTTAATAAGTGTAAATTGACCCTCATTGTTGGTTTTTCGTAGGACGAATGAGGAGTAATTTTGTGTAAAATATCATACGAACCGTTGTATGAGGATACGTTGATAAAAGACTTATGGAACAAACTTGAATAAAATCTCCCGCATCTTTTAGTAATGGCTGCTCTAGGTTGTGCTGCACCACTTAACCAGCGTCCCTTCCTGTCGTCCACAGTAACAGGGAGCACGTGACCCCGGAGATGAACAAGCTTCGTCAGAGCCTGAGGAGGAAGAAGCCCACCTACGTGCCAGAGGCCAGCAGACCGCATCAGTGGCAGGCGGACGAGGAGGCTGTACGGAAGGGCAAATGTAACTTCCCCGTTCGGGTGAGTGTCCAAAGCCGGTACAGTTCTGGTCCGCTGTGATAATCATATGTCAATGTGTTTCCTCCCCAGAGGGAATATTCTTACCATAAACTCACAGCATACGTCTGACATAATAAACACTATAACTCTGCAGGGCCAAGCAAAAGGGGGAAAGATGGGTCGCGGCCTAGAACAACGTATATTTAACACAGCCCACGTCAGTGCTTCCTGTTTAAGGACGCTCTAAAATAAAAGGTGCACTAGATCCTCTTGTTCAGCACTTTATCCTTGAACACCACAGAAGAAGAGCAAATCCAGAATCTGCTTCTGGACAAAGCCTCATACTGTTGTAATTTATGTACGGTCTAACATTCAAAGCAACATTTAAAATGTATTGTCTGAGATTTGGGTTTGATTCATTTGAGTTTTTCTTAAAGGAGCAGTTTGGTATTTTGGAAAAATGTGCTTGTTTAGCTTAGCTTAGCATAAAGACCGGAAACAGCCAGCCTGGTTCTTTATGCTATGCTAAGCTAAGCTAAGCCAATTGGTTTCTGCTGGCTGTAGCTTCATATTCAGCGTGATATGAGACTGGTATTCATATTCTCGTTGAACTCTCTGCCAGAGAACGAATAAGCGTATGTTTCAAAATTCTGAACTGTTCCTTTAAAAAATGCAAGACAACTGATTTGATTTTTGGAGATTTGAATGGGTTTGAGACAAAATTGTAAGCATTTTAGTGTCCATCTCATTGTGAACATACTGTAGGTGAATATACCCAAAATGTACATGGATTACAGACTGTATCACACAAACATGGCGTTGAGTTTGGTGTATTTAATGGTACATATTTGGTGGATTGGTTGCCTTAATATTGGAAACATGTGAATTTAAGCTTTTTATTATACTCGTGTCCAATAAATAAAGATATTTTTGTATTAGTAGGACTAATTGTAGGAGAAGTGTCTTTGTGCAAAGCACAGACTCTTAACTCTGAGATAAATGCCTCATTATTGACGGGCCAATTTACTGATAACCAGCGTCAGTATGTGAGTGTGTGCTGTTGTCCTATCGCTGAGCGCCGGAGAGACAATGACGGTGAGAGATGGAGGACAAAAGAGGGAGGAATGACATCGAGGTGGAGTTGTAGATTAAGGACTCCACAGGAAATGACAGGGTGAGGGATGAGGGCGCACAGAGGGGGATGGAGAGACATTGTGAGATATGAAATGAGAGCGAGAGAGAGAGAGAGACATAGAAGGGGATAAGATGGGCAAAAAGACAGAAAAGGGCTGCAGACTGAATGTAGAAGCAGAAGAAGAATACGAGGCAGAGAGAGAAAGACGAAGGAAGAGAATAGTGTAGGAAAAGGCAGCGTGAGTGGCAAGCTAATGGAGAACGGTCCTGATGGTAATGCTCCGCAGACTTCGCGATGAGATGGGCGGCCAAGTGGAGCTTAGAGCTTTACAGCGAGGCACGGTAGCACTAAAAAAACCTCTCAGTCTCTTTATTGTAGCCTTTCTTTCCTCCTCGTCCTCCTTGTTCATCCTCTGCCCTCATCTCCGTTTTCACTCTAAATGTATTCAGGACTCATGCACCATTAATGCTTCTGTGAGAGCTGCTCAACTGCACCAAAGGAAAGAAAACAGTGTTTTTGTTGTTGTTGTTGTTGTTGTTGTTGCTCAGAGTGAAAAGTTGACTTTTAGAGAAGTTTGGAAAGTTCTATAAAATGTCCTGCTGGAAAGTGAAGCAAACAGACACAAATATTACATGGGGGTTCTGAAAGGTGAAGCCAATGCGGAAGTCTTTTAAGCTTGCATTGTCTCTAATAGCTAGCAGGGGGTCAACTCCTCTAACATAGAAGTCTATGAGAAAATAACTCTACTTCTTACTTGATTTATTACCTCAGTAAACATTGTAAACATGAGTTTATGGTCTCAATCTCTAGTTTCTTCAATACAGCATGATGTTCATTTAGTAAATTACGGTCCATTTAGAGTCAAATAGACCATTTAGGGCGGGGCTACATCGTGATTGACAGGTCGCTACCAGAGCCGTATACGTAAGATACGATACAAGATATAAGATGGCGATGTCCAAAATGCCGAACTCGAGGTTTCAAATCCGCAGTCCACAAACCAATGGGTGACGTCACGCCGACTACGTCCACTTCTTATGTACATACGAAGGTTGTAAATCCCTTTTGAGCGTCACTAAGACTACAAAAGCGCTTTATAAATGCAGTCCTTTTTCCAGGACACCATTGGTTTGGTTCTCCAAAAGACTAACGATACACTTAACTTACTTAACAAGTTCCACTCTCTTGGGATAAATGTGGGGTCCTAAGAACCGCCCCTGTGTAGCTATAACACAAACCCAGACTAAACCAAGTTAGCTCATGCAGGTGATAAAAAGTTCCTGCTGTTTTAAGAGCATACAATTGCATTTGTGACAGTAGCATGTATGACACTATGCGAGATGTCTACCTTAAAGCAAAACACGACCAGATGTCTGCAGTGTTTACAGACAAAATTTAATTAAAGAACCTGCGTCGGTTCAGGAAAAGTTCTCGGGTCTGACAAATTCTAAGTGTAACAATAAGTTGAATTTTCCATATAAAACCATCAGTCTTCACCTCTTTCAGCTGCCACCAAGTAGCTCACACCAAACTGATCATCAAAGCATTGATTATAAAACCTGGTGAACTTTTGCATTGTATATTTACAGTTTCTGCGCAAAACCATTCACCACCTTGTTAAAATCCAGGGCTGCTTGCCCAGACTGCTGGATGCTAATTGCTAATCATGCACTCTGAACATTTTCCACCAATTACTTGCGATTCGTGCAGTTTATGAAACAACAACAACTTCTCATGTTGTTGACCTCCTTGCCAGCTCTCAGTCATTAAATCTGGTTTGTTTTAAACCCTCCTGCACGCGTGTCTGCATCTAACGACGACATCGCTCTGGAAAAACTGTCTATTTGTGTTCTGCGAGCTCAAAACCGGCAATGTTTCTATCGCGTTTGCAAAAAACTCATTCATTACTCTGCCACACTTCACATATTGTTTACAACAGGTATATCAGTTCAGAGACCAACCCCCCCCAAAACACAGAGCTCTCCTTAAAACTTGCCTCACCACTTGGCTTCTGACTGGAGCTTTAATTGAGTCTCTGTGGGCTCTCCGTAAAACCACAGAGCCCACAACACTGGAGAGACAACTAAAGGGGTCATGAGGCTATAAATTATTACAACCCCTTCCTTATTATCAGCAGCAACATGCGGCTGTAAATCCAGCATGGCTGCTTATTAGCTACTCTCCTTGTCAATTTCATAGCACTCTTAAAAATACTGAAACTAATGAGGCTTTGGTCGCTTTTTATGTCACTTCGTCTCTGTCTTTTGTTTTCACATAGTTTTCAGCTGCATCTGTTGATATTTGTGCTCTGATCTCTCTGCAGTATCTGGGGTTGGTCGAGGTGGAGGAGTCGAGAGGGATGCACGTATGCGAGGAGGCGGTGAAGAAGCTAAAAGTTGTAAGTGCATCCCCACACACACACACACACACACACACACAAATCCCCTGCTGAAGTACTTCGGAGCTCATTACAGACCCAGTTGCGAAAAAGGTCAGGCAATAAAGTATCGACCAAAGGAGCAAACGCACACAAACTCACATTCGATACTGTCTGCAGTTGCCCCCCTGTTGTTATTTTCTCTTCTTTACCACCTTCATCTCCCTCATCGCCCTCCCCGGTGGGTCTTATTCCATATCTGTCTGTCTGATCCCACTACGCCCAAGAGAGCAGCAAATTAGATTTGGGCTAGCATAAACACATAGAAATGCACACTGACACACACACACACACACACACACAGAGTTTCCCCCCTGGGAAGCTGGATTGGATCAAAGAGCGTGTGAACAGAGTGACACAGACCGGCCAGTGTCAGACAGCCACACACACACTCGGCAGCGAAGAAAACTGTGAGTCTGTGTCTTCACATCTGTAAGCTCGGCTTCATTTGATGTAACTGGAGTTAACCTCGACTTTCATGTAAGAGAATCTCACGGAGTTAACTGAATCACAGTTGAACTGCACACAGGAGAAACGTTTCATGCGTTCACTCTCGTCTCCCTCTCCTCCCACCTCCGTTCCCTTTCATTTGCATTTCTCTTTTGATTCTCCCTCGCTGGGTCGACTCTACCCTCCATCTATGTTCGCGTCCTTCAGCGGCGCTCTCTCCGCAGTTGAAAACTTTCTACCAAAGTTATCTCTCTCTTTTGATTCCCTCCGCTCCACCTCCCAATTTAGCTTTCCTCTCCTCCGTCTCCTCCTCCTGCCCTCTTTTCCCTCCATCACTCTCAGTTTCTTCACCTCCGTTCTCACTCCCGCTGTCTTCCTCTCAATGGGATTATGCAAAAAAATGGAGGCTCCGTGTCACTTCGCAGTGGGTTTCAAAGCCATTTCCTGCAGCGCTCTGGCTTTCTGTTTCCCTTACTCACACACAAGCTCATATGCAGACTCATGTGCACACACACACACACACACACACACACACACACACACACACACACACTTGCACACTCACATGGAGTTGTAGCTTTTTTAGCCTGTGTATATTTTTAGCCCGGCCATTGCTGAGTGTGTTATTAGCTCTGCCTGGTGCCCTCCTCTGGAGAAATGATCCTCAGTGCCAGCTGGCACAGTTTTCGACTCTGCCCGCCTCTCCGATCTTAACTCACCACCACCTCATCTGCTGTAACGATGTAATGATCACTTTTAAAATAACCATGAGTTGTAGTAAAAGTGGCTTTTTACATGCATGCAGTTGTTTGTTGTTCACACCTCTGCCAGAATACAGCAACATCTGGTGGTATGCATTTACTGTGCGACTTGGTTCGCTTGCCTCTTGAGTTATAAATGATTTACTTAGACTACTGCTCCTTTTTTGTCTTTCCAGAGCGGGAAAAAGACAGTCAAGGCAGTGTTGTGGGTTTCAGCAGATGGACTCAGGGTGGTGGATGACAAAACTAAGGTAAGCGAACACATTTTGTTTTGTTCCATCCTCCCCTCTGTCTTCCCTTTCTGTCTACTGCATCAGTCACTCTGCAACAAGGACGAGGAGGGGAAGTGTGTCCTACAGTCATGTACATCAGTCATGTACATCACACACCGCACAGGTGTTCTATCTACGGCTTCGCCCTCAAGTCTCTGACGACAACAAGAAAGAGTTTCCCTCCCTCTTTGCAGCATCTTCTTTCTTTTATACTCTCAAATTCAGTTAAGACATGCAACAAAAGTCTCATTCTGTCCCAGTTTGATGACACCACCATGCATCTACTATCTTGATGCTGCCAGGCTAGTGTGTGTGTGTGTGTGTGTGTGTGTAGTTTCAGACCTGACATATGTGACTCATGGTTTCTTGCTGAAGGTGCTTAGTGGGGGAGGGAAGATCAAGTAAACAAAGACACACACACACACATGCACTTGAGGAGTGTGTGGTGGCCAGGGAGGCCTCCAACAGAGTGAGCGCAGATCTCTGAGGCTCTATTGAAAGCCGAGCAGAATGAAGAGCAGCAGAGAAAAGAGGAGAGAGCGAAGCCTTTTGTTTTTATCTTTCGAGGCCACACACATGACCTCATCTCTCCCCCACTTTAATCTCCCTCTTTTCTTCCCTTCAGTGATGTGTCTCATCCAAACATATTCAAAGATAACGCTGCAGTATTATATTTTGCATATTTTCAACAAAAACCTACGGTGAGACACCCTGTAGGCAAAAACATATATATTTTTAATGCACTGCTCAATTTTGACATTTTGGGTTATTTTGCCTTCATATCATGTTTTCTTTCAGACTACTAGAAAGAAAACATTCAAAATACACATTTAGGTGTTTATTTTAATACTTCATCTCTCCGGTCTGTAGATTTCTTGTAAAGTCTTACTGTAAGTAATCAACTGGGGAAGTTTCAGTAACTGTTTTTACCAGTGGCGGCTGGTGGAAAATGTTCTTGGTAGGGCTGTGCCACATCCAATCAATTTCAGCAAACATCCCAGAATGATTTAATGCAAACAAATTAAGGTATCAAACGCGCATTACTACTTTGCAGTTAAATATTTAACATTTATTCCAACACGAAAAAAAGCAGTAAATAACACTTTCACAAACACGTCAGGACATCTTATTTTAGTCACCCTCACAGGGAGTTCAGTATAATATAATATATATAACATATAATAATATTCTGTATAATATAATAATATATATATATATATCATATAATATTCTGTATAATATAATAATATATATATCATATAATATTCTGTATAATATAATAATATATATGTCATATTCTGTCCCCGTTGTTTTAAAAAGATAAATAAGTTATTATCATGACGTCATCCAGCTAGTCAAACCTGTCTGGTGTACAGCTAGTAGAGAAGCTTCATGTACTGCTTCTCTTTCCTGCTAGTCTGCTGTCTGATTGTGAGGTCAGGCTGATCTGGGATCAGCTCTTTCAGTAGTTTCTCCTCTCAGTTCTCCTCTCAAACGGGTCTTGGAGGAGTAGTGCTCGCGCTGGCGCTCTCCTGTAGAGACTTCTCCTGACGAGAACGCGCAGCTTGGGGCAGGAAAAAAACTGCCCCAAGCTGAATCTATTTGAGGACGCTGATTGGCTGAATTGTATGTCACTCATTTATATCTTTACTCAGCATTGGCTAAACTGCTTTATAGACCCGCCTCTTTGGGGCAGTTTTTCCAGCGCCCCAGCCAGCTGAGACGTGCACACACAGAGAGGAAGAGCAGACAGGCAGAGAGGACAAGCAGGAAAAGCATATATTTACCGCAGATATCATATTTTACACATATTACTGGGTGATTCCATGTTTCAAAAACACAAATATTGACAATTTGTATAGTTTATTTTTATTTTAAATTTTATTTTTATTTATATTTTTATTTTTATTTTTATTTTTATTTTTTGTAGCTCTAGGGGGGGCGGCGCCCTAGCGCCCTCTATGGACCAGCCGCCACTGGTTTTTACCCTATTCACCTGTAGTGTCTTCAACATGTATGGGATTTTACAATACATATCTTTAAATGCTGTTTTTTATCAAAACAATATTTCCATCAAATCTCCACTTTCACCTTCAAGGTAAAAAAAAAATGCAAAAACTTACAATTTTACAGCTCTGCTAAACCCACCGTACACGACTCGCCCAGCACCAAACAGTTGGTGACTGTGAACAAGTTTAACACATTAAGATTTGATTCCAAACCCAGCACTGATAACTCTTACACTCCTTTCTTTCTTTCTCGCCTCTTCATCATCAGAGCGTTATCTTCAGCTCAGCCTCGGTTTATGAATCAGCAAGCGCACCTGACGACTCCCACACGTCTATTCAGACTTCCCCACCATCACCGTTCATATAGTCTGCGTGCACAACAAGAGACAAAAGCTCCGAACGACCTTCATAATGCATCAGGAGAAAGAAACGGTGAAGACGGCATAGAGGCGCTCTGAGTCACAGGCCGCTGTGCGGTATTCTTCCTTTCTGTGATTTAGGGACACGAGCTGAGTCATCTTTAGCTACAAACACACACTTTTCTTCTCGCACTTTCGCCACCTCACATGAGCAAACGTGAGTCATAAAAACAGAAAACACAGAAATAGGAACAGTAATATGTGTTTCTAGTGACACAGAGCAACTCACTGTACCAAAACCCGCTGCTCTCTGCTCGGCCTTTTAACCTCGGTACCAGCATCCCCCTTCAGTCACTAATTGGCCCACAATGAATGGACTGTTATTCTTCTACCTCTTCCTCCCCATTCTTTCCCGTCCTCGTCCTCCCTCTTCCTCTCTCCTCAGCCTCCCCTCTCTTTGTTTTCCGGGGCGACACTGCAGGAGAGGGAGGAAGTGCGTGGATGAGTGTGTGAACCCTCTCCTCCCTTTCTCCTCCCTCTCGCCCCCTTGTTTTCCTTCCTTTTCTGTTTTTCGGTGAGTCAAAGAGGTGAGCCGGGGGCCCCTTAATGTACACAGAGAAAGAGAAGGGCCCCTTTTAGTTTCCTCTGCAGTGACTATAGACGCTGAGACAGGCTGAATAACCCTTTCATAGAAGGAAGGGCAAGTGGTGGAAACATCGCAGAGATGAAAAGAGGGTTCAGTGTCATTAGTCTGGAGCCACTTTCTTTTTTCTAACTGGTGGATGTGTAAATAGGTCGGAGTGAGAGGGTTTTCATGGGGTTAGCAGAGGTTGAAAGCAGTGTGTCAAGTATTGGATCAGTCTACAAGCTGGAACGCTATATTTCCTGTCTGTCATCGGTTGAGCCGCCGCGAGGAAGACTAAACCATGTCGCATGTGATTTGATGCGATGTACCTGCTGGAACGATGCGATTGACTTTGAGTGTCAAATCTGATTCCCTCTCTTTGTCCCCGTTTCTCTCTCTCTCTCTCTCTCAGGACCTCATTGTGGACCAGACCATAGAGAAGGTTTCGTTCTGCGCCCCCGATCGTAACTATGACAAGGCCTTCTCTTACATCTGCCGAGACGGCACTACCAGACGGTGGATGTGCCACTGCTTCATGGCTCTCAAAGACTCGGTGAGGGGACGGTTAACCTCACGTTTTCCTCTTTGCCCTCATTCAGCATTTCAGTTCATCGTCCTTTCAGAGAAAATAAAATGTGTTCCAAATTGCTGTCCACTACAGCACTTCAGTGAATTCAACAAAGTTAAACTACAAATAATTGATAAGCATAAAAATGAACTACACCCCCAATGAAAATGAAAAAACTCGTGATGGTCTAGGGGATTATGGGTAATGGTGTTTGTTTTAGGCTACTGAAAACAGAACTGCTGAATAATAGAAATAACACTATAAAGCTTTCAAAATAGAGTGAATTACATTACATACAACTGAGTAAGGCTCCGCTTCAAGGCTATGTTTTTAGTTATTTAGGTTTTTACAGATGAATGAATTTGTGGTTTCACTTGCACTTAACGAGCTGAAATGATAAAGTGATCAATTAGTCGATCAACAACAAAGTATCATCACACATTGTTTGTTGCACAGGTTATTTATGAAGCAAAAACAAAACACAGTATTTTGCTTGTTTAAGCTTCTGCAATGTGACGATTTTGTGAAGTTTAATATGATTATATTTTTCTTTTGGGAAACTGTGATGGGCACTTTATACACCAGGCAATTTATCAGGTTATGAAATAGACAGATTAATCAATAATGAAATCATGAGCTTCAGTCACATTCCATATTTTTCACATATGGTACAATTTGCCTCATTCAGACACATCAACACATTCTGCACAGTTGTGTTTAGCTGAGGTCTAACCTCTGGTGTTTCCATCTGACCGACCTTTGGGATGAGGAGTTTTGTAATTTAAAGACAACTGCAATAGAAACAATGCTGTCATGGTGCGTTGTGGTCTCAATCCCATGGCGGTTTCATCAGTTTAGATTGCTTGATAGATTATTCATGTGGACGGAAGAGAGCGCGGCGCAGACCTGCGGGATTAGGAGAGGGGATTAGACAGAAGCCTGTGGAGTTATCTGTCCATCTCTGTCTGTCTCTATTTTCCACCACACTCTCCATATCTCTATCTGCTCATCTTAAACGGAACTGTGTCTTTCCCACAGCAGTCATGGCTGTCTATGAAGAGAGACGGAGTGACGATAGGAGGGAGGAAGTAGGAATAAATTGCAAGAAAGGCAGGCGGGTATTAGATTTATTCAGAGCCGCGGAGCGTGAACTCATGTTGACGTTTGACAACAGAATAGATTTGAGTTGGATAATTGCAGCCCAATCCGATCTTCTCTGACGGTTTTATTTTACGTGAATGTATGAACTTGATTTGAAGGTTGACAACACAAAAGCTGACTGGAGGAGCGTGTCGGTCAAGTGTAGACGTGACCTTTAAACTCCTGTGTGTTCTTTGCTCCACCAGGGGGAGAGGCTGAGCCACGCAGTCGGCTGTGCCTTTGCCGCCTGCCTGGAGAGGAAGCAGCGGCGGGAGAAGGAGTGCGGCGTGACGGCGTCCTTTGACGCCAGTCGCACCTCGTTCGTGCGCGAGGGCTCCTTCCGCTCCAACCCGTCCTGCCAGCAGAGCTGCGGCAGCGAGAGAGACGACAAGCTGCAGGACAAGAAGAAAGGTAGATTTCAAAGTGTGCGCACATACTCAGGTGTGTCTTTCAAGTACTGCTCATACATGTGACATGTGAGTTTAACCCCTTTAACATGTTAAAAGTCAAGCACATGCTGAGGAAACTCAGAGAGGGTCATAGCAAGAAGTCACTTCCAATTAGATCATCTATAGATGATGTACAGGGGTGATAGGGTTTGAACAGAAATGACCATGCGCCCACGTCCTCCTCCAGAACAACCTTCTGCCATCCCAGCCCTCCCACCCGGAACCGCCTCCCCGCCCGAGGGATCGGCGTCCCCCATGGAGCGGCCCGAGCCCGGCGGGCCTCACGCCATCCCTCGCCGACACGCGCCCATCGAGCAGCTGGTGCGTCAAGGCTCGTTCCGGGGATTCCCGGCCCTCAGCCAGAAGAACTCTCCCTTCAAGAGGCAGCTGTCGCTTCGCCTCAACGACCTGCCATCCACGCTGCAACGCAAGACCGACTACCAGGACAAGAACCCTGGTGAGTTGAGACGTTAGACTCACTGACTCAATGCTGGTGGTGGTGGTGGTGGTGACCTGCTGACCTTCTGACCCTGGTGACTTCTGTTCACTCTCTGCAGAAACATTTATCTGTTAATTCTGTTGAACTGGTTTTATTAAAAGCTGGGGTTTGGAACCATATGAACATGATTAGGGGCCAGTTGAGGTTAGTAAAAAGGGAAGGTTATGTAATGTTTTCATTTTTGCTGAGGAAAGGATTTGACAAATCAGAGGAGACTCATTTAACTTAATTTGATTTACATTTTATATCAGCTTTCCCTTGTGAAGTTTGTATTCAGGTCAGATTCATTATGTGGAATCTGTGGGGGGGGGGAGCCCCTCAACAGCAACATAGTTGGTGCCTTGTGCCGGAGAAAGTCTTGAAAGTTCGATAGACAGGATTCAACATTTTCTTATATTTTAGCAATTTCTAATTGGGTTTGTGATTTGGTGGCTACCGGTACTTGCAAATTATTGTTCCGTTGATATATTAATACACAGTACCATATAAAATTATATTTGCACTTTTAGTTATTTATCGTAAAACGAATACTCAATTTGTGTGTGTTGTTAATGGTTCAGACTCCTTATTGAGCCCAATGATTGCTATACAGTCTCTGAGACTGATGGGTCGTATTAGTTTTGATTAAATTTGTTTCCTTGAAGTTCATTCCAAGTTCCTTTCAAGTGGAAAAACAAATGGGCAACATTTAGACAATCATGGGATGATTCTGGATCAGCAGCAGGATGCAGGGTTCACAAAGAGTTTACCAGACCGACACGATTAAAGCCGTTGAACAAAATCGTCATACGTCACACTAGAATACTATTTTCTAATCATATATCTGATTAAAAAAAAAGTAATAAAGAAATCATTCATGTAAAAATCAATGAAAGCTTACTAGCTGTAGTCAGAGAGGTTGATGATATTAATAACTGGCAGATGCAAAATGTAAATGCATCAACTTAATTCCATCTCTAGAGGTGTTTGATCCACATTGAACTCATACTTCGTATCAATGCCTCCACAGTTCGCACATTGAAATCAACTGGGATCTCTCACTCACACTTGGTTTTTCCACAGAAGTCAAGGAACATTACTGCTGCCTGTACACACAAACAGGAAGCACACACGTGGGACTCCGTGCTCCACGGACGTCATGGTTGTTTGCTGATTGGAGCATTATTACATTTTCCATTTGGCTTCAGTGTGGCATCGGTGACCTCCATCTGAAGAGGTCTGAGCAAACATATTGCAGAATAAACCTTCAGCACCATGTCGGATGCATTTATATTCCTCTGCACCGGCAAACACCCCGTATCTGGAGGCTTTATGTGTATGGGTTGTCCATCCGTACATCCCACTCTAGTGATCGCAAGACCTCAGGAAGGCCTGGAGGGAATTTGGAAGAAACTTCGACTTGGACACACAACTTACCTGATTTAGAATTTGGTGATCAAAGTTCAAAGTTACTGTGAAACACGTTGTTACCCGTGAATCAAGAATTCATAAACTAATCTCTCACAAATGTCTAATAGGATAAAATTATGAAGTGAGGACATTTCGCACAGACAAACCGCAGCTTGACTCGTTGACGGAGGCATACAAACGCGAGGCGTTAATTCTAGTTTGTCGTGTTTTCCTGCAGACAATGTGTAATTCTTCACTTTAATCCGCTTTAAAAAGGCTTGTCTTCTATTTAATGAGACAAAAAGCAGTTATGTGAAGTGATGTTATTATTGCTTTTAGCGCCGGCGCTGATTGTCGGGTCTGTGTGACTCTGAAAGCTCTTTTTTTTTTTTACAAAGGACAATTAACAATAACTGTCTTACCCCTCAGAGGTAAACCCCCCTTACATGGACACACCCACTCAGTGTGGTGCTACAGGATCAGAACGCTCAGCAGTGGAGTTGATTATAGTCATTAGGAGAGATGAGAGAGTTGACTGGAATACTAAACCACAACATTCAACTCCCACTCTCACTCACATCCACTCCTTTCATTTCCTCTATTCTCCCATGCTGGTTAAAGTATATATCCAGTCGTGGGGAATTTGATGCAGTGTGAATCCTATGTGCTTTTTCTCTCTACCTCTGCACACACACACACATTCACACTGCCTCCCTGATCCCTTGTGACTCTCACACAATGTGTGTATTGATTTGTGCGGTCAATCAGCTGTCCTGGTTAGCCTACAGCAAGCCCCCTACAAGCCCTTAACCTGCAACTGCACTGAGAGAAACACACACACACACATTCACACACATATAGACACACATGGGAGATGCTTAGAGGGCTTCTGAACTCTGCGGGATGTTGACAAGAATGGGGAAAGGGGAAGATCACAGGGTCAGTCTTTGCAGAACAAAACACAGAGAAATCTTTAATGGGAGACCTTACTCATGCCTCCAGCGCCCTCTGCACCCTGCAATATAATTCAAGGCCTGTAGCCACACAATGCGCACAGATGAGAGAGATAAGCATGTGTAAGAAGAGTGGGCTTGTAAAGGTTTGAGGTTTTGACCCACAATGGGCCACTCTGTGGGAAACATGCATTCATTTTTCTTCACTTTAATCCCACTCCTCTTTACATTCATTCCTCTCTCTGCACGTTGTAAAACGAAACCACAATGTCAAAAATGCCACCGTCAAACTCGTGATTTGTCCAGTGTTTTGGGTCGATTGTGGATGGGGGCAGCAAAAACAGGAAGGATGAGGGAGCGGAGGAGAGGAGGAGGGAGTAGAGGAAGAAACACAATTCCTCTGTCTCTGAGGCCTTCGTTGTGAAGGGAGGGACCAGGGGACAAGGAACGGGGAATTAGATATTATGTCTATTTATATCTGCGGTCTGTGCAGGAACGGTTAAAAAGCTGTAGTCCAAAACCCAAAGTCAGACAGGAACATTATGCGGCCTAATCCCTCGCTGGTCGGATCAGTTACAGTTGGTTTAAAAACATGGATGAGCTAAGCCAAATTCACCTCTGTCTGAGTCATCCCACTGCACAAGACACACCCGGCAGTGACATAATAAAACGCTATATATACTTGTTTGCACAGTTTTTGCTTGGCATGCGCACATGCTTGTGACTTAGTATGAATCTTTTTATTCTTAGTAAGAAGGTGGAGATTAGCACAATGCCATGTTTGTCTTGAGAATCTTGTGTCAAGCCTTCACCCCTTCAGTTTCTTTGACGCTAACTAGCTCTGTTAAACAAATGAATAAACATTTCTCTCTCTCTCTCTTTTTGTCTGTTTGTCCCTTTTACACAATCCTCTCCATCCACCATTCCACCTCTTCTTTTCACCTCCACTGTCTTTCTCTCCTTTCCCACCCCGCCTCCCCCCTCTGTGTGTCCCTTTCTTGCTAGTACCAGAGATGGACATGGGGTTGCCTTGTGAGGAAGACTGTAGTGTCAACGCCCTGTGTAGCCAGATCAACAACTCCTTCACAAACCCTTCGGATGAGCTCTTCTCCAACCCTTCTTTGCCTGCAAATGGCCCCCCAGCCTGCATTGTGCCCCCTGCCCTGCCTCCACCACCTGGACCAATGCAGGGTAAGAAAGCAGAAAGGGTCAAATAGAACACAATTTGAACTGAAGGAAGCGGCGGTCTAACTCTTAAACTTCATCCCTCTAGGCACTTCTTCCTGGGTGCAGCCGGAGCCTCCACTTCACTCTCCTCCTCCCGTTTCTGTGGCGATGCAGATGCAGATGCAAATGCAGATGCAGATGGAGATACAGAGTGGACACAGGCGCACGCCCTCCGAGGCTGAGAGATGGCTGGAGGAGGTCTCCAAGGCTGTCAAGGCTCAACAGACTCCTCCCCCGGGCCCCGCCATCCCCATCATCCCTGGACCGCCCTCCGTGTCGAGTCAGCAGATGTCCAGTCAGGCAGTCATGTCAGCTGCCACGGTGTCCACTGTCCCTTTGCCCCTTGGCACCATGCCCAAACCTCTTCTATCGGGCCCCTGTGCTCTCTCAAGTCAGGCACCGATGCCCCTCCCACCCATGTCATTATCATCGGTTCCTCTAATACCAGGCCCCCCAGTGTCAGGCCCCCCTATGTCTCTACCTTCCATGTCCATTCCCACCATGTCCGGTCCGTGCATGTCTGGGGCCTCCATGATGCAGCCCTCCCTCCCCGGGCCCCCAGGTTCACTTCCAAACTCCATGCAACCCTTCCCCATGGCCTTTGATACCACGCCGGCTTCTGTAGGAATGTTCGCCAGCCAGCCTGTCCAACCGGCATTTGTGCATATGCAGACCTACATGCCAGGCCTCGCCAGCAGTATGACATATCCCAACGCCAGCGTACCTGTGGTAGGCATCACACCATCGCAAATGGTGGCTAACGTCTTTTGCACCGCCACAGGCTCATCCGGTGCAGGTGGAGCCATGAGCTCGGCCATAGGAGGACCCAAGGTTGGGGCATTCGGAGCAGCCGGGCAGCACCATTCTTACCCAGGAGTACCCAGTGTAGTCGGACACCCCGGAGGGTTTTCCACACCGCCTTTCTCTCCCACTCCTCCGTTATCAACAGCCCTTAATGGCCTACCACCGCACAGCAGCGCCACGATGGCCCTCCAGAATGGGACCAGCAACAGTGGCGGGAACTGCGGCAGCAGTAGCAGCTGGCCGCCGGAGGGCAGCCAGCTAACCGCTCCGGCAGCTAGCGTTTCCCAAGACGATGATCGCTTTGAGGCCAAGTGGGCGGCGCTGGAGGCCAAACCGGCGCCTCAGCAGCCTGGGAATAAGGCACCAGCTGCAGCAGCCAACCCGTTTTCCAACAATCTTCAAAAGACTTTTGAGATTGAGCTTTAAACCAGAGTTGGCCTCCCAAAGCTGTAGCTCGAACCCTGGAGTTAATACCTGAGAAAGGCGGGCCTATAAGCAGGTCCTTAAAGTTAGCCTAGCATCTGACAGCAACTTGCTACAAGCTCTCGTAGGAGTCGATGTGAAAATGATCTTAATTGCTTCCTTTACACTCCCATGAGAGCTTTGGAGGAAGTTGCCATTGGAGGATCAGGTCTCTAGCTCACCAGACTTGATGGAATGAATTCCTTCGACTCCACCCGCTGCCCACCTCTCTCCCCTGCTGTCACTTCTCCACTCTGGCTTTACTTTACTTGCTGCAAGACCCTGGATGTACTGTACGTGACCCCCCCCCCCCCCCCCCCCCGGAGGACATTATGGGGGGGACACAACTCAGTGGTTTCTTTCTTTAAAAAGGGACTCCACTCAGATGCATTCCAAACCCATGAGATGTTTGTTTTTCTTTTTTTCTGGTGGAGAATTTAGCGGATACGGCTACATCACAAGAGAAGCAGAGGAGCGATTGACTGGCGATCAGACGGATTCTGATCTTAGCCAAGCACAGCAAAAAGATTGAACACCCGAAAGGACTAGCCAACGTTGTCAGACCCGATTCTACCAACCCAAAAGGACTTACTGACTAATAGTAGAGATTTATGGCCAAATTATCTTATTTATTGTACTTCTTTTTTATTTTTTAACAAGTTATATATACTTAAAAATCTAATTTTTAAAGCAGTGTTGTTTTTCATCCCCTGTATTTATTTTAGTTGAACCGTAAAGATGAGGGGGAACTACAGGTCGCACACAGGTAGAGGGGAAAGCATTGTGGGAAACTGAGTTATGTAACAGGAACCAAAACAACCCCGGGCTGATGGTCCAGCAGTGTGTAGTTCGACATGTGAGACAGTAAGTGTATATAGCGGCATGTTTCTTCCACCTGTTGGCCCTCACATATAATACGCTCCACTGCTGGTGATGCCAGATGAGTCAACATGGCTTCACTGAAACATCACTTCAGGATATCCAGCACACAGAACACTCTGGGCAGTACAGCACACGTCCATCTTCTCCAGACGAACCCAAGGAACTCTAACAACTCAGTGGAAACGCTGTACAACACTGTGGAACTATAGTTGGAAAAAAAACGATGCACTACATTCCGACTTTCATAATCTTTTAATGTGTTAAAACACAGGGTATAGTCTCATCACGTACAGTATGATTGTGTATTCACCTCTATTGTACTACTGTAGTAGTACTGCACTCATTACAGATGATGGGCTTGATGGTTTGAGGTAAAAGAGAAGAGGAACATGAGCGGACTTACACCGAGGCGTGGCAAATTAAAGAGAAATGCATATTTATTAAGGATATTTGATTGAGAGACAAACGGGGAGAGAAAACATAGAGTAGCAGAAGAATAGACTGCTAGAGGGAAACAAAGCGAAAGTTACGAATGTAACTACGGTTCTATGAATCCTGGATGACCGCCAGAGCCGGTGTTAAACGCTGCCTCTGGCGGTCAGTAAGGATGAAATAGAACGAGGGATAACCTGTATGTGAGAGACTGAAGGAGAGGATGGAGCCATACCTTTAAAGAAAATGAGATGGAGGACGTTTGAAGAAAGGAAAAAGAGTGAAGGACAGAGTGTGTGAACATATTGAGAACAAAGACACATTCATCGCGTAGCCCACAACCACAGCACTGTCTGCTGTTTTTTTTAACATCTTTTTTTTTTGTCTCGAGGCCGAGCCACGTCCATTTCAGCATCATGTTCCTCAGCTCCTAAAAACCTCACAATCAACACTTTGCATCCTATTTTTAAAAATATGTTGCTTATTATATAATTACAGTCCTCATACATATGTGCAACTCCCTATGTAGTCAAAACTTCAATAATACCAACAGAGCTTTCTGTGTTTTAACTTTGAGTCGTAAAAAAGAAAATGCAACATTACGAAGCGGAGGTGTTCTCTATAGAAGGGCTTTTCTACGTGACGTGTAGCGAACAGGTGGTTTTCTGTATGTTATATAAAAACTGTAATCTGACCAGAGATGCTCCTGTTATGTTGCCCGGGAATTGAATTGTATGGATACGGACTGCCACTTATTAGGTTTCCTGCTCATTAACTCCCCACAGTTTAATTAGGTCTCTTCCTGTGGCGGATAGGCTGCCTTCTCAGAGAACATAAAATGTTTGTGCCACGGGCCTAATTTATACCATCTCGGGTCCTCCCAGGGTTTTTGTCCTTCGTTTTTGGACAAATCAATACTTCTTCTCCGCAAAAAAACGAATCCAAATGTCTCTCTCTACCCTCCCCTCTGTACGAGACCAGACTGGTTCGCTCCTCAAATCAATGCTTTTATTTCTTTGAAGATATATTTTAGCCCTCGACTCTTGTTTGCTGGCCCTCCAAAATTATAAATGTAGGTTAATTGTGTTCCGCGTTAAAGCAAACTAAATGACCTCATAAACTTGATTGTAAAACCATAGTTTAGTGATGGTAACAAAGCAAACCGGTGGGATTTATTTTTAATCTTTATTTACAGAATTTTTGTATTTAAACCTACATATTTGTATTGTAATTACATTGTACAAAAGATAAATAAAGTAATATAATATTACTCCTGTTCATGTTTGTTAAGTGGTGGCTTTTTAGCTTTTCACAAACTGCTGTAGTTTTTAAACATCTCTTCCATCCTTCTCTTTCCATCATTTATTTTATGACTCTCAATCTCTCTCTTCATCCTTTACGCTTCATTTTCTTTTTATTTCTGCTTCATGGTCTCTCAACTGCTGACTCTTACTTTTCATTCTTGTTTCCATCCAGTTTTTGAGTGAATTTAGGACAAAAAGCTAAAAAGTGACGCATGAGTATTTCAGTCAACTGGATCGAAGAATCTGAATCTGAATCAGAACTGTTTATTGCCAAGTACGTCAAACATACAAGGAATTTGACTTGGTGCATAACAGCAGGTTAAACTGATTTCTAAATGTATTTAAATCGCAGAGCAAGGCTTTAAAAGCTAATTGGTATAAAGCAATAGAATTGCAAAGTGGGAGAAGCTAATTTGGGCACCCCTGGTTCCAAAAATACATCTCTAATTATTTATTTTTTTCCCGGCACTTCTACTGCTCGGACGAACATGAATACATCGGTACAAAAAACTCCATCCAGAAATGGGAATACAGAATGGGGAAAAATAGTGAATAGTTTGACATTTTGGGAGATTTTTCTCGCATTCTTGCTGAGAGTTACATGAGATGATTGACACCAGACAGAGGTAACGATCTTCTCTTCTGTCCCTCAGAAGGAAAGAACATCCAATCCCTCACAACTATTCCTTTAAATGTGTTATTGCTCTTTAGCTACATTGTGACCATTTAAAAAAGGGACATCCAAAGGTACATCTTCTTCTTTTGGTCTGTACCTTATTGTCTCTCTCCTCTCAGAGTTACCCCCCCCCCCCCCCCCCCCCCAACCCTCCAGCTCCTGGATGCAACTGTCTAACCAGCGCTGTCTTCCAGTCGGCCGGACTGATCGGTGCTGCTGCAGCAGCTCAGGTCACTAATGGAACGAGACAAGGCCTCTTTTCTTCTTGAGGGCTGTGAGAAACAGGACGGCTGCACACACACACACACACACACACACACACACACACACACACACACACTGGGCTCTTGAGCGGCGGTAGCAGTAACTCTCACTCGGCCATTGTCCTCTGATCTGAGGACAGTCGGTGAGTGTTGCCGAGGAGCCAAAGAGCTTTATAACTCTCGTGGACGGACACTTGTTTTCTTTATTTCGTTCACCGTGCTGCTCATATGAAAGTTAAATCAAAGGCAGCGTCGATGAGGCCAAATTAGATGATTTCATGTTATTTGATCGGGGCTGTCTTTGATGTTTTGGCACAATCTTTAGTTCATTTCGTCATAACAGTAAAAGACATTTCTTGTTGCTTTCACACAGACTGTAAATATATGAATGAACAAATATCTACAGCTGATCCAGTGATGCACTACATTAGCCTCAAAATGATCCAAATTGATTACACTGATTGTCTAACAATCTGTTTAATTCCCCAGACGTGTTCATCAAAATCCACTTTGTGTAAATCCACACATGCAAAATATCAAAGTCAACTGTCATGGCCCTTCAAACATGAATGCTTCTGAGGTTTCAGTGATGTAATATTGTCACATAAATAGGTGCAGCTGGCTTTGTTGCACGTTCACAAAATACATTATCCACAGATAATTATATTTGTATGTACCATCTAAACACTACTATTATAAAGCATGTAAATAAACTATAGTTAAACACTACTAAATGGTGCTTCAACTTATAGTTATAATCACAATACTATACCTAATAACTGCCCCCCCCCCCCCCCACACCCTTTACAACCACAGTGCCTCCCCCTAGCTGTGCACTGTGCCTCCTCCTGTATAGTCAACTTAGTTGCAGCAACCTACATAGGAGACGGAGATTCTTGGTTACCATGGCTACGCAGTGAAGGGCTAATTTATAACGGCTGAAAAGTGCCGTAGTCAGCAAAAACTGCCTCCTATATGTAAAAACTAAAGTGCCAGAAGAAATGATAGTAGCTGAAAATGCAATATCATCTTAATGGATTCTCAAGGCAGTTAGGACAAATGTGTGTGTGCATGTGTGTGTGTGTGTGTGTGTGTGTGTGTGTGTGCGTGTGTGTGTGTGTGTTGGAGGACGTCCCCTGTTCATTTGTGTTTTAAAGGCATAATTTATCCGCACAGCTGCTCAAATTTGAAGTGTGTGTGTGTGTGTGTGTGTGTTATGATCACTCAGAACAGATTACTTCAAGCTAATAATCATACCAGAGGGTGTGTTGTGTTATTGCAACTAATGCTAGAGGAGAGGCAGATATCTTTAAGTGCGTGGATGGAAAACATCCCTGTGGGCTGTGTTGTTTCACTTCCAATTAGTGCTCTCCCTCTCTCTCTCTTCACTGCTTTTAATGTCTGCCAAATGAAGGTTGTTGCCACTTTCAACTCTTTGCATCAGTGTGTATGTATGTATGTAATTAAATAGAGATGGAAAGGAAGGATGTGCCAGTGTGGGAAGTGTGTGTGTGTCCATGCAGTATGTGTGTTTGTGTGTGTGTGTGTGTGTGTGTGTGCGCATCGGTCTGTCTGATGGCAACGTCTGATAGCAATATAAGCGTAGACTCGGTAATGGTATTTGTGTAATGGGCCATGCCCAGATTGTCAGATCAGCACTGGATAATGCATCAATGCTACAAACACACACACAGACACAGACACACACACACACACACACACACACACACACACACACACACATCCTTCTATCGCTACTTCTTTACAGAAAGGTACAGACACACACATGCACACACTGCATTGTATATAAAAGCTTTTACCTGAGATCCGATATGATATTTCCTGCATTTTAAGTGACATATCAGAAATTCTTTCAAGAATTCTTGCACCCCAGCACAGTTTCTCAGTCTGACACACACACACACACACACACACACACACACACACACACACACACACACACACACACACACCACACGCACTGGTCTAATGCTGCTAATTGCAATGTATACAGTGTTGGCAATGTGACCTTGCAGGTCTTGAAGCTAGAAGGAAGTAATTACATTGATTCATTGCATGTGTTTGCTATTGATCAGTGCAGCAGCGTGCCTATTGGTTAGTACACAACTGGTTCCAACAACAATGACAGGGACAATAAAGTGAACCTTAAGGATAACGCTGGAAGAACTTAAAGGAGTGATCCATTTCAATGCTTGTGTATGGAGCAATCAGGCTATGACAGGCTCCCATGGAGGGGTTGCATGCTGTGTGTGTGTGTGTGTGTGTGTGTGTGTGTGTGTGTGTGTGTGTGTGTGTGTGTGTGTGTGTGTGTGTGTGTGTGTGTGTGTGTGTGTGTGTGTGTGTGTGTGTGTGTGTGTGTGTGTGTGTGTGTGTAGAAATATGCACACGTCAAGACATACTGACTTTGGCCCTCAGGGTTTGAAGCAACCTCAAATGCCAAGGCAAGGGCACGCACACACCGGACACACACACACACACATACACACACACACTCACATTCTCCATCAAGACATGAACAGAATCCAACAACTGTGCCCGTCTCTGGTATTTGTGACAGGCAAAGTGTTGGCACCACTGCTGTCTCTTATGACATCGGAGGCCCGTTGCAAAATGACAAGTCCCATCAGAGTTGAGGGCAGAAACGCCGCGTTTGACTCGGCAGATATAGAGATGTTTCGGTGTAACACATGAGACGGTTCAGCCCAGTGTCACGGCAGGAAATGCAATCTATTGGTTTTGTGTGCATGGACACGAATTGTACGTTTAGTTTTTTTCCCTCGTGTCACTCAGGACGAAAACAGTGCAAATGGAAAGTCAATTAGGATTCTTTTTCGTGGTGGACACACAAATTAAACGCATTCACGTATGCAACAATCAGAGCTGGTGATGGAGTATTAAATATAAAGAGAGACCACTTATGGTGACTTTCAACAACGAGACCGATGTTCAACACCTTGATGTGGTTTTGTTGCCTAAACCTAACTGTACGTAGTTCTTTCAATCCCAACCAGTATGTTTTTCCCAAACTTAATTAAGTGATTTTGTTTCCTAAATCTAACTTTCATTTGATAAAGTAAAAAAAAGTGTTTCAAACGTCACGATGTCCCTGTACACCAGACCAATATATTGCATTTTGTGACTATTTCACAAACTGCCGTCAGACTGTGTTGGATGGTAATTTTTAGATTTAAAGATAAAAAAATGTCTTTGTTTAAAATAACAGATGGTGTGGTCTATTAAGGATTGGGGAAAAAAAACGTGGGCGAGACTTCCATCTTTGCCCAGTGCTGCAGTCCACACGCTCACACAGTGTCAGCTTCCAACCCCCCCCCCCCCCCCCCCCCCCCCATGCCAGCAGCTGTCACTCATCAGCGCTGGGTGTCAGAGAGGACCAGGACTGCAGTCCTAACAGGCCTAAAGGCCACGGAGATGACAGGTCTTTAAAAGTAAGTCAATTGAGTGCTCAGTCACGACCTCAATCACTTGCTCACTCCCCGTTTGGCATATCTAACATATATGTCTTTATTTAAAATGACATCTCTATTAACGTTATAGAGCTCTGATTAAACTGTAATAATCCAACTGTTGATGCTTATGTAATCGAATAAAGCTGTGATGGTGATGATGCATTATGACTTGTGACATCATCGCTGCAAACAAAACGCACACATGTACTCGTGTACAGACCCAATCACCTCTGCTGGCTTTACATGTGACTCACGGGTAAGCCACTGTGGATTACAACATTTTGATAGGTTTCCCTGCACCATCTTTGTCGCGTCAGCTCTGCTTATGAAGAGAGGTTTCTTGAAGCATGAATAACTTAGTCGCAAGAGAGGATGCAAATTTCTGACTTCCAAATAGGACGGCTTTATAGTAAGATCCCCTGCTGGGACTCACCCAGGACAGTTAACGGTAGGTGGTCTGATGTATAATTTACCATGGCGCAGCTACGGTATTTCTGCTCCTCTAGCGCCCCCCTGTGTAGAAACAGGACATCACAACATATTCCATGCTTTACAGTAGGCCCACCACCAGATTTGCTCAGGCCAAGACTCTTAAATTCTTTTGAGGTCATTGTTTAACTGCGCATGTCGGAAGACTTGCAGTGGTTCCAGTAACCTTTACAGATCTTATACAAAATGGTCTCGAGGCATAACATTGCGTGACAAACACTGTTTCACACAGTCTTTAAAGAATGTCATAAAAAATGTCATAGTTATAGTATGCCATGAAAATGTCCGTAAAAAAATGTGTATTACATTTTTTAGACTTTTTTTTACGACATGCTACACTACATTTTTATGACATACTATACTATGACATTTTTTCTAACAGATTTTTATGGCATGCTATACTATGAATTTTTTAGACTTTTTAAAGCCAAACGATAATGACATTTTTTGTGACTTTTTTAAAACCATACACTATAAAAAATGTTACGTTTTTATGGCATACTTTACGACATTTTGTAAATAATTTTCATGGCATTTTTTGTTTTTTTGTGACAGAATGGTAAAACATTTTTTGACTTTTGTAAGCCTTACAATACTGTGACATTATATTTTTACATCTTTTAAGCCATACTTTACGATTACATTTTGTATGACTATATTTTTATGACTTTTTCATGAAATATATGACATACTATACGATGACATTTGTTAAGAAATTGTTAAGACATACACTACTATGATTTTTATGGCATGCTATATTATGAGTTTTTGTTCATTACTTACTATACTATGACATGTTTTATTACTTGTTTAAGCCGTACAATACTGTGACATTTAAGCCATAGTATAGTATGACATTTTTAATTACTTGGATTTTAATGGCATGCGATACTATGACTTTTTGTTTTGTTTTTCGTGACATGAGTATAGCAAGACATTTTTTATGACTTTTTTAATGCAATTACATAACGAGCTTGTTTCTGCCTCTCAGATCAGGCTTTGTACGGAGGCCTGTAGAGAAAACTGGTGTTTTTTGTCATCACTGTCTGAACGGGTCTTGTTCAAACTAACGCTTCATGAAGGATATTTCCAGTTTGGGGGGGGGGGGGGGGGGGGGCGGGCACAGTCTGTAAACCTCAGTCTGTCTACACCAGCACAACCTTTGAACTCAACTTCAGGCTTTCTTTCCACAAGTGCAGGTTCACATGAATCAGTTTTACAGCGCGGTAACTTTAAAGTGTGCGCAGGAATGAGCACTGAGAGGCTAAGTGCGGTAGTAGTAAATAAAAAGAACACTATAATCTCCAGCTCATCATTACCTCAATTCAACAACCAATAAAACGACTTCAATTTATATTTTATATACCTCTTGTGTTATGTCAATTATTTTAATGTGCTATATCATACAGAATAGCATCTACAGCCGATATACAGACACTCCTGTCTATTGTCTCCACATTGACATTCTGCGTAGGAGCCTGTGACTGTGAGGCTTAAGTCAATTTAGCCTCGCATAATTGGTTTGTGAAGGAAATGAGCAGTGCTTCATGGATATTAGTCAGCGATCCATTAGAGCGCTGGACATCAGGGACCATGAACTTTAGATAACCTACAATCAGACGATGTAGGAGAGGGAGGGAGGAGGGAGGGGGGGTGAGAGAGACACACAGAGAGAGAGAGACAGAGAGATTCTCTGGGTAAACCAGCTAGAGGAAAGTCTCACGTCTTCTGAGGGAGAAACATACAAAGAGAAAGGAGGAGTAAACAACAAACAGGTGTAAACAGGCTCAGAGCATCACTCACTTTAAGGAACCAAGACATGAGAGAAGAGAATGACTTAATGGATTGGAGATAATCACTTCCATCTTGTGTTTGTTTATTGATAATTTCACAAATGAAAGATCAAGTTCTCAGGGACGTAAACATAATTTGAATGTTCAAACACTCACACTCCACCAGCTTCACCTACCTTGGCTTGAACTTAAGCTCGTCTGTGTTTGACACACACAGGTTCATACGGAGCCTGAAGGAAAAGGAGCCTCTGTGGGGCCTCTGTGCCAGTAACATGTATAGAAAACACATGCATTACTCCACCAAGTACAATTTGCATTGAACTCTTTAATCTCATCTCGTATGACAACAAACGCAACATATTCACTGCTAACGCAAATGGCAAAGAACTGATCCAGGCTCGTTATTAAGCTTTTTATATAAAAACACGAGAACGAGCTGTTCACAAACATCTCTTCTCCTGCAGCCACATGAGAAATGAACGCTGCTGAAAGTGTTTTTATGATGGGAAAACATAATCTAACAAAAACAACGTATTACAGTACAGTATCACCAAATTGTGCATAGAATTAGCTAAATAACTCCCTGACTTTAACAACTTTAAAGGAAAGCAAAACAGAGGTATTATTGATTGGGATCTATACAAACATGTCTTTCCTAATACAGGCTAAAACAAACATACTGTGAAGAGCAAGTGTGTGTCCTGCTGGGTGAAAGAAACACACAAACATTTATCTACAGAGCTCATCGTCAGATAGTTTTCACTCATTTAGCAGATTAATCATTGTTTGATTGACAAGCAGTCCTCTCTTTTATTGCCACATCGTCTTTCTGTCGTCATGTAGTGAACGGTGTTTCACATTAATGCTATTAAATGATTATTATGAAGAGATTAGAGAGAAAGGCAGTACGTGTGATACATGTGTAGAGACACAAAGGCTTCCTTTGTTTCCTTTATTTAGACACGCCTGATTTAAGAAAGAAAAATCAAGATTGTCAATTTCCAGATTTCTCTGGAAAACATCTTAAAAAATATGAATTATTTCTAGACAGAGATTAACTGCACTCATTTATCCCGTATGTTAAACAGAGGAACTCTTTTTGTTTCCATAAACACTACACTAAGTGATTTGAGCGTGTCCTGTCGAGTGCATCCTTTATATTAAGAGAGCTTTCTGACGCATCAGTGGCTCAACAATAACCTGAGTACATCAGTACACAGGGATCTCCATGCATTGGAATGTCTATAATGTGTTGTGCTAAAGATTTTCTCTCCCTGTCCGTGTCCCCGTATTGTAGATTGCACTGCTCTGTAATCAGGCACATGTAATCCCACTACTCCGTACACACATACGGAAGGATCCCCTAAAACTATTCTCATGAGCTATAGAAATGGGAATGAAGATTCCCATGAAGGCACACTTGTAGATCTGTCTGTACAGAGTAATACAGAAACACACAAAGCTTCTTTTTCAAAAAGTCTGAACTGCTTTTGTTTCCTCCCTCCGTCCATCAAGAGGAGGATAGAAACAAAGACCACCTCACACAATCTCTACTGTTCTGCTCGATGCTCTTATTCTCAAACAGAATCCCCAACGTTCAGATCTCCCCCCACTTATTCCCAGTGCCTCCCTTTTACTTCTTCTCATCATATTTTCATTTTCAGCAAAAAAAACTGGTCAACACAAATGACGGAACAAGGGAGACTACACGGTTGAGAGTAAAAGCTCTGCTGCTATGACGAGAACTGAGAGGAGGTTTGTCTTGTAGTCAGACGGCGATCTATGTTGGGGTTTTTACCTCATAACCGCTGCAGATGAGATGGAAAGCTGATCCTAAGTCAGCACTGATAAAACCAGACCGGAACAGCCCGTCTCTCTTCACGCTAAAACAAGGCTGATGCCATTTAGTGCTGCATAATCGATTCTCCTCGTCCTCTTGGAGCAGCAGCAGCAGCAGCGGTTTGTGTGTGTGTGTGTGTGTGTGTGTGTGTGCGTGTGTGGATCATCTGAGGAAGTTCTCACAGAATATCCTTCCGGACGTGGCAGCCGTCACACACTCGCACCGGGTGGTCCCAGCCTCGGGAGGGAACAGGCTTGATGTGAGTGGAGCACGGGCCGCACACGCCCTGTCCACAGGCCCTGCAGTGGTGCTTGGACATCACCGGAGTGAAGGTTTTGGAGCACTGGTGGCACTGGGTGATGTCCTGGTCTGGCACCCAGTAGTCTGGGCGAGCCACATCTTTCACAAAACCTGAGGACAGTGGACGGAACGGTAGATATTTAAATCGAGGATCAAGGATCCCAACCGTCATTAATGTTCATGGTGTGAACCTCTAAACTGCTATTTATTTTGATCCCAGCTGCAGAGACAGTGTGTGGAGGTGAAATGCCGCTGCACTCACAGAGAGGGTAGTCCACAGCTGTGGTGACCAGGTCCAGCGTAGACTGGGCCACCTCGGTCACTCTGCGAGCTATCAGCCCACGAGGCTCCACCTTACTCACTGAAGAGAAGAAAAGTGTGTGTGAGAGAGAGAAAGACACAAAAATACACAAGAATACACAAAATCAGAGATTTATGCTCTCTGTAAATTAATTTAAAAGGAAATCTAAGTGTAGTTAAGCTTTGAAATGACAAATTAAAGGAATAAGATGCTTGCAAATGAAATGCCTATTCATCATTATTAACCCTGTTCTGCATGAAACCACACAATGTATAAAGATCTATCAATATTTGTTGCTGTATTAAAATGACTTCTCTGTGAACACAAACCGGCTGGTTGAGACTCACTAACTGGTTGGAGGTGTCTTACCCTGGCTGTTGGTGTCTGCTGGCCCTCCCTGTTGGTAGCAGGCCTTACACACCCGGACCGGCCCACTGCCCCAGCCTCTCTCCGGCACCGGCATCCTGTGGCCGGAGCAGGGGTGGCAGAAACCCTCGCCACACGACCGGCAGTGGTGCTTCCTCTCCGCCTCCTCGAACTCTTTCCGACAGCCATGACAGGCCTGGAGTTCAAAAAGGGTAGAAAGCCTTCAACACTCGCAGGCTCTGCATGGTAGCCCTTCTCTTTCACATGTGGCCTTGCGTATTACAACTTTATTTGTACTCTAATTAACAGCGTTGCCTCGGCTTCAGCTCTTCGTACTCACAGTGATCTCGGTGTTGGGTCTCCAGTATGGCGGTGCCACCTGGTCAGTGACCCAGGCAGCGACAGCCTTGGTGGGCCCGGTGCTGTACTCCGACACCGACTGGATCACGTAGTTCATCCCGTCCAGGACCCTCTGGGCCGCGTTCTGGTGGTTGGTCAGAAAGGTGTCCGACTGAAAGAAAGAAAGAGGGATGAAATAGAGAGGGTGGCAGGGTTTTATAGTCAAGAAGGGAGAGAGGGATGACTCTTAATAATCTCGTCCACCAGATTGCCGAAACAATGATCTCAGTATTTAGTGATTTTGTACCGGAGGAAGAGAAGAAGAAGCGTGGAGGACTCACCCCCTCCCAGACATGTTTGACCTCAGACCGCACCACGCCGCTCTCAGGGTCCTGGTTCCCCACCCAGTACTGTCTGCTGCGGTAGATTACACCACAGCTAGCGCACTCCAACACATAGCTGAGAGGGGGGGGGGGGGCAACATGCATGATGATCGGATGAAAGGCAATGAAAAGGTGTGCGTGTGTGTGTGTGTGTGTCTACGTACCCTGACCAGGCGTACTTGGCCAGTCCATACCACGGGTTGTCAGTGGAAGCTGATGTTTTGGGCAAAACAATCACTTCTCTGCCTCCTTCATAGCACCTCTGGGGACACGAGACACAGACAATAAGACAGAAAATGTATTGTGTAGTGTGTTATTTATTATTAAACCATATAAACAACATCACATTTTTAACTGGGAGCCAGTTCACCTGAGCTAGCTGGCGTGAGGAGTCTTACCTTACAGATAAGGACCTTGTTGTTGTACTGGTGTACATACTGGCACAGTCCTTCTGCCATGTGGGGCACCCTGTCTCTCAGATGGTTCATTCCATTTTTACAGCGAATGCTGGAGACGACACAGAGAAAGCAAACCTTTATAGACCAACATGACAGACGTCAAGAGTCAGTGATGCGGACCGAGTCCTTTCAGAACCAGCGTTAGGATTTCTCCCACTCTCAGCTTTGCATTCAGAAGAAGCACAAAGAGAAGGGGACTTCAATTTGTCCTTTCCACAAATATGGAAAAACACATCACGTTCCACTGGGGAGACATCTAGAAGAACAACAACAGACTTCTGCTTGAAGAGAATAAATTCCAAATCTGTTATTCAGCCAGAGGCAGCCGAAGGATCTCTGTTTGTGTTTCCATCTGGCAATAAAAGCCTTTAACTGCTGTGTGAAGACGTTGAAGAGGAAGGATGTTCCCCAACTCAAGTAAAGAGACAACATTCAGAAAAACATTCAGAAATTAGAGATCTGCACCAGACATGATTTAGGACGTATAAAAATACATCTACTACGTCTCTACAGTACGATTCTAAACATCAGAAACGCTGTTAAACTGGAAACTGTGTCCCCCCCCACGGTTCGGCAAGCATGTGAACCGCAGATTAATAACAGCTAACGTTAACAGAAGTTCTACTGAATTACATTAAGATTCGTTAATGCTCTGTTCGGTGACAAAATTGGCGAGCAGTGGGGCAAGAGATCTCTCCTCTCTCATAAAGCATCGGTGAACTCTGACATCTGCAGCCCAGAAATAAAACTAAAAGTGTGATCCAGCCATCTCTGACATTCTTCAATACCCACATGATTCACATGATCTCAGGATTCCAAAGAATATTAAATTTTTTATCTTTAGAAAGTACAGAAAGGGGATTTGGGAGCACTGAAGAATGTAAGTGCTGAGAAGTGTAATTTAGCAAAAGGTACAGAAGAGTGGCTGTAAAATGTCAGGCCCAAGAGGAAAAACTGAAGACAAAAACTGCTCAAAAAAGTTTGAAAGGACTTACTTGCAGCTGAGGCAGACAGCAGAGCAGGTGAAGTACTCGTCTGGGAAGAAGGAGTGGGGGGTCATCTTATCGTCTGACAGCTCCCCACAGAAACGCTCACTTAGGGCCTTAAGGACGTAAAAAAAAGGGAGCCAGAGATTGATGGGAGAGAGGAAACGTGGACACAAAACAAGATGAGAGGCCGCAAGACAAAACTGTCTTCATCTCTGTTCAATTTCTCTAAATCCACCATTCACCTCCAGTGCGTGAAACACTATCCCGGGCTGGCGGGGGGAGCGTGTGTGAGTGTTCTTCACTTGCTGCCTGACGGCCTCCAGCAGCCTGCTGTAGTCAGTGGGAGGCGTGATGGTCTGAGTGCCAACGTACTGCACCGAGTTGAAGGCCTCGGTCCCCAAACTCAGATCGTGGAAACGCTTCTGGAGCAGCGTGTCGGCGTGGCCGGCCCCCTTAGAATCTACAAGAAAGCCGTAAACATTAATCCTGTAAGAGGGTAAAGAATCGTGCTCGTAAAACTGTGTTTACAGTATATGCATGCAAAGAAAAGTATATTTCCCTCCCTTACCATGACCGAGTAACTGGGTGTGCGTCGTTTCCTGGAAGACGATGACAGCTGGCCCAAGAGAAGAGAGGGGCACGTCCAGACCACAGCGCTTGGAGAGGGCCCTGAGCTCCGGGGTGAAGTGCTTCAGGTAGGCCCCCGAGGCGTTGCTCAGGAACTGGAACATGTCGTTGTGGAGGCGCTCGGCCCGCGTACGATAGACTACTATATCAGACACCGCCAACACCTGGAAAACAAGGGAGTAGGTAAATATATAGAGCTATGTAGCATCTAAAACAGGACACATGGAGAAGTGGAATATAGATGCAAGTGTGCAAGGTTTTGCAGAGAAGTTACAGTATGAGCATAAGGAGAGTTAAATACATCCAGCCATCGGTCAACTCCAACAAAACCGATACAGCGACCACTTAAACTACCTTCAGCAGCAGCCGCATCCTCTGGTTCTGATTGGCTGCGGCCCCCAACAGGCCCTCGGTGTCCAGGGAGAGCAGGCTGAGGGCGGGGTCGTAGGCGGCCCACACTCCCACCGTACAGGAGCTGGGGGACTTGGAGGTGTAGAACACGCTCTCACCGCCGAACAGGATGTGGTTGAGGGTGTGGGACTTGCCGTCGCCGGTGTTGCCAAAGATGGAGAGGACCTTGACTCCCGTCACGTCCCCACAGCCGAGTCGGTCCACGAACTCAGACTCATCGCGGACCTTTGGAGGGAGACGAGAATGGAGAGTGGAGAGTCATTTGTGTGTTCAGAAGATGGATTGCTCAGCTGTCTTAACATGATATAATTGGCTCCCCTGCTGACTTCACTGAATCAAGGGGGGAAAGCGTATTGAATTTGTGAGAACACAGAACTAAATGAAGACCTAGCCACTATATTAGAGACTATTTACATTCAGTCCAGACAGAAATCTTTGAAATGAAGACTGTAACAATGATCTGCTGGGCCTTCAGCTCTCTCTCTCACACACAAAGGACCAAACCGGTTGTGCAATACATCCCAGACTATATGGACATAAGGACAACAACCCTCGTTATCGCCTGCACTTTGTCCTTCTGGCACAACAATACATGAGAAGGTGTCAGCTGGGCGGCATGACTCACCTGGGACTTCCCCAGCGAGGAGCCCATTTGCTACGTGCTAAACACGACGAGTGTTGTTATTATGTTAACAAATTGTAGAGTAAACATCTGTTAATTTAAGTTAAAACAACATTACTTCACTTTAGCTCGTTTTTTTTTTAAAGCTAATACGTCTCATTTATCAGCACTTTCACTGTTAGCATCGGTGACAAACCGACAGTTGATGGCCTTCATCAGAATGTTGTGTAGCTTAGCGGCTAGCTGTTAGCATCGTTAGCTTAACTCTACCTGGAGGTTTTCTTGCTCGTCCACCAGCAGGAAGCTCCGTCCGCCGTCGGGACACTCCTCTGCCTTCATTGGACCGATCGAGATACTCTCCATTTCTTTCATCAGTATTTCGGACATCGCTGTTTAATTAATTACCTAAAAAACATATTTTGCGACGGCGAAAAAGGCAAAAACGAAAGTTAAACATGACTCCTCTCCCTCGTCCGTCAATCACAACAACAGCGCGTGTATACAGACGACGCTGTGGGAGGAGCCAAGGGAAGCACGGCGGGGGAGTGACGTAAGACGCACTGTGCGTACGTTTGGTCAGCGTCGTGTCTGGTACACCAGCACCACCCTGTGGACAAAAGGCAGAATGACACCCAACATGCCATTCAACAAAACTTCCGATATCAGAGGATAAAAATAGCATGGAATGATGACTTCACAGACCCATAAATTCTGTCAGTATTATATAGAAGATTTTTAAAGTTTAAAAGTTTTTTCATGCAAACCAAATAAACAACAAAGTCCATATATTGGTTTCACTAGGATACATACATACAGCTGAAAAATACAAGTTATTTAAGTCAGCAACTAACTCATAATTACAGCAACACTGAATTAAAGTTTATATTTAACTGGCAGAGAGTGTTTTATTGGAGCAGTGGTGCCATGTTAGAGCGACTTGCTAATGTTCATTAAATATTTGTTAGCACAGATCTATAAATATCACATGTCACTGAATGGCTTCAGAGCGGCGCCATTGCTGCGAGCAGGACATGGAGAAAGAAATTCCAGCATTGCAGCTCAAATAGTACCTACCGACTTTCCTTCCTTCCTTCCTTCCTTCCTTTCTCCTTCCCTTCCTTCCTTCCTTCCTTCCAAGCAGGGATGGAAAGCATGTTGGGGAGGAATTTAAAGAAGGAATTAAAGAAGGAAGAGGAGGATGGATGAGGAGATTGAAGAGGGTCCCAGCCTTTCTCCGGGCTCATCCATGAGAGACAAATGTCTGAAAGAATCAATTATAGGCCTACTCTCAACCCATCGCCCCTGATTAATGAATAATTAAAGCTGCTCAGTGCAGGGCTACCTAGCACAGATAATATAAGATTAACCATGCCTATCAACATGCCACCACTATTGTAAGGTTATGTAGACACAGCGTCTCTTAATATGCCCTAAAATAGTTTGTATATACTTGTAATTAAAGGGTAATAGCCTATATAATTTAATATGATAGGCCTATATTTTCTTTAGTAATTGAGTTGACCAGCTTTGAATGGGGATTGTATGTTTTAAGGAAATTAGGTTAATGCTTTTCTGTATATATATATAATATTGTACTAGTTGTTCCCTATAATAAGCTCACATGTCAGGCAGCACTCACCAAAGTACATAGCCTATACGCAAAGAAAACATAACTAAAAATAATAAAAAATAATTGGTTAATATAATTTTCTCTTCATTCAGTATGACATTTAGGCTTCCCATCAAGTTGCCACTTACATGATGTGGTGCAATTTTGGGACTGGCCAGTGCAGACTCAACCTCGCCCATCATCATCATCATCATCATCCTCATCCTCCTCATCCAGACAAGGAAACAATGCATAAGAGAAGCTGGCATCTTCAGACTGACAGACAGTCCTGCAACCCAACCTTGACATAACTGTAGACGTTTCTTTGTTTTTTTTAATTATTTGTATTTAAATAAATTCAGAACCGGGGGATGGCATTGCTCTTACAAGTCCGAGGCGGGACTGTGGTCCACTTAAACCGCCATCCCCGCTGGTACTTGTAGTGCGCTTCCCTTCAGCATGTTTCATGTTGACATGCGTAAAAGACTACACTTCCCCAAAGCTGTCACAGGGCGCTCCTGCCTCCCATTGGCTGCTCACTCCAGCCGCAGCCCCAGAGAATGAATGAAATTGGAATAGCAGCTACATTACATGTACAATACCGGGCTCTGCAGTGTTGCATTCTATCATACTATATCAAAATGGCCACAGCGGTGCAGAACCCCCTCAAATCGTAAGTACAACACATTTCCTGAGCGTTTGCGCTTTTTTTCGTATTTGTGCATGCTGTCAGTGCTTTTTAAGAGCCTTACATTCCCAGATATTTCTCAGCACGATTACCAACACATCTGTACATGCAATGCATACAGCAGAGATGGAGATAATGTCAGCGAACGCGAATCAGCCTTAAAGAAAAGTTAGATTTGAAGCTGACGAGGAGGGGGGGGTCTGTTTTTTTTGGCACGAGGGGATTATTGTGCGCGCCGATGCAGTTCATATGATCATTTGAGCCAACAGCAGCTTGTGTGCAGGGATATGGAGGAATGCTGGAGGTAGATTTGGGTGACCCGGTGTGTCCCTTGTCACTGTAGCCAGCCAAGATCACGGTCAAAGCCAGGCTGGAGTGGCAGGCTGGCCGGGGAGGCAGGGAGTTTAGAGGGCTTTACCGTACCTGTGAGCACATTTTTGGGACACAGAGGGGGTAAACAGGTAGGCAGGATGAAGCTCGCTGCATGGGTTTTTGGCTGCAGCGTTACCTTTACTGCCGGACCTCTCGGAAATACATAAGCCGAGGTAAATACGCTGGTGTACGGCTTTAACTCCGAGACTTGCTTTCATCTCCAGCGCCTATAATAAAGCCCATAATGGAATCTAAATTGCGGTCTGGCGTTTTACACTTATCGTGCATCTTAACGGGCATTTAATTCTACCAAATGGGTCTTTAAACGGGTGGATTTCCCGTGAAGTTTCTCCCCAAATAATCCCCTTTGTGCAGGTTTTTTTTGGGGGGGTCTTTTTGTGTGTTGTTTTTCTGAGACTGGTTTCAGCGGAATGCAGACGCCTGCTGCCCGCCTGGGCTCCCGGCCAAAAAAGGTGGCTGATGTGCGTCTGTCAGCGGGTACTTACAGGGAGCCGAAACAAAAAAAGAAACAGCACCACAATAGCTCCGATATTCACATACAGCCGAGGAGTGAGCACACAACAGATCCAGCTTAGGCAGTTTGAAACAAAGAAAAGTCGTAGACCTGTGTGCAAAAAAAAAAACAGGGGCGCACGTCGGATGCTGCACAGGTTTCACCTGAGCAGTGATATGGGATACAGACCTGTCTGCCTGACTGTCTGTCTGTCTGTCAGCCTCTCTGAGATGCAGACACAGGCGACATTTCGTGCAAATCCATGAACGACTGCCCTGTACGTGCCTTTCTTTGAAGAGCACTTCACAGCCGAGAGGGAACCGGAACGGTACTGATTGGGCAACTGTGTGTGTGTGTGTGTGTGTGTGCTGCCGTGATTGTACTCTGATGGTATTTTAGTTTTTCTTTTTTTGTTGTTGCCCAAATGCATTTCACTACCAGCACATATCTCAATGATGGCGTCAGAAAAGATTTGAGATGAATAATTTGGAGGTTTAACAACGCTCTAATAAACTGGTATCCAGTAATGTTCTGTGGTGACGGGACAGGAGTGGACAGGTGGACTGGATGGAGGCCGTCATGTGGGACATGTTTTAGCTCAGAGCTTCTTCTCCTCCTCTCCTCTTTGCTCATCCAAGCAGAGCCAAAGTGTGGCCAGATTAGTCCCAGAGGCCCCCTCTGACACCATGTCAAAGGGATTAAATTGACTGATTTGCATGGAACATATATATATATATATATATATATATATATACCAATGTACCAGGGCAGAGAAGGAAGTGAGGTTGTGGTGACAGGAAAGATAATATGATAGGGAAAGAATGAAAGCAGTATAATTTAAACTAATGAATTAGTGTCCAATTTTCAGTGGTGGTCTTGCAAAAAAGAAGACACGGCACAAAGCAGTAAAGTTGTCAGCCAGATGCAGACCTGCAGGGATGCTGGCGCACCGTTTCACTACAGCATCTGACTCCATGTGCAACAGTAAAGCCGAATGTATTCATTACACTAGGCCACAGCAATCAACGCTGCCTTCAACACCTCACCAACTGTACGAATGCCCTTGTACCGGTGTGGGTTTAATTACGTTCCAGTTACCACACACACTGTGATCGGCTTTTAAACAAGCCCCGGTAATTAGCAACAAAACTTGCTGTTAGAAGGCTTACAAATGAAAGGCCCATTCAGCAAAATGGAAGGAAACAACTAGCAAAAATTTGGTTTCAATATTGGCCCTAACAGAGCGGCTGGAGACAATGCCTGTTGTGTCCCCTAACTTTGGTGAATCGCTGCAATGAATTCTAATCGATTCAGTGGATGTAAATTTCAGCAGGATGCATTCACAATAGTCACCCAAGTGTGAGGGGAGTGTGCCTGCAGGGATGTGTGTGGAAGTACATTGGAGGGTTCATTTGTGTGCAAAGGCAAATCAGTGGAGGAGAGCAGCTCCAATCTACTGGGCATTTCCCCACCAGCTCTCTCTCTCTCTCTCTCTCTCTCTCTCTCTCTCTCTCTCTCTCTCGCTCTCGCTCTCTCTGCTGGATTAGAGACTCATTTAATCTCTCCTTCTACTCTGCTTCCCTCTCCATCTCTCCCCCTCCCACCCTCTTATTTCCTCCCTGTCCTCCCATCACCCCTGCTGCCCCGTCTTCCACTCGTCCCCTCCCTCCTTCTTCATCACTTTCTCCATCCATCACTCTTTTTCGCCATCTCCCTTTTGTTCAGCCATTTCCTCTCTGTCTCGCTCGCTCTCTCTTTTCCATTTTCCTGCTGTTTCGGCCTCAAACCATCTGAGCCCTCCATGTCGTTTACCCTCAACCTCCCCACCCTCCCCCACTCACCCCCACCCTCCACCATGGTTCCTTACATTGTGAATCAAAGCATGTCAGTAATTTAATATTCAGCAAAAACGTACTGGAGGAAATTCTTTATGCGTTTTGTCAGAACCCTTTAAATCTTGTTGGATATCTCACTCATAAGAGTTCCTTCAGAGATATTTACTGTGCATTGGAACTATCTACTAGCAGAAAGTGTTTATAGTCCACTGTTCATACCAAATTATACTATATTTCCATATGTGGCCTCACAGAGTGATGTGTTGGTCACAATTAAATTAAACCGACGGCAGGAATTTGACTTCACGACAATCACTGCGAAGGCACAGGTGTCAGAAATTGTGAAAATGGCAGTTGACGTGGCGCTTGTTTCCAGCGATATTACTTCTTTGTGCCGGTTGGAGGGGCAGATGCAGAGAATAGTGTGCTGTGGTATTGGCGGCGGTTGTGGTGGGGGCCTATATATAATAATATTTCTGCCCTGCCTGACTGAGCCGAGCTAAATGAGTTCCATGTAATAACCGGCTCTGTGTGCAAACAGCCCCGCGTGATGGCTGAAAACCACAGCCTGAGCATCCATTTCCAGATCTTTCTTTCTCTTTCAATCTCTCCCTTTCATTCCCTCACTCGCTCATTTGTGCGGTATCACCCGTGTGGATGGAGGCACACACACACACACACACACGCACACACGCACACACGCACACACACAGAATGGGAAGCACACACAGTTGCACTCTCTCATTCCCTTTCTTATTCTGTTTTTTGCTTCATTCGTACGGGAGTAGGCTAAGCCTGAGGTCTGATGTTTTTAAGGGTATTTCTTTTTCAGAGTTATTCCTTTCATCAGCCCCTTATTTAGACTTTCTATCTGTTTTACTTTGTGTGTGTTTTTAGAAGACAGGATAGAGAGAGAATGAGAGAGAGAGCGAGAAAGAGAAAGAGAGAGACATAGATAAGTATTTTTAGCTCTATGACCTATTTCTCCAGTGCTACCTAACTGACTGTCAGTCAGCTCCACTGCTTTGGGACCTTGCGTGATTTCCACCGAGGAAAATTGGAATTTGTAGTTTTGTTTGGTCGCAAACTTGTAGTCCAAATGCAAAAGGTGTGGTGGGAGAATTAATCAACCCAAATCTCTCGCCTCTCCTCAGCGTTATTTCCTCTCTGTTGTCATTCCCCATTTATATTATTCCCAGCGTGCGTGTCCAGTGGATCCCTATCAGGAGTTGTTGAGGGTGGAGTCAACACAAACCAATGGCTGCTTCCCTCTGCAGCACTTTAATAAGGATACAGACTGAGGAGGTGGAGGGTGAGGGGGGGCTAAGAAAACACACACACACACACACACACACACATGCACTCACACGTGCACCCAGATACAGAGGTAGGGAATCCATCGCCATAATAAGAGGCCAAGTGCAGTGGTGATAAATCTCACCTGAAGGAGCTGTTCAGAGGCAGATTGCCTTACCCTGATGTACTGCCCTCAATACACACTGCAGCTAGCTACGGACTACATACACCCACACACATAGACCAGCACACACAAACACAAATACTCAGCATGCTTAAATGCACGGATGAGAACGAGCATGCGTATGTATTGCAGACAAATACCCACAAACAGAAAACGTGCACACATACTTACATTCACACAGAGAGGCCCATGATTCACAGTTTTATAGTGACTCCAATATAACCACACCCAGTGGACAACAAGGGAGACACACACACACACACGCACACACACACACAGGAAATGAAACGCAACTCTTCATTAAAATCACACGTAGCAGGTAACACAAACCTTTTGACAGATGTGACATGAGCTGCCGCTGTCTGCCCTCCTCTCTTTCTGTGTGTCAAATCTCTCGTCATGTTCAAATATGCAAACAGGCAGTAGCAGACACACACACACACACACACACACACACACACACACACACACACACACACACACACACACACACACACACACACACACACACACACAGACAGATGCAGTGCTGTGACAGCAATTTGAGCAAACTGATGTTTTCCAGCTGGTTGTGTGGCAGACGTCCGCTCCTGCACAGACGTCCGCTCCTGCATATACCCTGCCACACACACACACACACACACACACACACACACACACACACACACACACACACACACACACACACACACACACACACACACACACACACACACACACACACACACACACACACTCCTGTCTGTCACTGTCAGACAGAGTGTGTGGCCTCTTTGTCTTGGAGACTGACATGCACTCTGACACTACACACACACACACACACACACACACACACACACACACACACGCAATGTACTCCAATGTGTGTTCCTTTTAAATTGTAGAACTGTATTTTCAGGGTGCATATTTGTGTTTGTGCACGTGCATTGGTGTGGTTGTACGTGTGCAGCATTATCCAATGTATTTTAGTACTCACATATATAGATATACGTATATATATATATATATATATATATATATATATATATATATATATATCTCCTTGCCACTGCAGCCTAGCAATCATCAGAAGAACAGGAAAATGTGTTCACGTGCACATGCACAGAGGATGGTAGAAGAGAGAAAAAAGACAAATCATTTCACTGAGAGTGAGAGAGAAAGAGAGAGAGAGAGAGAGTGAGAGAGAGAGAGTAAAAATTGAATTGAGGGTGGTGAGGATGGGGGGATGGTGGGGGGTGAAGCGGGGAGAGGGAGGAGGGGGGGGATTGGTAAGGGTTATATTGCATAGTTTAATCTGTTGAGTTCAGCCATGGAGGATGGGTTTGGGGGGAGGGGAGGAACAGTACAGTAGGCATCCTGACCGTTCTCCACTCTGCACACACACAAACACACACACACACACACACAAACACACACACACAAAGCTCCGTAGGCCAGACAACACCAATGTGTGTGTGTGTGTGTGACTGTGTGAGTAACTGCACAGATGGACAATGGAGGATGAGACAGGTGTGTCGACCAGGTGTACAGACTTGGGTCTGTGCGCAAGTGTTTTCACAGGCTTAAAGCTAACCCATACACACACACACGCACACACACACACACACACACACACACACACACACACACACACACACACACACACACACACACAGAGCTAACAGTCTACAGCCATAGCCTCGGCATCATTTGCTAACAAATCTAAAGTGCAAATCACTCCCATACAATCTGCCTTCAGCCCACGTAGAGCCATTTACATTTGGACTACTTAATTTCCTCCCAGTTTAATTACCTCATTTCACCCAGTTGGAATTCACCATTAAAATTAAATCCTTTGTTGGCGTTCACGATCATTTTTTTTATTTTTAAAATTGTGGACTAATTTTCATGATTTCCTCATATTTCTCATCAGCTTTTCCAATGATGCAATTTCACCTCTAGGGGGAGCCCTCTGTTTTCTCTATTGGTCGAGGAACCAGCTAATTGGTTTGGTTAATTGCACCGTAACCACAGGAATGCTACCGGCAGTGTGTGTGTGTGTGTGTGTGTGTGTGTGTGTGTCTGTTTTAGCAGAGTGTAGATGCAACACTGGACTGAGACTCAGTATGTGCTGAAGTAGACGGCCTCTGCTGGATGGGGCTTGAGGGATCGCCCAGAGATTCAGACAATAGCTTACCCACCGCGGGCCTGGTGGGGTGGCTGTACTTTTTAGGAATGCTGTATGTCTGCTGCCTGTCAGGAACACAAGTGTGTGTGTGTGTGTGTGCTCCCACTGTTCCCAGTTTCTTCAGTGTTTTCATGAAGGCCTCTCCCTCCCTGCTGTTTGCTTAGTGCAGGCTGAGGCAGACAGCTCAATGTGAGCTAAGGATTCATACACACACATAGACCACATGCTCCAGGCACTCCCATTCCTTTTCTTCATCTAATCTTGATTTGGTGTGTCTGTGTCTGTGGTTGGAGCTTCATGATATTGTCTATATTGTGTTTGCGTGCATGAACCTCTTTGTTATATTCCCGTGCGCATGCATGTATATTAATGTCCTTTTTAGAATGTATGTACCAGTGCATGTATTTGTTTTTTTTGTAGCATTGCTGTGTGTGTGCGTGCACATGCATGTGCACAGGTGTCCTTTGTGATGTTTTTGTGCCCTTGCACAGCACGGGCCTGTGTGATTGTCATTTCTGTCATGTCTGCCTGGACATTTTTGGTAGTCAGCTTCAGTTCGTTGGAGGGTTGGCACTCCGCCAGTTAATTCCTAAAGCTGCTAGTATTTCTCTCTCCCTGCGCTCGTGAGTCTGTGTGCGTTTATTAGTGTGAAATATAGCTGGAATAAAGCTGGAATAGAAATAGATGTTGAGGATAATAGAAATGAAAATTATTGGAATTGTAAAATTAGTTTTCATGCACAATGAGGCGTAAACCCACAGTGTGTGTGTGTGTGTGTGTAGGTGTAGAATCAGGTTTCCTTCATTGGCTGTGTGGTTTGATGATGGACACTTTGGTTTCTCGGTGCCTCTTCCTGTGGTCTGTGTTTTCAGTAGCTGCTGGGTTGGTAGGCCGCAGGCCAGAGTGCTGCAGCCGAGACAGTTTCCCCTCTCCACGTGGAGGAAAAATCTGCTTTGTTATCATGTGAAATATGCTTATTCACTTCATGACAATATATACGGTGTCAATAAGGGAGCTTTAGAGGTTTCCTGGTATGCTGATTATTTTGTTACCTTTGGACAAAGCCAGCCTCCGCTTTCAGACACCATGCTAGGCTAACGGTCCCCTCCCGGCTGTAGTTTTATGTCCATGACCATGAGATTGGTATCAATCTTCTCATCTAACTCTCAGCAAGAAAACAAATACTTGTATGTGCATTACTCACCATGTCAAACCATTCCCTCAAGTCTCTGATTTGCTGCCACATGTACAATTCAGCAGCATTTAGCTAATGCTTTATCTTTACATTGTGACAGGACACATGGCTACTGATGAACTAAGCAGAGCCACCCTGTCACCCATCAGAGTAAAAATGAAGTTAACAGCAATTAACTTATTTGCGATGTAAAGATAGAGTGAAGCAATGTTTACCTGAGCAGAGAAAGTCACTCTCCCTCTGTGTGTGATGCTATCCGAGGTTCTCCTTGCTTTGTTGACATAGCCGGTATGTGCATCCCTTATAGTGCATGTTATTCCTGATTCATACTCCTGCGGCTGTGCGCTCATGCCTGGTTTCCTTCTGATTTGGACCTGTGGTCTTTTGTCAGGCGGGCTTTGATGTATTTGATAGAGGTGATTCAATAGTTCCATATGAGTTTGGCCCAACACAACTCAATGGCTGTAAAAAAAGAAACATTAAGGAAGAGTTGGACAATAAGGTGGAGCTCCTGTGCCTAGAACTAATAAGGTTGTTGTTGTAACAGGATGCGAGGTACTCTGCATCGCATTCGTCTGGTTATGAGGAGGCTCTCTGCGAGCTCCGCAAACAATCTCTGTGGCTCTGCGAAAGCTTTCCACAAGCTTCCCAGAAGTAGTGCAACTACGGCGTTGTTGCAGAAGCTTAGCTGCAACCAGGCAGCAACCTCCGGGTCTGAAGAGTGAAGCCAATGCGGAAGTGTTTTAAACTTGTATTCTCTCTACTGGTTGTTACCAGAGACGTATACAGCGTCTGTACGTCACTCCTCCGCAGTCCAAATATGGTAACCTCCATTCAATGGTTGAAAAAAAGCCAAGATGGGCGCCGTCCAAATTGCCGAACTTAAGGCTTCAAAACGTCAGTCCACAAACCAATGAGTGATGTTACGACAACTATACGTTTACTTCTTATATACAGTCTATGGAGCCAACCCTCTGGTTTCCCCCCTAGGTAAACACTGTTAGCACTGTTGCCGTTGTTTGCACTGTTAGCTGCAAGCCGCCAGCTCAGCTGCCACCAATGTTGAGAACTGTGGGGAGGCAATCCCTCTGCTCACAATATTGAATTCAGCACCTTTAAAAGCAGTCTCAGTCTCCCACTCACAGATCCATGTGGGAGTAACACGGTGCTGATTTAAGAATAGGGATGTTTCATTGCTATTCAGGCCCACATTGCACAATGAAAGATTGCATTCGAAGAAATGTTTGCTGATCACGCTCTTTCCGCCGTTGCCACCCCTTCACTGTGATTTCTGAATCAACTCCAAGAGCTGAAGATTATTATTTTACAAATTGATGTTGAGAGTCTGATTTTCTCTGGTGGCTATTTGCTGCTGAATTAAGGGTTTCACGGTCCAGAGAAATGTGCCGTTAGCCCCCCCTTTTTAAACGACAGAGAGCTAAAGATGAAGTGTTATCAGCGAGTCACGTCTTTTCACAGGTCGTCCTGCTCTGTTACTGCAGAGTTATCTCTCTCTTTGCCCATCTTCTCTCTCATTTAGTCTCCCTTTCTCTCCTCACCCCTTTCCCCCCCCCATATATTTCTGCCTCTCCCTCGGTGGATGTCACTTTCCTCTTTCTCGTTTTCTCTCCTCTGCTCATCTCATCCCCCTTCCCTCTTTCTTCAAATATCTTCTCCCAACTTTGCGTATCTCCCTCTCAGCCTCCACTTCGAGTGCCTCGGCTCTTCTCCCGTGCGAGCCTCCAAACAGGCAAACAGTCATGCGGCTCTCCTATCACAATATAATGAGATTGGGAGCACCCAAATTGAAAGAAGCCATTTTCTACAGCTGTCAACTTATTATCGAGAGAGGACCGGCGCATTCTCCCCGGCGGAGGAGAGAGGGATGAAGGTGGTGGAGGGATGAAGGAGAGCTGGTTTTGAAGTGAGAGGGGTGCTGAGGCAGGAGGGGGGGGGGGGGGGGGGGGGGGCTCACAGGTGATGAGCTGTTTTACATTTTGAATGTTGTCTTTTTTCCTCCTCTGGTTTTTCGCTTTGGTCACTAGTGGAGCCTGGAAGTCCAAGTCTTTTTTTCACCATGTTCGTCTTACTGTAGTATGGAAAAAAGGAGCATGTAAGGCTTTCTGGACCTGTGTTTGTGACTGTTAGAGCACCTCTCAGTGTGTGTGAGCCTTTATTCTCCCTCCTCATCACTATTTATAGGTGTACTTCTGCAGGTACAAACTCTGACTTTAAATGAAACATTTAGGTGTGGCTTTTATCCACAGTGGCTGCTTCTCTCTGGACAGGCCTCACTCAGTTCGTCTTCAGCTTATTGTAAACTACAAGGAGGATCGCTTCCAAAGCACTAAAGCAAAAGTGAAGCGAGTTGAGGAAAAGTGACGTACATCTAAAATACTGTATTTGTCAAAATGTCGCCTGTGCGGCGATTGCAGGCGCTGAGCTGCACAGAAACACATCCTCTTCAACAGAAGGCGAGCAGTCCATTCCAAACGACACATATTGACACCCGGATCACATCCTTTAAATGTCACACATCCAGCGATGGCCCGCAAGGTTGCAGAACAGGTTCAGGAGGTTTTTTGAAGATGTCAACACACAAGCTGTCAGACCTCACCAGCATCTGCCGGGTCTTACGGGAGTTCAATTTGTTCTTATATCCAACCAGGACAGTTGATTGTTGTTGACATTTTCACAAGCTTTATCCAGTTTGAGGATATTAAAGTGTAAATAATCCTCTTTCCGTTTGAGCGTCTTGTCAAAAAGTCACATCTTTTCAAACCTAATTTGGCTTTTCCTCTGCTCAAAGATGATTATCTGTTCTGTTTGTACCTTGAGAGTTTGTTGTAGTGGCAGATTTCAATAAGTACCTCAGCCAAGGAGGCTTTTGGTCCAGTTTGTTTGCTTTTCGTCTGTTAATTAGCAGATATTAAAAAACAAAAAAAATGATTTCACAGATTTCAGTAAAATCTTGTACAAATTGAAGGCTTGGGCCAAGAAGGGAACTGGTTAGATTTTATGCAGATAAAGCTAATATGTGAACTTCTTGTTTTGCGTTTCGGGGCATTTTGTGGCTTTAAAATCTAATTATTTTTCCACTGGATCTATTAGATCAGGGGGTGTCCAAACTTTTTTCACTGAGAGCCACATTACAGAAAAATATACCACGGGCTGGGCCACTCACTAGAGATGCCTCACCTCTAGTGTATTAAAGTTAGCAAAATCAATCAAATGTAGGTAAATTATGCTTGATAATGTCATGTGCTTAAAGGGTTGGCAGCTCATTGTCAAAACAGCAGGCTCAGATTGCTTCTTAGTCAGGATGGTGATCCCCCTTCACAGCACTGTAAAAAAAGGGGGGGGGGGGATAAGGGGAAAAGGGGATGGGTATTTAAGCTTGTTATGCAAATATCAACTAACGTTTGTAAAACAATGTTGTCAACTTGAATCTATTGAATTTATTAAGTAATTGGGCTTATTAACACATGCATACTGTGTAATATATTTTTAACTCACCTATAATGGGAACAGCGTTGCACTCAGTGGGAGCAGTGATGCTGCGCTGTGGACTGAAGGATGGCGGGCAGGTCAGGAGTAAGTTTGGTGGTTGAGATGCGAAGGACATCACAGAGATGGCTGTCGGTCATTTTGGTTCTCAATCTGCTTTTGTTCAGATTTAACAGAGGAAATGTTTGCTCACATATGTGTGTTGAGCCGAACAGACTAATCATTCTTTTTGCGTGGCGTCTCATCGGAGGAAACTTGGCCTTTTCCAAGCTCCGGTAGAAGTCGGAGAGAAGCTGAATTGTCACACTGCATTTCGATGAGTTCTAATTGCAGACTCACTTCCACTTCTTCTGCATCCACCAGGAAGGGAGTCGAGAACAGCTCGATGTCTTTCTCAATGAGAGAAAAATCCTGAAAGCGCTGACTGACTTCTGTCATGAGAGACGTTATCACGGACACATATTTCCCCTTTTTATCAGAACGGTTGGCCTTCGGAAAAGCACATTTGACTTCGGACAGCGTGGGGAAGTGCGCAACATTGAAGTTGCGTAGCTGTGTCTCAAAGAGACGGAGCTTCACACAGAACGCTTTCATGTGCGCATAAAGTTGTGGTACAAGCTGGTCTTTGCCTTGTAGGCTCTTGTTCAGTGTGTTAAGATGACCAGTAAGATCAACTACAAATGCCAGATCTGCCAACCAGAGAGGGTCACTCAGCTCGGGAAGATGTCGGTCCTTCTCTTTCAAAAACTGGTCGATTACTAATCTCAGGGAATAGAGGCCATTTCTTTGCACTCGCCTTTCATAGCTGGAGCCCCATCCGTTGTAACTCCACACAGCTTGTCCCATCTGAGTCCAATCTTGTCAATTGTATCTGACACAGCTTAAAAAATGTCCTGACCCGTTGTTGTGCTCTTTCGCCGCACAACTGTGTTTCTGGACACGCTAACGCTTTCCAGGCACATTATACCTGCGACTTTAGCGATGCACTGTTTTATGAAGTCACCATCTGAGAAAGGTTTCCCGTGGCGGCAATGATTTGAGCTACCTCGTAGCTGGCTATTGTGGCTTTTTCTTGTGTTTCGTTAACACGGAAATAATACTGTTGTTGAGCTAGCAGGCTAGCTGCCATTTGCTTAACTTTCTGTTCTCGCTCGGCACCAGTGTAGGACGTGTAGGTCTGATGTTTGGTTTCATAGTGTCGTCGTATATTATACTCTTTCACCACCGTGTCTGAAATTGTTGTTGTCTTGCGTTTCTTTGATTCTGCCATTGTTAGTCATCCGTGGCAAAACTTTTCTTTGATTGCTCTTATTTTGCGGATAAGCTGCCTTGTTCAAGACAGTAACTCCACCTAGTGGTGAAACTAAGAAGTACAATACAGTCAAGCGCCAGTGTCATGTCTGGGCCATATTCTATTATATTTTTAGAATTTGCCTCGGGCCAATTAAAAATGGACCACGGGCCGCAATTGGCCCGCGGGCCGTAGTTTGGACACCCCTGTATTAGATCATGATGAATCCATCAGGATGAGTTTGCAATTTTAAATTACCAAATTTGATCCAATCATCACCAAATTAAAGTTGTAGCTACACCATTTTATTTATTTTCTGTCAATATTTGCCAGATTCCTTTAGATGCAGCCTCTATGCTACACATCAAAAGTGAGTTTTCAGGTGTTGGAGTTGAGATCAAACCTTTTGTGGCTCCAGAGGGAAGTCGGATAAACGTCCTCAAGTGATGTCACTTGAGTCAGCGTCAGTTGGGGCTGAAAACACAAATTTGAAATCGGAAAAAAAAAATCTGTGTTTGAGTTAATAAGAAGTTATCTCAACAAACAAACAGCTAAAAATTGCTCCTCCTTCTAGCATAACATACCTGAATCTCCGATTGAACTGTCAGCAGTCGAGTTGCATTGTGGGTAATGTAGGCGGCAGGTTTTGGAAAGGGAAGAAAAATGCATAGATTAAAAAGAACGATATCTCTGGTCTGACACTGTTATGCAATGCTAAATCGGCTGCGCTGCACTGTTTTTGTGAGGACGCTGTTGTCCCAGCACTGTAGCTCTGTGCGTATGTGTGTATCTGTATAGTGTGTCCTGTATCTACCGTCTGTATTGTGACCTTGATGGCTGCACTCAGCAGGAAGACACTAGAGAGGAGTGATTAACAGGAGAGAGAGACAAAGAGAAGACAGAGAAGTGCGAAGGAACATGCAAATAAAAAAAAAAGAAGTGTAGCGAGAAATGGGCAAAGTGTGAAAGTTAAACATGCAACAACAACAAGAAAATCGGAAGAAAAAAGACGAAAAAAAGAGATTTCTTTAAAAGACTGAGAAGTGGAGAGGGAGTGAGAGAGGATGTAGGGGGGGGAGAGGAGCAGTGACTCACCACACATCTATCATTTATTGTCCTTTTTCTTCTTCTCCCTACAGGCAATCTGGAGGTGCAGTCATCAAGAACAGGTAAGAGAGAGGAGGGGAGATGGGAGAGAGGGAGGGAGGAACAAAGAGAAGAATATTACACTGAATGTTAATCAAACTCACACTTGTACTGGTGAGAAGATACAGTGCAATGGATGCGCACATTGTCCTCACGGTGAAAAATGTGTTACTGTAACTGCATGTGTGTGACTGTGTGCGACTGTAATGTGTGCGGCTGTAATGTGTGTGACTGTGTGTGGCTTTAACAGTGTGGTCGTCTGCTGTGACCCAGGTTAATAGGACCGCACACACACACACCCTCAATCACACCATAACTGCTCGTGATTGACCAGGCAATGCCCCTTTTTGGCTTTACACACGTGCACCAACCCTTAGAAGTGTGTTTAACCCATAAGAACCCAAACCAATTTTTCCTTAAAGAAAAAAACATGGGGGATATAAAACAGAAACTGAAAATGTTTTCTAAATACTACCCTCGAGAGTCAAAGATCTGAAATGTTACATATATGTCACAATGGGCGTTTACGTATAAATGCACTTCTCTTAGCTAGTTCTGCCAAATGTGCTGACCAGCCAGGCAGCCATTTTGGAAGTGATGTCATTGGTACACAAATTAACTCGCCGTCACATGACCTCACCAGGATGTTCAGTATGTGTCACTTAGGGACTTCAAGAGTTAAAATCAAGGATAAAACTGAAAAAAAAGGAACTTTCCAGGATATTTAAAGTGTCTGGGACAACTGTGTCACCGTGGGTTCTTATTTGTGCTTGCACACACACACACACACACACACACACACACACACACACACACACACACACACACACAAACTTGCCCTACACTTGTCCATGAAACTCCCTTTTTATGACTCACACAAACTCACACCAGTGTGCTTTTTGTCAATCCCGTTCCCCTTGCTAATGTTGGACCGTATTCCCTCTTTGGCCTTCACCTTTGACCCCCCCACACCCTCCTTCTTTCTTCCTCCTGTCTTTATCCTCTCAGTCTTGGTGAGGAGTTCTATAAGGAGGCCATCGAACACTGTCGCAGCTACAATGCCCGTCTGTGCGCCGAGCGCTCCATGCGTCTCCCCTTCCTGGACTCCCAGACCGGCGTGGCCCAGAGCAACTGCTACATCTGGATGGAGAAGAACCACCGCGGACCAGGTGGGTGTCTCTCTCAGGGTGGCTGGCTGAGGCTTGAGGAGCTCTTCAGAGCTCTCTCTTCTTTGTTGCGTTGCGTTTACCAGCTGTTGTGCTCAACAAATTATATTCTCTGCGTCGTTCGTCGCGTGGCTTCCTTCCCCTTCCCCTTCCTCTGCTCTGCTTGTTTCTCGTCTCGTCTCTCCTTTTCCTCTCACCTCTCCCTCATTTCCTCCCCCTCATTTCCAGGCCTCCTACCTTTCACACCTCAACATCTTTCTTTACTTTCCCCAACGGTTGTTTCCTCATCGCTCTCTCTTTCTCTGTAACATCAGTGTATTTTGGCAGTGAATCAGACAACCCTGTAGGCAATGATAAGCCGCTGGCACCAACTATTCCAGAGAGAGAGAGAGAGTGTGTGTGTGTGTGTGTGTGTGTGTGTGTGTGTCTGCTACTGCCTGTCTGTCTGTTTGCCTGTCTGTTTGTTAGTTAGTTAGTTTTTGGTTATAACTTTTGCAGAGAATAGTGTTGAATTAAAAAGAGTTAAAGATTACATTTTTATTGCTATTTGTTGCATTTTTAATGGCTGATTATTTTCCAAAACCAACAAAAAGTAGTTTATATTTAAAAACTGTATTAATAATGACACATCTTTGGTTAGGAAACATGTACAGAACCATAACATACAGCCATTTACGCCAAAGCCTTTCATAGCCATGCTCTCTCAGGTTACATTCTATAACTTTTGTGATATCTGAAAGCACCTGAAAGATGAATGTCATTCCCATCATCCTTTGCGGCACTACAATAAACTATGACGTGTTGGCGTTTATCTCAACTCACTGCTTTGCCTAAATGTAGACATTTTGAATGCTAATATTCTAGCACATCAGACTTTGACTATATCTATTTATCTTATCATCCATTTTTTCGTGCTTTCATCCACTAACTAACGTCCGGATCGTGGCAGTGTGTCTTGTAACCGAGCTGTGTTTGTATTCCTCTGTGTTTCAGGTCATGCTCCAGGTCAGTTGTACACATATCCCGCTCGCTGCTGGCGCAAGAAGAGACGGCTAAACATCCTGGAGGACCCGCGGCTTGTACCGATCGAGTTCAAGATCGGTAATTAACGAGCAATTTTTTGATAACTTTTACCATTGACGGAATTGTGCGATTGATACTGGTTTAAAAAAAATCCATCTTTATTCCACATCGACGGTATCACATATGCTGTTTATTCTGTATCAGCGTGTAGAGCTATCATTATATATATATATATATTTTATCTTATCAACATGTCCCAAAATTTCAGCTTCATTTTTGAAAACTTGGAGTTGGGTATTTAAAAAAAGTTCTGTGGATTTGACCAATGCTTGGCTGCACATCATGAGCTTATCATGCTTCTATGAATTCAAAAGCTCAGAAAATATCCACTTTTTTTCTAATTTTGAAATAACTTTAACACTTACAGAAATGGCTCACAGCTCTGTTCATAATTAAAATAAAGTTTTATGCATAGCCACAGTTTTTAGTTAAACAATTCAGAATAAAATTGAACTTTTTGCTTATTTGCTGACACTCTACAAGGTGGTTATATGAAGTGACAAGCGATACACAAACATATGGTATTTTAGACATATTGCAGAGGATCACTTCAGCGTCTGTACGCTGCAGAAGTCATGAAGCAGCCACGTTCAGTTTCCTCGGGGCACTGTCAGCTCAACTGAGCATGTCAGCGTGAATGAGAGACTTCTGCTGTTTTCTGATTGCGACTGTCTCGTTCTCCAGACTACGAGGCTTCTCTAAAGAAGGAGGGGGGCGTCCCAGATGGTCCCGTGTTGGAGTCGCTGCTCGCCGGGGAAACCCTGGACAAGAAGGTAGAAACCAAGGAAGAAGAGCCAATGAGCGAGTGTCAGGTGAGACTCTCGTTTCTCTTTCTTCCCTCTCTCTCATTTCCTCTCTTCTGTACTTTTGTTGTTCCCCGTGTCTTGTTCGTATGTCAGGCTGTCTGTGTTTGTGTTCCTTTGTCTTTTTCTCTGCCTTTGTCTCTCTCTCCGAGTGTGTGTTTTGGCGTTGACACAAGCTCCCGCAGCTCTGACAGCTCCCTCCTGGCACCGGGTCACAAGTGTGTGTGCTTGCAATTGTGTGTGACTGCACTGCAGTCGTTCTCGGTGTTTTACCGGGATTCCGCTCACGTGTTTTTTACAGGCCGAACTTGTGAGCTATTATTTGAGGGAACGTTTATGCAGCATGTTGCACTCAGTAACTTCTGAGCGAAAAACTTGCCCATCTGGCTGGAGTATTTCACCGGCTCGAGGAAGATGCTCTAGTATTCAGACCGACAGCTAATCAATCAGCTGTTGAGTGAATGGTCCTCACAGTGGCCCTTTGAGAGATAGAGAAGTGTTTGGGGCCTCTAATCCGGGGCTTCCCCTGACTCCAGCCCAGCCAGTCATGTGCACACTCAGCTCTTCCCTCGCTGCTTATCATCTTCAGATGTTTCCCAGTCTTTTTTATCAAATAAACCTTGCATTTTCCTTCACGGAGGACAAGAAAAACTAAAACCCTCTTGTCGTAAAGAGTCCACCGTAACATGAAGTTCAGTGTATTAGTCCTGAGGCGCACTACAAAGCCTGTGAAAACAGCTGTAGACAAATTTTGCATTATGGGAGACGTGGGATCCAGTGTTTTTAGAGCTTGACTCATATTAAGGACAAAGGATCGGGATGTCTTGGCCTCTGCTGCTTTATTATCTTTTTTAATGTGCCTCTTGTGAGTCCGCTGACATATAGAAGTGCAATCCTAAATTGCGTGGTGCACCCCTTTAATTGAGGAAGTCTTTAACTGCATCTTTTATTGCAATTAAATGGTGACACATTTGGCTATATTTAGTAATGCAATGGTTCTGCTCTTAAGGTTGTTTCCTGCAGTGGGATTATGCAAATACTCTCAAAATCAGCAGGAAGAGGTGCAATTTCATGTGGAGCAGCACAAAAGCAAGTAGAGGCCGAGATGGTTGAGAGGAAAGCAAAGAAACGAGAGGAAAAGGTAAATGAAGGAAAGGAAACTAACTTACCTGTCTGACAGTCCATCTGTCTCTCTGTCTTTCTGTCTCTCCGTCTCTCCGTCTCTCCGTCTCTCCGTCTCTCCGTCTCTCGTCCGTAGAAGCTGCTGGTCGGGGATTTCCCTCATGAGCTGGAGGGGGACGAGATAGAGGAAGACGTCCCGAAACGCAAGAACCGTACCAAAGCACGGGTAAAGCACAAATGATATTTCAATATTCATCTCTTTTTTTCTCCCCAGGTCATTTTATGCTGAACAATAAGCCACAATAGAAAGTGTTTGGCTGTCAGTGCAGAAGAGTGACGCTCGGAAAGTCTGCCGACTTGATCCGGATCAAGCTCAGAGTCAAACTGTTCAGCCTGTCGGACACAGAGCATAAGTACTGATTTAGATTACACTATCAAATGACAGTCCTTCAGTTATTCAGATTTAAATGGAATCTGCTACATTTGCACAACACATATAAGAGTATAGTGTAAGAGCCCTGTGTTGCTGGTATTAAGTATTAAATTAAAGCCTTTTTTTCCGATACAGTATAAACATGGAGACATTGTACTAATTGCATCTACAGAAATGGCACTTTTTTTTTCTAATTCCTGGTGTGAGGTTATGATAGGTTTAATTTATTGTTACTTTGACTTCTCCGTATTCCTGAGTCTGCAACAATTATTAATACATGCAAATGCTTTCAGAGATTTGAAATCATGCTGAGACAACCTTTTTTTTCTTTTTTTTTACAACTTTGATTAGATCAAACAGGGTCCCCACACACACACACTCTCTTTTTGGGTGTCTTATGGGAAGATAATCAAGTGTTAACAATGTATTCTGAAAATCATCACACACATACACATGCTCACACACAGACACCAGGGTTGCTAATTGGAGCTGTTGCTCCCCTGCTAGGTGTCATCAGCCCCCTCCTGCTGGAAGCGGAGCTTTACACTGAGAGCAGATGATTACAGCAAGCGTGTGTGTGTGTGTGTAGACACTTGAACACACAAGTGAAGAGTGTGCTGTCACGCTGTTTTTATCATGTGTGTGTGTGTGTGTGTGTATGTGCAGGACTTGTGTAACAAGTGTTGAAGTTTAAACTTTTTGTTTGTATCTTGAGTACATGTATGATTTTGCATGTGGCTGTCTGAGTTCTCACAAGTGTGTGTTTGTGTGTGTGTGTGTGTGTGTGTGTGTGTGTGTGTGTGTGTGGTCTCTGCAGGCCTACGGTGTCGGGGGCATGAGGAAGAGACAAGAGCCGGCTGCCATTGAAGACAGAGACAAGCCTTACGTCTGTGACAGTGAGCGTTGCAACTTTATTTCTTTATTCCTGTTTCTCCTCATTCTTTTACAGATAACTCATTTTATACACTGTGTGTGTTTGTGTGTGTTACAGTCTGTGGAAAGCGCTATAAGAACCGCCCAGGGCTGAGTTACCATTACACTCACACACACCTGGCAGATGAGGAGGGGGAAGAAGACTCGGAGCGACACACACTACCCTTCCAGCGCAAGAACAACCACAAGCGTGAGTCTGCTGTATGAATATTAAAGTCACTTGAAGTCGTCCATCATCATCCATTTTTTACTTTCATGCGGAGTGTTTTGGTTTAAGCAGTTTCCGGATCATTCCAACGATCCTTAATAATCAGAATATCATCAAGGGGCTATTGATCGCCCTGGTTCCTCCTGCTGCATTCTAGATAGTTAGACTTCTGGCTGAGCCACATTTCAAAGTGAGCACTTGTGTGGATGAAAGATAAGATTTCCCCCCCAGTGGAGCACTGAGTATAGCGGGCTTCTTCAGCTCTCGCTGATTCCCTTTTCAGACTGACGCAGTGACGCAGGTTAAAACTGTGATCGCGGTCGACCGAAATGGGTCACCGTCCGACTTGGCTTCTTGACCCGACTCTTGACCTCGGTGAAACAAGTGTCGGACGCTGGCTTTGGTAAACAGGCTTTGTGTTTATGCAGCTACAGCTGGGAGCTTCTGTAGAGACAAGGATTCAAGGATTCAAGGACAATGTATTGTCATTTTGCAGCACAGGGTTGCACAAACGAAATGCAGTTGTAGTCGATTCGCTACACAAGTAAAAACATGACAAACAACAAAACAAAAACAGTAGTACTTATGCGTTTTTTTAATTAGCATCAGGAGGAATGCAAACAGCAGCAACAAAACAATTTTCTGGGCAATATGGCCGACATCTTCACATAAAAAGTAGACCTGCCTCATATTTGTGTCTCCTGCATTAAAAGTGTTTTTACTCTGTTGGATTCCATGTGGATAGCCAGAAGATGTGTCACCGCTTCTATTGAAGGATGCTTGCACATGACAACTTAAAATTTGCATGGTTGCACCAAAGCTAACTTAGCCCGAGGGTAATTCTACCTTTCTTTTTAAAGAATGTAGTATTTAACCTTTCAGTGTCTGGGCTGCTGTAGCCCACGGCTCAAGCCACAGCCAGACCTCTTGTGTTAATGGTCTGACCCTCAGTTAAAATGCGGAACCAGCTAGCCTTCATAATAATATATAGAAAGAAAAATGAGATAACTATTTACATGCAGTAGAAGCACGGTAAACAGTATGCTGTATAATAAAATACTGACTTCACATTACAGCAACAATGAACAGTATTACTCTCATTTAGAAACACTGCAATGGATGTTCATCTTTACATTTTCAATCAGTCATCACCTATATGAGTTAATGTAACAGTTCACAGAGTTTGAACAGCGGCTGCAAAGATGCATCATCTCAACGAGGGAACAAACAGCTCCTCAATCAACACTCTTCAACTCTAAATGAGCGTCAGTGAACAAACACCAGTCAAACACTCTTTACCAGCACACTCTACAACGTCGACTGTATGCACCTTTTCAGTTTGCAGAGCACAGTATGGCTGCAGCTATCAAATGCTTAGTGACTATCCATGAACGCATCGGTCCAGTATTTCATGAGGTAGTGATGACGACTCAAGCTCAATGCTTGCTAATGTCTTTGTTGATCCCCTGACTTTTCCTCTAGCGCCACCATGACATTCACATTTATGGTTTTAAGTGATGACATTCTGCTAATAAGCCTCAGCTGTACTTTGTGTTTAGTGCTTATTAGCAAATGTTAGCATCACAATGCACTAAATTAAGATGGTGAACATGGTTAACATTACACCTGCCTAGCATCAGCGTTGCCATTGTGAGCTTGTTAGCAGGCTGACGTTAGCATTTAGCTCAAAACACCTCTGTGGCTGTATTCCGTAAGTGCAGCCTCACTGAGCCGATAGCATGGCTATAGACCCTTCTCTTGATTTTAAGGGATGCAAGGTATCATGCATTTTACTTTACGTCACAACAATAAATCATTGACATAGAGACAAACATTGGGAGCATATACATCAGTTACTCGTATCCTGAAGGCCCCAGCCTAGTATCTCAGGAATTATATTTAGTTTTGACAATTCTACACCCAACGATTTACATCCAGTGATAATGTTCGGATCCAGTTCAGGGTGTAGTTTGTCCGAGATGAAACAGGACCAACATGTCCGACCACAGGAAACCGACCTGCAGCTGACTTTAAACAAACATGTAGCTGCCATTTGTCCGTTTCTTCTTTTAGAAAGCAAGAATTTGAAAAAAACATTTGCATTGGATGTAAAAAAAACTAGACAAACATTGCTATAATTTTTAGTTTTGCAGGATCATCCAATATCAACATTCTCTGGCAATGAGCTTTGAAGGCCATCACCTTATGAAGTCACAGTCTGCAAAGTCATCATTTTATTGGAGTTAAACAAGTTTTCCATCCGCCAATGACGATGGCTTTATTCCATGTGTGCTCCAATAAGCCTGCGTTTATCCACCATGTCTTGGCACCATACATGGAACATTTTAATGGAATGTGGCCACTAAAAACGTCATTACTTACCACCTGCGTCGGACAAGTTTTAATGTCCATCATGAAAAATGTCTCATGTACATCTGGCTCTGGGACATTTACTCCCGCTGAATACTGGTCATATCATTCCCTGTGGGACTTTTGGCTTATATTTAATGAGATGAACTGCAGGAAGTAAGAGTTATTGCGCTTTGGCAGACTTCCTGAGGCTGTAAAGGGGCCGAGTGCAAAACCTGGAGGCATCCAGGTTTGTGCGGCCATTTAAATAGTAGAGCATGATTGTCCAGAATCACTGCGCAGTAAAAAAGCATTGAATGGTAGTGTACAGTGTACATAAAGGTAGGTATCCCTGGAATGCACTTAGGTTACAAAGGTTCTGCTAAACGTATCAAGGGTGCCATAAGAAAGCAATAAATGCCAGTGAACAACAAGTAAAGCAAATATTTAGGTTTCTGCAAACAGGTTGTGAATCAGACCTCAATCCTCCTGTCAGCTTGCAGCATCCACACTAACCAAATTGCTCGCCGTCTTTGTTTCTTGTGGCTATTTATTTTCACCCCCAGGGCTTTTCTATCGGTGTGCGGTTTCTGTTCGTCATTATCTTCTGTCTGCGTGATTTTGTTTATTTCTGAGCAACTTACTTTAAGGACAATAGCATGCATTTATCCTGCGGGAGATTGTGTTTTGGTCAGTAATCGTTAGTAAAATGGCGACCGTTATTCACACTCCAAAAAAAAAAAAAGAGAGAGAGAGATAGCTGTGGACATTTAAAAAGGGAGCGCAGACGATTCATCCACTTTCTTTGTTCCTCCGGTTCTTAAAACAAGCAATTTGCTCACAATAAAACGCAGATAAACACACAAAAACATATACATATCCACATAATCTGTGCAGGCTGCTCTACAACAATGTCCACACTGAAACTATGCTGCCTCTCAGTTAATTGGCAGTGTGTGTTTTTAAATTGGCCTGTCTGACGATAAGGCTGGCCCAGTATTTGTGTGTGTGTGTGTGTGTGTGTGTGTGTGTGTGTGTGTGTGTGTGTGTGTGGCCATGCTGCAGTCTTAGGTCTCTCCAGTGGAGGAGAGCAAGAGAGACAGCATTTGAATCGTTTAATATCCCCCATCACTCCCTCCCAAACAGTCAGTAATCACACACACACACACACACACACACACACACACACACACACACACACACACACACACACACACACACACACACACAGCCTCAGAAAATGCAATCTTCTCTGCTGAAATGAAAAAGGAAGCTTAGCCTTTTGGCTTGGTGTGTATGTGTGTGTGTGTGTGTGTGTGTGTGTGTGTGTGTGTGTGTGTGTGTGTGTGTGTCCACATGTGCTGCTGCACATGCATTTGCAAAGGCTCTGTGAGTGTGTACCCACGTGTGAGTGTGCATGAATTAACGTGTGTGTGTGTGTGTGTGCGCCATTACAGCTTTCCCCCAATTTGCTGAGTGTCATGGAGGAGACTCTACCACCCTCCACCCTTCGGTATGTTGCCACATATGTAATAATATTAACACGGCTCCCCGGAATGAGAGCAACCCTGCATGCATAATTCATGCTGCGTTCGAATAGCAGTCTAGACGCTATAGTATGTACACATTTACTGCGTGCGTAACACAAGTGTTGAGAGCTGAAACTTATCTCTAAAACTATGAAACTGTCTTCTCTGAATCTCATCCAGCTCCATTCTCTCTCTATCCTTGTTTTTCCATCAGTGTGATAAATGAGAGATTATTCCAGCACGAGATGAGATTTTCCTTCCCTCTTTTTCCTCTTCGTCCATCTTTCCCTCTTCTCATAGTAGCGCTGCATCCTCACTTAACCCTCCTCTCCCATCCCTCTCTGGTCCTCATTTTCCTAGTCTCCTCTCTTCTGTTTTGCTTCATCCATCATCCAGCTTTGGGTTTTCCTTTTAATTTATTTCTTTGTTTTGTGTCTACACTACCCCCCCGATCATCACCACCAGAATCAACAACCACCATTGCTAAACATCCTCGTATATCTGGATCCTAGATGATATACTATTTGCTTAAAATGAGCAGTGCCATTAAAATTCATGACTGCGCCTCATACTATGTTTTTTTTTTACTCTTCTTCTACTTCCTTTTCTCCCGAACAGAAGGTTGGAGGTGGAGAGGGAGGGAGGAAGGGAGAGTTGGATATGGAGGGGGCTCCTTTGGCATTGATGTGATGGTGGGAGGGGTGGGGCAAGATGAGGAAGAAGAAGAGGAGGAGGAGAAGTGGATGAATATGGGGGATGTTTACTTTAGAGGTCGGCCCTGCAGAGTCCACCTGAAAATTGGTTTTGTGGGTACACAGAGAGAGAGAGAGAGAGAGAGAGAGAGAGAGAGAGAGAGAGAGAGAGAGAGAGAGAGAGAGAGAGAGAGAGAGAGAAAGAGAGAGAAATGAGAAAGAGAGAGCGGAATAGTGAAATAGCAGGAACAAGATAAATAGATTGCAAGAAGGACACAAACTGAGAGGAACAGCAACTGTGAATGAATGAGAGAAATAAGAGAGAGAGAGAGAGAGAGAGAGAGAGAGAAAGAGAGGGGGGGGTGAGGATAGTTGTCATTAAATCCCCCCCCCTCTCAAATCAGTACTGAGATTCAGAGGCCACTTTATCTGGACGGACAGACGGTCCTACAGTGTGGAGCAGCAGGGATGCACTGAGTGTGTGTGTGTGCCTGTATGTGTGTGTTGAAAAAAAATGCACACAACACACACATGCATGTGCATTTTTTCTTTTGGCGTGTGTGTGTATGTGTGTGTGTGTGTGTGTGTGTGTGTGTGTCTGTTTGTGCTTCCGTGTGTCACTGAGCCGTGTGAATGTGCTGTATGGGCAATCATGCCCAACTCTGAGTGTGTGTGTGTGTGTGTGTGGGTGTGACATGTAATTGAGCCCTTTGAAGGTCAGCGTCCCTCTTCTACCACTCACCATTGTTAGTTGTTGTGGGGTTTTTTTTTCCCCTCTCCAGATTTTTTTACCTTGTGTCTCAAAATGGCCTCCCTGTCCTCCTCCTGTCTGCAGGCAGAGGAGTGAAGGACGAATTCTGATCAACCAACATCAATATAGAACAACGCTGAGAGCCCAAAATGGCCACTCCCCGCTCTGTGTCTATTGTCTCTCAGCAATAAGCAACAGTGCCTCGTTTCTTTCTCTCTACATCTTCTTGTTTCTCTCTTGATTTGAAGTGCGGTAAGAGTCCATGAGCTCTTGCGTTTATTGCTTTAACCGATACATTGCCATTTATAGCAGCGTCACTGGGCAGACACAGATGTGTTTCTCTACTGGGACCAATCTTTGTCTGCTCGCTGTCTCTGCAGCGAATGATGTTTGCCACCAAAACTTTCCATACCAGGGGAAAAAGTGAAGTGATGCGTTGTAAATTGGTTTGTGTGATACATTTTTTTAATTGCAGTGAACCTGCTTTTAAACGCTCTCAACGTTTTGTAGATATCTGATGATTTTGTTGCTCTTATGGAGAATGCCAAAGCTTTCCAAATTGCCCAAAAAGGCCTGTGCTTAATGAGTCGTCTTGTAAACTTCCTTCCAATGGGCTCCAGTGGGGAGTGCACAGATGTGTAATTGTATGTTAATGAACATATGTGTGCCTAAAGTGCCTATTATTTGCCAGTGTGTGCGTGTGCACAGCAGCAACAGGAAAACAACTGGCTTTGCGTTTTTGCAATCAGAGGAAAAAATCCTTTTAAAGGTTTAAACGTTTTCTCGTGTTTCTATTTTCAGGCCTGTTCTGTATCATAACATCTAATATATAGATGTAATATATCTAATTTTCTTGTCTTTCTGTGTAAAGACGGATTGATTTCATGTTCATCGCTGTCATGTCTCTCCGTGTTTAACACAACACGTGTGGAGGCAGAGAGCATGCAGTGCTTTCTGGATTGTCTTCTGAACTTTTCACGTACACACCGGCATTCCTCCTCAGCTCTTGATTGGTTGATTGTTGCCGCTGCTGCACGGCGCAGGAAAGGAAGGGAGAATCGGCTCGGCTGTTGCCTAGCAATCCGGTTGCCATAGATACCGCCATTGGCTCCCTCCTAAAGAGTACACTGTTATGTACATTGAAAAGAGAGAGAGAGAGAGAGAGAGAGAGAGAGAGTAGGAAAGGGAGGAGATGTATGGAGAGAATAGAAAAGAGGAGGAAGAGAGGAGACAGACAGAGAGAGAGAGAGAGAAGAATGGAAGAAGTTGAAGTGTGGGAGAGAAGAGAGGGAGCGGGGGGGACAGAGGAGTTCATTAAGAATAACATAAAGAATAGGAGGAGAGAGAGAGAGAGAGAGAGAGAGAGAGAGAGAGAGAGAGAGAGAGAAAGTAGGAAAGGGAGGAGATGTATGGAGAGAATAGAAAAGAGGAGGAAGAGAGGAGACAGACAGAGAGAGAGAGAGAGAAGAATGGAAGAAGTTGAAGTGTGGGAGAGAAGAGAGGGAGCGGGGGGGACAGAGGAGTTCATTAAGAATAACATAAAGAATAGGAGGAGAGAGAGAGAGAGAGAGAGAGAGAGAGAGAGAGAGAGAGAGAGAGAGAGAGAGAGAGAAAACAGACAAAGACAGAAGCAGAGCGAGAAGCAGAGAGTTGCACAAAAAACAGAATCTCTTCATGATTCATCATATAGATTCCCCCAGACGGTTGGAGTGGTGAAGGCAGGGTAATATCGGAGTCTGCTTCATTTGGTATTCTGTCTTAACATGTGGTGCTGTGGCTTGCCGGCTGGTTGTGTTGTGTTAGTCGGTTGTCTTGGCCATGTTTGGATATGCTCCCACACCACCACAACCCTCCCCACCACCAGTACCAACCCCACCCACCCCAGATCCACCCTCACACCATCCGTCTCTGTCTGGCTGCTTGTTGTCTTACTGTCTGTGGCTGACTGTATCGGTTACTGTAGAGAGGAGAGGACGGAATAAGAAGCAGCAACGCAACAGTTTCATAGATGGCGTGTTCATAAATTATTTCTGCTGTAATACAAAAATGTCCACATGCGAATTGACATATTGCAATGGGGATTCAAGTCATGAAAACTTTTCAGTATTCTGTCAGATTACACTGCCTTACTTTTTGAAAAAAATAAAAAAATCCTCTGCTGCAGAAAACCGTGCCTTTTAAAATTCTGGTTTGTTTGGAATAAAATCCTAATTAGTAGTTAGCACAAGCAGCGATAGCCACCTTGACTGAATACACAAATACATCTGCACCAACTCAAACTCAGTGCCAACATGGCACAAATGATGGGATGCATGCTTTTCACTTTTAACAGCTCTTTTTTGTAAAAATGTCCCTTTGTTTTTCCACATGTTTTGTTTTTGGCCAGCTGGTAATTTTTGGACACATAACAGTAGAGGGCTGACGCACAGTAATAGTGGACCATGTGAGGTTGGGCACAATTCAAACAGGATTTCACAGTCACATTCCCAGCCGGTTCTCTCCCTGGAACAAAATAGGATTAATTATTTGCATTTTAACTCTTCATCGACAGGGACACAAGCCTGCACTGGCTAAGTGGCTCTTTTTAAGTGTGTGCAAATGTGAGTACATGTGCACAAAGTACGTGCACACAAATGCACAAAAAGTGTGTATATTGTGTGATTTCTTTAAATGCATGATTCATGGGGGATTTGGTGTGTCTTTGTGTTCGTTTGTGATATATTGGCATGCTTGTCTATTGGCTAAATGTGCACATATCTGCAGACTGCAGAGCCTGACGTACTGTGTGTGTGCAAGTGTGTGTGTGCGTGTGTGTGTGTGTGTGTGTGTGTGTGTGTGTGTGTGTGCATGTGTGCATGTGTGTATGTGTGTGTGTGTCTCTGTTTCTGCGGGTCAGTGTGATTACAAAGCAGCCATAGATCAAGTTTTATTATGCACCAAAACTGCCTCTGTCCTCTTTACTTTGCAATGTCATCTCTGCACACAAGCTCACATTGCACACACACACACACATACAAATGCATGCATCCAGACCCACAATGCACTGGGAGTTACGCAACCTGCTGACTGGACATGAGTGAAAGTAGTACTTGTGTGTGTGTGTGTGTGTGTGTGTGTGTGTGTGTGTGTGTGTGTGTGTGTGTGTGTGTGTGTTAGGGTGAGGGGTGGGGTAGGTTTGGAGGGTGCAGGGATGGAAAAGCAGCAGCAATGGGGGGAGAAACAGAGGGAAAAGAGAGCACTGGTGCAGGCATTAGTGTGACAACAGATGGATTGCAGGAAAGAGTTCCAATTTCCTTTCTGAGAGTAAAGCAGAGGGAAGAAAAAAATAGATGGATACCGAATAAGGGAAAGGGAAGCGAAGAGATGAAGTACAATGAAGCGCAGAGAAGAGATCGAATCAGAGGCAGAGAGAGCAGCAGCAATAATGAGAACGCATGAAAGTGCAAAGAGGAAGAGGATGGGTGCAAGAGTGAGAGTGAGAGGATGAAGATGGGAAGAGAAAGAGAGAGAGAGAGAGAGAGAGAGAGAGAGAGAGAAAGGAAGCCGGTGACTTTTCATCTGTGACTGACGGTTTCCATCTCACTGCATCTCTGCCTCCTTGTCTGCATAAAAAAAAAACCTGAAGATGTCTCCTTGAGCATTTGGGATTTTGTGTCAGTGTGAATAGACATGTATGTGCTTTTTATTTGTTTTTTCTATTGTTTCCTATTAAATACTTGCAATTTTTGCCACTGTAATTATGTGTGTGTGTGTGTGTGTGTGGCTGCACGAGGTTACATGGACTCTCATTCATCATGTTAAAGGGAGCAAGTGGGGGATGGGACCGTATAACTGGACGGCAAAAGTTATTATGCAAAGGCTTGGTTGTAAATCTTTGAATGTATGTGTGTGTGTGTGTGTGTGTGTGTGTGTGTGTGTGTGTGGGTGTGCTCTACTGTACGCATGTGGTTGTGGGTGTTTTTTCATCTGTGTGTGCATGTGTGCTCTCATTGTGTTTGTGTGTACGTGCACTACTCCTGAGAGGCTCTCCTCATTAAGCAGCAAGGCGACAGGAGTGCAGAGTGTGTGTTTTCACACACTGCTGCTCCGATACAACAGGAGACACTTTTTTTTCCCCTCCTTCCCTTCCTTCTCTCCCCTTTGTGCTTCCTCCTCTTCCTCCTCCTCCTCCTCTTCTTCCCTCTCTTTCTTCCCTCTATCTCCCTTTTTGCCCCATTCCTTCTCTGCCTCCTCCTTGTTCTCTTCTTCCTCCACCTATGAGCCTCCTCCTCATCCTCACCCTTTCCTCCCGCGTGCAGCTGCAGTGCCGGAGTGTTTGTTGCCTTCGGTAATTGTGAAGAACGGATACACTCTGAAAGTGAAAAACGCTCAACCGCCGCTTGTTAATCCCCATCTAAGCCTCAGCCTTGATAGATCAAGTTTTGTATTTTTTTGCCATGACGGTAGCCACGGCAACTTGTGCTCCTTTGTGAATGGCGGCGGTTACCTTTACGAGCATCGTCACGACAGGATAGAATAGAGTTGAAGGAATAAAGACAAAGGAACAATAAGTCGCCTCAATCAGTTCAAGCGAATGTCTTTAACGTTCTATCAAATCAAGGAGCAGGCAGAGAGAGAAAATTATAAGAAGTGAGACGGAAGAAAAAGTGAGAGAAGTCAACAGGTAGGCCGATTTGTTTGCGTGTGTGTGTGTGTGGTGGCGAATGTCTTTCGGATGGAAGCGCTACGTTGATGAGGCTTCCACTGCGGCCGGCCAAAGGAGGAGATTATCGACCAGCCAGAGTCCGTGGTATTGATTCCAGGTCAAAGTGAGACGGAGGGGAGAGAGGAAGAGGAGGATGAGGAGAGGGTTGAAAGGGAGACACTGGAGGACAATGCAGGTTCACGACTTCTCAATACTTTTTTTTTTGCTCCTTTTATTGATTACATACAGTTGAGAAACGTTCTTCCGATGAGGTCATCTAAGCGTTTCTCTGCTTCGGAGTCAATATCAAAAGCTTAATTTAAATATATATATTTTTGGAGTGCAAAAAGAAAGTAACAGTCGCTGTCCAATACAAAATATGTGCCTCCAAATTTTTCTTTTTTTCTCCACTTTTTTTTTTCTTATACATAAAATAAATTATTAATCTTATTTTGACCCAAAAATATATAATGTTTGCCATGTTTTTATTAAAAGAAGTGCCTTATCAAATCCCTGAATACATAAATAACACATGAAACAAGATAAAATAAAGTGAGACTTGTGAGCATAGACCATTATTCTGCTAAAAGTGAGAACCAAGACTTTCATTTGAAAAAAAAAGGAGCCGGGCAAGAGAGCGAAATAACAACGCAAGGTAACGAAGGAGCAGCATGGAGGAGGAAGGGACAGAAAATGAGACAGGGGGAGAGAAAAATTATAAGCAGAGAGGGATGGGGAAGGGTAGGTGTGTGTGGGGGGGGGGTGAGGAGCATTTGAGGATTCATCTCTTGCTGGATAATTCCCAGGAGGATCTCTCTCCAACACTTGAAAGCTGTGAAGTGTGCGGTTCTGCTCATACTCCTCCTGGTAATTGGAAGAGGAGAGGAGAGGAGGGAGGGAGGGAGGGAGGGAGGGAGGAGAGGGAGAGGAGGATCAGGTAAAGGAGGGAGCTATGGTGGCAAGAAAAGAAACGGGCAGAAGAGGAAGAGGAGGAGGAGGAGGAGGGTGGCTGAAGGAGGTAAAGATTTAGAAGCAGAGGTAAAACTAACAAGAGGGTTAGAAGAAAGAGAACCTGGCTTATATCTCTTTTATTTTTGCTCATTAGCTCACTCGTTCTCTATCGCTGTCCTCACCCCTCCCTCCCTCCCCCCCTTTGCCGGCGATGGCGTGTCTGTGGTTGCAGGCGGCTTCTGAAACATGGCCGCAGGCGTTTAATCATTGATGGAGTTTTTTGCCTCCATGCAGGCGGGCCAGCGGGCAGCCCCGGCTCACTCGCATGCGTCAGGACCTGCTGATTCACTCTCTGGGGCCTTCAAGCACACACACACACACACACACACACACACACACACACACATGCACGACTACAAAGGCAAACAGGGATGCACACAGACTCAGATAAAATGTAGCCTGAATGTATGTGCGTGGCTTTCCACATGTGTGCCTGTCTAGTTTATCCCACCAGGGATTGCGAGGCCCAATCAGCAGCGGTGAGCCCGAATAAAAGCAGCGAAGATAAAAAGCTATTTATTTGACCAGAACAAGGAGACAAAAACGTGTTTGCTTTGGCTCCAGGGCTGCACGCCACATATGTCTCTGCAGCTTTACAGTACACGTCCTTCTGCCAGACTCGGCAAACATCTGGCTGTGTTGTTCTTACTGTAAAATAAGTAAATACACGTATATACTGTATGCTCATCCAGTATCATTCCATCTACTGTATGTATGGAGCCAGGCTTCTTCAAACAGTTGGCAGATAAGGTTTAGCTCAAACCCCCACAGACAGCTAACCTGATTGCACAGGAGAAATGAAGTAATGTTGCATTTTGTTCATTTTGACTAATTCACCTATGATTCATGCTACTGCTACTCCTGCTATAATAATAATAATAATAATAATAATAATAATGACAATCTTCCTCTGTGGTTCCGATGTAGAATTCAATATCATCCTATCGTTTCAGCGATATGATATTAAAAGACCACACTGACTTTCTGATGATTTTTAATAAAGGGGGAAAAACCCCTCACCAGCACACAGGCCTGATGATGTGCAGGTGTGTGTGTTTTCTATGAAAAAGTCTCAAGTTATAACAGGAAAATGAGATTACTGAGGATTGAAATAATACACTGTGAATTTCAGTGTTTGTCCTGATGGTCAAGACAAACCACTCGGTTCATTATTATTATATAATGCAGTAAATCTGTAGCAGTGGAAATCCTTTTCATTATCATCTCTATAGATACAGTCGTCTCTCCACCTTCATGATCACATATGAAAGTGCACAGCCCAGCAGTAAAGTCCTATGCAGTTGCTTTCTCTCAGTAAAGATGACAGCCTCTTGGGTTTTTGGGATTTTTTTTTATCTGCTCAGAGCACTCCTGTTGAATTCTGCATGCAGGTATACAGCTCACCCCCCCCCCCCCCTCCCCTGTCAGTCATCCTGATCAGAGAGTTTTTTATTATTATTATATTTCTCGGAGGATTAAAGCCAGACCCATGCGGGGAGGAAACCCAATCTCTCTCACTCCTCCTTCTCTTCTCTTCTCACCCCCTTTCCCCCTCTCTCCCCTTCCGGCCAAACAAAACTCCACCCTGAAATGGAAGGATTAAATGACCTCTCTCTCTGTCTCCCACATGCACGCAGAATCACCTGCAGCGCTGTCTGTGTCTGCCTGCCTGCGTCTGCCTTTTTCTTTTTGTCTCTCTGCAGAGCGAATGGCTTTCTGTGCGTGCCATATATATATGTGTGTGTGTGTGTGTGTGTTAGCATGAACCTGCGTAATCCACTCTATTGTACTCACCGTTGCTCTGTCCTGCATGGTGAGTCACTGGTGAAGGACCCGTCCAGTGCGTTAAAGCGCACATAGAAGATAGTCTGCAGTGGTTATGTGATTGCTTCCATTAAAGTGATTATGCAATCAACAGCAGTAAGACAGGCAGGGAGACAGACAGACAGACAGACAGCAGAGGGATGGGGGCAGACGTGGAATGCATACACACACATATGGACACAGCACTCAGGCAGGCAGGGGGAATTTCTCTCTTGTTAATAATCATTATGAAACGGCTTCACGTGGAGCACTTGCCTCTCCGTGCTCAGCAGGATGGCAGGTCTGTCCTTACAAAATCCCTATGCACACACACATACACACACACACACACACACACACACACACACACACACACACACTCATACTCCCGCCATTCCTCAGTTCCTCCTCCTCCTCATCTCCCTGAAAATATTTACCATACCCCGGGGGCTTCCAGCAGGCGTCCCTCTCTGTGCCTCCCCCGTCTCCCGTCTCCTGGGTGAGCCGGGGGTTTGGCGAGTCCCAGGCTCCGGCTCCGGCCTGCACTTGTTTTTAACAAAAGCAAACAGTAGAGAGAGAGATAGACAGAGCGCTGGGCTCAGCTGGCTTGGTGTGCAGTTTGGCAACAGGGACTTATAGTTACAGATCTCTTTTCTTCTTCTTTGTTTTACATCTCAACATTTTACCTCGTATCACCCTCCCTTTGCTAAAAACCCAATGCAGGAGTAAACTCAACTCTTTTCCTTACCTGCCTCCCTTTTTCTCTTTCTCCTTCCAGCCAAGAAAGCACCGGACGGCTCAGTGATCGCCAACGGCTACTGCGACTTCTGCCTCGGAGGCTCAAAGAAGACCGGCTGTCCTGAAGACCTTATCTCCTGTGCGGACTGTGGACGCTCAGGTAGGGCACCGCTGAAGGGGATGATTGGCAGGAGGAAGGCGGTCCTCTGTTGATGCACAGTTTTGAAATGTTCCATTTGATGAGCATAGATTTCGTATTTACTATATAAATAAATGCAAGTTTCGACTCCTGTTACGCTTCAATGGATGGACCATACCAGTGTTTTTTGTTTTGTTTTGTTTTAGCCCATCTACTACAAATCATGTACAGTCTTATTAATAGACATTTGCTGTTATGTTTTTGATTTGTTTTAGGTGTTTTCTCACCTTCCAGGCAGCTAGTGTTGTTTACATTATTCACTACAGTTTGAAGACCCCAGGTTTGTTTTTATTAACGATGGTGGCCCCCGGAGGACAAAATACATACATAACGCTTCGGGAGGTTCTCTACATAGAAATTACAAATACAAAAACAAATAGTGAAGTAATTGACAAATGTTAGCTAACAAGGTAGCATCTCTTCACTTTATCTCTTGCTTTTAGCAATGAACTTAACACTAACCAGGTATCTGTTAGATTTGAAGTAGTAAGTAGAGGCGTTACTTTGGGGACTTATTGTCCTTAGAAGGCCACCGTACATAAAAAAATGAAATTAATTGAAATTAACTTTTATTTGTGTAACTTATGTTGTAATATTTTTAAGTGCAGGTACATTTTTAATGAAGTAACATACGTGCATGTTCTCTGTTTGTGAGGGAGTAGAACACTCTTGGCTGCCTGAAAGGAAGAAAACACATAAAAACTTCGTAAACAATATGACATGCTTTGGAAAACAGTGGCTATAATGTAAAATGTGCTAAAAAATCTTCTCTGCAAGAAGAATTTCTTGTCGCTGCTTGAGAGGTGTAAAAGTGCGCTTCATTTTAAATGCATCAACACCTGATGATAAAGTGCTGTTCTTTATGCAATATAATACAGTCATCATAAGTGATAACACTATTAACATAGTCGGAGACAGGATTTCGCATTTTATAAAGTTTTGTAGAACACCAAGAAGATCAAATAGTTGAAACACATGAGATGCAATTTTAGCAACAACAAAATTGCATGCAACTCCAAAAATATATGCAATACATATGATGCCAACTGCTCTGCAGTCTGTCAGAAGTGCATAAACACTACGGCACTTATTTTCATTTAGAGTGGTTTTATTGATCACAGTGTTGGCATTAAAATATGAATGGATACAATGAAATGTAATCTTGGTGTGACCTTCTTGTCTGACCAAAAAAAAAAAAAAAAAAACACAAAATCTGAATGTTGTCTGCTGCATTCCTTTCAATCCTGGCTTCTTGTGAAACAACCTCCTTTACAATTGTGATATAAACCCATTGTCTCTTTCTTCTTTTTGAGACCGTGTCCCATGTGCTGCAAGAGCCTCGCTGAGTTTGCGAGAGCACGGCCTCCTTTAGTGTGTATTGTGGTTGTGAAGGGTGAATCTTATCAGAGTAGAGTTCAAGAATGATTTCTTTTCTAAAATATGGTTGTATTATTATTATTATTTTCCCATTATAAATCCCTTTGTTTTGGTTTGTGGGATGTGCTTGTATATTTGTATACATGCAGAGATTGCAGTGTATATGGTGAAGAATTTGTGAACTTATTACTTGATTGCATGTACTGTATACATATTTTTCTCGACCTGTTTTTTTTTTTTTTCATCTGAAAAATAAAAAAGCAGAACTGAAAGGATTTACGTGATGTGTAGTGAATGGGCTGCAGCATGCTAAACATTGGTATGGTCCTCTTCTTTATAAACACGCACAAAGAAGACGAACGGAGCTCGGGAAACGACGATGACGTAACAATGTTTCTATTGTCGTGATCATGTAACGAGCAGGTAGCAGGAAAATCTGTCATAACTGGGGTAAGGAGAGAGATAGGACATATTTTAAATGGCACAGAAGTGGCCTGCAATGGAAAAGGACAAGTTGTTTTCATGTTACATCTGGAATTTGTTCTCAAGATGAAATCCAAAGTATGCCTCCATGGTCATGTCATTGGTCAAAAAAATTCTGAGATGACAAAGAAATATGACCAAAATATAAATACAGGGGAAAACAAAATTCTTTCAGCCATCTGACAGAATAGCTTTCACATCTGTAACACGCCACTGTTTCCCCCCGTTAAATACAGATAAATCACATGTATGACAACATACTGACGGATAGATAGAATAGGTAGATGATGGATGTCCTCAAGATACAGAAAGCGATGGTGAAAAACGTTGTGTGGGCGTGTGCTTGTGTGTGTGTGTGTGTGTGCGTGTGCGTGTGTGCGTGTGTGCGTGTGTGTGTGCACTCAGGCCACCCGTCCTGTCTGCAGTTCACAGTGAACATGACGGCTGCGGTGAGGACTTATCGCTGGCAGTGCATCGAGTGCAAGTCCTGCAGTCTGTGTGGCACCTCTGAGAACGACGTAGGTTCTCACTTTGTACATACATGTTAACTCTGAACACGTGTGGCTACACACACACACACACACACACACACACAATACTGGAAAACCTTATAACCTACTACTTGAATTTAGGTTTTATACAGTCTTTTATAAGTGGAGCAAGTTTACTTTATTCATCCTTGAAGGAATCCACTTTGTCTAACATTGAACCAGGAGCTCATTTAGATTCGTTGTCTTGCTCACATACATGATTACGTGAAGCTTTGACACACAACAGGGAAGAAAAACGATTTACACCCATTGAAAATGTTAAAAGAAACATACATGTCAACCTTTTACTTTTTACATTCCTGAAGAGGAAGCAGATATTTGTATTCACACAAACTGTAGTGCAGACCATAAAGTCACAGTGCAGGTTATTATTGTTCGTTGCCTTGAGAGAGGAAAGAACTAAAATAAAAGTCTTCATAGTTAACAGTGTTTTTAAATAGATGATTGGATTCTCAACACACCTCAACCCTTTAACTTATTAGTATACAAATTCATATCTTCAAGTACTATACACATTAAATTCATGCTCCTGCTCCTTTCAAATCCCACATGATAACATCTGCTTATGTGAATATTCTGCTCTGTTCCAGGACCAGCTGTTGTTCTGTGACGACTGTGACAGAGGCTACCACATGTACTGTCTGAGCCCTCCCATGTCTGAACCACCAGAGGGTATGTATGAAAAATAAGAGGAGCACGGGCATTGAAACCAAGAGATACGGTCCATATCAAGGACTTCTAAGCCTGTATTTGGACGCACTGCACAGCACAAGGAAGCTCATCTGAGAGCGTTTTTTGTTTGTGCAGAATTGTGTAACTGTCTGCAGTGTGGGTGGGGAGACAATCACAGCGAGGAGCGTGAAAACGTGCGGTCAAAGCGGTCAGACTATCTCTGTGCTGACTTTATAGTATTGGAAATATAGTAAGAAGATAACCCGCAGGACTCGTTATGAATCTGCATCTCTTTTCAAGACCGTTAACGGTCCTGATAGCGAGGCCATCGACACAGAAACGGAGCAGGTACATCTGCTCAAATTAAACTCATTTTGCCTGCCGCACAAGACAAGATGGCTGCTTTAGGATGTTTGATGGCGTCGTTGTCATGGAAATGAGTAGTGGAAAAGATAATCTGTTTCCATGGCGAAAGTGTCACTTGGCTGAACATACAGCAGCAGTGGCACTCGTGTTCAACACTCACTAACAGTGTCATGCTCTGCCCACACACGCAACGCTTTCGATTTACAGGAAACCTTTTTTTTAAATTCAGCCGTCGTCGGTTCTTTAAGCTTTACTCTCGAGAGGAGACCTCACGGAGCTCTCGCGCGGTAAACGTATGTTTGTGTACATAACCGTCTTTAGGCGTAATACAGCGGGGTCCACAGACACTCGGAGCTACACTTTGTGATGTTTAATTAATGTCACAAATCCCGTGATCCAAATCCAAACCAAACTAGTTGTCAAATCCCCTGCAGCCGCAATCCACAGGCACAGCATGTGTTTTAACATGCAGCTTTAATTTACAGTATTACTTAACGCTCTGTCTAAAATGAGGGATTAATCCACAAGGCTTCACAATAGCAGTGATTGAACTTCCTGTCTGTGTGTGTGTGTTGTACAGGGAGCTGGAGCTGTCATCTGTGTCTGAGACACTTGAAGGAGAAGGCCTCGGCCTACATCACCCTCACTTAATCCGCGGAGCTGCGCCTCATCCTCTCGGCCCTTCATCCTTTCCCAAGCCACCTCTTCGTCACCCCTTCTCTGTGCCTCAGCTGACCCCCCCCCCCCCCATCCCCCCATCTCCACCACCCCTCCTCCTCTTCTGATCTTTCCGTCGCCGCCACTTCCTCCACAAAGCCGTCCCGGTGACCTCTGACACGACTGAGCACACAGCACCCACAGCGCTGCTGCACCCATTCTTGAACGTCTCTCCAGCCGCAAACCGACCTCCGTCCTTTTTGTGGTCACGCACACGTGCCCTGATGCTTGACCTGAACGCCCCCCGGCCCCCCCCCCCCGTCCCCTCCACCCTTTCCTGAACAGGAATTCATCAGCTGGCAATACGTTTGCTAGCGAGACACACACTCCAGCCTGCCAAGAGCACTTCAGAGGTATACTGCTCCACGAGAACCCTCTTAAGGGCCCTCGGAAGAGCCCTAATGATCTTCAGCTGCAACTCAGTCAAGTAGTGAGTGAGAATTAATAAGACTGATAGGTGTTAGGCTGAGGACAGGGCTTGGAAGACCCTGGATAACCACAGAGCAGTAGGTTTCAGTGTTAGCCAACTGTGAAATATACACCTAACCAAAATTTAATTTACTCCCTCTGTCCTTTTACCCTGTACAGAGCTGAGACGCTGAACTCTGCTCCACTATTTGTCTGCAGGGCTCGCTGCCCTGTGCAGTTTCAAAAAGGGGGAGTGAACTGTACAGAATTCAGACTGATTCTCTATCCACGCACTCTTCAAAAACTTCCCTCCCCTCACTGAGATGCAACAATGAGCGTCTGGCCAGGAACTCAGACCATCTTTGACCTCACCGCATCCTTTCTCCTTTGCATGGGGTTTCCACAAAAGTAATGATGCATTTTTTTGGGGATCGACGCCGAAAGGTTTTATCGTGTTCGGATGTGATCCTCGGACGAGAGGAGAGAGATGGATTGTTCTCTAAATCAGCCAATCAAAACAGTGTATTTAAAAATGACAACTTAGGCTTAGCATCGCTCACAGATCCTTTACCTGACCTTTAATCGCCCTCCCCGTCTACGAAACAATGACTGTGAAGCCAACGCGAGACTGAAACACTGCTGGTGCGTGGTGTGTCTTACCTGTGAGTTAAGAATGTAGGATTGACGTGTGGACAATGCAGAACTTTTTCTGGCCCGTGCTGAGGCCTAAAAAAACCCGTCTTTTTTATGATTCCTTTTTTATTTAATTTGTTGTTTTTTTTCATTTGCATGTCGTTGTTTGAATTGTTTTTAAAGACTTTTAATTGAAATGGAAAAGAAAGCACACTTAATTCGCAATAATGTGTTTGTGATATGAACTATTTTGGCCAAACTGTGTGTGTTTTAAACTCTGTGTGTGCCTGTGTGTCTGTTTGTGTGAGTTTATCTGAGCACTACAGTAGCTGTAGCCAGCTCCATGCTATAGGTGGTATCTGTGCGAGGATTTGAGTGGCACGAAGGTGATGTGAATGTAAGGAAAGTCAACATTAACCTGTTCAAAGTCATCGTTTTGCAAGTCACAAAGGCTCAAGTCACAAAGGCACTGAAGTCCTGAGTCAGCAAGTGTTAAAGACATAGTTTGACCTTTCGCGCAATTATTGCGAAACTCGAAGTGTAAAAAGTTATGGTTTTTTTACGAGGGGCTTTGCGCCAGACTACTTCTTGGCAATAACTCCAGGAAGTCACTGTGCCCGCCGAGAAATAGTGCCACACATAACCCCTCGTAAAAAAACATAGCTTGTCACTTTTACCCTTTTGGTTTTTGCACAGATTAAACAAACGAGATATAGAACAGACACCTTCGCAGGTGCTGGTGGGTTAAACTCTGGGTTCCAGTCTTAATGCTAAGCTACGCTAACCGTCTCCTGGATGAAGCTTCATATTTATCAGACAGCTATGAGTATGGAACCTATCTTCTCATATAACTCTTGGTAAAAAAAAAAATGAATAAGCATATTTCCCAAAATATCAAACAGAGTCAAGTTTAAATTATGATCTTCTTGCCATTTGCAATTCCATTTAAAATCAATAACCTAATACTAACATATGCATTTACTAACCTCTAACATTACTATATAACATTTAGGACAACAAATCTTGGATACATATCAGTACAACACACTGACTATGTCGTGGGTAATTGATTTTATGTTAGCAAAGAGGCTAAGCTATTTGTTACTGGCTTAAAGTGATATGGCCTTTTAGGATCAAACACTCAACACTCTTCTCCTAGACGGTGGCTTTTAACAGACACTAAACCACTCCCTTAACTTAATCCACTTCTCCGCTGTACATTTAGATCAAAACACCAAAAAATGCCTCTTTCCACTGCATGGTGTGGCTCGACTTTCATTTTCTACTCGGCTGATCTGACACTCTGTGAATCTTTTCATCAGCAACCAAACACAGAAACGTCTGCACGTGCGACATACTGTAGTTTTCCGAGATCCCTTTTTTTCTTTTGCCGCTATTGACGGTTTAGCCATAAAGAAATGGCGTGTTTGTGCAGGATGTCGCGATAGTGACGATTCTCTCTGACCAAACGATGTTCTGCAGCGTTTTAATTCCAACTTATCGGCTCATATCGGCCGAAACCTCAACTAAGATGTAGCTTTTGCTCAATGAAAACCCCAAAAAGAGCAAGTTGAGTAGAGCCGTGCTGTTAAATGCAGTGGAAATATGGCATGAGTATGCTGCTTCTGTTTGACACTCGCCAACATGTGCACACTCGAGCGACATACAGAAGCTTTAGCTCTAATGACATCATCATTTTTAATCTTTGGGCTTGGCGAGGGAACCAAGTAGAAGTGGTGTAAAAGTCAAAGTCATGTGGAAAGTTGCATTCGCATTAACTGTTTCTCGCCAAGTGAAACCAGTTTTGTTTCTGTTTTTTACCTTTGTGTCCTGCAAAACATGAGTTCTGGAGAGAGAAACTAGGTGAGAAGTGTTCTGCTATCTGCCACTCTGCTCTGCACGTTAGCATCCAACAGGCTAGAATAAATTAGCATTTGAAGACCGAGCTGAAATGTTAAGGCTGAGTTTGTCATAATGGGATTAATCTTGTCATCCTGCCAGCATGTATATTTGTGAGCTCGCACTGGTAAAAAGAAAACAATTTTTTTTCCTTCTTTTAACCCAAAGGTCCATTATGTTATCCTCGACCAGTTTAACTGGACTTCTCAAGGCGACTTTAACGGGCACATTACAAGATAGCTGAAGTGCAAGTGCTGAGTTAGGAGGATGTGTTCAACATTTGTGAACGATTTGACAGTGTAGAGAAGGCGTCCATCTAGTGATGTGTGAGCTTTAAGCCTGGAGACAATAGCTGTAAATAGGGGGTCGAATCAAGGGCAACAAATTGCCATTTCATACAGTATTTCATATTCCTGTGAAGGCCTACATATCAAAGTATGGTCAAATTCAGTCGGTTTTGTTTTGATATATATTTTGTTATAATGCTGCATCATGTCTCTGAATGGAAACTCGCAAGATCAGATGGCTCGCGCGAATGTACCTGAACTGTAATTGTGTTTGCCATCTGATACAAAAAATACATTAGGTGCAAATAACTGTGCTACCCCTCGATTCAATGTGACTCCACTGATGCATGAATGACAACCTGAAATGTTTCTGATTTCATATTTTGATATTGTCAGTATGGCTTTTTTTTTTTTAATTATGATGAGAAATAACCTTTAACTTCTGTTCATTTCCCGTTCGTTTCTTTGTTTGGTTTTGTAATCTGGGTCTTTTCACATTTTGCACAGCGTGGCTGCATTTGCTTCCCAAGTGTGTTCATGCCTCTGTGTGTATGTGCGCGACTGTATGTGTGTGTGTGTGTGTGTGTGTGTGTGTTACCACTTTACTGGAAGGTCAGAGAAAAGCAAACCGAACCAAAATAGTGAATTATTATTATTTTCATTATTATTCTGCAGACATTTTCTTCTCAGTGGGACCACTTGCATGTCAAAGCACTGCTAGAGGATCCGAGGGCTGAGTGCAGATGACGACAACAACAGTGTACTTAAGTGTACACATTTCCCACAAGGCACTTGGATAAAGGAGAATGCTGTTTCATTCTCCAGTGTGTTAAGTCAGTGTTACATTCGCCAACAACGCCAGTAGTATCCAATCAAAAAAATCTTTATTTCCATTATCCAATCACATCTGGAGTTGAAGTGTGTTTGATGATGAAATGGATGTTGATGATGATCCTTAATCGATAATAGAAATGTTTGTGTGTTGGATGGACGACGATGATGATGATGATGATGATGATGTCGATGGTGACTGAAAAAGCCTTTATATTGGGAGCTTTCCTGGCACTTAATAGGAGAAGCTTATTTTGATTGTACTATCTGGGGAGGGTGGGGCAGCCATGTTGGGGTTTTGGAAGGGTAGGTGTCAGTGTGATTATTTGTACAAATGGAGAAACCAAGGTGGTGGTGATGATGATGATGGGGGTTCGGGGGTCAAACAAAGCTGCACCAGGAACCTCCAGGCCTCAAGTTGACGCCATTACCCCCCCCCCCCCTTCATTTTAGGCAGTTGGGGTGGCTCGGCCGGAGGGTTGAGACTCTGGGCCGCTCTAGGCCTCTCTTGTAAATTGTCGTTCCGTGATCTTGCTTGCGCCTTTTTTTTTTTTTTCTCTCTTTTTTTTTTTTCTTCATTTCCCAAAAATAAGAAACTAATTGTAAGTATGTGTGTGTGTGTGAGTGCGGGTGCACTGTTTATTTTTAATCTACACATTTTTTCAACGTGATTGTCTGTTGTGAACAACACTGGATAAAGATGAGTTTTTAATTTGTATTTTTTACCTTGAGAGGAAGACGAAATCTTCCTGGACATTTTTTAACCCCCGCTCCCTCCCCCCTTTTCCTCCCTCTCTCCCTCTCTCTCTCTCTCTCTCTCTTTCTCTGTCTGGTCCCTGGGAATGCTTTGAAATGTGGACTGTGACCGCATTGCTGTCATCACTGCTGTCAGTCATTCTCTGTGAATTCATCCGACTTTATCAATTATCCCAGTTTTTTCTCTCTTCCCTTGACTCATTTTTTTCCATTAAAAAGATGAGATTGAAAAATGACCTCTACCTGTGTGTTGTCATTGTGTGTGGGTGTGCGTGTGCATTTATTTGCTCTAGTCCCTGTGGTATAAATCACTGAATATTTGTGTGTTTTTGGACAGTAGTCTGCTCGTCTGGGTGTCTGTATTGTTGCCAACTAGGGCAGCTTACTAGTCTGTTCAACTTCTTTTTTTTTTTTTCAGGTAGAGAAGACGTTCTAGCCCACACATTTCTTCCCTTACATGCAGTTTTTCTTGTGGGCTTGGAGCACCAACCATTTCTTCCTCTTTTCACAGTACAGATAAAAATCTATCAAAGCCGTGTGTTCAAAGTCAGCAACTGTGAATAACTAATTATCATTTCCAATTTGAACACATTCACTAGAAACCTTCTTTTTCTTTTTCTTTTTTTTTGCAGCGCACTCTAAAAATATTCGAACCTTTTCATGCGTTTGAAAAAGGAACAAATTGACTAGGAATTGACAAAAGATTAAGGGGGACAGCTTTGTTTTGCTTCTGCTGGCCTGAAAAACTGTGAATGGGGAACAAAAGAACCCTGTTGTCCGCAATTGTTTTCGAAACAACACTGCAGAAGAGAATACACTTTGCTATTCAGGGCAGGTACAGTTTTGCTATTTGTGATGTATTCCTGGAGATGAGACATTCATCATAGCTGCTGTGTTGGCCAGACCTGGCTGAGCAACAGCAGCAGGGTGAAGTCAAGCTGATCAACAATTCCATTTTTTTCCCTTCCCTGCTTCCTTCAAGAAGCCATAAAAAAAAACCTAGTGCACACTTGGTTCCTTGGGGGAATATAGGTATTTTTAACAATACACTCTGCAAAAAAAACAATTCCTCCATCCATCCTTTGGCAGAGCTCCAACCTTATCCAAAATCCTGCACTACACCCCCAACCCCCCGCCATCCTGTGCATACAGAAACCCACACACACACACGCCAGTGTGCCACACACATGCACACACACAGACACGCACGCACCCAAGTGTGCACTTTCACACACATACACACACACACACACACTGTACAGTAGATGCACACGCACACACAGCCTAGAGCCCCCATCTTCTTATGAGCTTCATTACTCTGACCCCAGTCTCCCTTTCATATCTCTGAGGATGTTTATGCACCATGTGTGTGTGTGTGTGTGTGTGTGTGTGCACTATGTGTGTTTTCCACTCAATACCCAATAGAATATGTATATTTATTTAGGCCCAGAGTAAGCACAAGTGTGTTTATATGTGTGTTTTTGTGCATGTGCAAGGATGTGCATACTGTACCTCAATGTGTGAATACTGTACTACGTGTGTGTATGTGTGCATGTGTGTGTGTGTGACTTCCCAGCCAATTACCACATCTCCCAGACAGACTGAGACTGCCTAGGCACTGCCAGCCAATCGGAGAGGGGCTGCGCACTGCCGGGCCGGAGGTGGTTGCTATGGTAACCAGGAGGCCTGTTTGCATGGTGGCTGATGGAAGAGTGATGGATTACAGTAATGGGATGGAGGGAGGGAAGGAGGGAGGAAGATAGGGAAGAAGGGAGGAAGAAATAAGGAGGGAGGTTTGGAGAGAGGTGAGGATGGGATGAAGAGAAAGAAAGAGGGAGAGATAGAAGGGGGGGAGGGAAGGAAGGGGCAAGGGAGGTGAGGAGGAGGGAGGGAGGGAGGGAGGGAGGCAGACTCATACATAAAGATATTGGAAATGTATGAATGCATCTGAAATGAAGCGACTTAAAAAGATGAAAAAAAAAGAATGAGAGAAAACGATAAACTGGCAGTGGGGGAGGAGTGGAGGGGGGGGGGGTATTGGGAAATAGGGTTGGGTTGGGGGATGGGGGGGGCTCTGTAGTGTGTGATTGAATTCCTCTCTTTCCTTCTTCTGTCTGCGGTGAGATGTGTGTCTGTCCATCTGTCCTTGGAGCAGATGGAGAGGGAAGTGTGTGGAGAGATGCAGCCTCACCTTTTTGCCTCCTCAGCAGCACTGCAGAAAAAGTGTCTGGAACTATAATGTGAAGGCCAAGATGATGCACTTCAATAAGTCAGATGGAATCTTACAACTGTGCATGTTTTTTTTGCCAAATGCCAAATATATTTTGTTGTGTTAGTAAAAGTCTTCATGTGAAAATTCCCAAATTACAGGTGCTTTTCCCCTGATCAAAACAAAACAACAAACACTTGATCCAACTGATTATTAAAGGCGATTATACGTATTTTGTGAAGGTGAAAAAATACAGAAATTACCGCAATAAAGTATTGTTTTCACGTGAAATGAGGACACATTTCATTTTCTAAGTGCTACATGAAAAAATGTACAGTAAATATCTTCCTTTTGCTTGCCAAAAATAAATGTACCTGGCATTAAGTTATCGAGGACTTACTCAAATGGACGCGCTGTATTTAGGATTTGGGAGGATAGTGCTGCGTTTAACATACTGTCAATAAAAAGCAGAGTTATGGAGCGTAATACATTTATTGTGTTTAACCAGGTTTTCCAGCTGAGGTAAAACACTTTCTGAAACATATCTGTTCAAAATCAAGTTTATACATAATTTTAATAAAAAATTTGAAAAAAGTCATGAAGTATTAAGCTGTTTTAAATAGGGCCCCAGGACCCCAAACACACCATTAGGGTTAATGTGAATAACTACATCCAGTGACAAAAAGCTGATTCCTTTACAAATTCACCCAACAACAATAATCTTCACTATCCACACAGGATCAATACAACCAGAGAGCCCCGAGGCAATTAACAATCAAAGTGGTTAATTAACGGTCTAACCAGCTAATCAATCAAGTGACCAGGATCAATGTAAATCGAAGCGTGTGGTTTCCTGGGCTGATTCTTGCCCCCTGGTCTTGTGGTCTCTCCCACCGACAGTTTTCCCGTTGAACCGCGTTGAATTCGCTCCCGTTGACAGACAGAGACCGAGGATGCTTTTGAGTCGAGGATTAGACTAAATCTGTGTCTGGGGAACCAAACTCCCTGTGATCTTTTCAAGCGACAAAGCGCTAGTCAAGTCAATTAAAGATGCAGTCCACTCAAATTAACTTCTGGGCCAAATAATAAAAAAAAAGAAAAAACATAAAAGACGTCCCTTAAATCCATCATAGTGGCGGTTTAATACGTTCTCCTGTCATTCAGAGTGTCATCTTTAATGATTATCTGCCACAGTCGTCACTTTGAAGCTGTTTTATGGCTGTGAAGCCATCTATTGAGACAAAACTGTGATTTACTTGTTTTGAGTGTTGATAACGCCGCCTCTCACTGATTGGACCATCGGTTTGCAGAAGGAGCTTTTTGTTTTCCAGGTGGATGAACACTTGAATCATCTGCAACGAAATAGACAGAAAAAAAAAGAATAAACAGACTTCAAGAGGTGAACTTGAAATCACAATTCAACACTGCAACCTAGAGGCAGACTTCAGCAACAACAGTTACCCGATACAAATAAAGAAAGTAATGCTTTACCTGTGCAACGTCCGTCAATCAATCACACAGGACACAGCGAGAGGATTCAATTATTCATAATTAAATCCAAGTGAAAAGTGAAAGAAAATTAATGAAGAAATATGCAAAAGTATGGTGAAGTTGCAGGACATAGATAAAAATGTAATACTTATTGTTTCCTGTGATTTTATATGTGATTTCTTTGTCAATTATTGCTAATAAAGTCTTGAATCAAATTCTTTAAATCTGTCAATTTGTTTTATTATTATCCGAGTCCTTAGTTTGCTTCATTTTCTTCCCTCTCTGGATGTTTACTGTTTACATTAGATAGAGAGGCAAATAGAAAGATCATTAATAACTAAGTTCATTTTATTCCACTTAACTGTAATAAAGCGATTGCTCTGAGAAAACACAGTTACAACATTGCGTACTGCTGCTTACTGTCTCGCAGTCATGTACTGTGAGATGTACACTGATCGAGTGAAAAATAAACGTCAGCAGAGTAATGGGAAAATACAAGGCTGATTAAATAAAGCTCCACTCTCTTTATCTTATCCTTAATGTTGTCTGTGTTTCCTCTGGCATCAACCAGCCTCTGTGGCTTTGTTCCAGTTCAATATTAGTCAACCTTCAGCGGGCCACTTTTTATCCAAAACTATTTCTACGGATCGACAATGACTTTATAAATCAATTTTAAGATCCATCGATGCCAGTAGGGAAACCCAATCGTCAGACGTTCACTCATTTGAACAGTTTAGGGGCAGAGGGCAGCCACAGCACAGCATCCACAAACTAGTTTAGAGTTTGAGTGGCAGAGACCAAAACAGTTCGTCCACATGAGTAAAGTAGAGATTTAAAGAATTTCAAAAAATTGGACTTCCAACTGTTCAGCTTTAGGGCCAAATTGCACAGTGCACAGTGCCTTAGGACAATTGGTGCCTCATTGTATAGATAGCTGGGATTGTTCTGCACATTTTGATATAATACATGTATATGTAGCATGTATGAAAGTGCCTTAAAAGGTGAGTTTAAGAAAACATTAAAAAATCGAGAAAATGGCCCCGACCCCAGAGGCTTAAACTTCTAATTTAAATCATGTTGTTGCAATGCAACAGCAGTAATCCCTCTTCATATAATGCACTATTATCTCCATCTCATTGACATTGCTGGTGTGTTTTATGTTCATATATATACTTTTCTATATGTATATGTGTACATTGTAGTTAAATGTTTATGCTTTGTTGTCCTTGTTTATTTGTTTATTCGTGTGTATGTACGTTGAGAGCGATGGAAAAACCGGAGTCAAATTCCTTGCATGTATACGGATACATGAAGAATAAAGCTGATTCTGATATTGGGACATTGTTCTAAGATACAGTGTAGCAGGATGAGTTTCAACATGTCTGTTGTTCTTTATGCTCTTTTAGTTTTGCTGGAGTTTTGACTTCTTTCACTAAATAAACCAAAAAAACAGGATCAAAAACATTCTTGAAAAACACACTTTTGTAGTTTTATTTTTCCATCTTTTCTATTGACTGTAATAGGATGCTTTTACATTTACACTTCCACAAAACATCTATGCAATCTAGTGTGCAATATTGAAGTACATGTAGAAATACAAAGGGACACCTTCACAATGCTTGTTTTGTAGCAGTAGCATTAATGAGCTGTCAAGCAGTAATAAATGAGAACCCGGTTTAATGTTGCAAAGACTTATCAACACTTCAATCTGAAAATATAGATTGCTTGGCATGGTACAATATCTTTGCCGCACTAAAGTTAAGTTATTTTTAGTCAGAACAAACAGAGGTCCGGACCTCGGTAAACCTCACGGCCATGGTCGCCAATTATTTTTCTGTCGCTTGACTAATCTTTTCAGCTGTATATAGAATATAACATATTTCATACACATAATAGATGGATAAGTTACTGTCCCAGAGGGGAAATTTGTCTTTTTCGATGAAGTGCTACAATCCTTTGCTTTAAATAAGAAATATCACAAAAACATAAACCATCTCTCTACCCTTTAATATATTGAATTTGAGACAGAGGATGATTTAGAGAAGTGTTTCCTGAAGAAAGAGGCGCTGTCTATTCCTTAAGTGGGAACTCTGACCCAGAGAGGGTTACATGAGCAACTAGACGACATTTTAGTCCAGTGGAGTGTATTTACTCTTAAAATGAGCATCTTTGGATATTTAGTTAAAGGAGGATGTAATTAGTCAACAAGCACCCGCTGTGCCAATCAACTCACCTGTCACTGCTCTCATGAGCCATCCCCACACCTCTCTCTCTCTCTCTCTCTCTCTCTCTCTCTCTCTCTCTCTCTCTCTCTCTCTCTCCTGCTGCTGAGTACCAACCATGCTCACCTCCACACTTTATATTTATGTTGTACATTTTTATTTTGTGTGATCCATAAGCTGCAAGAGTGACAGAAATCAAAAACGACCACAGACACCACTCTGTTGAAGGTACGATGGACGAAATCAATCGTTGAATAAAGCACGGTGTACTGGAGAATAGTTGTGCCACAGCAGGATGCACATCTCCAGCTGACCTCCTGACCTCTCTGGGCGCATTGGAGCTGGTTAAATATAGAATTACTTCACACATTCAGAGTACTTTAGAGAAGTGGGAGGAGTCCACGTGTGAGGTTTCCACTTAGCCTCTTCTCTGATCGTGGGAAAAACAACACATGAGCAGATATCTTGGTGTTACCTAACCTAAAGCTGGGCGTGGGAGACTGTGAGGGAATCTGCCAAAATGCACATGTTGTGAATAGTCCAGGAGGTGAACTTGATATCATATTACAGGAGTGTTTTTGTGGTATTAGAAATCATTAATAGAGTCAGAGACTCGTCAAATGCACTGGAACACAAATTCCGCTGAAATGTCTCACCTCACCATCACCCCAAAGCTGTAACTCCCTGTCAGACTTACAGTAACTCCATGAAAATGATATTGTTTCCAAGGAAGTAGACAGTTGTTAAAAAGTAAACAGTGTGTATTCATTTCATACAGTATTAGACAGTACATGACTTACACTGAAGGCTTTAAAAGTAGCATTACAGGTTAGAAATGATTTGTAACAAGTAAAAGTCCTGCATTCAAAATGTTACGTAGAGAAGGTACATAAGTATCAACATCAAAATATACTTAAAGTACCAAAAGCAAAAGTACACTTGGATGTCATGGTAGTAACACATAAAATGTCCTCTTTACATACAGACGTTATCTCGCATCTTTCACAAATTCCACTGGGATTCACAGCAGCGCTAATATTGTTCCTTTTTTCTACACACTCACGCTCATCCACACCAACACCTCATGCGTTGGTGTGGATGCACACAAGCATCACGTGTTAGCAGGAGTTCAGATAAAAGCAGAGGACAAACGGGTTGAAAGCTGAGGAGAAGTCGCACATAAAAGCCAGTTTCTGCTCAGAGTGGACTGTGGCAGCGGACAGGTGCACCAAGCAGGTGAGTTGAAATACAAACAAACCTCTTCCATGTGCAGGCTGAAGCTGTCTAAGTAGACCTACATTATATAGCGTACACTGCATTGTTAAATAAAAAAACCTATTCTGTTGTATTTGATTCCACTCTGTAGGACGGTCAAGAATCCCTGACACAAAAGGTTTAGTCCAGGATGCAAACTTTGGTAACTTTGTGCGCTCTTCTCTCGCTCCTCTTCTCTGTTCATGCAGATGTTGTGGAGCGTTTTGAGGTTCGTGACCTTATTCCAGTTCACTCAAAAACTTAAAACAAATCTAATCTGTGTGTGTGTGTGTGTGTTGCACAAGTGGCTCACTTAGAAGCCTGTGTTGTTTTGATATATTTCTTTTTTTGTCCCAGGATGTGCCAGAATGCATGAGTTACTTCTATAAAGAGAAGGTGCCAGAGTGGGGGGCTTCTACCCCCGGTGCTGCCCGTCTCTGTCATCGCTTCAGCAACAAGTAGGGAAAGAAATCAGACCTCTATCCTTTAGTTTATATATACGGCATTACAACGTGAACTTCACAAGTGCACTCAGTTAGATGTAGATTAGAAAATCGGACTATTGTTTTGCAGCACTAAATGTTTCTTACGCCTCATTTCTTTCCATTGCGACACTTCCGATTCCTGGATCATTAAACTGAAACCGTTGCTCCACCAGGTACCACTTTGCCACGCTGTATGACACTGACCATCGTATTGCCGTCTACGCTGCCTATCACTTCCAGCCCAGCAATGGAGGAGGCAGGGAGAAAAGGTGGTTTGTAGAGCCTCAGGTTCGTGTGTGTATTGTATATGTGCATCAACGGCATTGATGTGGAAAAAAATCATCAGAATGTGTGTCATAGATATCAAGTATGGAGAGAACAGTATCGTACAGTAATAGAGCACTGATTGTAACACAAATTTACAGTGAAATATCAACAGTGACCCGCTGTATTATGCTTATATTGATGTGAAAGCAATGCATTGTGGGAGTCATAAATCTTACTCCCATGATCGAAACGGTCAAGTGATTCTTTTCACAGTAATTTCACAGAAGCTTAATGGCAAAGCTGCTGCCAGTAATTTACTGTAATTTTACAATGTTATATTCAACATGAATCAACCGTAATGCATTCATATCTTTCAGTATATGATACCGTATGAGTCACAGTGACACCCCTTGTACACGTACATTTAAATCTGAGGGGTTATTGCCTTGCAGCTGGTAAACATGTCCTGGCAAGCAGAGATGAAGGACGGCTACTGGCTGGGGAAGGACCACCCTGGGGTCTACCAAGGAGAGAAACAGGCCCTGAATGAGGATTACACACACTCCGGCTTCGACCGTGGTCACCTCAACCCCAATGGACACCACGCAGGTAATGGAGGTTGAACATGGGTGGTTTTTGGGGGCAAAGATGTCAGTTGAGTTCAACATCCCCCCCCCCGCCTGATGTGCTGGATTGGAAACCTCTGCAATGAAATTACTTCTTTTATTTTGTCCAATGGCATTCACACAAAATACTTGTAATTTAATGTTCCTGTGAGGAACCTTTAACTGGTTATAAAACCATAATCCTCATACGGCGGTTTGTATGATATCTTGGAGGCCCAGGCCGTATTGCTGGGCTCGCTGGAGAAAAGGGAGGCACGGGAGAACCACAACCAGGACTGAGCAGGGTAGACTTTCAGACCCTGCTGCAGCACAATGAGAGGTTCTCTAAAGGGACGCTGGTGCTCGGAAACACTACCGCTTTTGTCCAGAGGGACCGCCAAAATCAACACAAAAGGAAAGTTTGTTGTAGTAACTTTAAGTTAGTTTGTTGTTTATTAAGTGATATTAAGAGAGAAAATGTATGATGCCCACACAACATATCTACCTAATTATAATCCAGTCAAGAATAGTTGAAATTGTACGAGGTTTTTACAGTGATGATTCCAATGGCAGCATGGCTCTATCTGCAGATGATAGCCCTCACTGTGGAAGTTCACTTACTTGATATTGAATGTTGCTTTTACTCAGATTTCACAAATGTATATATTTGCATTCAAGACTATTTCGCTGTGATACAATAGAATGAAGGAACAATAGCCGTCTGTATCCAAACGTAATCTTTACAGCTAAACTTTGCATCAATACGTTACACTGAATCACGGAAGGTTGAATTACTTTCCGGTGTCTATGATTTCGTAAATTGGTGTCCGTTATCATAACAACCTTAAGGCAGCGCTGGGAAGGCTGCACGCAGATAAATATCTGGATTCTTATCTCAGTGTTAAATCATGCAGTTAATAACAGAAGATATTTGCAAATACTTAACTACTAATTGCCAAGTCTGTCTTATACTTATATTCATATGTTTTACATAGAGATTAAGAATTGCATTAAGGGAATTGCTTATAATTATTTCCCATTTTTTATTTACTTGTGATCATGAAATTAATGTGTTTGAAATGAAATTATTCCTTCATCTGCATCCTCTAAATATTTGTTGATCTCAGGCTTGTTATCACAAGATTGTAAAAAAAAAAAAAAAGAAATATCTCTGAAAATACGAATTTTTTTCTGTTAATTTAATCCCTTATTTGTATCTATTATTTGTTATGTGCAACCGAAAAAAAAACACATTATTATTACAACTACTATAAGAATAATTATTATTCAAATATTAGCGGATATCTGATTAATATTATAATAGGTACAAAACAACCATTATCCTCAATATTGCAGCTGCTGTAGCCTTGGTTTATAATTTAACAAGTTTAAAGAACAATTTGGGTGACATTTTAAACCTGGTAGAATGATGAAGCTACTAGACACATCTTGGTCTTCCTCTCTCTTCCTCTGCATGCTATCAAGCCACCTTTACAATACATCACTTTATTTCTTTGGAACCACAAACTGTAACTTAATTTCGTGCGTAACTTCCTGTAATCCTCCACTCTTCTCTCTTTCAGTCCCTGCCCGCAATGCCACTTTCACCCTCACCAACGTGGTTCCTCAGAACCCCAAACTGAACCAGAACGCCTGGAGGATCCACGAGTCCCAGCTCACTGAACTTTTCCGGGACAAGTGCTCCAAGGCCTTCGTGCTGGTTGGCGCCGTTCCCTCTGCAGACAACTGGATTGTGAAGAACAATGTGAAGCGCGTCAACATCCCAGACTACCTGTGGAACGCCTACTGCTGCGTGGACAACAACGGCAGACCCGTTCAGAGTGGCGCTGCCACGGCGAGGAACACGGAGGACAACTGGGTGGAGAAGCTCTCACTGGATGAACTGGGAGAATTCTTCCAGCAGTTCTCCAATCAGCCAGTAGGGGAGCTGTTTTACAACAACTGCAGGGCGTAAAAGATAAAATGAGATAAGATAATCCTTTATTAGTCCCGCAGCGGGGACATTTACAATAATAATAAAAGACAACAAATATTTCAACTGTGGTGCATGCTAACATTTAACAGCTTTAAGACTAATACATCCCTTATTATTATTCTCCTTCAACCACGAATAGATGAATAAAAATAAATAGAGGGGAAAAATGACTGTTTATTTGTCTTTTTTATTGACAGGAAAAACATAGCAAGTGTCTGTCTTAGGAACACAGCCTGAATCACTAACTGTCATTTACATGAATATATTGATATATATGATATATATATATATTGATATATGATTGAATGAATGACAGAAATTATGTTCTTGTCTTGTCAAAATATGTAAGAAAAAAGACCCCAAAAATCAATTACAGGAATTGTTGTTTAAGTATATATAGAGTAACTTTAAACACCTTGAGAGCAAATGATCAATGACAAACCTTTCTGATTCACAAAAGAAACATCCAAATATCTGTAAAACTATTAAAAGTAATATGACTGAAAGAAGTTTTATTTTTCAATTAGAATATGCCTTTTTATTTATGCTTCTCCTGATGTTATTATGGTTTATGAGAAACATTTATAGCTGCTTTAAGCAACATTAATATATTTAGAATGTGTCAAATGACTGTGTGGAATGTGAAGGGAGTCGATCATAGTGATGAACCCACAGGGAACAACTCTGCTGTGAGTGTTTCAGCTCAAAGTTTTGATTTTACAGCCCAACCAGCAGTATTATACTGATTTTAGCTGCACATTCTAAGGGAATCACCATTTTAAGAGCCTTCGTGAACAGACCTAGAACTGTAATGTGAATATTTTTAGTTGGTTATAAAGAGTATTACTATTCTTTTGCACAAAGCACTCCTACAATAAAAAAACAAGCCCAGTTATAGAAATGTATTCCCAATTATAAACCACCACCCACCTCTGTAATTTTAATCAGCTGCAGTCTGAAGTTTAGTCATATTTGACCATGGGGTGGTCCTTCCAGAGAGGCTATTTTAGCCGCACGACAACGGGGCTGTAATGTCACTCAGTCCATCAATCCATCACTGTAGTTCAGAGGGAAATATCTCAACATTTATCGAAACGATAGCGATGAAATTTGGTAAAGACATTCATGAACCCCCAGAGGATGAGTTATAACTTTTATGAATAATAACTAAATTATGATTATGGCTTTTCAATGTGCAGCACTCTATCCACCCGACTGTAGGAAGAAGAATTAATTTGAAGATGGGAGTTGAAGACCCTTTTGACAGAGGTCTTAACGAGATGTTCCATGGTCAGCCTTATACCAGTTTACACTATAACCACGTTATGCCGTAACATGGTGTTCATTATGGAAAATCCATTACTAGCACAGAAGTCTAATAACAAAAAACTAAATTCAAGGAGATTTGGTACAGCTCCACCTCCTGCACCAAAGGAACTTTCACTTTATGAAGCATCAAGTTGGTCAGCTCGATGAGCTGAAGGTTGGATGAAGAGGGTGGATGGCAGGATAACAGAATAGTGTTGAGTCAGAGGTAAGTTGTGTTGGTGGATTGTCAGGCTGTCCTGTGGGAAAACAATGAGCATTGCAATCAGCTTGTGCGATCTTGCATGAATTGTCGACAGTAATACAGGGATTGATTCTGCATTAGCCGGCTTACTGACAGACACCTCACAGACTGCATCAGACTGGCTGTCTGTGCTTATGAGCCGAACTACAAGGCACTCACAGACAGTGTTCAGTCACAACCGTCACACTGACTTGAGTCACATGACTTCTGATGGCATTGTGATGGGACACAGAGCTGAACTGCACTTACATTCGTTGCACTGACTGAGAATTTTGTCAGTGTTGTGTTGTAACTTCAGTTGATAAATACAACAGTTAATATTGGTAGTTCATCCAGCCTGCTCATTGCAAATGTGTTTTTTCTTGTTCATATTGTGTGCGGTTAACAAATAATTTCCTTTTTATGTTGCACTGAAATTAAGTCATTTAGTGTGTTCTTAGTCACATCAATTTGAAAGCTGACAGTCATTTAGTCAGCTTTAGTCATTATATTGTGACATATTGTGCATATTTTGCCAATTGAATGTCCCTTTGTCCATTGTCTGTGAATTTCAGTGGATATCATCATAAAAAACATGATCCAAGACCTTCATTTTATAGAACATCCGATTACAGTCCTTCATTTGAGCAGTCAACTGGCCTTAACTACCCGCATATCACTGACACTGCTTCTGAGTTTGCTTCTCCAGGAACAATGTTTGTTTTTTATATATTGTACTTATTATCATGTTGTAATTTTTGTATGAGATTATTTGAGATGCTTTATTCATTTGCAACGACTTGCCTCCTGTTTTCATTCCTGTTTCTCTGCGTTTCTTCATTTCCTTCTATGGATAAAATGGCGTCTCCAGGACAGCTTTGTCTTTCTCAAATGACTGCAGACCTTTGTTCAGGAAGTCGTAGATCTTCTGCCATGAGTCCATCTCTGAGCACCAAAGTGTGGCTCTGGCTCTGATCAACTGTGAGACTTCAGTCTCACTGCCTTTGGCCAGACTGATGCTGTCTGCACAGATGAAGACGACATCCATGGCAAGGAAGAGAGCATTGAGCCCAATACGTACTGCATTTCCATTCCGCACTGCCCTAAAAGAAGAGACTTCTGTAATAACTGAAATAGTGCCACGTCCTACTGACCCCAGCTTAGAGACTATCTTGTCATATTCTGCTTTCAATTGACTGTTAAGAGATGGTTGACAGGACACCTCTCTCAGACAATCCTGGATGCTCTGCACATCCTCCACGAAGCTCTGGAAGATGTTACTGACTTTGTTTTGCTGTGTACGGTTCACGCCAAACTCTGTGCTAGTGGTGACCACACTGTTGACTCCGCTGGTAATTCCAAGTGTTGTCCCACCTATTATGAGACCTAGAGAAAGACCAGCTGTTACAGGAATTAATGCCAAACCAATGATGGCAAGCACACCTCCAACTGCCCCCACTGAGCTGCCTGCCACACTGGAGATCTTTGACCCCTTATTCATCCTGTCTAGCTGAACAGCACACCGCTCCAGGTCTTCCAGAGACTGCAGCATCCTGGGCCTTCGCTCGTTGAACTCACTGATGAATTTCGAACATGACACTTCCTGGAACAAGAACACCATGCGGAAGGGCTGGTAGACCCTGGGGAAGAGGAGAGACACAATTAAAAAAAGTCGGCTGGTCCTCCACAACTATTGGATGGATTGTCATGACATTTGGTAAAGATGTTCATGGTCTCCAGCGGATGAATCATTATGACTTTGGTGATCCTCTGACTTTTCTTTTAGTGACAGCAACAGGTTGATATTTTTGCATTTTACATTTTGACCAGACATTCATGGCTCATTGCTCATTACTCCTTTCAACAGGCCGAGCTCCACCAGTATACATTCACTGGCTGTGAGCACACAGTCTTAAAAATGAAGGTGCTAAGGGCTCTTTGATTTGTCCTCATAGGAGAACCCTGTCTGGTTCCTGGTAGAACCTTTTATAAAGGTTCCCACTGGAACCCTTTCAGACTAGCCTGGTCTCCTAAACATTACTTACCTATACAAAGAAACTGTTGTGTGACTTACGTTTTAAGGGAAATGTATTTTGTTGTGAATTATGTTTGCTTTAGACATATCACAAATAAGTTTCAAATGTGTCCACGGTGGTGTTCAGAACCCATCCAGGGGGTTCTACTGAGAACCTTTTTATATTCCAAGGGTTTCATCTAGAATAGGGAGGAGAGCGAGTAACGTTTGCAGCAACAGTAATCACCTGTTATTATAACATTACTGAGGTTCCTTTTAGTTAAATGATCGTGCATTCATGCTCCATTCAGTGAACATTTTTTATTGTACGAAGGTAAATTATAAAGTCATCATGATGTGATGAAATGTAATCTTGTAAAATGTAGTTTTGGCGAAAAACTTGAATAGAACCAACCCATACATGGGAGATGCTTACCGGATTTTCTTGAGCTGATTAATGTGACAAAGCATTCTTTGCATTTCATCTTCTGACAAATCCATATCAGGGTCCACCAGGGTTTTGACGTTCATTTGCAGGCAAAAGTCACCGAAGGAGCTGTGAAAGACACGGTTGCTATGAATTTCTACTGGAGATGTTTCACCCTAATTTAATGAAATGATGAAAACAAAATGTGTTGTTGGTGAAATGTCTCTTTACCTTTTCTCTAACGTATCACAGATGTACTGGGTGGTCTGAATGTATTCGTTCAGCTGATATGACAGCACTTCCTTATTCTGAAGTTTGGGAAGAAAGAAGACACTTGCATCTCTTTTAAACTCGAGGAGGAAAGGGCAGACTACACGTGCGGCAAAGATGACAAACTGAACATGTTCAGGGCTGATCCCTTCTGGCAGACGTAACACCGGGTTCTCCAACGTGAACACATGAAGGGAGGTGACCGCCAGCTGCTCCACTGCATCCAGGAAGCAGTCGAGCTTCTGCAGACCTCCCTGAGTGTCCTTCAGCACAGCAGCCAGCTCTTGTTGATCGGTGACATTTCTCATCTTTGTCCGCTCTGTCTTCCTTGCATCCGTCCATGTAGAGAGCCTCTCACAGAATCCTCTCACTGTGTCAATATGGCTGAAGGTATCTTTGATGTACTGGCACAAGGCCCTCTGCAGGTTCTCTCTGTAACATGTAGACTAATCTCAGTTAGGGGAAAGGGGGAGGGTCTTTTTTGTTAAAAGGAGGGCAGATGGATTACTGAATGGGCCTCACTGGCCTTCACATACAAAATGTTACTCAAAAAGACACTACCAAACAGGAAGAGACTCGAAATGACCACAAAGAAACATCCACACAACAACAAAAAGAGGCTAAACAATTATGAAGTCTGTGTGTCTTGCTCCTATGTAGAAGGGCCTTATTGTCTCAATAATGAGGGAGGGTATGAAAAAGATCAAATAGTTAAATCAGCAAGGAGGCTTTTTGTAACTAAGTTACCTGACAACTGACTGCAAGATAATAGTTCATAAAGGGATTATTATGATTAAATAATAATTTCTATTTTATCTGCATTAAGTGCCAAATGGCTCATGATGAATATTAAGTCATCATTTACACATAGTTGCTATTTTTGTGCCCCTCAAATAAAAAAACATCATGTATGTAAATGTCTATTGTGTCATATAACAAATAACGCATCTTTACTATGCATTTGATTTTGACTGAATCACCATAAAAAGGTAGGTGTGTGTGTGGAAAAAAGATAAAACCACTAAACCTTCCCATTTTGCATTTCTTTTTTTCTAAATATATTAACCTCTTTCAGGCCTATTAATGATAAACACAGAGACAGGGAGAGACGACCACATTTCACCTATCACAACGCAACAAACACAAAAACCAGGGGTTTTGAGGTAAATATTAAAACATATATATATATATATATACACACAGACAAAATATTCAAACTTTACCTTAGCTCCGACCAGTGGCGGCTGGTGGAAAATGTTCTTGGTAGGGCTGTGCCACATCCAATCAATTTCAGCAAACATCCCAGAATGATTTAATGCAAACAAATTAAGGTATCAAACGCGCATTACTACTTTGCAGTTAAATATTTAACATTTATTCCAACACGAAAAAAAGCAGTAAATAACACTTTCACAAACACGTCAGGACATCTTATTTTAGTCACCCTCACAGGGAATTCAGTATAATATAATATATATAACATATAATAATATTCTGTATAATATAATAATATATATCATATAATATTCTGCATAATATAATAATATATATATCATATAATATTCTGTATAATATAATAATATATATGTCATATAATAATATTCACTATAATATAAAACACACACACACACACACACACACACACACACACACACACACACACATACATACATACATATATATATATATATAACTATATATCCATTTCTCAGACAGGTGCTTCATGTCCCTCACTCCCTAACTGTCCATGCTGGTTCTGTCCCCGTTGTTTTAAAAAGATAAATAAGTTATTATCATGACGTCATCCAGCTAGTCAAACCTGTCTGGTGTACAGCTAGTAGAGAAGCTTCATGTACTGCTTCTCTTTCCTGCTAGTCTGCTGTCTGATTGTGAGGTCAGGCTGATCTGGGATCAGCTCTTTCAGTAGTTTCTCCTCTCAGTTCTCCTCTCAAACGGGTCTTGGAGGAGTAGTGCTCACACTGGCGCTCTCCTGTAGAGACTTCTCCTGACGAGAACGCGCAGCTTGGGGCAGGAAAAAAACTGCCCCAAGCTGAATCTATTTGAGGACGCTGATTGGCTGAATTGTATGTCACTCATTTATATCTTTACTCATCATTGGCTAAACTGCTTTATAGACCCGCCTCTTTGGGGCAGTTTTTCCAGCGCCCCAGCCAGCTGAGACGTGCACACACAGAGAGGAAGAGCAGACAGGCAGAGAGGACGTGCAGGAAAAGCATATATTTACCGCAGATATCATATTTTACACATATTACTGGGTGATTCCATGTTTCAAAAACACAAATATTGACAATTTGTATAGTTTATTTTTATTTAAAATTTTATTTTTATTTTTATTTTTATTTTTATTTTTATTTTTATTTTTATTTTTTGTAGCTCTAGGGGGGGCGGCGCCCTAGCGCCCTCTATGGACCAGCCGCCACTGGCTCCGACATCTGTTTGTCTCCACTTGGTACGCTGTCTACAACTCCTTGTGACTTCAGATATTACCTGGAGACAAAATGTGAAAAGAAGAGTGAATAACCTTGTGACCAAACTTCAATCTGTGCAATTCACTAATTTGGTTTTGCTTTCATCTCTTAATCTATATGAACCACACCCAAATACCGAAACAAGCTTCTACTGCAGGATGTTACTTCTCATGGAGTATTTTTTAATAGTACAGTTTTACTGCAGTGAATACTCTTCTGTCTCTAACAAAGACTTTTAACATCACTTGTTATGACGTATTTTTACATACTTTCTTCTTTTACTTTAGATAAGTTACTTATAGTTAGAAGTATTTCTGTAAAACACAGGTAACAAAGTAAACTGTCCATTGTCATGCATGGCGCTAGGACAGTTTTATGATTTTACTTTCTTAACCTAATCCTTAAATGTACTGATATCCAATCTATTTCCTCGTCTCAGCCCCCTGTGTCATGGTGTGTGGTACTCTGCTGTTAAGTTTCGTTTCCTGATAGTCATGTGCTCGCCCACTGACCAATCACAGCACACCCTGCACTTCCTGGCAGAGCTGCACCTAGACATGTAACGATGACGTCGGTGTAGGCCGGCAAGTATGGGGGTAGCGGCTGCTGACACTCAAAGAATACGCCCAACATGTCAAACTGACATGCCTGGGGCCTCTCTTCTACTGAGAGACACAGAGGTGAAATCTGATTGGATAAAAGCTCTACTTAAAACAAGCTGCACTGGAAGCAGAGCAACTGAGGAAGACAGTAGCTGTGCAATGAGAAAATAAGATAATGGGAAAAATATTTTTCTAAATTATAATAAATACAAAAATGAAAATATATATATATATATATATATATATATTTTTTTTTTTTTGTGATTCTGTTTAGGCCAGCAGAGAAGGCTTTGCAGGCCCTGACGGCCCGCCACTGATTTCCAGTATTATTATACACAGTATTTAAGTTTGATCAAAACTAATATGTGAATGCATGTTTTGTGCCTGTTTTGTAGTTTCACACTTCTTCATATTAAACTTGTCCATATACAACACGCTGGTCTGTTCCTTGGAGGAAGAGTATGATGAAGAGTTTAGCTGACTGCAAAGCCCAATACAGGACACAGAGTCGACATTGGATCGGAGCAGAACACTTTCATTTGATTTAATCATCATTATTATGTTAAATGGATCTTTACCTCTGTCGGTCCTCTCTCTGTTCTATCCGAGGACGAGGAGTGAAAGCGGGTGAACAGAGGTTCCGTCCTCCGTTAAACCTCCAGACTTTAGAATGAAGCTCTGATCAGAGATCTAACAGGAACTCATCTCCGGTTAATCCAGAAGCTTCTGGGAAAAGCAGCTCCGCTCGTTCACGGTATTGTCTCCACATTGAGTCCGCAGAAGAAACGCCTTAAGTGGGAGTTTCCTCTCTAGTTAACCCCCCCACTCCATTAATGCCCCCATGCCATCTATCCACTCACTCCATTTTCAGAGTGGCGCAATGCGGCCTTAATGCACGGCCCTCCTCCTTCCTCCTCCCTCATTACATTACATTACATTACAGTCATTTAGCAGATGCTTTTATCCAAAGCGACTTACAGTAAGTGTATTCAACATAAGTATTCAAGAGAACCACTAATCACCAGAAGTCATAAGTACGTCACCTTTTCCAAACAAGCATCTAAGAGCATAAACCAGAGCAAATGTCCAGCGCAGAAACAAACTAATGTAATAAGTGCAACAAACTAATATGAATGCAATAAGTGAAACAAACTAATACGAATGCAATAAGTGAAACAAGCTAATACGAATACAATAAGTGCTAAGTGGAAGTCTCAGGGTAGTACTTCTTGAAGAGGTAAGTTTTCAGCCTGTGGCGAAAGATGGGCAGTGACTCCGCTGTCCTGACGTCAGTGGGGAGTTCATCCTCCTTCCTCCCTCCCTCTTTCTCTTCCCTAGGAGCCTTCACATTGGAAGTAAAAGTATTCTCAGCTTTATGTAGTAAAATGTCTCCTGTGACTGATGTGTGATTCTATGTGACATTATTAGAGAGTTAATACTGAAGCTTCAATGTCAGAGCAGCATGTTACTGTTGTAGATACGTTAATTACTTTATATACAGTCAGCTAGTTTAGCTAAGTCTTTTTTATTGCCTGTCGCCATCTTGGTTTTTGTCCGTCGCCATCTTGGTTTCTGTCCGTCGCCATCTTGGTTTTTGTCCGTCGCCATTTTGGTTTTTGTCTGTTGCCATCTTGGTTTTGGTCCGTCGGCTTCTTGGTTTTTGTCCGTCGCCATCTTGGTTTTTGTCCCTCACCATCTTGGTTTTTGTCCGTCGGCCTCTTGTTTTATGTCCGTCTCCGTCTTGGTTTCTATCCATTGCCATCTTAGTTTCTGTCCATCGCCATCTTGGTTTCTATCCATCGCCATCTTAGTTTCTGTCCATCGCCATCTTGGTTTCTGTCCGTCACCATCTTGGTTTCTGTCCGTCGCCATCTTGGTTTCTGTCCGTCGCCATCTTGGTTTCTGTCCGTCGCCATCTTGGTTTCTGTCCATCGCCATCTTGGTTTCTGTCCGTCACTAACTTGGAATCTTTTCATCACCATCTTGGTTTTTAACTGTCACGTCTTGTTTTTGTCCGTTGCCATCTTGTGTTTTTGCAAACAGAAGTGACATAGGAGGGTGAAGCTAAGTACAACCAAATGCTGTATAAGGACATATAATATTCATCATGTGAGTGTTTCACATTTTCCTGTTGTTTATCGTCACACCCCCAGTGTGTAAAGGTTTTAATATGAAAAGTAACTACAGCTCTCAAATAAATGTAGTGGAGTAAAATATACAATGTTTTTCTCTCTCGGTTCATTTGTCATGTGCAGTTCAGTGCAGATTGAGACACATTTTGCAACAGTAAGCGGAACGTTTGTGAAACTCGATGTCAGTCTGCAGATCTTTAAATGTCAAACACACACACACACACTCCTACCAAAGATTGTTTGTTGATTCTAGATAGTGTGCTCATAAATGTATAGTATTTGTTGTTAGTTTAGATATTGACAAGATCATTATTATTGGAACTTAATAAACTCTGTCTGTGATTACTTTGTGCATGTGTATCCTGATAATAGCTGGATATGTGGTCTGTTGCTCGTACTTAACACCTTCACTTTTCACTCTGAATGTGTAATAGTACTTTGACTATTGACATTGTGAGTGAATACTAATTATGAGACTTAGTTTATAGTTTGGTTATCGGTCCCTGTTCGCAGGGTGGTGCCCCGTTATTATTAACAATTGTTAATACTCTTACTGACATTAATAATTCTATTGATGTCAATAATTTAGTTTTTCATATTTGCTGATAACTCAAACACGCTCCTTTTCGTTCCCAACATAACTCTGTCTCAGTGTCGTGCTTTTGGGTTCCAGTGCCGAGTACTTGTAATCATTACAGTCTTTGTCAAGGATATATGTGTTTATGCTGGGACAACATTTCAAGAATATCTTTGTTTAATTTAACCATATGTGTATGTTGATTTCCTGATTTGTTCTGTTTTGTATTAAAATAGAAAAAGAGGGGAAACATGTACATGTTTTTATTGTCAAGTTATCTCTATTCAAACATGCAAAAGAATGAACTTTATCTTACCTTCCACTCAGATCACCTCACTTGTCTACCTGAAAGTAGGTCCCTCCCCAACTTGATTCATCAAACCTACACCTCCACCTCATTGGAATGAGTAGACGTGCTATAACACATTTTCATACGTGGGAATAAAAAACTAATATGTATATGCGTGAGAATGATGAACGTTCTGTTTCCTCAGAAGAACGGTGTGCGGTTTATTTCTTTGGAACCACAAACTGTAACTTCATTTCTTGCGTAACTTCCTGTAATCCTCCACCCCTCTCTCTTTCAGTCCCTGAAACAACAACTGCAGGGCGTAAGAGATAAGATGAGATAAGATAATCCTTTATTAGTCCCGCAGCGGGGACATTTACAATAATAATAAAAGACAACAAATATTTCAACTGTGGTGCATGCTAACATTTAACAGCTTTAAGACTAATACATCCCTTATTATTATTCTCCTTCAACCACGAATAAATGAATACAAATAAATAGAGGGGAAAAATGACTGTTTATTTGTCTGTTTTATTGACAGGAAAAACATAGCAAGTGTCTGTCTTAGGAACACAGCCTGAATCACTAACTGTCATTTACATGAATATATTGTATGATTGAATGAATGACAGAAATTATGTTCTTGTCTTGTCAAAAACATGTAAGAAAAAATACCCCAAAGAACCCAAAAAGCAATTACAGGAATTGATGTTTAAGTATATATAGAGTAACTTTAAACACCTTGAGAGCAAATGATGTTCATATTGTGTGCGGTTAACAAATAATTTCCTTTTTATGTTGCACTGAAATTAAGTCATTTAGTGTGTTCTTAGTCACATCAATTTGAAAGCTGACAGTCATTTAGTCAGCTTTAGTCATTATATTGTGACATATTGTGCATATTTTGCCAATTGAATGTCCCTTTGTCCATTGTCTGTGAATTTCAGTGGATATCATCATAAAAAACATGATCCAAGACCTTCATTTTATAGAACATCCGATTACATTCCTTCATTTGAGCAGTCAACTGGCCTTAACTACCCGCATATCACTGACACTGCTTCTGAGTTTGCTTCTCCAGGAACAATGTTTGTTTTTTATATATTGTACTTATTATCATGTTGTAATTTTTGTATGAGATTATTTGAGATGCTTTATTCATTTGCAACGACTTGCCTCCTGTTTTCATTCCTGTTTCTCTGCGTTTCTTCATTTCCTTCTATGGATAAAATGGCGTCTCCAGGACAGCTTTGTCTTTCTCAAATGACTGCAGACCTTTGTTCAGGAAGTCGTAGATCTTCTGCCATGAGTCCATCTCTGAGCACCAAAGTGTGGCTCTGGCTCTGATCAACTGTGAGACTTCAGTCTCACTGCCTTTGGCCAGACTGATGCTGTCTGCACAGATGAAGACGACATCCATGGCAAGGAAGAGAGCATTGAGCCCAATACGTACTGCATTTCCATTCCGCACTGCCCTAAAAGAAGAGACTTCTGTAATAACTGAAATAGTGCCACGTCCTACTGACCCCAGCTTAGAGACTATCTTGTCATATTCTGCTTTCAATTGACTGTTAAGAGATGGTTGACAGGACACCTCTCTCAGACAATCCTGGATGCTCTGCACATCCTCCACGAAGCTCTGGAAGATGTTACTGACTTTGTTTTGCTGTGTACGGTTCACGCCAAACTCTGTGCTAGTGGTGACCACACTGTTGACTCCGCTGGTAATTCCAAGTGTTGTCCCACCTATTATGAGACCTAGAGAAAGACCAGCTGTTACAGGAATTAATGCCAAACCAATGATGGCAAGCACACCTCCAACTGCCCCCACTGAGCTGCCTGCCACACTGGAGATCTTTGACCCCTTATTCATCCTGTCTAGCTGAACAGCACACCGCTCCAGGTCTTCCAGAGACTGCAGCATCCTGGGCCTTCGCTCGTTGAACTCACTGATGAATTTCGAACATGACACTTCCTGGAACAAGAACACCATGCGGAAGGGCTGGCAGACCCTGGGGAAGAGGAGAGACACAATTAAAAAAAGAAAATGTATAGATTTTCGAAAGAATAGCTTTTTTTATATATATATATATATATATATATATATATAAAAAGCGCCTTTAACAAATCATTGATATTTGGTAATTTTTTTACTTTACTTTTCAGTCTCTCCTCAAAAGACATTCATGACGTTGCACCTACTTATATTTTTTAAGTAACTACATTGAACTTGTTGCACTGACATTATGTCAGTATCAAAGTTGGAGGATGAAAACTAATGGGAGACCCCTTGTCTAGATTTACGTTAGTGTGCACATACACTGGTTCGCTACAAAGTTATCAATATGAAAACACGTCTTCACTGTGGTCTGAACTACAACATACTAAACCTGTGTTAGTGTTTAGCTGTGATACCAGCATGGGTCTGTGGATGGCAATGTTGGCCGGTCAGTCGGCTGGTCCTCCACAACTATTGGATGGATTGTCATGACATTTGGTAAAGATGTTCATGGTCTCCAGCGGATGAATCATTATGACTTTGGTGATCCTCTGACTTTTCTTTTAGTGACAGCAACAGGTTGATATTTTTGCATTTTACATTTTGACCAGACATTCATGGCTCATTGCTCATTACTCCTTTCAACAGGCCGAGCTCCACCAGTATACATTCACTGGCTGTGAGCACACAGTCTTAAAAATGAAGGTGCTAAGGGCTCTTTGATTTGTCCTCATAGGAGAACCCTGTCTGGTTCCTGGTAGAACCTTTTATAAAGGTTCCCACTGGAACCCTTTCAGACTAGCCTGGTCTCCTAAACATTACTTACCTATACAAAGAAACTGTTGTGTGACTTACGTTTTAAGGGAAATGTATTTTGTTGTGAATTATGTTTGCTTTAGACATATCACAAATAAGTTTCAAATGTGTCCACGGTGGTGTTCAGAACCCATCCAGGGGGTTCTACTGAGAACCTTTTTATATTCCAAGGGTTTCATCTAGAATAGGGAGGAGAGCGAGTAACGTTTGCAGCAACAGTAATCACCTGTTATTATAACATTACTGAGGTTACTTTTAGTTAAATGATGGTGCGTTCATGCTCCATTCAGTGAACATTTTTTATTGTACGAAGGTAAATTATAAAGTCATCATGATGTGATGAAATGTAATCTTGAAAAATGTGGTTTTGGCGAAAAACTTGAATAGAACCAACCCATACATGGGAGATGCTTACCGGATTTTCTTGAGCTGATTAATGTGACAAAGAATTTTTTGCATTTCATCTTCTGACAAATCCATATCAGGGTCCACCAGGGTTTTGACGTTCATTTGCAGGCAAACGTCACTGAAGGAGCTGTGAAAGACACGGTTGCTATGAATTTCTACTGGAGATGTTTCACCCTAATTTAATGAAATGATGAAAACAAAATGTGTTGTTGGTGAAATGTCTCTTTACCTTTTCTCTAACGTATCACAGATGTACTGGGTGGTCTGAATGTATTCGTTCAGCTGATATGACAGCACTTCCTTATTCTGAAGTTTGGGAAGAAAGAAGACACTTGCATCTCTTTTAAACTCGAGGAGGAAAGGGCAGATTACACGTGCGGCAAAGATGACAAACTGAACATGTTCAGGGCTGATCCCTTCTGGCAGACGTAACACCGGGTTCTCCAACGTGAACACATGAAGGGAGGTGACCGCCAGCTGCTCCACTGCATCCAGGAAGCAGTCGAGCTTCTGCAGACCTCCCTGAGTGTCCTTCAGCACAGCAGCCAGCTCTTGTTGATCGGTGACGTTTCTCATCTTCGTCCGCTCTGTCTTCCTTGCATCCGTCCATGTAGAGAGCCTCTCACAGAATCCTCTCACTGTGTCAATATGGCTGAAGGTATCTTTGATGTACTGGCACAAGGCCCTCTGCAGGTTCTCTCTGTAACATGTAGACTAATCTCAGTTAGGGGAAAGGGGGGGGGTCTTTTTTGTTAAAAGGAGGGCAGATGGATTACTGAATGGGCCTCACTGGCCTTCACATACAAAATGTTACTCAAAAATACACTACCAAACAGGAAGAGACTCGAAATGACCACAAAGAAACATCCACAAAACAACAAAAAGAGGCTAAACAATTATGAAGTCCGTGTGTCTTGCTCCTATGTAGAAGGGCCTTATTGTCTCAATAATGAGGGAGGGTATGAAAAAGATCAAATAGTTAAATCAGCAAGGAGGCTTTTTGTAACTAAGTTACCTGACAACTGACTGCAAGATAATAGTTCATAAAGGGATTATTATGATTAAATAATAATTTCTATTTTATCTGCATTAAGTGCCAAATGGCTCATGATGAATATTAAGTCATCATTTACACATAGTTGCTATTTTTGTGCCCCTCAAATAAAAAAACATCATGTATGTAAATGTCTATTGTGTCATATAACAAATAACGCATCTTTACTATGCATTTGATTTTGACTGAATCACCATAAAAAGGTAGGTGTGTGTGTGGAAAAAAGATAAAACCACTAAACCTTCCCATTTTGCATTTCTTTTTTTCTAAATATATTAACCTCTTTCAGGCCTATTAATGATAAACACAGAGACAGGGAGAGACGACCACATTTCACCTATCACAACGCAACAAACACAAAAACCAGGGGTTTTGAGGTAAATATTAAAACATATATATATATATATATATATACACACAGAAAAATTAAATCTTTACAAGCTGAAAACATTTGACCTTATTTTAAACATAACTTTATCTTATTATAGGCTGCTAATATTTTAGGCTTTGCTGTGAAAAGAATCTGGAGTCTGGCAGCAGTAAAAATATTCAAACTTTACCTTAGCTCCGACATCTGTTTGTCTCCACTTGGTACGCTGTCTACAACTCCTTGTGGCTTCAGATATTACCTGGAGACAAAATGTGAAAAAAAGAGTGAATAACCTTGTGACCAAACTTCAATCTGTGCAATTCACTAATTTGGTTTTGCTTTCATCTCTTAATCTATATGAACCACACCCAAATACCGAAACAAGCTTCTACTGCAGGATGTTACTTCTCATGGAGTATTTTTTAATAGTACAGTTTTACTGCAGTGAATACTCTTCTGTCTCTAACAAAGACTTTTTTTTTCCAAGTTTCCAGCAGTGGCGGGCCGTGCATTTTATACCCAGGCCTTCACTGCTGTCATGCAGCTGAAATACCACCTTATAACCACATGATGGCGCCACAGCTATTCGTTTCTAAGGCTGTAACTATGCAGTACTCGTATTAAACCGTTCGGTACGAGGCTTACAATATGTTTGAATAATGCTAGAGCATTTGGTAAATGCAGAAGCTTAAATTCAGGAAAACACAATGCTCTAAGACTCATGTAGGACAGTGGTTCTCAGCTTGTCTGACTGTGAGACCCACCATCATCCCTTAATGACAAGCCACGGCTGATCCTTCTCTTTAGGAGACCGTCTTATGATTTTACTTTCTCAACCCGAAACGTCAAACGTACTGCTCTGCAATCTCTTTCCTCGTCTCAGCCCCCTGTGTCATGGTGTGTGGTACTCTGCTGTTAAGTTTCGTTTCACGATAGTCACATGCTCGCCCACTGACCAATCACAGCACACCCTGCACTTCCTGGCAGAGCTGCACCTAGACATGTAACGATGACGTCGGTGTAGGCCGGCAAGTATGGGGGTAGCGGCTGCTGACACTCAAAGAATACGCCCAACATGTCAAACTGACATGCCTCGGGCCTCTCTTCTACTGAGAGACACAGAGGTGAAATCTGATTGGATAAAAGCTCTACTTAAAACAAGCTGCACTGGAAGCAGAGCAACTAAGGAAGACAGTAGCTGTGCAATGAGAAAATAAGATAATGGGAAAAATATTTTTATAAATTATAAGAAATAAAAAAAAAATATATATATATATATTTTTTTGTGATTCTGTTTAGGCCAGCAGAGAAGGCTTTGCAGGCCCTGACGGCCCGCCACTGATTTCCAGTATTATTATACACAGTATTTAAGTTTGATCAAAACTAATATGTGAATGCATGTTTTGTGCCTGTTTTGTAGTTTCACACTTCTTCATATTAAACTTGTCCATATACAACACGCTGGTCTGTTCCTTGGAGGAAGAGTATGATGAAGAGTTTAGCTGACTGCAAAGCCCAATACAGGACACAGAGTCGACATTGGATCGGAGCAGAACACATTCATTTGATTTAATCATCATTATTATGTTAAATGGATCTTTACCTCTGTCGGTCCTCTCTCTGTTCTATCCGAGGACGAGGAGTGAAAGCGGGTGAAGAGAGGTTCCGTCCTCCGTTAAACCTCCAGACTTTAGAATGAAGCTCTGATCAGAGATCTAACAGGAACTCATCTCCGGTTAATCCAGAAGCTTCTTTCGGAGAGAAAACATGGGAAAAGCAGCTCCGCTCGTTCACGGTATTGTCTCCACATTGAGTCCGCAGAAGAAACGCCTTAAGTGGGAGTTTCCTCTCTGGTTAACTCCATTAATGCCCCCATGCCATCTATCCATTCACTCCATTTTCAGAGTGGCGCAATGCGGCCTTAATGCACGGCCCTCCTCCTTCCTCCTCCCTCATTACATTACATTACATTACAGTCATTTAGCAGATGCTTTTATCCAAAGCGACTTACAGTAAGTGTATTCAACATAAGTATTCAAGAGAACCACTAATCACCAGAAGTCATAAGTACGTCACCTTTTCCAAACAAGCATCTAAGAGCATAAACCAGAGCAAATGTCCAGCGCAGAAACAAACTAATGTAATAAGTGCAACAAACTAATATGAATACAATAAGTGAAACAAACTAATACGAATGCAATAAGTGCTAAGTGGAAGTCTCAGGGTAGTACTTCTTGAAGAGGTAAGTTTTCAGCCTGTGGCGAAAGATGGGCAGCGACAAATAAATGAATAAAAATAAATCGAGGGGAAAAATGACTGTTTATTTGTCTTTTTTATTGACAGGAAAAACATAGCAAGTGTCTGTCATAGGAACACAGCCTGGATCACTAACTGTCATTTACATGAATATATTGTATGATTGAATGAATGACAGAAATTATGTTCTTGTCTTGTCAAAAATATGTAAGAAAAAAGACCCCAAAGAACCCAAAAAGCAATTACAGGAATTGATGTTTAAGTATATATAGAGTAACTTTAAACACCTTGAGAGCAAATGATCAATGACAAACCTTTCTGATTCACAAAAGAAACATCCAAATATCTGTAAAACTATTAAAAGTAATATGACTGAAAGAAGTTTTATTTTTAAATTAGAATATGCCTTTTATTTATGCTTCTCCCAACGTTATTATGGTTTCTGAGAAACATTTATAGCTGCTTTAAGCAACATTAATATATTTAGAATGTGTCAAATGACTGTGTGGAATGTGAAGGGAGTCGATCATAGTGATGAACCCACAGGGAACAACTCTGCTGTGAGTGTTTCAGCTCAAAGTTTTGATTTTACAGCCCAACCAGCAGTATTATACTGATTTTAGCTGCACATTCTAAGGGAATCACCATTTCAAGAGCCTTCGTGAACAGACCTAGACCTATAATGTGAATATTTTTAGTTGGTTATAAAGAGTATTACTATTCTTTTGCACAAAGCACTCCTACAATAATAAAAAATAAGCCCAGTTATAGAAATGTATTCCCAATTACAAACCACCACCCACCTCTGTAATTTTAATCAGCTGCAGTCTGACGTTTAGTCATATTCGACCATGGGGTGGTCCTTCCAGGGAGGCAGCTTGGAGAGTTTCTCCTCAGTAGCTGTTTCTATGGGCCAGCTCCAGGCCTTAAAGAATGCAGACAGGTTCCTCCCCACAGTCTGGGAGAAAGTCACAGCATACAGGTTCATCTTTCCGTCGTTGTCACTGGGAAAGTCGGTCATCTCGTGGTAGGCAGCAAACACCTTCTTAAAGGCATTCCAGCCAAACTGTTCCTGGAGCTGCATGGAAGGAGACAGAGGTTGAGGGAAAACACAGTGGGTTGGTGGCAGAATGAAAGTTTATGAGCGAGTTAACAAATGAACTGCAGTGAAGTCCTGAGAGGCTATTTTAGCCGCACGACAACGGGGCTGTAATGTCACTCAGTCCATCAATCCATCACTGTAGTAGGGAAATATCTCAACATTTATCGAAACGATAGCGATGAAATTTGGGAAAGACATTCATGAACCCCCAGAGGATGAGTTATAACTTTTATGAATAATCACTAAATTATAATTATGGCTTTTCAAGGTGCAGCACTCTATCCACCTGAGAGAAGAACAATTCATCTGAAGATGAGAAAGGAACACCAAAGGAACTTTCACTTTATGAAGCACCAAGTTGGTTAAATCAGTTTATCAGTTATAATTCAAATCTAAATGTTGACATGAAAAGTGTTCCCATATGACATGATTGTGCTATCAGCTGTACTTTAAGCATACTGACATGAACATGCAAACAATCTAAACAATATCTCATACGCAACTAAATTCAGCCATAAAACTAACAACTGCTCACGCCGACGAAGTGCAGCTGAAGCGGACACATTAAACCAAAAACTGGTAAAGGTCACCTGAGCTTGATGATGTGCAGGTAATGCTGAGGAGTATTGTGCAGAGTACAGAGGGTAAACCGCTTAGAATTGGTGAAGTTATCAGACCAAACTTGCATTTGTATTACCCTGATCCCAAAATAGCAACATTTTCTCCCCATTACTCACCAAACAATTACATTTTCTATTCCATCTACAGCCTCATAGGGGCAGCGGTGTGACTATAGACTTATTAAAGCCTTACTTGCATTTTCTGGGTTTGTCTCTGGTGACGCCTGTGTGACCCAAGCATAGCTTCTCTACAGAATTTAAAACACAGTAATTCTTTCTCACCTGGATGTATGTCTCCAGGGCCACCCACACTTCCCAGTCGCTGAGCTTCTTGCCCCCTTTAACAAACTCGTCAACAGAATTCTTCCGGTTTTTTAAGGTCAGAGATGGATGAGCCTGCATTGAACAAATCATAATATAGTGATGTTAACCAAGGGGAAATAACCTTGGTTGAAAATGTGATCACAGAAAAAACAAATGTGTCATCCAAGATAAACGTGTTTTACTCCACCTTGGCCCTGTTGATCCCCAGCACCTCTTCATGCACATACACTGACCACAGGTTGCATGTGCACTCTGTGGTGTTTGGTCGGAACTCCCAGCAGTCTCTTTGTTGGTTGTGTCCCAGTTCATGAATTTCTCCCCACAGGCCTTCGGTCCTGGCGTCACCTGGTCTGACCAGCTCAGCTGCTATAGATGAGTGCATCATGATAGGATACCCTGCGTGCATCCAACCTGGACGGAGAGACGTCAGTAACACAAACATGTGTTTGACTTTTCAATAGCAATGCACATTAACAGAGATGTCTTCGGGACATGGTCTCCGGAGTCGTACGCAGAGCTGGTTTCCGCCCTATTACTAGATATTTGATTGACATGAGTTGCATTTAAACGTCGTTAGGATGAAGGGAGGACTTATTGATCTTGAAGTCATCATCATTGACATTGACGTGTGAAATTGTGTACTTGGTTGTCTGACTGCACTCTTTGTGGGTTGCGTGGTTTAGCTTATTTGATCTAATCCTCTTATCTTTAATCGGCTATTTGATGCAGATATGATGCTTTGTGTGTGTATGATGTGTATTTTTATTGTGAATGTAATGGTTTTACAAGGGTTTCTGGCAAGGTAATGATTTTGGCTGTTTCTTATTGTGATTGGGCTGGACACTGTCAATCTGATCTGGAGAGGAGAGGAGTTGCCATTTGTGAACTGATGAGCTCAAGTGAGCACAAGTTACATTAGCTCATCATTAGCATCAGCGTAGATCTGGGTCCAAGACAGAAGACGTTTTTTATTTAAATTGTATTTGTTTTTAAGCAGTTTTAAGAATTTAAATAATGCAAACACCATACTTTTTTTTACAGCACATGCTGCGAAGACATCCTTTGATTGAATTGTGAGTATGCGACAGCAAAACACACTTACCAGCCGAGATCTGCACATCTGCTACAATGCGTTCTTTGCGGGTAAATCTGCGCGGTATGACAGCCAGATCTGCGACGCCCCTCATGATGTCATTCCAAAGTGCTTCCACCTCATCAAGGCTCTCCAGGTCTCGAACAACGTCTGACGGCACACTGAGGATGATGTTGTCAAACTCCAGCTCTGCCCACGGTGAAGGAGATTTGCGCAGCAACGACCAGTCAGCTGCTGTCGTCACGCCTGAAACAAACAAAGGGTCGAGGTTGGAGTGAAATCAAAACAAAACTTTGAATTATAGTAGTTTTTGTCAAAAGCCCCATTGTAGGCAGACTGTAAATACAGCATGACGTCCTCATGCCAAAAACTGCATGTTTAAAAAAAAACATTGCTTTTTTTTACTAAATGGGTTTCATGAATACAACATACTCATAAAAGAAGGTAAAGTAGTGGGGTTGTGTTTATTAAGTTATTGGAGATAACGTGTAGTAGCATAAAATATCGAGAAAGACCACATACAGAAGTGGAGGTTGATGGGTCCAACAAACAAACACAGGACTTTCAACCACGAGACGGGTGCTCGGCACCGCGTCCGTGACGGTTTTGTTGCCTAAACCGAACTTTCTTTTTGTTCTATAATGTCGTCTGGAAAAAAAAAATGGTCCATTTTACTCGGGTAAAAAAAAAAAACCATACTCGGGTTTAACATTTACATTTGAATGTTGATTAATGTACATTGTCTCTTTTTTTTTAAATACAAATTGAATGAAATCAAACTTACATAACTTAATCAAATAATAAAACATGATTTGTTGAAAGCTACCTGAAAAAGAAAAGTCTAAACTGAGTTGAGGCCCTCTGGGCCCCTAAAAAAAAAAAAAAAGTAAACTAGACCAGAAACTTTCTTTCCAGGCAGCAAATGTTCATACTGCTGCACGATGTGATCTAGATTTTCCTCACAGTCCTTTGTGGAGCATGAACAGACAGTGACACACACTCACCTGACTTGTAATAAGGAGCAGGTACAGCCATCCGCACTATGACCTCTTCCCCCTCCACCTTTGTGTTGGGTGGAGCCAACAGGTAGATGAGTCCCCCCCACAGGTTCCACACCTGCATCTTCTCTGAGGTAACAGGAAATAGCTCATGAACATGAGGTGCTCTCTTCAACTCTTCAGCCTTCAGGTAGTCTGTTTGACAACCGATCTGGATCTGAGGGAGACATGGAATATGTGTTACTTCTTGGAAAAAGAGCAAGAAAAGTTAGATTTTTTAGAATAGCATGAATAAATTGAGGCATTAAAGGATATTAATAGAGGTGAAATGTACAAGATACATTTGTGATTTGGGGCTTTATTGACAGAATAGACCTGACTTAGAGGTATAAATTAACAGAACATTGACAAAAACACAACAAGCGCAGTATTAAATTGTGTGTACCGTACCGTCCAGCTCTTGTTGACAAGGTTTGCTGGTAAGATCATCTCGGTCTTCACACCAGGAAAGAGGTACAGGCCTGTACTGATCCACGTCTCCTCTCCTGGCACACATAAAGATTAACAAAAAGGTCCATGTAAGTCACAAGATAAATTTAACAGGCTTCATGTCAATGAAATGTAATACCACACACACACACACACACACACACACACACACACACTACTGCAACATATTAAATTGTACAAAGACAAATTACAGGTCGGCATGTTGATCTCACAATCATTTAACACATTTTTTCACAACAGTGAGGTCTGACCTGCTGTGTTAGCATTAATCATGATCCTTTGGTTTCCCACTGTTGGCATCAAAGGCTTGATGGGGAAGGGCAGAAGGGCATCAGGATCTTGGGACACATTATATGCCTCTCTCCCTAATCTGAGAAGTAGATGGTCTTTTGGTGTCGTCACAGGGTTCTTCTCACTCACCTTGAAATAAAGTGAACATGAATAATCTTAAAACGGATCCCTGCAACACAACCTGATTGGTTGATAGCCAACAGGTTTCCAGTGAGGGCAACAATGAGAATGAATAGGCCTAGCTTAGTGATGACAACAAAGGGCATTCGTAGTGAAATTGCAAAAAAAATGTATACTGATATACTGTTACTAATGTTTTGTGATTACAAATGTATTATTATATGTTTGACTCTCTCTAAATATCAGATTAATGACTGAATATATTAAATCATAGACTATTAAGTCATTCATGACCCACCTGTGGCATGCCGTTGGACTTAAAGATGTCAGTAAGGACGGACAGCACGTTTGTGTAGGAGCAGCTGTCAAAAGCCTTTATGTTCAAGTAGTTGGTGCAAAACACGCCCAGTCTCTGAAAGTGTTCCTCCTCATGCTTGACAAGTTCTTCACCCTGGATAACATGACCAGCAAAGAGACGTAGAAGAGAGCGGAAGTGGTCGGTGTCTTTCTTGGCCTCTGTAGGCACATGGGCCTTGAAGGAGCTTTCATTGAAGTATCCCGGCAACAGGCTCAAGCCCATTTTATTCAGGATCTTGTTTCCTGAAACAGTTAAAACAAATATAACCTGATCTACTGCTCCCCCAACATTTAAATAACTCCAAAATAGCCTTTTTGTGTCTCTGTACTCTTATGTCTATACTCTTTTTTAACTTAGGTTCATGAAGGTGTGTTATATGTACGGTATGAAGCAGTAGGCTGTTGATAAGGAACCACAATAATCACTTAGGCTGCAGATCAACCATCCTCCATTTTGAACCCCACCACTGTCATTTCTGCTGTACTTTGACACTGAAAATAATAGTATTTAGCGCTGTAGAAATCATTATGTGGGGCCGTATTTACATGTGCCTGATAAGTGTCAGTCCAGTACGATATCACATTGATATGCTCAGCAATCTTTTATCACCAGGTGTTGAAATGGAAACCACAGAATAAAACTTTAGTGGTGCATTATCATACCTGAGTGTTCTGACATTGTGTTTTGCCCAGGGTGAGTCTGTGCCCAGTGCCAAGCATGTCCACCAATCAGCAGGCCTCCTCCCTCTGCCACAAAGTCTTGGATTTCCTCCACACGATCGTCGCTGTACGCTGTACAAACGAACACACTCAGGTCTTTCCTAAACTCAGTCTCCTCATACTTTACCCCTGACTCGCTGAGAAGTGGGAGCTTTGGCTTAACACCAACCACCCCCTTCCGGCCTTGGTCCAGCCAACCGATGGCATTGTTCCAAAATGAAGCCAGTTCCTGTAATGAAAAGAGTTAGAAAGAGTTTTTACTACGTGCTCAATTTAACTTACAAAGAACGATTTCTGTTCAAATAAAGAAATTTAAACAGCACCTTTTGATTCAGAAAAGATTCATGTGTGACCACGATGACTCGTCCCTTCCCATAGTAGGTTCCTGACAGGAATACCCGCCCATCCTCAGTGGTACCAATGGGGAATGCTAGCGGGCCGTGGACCAGAGTCTCAGATCCATAAATAGCATCGCTGATGTCAAAACTTGAAACCCCCTGGAGTAAGAACTCTAGGTCATCGGCAAAATCCTTACCGACACTGTATTAAGGAAGAGAGGAGGGAGAGAGAGAGACACAGAGGTTGAGGGGTGGACCAGGAGAAGAAGACGTCCATCATCCTCATGCCCTGTATCAGTATTCTTACATTCATTTGTCAGTAATAATACACTTTATTTATATAGCACTTTTCAAAGCAAAGGTTGCAAAATGCTTTAGTAGATATTAAACAATTTAAAATAGTTTAAAAGTTATACAACATTGAGAAGCAACATATGAGAAAATAAATGCTCAATGAAATAGCCTCATCACAGGAACACATGTCAGTGAGATGATCTAGATTTGTTTGCCGCGTCAAGCAGACTTTCAATAAAGAAAATCTTATAAAATGTTCTTAAGTAAGTAAACCTAGAAAGGTTATGTATAATAAATGAAATGTGTCGTATTATGCTCCTGTCGTGGATTAAGGGTTGGAATATTACAACTCGCTCATTAGACAAAACAATGCAATGTATTAAATGACAATTAAACAAAGTCAATTGCTTCATTGATCGAGCTGTACAATTTGGTATGAATGATGAGGGCCACACATGGAGCAGATTTTAGATTAACAGAAAAGTCCCACATTTGAAATAGAAGAGGAGTATACACTTACCGTAAAGCCATCCAGGAGGATGGGATCTGTGGGGGGACAGGCAGGATCTCTACCTCCCCATAGTGCTTAGTAAAGTAGATCCCAGCCACAGCGGACACTTTATTCCCTGGAAAATCTAGAGTTGTGTTCTCTTTAGGATGCAAATGAGACCAGTTCCACGCCTGCCCTCCTATCAGCACTCCTCCTCCAGCTTTCAGAAAAGCCACCAGGTCTTTCACATCTGCACCAACGCTGTAGGCGTCCGTCACGTACACACCAACCTCCCGGTTCTCACTGAAGGCCCCAACAACTGTGACTTGGAAGCTGGATTTGCTGAGATTATCAGCGACTCCCTTGACGTGTTTGTGGACCCCCACAGACAGGTTGTCGGATCCATCTCCTCTCAGCCAGGTCAGAGCGTTCTCTACCAGAGCAGGAAAGGCGGTCAGGTAGCCCTCATGACCAAGGACCACAATCCTCCCACGGCCGTACAGAGAGGCTGCCATCAGGACCTGGCCTTTGCTGTTCATTGCTAAAGGAAAGGCATGGTCTCCAGTCAGCAACAGGTCATTGGGAACACAGGGGCCATGGATGTCGAGCTCCCCAAAGCCTCTCATCAGGGACTTGTAGGACTGAGTGAGTCGGGTGGACATGGTGGGAAGGATCGATGAGCTGAAGGTTGGATGAAGAGGGTGGATGGCAGGATAACAGAATAGTGTTGAGTCAGAGGTAAGTTGTGTTGGTGGATTGTCAGGCTGTCCTGTGGGAAAAAAACGAGCATTGCAATCAGCTTGAGCGATGTTGCATGAATTGTCGACAGTAGCACAGGGGTTGATTCTGCATTATGTCGTGTAGGAATGAAAAACAAATATATATGTGGGTGAAAGTGATAAAGAAGGTTATCTGTTGCCTCGGACAGCGGTGTGCAGTACAGGGAGAACATGTTGCTGCATGCAAATACCTTGTGTGATGTTGCATGAATAGTTGTCAGTAGCACAAAGGATGATTCTGCGTTATGCCATGCCGAGGAATGAAAAACAAATATATATGTGGGTGAAAGTGATAAAGAAGGTCATCTGTTGCCTAGGACAGCGGTGTGCAGTACAGGGAGAACATGTTGCTGCATGCAAATACCTTGTGTGATGTTGCATGAATAGTTGTCAGTAGCACAGAGGTTGATTCTGCGTTATCAAATAATACAAATTTGAATAAATTAGGTGTATTTACTCAGTAAATTTGTATTGTGCAGCAAGCACAGCTTTAGTCATTATATTGTGACATATTGTGCATATTTTACCAATAGAATGTCCTTTTGTTTTACATTTTTACAGATTTTACATAACATCCCATTACAAGTCCTCAATTTAAGCAGAATACTACTATTAAAAGAAGCCTGACTTCAGGCAACGACGAGAAAACCATTTATTTATTCTCATACACCTATCAAATATACTTCTTTTATTATGAAAGCAGCAACACTCAATAAGAAAGTGATGACTTATATATATATATGACCAGTTTCTTATGAATGATAAGATCACAATGTATATTAAACAAGCTGGGAAAAAGGACTAGATGACTAGACATGGAGCAATTATGTATATATGTCATTATGTGACATATTGTTTATATTTTGCCAATAGAATGTCCCTTTGTCCATTGTCTGTGAATTTCAGTGGATATCATCATAAAAAACAAGACCTTAATTTGACGGAACATCCGATTACAAGTCCTTCATTTGAGCAGAATACGAATATTAAAAGTAGCTGCTGGCAACGACGAGAAAAAACATTTATTTATTTATTCTAAAACACCTATCAAGTATGTTTCTTTAAAGGTTCACGCAAATGTACGTGTTTTTATTGTCAAGGTATCTCTATTCAAACATGCAAAAGAGTGAAATTCATCACGACCAAAACAGAATGTATGGTCTTCAACAAACACTTACCACAAACTGCTCCCTGGATGGATCAGAACTCCAATTTGTGGATTCCTATTAGTACCTGGGTATCTGGCTAGACAGTTCGCTCACCTTTAACATGCGCATAAACTCACTGCTTTCCAAAGTCAGATCAAGAATTGGTTACCTGTGCCGTAGCAAAGCCTCCTTTATCCACTCTGACAGTCCTTCCCATCTTAGACTGTGGTGACGTAATCTACAGGTCCGCCTCCAAAAGTCTCATCAATAAACCAAACCGCCATCCGCTTCGTGACCGGTGCTCCTTTCAACATTCATAACTGTACCCTGTACTCTCTAGTCAACTGGCCATCACTCCATACCCGCAGATCACTGACACGGCTTCTGAGTTTGCTTCTCCAGGAACAATGTTTGTTTTTTATATATTGTACTTATAATGATGTTGTAATTTTTGTATGAGATTGTTTGAAATGTTTCTATGTTGTATTCGTTTGCAACGACTTGCCTCCTGTTGCTGCCTTTTTGGCCAGGTCGTCATTAAATGAGAACTGGTTCTTAATTAACTTGACTGGTTAAATAAAGATGAAAAATAATTGGTGTTAAAATGGTAATTGCTCCAAAACAGTGTATTCTTGGTGTTAGCTCCTTATCTGGTCAAAAGACCAAATTGCTACGTATCATGCTTTATGCTGCACGCCTTTCAATCTTACATGTTTGGTTTGATGTACATCCACCTACATTATTAAATTACTAAATTATTATCAATTCTTCCCTACAAAAGATTATTTTATTCATCTATTTATTTCCTTTTTGTCTTTATCAAGGATATATCTGTTTATGCTTGGACAACATTCCAACAATATCTTTGTTGTTTCATTTGACCATATGTGTATGTTGATTTCCTGATTTTTTCTGTTTTGTTGTTTAAAAGAATAAATAAAGTTGGGAACAATATATGTCATTATATTGTGACATATTTTGCCAATATAATTTCAGTGGATATCATAAAAAAACATGAACCAAGACCTACATTTTACAGAACATCCCATTACAAGTCCTTCATTTGAGCAGAATACTAATATTAAAAGTAGCCTGACTGAGAGCAACAACGAGAAAAAACATTTATTTATTCTAAAACACCTATCAAGTATGCTTCTTTAAAGGTTCACACAAATGTACATGTTTTGTATGGTCAAGTTATCTCTATTCAAAAAGCAATAGATACAGGGATAACATGTTGCTGCATGCAAATAACTTGTGTGATGTGGAATGAATTGTCGACAGTAGCACAGGGATAAATTCTGTATTATCAAATAAAACAAGTGCACCGCTTCAGATCAACCTTCAAGACAAACAGTCCTGTAGACCTTTTACAAATACAACAACGTAAATATTCTAAATGCATTTCCTGTTGCAATGAAGAAAACAGAGACGGAAAGACAGATTCCTTGCTTTATAGTTAGTAATTTTCCAGTGACAATGAAGGCAAATTAACATTAAAACAAACATAGTGAAAGATTCAGCTCCTAGCTGGAAGATGCTTTCCTTACCTCTGGATGTGTTATACTGATGCTGTTATATTAACTATCTTACTAACATGTAGCTGCATGCAAACAGCTTGTGCAATGTGGCACTAACTGCCCTGGGATTAATTCTGCATTACCAAATAAAACAAGTGCACAGATACAAACTAATCTTCATGACGAATCCTATCATCCTGATAAATATAGTGTCTGATTAATGACCTCTGGGGTTTTTGTCTTCCTAGAGAACTGAACAGTTTCTTACTGCATTCCCCCCTCTAAGAGGATCATATTCATTGATAGAGTGAAAACTTATTTTCAAATGGAGCTACTGAATTTAAAGGCTCAATGGTAAACTATGAAACACCAGTTTCTTTTTTGAAACATTGCAATACATATGGTTGAATACAACAACAAAATAAGAACGAAAAAGGCAGTGAATGAAAATACCCACTAAATACTCAATATCAAGAATTTGGTCCTCATTGAACTCATCGATCTGCACTTTTAATCAGAAGAAGTTCAGTCGTACTGGACCATTGGGTGGTCACTCCAGGGAGGCAGCTTGGAGAGCTTCTCCTCAGTAGCTGTTTCTATTGGCCAGCCCCAGGCTTTAAAGAATGCAGACAGATTCATCCCCACAGTCTGGGAGAAAGTCGCAGCATACAGGTTCATCTTTCCACTGTTGTCCTTTGGAAAGTTGGACATCTTGTGGTAGGCAGCAAACACCTTCTTAAAGGCATCCCAGCCAAACTTGTCCTGGAGCTGCATGGAAGGAGAGAGAGGTAAAGGAAAACCTGGAAAAACAGCATTGTTGTCTCTTCATCTTTTCATCCAACATTTTAGTTTGGTGTTAAATGCGCATTAAAGTCTCACTGGGACGATTTGGCATCGAGAATGTCCGTCTTATTAAGGTTGAAACCCGAAGGCTGAAACAAGCTAGAGGCGTGAAATTCTGCCCCATAACTGGATTTGATGTGCAGATCCCAAATCAATTTGCTCTACAAAAAGCTTCTTTGACCATAAAAGTCTGTCATGATCGATTTTTGCTCTACTTTTTGGTTTTTGACTGTACCAACACCAAATTTGATATGCTTTGTACGTTAAGGCAGAGAAGCTCTAGAGTACCTTCTTACAAATTAACTAAAGATTTGACAAATAAAAGGTTTGAACCCAGAATTGCAGCTTGTGGCTTTGAAGGGGTGCGATTGTGTTGACTGACTCCTGTGTGACATATATTCTTTACAGAGTAGAATAAAAGGTATTTCTCTCTCACCTGCATGTATGTCTCCAGGGCCATCCACACTGACCAGGTGCTGAGTTTCTTGCCCCCCTTCACGTACGCCTCTGCTCGACCATTTCGTTTTGCTAAACTCATAGCTGGATGAGCCTGCATTGAACAAGATGAAATTATATGATTGTTAAACAATGTAATCCAAATGAAAAGCCAAACATTTTACTCAACAAAGGAGTCGTCTTTTGTGACATTTATTGGTATAAAAACATGTCTTAATACATATTAAGACCATGCTTTTGTAGCTATTGGTCTCAGTTGTTTTATCAAACAAATACAATAAATGTACTCCACCTTTGCCCTGTTGATCCCCAGCACCTCTTCATGCACATACACTGACCACAGGTTGCATGTGCACTCTGTGGTGTGTGGTCGGAACTCCCAGCAGCCTCTTTGTTGGTTGTGTCCCAGTTCATGGATGGGCCCCCACAGGCCTTTACCCCTAACATGGTCAACACTGACCAGCTGAGCTCCTGTGGCCTTGTGTGCCATGATGGGATAACCGGCATGCATCCAACCTGGACAGAGAAAAGCAAACAGCGTCATAGCAATGGATCTTTAGGGCTCCATATCTATGGTAATACACAGTACTATGTAAATATTGTAGTACTGTGTATTACTATTCTCATTATATGTTTCATTTCTGTCATTTTATTGACTATGTTGTAATTTTATCATGTTCATTCACAACAAATTACATCTATTGCACTTTTGTCCATCCTGGGAGGGGGATCCCTCCTCTGTTGCTCTCCCTGAGGTTTCCTCCTCTTCCCTTTCTCCCGTTAAAGTTTTTTTGGGGGGGAGTTTTTCCTTGCAGTACACATTGTAGAGCTCTCTTAGGCACATTTTTGATTTGTGATATTGGGCTATACAAATGAATAGAATAGTAATATACAGTATATTGTAGTGCATGCAATCAGAGCAAAGCACAAGAGACAAGCCTTATATTAGCATGTGTTGTTACAAAACTCCTTATTCAATTAGTAATTTTAAACAAAAAGAGTTGCAATTTTTTAACCAAAGACATTGCCATGATGCAGTATGCACCCAATGTAATCTAGTGTCCCTCAGAGTCCTGCTAATATATTTTCATCAGTTCAACAGTTAGCACTGAGCCTTTTTACAAGGAGTTAACATGGACATGCAGGTTCCCTTAAGTGCGAATATGAATGGTTGTCTGTCTATTTCTCTTAGTTCTGTGATAGACTGGGGATCTGTCCATGGTGTAACCTGCCTTTCACCCAGCGTGAGTTGGGACAGGCTTCATCTTTCCGGGACAAAGCAAAAACAAAATAAGCCATACAGTGTCATAGCCGAATGCAACTAACCATGGGATATCTGCACCTCCGCTACAAAGCGTTCTTTGCGAGGAAATTTGTGTGGTATGGCAGCCAGGTCAGCGATGGCCCTCATTATCTCATCCCAAAGGGCCGCCAACTCATCAGGGCGATCCAGGCTCCGAATGACGTCTGATGCCACAGTGAGGATGATGTTTTCAAACTCTAACTCGGCCCAAGGTGAGGGAGATGTGCGCAGCAACGTCCATTCAGCAGCTGTTGTCACGCCTGAAAAGAAGAAAGGGATGGATATATTTGAAAACAGAGAAATGAATTACTACACACAATTATTTTGTAAGTTTTTGGTTTGAGGTATGCTTTCATACATTCTAATGGACAACTGGTAAACTGAAGTTAATTCACTTGAATTGTTCCAGCATAAAATTGAGTTTTATGAACTTAGTTCTGGAACAAAGACCATGCCCCGAATAAAGCTCATTTCCTCCGCACAAAGTATTTAAACACAACGAACCTCTTCACTTCCTCTTTGACTCAGTTTTCACATGACGTGCAATTCCCGAGCAAAAAACAAAAAAGCTCAACCGCTTACCTTGAAACATGGACCTGGGGCTCTTTCTCACTCCTTCCGACAATGACCCTTTCTAAAAAGATTATCTAACTTCTGAAGTCCCGGATATCCCACCTTCTCCCACCATCCTTCGCCGCCAGCAACCTCGGCTGCGTTCAGCCATCCACGTTCCTCGCGGCTCCCGACATCTATCCTCGGACAACTAGGAAGTTGTCGGTCCCTCGCCTTCCAACAGCCCCAGAGGGAGATCCCGATCCCGACGCTCGAAAGACGGCCGAAACCACCGGGACCTTTCTCCACAATATCGACGCTCCGACAGTCCCTATACATACCACATTTCTAAGTGGATAGTCTCCTGACTGAAGAATGCACTCACCCAGCGCAATATCCCCTTCCATCAGTCTGACAGAAAAGCAAAACTGTACAAACTGTTCACAGATTCTCAGCACACCACTCTCGCTTGATGAGCCTCCAGATCACTGTCGGATTCCAAGCGCCGCATCAGCCGTGTCAGCCGATGATGTCACGACGCATACCACGGCCAGAGAAGCCCAGCCATCCACATCAGCCCTTCCAGAGGGCCAGGTCGTATTGCACCCCCTCCAAACTCTCTCTTCCCCAGGGACATCTCACCCTGCAGTCTCTTTTACCCAGTCTTCACTACCATCTCACGCACATGCATCCCTTTATCCCACCATCCTTTCCTCTTCCCTCGCTCCTGCCTTTCCTGCCCCAACTAACTCGGCCAACTTTGCTCCTTCCAACATGATACCGGTTACCTCAGCTGCTCAGACAGCACGAATCCTTGACGGAGTCACTGGCCAAAACCCCTGGTTCCCTCCTGTTTCTGCTATATTTTTTATAGTTTTCGCAGCTCACTCTTCCCTTAATTGCGAGCTCTGCGGCGCACCTTCCCATCCGGCCCTCCCCCCAAAGGTGTACAGAGGAGAGATAGACCAGTCCTCTACTAGGGCGGGAGGATGGTCTGTAATAATTTCAAAGAACTAAGACCAACCTGTCCCAATAACCCAACCAAGCACAGCCAGTGTAAGTATCTCAATACACCAATTAACGTCCATGCCCTAGCTTCCGCCCAGACCACCCAGACTGCCAGTTCACTAGCTTCCTCACACAGGGTCTCACACATGGCTTCAATCCAGGTTGGCTGGTTAAGCCAAAATCGTGGCAATCAGCCATCTCTGAGCCCGACGCAGTTAACAAGCTCCTGGTTCAGGAAGTTAAAGACTCATAGATGATCGGCCCACTTACTAGCCCACCTTCCCCAATATTCAGAATCAGTCCTATTGGCATAGCTACTAGGAAATATTCAGGAAAAAAGAAACTCATCATATACCTCAAATCTCCCCAGTCTCTACCGTCCCAAGCATCAATAGCCTAATCCCCAGCCCGGACTACTCCATGCAGTACACCACAATTGATCACGCCACATCCCTCATCCGCCTCGCAGGTCAAAGAGCCACCAGCGCCTTCAAAGTACTTTCCATCCACCCCAACTACTGGCACCTTTTCTGCTTCCTTTGGAAGGGCGCATATTACTTTGCAGTGCGCCTGACCCAGACATTTTTGACTGCCTATCCGAAGCACTCTGCTGGATCCTGACAAATGTCCATCAACTCCCGTACGTCATCCACCTCTTAGATTACTTCCTCTCCGTCACGCCACCTTCCTCAGCCACAGCACACGGCCTCCACACATTCCAGGAACTCGGTGTTCCTCTTTCCGCAAAGAAAACGTACATCCCTGGAATTTCTTGGCATCACCCTTGACTCACTTCAAGCATCCCTACCTACCAAAAAGTCTCTAATTTCCTCCGTTACAAATCTCCACGACCACGTCACACTTGTCAAAGCATGCAAAGCAGAACTAAAACTGTGGCACCAGTTCCTCTCTTGGAACCACATCACCAAGCCGGAAGACATTCAGCTTTTCACAGACGCAGCACCCTCCATTGGCTTCGGCAGCCTCTATGGCGACAAGTGGTTCTCAGCCGAATGGCCGCCCGAATTCTCATTCTTCACTCCTTCCACGATCTCCGATATGTATCCCATAGTTATAGCAGCCGTTCTTTGGGGGCATGAATAGTCCAAAAAGACCTTGGCTATCTACTCAGACAACAGCGCTGTCGTACACATCATTAACAAAGGTCGGTCACATTGTCTAGATATAATGCTGTTAATGCGGAGACTAACCTTGGTTTCAGCACAGCACCAGTTCATCATCCGAGCCTCCCACATCCCAGGTCACAAAAACTCCATCGCTGATTCACTTTCCCATTTCTCAGTCCAGAAATTCAGACGATTGGCAACAGACTCAGACCCTCTGACAACTCCAGTCCCACTGTTTTCAGCCACCATCTTCAACTGACCCCGCAACTGGAACACCTAATCTTTGCCTCTCAAGATACCACTCTCATCATACCTCACCGGATGGAATAGCTTCAAAGCTTTCCACGCCTCCCTCAGCCTTCCATTCCTATCACTCGGTATCCTTAACCTCACAAACATCATTACATTTGCTCATTCCCTCCTTACGATCAAGTTTTCCATTATACGGGTCAACATAAGTGGAATTAACTGCCTCATGAAACTGTTCTTAAGGGCTCCGTGTCCAGCCTTGACCCACTCACACATCGCTATTCTACTCAAAGGTGTCCAAAAAGCTGACCCACACCCTACGCCTCAACGTCTGCCCCTCACTTCGGACCTCCTCAGCCGCTGCATCCATACACTCCGCTCAGGCTACCTGTCTCCCTTCACAGACAAAGTATTAGAGTCCATGTTCTTGCTGGCTTTCTTCGGCTTCCTGCGCTGCTCAGAGTTCACTGCCTCAAACTCTGACTACTATCCGCCACGACATGCTAACATGTCTGACATTTCCATCCATCCTCCCGACACCACCGTCTATCACCTCAAATGCAGCAAGACCAACCAATCCGGTCCATCTCAGCCCATCTACCTCTTCCAACTAGAATCATACCTAAGTCCATATGAATTCATCCGTGACTACATAAGATCAGCCAGCAAAACTTCTGCGCAAGACCCCTGTTCGTTACGAGATGGGCAAACAGACCCAATCCCTTCCTCCCTCAACCCCTTTCCACTTCCTAAATCTATACGTCTCATTCCATCATGCAATAAACCATTTGAAACCCATATCGTTATTAGCGTGCTCCTTGTTAATTAATAAACAATATACCTACACATCTGCCATTTACCCCATGAGGATTTACACATCAGTAGACCAATACCAGTGTGTAACCCCCAACAGACTCACCGGATTTATAGTAAGGCGCAGGTACAGCCATCTGCACTATGGCCTCTACCCCCTCCACCTTTGTTTTGGGTGGAACCACCAGGTAGATTAGTCCCCCCCACAGGTTCCACACCTGCATCATCTCTGAGGTTACAGGGAATTGCTCGTGAACACACGGCGCTCTCTTCAATTCTCCGCCCTTCAGGTGGTCTGTTTGACAGCCTATCTGGATCTGAGGAAGAATGTGTGTTACTGATTGTTAACTGTAGTTTGTAATAGAAATAAATGGATGTAATGCTGGAAATATGGAAATGGTAATGGTAATGACTGAAGTACATTTAAAGACAAAAAGTAGTTTCCTTCACTTAATTTCGCAGCAGCCATGGGGCTTAAGTTTTGTTAGATGTTGGGGGAGGGGCCTGCTGCCTCTGCAGGGGATGACCTGGACCATTAGTGGGGGAGGACATTGTTGTATGTTAGACTGGGGTGGGGAAATGTTGCTGGAGACAGGGAAAGTGTGCGAAATATGGGGGGGGCTCGGACCCCCCAAGGCCCCTTGATTGACACTTCAGACTCCCTGCAAGTCTCAATAGCAAAATTACAGGGGTTCTCTAAAATCATAAGACAATTATTTGTCACTTGCAACACTAAAATGTCTTTTAAAAGCTTACTAGTGTGTGCATGTGTTCCAAAGGTTTCCACTGGATATTTCACACACTGAAAAGGGACAAGGGCATGCAAGGAGTGGGCTGGACCTCCATTGGGGGCACAACATTAACACCACCAACAAAACTTAATTTGTGTACAGCACCTTCCAGTTTTTGTTGACAATCTCTGCTGGCACGGCAACGAAGGTCTTCATACCAGGTGAGAGGTAGACCCCTGTACTGATCCACTCCCCTCCTCCTGACACGCACAAACACACACACACACACACACACACACACACACACACACACACACACACACACACACAATTATATTCAACAGGACTTGTGGTGAAGTGTGTGGTCAACACTCACAGTTAGGTTACAGGAATCATTGGGATACTACCTAAGCATCGCAAGTGTGCTCATTCTGCATGTAAGTTGTAACTTGTTGTTGTAACAGTTCGCCTATTTGTCCACAACAACGAGGTCTCACCTTTTGTGTTGACATTAATCTTGATTCTGTGGTTGTAGACGACTGGCATCAAGGGGTTATTCTTGATGAGGTAGGGCAGCAGGGCATCAGGATCTGGGCAAACCTTATACACCTCTGTCCCCACACTAAGGAGTAGGTGGTCTTTGGGACTCTTCACAGGACAGCTATCACACACCTGGAAAGAAAATTACCAAAGATGTTGTTGTAATAGATCTGGATGGATGTCAGCTTTGTACTGCTCCACTGGAATTTTTTCTAACTCACCTGAGGCATGCCGGACTTCATCACAATGTCAGTGAGGGTGGACACCACCTGTTTATAGGAGGGGCAGTCATGAGCCTTCATGTGCAAGTAGGTGACGCAGTCCGTGCCCAGCCTTTTGAGGTTCTCCTCCTCGTGCTTGCTAAGCTCCACACCGTGAGATACATGACTGGCAAAGCGGTGCAGGAGGTGGCGGAAGTGGTAGGTGTCTTTGATTGCCTTGCTTGGCACGGGGGCCTTGTATAAACCTGCACTGATGGTTCTCCCCAACAAGCTCAAGCCCATTGCGTTCAGGATCTTGTTCCCTGAAAGAAATTGCAGCAAACACAAGCTCATTGGTGAAACTATTAAGTTCAGGGTGGGAGTGGGTAGGTTAACAGAATGTTTAGATTTAAGTTTATGCACGGCTGTTACATGTAAAAAGCAAAGTGGCCTATCTATGAAAAGTATGTTCTCTTTGTGGACATCAAAACATCTCTTCTGTCTCTGGTAATTTTAAGTCTGTTAATTAATCATATGAATTACAGCTGGATATACAGGACTTTAGCACAAACCACTAGCAGCCATTTGAAGCAGCAGGTTACTCTCGCTTCTTGTGGTTGGTCTGCTGCTGTGGGCTTTTGGCTTTAAAGTTCATATTATCTGGGCCTGAGCCAGCACTCAACAGTTTCTTTTCGATTGCCCAGTTCTTCAACCTTCCTGCTGCTCAGCACTTTGGCCTCTCTGCAAATGTACTCTTCTTCCATTAAACTATTACAATTATCCAGGCAGCACCTGCTCTCCTGCATTTGGCATCTTTCTTTTGCAATGACGAACTCCAGTGGTCATTCAGCTGGTTGCCTCTGAATGGCACAAGTATACTCTGGGGGACTGTGCCGACAAGTTCTGTAACTTTCTGAAACCAACAATCCAATACTGCAGAGGTGAGAAACTAAGCTGAGTTTCAATTTCTGTAACTACTATTCGTGGTACTTTTTATGCGTACAACCAGATGCAATACTATGAATTACCTTCATGGTGAAACTGTCTGAAAATGTGCACCATTATCCCCATCATCAAAAAGTATCGCATCTCTCCCCTCTCTATGAAGACTGGCCAAGACTTTGGATGCAATCAGACAACATGACGTAAACTACTTCATAACACAACTCATAGTCATTGTGCTTGCCACCACTGCAGGCACCCAAATAGCAAACTTTCCTGTATCTTGGTGGTGTACTCTCATACCTGGGAAATCTGTTACTTCGTTTCGCCCACGGTGTGACTGTGCCCAGTACCAGGCGTGTCCACCGATCAGCAGGCCTCCTCCCTCTGCCACAAAGTTTTGGATTTCCTCCATATGATCATCGCTGTATGCTTTATTCACAAATACGCTCAGGTCTCCTCTGAAGTTTGTCTTCTCACACTTCAACCCTGACTTGCTGAGAACATTGGGGGAGATATTTGGCGCAACACCAACGACCCCCTGCCGACCTTCATCCAGCCAATGAAGAGCATTTTTCCAAAATGGAGCCAGTGTCTGCGATAAAGGAAGTTATTACAAGAAAGGCAGATCAGCACACATCTCATTATGTAGCACACTAGAAACATCCAACAGCAGGTTAATATTTAACTAAATAAATAGAGTAATCATAATTAATGTCATACTATCTACCTTGTATTATAGCCTACATTAACATATTTTTCTTATTTAACTCATGAAGGCAAACATTCTACATTAAATGAGTCTGATGTGAACTCTACCTCTCGTCCCAGAAACCCTTCATGTGTGATCACAATGACTCGTCCCTGCCCATAGTAGCTTCCTGCCAGGAATACTTGTCCACTGTCCGTGGTCCCGATGGGAAAGGCTAGCGGGCCGTGGACCAGAAGCTCAGAAAATAGACTTCCACCTTGGAGGTCAAAGTCTGAAACCCCCTGGAGTAAGAACTGCAAGTCATCCTCAAAATCCTTTCCGAGCCTGTATTTGAAAGAGGAAAGAAAAAGATAGATGCCAACTATGTGGGTGAGTCTATTAATTAAGTGTATCAATTTTCATCATTTTTCATTCATAATCAAAACATTTTAATGGGTTGATTTTGTGTCTATGAAAGTCAAACAAATAACAGTAGGAACAACCATATGTGATGCATTATATTTATTATTAGTATACTAATTTTCAATTTTGATATTACGATCGTAAACTGGAGGACCAAATATGTGGAGAGGTTTTCAGATTAAAAGTTACAATAAATGAAAAGTACATTATACACTCACACTACGGCCATCCAGGAGGATGGGATCTGTGGGTAGACAGGCAGGCACTCTGCCTCACCCCGATGGTCAGAGAAGTAGATCCCTGCCACACCAGAAACCTTATTCCCTTCAAACTGAAGCAGTGTGTTCTCCTTATGGTGCGTTTCAGCCCACTTCCACGCTTGCCCGGCTATCAGCACTCCTCCTCCAGCTTTCAGAAAAGCCACCAGGTCTTTCACATCTGCACCGACGCTGTAGGCGTCCGTCACGTACACACCAACCTTCCGGTTCTCACTAAAGGCCCCAACAACTGTGACTTGGAAGCTGGATTTTCTGAGGTTATCAGCGACTCCCTTGACGTGTTTGTGGACCGCCACAGACACATTGTCAGATCCATCTCCTCTCAGCCAGGTTAGAGCGTTCTCTACCAGAGCAGGAAAGGCGGTCAGGTAGCCCTCATGACCCAGGACCACAATCCTCCCACGGCCGTACAGAGAGGCTGCCATCAGGGACTGGCCTTTGCTGTTCATTGCTAAAGGAAAAGCATGGTCTCCAGTCAGCAACAGGTCACTGGGAACACAGGGGCCACGGAAGTCCAGCTCCCTAAAGCCTCTCATCAGGGACATATAGGCCCCTTCATGGGGATTTTCGATGGGTTGGTTGGACATGGTGAGAAGGATCGATGCTCTGAAGATCAGATGAGAAGGAAGGCGGATGGAGAAAAAAAGCTGTCAGATGTAAATTACGTAAAGTTTAACAATTGTTCTCAGATTGGTGGATGTTGAGTCAGTCGGACTGTCCTGTGTCCTAAAACTTTAGCCTCAGAAACAAAAGAAATGTCCTGTAAATTATTATCCTAAAGTCATCACAAACAAACCAAAAATTTCAAGAAAGTTATGTTTTTACCTGTAAAGTTGTCTTTCTGCTTGTATTATTACACTGCGACACTCCAAAAAGACTTCCTTGCAGGAGAGAGGAGTCAATATAAATGAGAGCAAGAGTAGGAGGGAAAGTTTCGGTAAAAATGTGAAGGACAATAAAAGGAGGGACTTCAACAACTGACAAAGGGAAGGAACACCGGTCAGTCATATATGCTTTTGTTAAAGTTCAAGGCTTAAACAGGTTGAAGCAGACAAACCCTGGGTGTGACTGTAGAAGAAACCGGTTCATCCAGTCAGTATTTTTACATACTAATTTTTGTGCTAGAGGATCATAAGTCATCTGAAATGATCCCTGCTAAGCAGCAAGAAGTCACACACATCAAGTCATATATCAACCTAGGAATCAAACAACTATATATATATAGCTTGTATTCAGCTATAGATAAAAGACTGCAGATGTATGCTTGCATTGTGGGAACACGTCAGCTTATTAATTCACACACACAAGAAACATCTACACATCCCTGAAAGAATAAGGCTGGGGATATATTTGCTTTTTAACCAGGTGTTCCTGTTGCTTAGGTGTTACGTTCATTTCTGAGGACGTGCACAACCAACGGTCCAAACGGATGCAGGATACGCAAGGTAGCGTCATGCGCATGCAAACGTGTAGTTAAAAGCAAATATCTCCTACCTTAATGTCATTATGACCCTGAAACAAAAATCTGCATTTCATCCCTCTACACCTTCAATCAGCAGAAGTTCAGTCGTACTGGACTTGAGTGCCAACACTCAAAGCTTACACATGTGTGTTGAGCCAAAGTCAATATTTGTAGACACTGAGACTGTAATAATACCACATTAACTGTGTCTACACAACATCATCACACACTTCTAATGGTAGTGTTAATGGTTTTGCCACAAAAGCAACCCAGGTGCTGCATTTGCATCAAGTCAGATATGAACCCAGCACTCAAAGCATCGGGTAAACCCATAGTTTATGAGGCAAAATCCAAATCATAAAGGTTATATATTAACTAACCAAACAGATGGCTTTTATTCAGCTTTAGATACAATACTACAGATGTTTGCTTGCTTTGTGGGAACACTTTCTAGGCCTGATCTACTTCCCAGACTTGGTTACAATGGGAACAGGACTCACTGTATTTCATGATCCTTTAAACAGATTACGAGATTCAAAAACAAAGGATACAGTGGAAATATGCTTTGGCATATTCCTCCCTCAACTTAACTTAGAATGGTTGTTATCTCCTCAATACCTCACTTTTCTTCCCACCAGCAGCATTTCTTCTTTATGTGCATGTGTCGTGCATGTGTCTGTGTTACGCACGTTTATCTGTTCAGAATTTGTTGTCTTCATTTTTGTGTATTTTTTGTGTTTGTGAAAGTTCATAAAACACTCATAACAAGAAGAGAGACAATCTTAAGATATCACACCAGTCGCGACGCCAAGTGCGTAAAGTGTGTGTTTGTCGCCCTTGCTTGGACCACGCCCATCCTCCAATTTGACCTTCATTTTAATCTCAACTGCACACCTGCAAAGTTTCATGACTGCAGTGATGCTATCAAGGTCACAAATCTGTCCTGAATAAGGACTCAAAAGCGCCTCTGTGGTGGTACTGGGAACCCGTTACGCGTGGAACCCGTTACGCGTGGAACCCGTTACCCATGGAACCCGTTACCCGTGGAACCCGTTACGCGTGGAACCCGTTACGCGTGGAGCCCGTTACGCGCGGAACCCGTTACCCGTGGAACCCGTGGAACCCGTTACGCGTGGAACCCGTTACGCGTGGAACCCGTTACGCGTGGAAACCGTTACCCGCGGAACCCGTTACCCGTGGAACCCGTTACGCGCGGAACCCGTTACCTGCGGAACCCGTTACGCGCGGAACCCGTTACCTGCGGAACCCGTTACCTGCGGAACCCGTTACGCGTGGAACCCGTTATGCGTGGAACCCGTTACGCGTGGAGCCCGTTACGCGCGGAACCCGTTACCCGTGGAACCCGTGGAACCCGTTACGCGTGGAACCCGTTACGCGTGGAACCCGTTACGCGTGGAAACCGTTACCCGCGGAACCCGTTACCCGTGGAACCCGTTACGCGCGGAACCCGTTACCTGCGGAACCCGTTACGCGCGGAACCCGTTACCTGCGGAACCCGTTACCTGCGGAACCCGTTACGCGTGGAACCCGTTACGCGTGGAACCCGTTACGCGTGGAACCCGTTACGCGCGGAACCCGTTACGCGTAGAACCCGTTACGCGTGGAACCCGTTACCGGTGGAACCCGTTACGCGTGGAACCCGTTACCTGCGGAACCCGTTACGCGCAGAACCCGTTACCTGCGGAACCCGTTACGCGTGGAACCCGTTACGCGTGGAACCCGTTACGCGTGGAACCCGTTATGCGTGGAACCCGTTACGCGTGGAACCCGTTACGCGTGGAACCCGTTACGCGTGGAACCCGTTATTTGTTGTCTTCATTTTTGTGTATTTTTTGTGTTTGTGAAAGTTACCACATTAGTTACCACATTATTTTTTACGTCTCTCTCCATCTGGGTGAAGAAACTCCCTTCAAATGAACGGGTAAAATTCCATAGCAGTTCTCCCTTCAACCAGTAGGGAAGCTGGAGTGAACAATAAAGTAATTGTTCAGGTGAATTTGCAATTACATTTTACATTAAAACAAGCTGTATAACCACAAAGACTATTATCTATATTACTTCCATGTTGTACAATCCACATATCTAGTTCCATATGTGAATATGGTGAATTTGACCACATGTTCTACAATAATTCATCCTTTGGTTCTCTTCTCATTCAAAAACAAACAGATGAATAGAAATAAGTAGCAGAGGGGTGCATTAAATGTTTATTAGTGTCTTTTCCATTGACAATAAAGAAAAATGTTAAATTAAAGACATGTGACACATGATCTTATAAAGCATGAATATATTATACAATAACAAGCAGAAGCATTAGAGCAAATGAAAGATGCAGATTACTAATTCACCCAAGAAACATCCACATATCTCAACGTGAATTACTGTTATTATGACCCTAAAATAGAAACAGGTTTCTTTTTTCTCCCTATAAATGACTTTAACGGTTCTCTAAACGAAGTCTGTGATGGAAAAGAAGAAAAGAGAGTCAGTTCATTCAATTACCCACTAAATACTCAATGTAATAAATTTGGTCCTCATTGAACCCATCGATCTGCACTTTTAATCAGACGAAGTTCAGTCGTACTGGACCATTGGGTGGTCACTCCAGGGAGGCAGCTTGGAGAGCTTCTCCTCAGTAGCTGTTTCTATGGGCCAGCCCCAGGCTTTAAAGAATGCAGACAGATTCATCCCCACAGTCTGGGAGAAAGTCACAGCATACAGGTTCATCTTTCCACTGTTGTCGTTTGGAAAGTTGGACATCTTGTGGTAGGCAGCAAACACCTTCTTAAAGGCATCCCAGCCAAACTTGTCCTGGAGCTGCATGGAAGGAGACAGAGGTAAAGGAAAACCTGGAAAAACAGCATTGTTGTCTCTTCATCTTTTCATCCAACATTTTAGTTTGGTGTTAAATGCGCATTAAAGTCTCACTGGGACGATTTGGCCTCGAGAATGTCCGTCTTATTAAGGTTGAAACCCGAAGGCTGAAACAAGCTAGAGGCGTGAAATTCTGCCCTATAACTAGATTTGATGTGCAGATCCCGAATCAATTTGCTTTACAAAAAGCTTCTTGAGTCGTGATGGATTTTTGCTCTACTTTTTGGTTTTTGACTGTATCAACACCAAATTTGATATGCTTTGTATGTTAAGGCAGAGAAGCTCTAGAGTACCTTCTTACAAATTAAATTAAGATTTGACAAATGAAAGGTTTGAACCCAGAATTGCAGCTTGTGTCTATGTTTTGAATTTCTTTTCTTTTTTTATCTTTGAAGGGGTGCAATTGTGTGACTCCTGTGTGACATATATTCTTTACAGAGTAGGATAAAAGGTATTTCTCTCTCACCTGCATGTATGTCTCCAGGGCCATCCACATTGACCAGGTGCTGAGTTTCTTGCCCCCCTTCACATACGCCTCTGCTCGAGCATTTCGATTTGCTAAACTCATATTTGGATGAGCCTGCGTTGAACAAGGTGAAATGATATGATCGTTAAACAATGTAATCCAAATGAAAAGCCAAACACTTTTTTCAACAAATAGTCGTCTTTTGTGACATTTATTGGTATAAAAACTTGTTTTAATACATATTAAGACAAGGCTCTTCTAGCTATTGGTCTCAGTTGTTTTATCAAACAAATAAAATAAATGTACTCCACCTTTGCCCTGTTGATCCCCAGCACCTCTTCATGCACATACACTGACCACAGGTTGCATGTGCACTCTGTGGTGTGTGATGGGAACTCCCAGCAGCCTCTTTGTTGGTTGTGTCCCAGTTCATGGATGGGCCCCCACAGGCCGTTACCCCTAACATGGTCAACACTGACCAGCTCAGCTGCTGTGGACTTGTGTACCATGATGGGATAACCGGCATGCATCCAACCTGGACAGAGAAAAAACAGAAAAGCAAACAGCGTCATAGCAATGGATCTTTAGGGCTCCATATCTATGGTAATACACAGTACTACGTAAATATTGTAGTACTGTGTATTACTATTCTCATTATATGTTTCATTTCTGTCATTTTATTGACTATGTTGTAATTGTATTATCTTCATTCAGAACAAATTACATCTATTGCACTTCTGTCCATCCTGGGAGGGGGATCCCTCGCAAATTTTTGATTTGTGATATTGGGCTATACAAATGAATAGAATAGTAATATACAGTATATTGTATTGCATGCAAACAGAGCAAAGCACAAGACGCAAGTCTCATATTAGCATGTGTTGTTACAAAACTCCTCATTCAACTAGTAATTTTAAACAAGAAGAGTTGCAATTGCCATGATGCAGTATGCACCCAATGTTATCTAGTGTCCCTCAGAGTCCTGCTAATATATTTTCATGAAACTGTATGAATGGTTGTCTGTCTATTTCTCTTAGTTCTGTGATAGACTGGGGATCTGTCCATGGTGTAACCTGCCTTTCACCCAGCGTGAGTTGGGACAGGCTTCATCTTTCCGGGACAAAGCAAAAACGAAATAAGCCATACAGTGTCATACAACTAACCATGGGATATCTGCACCTCCGCTACAAAGCGTTCTTTGCGAGGAAATTTGTGTGGTATGGCAGCCAGGTCAGCGATGGCCCTCATTATCTCATCCCAAAGGGCTGCCAACTCATCAGGGCGATCCAGGCTCCGAATGACGTCTGATGGCACAGTGAGGATGATGTTTTCAAACTCTAACTCGGCCCAAGGTGAGGGAGATGTGCGCAGCAATGTCCATTCAGCAGCTGTTGTCACGCCTGAAAAGAAGAAAGGGATGGATATATTTGAAAACAGAGAAATTAATTATTACACACAATTATTTTGTAAGTTTTTGGTTTGAGGTATGCTTTCATACATTTTAATGGGCAACTGGTTAATTCAAAGTTAATTCACTTGAATTGTTCCAGCATAGAATTGAGTTTTATAAACTTAGTACTGGAACAAAGACCATCTCCCGACTGAAGAACGCAATCACCCAGCGCAATATCCCCTTCCATCAGTCCGACAGAGAAGGAAAACTCTACAAACTGTTCACGGACTCTCAGCACAACCCCACTCTCGCTTGATGAGCCTCCAGAGCACTGCCGGATTCCCAGCGCCGCATCAGCCGCTACGCCGAAGACATCACGACGCATACCACAGCCAGAGAAGCCCAGCCATCCACATCAGCCCTTCCAGAGGGTCGTATTGCACCCCCTCCAAACTTTCTCGTTCCAGAAATTCAGACGATTGGCAACAGACTCAGACCCTCTGCCGACTCCAGTCCCACCGTTTTCAGCCATCATCTTTAACTGACCCCGCAACTGGAACACCTAATCTCCGCCTCTCAAAATGCCATCCTCAACAGCGTTGCCCCTCTCATCATACCTCACCGGATGGAATAGCTTCAAAGCTTTCCACGCCTCCCTCAGCCTTCCATTCTCATCACTCGACATCCTTACCCTCACGAACTTCATTACATTCGCCCATTCCCTCCTTAAGATCAAGTCTTCCACCATACGGTTCTACATAAAAGCAATTAACTATCTCACGAAACTGTCCTTAGGGGCTCCGTGTCCTGCCTCGACCCACTCACACATCGCTCTGCTACTCAAAGGTCTCCGTAAAGCTAAACCACACACTACGCCTAAACGTCTGCCGCTCACTTCGGCCCTACTTACCCGCTGTATCCGTACACTCCGCTCGGGCTATCTGTCTACCTTCACGGACAAAGTATTAGAGTCCATGTTCTTGCTGGCTTTCTTCGGCTTCAGTTCACTGCCTCAAACTCCGACTTCCATCCATCACGACATGCTACCATGTCCAATATCTCCATCCATCCTCCCCACACCATCGTCTATCACCTCAAACGCAGCAAAACCAACGAATCCGGTCCACCTCAGCCCATCTACCTCTTCCGACTAGACTCATACCTAAGTCCATATTAACCCATCCGCGACCACATAAGCTCAAGATCAGCCAGCCAAACTTCTCCGCAAGACCCCTGTTCGTCACAGAGACGGGCAAACAGGGCCACGCAGTCCTGGTTTCACCATCACTTTCACCATATCTTATCCAGATCCGGAATACTCCCCGAGTTTTACTCGGGCTATTCCTTCCCCATTAGAGCCCCCTCCAACGCTTCAAGTCAAAGAATCCCCGACCACATCATTAACATACTTGGCCGTTGGTCTTCCCCTCGCGTACCTGTCCTACATCTGCTCCAACCTGAACGACATCAGAAATGCCCACCCATGTCTTAATGAAGCTGTCTCTTGGGGACTCTTCTGAAGAGACAGCCCCCACTCAAGAGTCTCCACTCCCCCCGATCCCACCAGCCACTGGATGCCAGCTGTCCCTCATCGCTCCCCTCCAACCTTCTTTCCACGACCACCTCTACCCTCCTTGTTTCTTCTTCCCTACACCCTTTCATCATTAACCCTTCATCCCTACAACCCTTCATTCCATGATCCCCATCCCTTACCCTACATCCCTTCATCCCACAAGCCCTTTCCGTTTCTTAAATCTATCCCTCTCGTTCCATCATGCAATAAACCATTTGAAACCCATATCATTATTAGCATGGTCCTTGTTAGTGAATAGCCAATATACCTACACATCTGCCATCTACCCCATGAGGATTTACACATCAGCAGAACAATACCATGTTTAACCCACCAGAGACTCACCGGATTTATAGTAAGGCGCAGGTACAGCCATCTGCACTATGGCCTCTACCCCCTCCACCTTTGTTTTGGGTGGAACCACCAGGTAGATTAGTCCCCCCCACAGGTTCCACACCTGCATCATCTCTGAGGTTACAGGGAATTTCTCGTGAACACACGGCGCTCTCTTCAATTCTCCGGCATTCAGGTGGTCTGTTTGACAGCCTATCTGGATCTGAGGAAGAATGTGTGTTACTGATTGTTAACTGTAGTTTGTAATATAAATGAATGGATGTAATGCTGGAAAGATAGAAATGGTAATGGTAATGACTGCAGTGCATTTAAAGACAAAAAGTGATTTCCTTCACTTAATTTCGCAGCAGCAATGGGGGTTAAGTTTTGTTAGATGTTGGGAGAGGGGCCTGCTGCCTCTGCAGGGGATGAGCTGGACCATCAGTGGGGGAGGGCATTAATGTATGTTGGACTGGGGTGGGGAAATGTTGCTGGAGACAGGGGCAGTGTGCGAAATATGGGGGCAGCTCGGGCCCCTTGATTGACACTTCAGACTCCCTGCAAGTCTCAATAGCAAAATTACAGGGGTTCTCTAAAATCATGAGACAATTATTTATCAATTGCAACACTAAAATGTTTTTTAAAAGCTTACTAGTGTGTCCATGTGTTCCCAAGATTTCCACTGGGTATTTCACACACTGAAAAGGGACAAGGGCATGCAAGGAGTGGGCTGGACCTCCATTGGGGGCACAACATTAACACCACCAACAAACTTAATATGTGTACAGCACCTGCCAGTTTTTGTTCACAATCTCTGCTGGCATGGCAACGAAGGTCTTCATACCAGGTGAGAGGTAGACCCCTGTACTGATCCACTCCCATCCTCCTGACATGCACAAACACACACACACACACACACTTATATTCAACAGGACTTGTGGTGAAGTGTGTGGTCAACACTCACTGTTAGGTTACAGGAATCATTGGGATACTACCTAAGTATCGCAAGTGTGCTCATTCTGCATGTAAGTTGTAACTTGTTGTAACAGTTTGCCTATTTGTCCACAACAACGAGGTCTCACCTCCTGTGTTGACATTAATCTTGATTCTGTGGTTGTAGACGACTGGCATCAAGGGGTTATTCTTGATGAGGTAGGGCAGCAGGGCATCAGGATCTGGGCAAACCTTATACACCTCTGTCCCCACACTAAGGAGTAGGTGGTCTTTGGGACTCTTCACAGGACAGCTGTCACACACCTGGAAAGAAAATTACCAAAGATGTTGTTGTAATAGATCTGGATGGATGTCAGCTTTGTACTGCTCCACTGGAATTTTTTCTAACTCACCTGAGGCATGCCGGACTTCATCACAATGTCAGTGAGGGTGGACACCACCTGTTTATAGGAGGAGCAGTCATGAGCTTTCATGTGCAAGTAGGTGACGCAGTCCGTGCCCAGCCTTTTGAGGTTCTCCTCCTCGTGCTTGCTAAGCTCCACACCGTGAGATACATGACTGGCAAAGCGGTGCAGGAGGTGGCGGAAGTGGTAGGTGTCTTTGATGGCCTTGCTTGGCACGGGGGCCTTGTGTAAACCTGAACTGACAGTTCTCCCCAACAAGCTCAAGCCCATTGCGTTCAGGATCTTGTTCCCTGAAAGAAATTGCAGCAAACACAAGCTCATTGGTGAAACTATTAAGTTCAGGCTGGGAGTGGGTAGGTTAACAGAATGTTTAGATTTAAGTGTATGCAGGCTTTTTACATATAAAAAGCAAAGTGGCCTATCAATGAAAAATATGTTCTCTTTGTGGACATCAAAACACCTCTTCTGTCTCTGGTAATTTTAAGTCTAGTCATTTTAGACTCATGATGTTCTTAGCGCCTGCCAGACTTCCTCACCAGCTGTAATTCATATGATTAATTACCCTGTTTGTGTGGCTGCTGTATATATACAGGAGTTTAGCACAAACCAATAGCAGCCATTTGAAGCAGCAGGTTACTCTTGCTTCTTGTGGTTGGTCTGCTGCTGTGGGCTTTTGGCTTTAAGGTTCATATTATCTGGGCCTGAGCCAGCACTCAACAGCTTCTTTTCGATTGGCCAGTGCTTCAACCTTCCTGCTGCTCAGCACTTTGGCCTCTCTGCAAATGTACTCTTCTTCCATTAAACTATTACAATTATCCAGGCAGCACCTGCTCTCCTGCATTTGGCATCTTTCTTTTGCAATGACGAACTCCAGTGGTCATTCAGCTGGTTGCCTCTGAATGGCACCAGTATACTCTGGGGGACTGTGCCGACAAGTTCTGTAACTTTCTGAAACCAACAATCCAATACTGCAGAGGTGAGAAACTTAGCTGAGTTTCAATTTCTCTAACTACTATTCGTGGTATTTTTTATGCGTACAATCAGATGCAATACTATGAATTACCTTCATGGTGAAACTGTCTGAAAATGTGCACCATTATCCCCATCGTCAAAAAGTATCGCATCTCTCCCCTCTCTATGAAGACTGGCCAAGACTTTGGATGCAATCAGACAACATGACGTAAACTACTTCATAACACAACTCATAGTCATTGTGCTTGCCACAGCTGCAGGCATCCAAATAGCGAACTTTCCTGTATCTTGGTGGTGTATTCTCATACCTGGGAAATCTGTTACTTCGTTTCGCCCAGGGTTTGACTGTGCCCAGTACCAGGCGTGTCCACCGATCAGCAGGCCTCCTCCCTCTGCCACAAAGTGTTGGATTTCCTCCATATGATCATTGCTGTATGCATTTTTCACAAATACGCTCAGGTCTCCTCTGAAGTTTGTCTTCTCACACTTCAACCCTGACTTGCTGAGAACATTGGGGCAGATATTTGGCGCAACACCAACGACCCCCTGCCGACCTTCATCCAGCCAATGAAGAGCATTTTTCCAAAATGGAGCCAGTGTCTGCGATAAAGGAAGTTATTACAAGAAAGGCAGATCAGCACACATCTCATTATGTAGCACACTAGAAACATCCAACAGCAGGTTAATATTTAACTAAATAAATAGAGTAATCATAATTACTGTCATACTATCTACCTTGTATTATAGCCTACATTAACATATTTTTCTTATACCTTTTGAACCCTCTGCCTTTTTTTTAGCTTCTGCTCGAAAATATTATACCCATACTCAAAGGGGCCTTACTCTCTAACTACAAGGTATATTTGAATAATTTCCATTTATTAATAACACTCAAGTGGGTGAGCTTTTGTGAGAGGTGTAAATATTGTGTATATGTTACTGGTTAATAGCAAATGAAGATGGAACACAGCTCCACTTTGAAAATGTCAGGTTCGCGTGGTGAAAAAGCACTATTATTGATAATAGCATATTAAATGAGGCTCTGGAAAGCCACCCAGCATCATAGCAAACAATGGCAGTAGTCATACAAAAAAGAATTGGAGTGAATAGAGTGAAGTAGGCCAGCGCTAGATAGATAAACGTACGAGAGGTCACAAAAGGTCGTCATTTGGGAAACAGCCTCTCCAGCTGTTCCATTGTACTTTTATAACCTCAATAACTATATATTTAACTTACTTTATCCTTGTACATGCACAATCTATCACATACAGCAGTTTGGAATCATTTTTGAGATCTAGAATCCTCTCCAAGGCCTCTTGGGGCCGCCGACCTACGGCAGAATGCGCTATTGCCTGTGTGTGAGTGCCCATTTCTCAGCCTGTGGTTTGTCAATATCATACTATGACACCTCTATACACGCCTTAGGATCTAGCCAATGCAGTGGAGGCAACGTGGTTTTGATTGACAGGATAGTTTTCCATAAAATTGAGATACGTGAGGGCGGGGCATGCGTAAAATCCGGTCCTCAAGGCTTGTTTGACCCCCTTTTCTCCAGGAAACAGTTGAATTAGACAGGAAACAGATAGACGAAGCCGATTTCACCGGTAAAAATGGATTACGGGCACTTTTTCTTCATGTTTCATCTCATGGTGAGTGAAAATTCAGAATTATTCTGCGGGGTGAATGGCTTGTTTTTGTCTGCTCTTTTGCCGGTAACTTTTGAACCGTTTGCCGGAGAGTAAATCCGAGTGTAGCGATCGATTCAGTGTGGAATGCTAATGCGGTTTAGTAGCAAGACGGGCTATGGGAGCTGCTAGCTCGCCGGTCGGAGGACTTTTCCGAGTGCGTATCTCACTAAATGAAGCCGTAAATAACACGATATTTTGGTAGCGGTTCTAATAGGTTCTGTTAGATTGTGTTTTCAGTGTGTAAAATGTTATACATGGTTCTGTTCATCAGAAGTTCTTCGTTAAGCCGGTATGCAACATGTTTGTAGGATTATTATATTTGTTTCTGAAAATTGCTTTCTACGGTACCGCTCGGTACCGCTCGGTACCGCTCGGTACCAGTAGCCCCCCGGTGAGGGGGCTCTCGGCCCAGAAAGGATTATTAACTTATGAAGGCAAACATTCTACATTAAATGAGTAAGATGTAAACTCTACCTCTCGTCCCAGAAGCCCTTCATGTGTGATCACAATGACTCGTCCCTGCCCATAGTAGCTTCCTGCCAGGAATGCTTGTCCACTGTCCGTGGTCCCGATGGGAAAGGCTAGCGGGCCGTGGACCAGAACCTCAGAGGCTATATTTCCACCTTGGAGGTCAAAGTCTGAAACCCCCTGGAGTAAGAACTCCAAGTCATCCTCAAAATCCTTTCCGAGCCTGTATTTGAAAGAGGAAAGAAAAAGATAGATGCCAACTATGTGGGTGAGTCTATTAATTAAGTGTATCAATTTTCATAATTTTTCATTCATAATCAAAACATTTTAATGGGTTGATTTTGTGTCTATGAAAGTCAAACAAATAACAGTAGGAACAATCATATGTGATGCATTATATTTATTATTAGTATACTAATTTTCAATTTTGATATTATGATCGTAAACTGGAGGACCAAATATGTGGAGAGGTTTTCGGATTAAAAGTTACAATAAATGAAAAGTACAGTATACACTCACACTACGGCCATCCAGGAGGATGGGATCTGTGGGTAGCCAGGCAGGCACTCTGCCTCACCACAATGGTCAGAGAAGTAGATCCCTGCCACACCAGAAACCTTATTCCCTTCAAACTGAAGCAGTGTGTTCTCCTTATGGTGCGTTTCAGCCCACTTCCACGCTTGCCCGGCTATCAGCACTCCTCCTCCAGCTTTCAGAAAAGCCACCAGGTCTTTCACATCTGCACCGACGCTGTAGGCGTCCGTCACATACACACCAACCTTCCGGTTCTCACTAAAGGCCCCAACAACTGTGACTTGGAAGCTGGATTTGCTGAGGTTATCAGCGACTCCCTTGACGTGTTTGTGGACCCCCACAGACACATTGTCAGATCCATCTCCTCTCAGCCAGGTCAGAGCGTTCTCTACCAGAGCAGGAAAGGCGGTCAGGTAGCCCTCATGACCCAGGACCACAATCCTCCCACGGCCGTACAGAGAGGCTGCCATCAGGGACTGGCCTTTGCTGTTCATTGCTAAAGGAAAAGCGTGGTCTCCAGTCAGCACCAGGTCACTGGGAACACAGGGGCCACGGAGGTCCAGCTCCCTAAAGCCTCTCATCAGGGACATATAGGCCCCTTCATGGGGATTTTGGATGGGTTGGTTGGACATGGTGAGAAGGATCGATGCTCTGAAGATCAGATGAGAAGGAAGGCGGATGAAGAAAAAAAAGCTGTCAGATGTAAATTGCGTAAAGTTTAACAATTGTTCTCAGATTGGTGGATGTTGAGTCAGTCGGACTGTCCTGTGGGGAAAAAAGGAGAGACCTGACGGATCAAAACAAATAATATAAAACTACATTTCCTTTATGTTAGACATCATGCAACAATAAAGTTAGAACAATAAAACATCAATCTAAAACTTTAGCCTCAGAAACAAAAGAAATGTCCTGTAAATTATTATCCTAAAGTCATCACAAACAAACCAAAGATTTCAAGAAAGTTATGTTTTTACCTGTAAAGTTGTCTTTCTGCTTGTATTATTACACTGTGACACAATAACAAGCACTCCTCCAATCAATATAGAGTCAACACAGAGATTATACAGAGATTATACAGAGTCAATATGAATGAGAGCAAGAGCAGGAGGGACGGTTTCAGTAAAAATGTGAAGGACAATAAAAGGAGGGGCTTCAACAACTGACAAAGGGAAGGAACACCTGTCAGTCATATAATCTTTTGTTAAAGTTCAAGCCTTAAACAGGTTGAAGCAGACAAACCCTGGGTGTGACTGTAAAAGAAACCGGTTCATCCAGTCAGTATTTTTAGATACTCATTTTTGTGCGAGAGGATCATAAGTCAACTGAAATGATCCCTGCTAAGCAGCAAGAAGTCACACACATCAAGTCATATATCAACCCAGGAATCAAACAACTAAGTCACCTTATGATTCAGTTGCTGAGGCTAAGTCTAATATATAGAGGTCTTATATCAGACATCCAAATAAATAGCTTGTATTCAGCTATAGATAAAAGACTGCAGATGTATGCTTGCATACTTGTGTCTGCGTGGGACACCCAAATAATCTAAATGCACATACTTGGTTACAATGGAGACAGGAAGTCACTAACCCTTGTCAAATGAAACTGAGTAGGAGAGTCAAAAATACATCAAAGTTCATTGAAGTCAGTGGAAATTGACTTAAACCATATAGTCAGAATGGTGAAGCCACCACTGGATAAAACTATATTATTTCTCTCTCTCTTCATTTGGGTGGAAAAGCTCTCTCTGGTTGGACTGGGATAAATCCCCCAGCGGTTCTCCAATCAACCAGTAGGGGAGCTGTTTACAATAACTGCAAGGTACAAAAGATTGAATGGCAAGAGGAATCAAATTAAGTAGATGTTTATTAGTTAATTTTCCATTGACAGGCATTAAAGTAAAATATGATGTAATGAAATTAAAAACATCTTAAAAAGCCTGACTGACTTACTGTAACTCAGTGGCGGCTGGTGGAAAATGTTCTTGGTAGGGCTGTGCCACATCCAATCAATTTCAGCAAACATCCCAGAATGATTTAATGCAAACAAATTAAGGTATCAAACGCGCATTACTACTTTGCAGTTAAATATTTAACATTTATTCCAACACGAAAAAAAGCAGTAAATAACACTTTCACAAACACGTCAGGACATCTTATTTTAGTCACCCTCACAGGGAATTCAGTATAATATAATATATATATCATATAATAATATTCTGTATAATATAATAATATATATATATATCACATAATATTCTGTATAATATAATAATATATATATCATATAATATTCTGTATAATATAATAATATATATGTCATATAATAATATTCACTATAATATAAAACACACACACACACACACACACATACATACATATATATATATATATAATAATATATATATATATATATATAACTATATATCCATTTCTCAGACAGGTGCTTCATGTCCCTCACTCCCTAACTGTCCATGCTGGTTCTGTCCCCGTTGTTTTAAAAAGATAAATAAGTTATTAGCATGACGTCATCCAGCTAGTCAAACCTGTCTGGTGTACAGCTACTAGAGAAGCTTCATGTACTGCTTCTCTTTCCTGCTAGTCTGCTGTCTGATTGTGAGGTCAGGCTGATCTGGGATCAGCTCTTTCAGTAGTTTCTCCTCTCAGTTCTCCTCTCAAACGGGTCTTGGAGGAGTAGTGCTCACACTGGCGCTCTCCTGTAGAGACTTCTCCTGACGAGAACGCGCAGCTTGGGGCAGGAAAAAAACTGCCCCAAGCTGAATCTATTTGAGGACGCTGATTGGCTGAATTGTATGTCACTCATTTATATCTTTACTCATCATTGGCTAAACTGCTTTATAGACCCGCCTCTTTGGGGCAGTTTTTCCAGCGCCCCAGCCAGCTGAGACGTGCACACAGAGAGGAAGAGCAGACAGGCAGAGAGGACAAGCAGGAAAAGCATATATTTACCGCAGATATCATATTTTACACATATTACTGGGTGATTCCATGTTTCAAAAACACAAATATTGACAATTTGTATAGTTTATTTTTATTTTAAATTTTATTTTTATTTATATTTTTATTTTTATTTTTATTTTTATTTTTTGTAGCTCTAGGGGGGGCGGCGCCCTAGCGCCCTCTATGGACCAGCCGCCACTGCTGTAACTGTATGTGTTACGCACGTTTATCTGTTCAGAATTTGTTGTCTACATTTTTGTGCATTTTTTGTGTCATTGAAAGTTCATAAAACACTCATAACAAGAAGAGAGACAATCTTAAGATATCACACCAGTCGCACCGCCAGGTGCGTAAAGTGTGTGAGTTTGTCGCCCTTGCTTGGACCACGCCCATCCTCCAATTTGACCTTCATTTTAATCTCAACTGCACACCTGCAAAGTTTCATGACTGCATGGTGCACTGCAGTGATGCTATCAAGGTCACAAATCTGTCCACAAACACCTGAATAAGGACTCAAAAGCGCCTCTGTGGTGGTGTGGACCCAAAGATCGACACACACACACACTGAAGAAGACTCGCAAGGTGGAAACAATACCAGCATCGCTGTCACGGCTGGACGCAACTTACACACAAATAGATTCCCCAGAAAAACCTGCTCTCCCTGTCTCGGAGCACAGACTGTAGTCTATTGTACTACAAACAGGAATGGGCTCCTGATCATTAGTGTGCAGCTAAACAAGCACTTTGTCCCACCCTTTATACATTTGATTATTATTCAGATTACTCACGTTATTCTGAATTAACTAAATAAATATTCTGTGATCAGGAGAACAGTTTTAATTAATAATAATCCAAAAATATATATATTATGATCAATAAATAATAATTTTGTGACGTCAAGAAAACAAGCTTGTCATTAGAAGATAAGATCATGTTTGCAAATATTGTTAAGAATATATGCTATTAGATTTAAGGATAGGCACGTCTGTGTAAGCAGGCCCTATCTTCAAGAATATAGATATCCTCTTATTCTTACATTACGGCTGCTGCAATAATCAATCAACAGTTGCAGAGATACATTTGGGTAAATTTATTAAACTATATGGTCAGAATGGCGTAGCCACCATTGGGCAATCTCTCTACCACATTATTTTTTATGTCTCTCTCCATCTGGGTGAAGAAACTCCCTTCAAATGAACTGGTAAAATTCCATAGCAGTTCTCCCTTCAACCGGTAGGGGAGCTGGAGTGAACAATAAAGTAATTGTTCAGGTGAATTTGCAATTACATTTTACATTAAAACAAGCTGTATAACCACAAAGACTATTATCTATATTACTTCCATGTTGTACAATCCACATATCTAGTTCCATATGTGAATATGGTGAATTTGACCACATGTTCTACAATAATTCATCCCTTGGTTCTCTTCTCATTCAAAAACAAACAGATGAATAGAAATAAGTAGCAGAGGGGTGCATTAAATGTTTATTAGTGTCTTTTCCATTGACAATAAAGAAAAATGTTAAATTAAAGACATGTGACACATGATCTTATAAAGCATGAATATATTATACAATAACAAGCAGAAGCATTAGAGCAAATGAAAGATGCAGCTTACTAATTCACCCAAGAAACATCCACATATCTCAAAGTGAATTACTGTTATTATGACCCTAAAATAGAAACAGGTTTCTTTTTTCGCCCTATAAATGACTTTAAAGGTTCTCTAAACGAAGTCTGTGATGGAAAAGAAGAAAAGAGAGTCAGTTACCCACTAAATACTCAATATCAAGAATTTGGTCTTCATTGAACCCATCGATCTGCACTTTTAATCAGAAGAAGTTCAGTCGTACTGGACCATTGGGTGGTCACTCCAGGGAGGCAGCTTGGAGAGATTCTCCTCAGTAGCTGTTTCTATGGGCCAGCCCCAGGCTTTAAAGAATGCAGACAGATTCATCCCCACAGTCTGGGAGAAAGTCACAGCATACAGGTTCATCTTTCCACTGTTGTCCTTTGGAAAGTTGGACATCTTGTGGTAGGCAGCAAACACCTTCTTAATGGCATCCCAGCCAAACTTGTCCTGGAGCTGCATGGAAGGAGAGAGAGGTAAAGGAAAACCTAGAAAAACAGCATTGTTGTCTCTTCATCTTTTCATCCAACATTTTAGTTTGGTGTTAAATGTGCATTAAAGTCTCACTGGCACGATTTGGCCTCGAGAATGTCCGTCTTATTAGGGTTGAAACCCGAAGGCTGAAACAAGCTAGAGGCGTGAAATTCTGCCCAATAACTGGATTTGATGTGCAGATCCCGAATCAATTTGCTCTACAAAAAGCTTCTTTGACCATAAAAGTCTGTCATGATGGATTTTTGCTCTACTTTTTGGTTTTTGACTGTATCAACACCAAATTTGATATGCTTTGTACGTTAAGGCAGAGAAGCTCTAGAGTACCTTCTTAGAAATTAAATTAAGATTTGACAAATAAAAGGTTTGAACCCAGAATTGCAGCTTGTGTCTATGTTTTGAATTTCTTTTTTTTTTTTATCTTTGAAGGGGTGCAATTGTGTGACTCCTGTGTGACATATATTCTTTACAGAGTAGAATAAAAGGTATTTCTCTCTCACCTGCATGTATGTCTCCAGGGCCATCCACACTGACCAGGTGCTGAGTTTCTTGCCCCCCTTCACATACGCCTCTGCTCGACTTTTTCGATTTGCTAAACTCATATTTGGATGAGCCTGCATTGAACAAGATGAAATGATATGATCGTTAAACAATGTAATCCAAATGAAAAACCAAACACTTTTTTCAACAAATAGTCGTCTTTTGTGACATTTATTGGTATAAAAACATGTCTTAATACATATTAAGACCATGCTCTTCTAGCTATTGGTCTCAGTTGTTTTATCAAACAAATAAAATAAATGTACTCCACCTTTGCCCTGTTGATCCCCAACACCTCTTCATGCACATACACTGACCACAGGTTGCATGTGCACTCTGTGGTGTGTGATGGGAACTCCCAGCAGCCTCTTTGTTGGTTATGTCCCAGTTCATGGATGGGCCCCCACAGGCCTTTACCCCTAACATGGTCAACACTGACCAGCTGAGCTGCTGTGGCCTTGTGTACCATGATGGGATAACCGGCATGCATCCAACCTGGACAGAGAAAAAACAGAAAAGCAAACAGCGTCATAGCAATGGATCTTTAGGGCTCCATATCTATGGTAATACACAGTACTACGTAAATATTGTAGTACTGTGTATTACTATTCTCATTATATGTTTAATTTCTGTCATTTTATTGACTATGTTGTAATTGTATCATGTTCATTCACAAGAAATTACATCTATTGCACTTCTGTCCATCCTGGGAGGGGGATCCCTCGCAAATTTTAGATTTGTGATATTGGGCTATACAAATGAATAGAATAGTAATATACAGTATATTGTATTGCATGCAAACAGAGTAAAGCACAAGACGCAAGTCTCATATTAGCATGTGTTGTTACAAAACTCCTCATTCAACTAGTAATTTTAAACAAGAAGAGTTGCAATTTTTTAACCAAAGACATTGCCATGATGCAGTATGCACCCAATGTTATCTAGTGTCCCTCAGAGTCCTCGTAATATATTTTCATGATACTGTATGAAAGGTTGTCTGTCTATTTCTCTTAGTTCTGTGATAGACTGGGGATCTGTCCATGGTGTAACCTGCCTTTCACCCAGCGTGAGTTGGGACAGGCTTCATCTTTCCGGGACAAAGCAAAAACAAAATAAGGCATACAGTGTCATACAACTAACCATGGGATATCTGCACCTCCGCTACAAAGCGTTCTTTGCGAGGCAATTTGTGTGGTATGGCAGCCAGGTCAGCGATGGCCCTCATTATCTCATCCCAAAGAGCCGCCAACTCATCAGGGCGATCCAGGCTCCGAATGACGTCTGATGGCACAGTGAGGATGATGTTTTCAAACTCTAACTCGGCCCAAGGTGAGGGAGATGTGCGCAGCAACGTCCATTCAGCAGCTGTTGTCACGCCTGAAAAGAAGAAAGGGATGGATATATTTGAAAACAGAGAAATTAATTATTACACACAATTATTTTGTAAGTTTTTGGTTTGAGGTATGCTTTCATACATTTTAATGGACAACTGGTTAATTCAAAGTTAATTCACTTGAATTGTCCTAGCATAGAATTGAGTTTTATAAACATAGTACTGGAACAAAGACCATCTCCCGACTGAAGAACGCACTCACCCAGCGCAATATCCCCCTCCATCAGTCCGACAGAAAAGGAAAACTCTACAAACTGTTCACGGACTCTCAGCACAACCCCACTCTCGCTTGATGAGCCTCCAGAGCACTGCCGGATTCCCAGCGCCGCATCAGACGTCACGACGCATACCACAGCCAGAGAAGCCCAGCCATCCACATCAGCCCTTCCAGAGGGTCGTATTGCACCCCCTCCAAACTTTCTCTGCCCAAGGGTCATCTCACCCTGCAGTCTTGTTTACCCAGTCTTCACTACCATCCCACGCACATGCATCCCTTCATCCCAGCATCCTTTCCATTTTCCTCCCTTTCCTGCCCCAACTTCCTCGGCCAACTTTGCATCTTCCAACATGAGACCGGCTACCTCAGCTGCTCAGACCGCTCCGACATCAGGAATCCTTGACGGAGTCACTGGCCAAAACCCTTTGTTACAGCCTGTGTAAGTATCTCAATTAGTTGCCGCCTCTGTTACAAATCTCCACAACCACGTCACACTCGTCAAAGCATGCAAAACGGAGCTAAAACTGTGGCACCAGTTCCTGTCCTCTTGGAACGGCATCACCTTCTTCTATAACGACCACATCACCAAGCCAGAAGACATCCAGCTTTTCGAAGACGCAGCACCCTCCATCGGCTTTGGTGGCTTCTATGTTCACAGCCGAATGGCTGCCCAAATTCCCATCCCTCAGTCCTTCCACGATCTCCGAAATGTATCCCATAGTTTTAGCAGCCATTCTTTGGGGGCATGAATGGTTAAAAAAGACCTTCACTATCTACTCAGACAACAGCGCTGTCGTAGACATCATTAACAAAGGGCGGTCACATTGTCTAGATAATGCGGAGACTAACCTTGGTTTCAGCCCAGCACCAGTTCATCATCCAAGCCTCCCACATCCCAGGTCACAAAAACTCCATCGCTGATTCACTTTCCCGTTTCTCGTTCCAGAAATTCAGACGATTGGCAACAGACTCAGACCCTCTGCCGACTCCAGTCCCACCGTTTTCAGCCATCATCTTCAACTGACCCCGCAACTGGAACACCTAATCTCCGCCTCTCAAAATGCCATCCTCAACAGCGTTGCCCCTCGAACACTCTCATCATACCTCACCGGATGGAATAGCTTCAAAGCTTTCCACGCCTCCCTCAGCCTTCCATTCTCATCACTCGACATCCTTACCCTCACGAACTTCATTACATTCGCCCATTCCCTCCTTAAGATCAAGTCTTCCACCATACGGTTCTACATAAAAGGAATTAACTATCTCACAAAACTGTCCTTAGGGGCTCCTTGTCCTGCCTCGACCCACTCACACATCGCTCTGCTACTCAAAGGTCTCCGTAAAGCTAAACCACACCCTACGCCTAAACGTCTGCCGTTCACTTCGGCCCTACTTACCCGCTGCATCCGTACACTCCGCTCGGGCTATCTGTCTACCTTCACGGACAAAGTATTAGAGTCCATGTTCTTGCTGGCTTTCTTCGGCTTCAGTTCACTGCCTCAAACTCCGACTTCCATCCATCACGACATGCTACCATGTCCAATATCTCCATCCATCCTCCCCACACCATCATCTATCACCTCAAATGCAGCAAAACCAACGAATCCGGTCCACCTCAGCCCATCTACCTCTTCCGACTAGCAACTGGATGCCAGCTGTCCCTCATCGCTCCCCTCCAACCTTCTTTCAACGACCCCCCCTACACCCTCCTTGTTTCTTCTTCCCTACACCCTTTCATCCTTAACCCTTCATCCCTCGACCCCCATCCCTTACCCTTCATCCCTCGACCCCCATCCCTACATCCCTTCATTCCATGATCCCCATCCCTTACCCTACATCCCTTCATCCCTCAACACCCATCGCTTACCCTTCATCCCTCGACCCCATCCCTACATCCCTTCATTCCATGATCCCCATCCCTTACCCTACATCCCTTCATCCCACAAGCCCTTTCCGTTTCTTAAATCTATCCCTCTCGTTCCATCATGCAATAAACCATTTGAAACCCATATCATTATTAGCATGGTCCTTGTTAGTGAATAGCCAATATACCTACACATCTGCCATCTACCCCATGAGGATTTACCCATCAGCAGAACAATACCATGTTTAACCCACCAGAGACTCACCGGATTTATAGTAAGGTGCAGGTACAGCCATCTGCACTATGGCCTCTACCCCCTCCATCTTTGTTTTGGGTGGAACCACCAGGTAGATTAGTCCCCCCCACAGGTTCCACACCGGCATCATCTCTGAGGTTACAGGGAATTGCTCGTGAACACACGGCGCTCTCTTCAATGCTTCACCCTTCAGGTGGTCTGTTTGACAGCCTATCTGGATCTGAGGAAGAATGTGTGTTACTGATTGTTAACTGTAGTTTGTAATATAAATAAATGGATGCAATGCTGGAAAGATGGAAATGGTAATGGTAATGACTGCAGTGCATTTAAAGACAAAAAGTGATTTCCTTCACTTAATTTCGCAGCAGCCATGGGGGTTAGGTTTTGTTAGATGTTGGGGGAGGGGCCTGCTGCCTCTGCAGGGGATGAGCTGGACCATCAGTGGGGGAGGGCATTAATGTATGTTGGACTGGGGTGGGGAAATGTTGCTGGAGACAGGGGCAGTGTGCGAAATATGGGGGGAGCTCGGGCCCCTTGATTGACACTTCAGACTCCCTGCAAGATTCAATAGCAAAATTACAGGGCTTCTCTAAAATCATGAGACAATTATTTATCAATTGCAACACTAAAATGTTTTTTAAAAGCTTACTAGTGTGTGCATGTGTTCCCAAGATTTCCACTGGGTATTTCACACACTGGACAGGGACAGGGGCATGCAAGGAGTGGGCTGGACCTCCATTGGGGGCACAACATTAACACCACCAACAAACTTAATTTGTGTACAGCACCTTCCAGTTTTTGTTGACAATCTCTGCTGGCATGGCAACGAAGGTCTTCATACCAGGTGAGAGGTAGACCCCTGTACTGATCCACTCCCATCCTCCTGACATGCACAAACACACACACACACACACACACACACACACACACTTATATTCAACAGGACTTGTGGTGAAGTGTGTGGTCAACACTCACTGTTAGGTTACAGGAATCATTGGGATACTACCTAAGTATCGCAAGTGTGCTCATTCTGCATGTAAGTTGTAACTTGTTGTAACAGTTTGCCTATTTGTCCACAACAACGAGGTCTCACCTTTTGTGTTGACATTAATCTTGATTCTGTGGTTGTAGACGACTGGCATCAAGGGGTTATCCTTGATGAGGTAGGGCAGCAGGGCATCAGGATCTGGGCAAACCTTATACACCTCTGTCCCCACACTAAGGAGTAGGTGGTCTTTGGGACTCTTCACAGGACAGCTGTCACACACCTGGAAAGAAAATTACCAAAGATGTTGTTGTAATAGATATGGATGGATGTCAGCTTTGTACTGCTCCACTGGAATGAATTTAGAAAGCTTTTATTTCATTTTTGCCAACTCACCTGAGGCATGCCGGACTTCATTACAACATCAGTGAGGGTGGACACCACCTGTTTATAGGAGGGGCAGTCATGAGCCTTCATGTGCAAGTAGGTGACGCAGTCCGTGCCCAGCCTTTTGAGGTTCTCCTCCTCGTGCTTGCTAAGCTCCACACCGTGAGATACATGACTGGCGAAGCGGTGCAGGAGGTGGCGGAAGTGGTAGGTGTCTTTGATGGCCTTGCTTGGCACGGGGGCCTTGTGTAAACCTGCACTGACGGTTTTCCTCAACAAGCTCAAGCCCATTGCGTTCAGGATCTTGTTCCCTGAAAGAAATTCCAGCAAACACGATTAGATGAACTCATTGATGAAACTATTAAGTTCAGGATGGGAGTGGGTGGGTTAACAGAATGTTTAGATTTAAGTGTATGCAGGGCTGTTACATATAAAAAGCAAAGTGGCCTATCAATGAAAAATATGTTCTCTTTGTGGACATCAAAACACCTCTTCTGTCTCTGGTAATATTAAGTCTAGTCATTTTAGACTCATGATGTCCTTAGCGCCTGCCAGACTTCCTCACCAGCTGTAATTCATATGATTAATTACCCTGTTTGTGTGGCTGCTGTATATATACAGGAGTTTGGCACAAACCACTAGCAGCCATTTGAAGCAGCAGGTTACTCTTGCTTCTTGTGGTTGGTCTGCTGCTGTGGGCTTTTGGCTTTACGGTTCATATTATCTGGGCCTGAGCCAGCACTCAACAGCTTCTTTTCGATTGCCCAGTGCTTCAACCTTCCTGCTGCTCAGCACTTTGGCCTCTCTGCAAATGTACTCTTCTTCCATTAAACCATTACAATTATCCAGGCAGCACCTGCTCTCCTTCATTTGGCATCTTTCTTTTGCAATGACGAACTCCAGTGGTCATTCAGCTGGTTGCCTCTAAATGGCACCAGTATACTCTGGGGGACTGTGCCGACAAGTTCTGTAACTTTCCGAAACCAACAATCCAGCACTGCAGACGTGAGAAACTAAGCTGAGTTTCAATTTCTCTAACTACTATTCGTGAAACTGTCTGAAAATGTGCTAAATGTGTTAACCATTATCCCCATCGTCAGAAAGTATCGCATCTCTCCCCTCTCTATGAAGACTGGCCAAGACTTTGGATGCAATCAGACAACATGACGTAAACTACTTCATAACACAACTCATAGTCATCGTGCTTGCCACCACTGCAGGCACCCAAATAGCGAACTTTCCTGTATCTTGGTGGTGTACTCTCATACCTGGGAAATCTGTTAATTCGTTTCGCCCAGGGTGTGACTGTGCCCAGTACCAGGCGTGTCCACCGATCAGCAGGCCTCCTCCCTCTGCCACAAAGTTTTGGATTTCCTCCATATGATCATCGCTGTATGCTTTAACCACAAATACGCTCAGGTCTCCTCTGAAGTTCGTCTTCTCACACTTCAACCCTGACTTGCTGAAAACATTGGGGGAGATATTTGGCGCGACACCAACGACCCCCTGCCGACCTTCATCCAGCCAATGAAGAGCATTTTTCCAAAATGGAGCCAGTGTCTGCGATAAAGGAAGTCATTACAAGAAAGGCAGATCAGCACACATCTCATTATGTAGCACACTAGAAACATTTAATATTTAACTAAATAGAGTAATCATAATTACTGTCATACTATCTACCTTGTATTATAGCCTACATTAACATATTTTTCTTATTTAACTCATGAAGGCAAACATTCTACATTAAATGAGTCGGATGTGAACTCTACCTCTCGTCCCAGAAGCCCTTCATGTGTAATCACAATGACTCGTCCCTGCCCATAGTAGCTTCCTGCCAGGAATGCTTGTCCACTGTCCGTGGTCCCGATGGGAAAGGCTAGCGGGCCGTGGACCAGAATCTCAGAAGCTAAACATCCACCTTGGAGGTCAAAGTCTGAAACCCCCTCGAGTAAGAACTCCAAGTCATCCTCAAAATCCTTTCCGAGCCTGTATTTGAAAGAGGAAAGAAAAAGATAGATGCCAACTATGTGGGTGAGTCTATTAATTAAGTGTATCAATTTTCATCTTTTTTCATTTATAATCAAAACATTTTAATGGGTTGATTTTGTGTCTATGAAAGTCAAACAAATAACAGTAGGAACAACCATATGTGATGCATTATATTTATTGTTAGTACAGTTGTTTTTTGGAATAGTGATGTTTTTATTGGATGTTTGACATTCAGGAAAAACATGGCCAGAATCTAACCTGTTCTAAACTTAACCACAAACACATCCTGACAAACAGTCAATATGATATTATTATAAAAGTAATTACATTATAATATAATTATTATATATTGTATTTGTTATATTATATACCGAAAAGATTTTCAATTTTGTTATTACGATCGTAAACTGGAGGGCTAAATATGTGGAGAGGTTTTCGGATTAAAAGTTACAATAAATGAAAAGTACAGTATACACTCACACTACGGCCATCCAGGAGGATGGGATCTGTGGGTAGACAGGCAGGCACTCTGCCTCACCCTGATGGTCAGAGAAGTAGATCCCTGCCACACCAGAAACCTTATTCCCTTCAAACTGAAGCAGTGTGTTCTCCTTAGGGTGCGTTTCAGCCCAGTTCCACGCTTGCCCGGCTATCAGCACTCCTCCTCCAGCTTTCAGAAAAGCCACCAGGTCTTTCACATCTGCACCGACGCTGTAGGCGTCCGTCACGTACACACCAACCTTCCGGTTCTCACTAAAGGCCCCAACAACTGTGACTTGGAAGCTGGATTTGCTGAGGTTATCAGCGACTCCCTTGACGTGTGTGTGGACCGCCACAGACACATTGTCAGATCCATCTCCTCTCAGCCAGGTCAGAGCGTTCTCTACCAGAGCAGGAAAGGCGGTCAGGTAGCCCTCATGACCCAGGACCACAATCCTCCCCCGGCCGTACAGAGAGGCTGCCATCAGGACCTGGCCTTTGCTGTTCATTGCTAAAGGAAAAGCGTGGTCTCCAGTCAGCACCAGGTCACTGGGAACACAGGGGCCACGGAGGTCCAGCTCCCTAAAGCCTCTCATCAGGGACATATAGGCCCCTTCATGGGGATTGTTCTTGAGCTGGTTGGACATGGTGAGAAGGACTGTTGCTCTGAAGATCGGATGAAGAGGCTGTAGAGCAGTGTAAAGCCAGCATGTAAGTTACGTAGGTAAATGCAGTTGCACCTAGATGTATGTTGTGTCAGTTGGCTGTGGGAAAAGAAAGAGCTGACATTTTTGAACTGCTGATTGCTGGTTCAGACCAAAAATATTTCAGTTGCTCTCCACCTGGAGCTACCAAAGCCCAAGAGTGTACAGCTTTTCTTTACAACCAAACAACAACTACTTTTTACCTGAAAGTCAAGTTGTCTTTCTGTTTGTATTAGAAGACAGTTTTCCAGACAGGCAATCCACCAAGGACACTACCTGACAGGAGACAAGAAGGAAATGAGGGTGAGAACAGCATTGAGTAGTTCGGGGGAAATAACAAAAAGAGGAGGGACTTCAGTGACTACAGCTCAGTGACAGGCTGATAATGACAACCAGGTTCAAACATCAATGGATGGTATGAAGACTGTCTGTCAACAGTCTCAGTGTGTGAATACACCCTGAATGTAATATCTGCTCATCCTGTCGGGCAGTCAATATTTGTGGATGTTTAGATCACAACACAACGTAGTGGCTGTGGAATAAACTAGTAAGACCATCTATGTTTAAATGAGTGTCACATCTTGTTTTTGTAAACACCAGCATTCCCTCTTTAAATGCCAGTGTCTGTGTTGTGGGGGGCTTTTCTAATTCTTTAGACAATTAACACATTTACATGTAAATTGTGAATAAAAAGTTCTAAAAAAGCCTATGCTATACAGGAATATGTCTTAAACATTTTATATGCCGCATCTAAATTAAACAAAACAAAGTGCATTTCTAAACAAAAAGGTTTTCTCCAACAAACCGGCCCTCATGAGTTACAAAACCTGGTCAGTGGCCACCCAGGTAGAGAAAATGCTACAGTATATTCATGAAAACAAATAACGTGTATATGATTATAATAGGGAACGATGACGATCTGGTTTTTCTTCCTAATTAGACAAATGTATGCGCATAGAAGCGTTTAACGTACCCAACCCGAGAAGTAACTAGAGGAATACAAAATGCTTCTTCTTTGACTTCTGTCTGACTGACTGTGTGGAGGAGCAAACAGCTCAGTCACTCAGGTAGGATAACTTTATTGTGCTGCGCAACACCCAAAACCGAAACTCCTTTAAAATGTACAAGAAACGACATTTTTATTATTTAAGAAAAACGAAATTAATTAAATAAAGTCTACTTTACCATGGGGACGTGGCATTCTCTGACAATTATGAAGAACTATCAGACTATGCTAAACGTTTCAAACCCCGGAAAACTCGGTCATGAGCGGAACCTTCAAGGACACTACGTTTCCGAACGAGCCTATTTTTCTGATGGACAGTGGGTGCACCACAAAACAAGCCCCCCATCCGGTTTACTGCACTTCCAACTAACATACAAAGAAGTTGTGGGAAAAGTAGTAACGGTTCTCGCGTGTATTATATGTATTATATATGTTTCGGTTCATGACTTTATGAAATCCTTCACAAACACACCATAAGGCTCAAAGTAAAAAAAGCCGCTCGTGCAGATGTCGTGTACGCTGGTCAGCCCCTCTGGAGCGCGGGTCCCTCTGGAGAACGGACGAGCGGTGATTCTGGGCCGGGGTCCGGACACCGGAGTCACCGACAAGAGATGCTCCAGGCACCAGGGTGAGGAAGGTCTCGACGTAGATACGGTGGTGCTTTAACGTTACGTGACACCTCACACTCATTAGTTTAATTAGTTTGCGAAATACACTACACGCAGCGATTTGGCTCGTGCTCTATGAGGTTTTAAGAGGCATGCAGGAAGTTTTAATGCACAAGTCATAATTCATTCTGCTTATAGTAACAGTTAGAATGCATCTTCATGGTAGCTATGTGGAGCAAGAGTTGCTGAGTTTAATTTAAAAACAATTAAGCCTGCTTTTATTTTACATAGACACTCCATGGGGAATTGTGTTTCTGTCTTTAAACTTTAATAGGTCTTACATAGAGAGCTATATAAATTAGTTGCACAATTGGAGGAGTTGAAGATAAGTAGATCTCAAGAACTGAAATTATAGTGGATGAATCGATTATACATATTATATTAAAATAAAAAACTATTTTAATTGTTTGAGTCACTTGTCAATTAAAAATAAAAACATTTGTATTTCAGGCTTCTTTCTTTGTAGACTGAGAATATTTGTTTGTTTTTTGCAAGCAATTTAGAGCCGTATGTTTGTGCTCTGGTAGTTTATAATGTACATTTTGAACTTTGTTTCTACCATTAACAGAGAAAATGATAATCAATAATGAAAATAATGAAATATTTGTTAGCTGCAGTCCTTTAGATGTCATTCTTGTTGCTGTGCAGAAAATACAAACATGGATAGAAAAGGTGTCATCAGTATCTTGCCACAGTAGTTGTGTATATGTAATGAATGTTGCGTTGCAATTATTCTTTTACTATTTATTAATCTGACTACGTTCTCGATTAGTCATCTGGTTTATAAAATGTCAGAAAGCAGCGGGAAATATAGGAAAGCTGACATGCAAATAACTTGTTTTTGCATTATTGCTTAAAAAGTGAATCAAACTGTTGGATAATTATTAAAGCTCCAAATGAATATCCAGCTACGTGTGTGCATGTGTCTGTGAGTGAACATGACGGTGGTTGTGTTTCCTTGTGTTTCTCTCAGTGAAGGCGGTGGCTCGCTATGCAGACCAGGATGTTGTTGTTACGCAGGTATGAAAAACAAACACGTAAGCCCGTCCCAGTGGCACGGTTCATGATTCAGTCAGTCACCACTGGCCGTCAGACACGCCCGACAAACACCAGAAGGGAGTTAATATTTGACAGCACACAATCAAAACATCAGTTATGTCATCATGTCTTAAAAGCAGATGACGGCACACTTTTCTCTTTTGCTGCCTAGCCGCTCCCTGGTTATCTAACAACCTATAAACTATGTGCATAAAGGATGCAGTCCAATGTCCAAACATGTCTTATTTTCTTCCACCAGCTGGGTCCCAATCCCAGTTTCCTGGACGGTGAGAAGCTGGGCCGGAGCCAGTCTGGTAAACTGACCCACGGAGGAACCCTCTTCCTGGTGAACCAGAGCCACCCGTTTAAAGTGCACTACTCCCCGAGCTCAAACGGAACGGCGCAGAAAGGCCTAAAAGCCACCGATAAGACAAAAGGAGGCAGAAACGGGAAAGAGGCGCAGTCGAGTCCAACTCCCAAGCGCAGTTTAAAGGATTTCTTTTCTACCTCTCCCATGAAGGTATCACATTTGTTCCGTTATTGTGTTTACACAACTATTAATGCACCAACAAGGATTTAGTTTTAGTTTTAGTCGTTAGCTCTTGGCTGTTTCGAACGAGCTGTTTCTGTGTAAGTTTAAAGTTAACACTGGATCACATTTAGGATTAGACTTTTGATGCAACAGAATTAACTGACGGTTAAAGAGATCTAAATTGAGTAATACTTCATTTGAAGCTAGTTTTGAAGTTTGGTGCAACATGATTTAAAGTTGTTTAATCATTTAATTATTGTTGGTGCAGCCCAGCCCAAGTGTATTATGTCATGTAGTTGAAGAAACAAACAACTGAAATGATATAAAGTTGTATTTTTTTCTTTATGTTCAGTCATCTAAAAGACGGCTGAGTCCAGAGAGGGGACACCCTGAGGTGAAGCGCCAACGACGAGACGAGGAGGCTTCAGAAGGACGAATGAAGGACGAGGACGAGGACGAGGAGAGAATGGCGGAGGGAAAGCTCAAGCAGCTGCAGGAGTTGGCAGAGAAGTCTATGACGGAGAGGAGCAACAGCACCCGGCCTTCGTCATCCTCATCCTCTGAGAAGGAATGTCTGAAGAGCAGCTGGCAGCAGATCGGCAGCCTGATGCTTTACACCGCTGCTGGTGTCAGAGGCAGCGAAAAGGTGGGAACTGTTTCCAATAGAGCGGCGTCAGTGTCTGAGACCACAGAATGACACCGCTTTGTTGTTGGCGACTTGATTTAGTTACTTCTTATACACATAAAACAATACAATTACTCTAGTGTTCATATAGGTTTGTATTTTTATTTTGTCATCTTTGATCAAACTTTGGCACAAGGATTTCCTTCGGGGTTAATTCAGTTCTGTCTTATCAATAATGAAAATAATTGTGGTTTAATCTTTTTATTCTGGAGTGTTCGATCATTTCTCGTTCTCGTTACCGTAGTAGTGTTTCATATGAACACAGAAGTGCTTCGTCGGGGGTCTTATGTGTAAATGCCTGAACTCTTCCTCTCCTCTTGTCTCCAGGTTGCTGGGTTTGACATAGATGGCTGCATCATCACTACCAAGTCTGGGAAAGTCTTTCCCACTGCGCCAGACGACTGGAAGTACGTCTGCCCTTTCCCTTTTTAAATGGTTTGTCTCTCTCTCTCTGGCTTATCGTAATATTCATCTGCTTGTGTGTTCAATCAACAGGATTCTGTATCCTGAGATTCAGCCCCGGCTGGCCAGCTTGCTCAAGAGAGGATACAAGGTGAGGATTAGCAACAGTTGCCGATGATTCTCAGTGCAGTTTAGCAGATGCAAACCTGTGCAATGTGGCTCTGGGTTTCCTAGTCTGCCCTCCCTCTTCCTACAGGTGGTGTTCTTCACCAACCAGATGGGGATCGCCAGAGGCAAACTGAAACCAGAAGTCTTTAAGTCCAAAGTGGAGGACATCCTGGCCACGCTGCAGCTACCTGTGCAGGTTTGTCCGTGTTGTGGTTTAACTCTCATCTTTCTCCCGATCGTTGTTCAAAACAAACAGATTTTTTTTGTATCTGTGTGTCTCAGGTGTTCGTGTCCACCAGTCCTGGTCTCTACAGGAAGCCGGTGATGGGAATGTGGAATCACTTGTGTGAGAAGGTAAATGTCAGTAGAGATGCATAAACACACCTACATTAGAGCCGCCGCCCAAACGCAGTATTTGCTCTGAGACGGAGAGTACAAAAGTAATAATTCCTGCACGCTAATTCAAGCTGAGTCATCAGAGCCACCCTTTTGTCCCAGCATTAAGGTCTCTGCATGTTTGTCTATTCTAGTTTTAACTGTGGGTGTGCGTGTGTGTGTTTCCTTAAACTCAGGCAAATGATGGCGTGACCGTTGACAAGACGCAGACTTTCTATATCGGAGGTGAGTGAGGTTGGGTGTGTCGCCCAGCGTGATGAACTCCCCGTGCTTCTCAGTGGTCTGATATGGAGATGCACCAAAACTTTTTAGTTCAGTCCTATTTTCTAAAACCCCAAAACTAACTACCTGAAATCTCCCCAAATCCTAATGCTTCGTGCTATACCGAAAACTAACTGGATTCACAGCTCTCCAAAACAACATTATCCAACATTATTAACCTCTTCAAAGTGCAGAAATACAAAAATAAATTACCCTCTTACTATTGCTTTAAAAACATTTGACACACACACACACACACACACACACAAAGCGTCTTACTTTACCTTTGTGCACAGATGCTGCAGGCAGGCCGGAGAACTGGGCTCCAGGGAGGAAGAAGAAGGATTTCTCCTGCAGTGACCGACTGGTAGGACCAGATGTATTAGTGGTGTTGCATTAGTGATGAACATCCCATGTTTACAGGTGGCTTTACTGATATGGTATTCCAAACTTCAAATGCTGAATGCCCCTCCTCCTCCTCCTCCTCCTCCTCCTCCTCCTGCCTTTAGTCGTTGTGTGTGTGTGTGTGTGTCTTAAATGTCATTAACAAAGGTAAATAAATGATACAATTAATATATTCACTAGTTGCGTTCTTCCTTCTTGTTTTTGTAGTTTGCTCTGAACATTGGACTGCAGTTCCACACCCCAGAGGAGTACTTCCTGGGCTGGAAGAGCGCCCCCTACAGCCTGCCTAATTTTGACCCTGTGAGTACAGCGAACACACCTTGTTGTTTTGTTTTTACAGTACACGAGAATACGACGTTAACGTTTGTCTTCCTCTGAACTTCTAGAGGAAGCTCGACTCCACTGCCGGGCTGTTCGACCCTCCGTCCGCCTGTCTCACCTCCGGCGGGACTGAAGTCATTGTTGCCGTGGGTTTCCCTGCGTGTAAGAGACAAGAGGACGCTTTTATCGACTCGTCTGTCCTCTCGTCCCACCGGCACCGCGCTGATCTTGTTTCCTCCTCTCTCTCTGCACAGCTGGTAAATCCACCTTCTTCCAGACCCACGTCATTCCCAAAGGCTATGTGTACGTCAACAGGGTGAGTGGGTGTTGATGAACCTCCAGTGCTAAACACATGCAGAACATTCGCTTTCATGTACAAGAAGATTTTAACTGTTGAGTTTTACTTTGATGTTTGCTACCCTGCTTTTCTATTTGATTCACACGTTGTGTAACTGTTTTAAAGACCAACACAAAGATAATTATGATTATTTTGTTACATTTAAATTATTATTGGGCTCTTTCCTTGGAGACGTATAGTGACCGATCTTTTTTTGTTTTGTCTTGCATCAGGACACACTCGGTTCGTGGCAGAGCTGCGTTTCGGCATGTGAGCGCGCCCTGAAAGAAGACCGCAGCGTCGTGGTGGACAACACCAACCCAGACCCAGAGTCTCGCAAACGGTAGAGCACAACCGCGTGTGTGTGTGTGTGTGTGTGTGTGTGTGTGTGTGTGTGTGTGTGTGTGTGTGTGTGTGTGTCCTTGCATGTTTCAGTATGCATATATACTCAGGATCATCCTCTCTCTGGGGTACATCCTTATGCTAACAGACAGAAGAGTATATTTGCAGGCGGGGCATTTCTTTACTAAGCTCTGAATTGGTTGCGGCTCTTTGTAATTGTGTTCGCTCAGTGTGATCGACGTCTTAAACGGGCCGACGGGCTCCAGCAGCAGAATTTCGTGCTGTATTCTGCAGAACAGACTGTGAGGGGCTGATGGCAGGTTGGAGAAGTAGTCCATTTTAGCCTGGTCACTACAATTACAGTGGGATAGTTATTGATATAACTATGTGTTTTCATGCACCAGAGACGGGTTACCTAGTGGCTGTATTTATTTCACTTACTTGCGTATGATTGTATGCTGCTGTTGCTGTGTTTTGTGGTATGAATTTATTTGTCAATACTCGGTGTGTATTTTGCAGGTATGTGGACGTGGCAAAGGCAGCAGGAGTGCAGTGTCGCTGTTTCCACTTCTCAGCCTCTCTGGAGCAAGCCAAGCACAACAACAGAGTACGTCTCTCCTCCTCTCCACTCTGTGCTTTGTCTTATTCTGGGTGGTGTTGTCTTTATAAACGCGTTGTTGTTGTTGTTCCCAGTTCCGTGAGATGGTTCCATCGAACAGCAAACACGCCAAAGTCAATGACATGATTTTCCACAGCTACAAGTGAGTGATGCTGCTCTTTCTTTTCACATTCATGAGATATAAAACTTTTATTTTTCTTCTTCTGACAAACAAAAAGCACAGATTTGATGAAATGCAGCTAAACGCATGCCACCAACGCTTTAACTTTTCTATTGTTTCGTCTTTGTGTGTGTGTGTGTGTTAAAACTAAAGTCTAAGTCAGGGTTTAGAATTCTGGTAATAAACACACTAACTAGCAATAGCTCTGGGACTGACCGCTCTGATCTGGCTCTCTGTCTGGACAGGAAACACTTTGTGGCTCCTGCTCTGCCGGAGGGATTCTCCGAGATCCTACAGATCCACTTTGTCCCCAACTTCAAGGACAGCCAATCAGAAACCTTGTTCCGGCAGTTTTCTGAGGGCTGATTGGACAGATTTCTAACGTCGTTTGACCGTCAAATTCTCACTGACAAAAAAAAACAAAATGCAGATAACAGCCAGAGAAGCAGCTGAAGAGTGAGATCCAACCAACGAGCAACAGTGATAGAAAATACACACCAAGTTAGCCAGTAGACACCGACATGCTTCTGTTTCAGCTGGTGGACTGTCTGGGCTCCCCCGCTCACTTCTGTGCAGAATACTGTATGTCAATGGCTTCTAACTACAAATTCAGACCAGTGATGGTAACTAGACTTGCATTAAAGTAATAACGTACGGGTGTATTCCCATTATATATGCCTCCGGTTATGCATGTGTTATACATGTTGAGATTAGAAAAATGAAAACAACAAGAATTACTTTTATTTTAATGTTGTGTATGAAAAAACCTTCCGTCCTTCACAAGTGAGTTTACCACAGTTGTAAAAATCATCGGTATTCCTTTTGACAATAAAGCTTTGGAAAAGACTTGATATTACTGTCTGTGATTATTCCCACATTCACACACAAGCTCTGTTGAATTCTGCGTTACGTCGTTGCGTCTTACTCAAAGCACTTCTGGATGTTCTCAGTCGACATCGGGCAGGAACTGGATGTCCTTCCCCAGGTGCTGCTTCAGCCACGGCATTATCTTGAACAGGTCGATGTGAAAGTCCCGAGCGTCTGGAGGCGGGTTCCCGCTGCTGTACTTTTTCCTATCTGGGTTGCGCCAGTCGCACACGTTCGTCGTGCCCCAGCTCACGACTCCCACCTGGAGATGAAAGCGGGGAGAAATGTCCACGTGATGCTGACTGAGTGTGTAATGGAACTTTAATAAGTGAGAAACCCTCGCTGACCTGAAAGTAGCGATTTCTCTTTTGCAGAAACAGGGATCCACCAGAGTCACCTGTGCAAAAAGAGATGACGTGTAACTAGTGTGAACCCCATGCTGGTCAAACTGTGGCGGCTGTGATGCAGTAAATGCAGAGTCCAGACCTTTACAGGTGATGGCGTACTGGTATCCTGAGGATCCCCCGGTACAGAGCAACCTGTCGGGTATGTACTCATCCAAAGTCACGTTGGTGGGCCGTTTGAGTGTTTGCCTCGCCTTCTCCACACAGCTCGCCCTCTGCAGACGGATAATTACTCACACTTTCATAATAACGACATATTTCCTCCACGTTACTGAGCATGAAAGCAGCCCACGGCCTCAAAAATCATCAACTGTCACTCACCTGACTCTCTGTGTGAATGTATGTTTGTTTGCGTTTGTCGTTCTTATGGATGAAGAAGGCAGCGGTCTCCTTGTGTGGTAGCAGTTCCTTCCCTGAATGCACACATTCATTTAACTATTTAGGCTTTAGTTCTAGATATTAACACTTTGTTTACAGAGAGAATATGGAACTAGTCCTTGCACACTCTTAATATAAAGTCACGTACTGTGCTGCTGACAGGTGGAGTTGACTCTCTTCATGGCTCGATCCGCTGGTACGGTACACGGCAAGCAGATAGGCCTGTTGTATGACACGGTGTACGCACACTGACAATCAGGAACATTTATGACAGTTGCATAAGATTTATTCCTCTTCTAAGCTACAAAATGGTGTAAATGTCCGTGGTGGCTCCATCTTTTCGTCACTATCTTACCTGGCTTTCCAGGAGAGCGGGATGCTCTTGTTCACCTGAACCAGAGCGACATCGTAGTCGTAGAACTCTGACACATTCCTGTGCTCCAGAGCCCTGATGTTGTACTTTGGGTGAATGAACACCTTCTTGTAAACCACCATGCCCTCACCTGGGAACATAAAAAATGGTGCAAAGTCAACAAGATGGTAAATAGAGCTGATCTAGATCTGCTGTGATAGAGTAGCGAAGCCAAGTGAGTCGACACTTTTATGGTTTTAATCTAGGCTTTGAGTCTTAAAAAGATAGAATTATATATATATTCAATGTTCATAATGTTATTTAGCCCATGTGAGTTTAGGGTGGACACTTAAAGCCTGCTCCAGAGGAGCTTAAACGACTCGGGATCATTCTTAGCTGTGACGTAAGTGAAAGCCTCCCCGGCCGTGTGTTTAGGTCAGGTTTTTCCCGTACTGACCGTGACTTATGAACAACTGCTGAGGGACGTCTGTGCTCACTCTGGCAAAGCAGTGAGCGGCCGTCAGCACCCAGTTCGGGCTCACAATGGATCCAACACACGGCGTACTCTACAAGGGAGGAAAGTGTTAAAAAAAAGAATCCAAACTAAAATGTCAAACGGATGGAAAGTGACTGACCTTTGAGACCGTTTCCACTTTGACGTGCCAGGGTCTGGTGTAGGCCGTCTTATCCTCGTCCTGCTCCTGCTCCTGAGCTACCCCGCACATCGTCACACTCTTATCGCCTGTACGAAACATGAACATTTCAATGTTATACTTCAGTCACTTATAATCTTGGCTTTAACTTTAAATGAGCAACAATTAATGCTGAGCAGAACTTTTCACAGTGTTACTTTTGAAAAATGTTGCCAAGTCTCTCAAAATTTTAATTTTCAGCTGACAAATTGACAGCAGGAATCTATGGAAGCCCATTCCCGCCAGCAAAAAAAAAATGAGATCACTAAAAAAAAAAAAAAAAAAGAAATAAGATCACTAAAAGAAAAAAATAGTAACTTAAAAAAAAAAAGAAAATGTAATTCACAAAAAAAAGAAAAAATCCACCCACAAAATAAATAATAATGATTCTAATAATTTTTTTTTTATTTTTTCCACCAGCAAAAAAAAACAAAAAAACTTTTGGTGCATCCATCTGTAACCATAACACTGACCCGATTTTTCCAGTTGCTATAGAAAGTCGAAATGATGAGATACTTTAACACAACAGTCATAGAAGCAGCTATGACATATGAATGGATTGTGAGTACATTGAAGACTTCTTTAAACGTGGCTTTACAACACATGAAATACAGATGATGTTTCACATGGATTGTACTGAGCAAACGCACCCTTGAAGCTCTGGAGTATAAAGAATGAAACCAATGTGGCTGAGGTGGCGACCAATAAACTATGGAAGCCCATTCACGCCAGCAAAAAAAAATGAAATAAGATCACCAAAAAAAATAATAATAATTAATTCACAAAAAAAATTATATATATTTTTTACTTTTTCTCTGTCAGCAAAAAAAAAAAAAAAAAAGATGTTTCCAGTTGCTGTTTATTGGTCGCCACCTCAGCCACATTGGTTTCATTCTTTATACTCCAGAGCTGCTTCTTGCTTAACATTCTATTCAAGGGTGCGTTTGCTCATACAATCCATGTGAAACATCATCTGTATTTCATGTGTTGTAAAGCCGCGTTTTAAAGAAGTCTTCAATGTACTCACAATCCATTCATATGTCATAGCTGCTTCTATGACTGTTGTGTGAAAGTATCTCATCATTTCGACTTTCTATAGCAACTGGAAAAATCTGGTCAGTGTTATGGTTACAGATGGATGCACCAAAAGTTTTTCTTTTTTTTTTGTGATCTTTTTTTTTTTTTTGCTGGCGGGATCAGAAAGCGCACACACAATAAATAATGTCCTACTCACTGATGATGCTGTTGAACACCTCTCCCAGTATTTGGAAGTCTTTCACCACGAAGACGTGCTGCTCACCACGTTTCTTTGAGGCTAAGGAGTTCAGCTGATCTTTGTTCACTTGATGCCCGATACCAAATACATAGACATCTGAAAACACAGCAAATAATTACTTACATGTCGTATACATGCATAGGCAACAGCGTCAATGCGCATTACACACACTAAAAACAAACCTGTCTGATTCATGATTACAATCAGTGAACGTGTTTCTGAAGTATCAGTAGAGTAGCTCAAATGTAAATGCTGTACAAGTTGTATTAAAACATTAACTTCAATCTATTTTTCTTCTATTTTTGAATCTTGATACCCAGCATGGTTTCGTCTGTGTGGTCGCTGGATGTGTCGTGGTAGCCCAGCAGATTCCGGATCTGGGACAGAGCAATCTGAGGCTTGTTGCCGGTGTTGGAGTAACCTGCAGACGGGGAAAAAGAGAGGATGAATGGCTACAATACGCTGAAGGATGAGGCTCTTCTTGTGGAATCATGTAAGTCATGAGCTGAAGATGCTCAACAGATGCTTTTTTTCCACGGGCTTGTGAGACGTGTGATCGTCTTTACCGTCTGTTTCTATGATGATGATGTTCTGAGTCTCATTAAAATGGTTCCTGGCGCGGTTTTGCCTAAAGAAGCCGATCAACTCACTGACGCGGAGCAGGGCAGCGTGCAGGTTGGTGCCCGTCTTACGCCCGTGGCCTGCAGATGAACAGATGCAAAAGATTAAACTCTACAAAAATATATTGACAAATAATTAAATCAAACCATCAAACACATTGGTGCATCATAGTTGTAGCGTACGGTACTGCTTGAGAATATCACAAAACTATGGTTGTTAGAGGAATAAATACTGTAAGTAAACTAAGTCCTACTTTTGTAGTTAAACGCCTCCAGGTTCCATATGATGTCGTCGATGCTGCCACTTCTATCCAAGTCTCTGATGTCTACGATGTTTATAGCCTCGCTGGCAAATGACAACACGTGGAACTTCAGCTGCACCTCGTAGCTGTCCAACTAGAAGGAAAATGAAGGAGACACACAAGTCTAGTTCACCAATGTGATTCAATCTTTTTGTTGTTGTCTTTCACTCACTGTTGAGTCAAGTACGCTCATTTGGCACAGACCTTTCTGATGAGAGCAATGGTGGCATTCCTGGACAAATTAAAGTCCTGCTCTCTGATGCTTCCTGATGTGTCCAGTAAAATGTAGACATTCATACGACTGCCTTCATCCACTCGGAGGGTTCGGCCAAAGGACCTTGTTGTCTCTTACACACACACACACACACACACATTGCAGTTGAATTCAGCGAGTTGCTCTTTAAGTTTACGTATTTGCACTTATAAATGTCATGTTATTCGGTCCTTTTATACGCACCTTTCTTTTTGGAGTCTGGCGAGATTACGTCCATGACTCCTGCCAGTGACCCCGCCATGGCTGCTGCCACAGCGCTGGGGGAGTCAAAGGTATTCGGGCCTGTAGTGAAGCGCAAACATATCTCACACGGATGTTTCATTGTAATTATTGATGCCCAATTGCTGTAGATTTTGTTTGGGTTTTTTGTCTTAAAAATGAATCTTTTTTGTTGTTTTTAAGGCACAGTGTGTAGGAGTTGGCGGCATCTAGTGATGAAGTTGCAGATTGCAACCAACTGAACGCCGCTCCTGTCACTCCTCTCTTTGCAAAACTGCAATAACATGAGCCGCTGAGTGCAAAACCAACGCCGTTCGCCTCACTCAGAGGCCGTTCTTACCACAATAACACAACTTTAGGAGTTTAGGACACAACAATTTTCCACAAAATCCACTCTGTCACTCTGCACCTTGGCACCGCGGTGTCGAACCGCTCCACTCCCTGTTCTCCAGGCAAACCCTTTCAGCCGACCCAAGTAGATCCAGACCAGTCTGACACCGGTAGACCACCTTCTCCCCTGTGTAAAACCGGGCTGCTGACCTCTGGGCCCCTGGTGGGATCCCCGGGTCACTACAGTCGTCATCTGCAGAGAGGCAACAGTAGACAAAATATACAATGATTTTTTTTAGGTCATAACGTAGAAACGTCAGAAACACATTGCAAGCTTGTATCTAAAAACACTGAATTGTTACTTTAAGAAGGGTAAATGCAAAACTTGCTCGGTGATTTTGTGTCACAGTAAACAACAGTTAAAATTAGTTTGCAGGGCTCATTTATATGTATTCAACAAAAGCCGCTTTAAAATGTAAACCTCGTATGAGCTTAGTCAGTGCATGCTCACTGTACCACAGGCTCTAATACACCTGATGAACTTGGCTCAGGGCCTCATGTGAGTGGATATTCTCAATTATTCTCAACTAGGGGGAAATATAGCCGTGCATTGTACATTATTTAATCATGCGAGTCCTCACCATGGTTGACACAGACGGGAGTGGTTCCCGTCCACTCCCCAGAGTGGGTGCAGTTCCTCTGGGCTGACCCGTACAGGGTGAAGCCGTCCTGGCAGGAGAAGCTCTGCGTCGACCCGACTCGGGACCACTGGTCTCTGGGCCAGAAGTCGCCGTGATCCAGCTGGAGCTGAGCCGGACACAACACGTCTGGAGAGAGGCGGACGGACAGAAAAGAGGATGGAGGACGAGGAGAAGATGGTGACGCAGGAGAGAAGAGAAGGATGAAAATCACAGAGAGGTGCTTTGAGAGAAAACTCCCCGAATCATCATCCAAACCGCTACCTTTGCATGTGGCCCGGGACACCCGTCTGCCATTGGTTGATCTCATGAGAGACCACTCCCCGTCAGCGCTGCAGAGCCGGTAGCTTACCGGGAAAGGGTATCGCACCGCACCGCAGTGATAGGTCAGCACACTGCCCTCCAGTCCTCCCTGTGGAGGAAACACATGGTCACTTCTGGAGCTAAATTAAGTAACATGAAGCTTTCCAGTAAATAAGTGCTAGATTTGTTTCACTTTCCAGAACCTCTAGTTCCTTTTTATCAGAAAATGAACTTCCTGATTCAGTGATGTGCCTCCCTTTTACTTGCATGAATAATACTGAAATACATTTATCTTTACTTGGTTTTGTCATTGTTTGTAACATATTGTTATTTCATTATCATCTATTTTCACCATTTTCCATTTTGCCTATTTTCTGACCCTGAATAACACCCTGTAACCTCTCTTTTTGAAATATTTTACATTACATCACAGAAATCATAATACATAAAACTGCATCAGGGCAGCAGAGCTGAACTAATGTACAACTCTTAAAGGAGCAATATTTCACTTTGGTGATCTGACTCTCATCGTGAGTGAAGTACCGATTATAGTAGATTTATCTGACGATTGTCTCTATCATTAGATTATTGGGTAGCAAAAAAAGGAAATTATAAAGTTTTGTCTGACCAACCAACCAGAAAAGATCCCGATGTATATTCAAAATAGAATAGAAGCTGCAACCAAAGAGTGATTGATCAACTAATCATGTCAGCTCAGTGTATTATCTTTACCTGGGAGTAGGCGACATGTCCACCTCTGATGCTCTCTGTGGTCGAGCAGTTCAGAGGCGGCGGATCATCTTCATAATCGTAATCCTGCAGGGACACTGGAGCACAAACAGCAAAAAGTGTCAGAGACAAACATGCGTCAACACATGCGTCAACACAGCCGTACGGTTTGGATCCACATCAATTTAACAAAAATACTTTTGTAAATGTGAGAGCAAGCGACCCAAAAGAGAAATGCTCACCCTCCTGGACAGAGGTGAAGAGCAGGATCCATAGAATGAGCTTGGCAGACATGACCAGACTCTGTATCGGTGGTATTTTGAGTCTCTGAGTGACAAAAACCACAGCGATAGCGTCCGTATCGACCTGCAGTCAGCTGCTTTATTTGACGACTGATTACCCATTAACACAGCAGCAGCAAACAGGGAGGGGAGATTGAGCAATTTGGGACAGAACACAGATTTGAGCTCTTAGTTTCATTATTGGTTGCACTAGTTTTTTTCTGTTTCTCTGTCTTTGGTGACATTTCTTACATTACTTAGTCATTTAAAGCCTCATAAAAGCTGCTATTAAGACACTCAACTGCAACACCATTAGCCAGCTTTGGGCAAATAATGGAATTTCAAATCTCAATCTCTTCAGCACGTCTCGCTATTATTCACCATTCACAAAAAAACGGACCTCACCCCAACACTGTTGTTGTTTAGATGCCTAAATATTCAGAAGTATTACTACATGACTCAGACCGTCTCTGTGCCAGTGTTCGGGGGGTTAAAACGGTGTGTATTTGTGTGTTTCGTCAGGTTCGAGCATGCGAGCGTGCATTTGAATAAAACTGCTTAAAAGATCATTATAGGGATTATCGAGATTTAACAGGGACCCCCATGCCCACCTCCATCCACCCCCCTTCTCCGTCCCCCCTCCTCCTCCGAGGGGCTCAGTCCTCTCAGCTGACTCGGCTTTGTTCAACACGTTGAAGGAGTTTCTAAAACTCTTTTGTAACCACTTGCACACCATACGAAAACAAGAGAAATACAGGTCGGTGCTGCTAAAACAGACAGAAAGGCCAAAGAATAGCTGCAAACATGGATGTTGTTTTTCAAACCAGAGTTTGAAAATTGAATTATATTTGTTATTTTTATCTGGATTACGTTGATGGATGTCCAACAAAGAGCTCTTTTTACGATGGAGGATTTAAGGCCGTAAACTTGCTGCACCTCAGTGGAACTGCAGGAGCAAAAAGTGAACAATGTTGAGGTAACAGTGACAGCGGACTAAAGATGTCTGACCTCAGCCAGGTTGCAGTTTACTCCGACTCTTCAGATATCTATAAGGTGAGTGAGGAGGATGAGATGGATCATGGTGGGTTAATGAAGGTGATGTGATGTGGGAAAGGTCACGGAGACAATGAGACGTTTAGCAGATTGTATCCTATTCAGTCCATTATGATCATCTTAGAAACTTACTTTGTTTGAAATAGCTGGATTTAGGGTTAGGGTTAGGGTCACGACAATGTGAAAGATATCACTCGTATAGGGATGAATCTTGAGAGAATTATTACCTGAATCTGCAGCTCGCCTCTTAGTTAGTAAATTAAAGTTTATTCACAGAGAAAGATGTGAAAATGTGCCGCTTGGCTCGTTAGCAAATCTCACTCTCACGGGGTTGTTGTCGGCGACAGTATCCAATAAAAACTGCCCACGCTGACATTCGTTTCAGCAAAATGTTTCCGTTTCTGTTGGAAACAGAGGGAAACTTAAGTAAAGGCAACACCAGTCGGTGTTTGCTTGCCACAGCTCAGATTCTGGAAGTTTCCCGCCAGGAATATATCCTCCCAGCAGCATAAAACATGACCCTCTGTCTCTGAGTAGGGCGGGTCATGCCTTTGCCATAGCAGGGTTGGAAATTTAGCCAGGGAGTGGAATGGGACCGTAAACAGAAAATAATAAAGTTAGCAAACTGACTGAGTATGTATGCTAACATTAGCTAACAGTAGCAAGCAACAAGTATAGTCTGTAGCAGCAAAACCCCATGAACAAATGAGTAACGGTGAAATTAATCTACTGAAAAAGTAAGAATACGTCTACAACTTTATGATTTTTTTTTAGAGTGATATAGTTTAATTTCCACAACTTTATACTTTCTTTCTGCAGAATGTGTTCTGCAACCCTGCCTTTGAGCTGGAGGGGGAGCGAGAGGAGAGAGTGGAGGGATTCAGGACGTCCTCGTCCACCCCTGAACCAATCAAACCGCCGGCAGCTGGTGAGTCAGCCAATCAGCTTGCAGCTTTCTGTGACTAAACTTGAACTGTGTATGTGTACTGGATTAGCAATATGATTGCATCATCTAGACTCTGATTATCCTAAAGAATAGTTAAGAAGTGTGTGTTAAACATGGTCGTTATGGCTCACAGTATAAAGCATTAATGGCATTAATGGAGTAATCCACCAATTTTACATGTAAAAGATAAATTCACTGGTCATGGTTAATCCCATTTAGCATGTGTTAACAGTTGAACAATATCCCTATATATATATATAGGCTCTGGAGGAAGTTTCTTAAAAAGACAACAACCTTGATGATGTCACAGTGATGTCATCAGGGTTATCTCAGCTTGGGTTTGTAGACTAAAAGCATTGAAGCGAACCTGTATTAAAACGTGGAGGTGTAGAGGTTGAAACACATCGGTGTTGGGCAGGCAGGGAGAGTGTCTAAGACACTACCAAGCTGCACTATGGGAAATGTTGAGTCCTTTGTTTTTGGTGTATGATCCATACTAGGAACTAAAAGTAACTTGGTTTAAGCTGCTTTAAGTTTGATCATTTTTGTTTTCAGTCTGTCTCTCACAAGTTTGACAAGTTCATGGAAGGTAATACAATATCACCCTATAACTTGAAAATAGTACCACACATATGAGAAAGTTAACATTTAAAAAAAACTAAAATAAAAACATGATCAAATACAATTACACAATGTCCGCAGGATTTTGTGGTTGCAAAATCCATGAGTCGACAGTCTTAAACAAAAGGGGAACAACACGCATAAAATATATAAATAAAACAGAAAGTCTGAATCTTGAAATGAACTTTGGGAGTAATGAAAATCTCCTCTGTCCTGTCACAAACCCACGTTTAATGTGTTATTCAGGTCTAGGCCGGGGTCTGTTTGGGGTGTGTGTGATGCGTCTGCGGGGCCCGGGTTGTGGCTGGGGGGCCGTGGTGGTCTGTGTGGCGGCCCTGCTCCTGGTAACAGCCCTCGGACTGGCGCTGGCTCTCATCCTCACACGTGAGTCTCTGCTGCACCTCAGCATCCCTCATCATCACAACGACAAATACATAGAAACTGGTTGAAAGGGCTTTAAGGGATTTTTATAAACTCGGATTATAACTGGTTCAATATGTGCTTTTCATCCAAACTGAAAAAAAACATAAAGTATCCTGATTTAACCAATACTGCAACCACAGTCTCCCTGTGATGTTTCCAGAGATGAAGAGCCAGGCAGTGGAGGATCCGTTGCTGTCCACCAGCTCTCCAGACCGGCTGAATACAGGAGCTGGAGCGTCCCAAACTTTACCCACAATCTCTGCCAACAGGAGTCAACCGGAAAGTACATCTGCACCTCAGCCCGCTAAGATCCCAACATCTGAAACACGTAAGTGATTCAAGCTAAATGGCCATTTATATTGTAATTGTAAAAACCTTTTTTCTATCTTTCTTGTGCAGCTGTAACTGGTGTCCCTCTCTGTCTCTCAGGTTGTGGAGGGGTGTTGACCGACTCAGAGGGCAGTTTCAGTTCTCCAAACCACCCCGGCTCTTATCCCCCCAACTTGCTGTGCGTGTGGGTGATCCGAGTCGCACCCCCCTACCAGGTCCAGATCCACGTTACCTCTCTGACAGTGGAGGGGCCGTCTCCCTGTCTGTTTGACTGGCTCGAGGTGCAGCAGCAGATAGAACAGAGCTCCGTGGTCACCAGGTAGTTCAGAACCCCAAATATCTCCACGTATCAAATACTTTCAGGGCCTTTGTCAGTTTTTCCTCTCCAGACACAACTGCGTAGTTTCTCCTCAGATGCTATTTTTATACAACACTGCCTAATGCTTCTGTTGTAAGAAGACCTTGAACTTTGCACTAAATGTCACTCCGGAGAGGAATAACAAAAACAATCTCATCGTGTTAGTATTGATGTGTGTTCTGGCAAATACACACTTGAGTGTATGAAAATGGCAGACACACCTGAAATTTAAAACTCAAATGAACCTATATGCTTGTCTCATTTATGCGACACTAAACTTTTCAAACATTTCTATACATTATTCTCCCTAAAGAAGCATTTAACGGTTCATGCCGTTACCACAACTGGTTGGTAGGTGTCACTAAAGCTCTGTGCATAACAGGAGAGGGCTTCTAGGTACCGAAAGGCTTCTTGGAAAGATTTCAACACAAGAGGAAACTTTTTGCCTAGTTGCATTCTTGGAAAGTGTCGTAATGAACGATTCGTGAAATTCTAATAATGTTACATGACTGGCCCGCAAATCCTATTCAGAATTTACGGTGCAAAGTTCAGACTCCACTGGCAACTCCAAAGCTGTAATGTGGAGAGAGAGAGAAAACAAACAGTCTATCTCTCTCCTGCAGGTTCTGTGGAAACGTTGCACCACCGACAGTCAACACAAACAGCGGCTCGGTGTGGGTCACCTTTCGATCTGATGGCAGCATCGCAGGCAGCGGCTTCACCGCTCAATACAGGGCCACGCTGCCTGGACACAGTCAGTAGTGTGTGCGTCTGCAAAATACACGGACTCATGGTGTCCATTACCATTTAAGTGCATGTGTCTGCTGCTGTGTGTGTGTTTCCTCAGAGAGCTGCTCCAGAGAGGAGTTCATGTGTGACAGTGGTCGCTGTCTGCTGCCCGTGTCCGTGTGTGACGGTCATCCAAACTGCCACGACCAGACGGACGAGGCGAACTGCAGTCATAAACACAAAGGTGAGAGCCTGCAATAAAAGTAGAGAAAAACAACAGCACAAGAGTGAACTCATGGGCCCTTTTTCATTTCCAACAGACTGTGGTGGGCAGAAGACGGGGCCGTTTGGTTACATATCAAGTCCAAACCACCCCAGGCCTTACCCTCACCAGCAGGTACATTCTTCCCTCCAAACTGCCCATCACAACAGGGCCGTGTTCTTCACTAATCTGGCGTTCTTCTGTTCCCCCTCCCCCCCATCAGTTGTGCATATGGTACATATCTGTTGAGGAGGGTCACATCATTACGCTGAGCTTCAAGAACTTCAGCCTGGAGACTCAGGACGTGTGTGAGTTCGACTACGTGGAGGTGCACGACAGCGTGGACACTGGAGCTGGAAGAGTGCTGGGAAGGTGAGAACCTGGACAGCAACTGTAGCTTCAGTTATCTCTTCCTTGCGGATTAAAGTGGCGATCCTTAAGATTACAGAGAGTTCTGAAGCAGTTTTTGTTTCATCTACCGCCGTCTCAGGTTTTGTGGTACCACCTTCCCTCCAGACCTGACCTCCTCCAGCCCCCACATGACTGTGGTGTTTGTGGCCGATGAGGGAGTGGCCGACAGCGGCTTCAACGCAACATACCAGGCAGTGTCTGTCCTGGGCAGTGAGTTCTTGATAAAAAAAATCTGATTCATATTTAACCAAACAGCTGTGTGATACTTTTTTCCTTGTCTCCTTTGTTCCTCTCCTTACCTTCTTCTTATTATATGACCTACTTTTAGTCTTCCAAAACCTGACGCTTTGTTAAACTCCTTAAAAAGGGAGAAGGAAATCCTTTCCTATTACAGTATTTCCTTTCGATAACCCTCCAGTGTTTGTTTCTGTCTGGATTTAAAGGGACATGTGGTCCCAGCCAGTTTGCCTGCAGCACAGGGGAGTGTCTTCAGCAGCAGTGGCTGTGTGATGGATGGAACGACTGCCCCGACGGAGCAGATGAGCAGGGCTGCGGCAACTCCACCTACCCTCCCTTCAGTGAGTCCCTGTTACATCTGACCCCGATCACAGTCACAGATACAGCAGTGTTTGTTCCCAGAGTTTTGCTGCTGAAATCCCGCATAAGGACAAAAAAAACAAAACCCCTGTCAGAATAAAAGTTTGCGATTACATCATAACTTCCTTTGTCCATTAGAGGGAGAATGACAAATATTAGACTACATAAATGTAAAATAGGAAAAGGAAAGATTTGGTTTCTCTATGCCCTCAGCTTCATCGTGTGAGGTCATAGAGGTACAGATGTGTCAAGGCCTCAGCTACAACCTCACCTCATTCCCAAACATCTGGCTGTCCGTTGCTGACCAGAGAGAAGCTGCCACGCTCCTGCGACAGTACCGGGTAGAAGCTACCTTCATAGATTTACCAACTTCTTGTTGCTGCTGCATAATCTTTAAAAATCGAGCCCCTTGGTGGCACAAAAACACACCGACGGCTTTAACTTCTTATAACAACCATACAGCTGTTTCAAGTCTGACGTTCAAGCTCCTCTTTTCTCTGTTTCGTCGTCCAGGTGCTGATGGAGCTGGCGTGCTTCGAGCCCTTGCGGAGGCTGGTGTGTGGGATGTTTCTGCCCCAGTGCAGCCCTCAGGGTGGCGTCCTCCAGCCCTGCCGCTCCGTCTGCTCCTCTGCCGAGCAGCAATGCAGCCAGGCCCTGGACCTCTTCTCCTTCAGCTGGCCCTTCAACTGCCACCTCCTGCCCGACTCACAGGACCCCGTGGAGTGCTCGCTGCCTTGATGTTGTTTTTTTTTGTCAGTTAAGAGATGATGGTCCTCCACCCCCAACATTTCACTTCAGATCGGCAGCAGTTTGAGGCATTTTACAGAACTGAATACTCGTTTTCTGGACTCAGGCCAGCAGGTCCTCAGCATTCAAGAGTTGTGTTGTAGAAAGCAGTGTTGACTTCATTCATCACCTCATTAAAGACTGCTGCCTTTAAAGCTTGTGGTGGATGCAGACAACTGTTGCACAGTAGCTATTTTAAGAGAGCATACATAGATAAAAAGAATTCATGGTTTTTGTGATTCAGAAACCAACTGAAACTCCCCCTTCATTAGAAACCAATTGTCCTTTTGCATTATTTATTGCCCTTGATGTCAATCACGCAAAAACAGATCTCACCTTTTAAGAATGAATACAGGGAGCACACCTTTAAAACAACCTTTATTGCATTGTTCACCAACACACACACACACGATGCTCTTCTATCCTTTCAGTGTTTCTAAACAGTCAAGATTTGATCCAGTGTGAGTGAAAAACAGACGTGAGCTGAATCACACTGGAAACTATGATCTCTGCACAAAATAAAAGTGTAGTAGAAACAAGCCTCGGTGACTTGATTTAGCTTGTTAATATTCTTTATTTTGGTAACAGCTGGTAAAGAAGATTTCAAGCTTCATTTGAAAATTAAAGTAGCTCATAATACAGAGAAATACTGATAAATGTTCAGATAAGAATCAATCAGGTATAATAAAAGTATTGGCACTGCTTTTTGATGTTGTTACGTCATACCTAAGACTTCCAACATCTGCTCACAGCTGGCCACCACCTTTATACACATGATCCATTCGGTAGAGATTCTTATACACCCGAGGGCTCAGAAAGTGCACAAGTGGAAAAACAAAAAACAACTCTCCTGACTGGAAAGAAATTGACCTTCATAAAAGAAAAGAATTTCACATTCACACTGATTCTTGGATTGATTTTGCTACCACAACCCTTGACTGCACATATGCCTAGATCAAGTCCTAGAGTCACATGACGAGGCTAAGTGTGCTATAAACTGTAAAAGCTGCTAATGAGGGACAATGAGCTTCAGGGTGTGGTCCAGGGCGATGGCTGTCAGACCCCACACTCGATGCTTCCCGTTACGAAACACCGGTACAGTGTATCCGTACTTGTCGCCGGAGCGGAAGTGTGTGTAGCCGCGGTTGTGAGGGTTGCACAGGTGGGATAAGGACATGGTGAAAATCTCCTCGACCTGGGACAGAAACAGGCATAGGAAGCAAACATTAAACATTTGGATTTACATTGAAACTCACCAAAAGAGAGGTGTGATTGTTTTTTTAAGTTATTTGTTTACTTGTCTATTCACTTGTTCATTACTTGTGATTTACACATGTGGAGACCCCGCCCCTCTCTAGCAGATATAAAAGCTTTACCTCCCCAGGGTTTGGTTCGAAGGACAACTCCTCCATGGGGCCGAGGTTAGCGAGTACAGGAGCAATCATCATGCCCGACTGACGAGAGAGACGAAAGACACAAGCAGCGTCACAATCAGACAAAGTTTTCAGTATTCAAAATTATAACGTTTTGAATTAATGATTAGACAAAACCATGAACCGTTTGTTTTTCTATTCTAATCAAGATCCGTGGCTGAACTTTATGACAAAGCAGAGTCTGTTTAGGAGTGGACACAGAGAGTCTGTATCTGGCAAAATTGAACGCGAGTGCTGGAAAGATGTATGGCCAAATGCCAGAAAAAGAATCAAGTTAGTGTGAAAATTATTTCTTTCTCTCTTATGTCATCATAAATGAAATATTTCTACCTTTAAGCTCTTTTACAGATTAATCTGTAATTAAAATAAGTGTTAGTTACAGCCCTGTTTAAGACTTTATAAGCCCTTTTAAAAGCTAATAAAATAAACCACCACTGTTTTTGCAATGCCCACCATACATTCATAAAATGGTAATCATTCTATCTTGACAATCAATGGTGTAGTTTGACTCTTAAATACATGACGATTGTACTCACCATGTCTCTGAGAGGCTTCAAGATGCCCCAGACCTGCTCTGTTGCCACACAAACACCCAGCTCCTCCCTGGCTTCCCTCAACGCCGTGGCCACCACATCGCTATCTGACGGATCACTCTTTCCTCCTGCAAAGCTACAAATGACAGGAAATGAGGACAGAGACGCCACTATGGTGGAGCTTTTTAAAACAGTGCAGTTTCTCGCCTGCCCCTTTACCTGACATCTCCCTTGTGGCGGCCCTTCAAAGTGCTGGAGCGCAGGGTGAAAAGAACCGCCGGCTCCCCCTGATTAGAGCACAGAGAGACCAGGACTGACGCCCATCTCCCCTGGCTCTTCGCCTGGCTCTGAGTTGCCCCCTTTTTCCCGGCCTCGTACAGCTTCAAGTTGGGCCCCAGGCTCTGTCGACACCTGTTTTCATTCTGCAGGGAAAGACAGTCCCTCCAGCCGTCGGCCTCGTGAGCGGCGGCCTGATGAACTGCTCTGGCTTTTTGACAAGAGAGGCTGGAGGGTTGTCGTCTACTGTGGAAGTGGTTCAAAATCCATGGCGCACGTGTCGACGAGCTGAAAGGTCTAACAAAGTGCTGTCTGCAATACGAACGGCTTTGGAGAAGGTTGCACTGAGTCTTACAGGTGGAACCGTGTGAAGGTTGGCAAATGTCCCACGGCCTTCTCCAGGGCTGAAGGCAAGTTGTGTTGATTAAACAGTCTCGGTAAGTTCTCACAGCTTTGGGGTTTGCTGAGGCAGGAACCTGAGGGAGGTGTTGATAGCTGGAAAAAGTGGCTTTGGATGGGAGGTTTTGAGACGAAGCCTCTCTCTGCTTCGGATTGTCACAGTTCGAGTTAAATAAAGACAGCTGTGTTGCACGAGGTACAGTCTCTGATGACCTCTCCTTACTTCCAGGGAGCCCGTCATATCTCCTCCTCTTCCCATCTCTTGCACCCTGCCATCCAGCAGCAGCGTGCTCAGAGAAACCAGAGAGGTGGCACTCTCTCAATAGCAGCAATGGCCTGAGGGGACAAGACCAAATCAGGACCTGGGGGCCCCTAAACATCCTGGGAAAATAAATAAAAACAAACAAAGACAGTATTAAATGCATCAGCCAATGAAGCTCATTTTGTTCAATAGCGAATTACAGAAGCAAGTGATTTGTGTATTAAATGTGGGGTCATCTCACAGCTCAGGTGAAGTATAGATGCCACATGGCTACACCGGCAGAGAAGGAGTGATGCTTAAGTTACATATGAGTGAAAGTGTTAGCATGAGCTGCTGAGGTTTAGCTAACGTTAAATGTAACAACACTTAGTAGCCTAACCATCAGCACAAAGATTATTTCATCTAGTCTCCAAACCCCCAAAGTGCAGCTGTTAGCTAGTCCTTAAATTAGCTATAGCCGCTTTCAAACTTTCGCTAACTAACTAGCTAGAGCCGCTAGTTAGCTAGCTTAGCTGAGTTGACAGCTACGTTCATATTTTCAAAAAATAAACACATGTACGTTAAAGAGCCAGGTTTCCCGGCTTCTTCACTCCCAACTTAAACCATCAAAAGCTGGTTTGGTAGTCGTAAATATGTTCTATGGCTCTAAAAGCAGATGTCGAAGCTAACTAGCTTGCTACAACCTGAGCATAAAACTAGCAAATGTCAATGTATCCCAAAGCAAAACTTTAAATGTGGTCAATGGGGAAGGATCCGACTTGTCCTAAGCGAAGTCAGAATACACGCCAGTGACCCGTAGTGCGAATTCAAATGTAATTGAATAGCAGAAAACACTCACCTTGAAAGTTGAATAACCGGCATTTGGCCTCTCGCCCGGCTAGCCGGCTGCCACTGGTCAATATGGCGCATGCGCGTCAGTGCTGCCCTCACTGCGCCGACGGGGGAAAACTCCTTTTATAACTCTTCAGCTTGTATTTACTGCTAGGAATGCATTACTTTACTGATGACTGGTGACAACCCCCCCATTGTGTTTGCACATTTGCATCACTAGTCAGGTGAGGCAAAAACCAGTCTGTCCTCATTGCACTCCACATTAACCAGGCCTTGACTTAAAACATGAGAATAGTTCTTATTTCTAAGGAGCCCTAGCATCACTGTGTGGCTCTCCTTAACTCTTGACATCATCTGGTTCCATTGTTGGTCAAAAGTTCATTATCACAGTGACTTAAAGTTGCCATTACAGAGGTTCATGAGGCCTATTATTTGTCATTTGACATACTGGGAATGCACCGATGACACAAGCGAGAGAAACTCCTCACCCCACCTGTTTTACCAGTCCAGACTGCCTCACTTTTTAAGCAGCATGAGTTTGCCTTGCCATCTTTGGCAGTATTTCCTTTAACTTAACAGACTCCAGTTCTGTAACCTTCTCAAACGGGGAACCTTTTTGGTTGTCCGTTCACCCAGGTCTGACCTCCGAGAAATCCAGCTCACCCTCCTGCGTTCCACCGCGGCACCACTATGGCCTCAGCATGGTCTGAAGAGGAGACCTTTGTCTGCTCAGTGTGCCTGGACACCCTGAAGGACCCGGCCACGCTGCCATGTGGACATTCATACTGCTTGGCTTGTATCCAGAGCCACTGGGACAAGAGGGACAGCAAGGGTCAGTGCAGCTGCCCCCAGTGCAGGCAGGTCTTCAACCCTCGACCCTCCCTGGCCAAGAGCACTGTGCTCGCGGAGTGTATAGAGAAACTGAGAACCAACAGCCTCAAGCGAAGCTCATCCACCGCTGTCTCCTCTGCGCTGCAATCCATGCCCATCTACCTGGAGGTCCTACCGGCTAGAGGGACGCGACAGGGCAGCATGTACCCTCAGCTCCCCACGGAGGACCCCAGGCCCTGCCCTCAGCACAACCAACCCCTGGACCTGTTTTGCTGCGAGGACAAGGAGTGCGTCTGTGAGGTGTGTTGCCAGCATGGACACAAGGGACACCGTGTGCTCAAACCACAGGAAGAGAGGAAGGAGAGACAGGTATGTAATGGACAGGGCAAATGTCACCATGGGGATATTATCATTGCTCTTAAGTCGTTTTATTTTCCCCTCTCGTGTTGTTGTTGGTGTGTAAGAGGAGGTGTGGGTGAATAAAAGACTGTGTTGTGTAACATTTCCAAAATGTAGCTGAACTTGAAGTACTTGTAAAATGTGTTTTTACCGCACATTCCTGTGTGGAAGTGCTCTTCGCCTTCTTTAAGGTAAAAATATTTGTTTACAACATCTCACATGTCTCATCACAAAGTACAATCTAGGTCCATTACTGTCCTGCATTGTGTGTGTGTGTGTGGCCTCTTTTCTATACTATACCTGTATCTATACTAAGCAATGGATGATGTGTGTGTCTAGAAAGAGCTGGCTCAGATGCAGGTGGACATACAGAAGAGAATCCAGGCGACTGAAAAGAGGCTTGTGGAGCTCCCACATGTTGCTCGCCAACACAAGGTTAGCAACAGTTCTGATGGTTTGTTGTAGAAACCGTTTCTGACGTCTTGATTATCACACACACACATACACACACACACACACACACACACACACACACATTGACATTCTTCTCCTCCTCTCTGGGCACTCCCAGGCCTTGGTGCAGGCTCTGAAGCAAGAGAGCACAGACGTATTCACGGAGCTCGTCAAGAGCGTGAATCTAACCGGCATCCAGGTCGGCGAGGTCCTCGACAACCATGAGACCTCCTTATGCAGCCGGGTCGAGGGCCAGATCCACAAACTGGAGCAGGAGGTGGCACCGCTGCGCTGGAAGAGCGAGGAGCTGAGCCGGCTGGCCGACATACAGGACGACATCTGCTTCTTGAAGGTAGCAAGTGTGACGCAAAGCGTTGCCAGAGATGGATTTCATTTGAATGTCACAGGATAGATAAGTATTGTTGTGTCATTCATTCTTAAGAATTTCCTCATCATGGAGCCGCCGGGTCAGACGGGTGCCACAGGAGAGTCCGTACTGAGTCAGGAGGAAGAGGTGGTGGCCTCGGTCCGCTCGGCCATGAAGCAACTGCAAGAGTCAATGCAGGACCTCTGCAAAACCGGCCTGGCCAAGATCGCCACATTAGGTCAGTGATCGTCTCCTTCTCATCCTCCTCCTCGCCTCTCTTCTCCTCCCTTCTTCTGACAGTCAAAACTTTCCTTTTCTTTGTAGTGAATGCTGATTCTGGGGCTTCAACAGCCAGTAGTGCAGCAGCAGCAGCCGCTACAGCAGCTAACGACAGCGGTCAGGCCACCACACCAAACACTTAAAAATCTGTTTGTTTTTGACTGTTATAGAAAGGGGCACCTTCAGATGTTTGTAACAACTCATCCTCTCCTTCCTGTAGTGTATGTGATGACGAGAGACCATCCGCCTTTGCGACCTCTGCGACCTCAAGGTAAGTCAAATGGACCTGAGAGTGTTTAAATGTGGCTGTTAGAAAGTCCCAGAGTTAATATCTTTGCTTCATCTATTCAGGACATGAGGATTCAACAAAACGTCCTTCATACCTTCAAGGTAAGAATAAGAAAGCCTGCTGCAGTACATGAACAACATTCCAGAGATGTTAGAAGTCATGGAGTTGAGTTCTAATTTGGTTTACATTTTCTTTTGTTTCCCCTCCATCTCTCTGAACATGAAGCTTCAGCTCCACCTCCACCCATCCCTCCTCGTCAACCTCAAAGTAAACACCAATACATCAGACGCTGCTTGTACACATCAATGAATTACTTCCCCTTGCAGAATATAATATATTGATTTATGTTGGGTTTTCCCCTCTAAGCACCTCCTGTAACAACAGTGGAACATTTCAACCTGGAACCGAAGACGAGAGAAGAAATGCTGAAATGTGAGTCCACCAAAAGAAACAGAATAAAGAACGCTGTGTCAAAGCCTCCAGGGAGGAGCAGATTCTTCACTAAAATGCATCCTCTCCCTCCCAGATTGCTTCGAACCCACCATGGACGCCAACACGGTGTATCGCCACGTGCAGCTGTCAGACGGTGGTCGTAAGGCCACGATGCGGGCTGAGAACCTGAACCTACCAGACCACCCTGAGCGCTTCCACTTCTGGAGACAGGTCCTCTGCAGGGAGGCCCTGGCAGGGAGCCCTTACTACTGGGAGGTGGAGTGGACCGGCAAGAAGGTAGATCCATGGGTGGTTTCAGCTATGCGCATGCATACAATGCAATATTTGGTTTGTTTGTTTGCACAATAAAACAAAGCAGCAGAAACAGCAACAAAAGAAACGACTGCAGGTGATTTAAGAAAAAACGTCAGAGCTCATAGGAGGAATCTCACCTCAGTAGACATTATGGGAAAATACAAAAATCATGTAATCAACAAAAAAAATCAAAAAGAAAACAAAGTGCCCAACGAGCAGAAACATACGTAAAATACATAGAATAACTTAGTAAGAGTGTGTGTGTGTGCGTTTGCATATATTTATGAAGTGAGTGTATGAGCATGTGTGTATGAGCATGTGTGTAAAATACATTTGAAGATCATCGCACAATTTCCAGACTGATATCTTCACTGTTTCATTCATGGTCCTAAAACGATGAATCCTAATGAGGCGATCCTCCGACTTTCCCTCTAGGTTCATATTTGTGGCTTTGATTGGAATGTCTCAACAAATGTAACTTTACATTTAGTTTCACACAATCATGCCCCCCTCTTTGGATGAATTGTGACGAATTAAGAGAACCCTTAACATTTATTAATCCTTTCAAAATGTGTATTTGTCCGATACTAAAAGTACTATTTGACTAAATACCTGCAAAACTAATGACTTTTCCTTCAGCCTCAGCTATGCTGTATACTGTGTTTAATGTTCTGTTAGCATGCTAACAAACTAAAAACACTACCTGCTAAACATCAACATGCTAGTATTGTTAGCATGCTGACGTTGGCCCGAAGCACCACCCTGGATATGCTTCTTTTCCTAATCAAGTTTCCTCTTGGTCCCGCAGTTCACCATAGGCGTGGCCTACAAGGAGATGGAACGTAAAGGTTCTGACGACAACAGCCGTCTGGGCCACAACGCTCAGTCTTGGACCTTGTACTGGTCCGGGACCGGCTTCTCCTTCTGGCACGACGGCCAGGAGAAGCTGCTGGGCTCGTGTAAGTCCCGGCGGATCGGCATCTATCTGGACCAGCACACAGGGATTCTGGCTTTTTACCGCATCGCCCAGAACCAGGCGGAACTCATCCACCAGCACCAGAGCCAGTTCACTGGCCCACTGTTCCCAGGGTTCAGGTTCTGTGCAGGAGTAGGATCTACAGTGACTGTTTGCCAATTGGATTGAGTTGCATATGAATGATGTTTTTTATATATATAACTTGCTTGTTCGGTTGGAAGCATGTGACACTTTTTAATAAGGAAGTAAATGTGCTCTGCAGATCCTTCGAGAGAAGAAACAAAGATGTCTGGTTTTCATGTTATTCTTTCTGCACCGGCTTTTATTGTACTGATGTACATTTTCTAGAAATATCTTTGAAAGTGAATAAAAGAGCAAGAACACACACATTTTAACGATATATCTTTTTTTTAAACATACTATTTTGGGATGAAGGTTAACTTAAAGCATTGTTGATGGTTGAGTGTATAGACCAACAGAGATTGCTTCTTCTGTGACTAAAGCGATTTCATCCCCACACTTCGGTGACCTGGATGCTCTAAGCTCCCCTTCCATTCTTAAGTTATCTGTATCTTCACTAGTCCCTCGTGGATTTGCAAACAACTATTTGACCTTCATTGGTCTTTTGTCCACCCACTCCTTTCTCTAGACACAGCTACGGTTGTTATTTATTAACCTACAGTGCAGAGTTCTGATTCATGTTTAAACGAGGATTTATTTTGCTAGAGGAAACATTGTGTTAATGTCTTCTCTCTCTTGAACACTCATGAGCATGGCCTTGCTTTTTGCCAGCAAACTCAAGTAATTCAATACTATTTTCAGGAGGACATTGAAACTCTGATTTTACTCGCGGTGGTGGCAAAAGCTTGTTGTGTCGCACCCTGATTGAGAAAGTCGGAAAATTTAGAAATTCATAATAAACACTGACGCCATGACTTCTGGGTGCAGAAATATCTATCTTGAGTTGGGGATTAAATAATGTGTGAAAACAATAATGTAGTGGATTTATGCGAGGGACGCAAAAATCAAAGTCAGCGGTCCTGTCATGCCTTTTCAAAACCTTTTTTCATTTCTTTGTGTGCTGATGGGAACGCTCGGACAACTGGCCTCGGAGGATAAATGATACTTGACCTACATCTACAGCACAAAGCCCTAGAGTGTGTGTGTGTGTGTGTGTGTGTGTGTGTGTGTGTGTGTGTGTGTGTGTGTGTGTGTGTGTGTGTGTGTGTGTGTGTGTGTGTGTGTGTGTGAAGGCTCAAGTTGCTGATTATTCCTGGATCGGTCCTGGCGAAAAGGTGGAAAATGCAGGCGTCGATCCCATCGCGGAAAACGTTGAGAGATTTGTTTTTCAAGGGGACGTAGCCAATGTGTCTGCACGCACTCTCACCCGCAACCGTCTGTGTTTCTGTGTGTTCAGTGTGTATTACGGACCAGACGTCGTGCGGCTGCTGTGTGATGCAGCAGCAGATCCACAGGATGAAGATGCTCTTTAAACATGAGCCTCGGTGAGCTGGAGAAGGAACTGACAGAAACAAAGAGCATCCTGAACAATGTCAGAGGTGAGACACGTGTGACACAAACCGGAAGAGAGTGAAAGTCATCAAAACATCTTAAACAGCTCCCCACACACTCAATCCTGTGTAGCTTTATGTTTTTCTCTTCCCGGTTACATACTGTACCCCGACGCTGAAGAGAAGGGGTATTAAACTTTCAGACTCCAGGACCTTCAAATAGAAAGTAAATCCATTCATCCTCGCTCAACTGAGCTGCTGATTCATGAAAACAAAGTAGAGTCCTGTGCCACCCAACGATGACACTCGCAGTAGAGATATAAACAAGATTAGTCGTACACACCGGTATGCAGGCTTTTATGATCACACACAAGGTGGTGCACACTTTTATTTTTGCATAGTATATATGATGTATTTGCATCATTAGAACATATACAATGCATGTGAATAGACACAACTGTCTGTGTACAGAGGAACAAGTGTGACATTGTGTTGATTTGGAGATAATAAAAGTTAATTTGACAGGTGATGTGCCTTTGTTATTCAATTTGGTATGTATTTCAGCTTGCCGCACAAACACACACATTGACATACACATAGACCATTAATGGAAATAGGTAGCAGTCAGAGGCATTGATATAATCTGGGAGTCATAAGGCTGCTAGCATTTGGCCCGTGACTACATCACAGTAAACAAGTGCCTTTAATGGAAGCTTATTACAAATGAATATAAACCACGGATGGGCTGTGAATTCCTTCAGTTGAATAAATACATGACGTAGGAGCATCTTCATGCTGCACACATAGACATACCAGTCATTCCTGCAGCCAACTCCTATGAGCAGGAAGCCCTGACATACTTTAAAGGAATAGTTTGACATTGATAAAGTTAATGTCAGAGAGATAAAGGTCTCACTCAGAGGATCATAGGACTTAATAAGGAAGTATCAATTTGATACAACATTGCTTGGTCAAATTGCTGATTATGCTATTTGTGGGTATTTTAGGGCATTTTTGGCATTTACTGGCAGCAATCTCTCCACTAAGCTACTGTACAATCTACAGTATGTCTACTAAATAACACAGCATCTAACTGTAAGTAAAGCATTTGTTTTACTGTTATGATACAACGTTACATTAAAGTCTTACTGTGTATTTAAACTGCACGTTTGGTCATAAAGACATTGACTTGTTTCACCTGTATAATAAACTCAGTAACAGTACTTTCCAAGAAGTCCTTGGTCATAAACCAAAGTATTAGACAAATTTAAATTTACCTAAAGAAAAGACTGGATTTTCTATTATTAAACCGAGGTACAATCTTTCCCCTAAACCACATAACGTGTGAGTTACAAAACATAACCATATCAACATGTTTGTAACATCTCATGATGTTAATAGGGAACATAATCTGGGTGGCATTGCATTTCCTTCAAAACACATTTTGCTGTTGCAAATTAGTTCAAGTTATATATATATTAATGTGTTCGTAGAAATATATATAATATATATTTAATCACATACATAAAAACACAGCCAGTAAAACACACGGGAATGTGTACAAGGCTTTCATCGCCAACGGCTGCTCCACTGTAATTGTTGTGCACAAACAAACATCTGGCTTGGTTTCTAGTTACAGCTGATCGCAGCAGGGCTTAATGAGATGACCACAGCCACGAAAGAAAACTGAACCTAAATGTTAAAGACAGATGAGACAGAAACAGATTTTTGCTTTAAAGTAGTTTTCTTGTGATTACAAGAGAGGTATTTTGTGATAGTGACCAGGTTATTTTCTTACTATCACAAAGGAATAACACTGTGAATATAATGCAGATGTTCACCATTTACTTCATGGCTTCGTGTGCTTTGTTCACACTGCAGAGGGCAACGATGCAGGCTTGTGTTTATGTATAGTAAACAAAATGTGTACAAGCCAGAGATTGCAATCTGATTTGTTGCTGCTTCGTCTATGAACCCCAAGTGTGTGTGTGTGTGTGTGTGTGTGTGTGTGTGTGTGTGTGTGTGTGTGTGTTTAAGTAAGAGTGGGTGCACATGTGTTGGTCATCTCAAGTGTGATCCATCGAACTTCTGACTTTCCACTGTGAGAATGAAGCCAACTGCAGCTACAGCAAACGTCTGACACCTTTCATACGCTGCCAAAGAGTGACCGTAATGGAATGGAAATGTGATGGAAATGTCATGAGTGGTGGCGGCGGGGCACACACACACACACACACACACACACACAGCCACTGAAGAGCCAGGACTTACATGGAGTTATCTGGCTGAATTATGGTGACTCTGTTACTCCCTCCTCACTCCCACCTCTGTCTCTCTCCTCCTTCCTCTCCTCGTCCTCCCCTCCCCAAATGTGCAACAACCTGAAAACAAAGAGTCATTTATGACATAGTTCCTTCCCTGCATCTTAACACTCTTTCCCTCTTTTCTCTACAGTTTCTTTGAGTCCCATCTCTCCTCGCTCCATCTCTACTCCTCCTTCTCCACCAGCCCGTCATCCTCTCCCCTCTTTGAACGAGGAGGGATGTGGTGAAGGTATTTGGAGAATTCCTGCTGACCAAACCAACGCCGCCTGGCATGCTGTCTCTGCTCTCACATGGAACAGCTCTACCCAAATAAGGCTGGACTTTTTAACTAGACGTAAGCGGACAGACAGGGAGAGGGAGCTGCTGAAAGGCCATGCCCTTTTAAGGATGAAGTTTCCTTTTTTTCCCCCTCCTTCCTCTTTCTCCCTCCTATTTCTCCTTCACACTCCCTCCTCCCTCTCTCTCTCTCTCTCTCTCTCTCTCTCTTGGTAGACTAGTGAAGTCATCTTTCCTCATCTGCTCCTTTTTAAGCCGGCCTTTTTGAGAGGGAGGTCCCTGCGACGCTTATACAAACACTCAGTCAAGCATCCACACTCGACCACGCACACTGCACTAGTAGCCAGCAGAGAATTGACCAATTCCTTCACACAGTGAGTATACTTTTCTTTTATTCCTCCTTGTAGGATGAAACTTCTGGGACATTTAGTAGGACGTCGCTTTATAGACCTCTCAGTCAAGAGTTTTGAGGCCTTCCTGGCTTCCTATATGAAAAAAAATACGAATGTGTTCTTTATCTTCTGTGTTTGAATTTAGAAGTTGTAGTCATTTCAAAATAAGAGCAGTGTGATCATCCAAAGGTCCAAGGAGAGGTCCGTATGCAAATACACTTTGGGATGCATTTGAATAATAGCTATCTCATATACGTATATATCTAAGTAGGAAGTTTACTAAAGTTTCTGAAAATGATATCAGAGTATCATACATTTGTTTGAGTTACTGTTGCCTTCTGTGTGTAGAATTAGTTTCATGTGATCGAGCGAGTGTTATTCACTTGTTCAGTTCAACTGTGACTGGTTCAGATATTATTTCAGGGTTAATATATTTTCCATGTGAAGTGAGGATAGGTTGAAGCTCTCTGTCCGTGTCCATACTTCTATTTGCACAAGCAAATAATCATCTGCCATATACTTGGGCTTTGGAGGCATGAAAGGTAACGACACTTCCTAATGAGCACAGACAGACAGACTAGTACAGTGTCCGGCCCTGAACCTGTGACACATGGGTGTATTTAACAAATAAAGCAATTTATCAACCACAAATGAGAGGCGAAATTTAGGCAAATGAGAGGATGGGAGGAATCGGTAAAGTCAGTACATGTCGGGAGTGGATGCGTGAAAATATGCTGCATGGATGTTGTGATGTAAAAAACAAGGATAAGTAACCAAAAGCCGGTGGTATGAGGGGAGAGGAAGAGTGCCAATAAAGGATTGGACTCACAGGGCCCAGGTGTGTCCAATGCCGCTGATTAGACTCAATCCGGCCTGCAGCCCTGGAGATAGAAAGCATAACAAACAGACATGCAGAGATACATTCTCATACATTTCTAATCTCTGTTTAACAAGGTTTTTTTTTTTTTAATAACTGAAAACAATATTTAAAAGCTTTGTGTTAAAGATGGCGGCACACCCAGTGATTCCAGTAACAAGCAGGCCAGAAGTAACATAAGTGAAGTGTACCAGCAGTTTAGCTTCTAAGCAGCAACAACAAGAGCAGATAACAGTATCTCCACTGCCAATCATGTGGCAGCACATAAACACAGCAGAACCCACCACATCCGTGCAACAGAGCGAAGGGGGCTTATCGGGCAGCACTACTTCAGAGTCAGTGGAAATACATCATCTCAGACGCACAGCAGCTATTACGTTTGTCAGAAGAATGAGCAGAACCTGGAAGGGTCTTGGCATTGGCAGCAGTTTTAGAAAAAACGCTTTCGGTGCTCATAAAAGTCTGGCAAATCTGAGCAAAAGCAGCAGATTCATAAACCAGAGCCATGAAACAAAAGAGGATGTAGTTACAGCACCGAACATCAGCATAAGAGAGAGCGTCCTTCAACCTGAGGATGCTTTTAGCGTGTTTTACAACCCCGACCTCTATAGCATACAATTATTACAATGACTGTTAACAACTCCCAGGCAGTTTATACGTGCCAAATCATTATGTGGTGGTTAGCTAGTTAACTTGTAGGGGAGGCGAGGCCGCATGACGCCATGTCCTCTCAAGCTGTTGCCACAGGCCTCACACTGGTTTCCTGCTCTGCTGTGAGGATTTACCATGGTAATAGAGAAACAGAGCAAAACACAACGGTGAGAACTGGATGGATGGAGGGACTGAGGGGATGAAGTCATGTTTGTGGGATACGGCGCTTTAGGATAACAGATGTTATTTTACTTTTTGTATTGTAGTCTTTTTCAGCAGGTCATTAGTTTTATTTAATTGCTCAATCACTGCTCAATAGAAACGTTCCTTGGAAACATTTGATGACCGACATCTAACTTTCTAACTCACTTTTAATGATATAATTACTGTTAGAAATATGTTTTCTTGAGTGAAAGGGGTCATTGAGTTGTCCAGGGTTCTTACATGAACCCTTTTAGGCCCTGGGTTCATCGAGAAACCCTTTGATGTGCTTGAGGACTCGCTCAGATTTAAATAAGGTTCCTCCAGAAGCTGTGAGCTGAAGAAAAGTGCTTTCTGGAAGCCACTGTGGTGGTCAGAGGTTCCTGCAGGAGCCTTTAGGTTGTTGAGGGTTCTTCCAAGAACCTCACCTTTAGGGACGTTTACTTGGAGAACCTTCGATGTCATTTTAAGTTCTTTGAGTACCCAATTGGAAATTTGAGTAATCTAATCATATTTAAATGGTTTCTTTGGTACCCTATTCAATATTTGAGGCACTTTCAGTTTTTACAGTTTTTTCCTTTTAAATATAAAATCTTTTCCATTTCTTATTCATCTGTAGAACTTCTTTAAATGACACTTACAATGTAGGTTCAACATGCATGCTTTTGCAAGTTGCAGGGACAGATTTTAGTTGTTGTTGATGCAGTATAGTACCAGTACCAATACCAGTAGTACTTATAGCACTTGTAGAAGGAGTAATTGCAGAAACAGCTGTAGCAAATATATGAAAGGTTACAGGATTCAATGTAGCATCCCTTACTTTATACCCCTGCTACTGAAAAGGCAGTTTACAGAAATGATGTGAGTACTGCCTCAAATATTAAGAAGCAGCCAGACAACACAGAAGCTTGTTTGGCAGATAATCCTGAGTTATTGGCTCTGGGCCGGGTCCCAAGGATAACAACAGGTCCCTAGATACACATAAATACCAGAAATAGAGACCAGGCCTTGACGGACTTCCTTGACCTCTTAAAATATTATGTGATGGTTGTCATGCAATGCTCACAAACAGACTAATACTGGACATAAGGGAGAAATAGTGCTTCTCTTCGCTTCTCTTCTGAAGGCAGTGAGTTCATGCGGTTAACATAGCTTCTATTTCTTTCCCTACAAAGAATGTAATGTGTGTGATTTAAAATTGTGGTCCACAGAGTAGTTTATGAGGCTAAGAACTAGAGGCCAATGGAAAAAATAGACAGGTTACCAGAAAAACACATCACTCCGTGATAATGATTATATAATGACGTATGTCGGTGGGAATGACAAGTGTGTCTCTGTGTGTGTGTGTGTGTGTGTCCCAGGAAGAAGGAAACACAGACGTATGAAGATAATATATAGTATCTGAACTTGTGGTTGTATGTAAGTGAGCGTGTTGCCCATGCATGTGTGTTTGGTTTCTTGTGGCCTAGAAAAGCACCGCTGGGAATGCAAAGAATATTACACAGGGTTGGTGGTGAAACTGTGCGGACACTCCGGGCAGGAATCCATTAATGCCGTTGGCATGCAGACTCTAATATGCAGACATGCAGTAGATCTACTTGCAGCGGTGGAACAAGTACACAAGTGCTTTGTTTAGCGTTACCACAAGGTCAGAAATACTCCACTACTATTAAATCCTGTGTGATAAATGGTCCTTTACTTACTGACAGTAAATCAGACTTTCATTAGATCGTTTCCAGCTGCAGCAGTCAGCCGTTTTCGTGAAAAAGCTCTAATAAACTTACTGTACTCTACATTATCTGCTAGCAAGTGAACACATTGGAGCATTTAGCAGCCAACTACACAGATAATGGATTTATATTCAGCCTAGACTGTATATAGAGGAAGAAGTGAACAAAGGAACCGTGACGACGTCACCCATTGGTTTGCAAACTGCCGTTATTATGAAGTGCTTGAGTTTGTTACTTTGGCTGTCGCCATGTTGACTTTTTGTAAACCAGAAGTGATACGAGAGGGAGGAGCTAAGTACAACCGAACGCTGACTAAGACATTTTTAGGCAACCACAAAGGTTACAACTAACTTTCATGAACTGAAAACACATTATGAAAGAGTTAAAGCTGTAAGACGAAAACGTTGACAACTCCCAGACCGGGAGACCTGTCAATCACAAGCTAGCCCCGCCCTAAAGCATCCCCTGCTTTATGGTCTATTTGACTCTAAATGGACCATCATTTACTAAATGAACATCATGCGGTATTGAAGAAGACTTGAAACTAGAGATTGAGACCATAAACTCATGTTCACAATGTTTACTGAGGTAATAAATCAAGAGAGAAGTAGAGTCATTTTCTCATAGACTTCTATGCAACCAGATTTTTTTGACATAGAGGAGTCGCCCCTATTAGAAAGAATGTAACTTTAAGGCACTTCCGTATTGGCTTCACATTCAGACCCGGATGTTGCCGATTGTGTTACATTATAAAGTTGGAATTATAGGTAACTTCATGCTAAATCAATTTAAAAGGTGAGCATTGTGATTAAACCTTTGTATCTACGGTTTTAAGGATTCACATGCCCTCAGATCAGTTGAAGAGTTGTGTGGAGAGAACGATGGAAGGCTGGATGTAAGGGAGCAATGGAGGAAAGAAATAAGGAAAAGGAAAATATAAGAAAGAATTAAGTAGGGAAAGGAGAAAGAACATGTGTGTTAGCTTCAGTTTGTACATCGTCAGTATTATGAGACAGATTTACTTAAAACATAAAAAGACTTACGTCACTCCAGTCTTGGCCCATCTTGACATTCTGTCACTTGCAGTGAATTAATACTGCCAGCTGGAAACAATCCTGTGACCGATTGAAAAACAACATACACACAAAAGGGGTTGCAAATTGTTCGTAAACTAAATTTTATTGTTGCCCTCGATCACAACATTTCCCGTCCTGTTCCAGAGATGAGCCTCCTCCAGTCAACTCCTGGGTTTTAACCTTTAACACTTGAACTTTGAACCTCCCCAGGAACAGGAAGTTGAAGCGACCTGACATCAAGATGGCAACAAAGGTTGGATGGTGCAGAAAGCACTTTGATATGGGGTTTTGCACTTGGCTGTCGGCCCAAAGGCAATACAGAGGCATAAGAGGCAAAATGCTGGCAATGATATATGTGTTGACACCAGGAGAGAGAAAGAGAGAGTGTGTGTTTGTGTAAAAGGAAAGAAATATGCAAATGCTGATATAGAGCTCCCATTGTACACCACTTTGCCTCGGACACAGGTCCTGATGGGGCTAAATGGTGTGTATTAGGAGACACAACGCTGTTAACGCCACTGTTCTGGGAAAAGGTGTTCAAATTAAGTGCTGAGCCTACGCTTATATACACGCTTTTGAGTTGCATGTCCTCCATTGTATTACATATTATATACAGTATGGTATATTTAAGGAGTATCTGAGTGTGTTTGTAAGTATATGCCTTCAAGTTAGATGATTTGCTCAGCGATGCATGTTTGTGCAACAGCACTGCAATGTGAATATTAGCTGTTTGCATCGCCTTAAACATTTTAATTTTGGACAAAAAGGTGCAAGAAAACAGTAAGTTTCTAAAATCTATATGTTGTCATAAGTATAATCTCTGCTTTGAATTCTCAAGATGGCAGATAAGGATGATTCCAGTGAAGATCCAACTACGGATCATCACATTTACTTAGCTCTCACACTTTTTCCAGAGGTCATTTTTTTTCGGGACTCTTTGACTCACTCCTTAATTTCATTGCATCGCCCCTTCCTCCATTTTGTGCTCTCTTTAGGGAGTCGGCATGGCTAACAAAGGTCCCGCCTTCGGCATGAGCCGGCACGTTCAGGATAAGATCGACAGCAAGTACGACTCTGAGCTGGAGCAGATCCTGGTGGAGTGGATCAGCCGCCAGTGTGGCGCCGGTGTGGGAAAGCCAGAGGCCGGAAAAATGGGCTTCCAGGCCTGGCTGAAGGACGGATGTGTGAGTGCAACACGTCTGTTTGATTACTTTTTTTGTTTCTTCTAGATTTTATGTCAAAAAAGCTGGTGTCAAAATACATCTTAAAGTTCATAAATCAGCCTAATAAACAATATACCGACTAAGAATCACAAAACTATACAGTTTAAATGTCTATTTGTTGCTATGAGATCCACTACTGTTTTAAGTCAAAATTTGGACAAAATCTACATAGAAAAGCAAAATAAAGCAATCAAACTAAAACTGAATTCAAAAGGATCAATTAAGCCAAATACAATTTTGAATGGCTGTATGTAACTTTTGCTAAATATTTTAAATCGTATTTACCTGATTGATATTTTTGTTAATGTTTCTTTTTTTACGTTTCTTCACCATCCCCTTCTCCTCTACCTCCCGTCACTCCGTCTGGTCTAGGTTCTGAGCGAACTGATCAACAGTCTGTTCACCGGAGACAAACCTGTGAAGAAGATCCAGAGCTCAACCGCTGCCTTCAAACAGATGGAGCAGATCTCCCAGTTCCTCAACGCTTCGGAGAAGTATGGCGTCACCAAGACCGACATGTTCCAGACTGTGGATCTTTGGGAAGGTGAGGCGGGGTTTCATGGTAGAAGACATACAACCTGGCTTGGGTTTAAGCACTTTGTTTGTGCGGTAGAGGAAAAAGTGCTTGGATGTGACGATGCACGTTTGGAAGTTTCATAATGTGAGTGATAATCCTTGCTGTGTGTGTGTGTGGGGGGACAGGTAAGGACCTGGCGGCGGTGCAGAGGACCCTGTCAGCTCTGGGCAGCTTGGCCTTCACTAAGGATGAAGGCACATACAACGGAGACCCCAACTGGTTCTTCAAGTGAGTCCAATACATGACATGTCAACCGCTTTATCTACTCCAATTAGAATAAGTGAACCCTGCAGTTTTAGGTCTATTAATTCGGGGACTTTTTTTTGCAGGAAATCCATGGAGAACAAGCGGGACTTCAGCGACGACCAGCTGAAGGCGGGCAAAAACGTGATCGGTCTACAGATGGGGTCAAATAAGGGAGCCTCTCAGGAGGGCATGAGCTATGGAAGATCCCGACAGATCCTTTAAATATCACTGAGCCACAGATACCCAAAAACCTCTTCAGCCCCTTAATCCCTTCTTAGAGCCTGTAAGCGTCTAACATCATCATAAAACATCTTCCGCTTCCGAATTTAGCTACTTTCGAACAATAAATCCCCCCCTACTTCCCTGGTCTTGACACTTGCCCCGAGCCCCTTATCTTTACGCTTGCACTGGTGATCGTCACAGAGCTCACCATGCTTAGTCCTCCCCACTGCAGAGAGGACCAGTACAGCGTTTGTAGTCTTAAGTGTAGTAAAGTAACCATGAAAATGACCAATGCCTCTCGGAGGTAAAAACAAGATGACAATGTGCCATAACTGACCACTGTCTCGTCACTGATACATAATAAATACATGTCTGAATTATGGCCTTTTACTTCGTAGATTTTAGTAACATTTGTTCTGGATTCCGACACAAATATCAGTCTGTGTTTACGTAATTTACAGAAGGATGTTCTTTTCCAAACTACCATTACATCCCTAGATTTACAATATGGTTCCTTGTTAATTTTTCCTAACCACTTCCCACAATGCTACGCCTGCTGTATCAGCGCCAATATTTTTGTACATTGTCTTATTAAATGACTTTGAAATACATTTCTGAATTGACTTTGTGATTTTTTACCTTTCTGGGAAAGAAAATTGAGACACACTCACCATTCGCCGGATTTTTCTTTTACTACCATGGATAGTCGAGTGTGTCTTAAAACAACATGAAAATGGTGGCAGAATCTAGAGTCTATAGGTGCAAAGATGCTTCTCTTTCAGTGGAGTTGAGCTAAGAAAGCATCTCTTCAGAGACAGGAGTAACTACAGAAACCAATAAACTCTTGATGTCCGAGCATGACCAGAGTTTTAACGCAGACTTGACAAAATGTGAACTATCCTTAAACGTTGGAGAATGCGTTTCATTGCAGTTTAGCAGCTACATGTGTGAGCTACATTGTTGCTCAGTGTTCCAAAAAGGTCAAAGCTAGCCTTAATACAGTTCTGTTGTGTTAAATTAATTTTAGTTTTGTTTTGTTTGACGTTTTGTGTGATGTGAGGGACGGCACTGTTGATACGTTACTGCCAATACTTTGATTTAAGACCAAATATTTGCAAATCGGATGACGGTCCCATTAACTTCAGCTTTATTTAGTGCTAATTAGCGAATGTTAGCATGCTAACAGGCTACGCTAAGATGGTGAACATGGTAAACATTTACAGCTTATCTGCTTAACATCAGGCTAAAATCAGTGTGTTAGCATAGTTATTAGATAGTAGCTATATTAGTTAGCATGCTGGCGATAGCATTTAGCTTAAGTAAAGCTGCTTAGCTTAGCTGAATAATATAAGTCTTGTTAGTTTGTACAAATTCTGATAAATTTCTGTCTACAGCACACATACAGAATCTTCTATTTTTCATACTACAATGTCACAATAACATACTATCAGAGTGAATAACAGGGATTTTGTGTGTAAATGTGTATTAAAAACCACATCAACAGTCAAAGAATAATCCATCACGTCTTTTTATTATCATTCAGATCTGTGACTTGCACAGCAAACACAGTTTCCACCTTCAATCCGAACACTTCTTCCCATTAAAAAATTAGAACTCTTTAATACATTTTTACAAAACACTTTGTATAAATCATTTAACACGCTTGATATATTTATCTGTACAGCAGGCACACGATGTGTATATATTACACTTCATAAAAAAATACATATACAAATCCCACACTTGAAAAATCCCACTTCAAGTTTTTTTTTTTATCAGTAGTTGGTTGATAACCCGCAAATAACGACCCCCCAGACTTAAAGATCAAATACATCAAACAACACCTCAGAAAATAAATGTAGTTTATATAAAAAACAAACAATCAGCAGTATTCTTGGAACCTCATATTTGAGGACACTTTGTCATGGAAGACCACTCATATTACAAGCACACACACTCATGTCACACATTCACACACACGTCACACACTCACAAATTCGTACCTTCCTGTAGTGCAAATTTACATTTTTTTTTCTCTTGGTTTAATGAGTTCTCAGGTGTTCGTAAAGTACATCCCACCAATCTGTGAGCTCAGTTCTTCTCCGTGTACAAATCTCGACACAGACAAGCCGGGACATTAAACCCTGTTAGGGCCTTCCAGTTCCTGCCCGACCCTTAATCTGACCCAAACCTAATCCTGATTGGAAACTTTAACCCCAGTACTGACAAAACAACCCCACTTTAGAGGATTGTCTTCACGTTTTCTTTCCTCGTGAGGACATTTGTTCAGGGCACAGGTGTACAAGAACACACACACACACACCTTTCAATAAAAGGCCATGTGTTTGGGACAAATAATCCACTCTTCAGTCAAGTATATCTTGCAATCTACACTGTGACCCCCCCACACCACCACCACCAGCAGCAGCACAGAGAAAGGTGAAAGGGAGGAGAGGGTGAGAGCCTGAGACGTCCCATGAGCAAAGACAGCGAAAGGTTTCAGACCCATCACCTGGCTCAGTGCTATGTGCTATGTCGCCAGCCACTCCCCATTCAAAAGTGGCGCTTTGGCTTCGAAGTCCAACACTGCATGCGGCTCCACCCCCGAGTCATGCTCCTCCTCGTCCCCCACGTCCTCCTCCACCAACGCATCCTCCACTCCTCTCCCTCGGCGCCCTCCCCTGGCCCGGTGACCTCCCCGTCTCCTGCGCAGGCAGAGGAGGCCCCTGAGGTCCAGGTGGCCCAGTGTGACCTCCAGTGTGTAGTACAGGGACCAGAAAAGAGCAAAACAGCCCAGCAACAGCAGGAACTGGAGGTGGGGGGAGGGGGGTGGGGGGGACAAAGGAGGTAAATCACAAGGAAGTGAAAGTTAAATTGATCACCAAGTGTAAGTTTTAGTATTCCTTCCTGGTTCAGGATCAGCTTGGATCTCTTACTGAATGTTTATGGGATTATTTGGCATGTTTGCTAAAAGGTCAGCAAAAGCACATTAATGCTTCTTCAACATGGATGGTGCAAATCCTACAATTAACATCACAACTTCACTTTTAACACAGTAACCAATGTCAGATTCACTTCCTGAGTGAAGGTGAGAATTATTTTTTTCCCACCACAAATAGTAACTGGCAGGCAGGATTTCCTGCTAGCCGGCGTCCCTCCCTTCATTTCCACAGCTCCAATAATTATGTTCAGGGTTAAGGCTTCAAATGAGGTTTAGGTTTGGCAATTGTCAAGAAAGGTGTTTTTGGTTAATACCTCCATTCAACATACCTCAATTCTGCATATAGCAACAATTTTCTCTCGTTTACTCCGAGTAACAACCTTTACACATCCCTTTAATAGTGATTTTCTAAAAAGGGGTGAGCAGTCTGGTTTTTCCAATATACATTATATAAGAGAAGACAGAAAGTTTAAAGAGAGGCAGAGGAGACAGAGGGACAAGGTAAACAGTTCACTGTTTACCTTGAGGTTGTTGGAGGTGAAGGGGCTGACGATCTCTGGAGGGATGTCCAGGCCTGGAGGGCAGGGCAGAGAGAAGCTGCTGTCCAGATACCTGCCACTCATAGCCTCCTCCACCAGCCTGTCAATCGAGGTGCAGCCAATCAACACGCAGTCAGTCAAAAACACTAAGACAATCGTTATCACTGCATTCAGGTGACAAGTAAAATAATAATTCTAACGGTAAACCACAAGCATTTAGCAACTCAGATGACTTCAACACTGTCCAGACGGCAGCGGAGGTCTTACCTCCGTCTGTCCTGGATCTCGCTGGGGGTCATAGAGGAACCATACAGGGTCAGCTGCCACTGCTTCAACACTCCCGACGCTGCACACTGCGCGACAGTCCACTCTTCTACAGCAACAACAACACGAGCAATGACGAACAATACAAAAGGGAGTGGAATTTTCCCCCACTGCTAAAAAAAAAAAAAAAAAAAAGACATTCCCCTCCCAGTCGCTTGTGTCGGTGCGTGAGCTTACTGTGGTCAGACATCTTGAGGGTGTACTGGCCTTCAGCTCTCTCCCCCCAGCAGCGCACAGTGGAGAAAGTCCAGTCCTGGTAGCCTGACGGGTCTCTATGAGCCAAACAAAAGAGAGAATACGGAATTAAACTGCAGTCAAAACACATTTTAATTCAAGTTCTAGTCGCAGGGTTTGTACCTGTCGATGGCGCGGCGCGCCCCGATGACCGACTCCATACCGCTGGGGCAGACCAACACAATCTCCACGCTGCCACGGCAAGGGTGGTTTATGGTCACGGTGACGGCCACGTGCTCCAGCGTCTCCATCCCAGAGTGTCGGAGGTCAGCAGCAGAGACTGAGGGGGAGGAGGGAGCAGCTTAGTGAGTGTGTTTTTACCATTTCCTGGATCGATGAGGGAAGTCACCGGCCCGTAAATGGAAACGTCCGACACAACATTATGACAAATAAAAATGCAAACACTCGAGAATATGTGAAAACATAATTATGCAATCACTTTGAATAAATTAAAAAGGTTTCTGCAGGGTTCACGAGTTGACTTTAAGACATTTTTAGTCGCACAAAGAATGCAATTTAATACCTGTCTAACAACTATACCTGCCATAGTTAGACAAGTATGATGGAAACCAGTGGGCATGAGCCTGAGAGAGAGTTGCGTACTGGGAAAAATAGCGATAAAAACAAAATCTAGTTAAATTCAATCTTCCATCAGACTCTCCATCTTTCTTTCTCTCTTTGAAGTATCCTCTTGCTCTCCCTCTCTGTAAGTGAGCCTCGGTGCTCTCTGACCATGTAGGGCCGCACGCATCCTCGAGGCAGGGAGGGACGCCAAGGGACGAGGGAGCGAGGAGAGTAAACAGAGGTGAGGAATGAAAAGTGTCGGGGGGGACAGATGTAGAGAAAAAGGAGGGGGGGGGGGGGGGGGGGGGGGGGTCAGGAGACGGAGGCAAGTGGAGGAGAGGCGCTGAGAGAGCGAGTGAAGGGGATGTGTGGGACGGGCAAAAAGAGAAGGAGAGGAAATAGAACTGGCAGTTCAATATCCAGTGGATAAACTTTCTCCTTCAGGGCGTTTGTATCAGTAATAAACACCAAACTATTTTCCAGGGAACTGAAGGACCCGTCTACGCTCAGAGGTGAGAGGATGAAGACATGGAAATGTGTGGGAAAGTACTTACTGCTCTGCCCGAACCACATAGGTCTGTTGCAGAGTTTCCTAAATCCTGCATGAGGTTTACATGAGCTAAACGCAGAGTCTGACCTGTATTATACTGGGACCCTCTAACCACGTCATGTGTCCCACTGTTCAACACCTTTTGGGGTCGAGTATCCAAAGTTGTTGGTAAAACAGATATTGCCACTACTGCTGCTCTTGAAGACTCAATAAGATTTTACTTACTTACTCAAGGTACGCGAAACATGGCAAAAACATTTGAATTTGTACTTGTTATTTTGTTGCGAATATGAAAATAAAGACTTGAACGCAAAAACAAGATATGTACAAATATATAGAGTATATGTGGACAAAATCATTTTGGGGGTTAGGGCAAATTAGGGTGGGCCGTTCCAATGAATTGAATATGTGATCATAAACTCTGAGCATGCTTTGGTTAAGAAGACAGGAGAGATTGCTATTTCTCTCTCTCTCTCTCTCTCTCTCTCTCTCTCTCTCTCTCTCGTCTCTCTCTCTCTCTCTCTCTCTCTCTCTCTCTCTCTCTCTTCTCTCTCATCTCTCTCTCTCTCTCTCTCTCTCTCTCTCTCTCTCTCTCTCTCTCTCTCTCTCTCTCTCTCTCTCTCTCTCTCTCTCTCTCTCTCTCTCTCTCTCTCTCTCTCTCTCTCTCTCTCTCTCTCTCTCTCTCTCTCTCTCTCTCTCTCTTCTCTCTCTCTCTCTCTCTCTCTCTCTCTCTCTCTCTCTCTCCTCTCTCTCTCTCTCTCTCTCTCTCTCTCTCTCTCTCTCTCTCTCTCTCTCTCTCTCTCGTGTTTTCTGTCTGAGTCGAGTGTGCATCGTTTTTTTATAAAAACAACTCTGACACACTGGATTCACAGACTCACGAGGATGTGACCGCTTTCATCGGGTGTTCACGTGGGAAGCCGGCGGTTTGTGCTTCTGCCAAAACACATAGAAACAACAACCACCGCTGAGCAGCGTGAAACGTGTGTTTTATTGCAGTTTTTTCTGAAACTTTTTAAATTTTGTACAGATGCACTTTGTGAGTCTTTTCTGTAACTGTCAGCAACTTTTTGCTTTGTGCTGAAGAAAGACACACACACACACACACACACACACCTTGGCTGTGCTCCTGACCACAACGAGGCCATAAAAGAGGGAAGATATAGATCGAGTGAGCAGAGGAACAGAGACGAGGGAGCTGGAAAGGTTTCTGCTCCAATGAGGTCACCATGAGCATGTTTGAAAAAGTGTGTGAGGGATTAAAGAGAACCGATCAGATTATACACAGACAGTCCGATGTGACGGATCCAGAGATGCGAGAAATGCAAAAAAAAAAGAAAAGAAAAGGAAGAAAAGCAACTGAGGAGTCGTGAAATACAGAGACCGACTGGGAAGAAGAAGGAGGAATCTGGGAAAAATCTCACTCAGTCTTTCACTGTGTACGCAGGAACTCACAAACAAGAGAACATTACCTAATATGGAGAGGCAGACTGACTGAGGAGCAGACAGGGAGGGAGGGAGTCAGCTACGTAGCGCAGTGAGTAAATTCAACAAGCAGCTGTTCAATACAGAGCTGAGAGAGTGCGAGAGGAGGAGGAGTTACCTTTCCAGGTTCGGACCAGCTCGTCTGGATAATTCGGAATGGGCGCTTCCTTCTTTATCACTGAACTCTGATAGGACACGAGAAACGGCACCGACTCCCACACCTGAGAGGGGGGAGGCAGGAAAGTTAGGGCCCCGGTGGTGACTTATGGTAGAAAGTATAAAATCACATTTGTAATTTACTTAAACATGAAAATAGCTCGTGGTTGCAGCCCTGTGTGTGTGTGTGTGTGTGTGTGTGTGTGTGTGTGTGTGTGTGTGTGTGTGTGTGTGTGTGTGTGTGCATGTACCTTGGCAGCGTTGACGAGTCTCCACGCATTGAGCACACCGAAGCCGTGCTGGTGGCTGTGGTGGAAACCGGCTCCGTTCACCCTCCAGTCTGCACTGCTGTCACACTGATAGGACAAATAAAAACGGTGGTCAAATAAATGTTTTTTTTAAAAGCCTGAGCCGGAGTTGCCTAAACATTAGCATCCCTCATCAGGAAAACTAAACAGCAGCTGTATCATAAAGATAAATGTTAGATTTGTATCAGATTAAAGGTACCCTGTACGTTGACCCCATTGGCCTACCTCGGTGGCAGTGAAGGTGACGATGTGCTGCACGTCCCTCCAGCTGAGACAGGGACGCACCTGCAGCATGAGGGCCACCATTCCTGCCGCCAGCGGGGCCGCGGCGGACGTGCCGGTGTGGCCCTCGGTGCAGCCGGTCCCCCTCTGCATGGACCAGTCCGACGTCACCTGCGGAGACAGACAAGATGGGCTGACCGGAGACACGAAACACGGAGACTCGTGCACGATGTGGAAGAACAAACACAAACACAAACTGGCACTGACATATGGGAGTAAACACGGGGACGGATGAGTGAATGCAAACCTTTCGCAGAGTGAATGCAAACCTTTCGCAGAGTGTATCCAACAGTAACTATGTTCTGCACCTAAACAACTAGCGAAGAACACTTCATCAAGTGCCAGCGTCACAGAGCGACATATTTACTGCAGGAGGCCGGTGTGTGTGCGTCTCCAGCTAACGGAAAACATGAGGACTGTATGACAAGAGTTTAAAGCCCTGAGGAGGTCCAGCTTTGTAAAGGCATGACAGGATGTAAAGAGAAAAAGAACATAAATTAAAATGAAGAGTGGTAAAGTGAAAATGTATATACGCAGAGAATGGACATGGAGGAGAGTTTGAACTCCTGATAATGGTCGACTTAAACAAAGGATTTATGGAGAGGATTAACTTTACGAGCAAGTAGTGGAAAAAAGGACGAAGATACTATTTTTGAACATGTTTGTCTGCGTGTGTGAGATCAAAATCCACCCATTTACAAGGCGCACAAGTGCAATCATGTCGTCCATGTACACCACCCGCTGGTACCCGCATTAGTGACAGCCGGTCTGACAGCAGGATCACAGCGATGTGGGCTGAGGAGGAATTCCCAGCGCTCTGCGTTTACATGCGCCCCCCCCAACAGCTGTTCGAGCCGTGTAGAAGGTCCATGCGGATGCGTGTTCATCCGGAGCAGCTGTCCATGTGGTGAGAGTGTACAAGCATCATCGGGAGACAACCTCTGCACCTCTACACGCAGAGGCATTTGTGTTTAGAACATCCACATGTCGCATTGCAATCCATTAGAAACACTGAATCTCTTCAGGTAAATACAGATCGAGTACATCTAGAATGTATACAACCCTGTGTCATGTTTTGGTTAGCCACAGCTATTCCTTCGGGCTTGCGTAATCAAGAATCAGATGAATCAGCTGGAGTTTCCCCATTTCCAGGCTTTCCAGACTCGGAGCACTGTGATGAAATGCGTTCGTGAAGACAGCTGTTCCCCAGAACAGTGGGCAGTGTTTGGTACGCACTTGGCCTGCGAGTATACTGTGGTCAAGTGGTGGATCAGCTAAGCTCTTGCAGCCCAGGCAATGACACCCCCCCCCCCCCTAAACTGCAAATAGAACAGCGTCAAATAGAGGTCGGTGGCTTCGTTGGGTCATCCTGCATCATCAGCGCTTCAGAGAGCGGGAGTCATGAAGTCAAGTCCAGGCCACCAGCTTCTGTCCCACGCAATGCAAACTCTCATTTAGCATTTATTTCATCGGCCTTCCTGAAACAATTAAGCGAGTTCCTGGGCTTCCAATTCAAAGACAAATAAGCATCAAGCACAAAAGGTTTCAGCACTTGAAACCTTTGTGCTTTTAATAAACTAACGCTAATGTTTGTTACAGCTAAAATACAGAAATATTAAATAAACAACTCTCTACATGGACTGAAACGAGGAAATCAAATTCCTGAGACTGACAGCAAGTCCTGCAGCTCTTTACTGGACCTTTGTGTGTTCATTTATCTGCTCGGGTGTCACGAGCAGCTCAAACAGATATAAATGATTATGAGCATTTTTGGAGTCGCTCGTTATTGACTTCCTGTTGTTCCTTTTGCCGCTTGTCATCCATTCTCTGGTCTAGTCATCCTGTGTGTGTGTGTGTGTGTGTGTGTGTGTGTGTGTGTGTGTGTGTGTGTGTGTGTATGTAGGACCTACAATGCTCCTCAGCTGGCTTCTCCCGCTGCTGAAAGTGACAGCCAGCATGGACGCACACTCTTCAGCGTAGAAGGGCATCCTGCCTTGCTCATCGACCGCTCCTGCAACACACACAAGATTATGTATGAGGCACACACGTCCACACCCCAAACACAAGTGAGCACTCACAGGCCTGAGAGCCTCTGTGTCTTACCGATTGTGATGGTGTAGATGGAGTTGGCGTAGCCGTCGTAGTTGCAGTTGTCATTGTTTTGACCTCCATTGCCACTGGCTACCACGAAGATGCTACCGAAGCCTTGTCTGCCTGCAATCACCCCGTGCTGCAGCGCCGCCTGTGGAGGGGGGAAAATAAATAAATCATGCTGTTACAAAAAGAGGGAAGATTATACTTTTTGTGCTTACAGTTTCTCTACATGCTGTCTCCTCTGTAACTGAAGTGTTGCAGTGTACCGCCCCCTGCAGGACAAAGTCACTGCTCCACACAAACTGTCTTCCTCTTACCTTGCCCAGGGGATGAGGTCCATCCACAGTGTGTCCGTCATCATCGGGACCCCAACTAGAGGAGACAAGAGTCTCAATCAGAATCCAAGCAAGACTTTGTACAACGTGATACATTCTGGCATTAAAACATGATCGCATAGTCAAATATTGACCCTTAAGGGCATGGCAGGATAACCACGGCTCCACCGGGCCTTTGTCTTAAATAAAAGTGCTGGAAGTATCAAAAAGCTCAAACTGATAGAATAGATATCCTCACAATTAGATCTATGCAGAGAACACTTTATAGTATAACGTGTTCTCTGCATAGATCTAAGTGTGCAGACACTTAAAGGCATTAAAAGCTGGTAAGTCAACAAAGGTTGTCACGGGTAAATAAATACCTTACAGGACCGGAGAGTATCGGTTTGTTACCTGCAGCTGTAGATGTCGTTGACCTGGTAGTGCTTGTTGAAGGCTATGGCCTCCAGGCTGTCTGTCAGCAGGCCGTCTAGCACTCTGATGCCTGAACAAAACAAAGAGAGAGATGTGTGACAACACATCTATCCAAAGCCTCAGCTCCGGTCTCAGTGGTTCTGAGTCCTGGGACATGCGTGTTTAAAATTCCAGTTTGTCTGTACCTGCCACCTTGCTGCCGTAGGCCACCCCCACGGCACAGAAGCTGTTGTTGGGAACGGCCGCGATCTCTCCGGCACACCGCGTCCCGTGGTGGTTGTCGCTGTGGACGTCTGGGTGAGGCATGGGGTCCGGGTCGTTGGAGTTCAGGTCGTAACTGCCCTCTGGACTCTGAGAGGGTTGAAAAAAAAGTATTAATGGAAAAGGAATTGCTGGCAAGCTTCCAAACAGCTTTATTGGTCTCAAAATGTTCAGCCACGACAGCTCGACACACAGTTCATAAGTAACCGGACAAACCTACAATCCATTGATCATAGAATGACTCACATAGTTGGGCTGGATGTCCTGGTGGGTGTGCTCCACCCCGTCGTCTACCACCACCACCGTGACTCCTCGGCCAGTGATGTTGCGCTCCCACACCCCTGTTACGTTGATGTCCATTCCCTTATTGAGGTGATTGTGCTGCAAGAACAAGAAGAGTGAGGGTGAGGTGAGGTAAAGGAGAGGAAGCCTTCTCCCGCCTCTAAGCATCACTACGGAGTATTTGTATTACCTTGAAATGCACTTTGGTTATCTGATGTTTTTGTAACGAGGTGACACGTTCAAAATGTAACACTAACCTTTTGAAATAGGACTATATGTTGGTATTTACATGTTTCAGTCTTGAAACAAACACATTAAAAAAATCAATAAAGAATATGGGATGCAGATTATTTGACAGGTAAACTCTTCATTTATTAATTCTTGACAGTCACTAAGTTAATTCTAGGCACTAATTTAGAGTAAACCTGATTTACTAGACATCTAGCGATTGAGCAAGATGAAAACAAACACACACACACAATAGTCCAGATTCTCACCAGGTGCCACTGTTTGGGGTAATTGGGATCGTTGAAGGCCATGGACCTCTTGGAGCGGCTCAGCACTCTCTCCTGGGAGTGCCACAGGACATGAGGGTGGGCGGCCAGGACGTCTCCAGGCCGGCCACTCTTGCTCCAAATACCAAACGCAGATCCAGGCATGACGGAGCACAGCAAGTAGTGACCTTCTAGCTGTCCGATCTGGCCGTGGTTCTTCAGCCCGGCCTGCTCCGCTACCTGGGATGGAAAGAATACTGATGAGAAATTAAACTGGAACAATACTTGTGTTTTTTTCCCCCTGACCAAGGCAACATTACAACAGATTAGACTGTAGCCTTGCTAAATTCAGATGTCAGATCAGAGAAATTAAGCCCTGAGTTCCTAAATAAAGATCTAAATGTATCGGCTGAGTGTTCATGAAGCATTTACCCTGTTGGCTATCGCATCCAGGTGCACAGAGCTCTGTTCACCATCGTCCCCCCCACGATGTGAGCCCGAGTGGAGCCGGACGGCCCAGGACTGACCCAGGCCGCAGGAGAGTGACGGCCAGGGTGAGGGAGGAGAGGAGGCGGAGAAGGGCTTGGATGGGGCAACGGGGGGCAGCAGGGTCAGAAGCAAGAGGGCACAGGAGGACAGGAAGAGAAGGAGCAGGAACGTGGGAAAATACGGCGCTGGCATGGCAGCGGAGGGTGAGACACGGGGTCGACCAGACGAGCCCTCCTCATCTGAACAGCAAGCTGGAGACGAAGACAGACAGACGGGGAGAAAAGAAGTTAGTTGTGAGGGCAATGAGAACCAGTGGCTGGTTTGTTACCACCTGTGTGCTGCATTCAGAGGCCACTTATTAGATTCACAGCGTCGCACTAACTGGACACCAGTTCATAGCGCTGTGGCAGCAGCACATCGGATTAACACGCTGCGGTTACATCAGCGGTCCTGCACGGACTTCTGTGAAGAGGCTCTAACAGATGAATGCTATTTTATTAGCACTGTCAGGCTAAATAATTAAATAATCAAACGGATACCTCTGAGTTCAAGTGAGGCGTCTTCTAATTTGCAACCCACCATATTCTGGTTATGACATGTAAAGGTGGAGAATGAATACATGCACATGAAGTACACTTTAACTAGTATTTGTAGAGCAGTCAATACAAAACACAAAGTCTAGCTGGAACGTAACATGCGGCTGGATTGTGTGTGTGTGTGTGTAGTCGGTCACTCCCAAGCAGTGTTTGAATGGTTATATATGTTAGACAGTTAGGCCAGCTGTGATCCCGCCTGGATTTCAGATATTAAATAGTGACAGTGACATGAACCTAACTCTGACATTGATTGTTATGGACACTAAATGAAAAGGGGAAGTCATGTAGCTAGATGTCACAACTACCTCACTCACAGTCAGGCGCTACAGTAAGATTAAAACATAGACATGTGACCTTGAGTAACAAAAGAAAGTAATGAAAGAAAAGAACCCAACGCCCAACTCGTCTAAACGTCCTGGAGCAAAACACCAAACCCCTGTCAGCTGATGTGTAGGCAAATATTTCTCTGTGACCATGTCATAAACGACATATAACAAACAAGCGACATCAGCTGGTGTTATCAACAGATCCCTCTTCACACGACGTTAACATCGACAACAGTGGCTCAGAGATTAAGAAGATTCAGCTGCTTATATTTAGCGTCCTTTAGTGTGACACTTGGTTAAAACAGAAATATATAATATTATATTTGTATTGGTGAAACCACCTGATGTGCGCTGCATGCTAGCTCCCTGGCAGGCTAAGCTAGCACTCAGTTTTGCTGATTGTTTATTTTGTTTTGTTATGAATCCCAGCAGGTCAGCTAACGCTAGCTAGATTGGGCAGCTAGCTCAGGTTAGCCGTTTAATTAATTGACTTGCGACTTGTGACACTCAAACGTTACAGCTACGGCGATCCTACAATTATAAATGTAAATTACATATCGTACCTTTCCACCGAGCTCGTGTTGCATCTGTTCCTTGTTGTGGAATTTATGAATAACAGTGAGCTCCTCATCTCATTTCCGGGTTACGCACGAATCACAAACCCAACAAAACGTATCACGTCATACAGTTTGTTGCGCGTGCGTCGTCCCCACCAGATTGGTCCAGAGTCAGAGCGGCATTACAGGTACTGTGGTCTCAACACAATCAGTGGATTAAAGCGTGTGTGTGCGTGACTGTGTGTGTGAGTGTGTGTGCATTTATTGAAAACAGCTCCACAATGGCTTAAATATTACCAGGAATTACATTTTAATTTGCTTTTTCTAAATTATTTCCCAAGATAGTTTTTTTTTAAATTACTTTCCTAACTCTGAAGTTCTAACATTCAACTATATTGGCCGTCAATCTATAAGTTAGTTTCACGGTGAGTGTTTTGTGTGAAGAAATGAAAATGACACCACGTCACAGTTACAATAAGTACTTTATTGATTCCACAGTGCTGCCAGATAAATATACAGTTCTGAGTTGATGTATTTACAGCTTGCTGAGAGACAATACAAACTGTCCATTGCAGACATATATATATAGTGTTCTTAAGTGTATAACATACTTTGGGCTGGTTTACATATGTGGTCCCCCACTGATGGATGTGGTGAGTTAGGCTGTTTCTGTGAAAGAAGCCCTATTAAGTCCTGGTTAGTTAACATGTAATGTGTTGTTACATGGTGCAGCAGCAGGATACACTCTGTGTAATCTGTGTGTGTGTGGAATTAGAAGATCTGGTACGCACACATTGTATTTACAATAAATACCTTTAAGCTATCAATATAGGAAGAGAAAATGACATCTGATAGTGACTGCGTTTCAGTTTCACACGAAGCAAAACTGATGTTATGCAATAAATGCTGTTACAATCTCACATTTCATCAAATGAACCTCTTTATGCTTAATTTGCGTTGCAGAATTCTTTGCTGGCATTTGCAAAATAGTGTCATTTTATAGATGCTATTCATACTCAGTAGTATCATTTTAATTCATCTTCATTTTCATGAAATCTTCCAGTATACTCTTCATTTAACAGTACAGTTGTTCACACACATACAGGCATGCTCACACATATCAACCTTGTTTTCATTCCCTCATAAAGCCACAAACAGCAGATCTGTTAACGCCCGCATGTAACCACGCGCTCATACGTTCAAATCATACCAACGCAAACCACGTCCGACTGCGTGATGGATTCACATCTTGCATTCACATCCAGGTTGTAAGTTTCTTAACAATTAGCCATGTTTGTAAATTTATTTATTTTTCCTCTTTACTTTCCCCCAAACCACTCAGTGCCGAGCTCTGCAATGTCAAGAGACAGAGCTTTTAAAAATGCCAAATCCATCTCTAGTAGTCTATTTACACATCACTTTGGAACAAAGAGTTTTTGTTTTGCATCTCTCCTCCTCTCGCCATGCTGATCTGCATAGGTAGCTTAAACCGGAGAAGTCGGCGCCGACTTCCTCCCGACTGTCCTTCAGGTTCGTAATGGCTCTAGTTATCCTCGAATGCTCTGTTCGCCCTGTCAGCATTTGCTATACTTTACATATTGTATTCCTGAAGAACCCTTTCAACAACACCAGCAATTTGTAACGATGTACATCTCTTTTTTTTTTACCACATGTCCATCCCTGCCCTGTGTTTTCAAGAGTACGTCTCCACGAATCCTTTCCCTTCACTTAAGGAGCGATATGTCGTCGGCGAAGTCCCCGTGCGGGTGGAGGCAGCGGGCGAAGCGCCACTGGCACACCATGAGACACAGCGGCAGCATGAAGAGGGCGCAGATCCCCGCCATGATGTAGGCGATGGTCATGAGGGTGGACTCGTCCGTCTGAGGGATGTTGTAGCCGCAGTCCTCCAGGTCGACGCCGTGGAACGGGCCTTCCACGGAGGCCGTGCGAAACTCATCGTGCACTGCGAATGGGAGAATAGGATTGTGGGTATTTAAGAGACACGAAGATTATAACAGTAGTCCCTTCAATCCCAATACTTCTTTCTATGAGCGGCCATATTTCGTCCTCCCTCACCGTGGCAGGTGCTGACGGCGAAGCCGATGCGTTTCTTCTCTCGGTCGAAGACCACGTAGAAGCCCTCCATGATGACAGCGCCCATCACGGTACCGGTGCTGGACTGGGACACGGCGAACTTGTAGCAGTCCTCCTGGGCGGAGGCCACGTCCTCCACTGGCCGCAGGTATTGCTGCATAGACAAAAGCGTGCATTTTTTAAAAACACTGTCAGTGTTACATTTCCTTTTATTGCTACATTTCCGGAATATTGTCTTGGGATTAGATACGTTGTGATAGTTTATTTCATTTTATGAACCATACTATATTTCCTTACAAAAAATGGTGATATTTTTCTAATGTTAGTATCCATTAGGCTCTCTTCCTTCCCCTCTTTTCATTCTGGACTTTTTCCCGCTAAGTCCCTTAGAGCACCCTGTGAATCATTTGTTTCTCTATAATTTCAGGGTGATTGTGCCGATGACATGTCTGATGCTTTGCAATAAAATGCTGAAAAAGACAATCACAGGAGGTGTGGTCCTTGTCCTCTACACCCTATAAAAGAGTTATTAGACCCTGTACCTCACACTCCTGCATGTTAGTCAAAGCCCCTTAGGAAGGCTGGTTGTGTGAAGTATTATTATCACAGATATATATATATATTCTAGCTGCATATGCTGTATTTTGTCATTTGAGCACTGACTTTTACATCTGAAAGCAGCCCCGCGCAGCACATACCTTAGTCACTTACTATAAAGCTCTCAGTGATTTCAGTATCATCTTTTAAGTTTTTAGTACATACGTAAGCTCAGTGTGCATTCTGTACTTGGTGATTTACTCTTGTACCTGCTGTGGAAGTTACAACAGAAGGCAACGCAAGTACAAACTTGTCTCTCGAGGTCGCTGGCCTCCCACAGATCCACAGCACTGAACCTCGCTCTTTAAATCTCACCGTCAAATCTCCTTCACTCAGACACCATCAAGGCCTTTGTGGGAGGCTTTGAATGAAAACCGTTTAATGACTTCTCAGGGCTTTATGAAAAAAAGCTTTAGAAAATATATTCAAAAGTAATTCTCTCTGAAATGTGGTCATTATGTGGTTTTTTCCATCCCCCTCATGGTACCTCACCAGGCTTTCATCTATAGAGATTACATAACATTACATAAAGAGTATGACTGAAGGATAATTTGACCAGACTTCCTGTAGGCATACAGAGGGTGATGAAAACTGCATTTATTCAGGATTACAGTCAGTGAAATCACCTAAAACCTCAGAATTACAGAGGATGTACATGACTCATCGTTATGACCTATTAGTTTAATAGAGGGTAAATCAAACATCTGTCTCCAACAGGATTTAAACCGGTCAACAAAAATTGATTTAAAGGGGCCGTGTGTAGGATCATCTAGCGGTGTGGGAGTAGTAGTAGTAGTAGTAGTAGTAGTAGTAGTAGTAGTAGGAGTAGTAGGAGTAGTAGTAGTAGTAGTAGTAGTAGTAGTAGTAGTAGTAGTAGTAGTAGGAGTAGTAGTAGTAGTAGTAGTAGTAGTAGTAGTAGTAGTAGTAGTAGTAGTAGGAGTAGTAGTAGTAGTAGTAGTAGTAGTAGTAGTAGTAGTAGTAGGAGTAGTAGGAGTAGTAGTAGTAGTAGTAGTAGTAGTAGTAGTAGTAGTAGTAGTAGTAGGAGTAGTAGTAGTAGTAGTAGTAGTAGTAGTAGTAGTAGTAGGTAGTAGTAGTAGTAGTAGTAGTAGTAGTAGTAGTAGGAGTAGTAGGAGTAGTAGTAGTAGTAGTAGTAGTAGTAGTAGTAGTAGTAGTAGTAGTAGTAGTAGTAGTAGTAGGAGTAGTAGTAGTAGTAGTAGTAGTAGTAGTAGTAGTAGTAGGAGTAGTAGTAGTAGTAGTAGTAGTAGTAGTAGTAGGAGTAGTAGGAGTAGTAGTAGTAGTAGTAGTAGTAGTAGTAGTAGTAGTAGTAGTAGTAGTAGTAGTAGTAGTAGTAGTAGTAGTAGTAGTAGTAGTAGTAGTAGGAGTAGTAGTAGTAGTAGTAGTAGTAGTAGGAGTAGTAGTAGTAGTAGTAGTAGTAGTAGTAGTAGTAGTAGTAGTAGTAGGAGTAGTAGGAGTAGTAGTAGGAGTAGTAGTAGTAGTAGTAGTAGTAGTAGTAGTAGTAGTAGTAGTAGTAGTAGTAGTAGGAGTAGTAGGAGTAGTAGTAGTAGTAGTAGTAGGAGTAGTAGTAGTAGTAGTAGTAGTAGTAGTAGTAGTAGTAGTAGTAGTAGTAGTAGTAGTAGTAGGAGTAGTAGTAGTAGTAGTAGTAGTAGTAGTAGTAGTAGGAGTAGTAGTAGTAGTAGTAGTAGTAGTAGTAGTAGTAGTAGTAGTAGTAGTAGTAGTAGTAGTAGTAGTAGTAGTAGTAGTAGTAGTAGTAGTAGTAGTAGAGTAGTAGTAGTAGAGTAGTAGTAGTAGTAGTAGTAGTAGTAGTAGTAGTAGGAGTAGGAGTAGGAGTAGTAGTAGTAGTAGTAGGTAGTAGTAGTAGTAGTAGTAGGAGTAGTAGTAGTAGTAGTAGTAGTAGTAGTAGTAGTAGTAGTTAGTAGTAGTAGTAGGATAGTAGGTAGTAGTAGTAGGAGTAGTAGTAGTAGGAGTAGGTAGTAGTAGTAGTAGTAGTAGTAGTAGTAGTAGTAGTAGTAGTAGGAGTAGTAGTAGGAGTAGGAGTAGTAGTAGTGAGTAGTTTAGTAGTGAGTAGGGAGTAGTAGTAGTAGGAGTAGGAGTAGGAGTAGTAGTAGTAGGGGTAGTAGTAGTAGTAGTAGTAGTTAGTGTGGTAGGAACATGGCTCCGTAAAGAGGAACCCGCTCTGTATGCAGATATAAGTGGCTCATTCTATGAAAACATGATTCTTATTATCAGGTGGTTATACACTGATGAAAATGTATTTCTGCCAATAAGATCCCCCTAAATGCTACACACTGTACCTTTAAGTCACATTACTTCATATAGTTAATGTTGTCACGGTTGGTTGCTTCATGCCACCTCATACCTGCGGTAGGATGGAGATCCTGAAGGACTGGTTGTGGTTTTCACTCATCAGGTAGAGAGAGATGACTGGGAAGATGTGCCAGGGTGTCGTGCCGGCCTGCCAACACACCAGCTGCTCCCCGAGCCAGAACCCAGAGGGGAACTGTTCGGTCTGCAAAAACAGGGTCGGGGGGGGGGGGGGGATGACGACAATCAGAGCTTTTACAGACGTGGCTGTCACAAACAGTTCACTCATAAAAAGCACCATAAACTGAGGATTTTTACAATGGCTGCTCATTCGTTTTTAGATGCTTCAGAAACAGGAGGTCTTAAAAATCTCTATTTTAGTATTTATTTTGCAGCCAAATCAAATTGTTTACGGGATATTCAACCTTCGTGTCTTAATAATGCATTCAATCCTAGACTTCGCTCTTCACAGGGCTCGTATAAAGGCAATAAAGTAGGCCATGAATATGAGACATGAGTTTACGGTTTGATAACAATCCCTCCTCGGCATTGAGGAGGTCGGTTTAACGGTCACGGTTACTCGTTATTCTTCACACCCTCTGGCTTTTCGGAGAATACTGCAACTGCCTTTGTGCCACGCGTGAGTACAAACAAAGCTTTATGCAGATCATAACAAGGATGTACGGGACTGACCGAAGAGGCTGCCTCAATAGCTTTGACTGCAGCCTGGAAGACTTTTCTGGGCAGTCGGAGGTTGGTGGTGCCGCTGTCCACGATGCTCTTATCATAGTTGTACTGAAAAAGACAGTTTCTAATTACAAATCTCTTCAGTAGATGCTAGTGCCAGTGACCGGCCACTAAATCAGTATTCTTCTGCAGCCGCGTGTCCGATCTCTCACCTCTTTACAGTCCATGTTGAGGTCCTGTCCATTCACCTCGATGCGTACGATGATGACCTCATAGTACCACTCCCTGCGAATGGGAGTGTACCAGAGCTCTCCTACGTAGAGCGACGGGTCCACTCCTCCGATGATCTAAGAGCAGTGGGCAAAATAAAATCCAGCGCCGGCTCCAAATGTGACACGAGATGATTTGTGTGTGTGTGTGTGTGTGTGTCTCCTCACCATGCTGCCGCCAACAGTGGCGCTGCCCAGGGAGTAGTTTTGGGTGAAGCCGGCTCCACACAACTGGAGAGAGAAGAGGTTGGGGACAGGAGTCTGGCGAACCAGAGAGTCAAAGAAAGGCTCCAATGTCTCGTCAGGCTGGAGAGAGAGAGAGAGGGAGAGAGGGGGAGAGGGGGGGGGGTAGCTTTACCAAACTAAGCTGCTGTTTTTAGCTTTCAGATTTTCATTTCCAAAAGATTAAACAAACCTCATCCATCCCAGTGAATGCAGTGGTATAATCCCTTTCCCCAGATGTAAGTCCTGTAGTATCTAGTGCCTCTCTTTTTAAAAATACTATTCAGTAGTAGAGGATGTTTGAATTTTTTAAAACGGTATGTTACATCCTTCCCCAGATCTAATGTCATAGTTCACCGGATTAGGAATTCAGAAAGCTAAGAAAGGAGACACAAGGGAGTGTTTCTTTTACAGTATAGTATCTCTTTACAAGCCTGGTTCTCGGAAAAATACACTGAAACACCTTATTTGGCTTTACTGATCGCACACTGGAGAAGTAATAAAAAGCAGCTAATAAATGAAAGAAGATCTGCCATAGAAAAGTAACACTCAGTGCTTGATATTGCTCTAAAATGTGACATATAGCTCTCTTCCTCCCAACTTAAGTGCTAATGTGCAAACAAATGTGTCCTGTGCAGCTTGAAAAAGATCATCCGTTGGGAGATTACTTCTGCTCTTACCCGGGCTATGTCAGCGTAGGCCAGTCCCAGGATTCCCTCCCAGTTGGATCCGTTGATGAAGAAGCGATCCGACTGGGTGATTGCGGCGATGTTGGCGCGCAGCGTGGCGTTGGGGCCGTGTGGGACGGACACCAGGTCGGTGCCCAGCTCCCCCTCCCAGCGACCCTGAGTGTAGGGGACATACACACTCCTGCCCTGGTCGCGGTACGAGCCAGAGCTGGGTAGGACGACGGAGAGGGAGGAGAAAGGTGGAGGAAGTGAGATTATGAACAAATATATTATTACAATGTTTCAGTCTGATTGTGTGTAAAAGCATCGTCACATAACGTACATTTATTACAGGGAACAGGGTCCCTGTGGACAAACGTGGTAATGTTTAAACTTTAAATTTAGTACGACCTATAGCAATAAGATGTAGAATATGAGACTATGATTTGACGTTATGATGTCAGTTTTAACAATTCATTCATCACATAAGAAATAAAAGGGCTGTCTCTCTGCTTACAGAGAACGATGGTAGTATCTGCGCAGGAAGGGATGAGCAGCTGCTCCGACAGCAAAGTTACTGCTTCCTGTATCCACCAGGATGTTCAGCTGAGGAGAGAAAGAGGGAGAGAGAGGGAGGGAGAGAGAGAGAGAGAGGGAGGGAGAGAGAGGGAGAGAGAGAGAGAGAGGGAGAGAGGGAGAGAAAGGGAGGGAGAGAGGGAGAGAGAGAGAGGGAGAGAAAGGGAGAGGGAGAGCGGAAGAGAGAGAGAGGGAGAGCGGAAGAGAGAGATTTATTAAATATTCTGAATGCTTTGTGCATTTTGCAAATGAATCAATAGGTTTGTAAAAGTGACAGTTGGGTTTCATTGTGAAATTGATTGAGTTGAATCTGAAGTAGTTTAATCATTGCTTCATTTGAAACATTGTGAGGGTTTCTTTATGTGTTTATCTTTTTATTCTCATTCTTTGGCTGATTGTCTGTATTACAGCAAGAAGTCAGCCTCACCTCTCAGTCATTCTCTGTGTCAATTCCTCTCTCCTTGTCGTGTCCTGTGCTGTTTCCTTTTGCCCTAGATGTCCTTCCCTCCCCCCTCTGTCTCCCCTCCCCCCCCTCCCCTCTCAGGTTGCCCTTTCTACTCCCTCTCCCTCCCATCTCCTCCTCTTCTGTCTGCATCTCTGTGTGAGTATCATATTCTGCACAATCAGTCAAAGCAGATAGTGAATGGAGCAGACACAAATATACACATACAGTATAAGCATTATATTATACATTATATATATTTTACACTTCTATAAAGTACTGTACACCATATATCACAGGCATGTTGTGTGAGTCAAACTTTCTTAATGCTATCGCATCTACATTTTCATTCATATGGTTCAGGTTGATGTTATTCTTTAGTTACAGCAAAGTATTTGACTATGAATTTAAAGTGAATATGTTCCAGGAAACACACAAAGCCAGCTGTTCAATAATGGATCGGCTCTTTAAATAAACGGAAAAGTGCTTCTGTCTCGAGGGCTGCGCCCGAAAGCCCAGAATAAAATACGGACTCTTGTCTACCTCACTGTTTCTTCTGACTGACACACACACACATACACACACATACACACACACACACACACACACACACCATAGTGTAATAACACGTTTTGCTGACTGCTCAGGATGGATGTGTTTTGCTGACACACTGAGACACTTCCATGTCTTTCCACCGCTCCGTCTCCGTCTTCCTGTCCTCCCTGGCACCATTATTATATTATATTATTATACCCCTTCCCCCCCCCCCCCTCCACTACAGAGGAGCATCATCTCGTGGTTACCAGAATACATCCTCTGAAAGTTACTGTAAATGATTTAAGGGTCATTTCCGCATGTCAAAGTTTAATTCAAGGCCTCTTATCAGTTCATAAAAAGCTTTGTTTATCGAGATGCTGAGGCTTTTAAAGCCTTAAATACATTCATGTAATCTGATTCAACATAGCTTAAGTCTTATGAAGGGCCTGCAGACGGTCTATAAGTGTGTTGTTATGGATATGGACACACTGACTGGTCCTTTTAATGAATGAGGTGGTCACTGACCCCAGACCAGCACTCTCCTGAGCTAATATCTAATTATATCTGTACTAGAGAGCTTCAATCACCAAAACAGTGAAGCATGACGCCCCTTCTCTCACTCTCATTCACTCTTCCTCCCTCCTCTTCATCTCTCTCATTCATTTATTTATTTTCCATTCACCTTCTCCCTCTCCTTCCTTCCTCCTACCACCTCACCATCACTCTCCCTCCCTCCCTCCCTCGCCCTCGCTGTGCCAGCCTGTACACCGCAGCTGCACCCAGCTGGCACCCCTCACTCTGCAGAACTAATGGTTCCATTATCTGTCTGTACCACTGAGGCCTTTCTCTGACTTCACACACACACACACACACACACACACACACACACACACACACACACACACACACACACACACACACAGTCCCATCTGTCATTGCAAGGCCATCGACAGCATTGGACAGAATATTTAAAGTACCGTCAACTTACTTTCATTTTGCATTCTATATTTAATTGCAGAAATCTTGCATTAATATTAAAGTATGAGGATGTATATATGGATATATGTGTATATTAGGGGTGTAACGATACGCGTATTCGTATTGAACCGTTCGGTACGAGGCTCACGGTTCGGTACGCATGACGAACCGAACGAACCGTTCATAGGTTTTTTTTTTTTTTTTTTTTTTTTTTTTTTTTTTTTTTTTTTTTTTTTAAGGGGGCGACCGTGGCTCCCTGGGTTAAGAGGGTTGTCTGGTAACCGCAAGGTCTAAGGTTCAATCCTTGACTGGGCCGTGTCATGTGTCGAAGTGTCCCTGAGCAAGACACTGTACCCCTAGCTCCCCGGGCGCCTGTCATTGGCAGCCCACTGCTCCATATATACAGGGATGGGTCAAATGCAGAGAAAAATGTCCCCCATAAAGGGATAAATATAGTGTATATATACATTATATATATATATATATATATATATATATATATAGACAGACATTCTCATCTTTCTGAAAAAAAACTTAAACATTGAGTAGAAACACACACACACACACACACACACACACATAGTTCCATATAAAACAGGATTGTTTCTTTTATTTGTTTATAACTACAGCAAACAATGCTACATTTTAGTTTTCATAAGAAACTGTTTTTATTTTACACGCTGCTAAGAAGACACCCCAGAAGATGGGTCACTCAGGTATAGTTCCATCATTGTTCAAAGAATAACTTTATGATGTTAGTTTTAATGAATAAATATATTTTAAAATCAAGTACGTTTCTCTGGCATTTATAGTTTTCTACTGTATTGAAAACGTACCGAAACGTACCGAAAACGTACCGAACCGTGGCTCCACTGTACCGTACCGAACCGAACCGTGGATTTTGTGAACCGTTACACCCCTAGTGTATATATATATATATATATATATATATATATATATACATATATATATATACATACATCAGTAAAGGACATGTGCTGTCATGTTGTGGTATAGGTGTAGAGTGATATCACATCGCATTGAGATGCATAGTATCTTCTCTAGTAATGTAGGCCTTATTAGTTAATTATATACGTATTATTGCTATTATTGTGGTATAACTTGTATAATCGCCAAAACAGAGTGATAGACACACATAGACATGCAAGATTGAGGTAAAACCGAGATAAATATAACATTGTTTGTCTTTAAAGATAAAGGCCTTTCACTTTGATACTTTTTATTAATATAAATCAACACAGAGCACTGGATTTAATGGATATGTTGAAGTGATACCACAGAGAGTAAAGTGTAGCTGCTCGTATTTAATGCAACATTCCTGTCAATAAAGCAGATTAAATGCAACTGAAAGAGACAGGGACAGATTGTGCACAGGATAATCATATTACTGAAGAGCCATAAAGGAAGCTTTGTTTAGTTTTCTATGCTATGATATTGTAAATAGAGCTTGTACCTTCTGTGGAGGAGAGCCCACGGCCATCTCCACGTAGTACCCCTGACCAGACTTCCCACGCAGGTTATCGATCATGTCCACGAAGCTGATGCCGCCCGCTGCCGCTGCTGCCGCTCCTCTCCGCCTTCGCGAAGCGCGCTTCTCCGCGTTGCGCTCGCGGTTAACGGCAACGGCAGGTGGCAGCGGCGTTGGCTGTGCGGCGCGAGCGCCTTGCCGCAGTGGCACGCGGATGGCTAGAGGCAGGCCCGAGGCGTCCGGCGCGGATTGACCGTTGGTGAGCAGACACAACGTCGTCCATACTAACAGACCTGTCAACTGCAAAGTCGACGCCTCCATGCTGAATCGAGAGGTTTTCGGTAACTATGTTTGTTTGTTTTTACTTCACGACGCTCCGTTCAGTTTGACACCCAGGACACAGGAGACGAGATCCGGCGGCGATGATGCTAAAATAACGGCTAAAGCCATGCTGGCAGTTGCACCGCAAATATCAGGAGGTCACTGTGTGTTTTTTCCGCAGGCCGCCCGTCGTTTTCCTCCACACGTCCTCACGTCAAACGACCGAAGCCATCGTCGGAAGGGCAGGCTGATGGCCACCGTAATCCGCATCCTTCATTCAGTTCTCCGCCTTCCAGTCTTTCACCTCCTCCTTCCTCCTCCTCCTCCATCCACCCCGCTGCATCCTTCAGAAGCTGCAGGGAGCAGCGAAGCATCGCTACCATCAAGTTTGAACGCAAAACCACACGACTTCCTGTGAGCATTTTCAAAATAAGAGAGTAGCGAGAGGGGTAATAACTGCTCAAACTAAAATAAGGTCAAATAAAATAATCCTTTAATAATCCAGCAGTGGGGGAATTTATAGGATTACAGCAGCATAGTGGATAGTGCAAACAAGAGACATAGTAAAAAACAAGATCAAAACAAGTATTATAAAATATAAATAAGTATTAAAACAGTAAAGAATATTAAATAATAACTCAAATATTATATATACAGACCGAATAATTGTAGTATTGCACAGTGTATTTATATTGCACAGATTTCTGAATCTAATCTAATTTGTAATATTTTGGTTTTATCATTGTTATTATTAGTAATTTAATTTTTTATTGTTTTTTAAATATTAATTTATATTTAGACTTTTTTATTATTATTTTTAATGATTACAAAAACATTTTGCTTCTTGTTGAACAGGATTTTGGCTCGTTTATGCACACCATACATTGTTCGTTTTTTTATAATGTTTTTTTATTTTGAAGGCAAAATTGCGACTCCCTGTCTCTTCTTCAGGAAATAAACTCGGTACACACCGCATTCTGGGTAATGGAGTTTTCCCCGTGATCGCTCTGCGGATCACAGGCGTTTCTGTTCCCATGTGCATTTGGGCCATTGCTACCTGCTCCACATCAGTTGTATTTTCCAAATCGTTTTTCTTGTTTAAATCTAGGAAAGATCTTAAATCAAGATTTTCAAAAAGGCATTTTATTATTTCAGATGACAGACAAGATGCATTGTTATATAGCCTACAATATTATTTTAGATGCATTGTAGGTGCACACATGTTATAACAAGAAATGACCATGTGATTTAAACTTATAGTGTGTTTACTGTTCTCAGCTGTGAGTTTGGTGCATCACTGTATTGTTGCTATAATCTATAGTACATTTATTATCAAACACAATAAAGTTGGATGTGAGCAGTAGTTCAAATATGATCCAAAGTTCAGTTAGTCCGCTTCTTTCCCCCTATGACAGACTGCCTCTCTCCTCAGACGATCCTGGACGGTCCCAGTAGGACGGAACGGGGAGGAAGGAAGCCGGTGCCAATACGCCGTCCACGTCTTTCCTCTCCATGGTGAGTCCCACGGAGTCTTTCCTCTGGTGAAACAGTCCACACTGTCCCACCAGCACCAGAGCCGGGTCCTCCTGTCCTGAGGAGGCAAGAGAATGCAGTTACTGATCGGACCAACAGTTTTAACATCCTCTTTTCTTCAACCCCGTCTCTTGTTGGAAGCATCCAATCAGTAAACAGATCCAACAGATGCAGGAAATTCCGCAGCAGAAGACTAAAGTAGCAGCAAATTCAAATCTCAAAGGACTTTGAACAATCCCTGTGTTGAAGTTGTGGATGAAAATGTGTTATTCTAACATAACGTACAGAGAGATACTCACTGGTGGAAGTCTTTGAGCTCCAGCTTCTCTGATCTCCAGGTTTGGTGGAGAGCAGCTCAGCTCTGCCCTCTGGTGGACAACACACCGCCATGGGTCCAGAATAACCCTCCCTACACACACACACACACACACACACACACACACACACACACACACACACACACACACACACACACACACACACACACACACACACAGATACTGTATATAGTGATATAGTCACAGTGATATAGTCACATATTTATATATATATATCACCATAATCATGTCCGTCACAATTTCACGCTATGGCCAACAACCTACCTCCTTTAAAAACAAAGGTCAAAGATTAGCTATCACGGAGACTGCTGCCTTATCGCAATGTACCAGCTGATAACAGCGATAAAGATACACTGTGATCTAGTCGAGGGGCTAGATAAACTGTTTCGCATGTGTTTGTTAATCAGGCAAACTGCATTCAGACATGAGTGAATGACACTCACGGGTCCTGGGGGTCTGACGTCCTGAAGCCTTTAGCAAATGGGTTGCTAGCAATTTTTAGCTGGGTGATCTGGGAGATGGGGTGAAATAAATGAGATAAAAATCAAAGAAATGACTCCCTAATCCTTTACCAGTCATACCAGTTAGTGCACAGTAATAAAAAGCCTACACTGAAGTCTATACGGATCCACCTACCCGGTGGTTCTGATAGGCAGTGACGGCCATGAAGCGAGTCTCGGGGAAGGAAAAAGAGCAGAAGTTCCTGTGTGCGTTTAAGTGGCTGTTGGGAGCCGGATCCACGTACACCACATGGAAGCGCGGCTGATAGCGATGCATGGAGTTCAATATCATCTGGAGAACAGGAAGTCAGAGAACACGCAACAACAAGCGAGTCAAAAGAGAGACGTTTCTACATGTACATCAAAGAGTGAAGGGGGTCGCATTAAAGACTGACATGTCCGTTGTCATCCAGCAGGTTGTTGGTGAGCTTGAGGGTGTCGAAGGAGACGGTCTGCTTCATCCACTGGGCTCCACAGGCAGGTGAGTCTGGGTGGAAATGCATCCGGCTCGGGGCTACCACATCTGCTCGGCCTGTCACCAACCAGGATGAGCTGTGGAACGCATATCTGATACACACACACACACACACACAATAGGTCAAATAGGACTGCTGAGGTTAGATGAAACTGGCAGAGGGGCAACGAGCACAGCTCTAGGTTTCAGGTGGACACCGATGGTCTTGAATAAAGAGATGGAAATACTCGAGCAGATCATAAATACACGTTAACCATTTAAAATCTCTGTTAGACACTAAGCACTGCACACCTCACTCCGTATGTCTGACCTGTATCTTTTATCGTCCACAATGAGAAAGTCCATGAGCAGGACATATTCAGTGGTGGGATCCATCCCGGAGATTTGCACCTGGAATGTTGGAAACATCCTCCTGCAGTTCGTGAACATGTAGATGAACACACGATGTAGTAAGACACACGGAAGAGAGAAAGAAAGAGGGAAAGGTAATGAGGTGCCATCGTTACCTTCCGGCTTTGGTAACGATCATCTCCGTGCCCAGCTGGTCGAACTGCTGCCAGAGTGCATGCATCTCCAGCTGAACTCTGACCCCGCTGACTTGGGGGGCCTTGGCGCTCGACAGTGACCCGCCGTCTGCACAGCAGGGCAGAGATAGTTCACAGCTCCGAGGCAGATGAGGACCTGAGGAGAGGGCAGGTGTGCGGTGGACGCTTGTTCACATTGGATTGGATCACGGGCTTTTGTCTATATTTCCTCCAATGATCTCAGATCAATTTGATCATAAAACAAACACTTACCATCCATCATTTGAAGGTTTACAAGATAAATAAAATGAATGACTTTTTCCCGTTTTGTCCCTTCCTTTGATATTTCTCTTCACTGCAGTCCGTCCTTCCACTTCTGACTAAGCAACTCCTGTCATTACATCGAGACCAGTCATCGAGAATTATCAATAAATAAATAAATCAAGCCCAAAACCGTCCTCCCCGTCCAGTGCCAGGTGCTGTGGTAGACGTGCATCCGAGTGTGAGGAGTGGCTGTTTGTGTCCAGGAACATGCTGGTTTTTATAAACCACGAGACTCTCACTGGGGACCTCATGCCTGCCTCATCCATTACAATACATCACAGCTGCACGCGCATGCATGCATGTGGCCCCGAGATTTGTGAATACAAAAACGTGCACACACACACACACACACACACAAAAAACCTTTTTGGAGCATCTAGAAATCCCTGCTTGCATCTCCCATTGTTTCATTTAGCCTGAAGCCCTGAGTGGAGCTTGTCTTGACCGACCAGTAGGACATTAATAACATCCTAGTCAGCCCAGTGTTACTGAGTGTGGACAGATGAGGACAGCAACAAACTGCTGTTTATTATTCATAGCATACTTTCTTGGAGCAGAGTTTCAACACCATAGTAATTAGAGAGTCAGTTGTTCCCTAAAACGGACGTGGGCACTCCTGTTTTAGATGAATTGTGACATTCTAGCACACTTATTAAAAACTCATAACATATCAGACAGTGCCAGTGATAAAGACATCTCTGGATTGTTGTCCTTGCTGTTAAATGTTGTTGGCTTTTTGAAAGGTGTCTTTGCCTCTTGTGTCACTTGAAGACCTGAATGTTGTTTCTAACTCTCAAAGTAACACACAATGATTTGATATATGATCTTTATGAATCAAAGTTGAGTACAAATGTTTAGTGGTGTGGCTGTGATGTGTGTGTGTGTGTGTGTGTGTGTGTGTGTGTGTGTGTGTGTGTGTGTGTGTGTGTAACCTCATGTGGCTCTATGATGGGACAGTGTTGAAGGGTTCCAGCCTGAGGGATCCAAAGCAGTAAATTGGGCTTTCCCTCTAATAAAGCACAACACGACTTAATATTGTCAATAGGCCAATTCACATTCCCGCGATCAGCTCATTAATCACAGCTTTCAGGACCACAGGCGGACATATCTCATATGTCGTTGGATGTCTCTCTTATTGATATTGTTATTTTTCCTCGTGATCAATGATGACCCCTCCGAATGCTTTCTGTGTGATACGACCTCACCGAGGTCAAAAACTCTTTTGTTATTAGACTGCATTCTATATTTTCATTGTTTTGATAAAGTTATCTTTATTCTCATATTGGCTTTAGATGTCTAATATTCCGCTTCATTACAGTCAGACCATTTAGGGAAAGGTTGAAGTGAGAGTCAGAGAGCGAGGTGGTTAGTATAAACAAGTCATTTGTTTATTGAGCTGTATTTCGTCAAAGCACAGTTTTCATCAGACAAGCATCATTACACAGAGTTTCAGGCACTTGTGGTAATTCACATACAATTCCTACACAAAACGTAAGCAGTTGGCCATGTCGTGTGAAGAGGAAAGCATGTGCGTGCTGAGTTTCTATGTGTCTGCTGCTTGCAAGAGTCCCGCCATTTTGTTGCAAACAAGTGCAACAAGTTAGTCACCGGCTTCATTTTTGGAGGTGGTCTGGCTGCGCATTGTGAGGAAAGAATGGAATGGAGAGAATGGTGGAATGGGTCTGGGACTGATAGGTAGGTGAGGTTAGTTACAGGAACAGGGATGGACTTAGTTCTTCTGAATAGAAGCAGCGATGTGCTGGAAGATGGCGTTGAGCTTGACCTTGATGTCTTCGGCCAAAGGTGCAATCTGCTCTCTCAGGGCAGTGAGGTCCTCGGTCTTGACGCCCTTCGCCTGTTCGTAGGCCTGCTTCAGCTGGTCCTTGTATTCCTCGACGTATGGGCTAACCATCCCCTTCACCTGCTCCAGACGCTCAGAGAGCTTGGCACGCACAGCCTCCACGATGGGAATCAGGGCGGCCTTGGTCTCCTCCACGTTGGTTGCAATCTTGTTGCGCAGGTCCTCCACAATGGGCTCCATCTTTCCCTTCAGGACTTCCATATCTGCTGTGTGCTTGGCGGTATACTCTGTGACGATGGGCTCAAGGACAGTGCGGTACTGCTCGATGTGCCTGTCGATGACCTCCTTGAGCGCAGCACGCTTGGGCTCGAGATCGGCCTTCAGGTTGTCAATATCAGCGACGACAGAGGCGCGGAACTCGGCGGTGGCGTCGGCGATGGTGCTGACAACACTGTCGGTGACGGGGGAAGCAGCAGCCTGCAGAGCCTTGATCTGGGTGTACATGTCGTCGATGCGTGTCGACAGGCGGGCCCTGGGAGGGAACAGAGAAATTAAATAAGGATATTATTGAGTAAATGGTAAACATTTTTTTTTTTAAAGTGACTAAGGGAGAAAGGTGGAGGAATTACAGAACGTGAGGCTGACTGAGGAGAATGACGTTGCCTTACTTGAGCTCCTTGTGCTCGGTGTCATCGAGCTGGTCCAGGGCTCTGGTGGCGCTCTCCTTCACCTGATCCAGGTACATGTTCATAACACTCCTGGCATGGGCCAGCTGGGTTGGTGCATCAGCCTGCATGGTATCGGCCCAAGAGCCTGAGGAGGGACGGAAAGGTGGGAATGAGAGACGAGCAGTCAGAGAGGTGGTATTTTTAAACGTGAAATAGATAAATATATTGATATTCTGGCTAAGTAAAGCTGTAGACGCAGGTTGTGTAAGAAACAGCGCGTTCAGTACTCACCGACAGCCATCAGGAGGGCGAGAGTGAGAGCGACAAATTTCATGATGGTGGTCTAGAGTGGAGAAGAGGCAAAACATGTCACACTCACAGCATTACAGTCAAAGGAGTTTCAATAAAACGTTGTTTAAAATCGCACTAAGAAAAACGAAAAGCCCATTAATCCAGTGAGTCACTTAAAACAACGTTAAGGCCAGACGAGCGGGCTTAGAAGTACACACAAGGTAAACTCACCGTTAAAGCTACACACTCATCCCTGAATTGGTCCACATGAGTTCACACTAAACATATGGCTGCTAATTAAAACATCCTGTAATCTGGGTAGATTAGACATGGCTACAAATTGGGAGAGACAGCTCAAGCTGATTAGCTCTGGGCTGCTGTATGTAATGCTCATCCTGGCTTCACAGTAAAACACAGTCATAGAATTACCAAGTTATCTCTCTGAGCTCAGAGACACTTAAATGTAGGGATCTCTCTGTTTTCTTGAAATGGAGGCAACTGCTAAAATATCGCCACGGGCTAAACAGCATGAAAAATCTCACAGTTTAAAGTTAACACAAAGTTAAAATGTATCTTCCTGACAGAGGAACTTATATTTGGCCCTAGTTCACGACTTCATCAAAGTTTACAGATTGCAGAAAGCTCTAAAAAAAACAGAAAAGTTCTCCAGCATTAATTGTGGTCTGACTACCCCACACTACCACCCAAAGTCCCAGTAAGAGCCGCGGCTGCTGCTTGTCTTACCTGGTGTGGAGTTCGTGATGAGACTGAACAACTTCAGCATGTGCAGACTTTTTATAGTGCCGGAGTGAGGGAGTGAGTCCATGTGGGGAGGAGGAGCGGGGGTGGAGATGTGAGGGTTGTGTGTCTCCGTGGAGGTGGACCTCACCCCCCTGTCAGCTCGCTCAGCAGGGGGACTGGGTTGAGAGTTCAATGGTCACCTGCTGGGAGGAGATCACTCAGCACACACAGAGTCACAGATTTGCTTTACGTTATCAGTGTCATAAATGCACTGTTAACTTCAACCGAAGCAGCCAGCATTTCTTAGCAAGAGCCTTACAATCCTCTCAATTCACCACACTCTCTTTTGGGGCAACAGGATATTTTATTGGTGATACTTCTGGGACCGCTTTAAGCATTTCTCCCCCCCCCCCCCCCCTGCTTGATAAAAGGCCTTTCTCTCATTTTGTCCTGTAGCCAAGCGGCTGTTTGTTGTGTAGAAGACATGAAAGGCTGACACAAAGAACTCGGTGAGAAGACGGAGACGTGAGGAGACGGTTAAATTAGGAAAGGAGTGTGAATATAGCAAAGATGGGAGGTGGTGAAAAGACACAAAGTAGGGTTAGGGAGAGCAGCGAGGGGAGAAAATTGATGGAAAGAATTGGAATGAAATGGAGGACAAGTAAATAGGCTACATGGAAAAAAGGTTCACATTCCCCCACATAGCTCAAGTACCTTTACTTGACTATGTGGCCATACGTTTCCTACAGGGGTCTGTACTGGATCGTGTTTTGCCACATTTTAGCAGCATACAACAGCTTACGTTGACCCTCACTCCCATTGTTGGTTTTTTCCATACCATTTGATACAGAACAGGAAAATCACACTATTGACAGTCGCAGTGCTGCCAAAAGGCTGCCAAGAGAAACAACACAAGAGCAAACAGAAGAAAGTCACTTTTTTTTGCTATCAACTCTCTGAAATGTGATCGCGTTCAATCTGCACTCAGACCCACGCATTACCACGTAAAGAAGGCAGCAAACAAACAAGAACAGTGTGTATCAAGACAGACGTATCTCAGTTTACGGATAACGAAGTTTGTGTTGCTGGTGTGTGTGTGTGTGTGTGTGTGTGTGTGTGTGTGTGTGCGATGATTAATAGGTGAAAGAGTGGTGTGTGTGCATGCTGTTGTTTGTTGTCCTATCACCAGTGGACTTTGTCACCGTGGCTTCGTGTAATTTGAGGAACAGGAATGATCATGGTATTGAAAGTCATCTCTAATTTGACACATATATGCGTATATCATCATGGGTGCTATAATGTCTTCTGTCACACAACCATTACCCTCAAAAGGTTCATGCCTATTCTTTTGAGATTTCCAAAAGATGAAATAACATTATTTTCCTTTATTGGAACAAAAAACGGAGACAAAGTGAGTTTAATGACTTATGTTGTTTTTTTAACTTAAAACAGAGAAGGTTACATCATCTATACACTTTCTGGCACAATTGTGCATTAATGTGCTGTAAAAATGATTCTGCACAAGCATCGTGAAGGCTAGTCTAACGGGGTTATTAGGTGCAAGTTAATCATTGAAATCAGTGGTCAGTGGCAATCAACTGTGACCAAGAGACGCCTGTGTTTTTAATGCATGATATACAGTGCAGAGGTTACAGTAGCCTATATAATTAATGCACTTTTCTCTGAATGCCATCATTTTTAAAATCCTGTACTGTCAATACTTGCGCTATAGTTGTTGAAGCGTGTCCAGTTTATCTCTTACGCAACATGAAGCTGCAAGATACAACAGCAAACATTCAAATCATATACATTCAATATTTCACATTCAGGACAATTGACACTAAAAGGATTTTAGACTTAAGTCTCAGTTTTCCATATCAAAAAACAAGTTCACCAAAGGGAATTCAAAGCAATATAAGAGAAACATCCAGGAGCTCCAGTCAGTGTGTCATCACTGACTTTAACTACAGAATTGGGTGGAAATTATTAAAATGATCGCTACGAACCAATAATGCTTTTGATCTGGAAACATGAGAATGTACAGAACACAGTGCCAAATAGTCATCACTAGTACTTGCTTATTACCATACAGCATGCTGGAAGAATGCTATCGTAGGCTTTTAGTTCAGGATGAATATGTACCTCAGACTATCAGGAAGTGCATATAGGTGGTGGATCAAATGGTCTACATGTGGTCGTATAGGGACGCTTCATGTGCCACAGTTTCAACAAAAGCATGAGCATACATTTACTGCATTTATTGCAGGTCTGTTTGGTTGGGTTTCATCGCATTTCTTTCGGAACTTGTATTTTTCAGGAGTCTAAACCACAAGAGAATCGTCCAGTTGTCCCTCTGTTGATGTTCCCAGTGTGTCGTTGTTCACGTTTGTTCATCACGATGAACCCCTCGAGATGGACCGTCTCGTTTTCGAGGGATTCCTGACGCACAATACGACTGGAAATGAGTAGCAAGAAACTAAACAAAAATCAACAAGTCAACCGATACAACCACTTTATGGCGTGTATTGTTTAACACATCATCATATGAAACGTATCAAATGTAACTTAAAATTGGAAGAAAACCCATTTTTGAACATGTGAAATTATGTTACGGGTCGTATGTTTGAGGGGAATGTATTCCAGTTTGAAGGAGCCTTACACATGAATGATGATGATTAATGTACTGCATTTGTTGCAGAGTTGATTTATTGGATTTTAATGCATTTGTGTCGTTTTTTTTTATATTTCAGGAGTGTAAACCACGAAACAAACGTCCAGGTTCCCTTTTTTATCCAGCAATTCCTCAATGTCTCTTTAAAAAACAAATCCCATTTGACCCTTCTTTATCTTTCCCTACTTCCATTTCCCTTTGTTATTTATCATTTGACACCGTGGCGTCTATCTCGACCCTCACCCCCTGACTACGAACTCATTCACTTTACACTTTTATGGACAACTTGACATGGCCGTGAAGACAGAGGGGCGATAAGGCCGTCGCCTACACAGGCCACATCAATGCATGCTGGGTTCAGACTTGACGTTATCGGCTCTCTGGCCATTTGTCTGACATCAATTGCGAATTGCAATTTGGAAATGTGACAATGGAAGCTTTGAAGTATGCCTGAATTTCTTCTTGCCAAAGAGTGCTTTATTTAGCTAAGCAACCTAGAACAGACAAGCAAGGACATCCGTGGTTTTGAACCATTGCTCTGGGGAATACTGAGGGGCATTTCTCACTATTTTCTGACATTTTTTCCAAACTAAATAAGCAGTTGAAAAAAAAACGATTGACAATGAAAATAATCATCCACAACAAGGACAGTAAAACAGGCTGAAGAGATCCTGCTGACCAAGACTGAAACAGAAGAATTACTCTTATCTGGAACAGCAACCTTTGAGACTCAGCATCCACGCGGAGTAATCTATTGAGATTACCGCTGTCGTAATTGTTATCAATACAAACTCTGAACGCCTAGCTGGCAAGATCATTGCTAAGGTTGCATGTTTCCTGATACGTCAAACAACAAGAACATTGAATAGGGGGCAAAAGTGAGCAAAAAGAAAAAGTGTATCATGGGTGATGCTCTACTGAGAAAAAGGAACTTCTTTGTTGATGATCAACGACCAGTTTTAAGGTGACCGTCAACAGATGTGCCGTAATGGCCCGGAGCTGATAAATATTTAATCAGAAAATCCACCCCATTTGATCAGGCCCTAGCTGAGGTTCAGAGGTCACGTCATTGTTCCAGCTGCCTCCATGATGGAGCACTGTTCTCAGACCAGCAGGGGAGGTTATCTCAGCTGTAAGCAACAGTTTGGAGCTCTGTCTCTCTCTCTCGTTTCTCTCCAACACACACACACACACGCCGCTTCAGCTTGCTATACCCAAGTCTGCCTAACTGTTGCGAAGTGGTTTTGCAATGGCACATCTGTTGAGGTCGCTTCTGCTTTAATACAGATATTTGGACCGGAGCCCTGGTCGCAGAGAGTCACTGTAGGTTGCATCGCCCTGCGGGTTGTACAGCTTTGACAAGCAAGAAAAAAAGCCGCCATGAACTCAGATAACCTAAATCATTAAGGTGACATACAGTCACCGAGGAATATTGTTTAATGATACAACAATCCACAAACTCTCACAAATACTGACAAACGCTCGGGTAGTCGGAGAATAATGAGGACACACAAACCAACGCGCAAGTGAGTTGTTGCTCTGACCGGCGATAGGGAACATTATCTTCTCCTTTTATGAGCCTCTGTAGCCATTTGCTGCTCTTACGACTGCTCCAAAGATAATGCAGTGTTATTAAAGTGCACATAAAGTGTCAGGGCCTGCCTGCATAATAGGGAACATGTGCTCAGGTGAAGTGCTGCACTTCTGAAAGATGGCGCAACAGCAATTTAGTCTTTACGTGATGAAAAGGGTAATTCTTTATTGCGGGTAACAGGACGTACTGCTCATGTCCCCTCAAGAAGAACTCAACCATAAAAGGCAATTATATGAATAATGGCAGAGTCTTTCATAGAGGTGAAAAGCAATTTAAAGGTACTGGAACTTTACTTGATATTGTACCGTAAGTGCATAATTCCTTAGATATAAATATGTACTTTTTTTACTTCACTACATTTATCTGATGGCTGTATAGGTTAAAAATATGCAGATTAGTATTTCTCATGTCAAATATGCTCAAAATATTTGCGTACAAGCAATTGCTAAACGGTGCCACCTTCATTCTTTTGAAGTATTTTCATAGTATACTTAACTGCTACATTTCTTTATATTTTTACAATATATTGTGAGTATTTTTAAATCTGTGGGGAATTATTTGACTGCACTAGTGGTTTTATACACGGTGGCTAAACAAGGTGTAGAAGCCGTCAGTTAGTGGTGAACACATCCGTCTGGTCTCACCGCTTCTCTCAACTTGAAATGAAATCTCATGAAATTGCTCACGATGCTTTTAAATGTTGAGTTGCTCAACAACAGAGATGCAACATCTACCACCAACAGCACAACAACAAAAAGAGTTGACGTTTTAACTTTTAAAAAAGATAGAGCTCATTCACAAAATGAGACATTTTCGGGGTGCTAAGAGAGAAGAAGAAATACACACTGCAATCTCACATTAGGATTGTGGAATATGTTGTGTTTGGTGCGTAGGTGTTGTGTTTCAAGGCCTGTTTGTAATGCTAAAGCTACCATTGCCCAAGATGTAGAGGCCATTCACCCTGTTAGAACCAAACCGCCCACACTTTAGACAAACACAGAATGGGAAGGAAAGTCATTTTACCTGAATCCATTGCATGTTTTAATTAATAATTAATATGTGCTTCATTAGATTTGTATTATCTGTAGTAGCTTAAACCAAAAAGAAGCACGTATAATAAGTGAGAAACCAATATGTGAGAAAGAAGGAACCGTATTAAGCCAGAGAGTTAGAATAATTTACTCAATTCAGTCCATCACCGCAGCTTCTTGCCAAGTGAACCAGTCACGTTGCATCAATCTCCCCCCCCCCCCCTCGTCTGCCCTCTCGTGGTTGAAACTTTGGGTCAAGAGACAGGACAGGAGTCAAACTACAATAGAGTTATCACTTTGAAGCTTTAATCCTGCTGTGCTCATACAACACCAGACACAGTTTTATTAAGAAAAACATCTGCAAGATGGTGGCCAGGAAAACGTGTTCTAATTGTATCCTTTGTAGTAGACAACAGTCAACAAGAAGGGTGACAGCAACATGAGCTCACACCCCTTCAGAGACGAGACAAATGCGTCATTTAGCAGCCCGGTGTTAATGCAGCCCCCAGCTGTGGATAAGAGGCTTTTGGGACAGAAAGCGTCATTTGTTCCACCGCAGGGAACCTTACGCAAAGACACATGCAGAACGCATCACCTTCTCCCTTTGTAAGAACACAATCACTCCTACTAAGCTGTAAAAAATAGTAGTATTTGAACTGCAAGTCACAATAAGACATTGTAGTATTAAAATGTGGATTTATATGTGCATTTTAAAGAATAACTGTCTCCTCCAAACAGTTTAGCAACATCTACATGGAGCTGATTTCCTCCATTAAGCTCTGGTGGGTTTGGTGATAGTGAATTTAAGAAATGGCTTTGGTTTGAACACAAGAGAGAAAATGCTTCATCTTTAATATGAGGGAGACAAGTCAACAGTACCGGCTGCTGCCTACTGAACTCTGACCTAAAGAAAGACATAGTGGAAAAGGTAAGATGGGGAATGTTGAAGTTATTAATATGGGATTTCAAACTAAGCCAGTAGGCAAATATGGTAGAAATAACCTCAACACATGAACATATTTCCCTTCCCAACTAGATATCCCACAACTGCTTCTCATCAATGTGCTACTTCAGTCCTAAACCACTCAAGACGAAGAAAAAAAAGAGTGAGAAGAGGATGTATACAGTGGTAGTATCCTGTGTAAGGATCACTGTAAACCTGGTCCTGGATATCTGACGGGCCTCTTACGGTTTGCTCATTCCCTACAACAGACACCCACACTTGGTATGCCCAGGAGGAAAGTAAAAACAAATGAAAAGTGGCGTTCCAGTAGGTCATAGTGATCGATGCTCTTGTGTGCAGGGCAAAATAAAAATATGAAGCACTTTGTATACATACACATCAACTGGAAGACAAATATAAAGAGTATAGCTCTCATACCAGGCATACCATAAATGCATTTCGCCTCATGTTAGTGTTGTCTTTCCAGATTCTTTCCGTTGGCCGTCACTCTCAAACGGCACCTCCATTTGCACTATTACCACCATTTGCACTAATATCCCAAATCCATTGTCACTGTTGTTGTTGTTTATGTTCATATACATTCTTCGATATATATTTATATTGAACATAGTAGTTAAATGTTAAATGTTTATGCTTAGTTTCTCTGTTCTACTTTGTTGTCTTTAATGTCCTTGTTTTTATATTTTTCTTGTGTATTTGTATATTCCATGTATGTACGTTGAGAGCAATGTGTATGTACCTCTCTATTTTGTATGCATTCATATCGGTACATTAATAAAAAATCAGTCAGTCAAAATGTCTCTGGATAACAACAGTTGGATGATATTTTTAAATCAAATAAAAATGTGTTAAAAATTCAACTTCGCCATAACTTTGACTTTTACGAGGACACCTGAACGCCTCACGTGGCTCAGCCAATCAGAGACACGTATCCATCGTCAACAGGAAACGGGCGAAGCGTCCTTGGAGATGTTGTTGTTACCGCTGCTGTAACTTTAGCATCTTTCTCCTGTCTGCGTACACAATGCCTGTGTTAAACTACTGACAACTACGCGATACCCCCACAGAGGCTAATGAGAAAACGAGTAAAAGTGTGGAAGGTAAATCACGTATCACCAATAAGCTGTTCTCCAGCTAACTTAGCTGGCTGAGCTAGCGTCAAGTAGCTAGGAGCTAGTTAGCTAAGAGGCTAGCTTAATTAGCTTAGCTCATTCATCCTTCCTAGCTGTCATTAACGTTACTGTTGCTGTTACTAACCATTTCACGTCGATATTTTTGGTTTGTCGAGATGTGAATGTGGCTTCACTGTTTATTACAGGCTTAAGACACGTGTAATAAGCTCTCCCTTTGTCCAACTCAAGCTAGCTTCAAGAAGTCGGTGTGTTGATGTTGTTAACTGAGCTCGATAGCGAGGTAAACCGCTTCAGTTTACCCTCAGAAAGAACTCTTCTCTCTCTCTTTGTGTCTAAGTGAAGACATGAGGCTTTCTAGCAACCGTGTGTAGTCGCCTGCCTCTGAATTACATGCTATACAAATATATATATATAATAGATGTACACAGAATATCTCCCTTTCTCGTGCCATTCAACTGGTTTTGTGTATTTCTCTGCAGTAGCCATGACTGCAGCTGCTCTCATAGGAGACCAGCTGATCCTTGAAGAGGACTACGATGAGAGCTACGCGCCCTCTGAACAAGGTACACAGTTAATATTCACTTGGGTGTAGATCTGTAGATTACACACACAGTTAATATTTACTAGCACCTCATTTGGTGGCAGGTGTGAAATCCTCATCTTGATTGGTTTACACTGATATGTTGATTATTGATGAGAGATAATGGGGGATTCTTTCTGACAGCATCAGTATGGAAAACCTAATGCAGTTGTATTTGCGTTGTTTCACGTGTCCTACCTTATATGCTTTTCATTGATTCATCTGTAAATGTGTTTTATACGGTCTTTTAATTGTGTGCTTTTATTTTATCACTTTGTGCTACCGGCTTAAAAAGTGCTTTACAAATAAAAACTATTATTATTTATTCAATATCAATATATTGGATTTGTTTCCCCTCATAAACTATCATAAACTATCATAGTCACTGAGCCTTAATGAATCGGTAAACCTACTAGATGCTGTGTAATGTACTAGACTTACATTAATCTCGCCCTCATCCAGAGATCCATGAGTACGCGAGAGAGATCGGCATTGATCCCGACAGTGAGCCGGAGCTCCTGTGGCTGGCCAGGGAGGGCATCGTGGCCCCTCTGCCCGCCGAGTGGAAGCCTTGGTAAGTAAGAGGAGATGGAGGCTGAGGAGAGGAGCCCCGGGAGCATGCCCCCCCCCCCCCACAGAAAACAACCTTAAAGAGGCTGCGCAGGATGTCTAATGAAATCATATTTACTGTGGAGGATGTAGTGTTACGGTCTTATTCCGGGTTTCTGTTGCTCGAGAGATACAAGCGGCCCCAGCAGCAAGCTCGATTGATCAGAGTGTGTTTGACACTTATGCAGTTATGTAGTTATGTAGATGTTCTGGCAACTAGTCAAGGGTGGAGGTCTGTTCTTGACACCTGAAGGTGGAGCTGCAGAGCGACCGTGTCTTGCTCCAACTTCTAGTCCGCTGCATCGAAAGTGTCTAAAGTAACGCCTCTTACATTACAACACACTTCTAACAGCAATATCATGTAGATGCTGGATTTGATCATGTAAAGATATAGTTTGAAGGGTTTGTGAACAAACAGCATCTGAACCGAATGAAGCCTTTTCTTCTCTATAATTCAAGCCACTATTGGGCCTAATGCTCCACCATGTCTGCTCCGTGTGTGTGTGTGTGTGTGCTTTCGACTGAGAGGCTACAAATAATCATTAAGTCAACTAAAATACACAGTCATCACTGTGAAAAATTAGTAATCAGCTTTATTCCTTCGTGGCCCAACAAATCTCTGAGAGGGTTGAATGAAATCATGATTTTTTTTGGAGGTGTCGAAGTGACCCTCTCCCCCTTTCTCTCCCTTTTCCTCCCCCGCAGCCAGGACGTGACGGGGGACATCTACTATTTCAACTTCTCCTCGGGCCAGTCCACCTGGGATCACCCCTGCGACGAGCACTACCGCCGCCTGGTGGGCCAGGAGCGTGAGCGCGCCCAGCTCACGGCCGCCGGAGGAGGCGCAGGGGCGAAGAAGGACAAGAAGAAGAAGAAAGAAAAGAAGGAGAAGAAAGAGAAGAAGAAGAAGGAGCCGCTCAAGACTCCTGGAGTGAGTGGTTGTTATATTTTGAAATCATTATTATCATTAAACGATGGGTCGGAGATCCCTAATCAACGTTGTTGAAGTGTTTCTGATGTCTGAACATTCTTGGTCTCGTGGCTTACTTCTCACACTTCGTCTTTTTTTCTCCGTCAGCCGTTGAGTTCCGCCCTGGGACCCCTCCCCTCCCCGCTGGGCAGCCTGGCTCCTTTGAGAGGTCTGGATGCTCCTGGACCAGGACCGCTGCCCGGCTCTGCTCCTGCTCTCCGGCGGTCCCTCGGCAGCTCTGGGGGCCTGGAGCCCCTAAAGACATCCCTCGGGGTACACCAAAGATACACTTTTGAATTGTTAGCCTCTCCCAAACCATCACACTATACAGCATTCTTTAATGAATGTCTTTCTCTGAACAGGGCCCCCGGAGCAGTGGAGCAGCTAGTGTTTTGGGCAGGAGGCAGGAGGAGAGGGTGTCTCTCACTCTGCCTGGCTTTGATGATGATGATGATGATGAGAAAATCTCAGAAAACGAGGTGCAAGACAATGAAAGGACAAGTGCAAAATGATGAAAGTTGTCGTTTTAGCTGCCTGTGGCTCTCAGATGTATACTTTTACGTCCCCATCCAACCAGACATTGTCACTTTTTCAGCCGAGTCCTCGTGGTTCAGACCGATTATTGAAGAACCTTCATCTGGACCTGGATGCCCTCGGAGGAGGCCTGCAGTATGAGGTAGACAGCATCATATGCTTTGAACAGCATCGATTCTATTCCACATCTTCTTAGAATAGATCTTCAGATAAGAGAAAAATGCCTTCTTCTTATTGAATGGTTTATCAGTTCCTGTGTGGAAAGTTTTATATATATGTGTGTGTGTGTGTGTGTGTGTGTGTGTGTGTGTGTGTGTGTGTGTGTGTGTGTGTGTGTGTGTGTGTGTGTGTGCTCTAGGACAGTGAAGCCAGTGGTGGAGCTCCAGCTGAGGAGAGGACAGAGCCAGAGCTGCAGGACTTGGCCTTATCTGGAGATCACAGCCCCGAACCACCGTCCCAACAGGTAGAAGCACACACACACACACACACACACACACACACACACACACACACACACACACACACACACACATCTTTTGTTATTTTGAAGTTTGGTCCAGGACGTATTGTTTCCTCACATTCTCTGTGCATCACTACCATACAGTGGCCTTTTCTTGTTGTCTCATGTAGCTGTGACTCTAAACCGTCTGTTATTCCTTCTCTCTGCCTCGTGTGACACCTTCACACCTCTCCCCTTTGCCCGGGTCGTGTTGGTGTAGCTGCTGTGCTGCTGGGATCTGTCCTACGGCCACGGCTGTCACTGTGTCTTCCTCTTTGTCCTGCTGTCCTCCTACTGTCACTGTTACTGCTTTGCTGTCTGAGACTGTAGATTAGGAGCACATCAAAACAATGAATACTCTCATTTCCATCTATTCTATTTATCCCCGTTGGAAGTTCAACTCAATTGGATTCTAAGAAAAGTCCTAATTTATAAATCTAAATTTATTTTACATTACCTACTAATGGAGGTTGGTAATGCATTTATTCTTTGTTCTAAAGTGACGTAATGTTCCAACGATTCAGCAGAACTAATGCGTATTGATTCGCTGATTTCTTCCACACATTGTGGCTTTTTCGGAGAAGAACCTCTGAAACAAAAAAGTCACATTTATCCAACAGACCTGCTCCTGTCTGTGTGTCTGTGTTTGAGTGTGAGAGAGAACTTGTCTGTTGTCATGTTTCTATTTCCCATATTTCTTTCTTTTGTGTTGGTTGTCTAACGTCACTCATTTTGTCCCTGCTAACTGCACGAACAGTCTGTTTTGCATGCCGTTGTGTTCAGGTCATCTTCCCTTTCGTCACAATCTTCTTGTCTGCCTCCTCCCCTCACCTGCCCTCCTCCGTCCTTTCTCTCCCTTGTGTCTCTGTCTGCGACGGATGGACCGTCCTTCCTATTCCCCTCCACCAAGGACTCTCTGAGGGGACGCCACCTCCACCTGTCCTCACTGGCGGGACGCAGAAACCACGTCAGTGAGGGGGGGGCACGTCCTCCACGCGCCGCCAGACGGAGGGTGGCAGAGGAGTTAAATGAGGTGGAGGAGGAGGAAGACGAGGATCATCAGAGAGAGAAGGGAGAGGATGAAGGAGGAGGGGAGGCAGAGGAGGGAGGGACGGAGGGGAAAGGAGATGAAGGAGAGGAGATGGAAGATGGAGAGGCACAAGACGAGGAGGCAGGTGGGAGAGAAAGCAAAGAGATGGAGGACGAGCAGAGAGGAAGTAAAAGGTGTATAGAAAGCAAGAAGGAAGAGGAGGAAGTAGAGAGCGACGAGGTAGAGGAGGATTGCTGCGAAGGCGGTGATGAAGAGATAGATGACGGTGGGGAAAGTTGTGTTGGAAGCCAGCGGCATGAGACCAAAGACAGAGGAGGGAATGTGGAGCGTGACGAGTCAGCGGAAGAGGAGAAGGAAGAGGTGGGAGCGGAAGGAGAAAAACAGGAATTTGAGGAAAGTAGTGATGAAGTTGTAGAGAAAAGCTTCAAAAGTGATCACGGTGGAGGCAGCGAGGAGGAGGACAAAACCGACGAAGAGAAGGATGAGCTAGAGGGAAGCGTAGATGAGGAAGAAGGGGCGAATGAGAGCGAGGAAGAGGAGGTGGAGATAAATACCGAAAGAGAGAAAGAGAAGGAAGAGGAGGAAGAGGAGGGTGAGAACGACGAGGCTTTGGAGAGATGCTCCCTGAGCCAGAGGAGACATACAGAGAGCGATGAGGAGGTGTTAGAGAGACGTGTGCAGAGCGAAGGAGGAGAAACCGAGGGGGAGGGACTGGAGGGAGACGACCAATCGGATGCCCGAAAGCCCCAGAATGCATCGGAGAGTGAGCAGGAGGTCGAGGAGGTTTTGGGGACTCGGGTCCGACCAGCCAAGCTAAGCGGGAAGACGATGCCGAGTGACCTTAAAACGCTTGACCGAAAGAGAAAAACTCTCGCTGGCAAGACGGAGAATGTGACTAATAAATGCCCTCTTCCTGCAGAGGTAGGGTTCGGTGTTGCCTCCCTGTGTGTGCATACACCCCCCCCCTCTCCTCCCCTCCTCCCCCATACATTCACTACCCGACCCTCTGCAAGCGGGTGCATGTAGCTCCCAGAATCCAACTCCACTGCCTTAGGGGCTCCCAGTCTGAACGTCCTCAGTGGAGTATCACCTGAGCCCCCGAGGACTGGATTGGAACGTTCTGATCCCCTTTTCCCGTCCACAGTGCAGTTCTTTTTGGGCACATGCATAGCAGTTTTGGTTGTCGACACAGGACTCTCATCTCCCGCCATATTCTCCCCCCCTTTTTCAGAGTCTGCTTGCTTTCGATCACAGACTGTCTTCACCGCCAGCTCGTCAGCCTTGTTTGTGTTTGCATGTACGCGCTGCTTTTGACGTACGCTAGCCTGCGCGTGTGTTTCTTAGTCTCTTTGGAAAACACAGCATGCTTCGATGTTTCAGTGTTTGCTGGTGCGATATTCGTTTGTTCATTCAGAAGCCGCTGCCTCGTCGTTGAGTGTGTCTGTGTGTGTTGTTGCAGGAGTCCGAGGCCAGCGAGAACATCGAGGAGGCTTCCTCCTCCATAGACATCAAGGTACGCTGATCGTGCGGTGCGATACTTACTCACCACCATTCGTTCGTTTCAAACTGTTGATCGTCAACCTGTTTTTGTATCCCGAAGCTGTCGGAGAAGGTGCGAGACATCAACGACCTGTCCGGCGCTGTGAGTCCACTGGAGGGAGACGACAAAGAGGAAGAGGAGAGTGGAGGACGGGCAAAGACGAAGAAGGCGGAGGCTGCCAGGAGGTTTGTTGTTGTTTTGATATTGTTCCAGGAAAAGCACTGATGTGCTCCGAATACGTTGCACCTTCTGTTGAAGTGTTTCCTCATCAGGTCTTGAAAAGGAATTGGAAGTTCATTTTTCCAACACAAATTCATTCACTTTGAAATCGTCAATTGTGAAAATTGTCAGGAGCCAAAATATTCCAAAAAGTCCCAACTATTACATTTATTTTAGTGAGACATGCAGCTACATTGTCAAAAGAAGGGCTTGGACTTAGAAGAAATATAAAAGTCTTGTCCATTAATAAATAAAACGCAAAGTTTTGCAATCCTATTTGTTATTTTCTACCTTTATTTAGCCGTAGTATTCGTATGACACCTTTCTCCCTCTTCAGGCATTTGCAGGCTGCTGGTAAAGACGCCCCTCCGGCTCTGAAAGTTGACCGACTCGTCCTCCACCAGTCCAGCCCTTCGCCCTCTCTCTCAAGCCCGTCCCGTTCAGAGCAGGATGTCGGGCTCCGTCCCAAAACTGAAAGCCTCGGCACGTCTCCGGGGCTGCAAAGGCCTGAGACCTCCAGAGGTCGGCTGGTCCGCACCTCCAGAACCCAACTCGAAGACGCTGAACTCCGCTTACAAAACCAAGAGGACTCACCGGGAGAAGAGCCAAGCTGGAGAATCCAGAGAGACAGAGAGAAGATAGAGAGGGAGGAAGAGGAAGAGGAGAGGAAGAGGGCAGAGAGAGAGGAGAGGAGTCTGAGGGAGAGGAAGGAGGAGAGGCAGAGGGCAGAGAGAGAGGAAAGGAGTCTGAGAGAGAGGAAGGAGGAGAGGGAGAGGGCAGAGAGAGAGGAAAGGAGTCTGAGAGACAGGAAGGAGGAGAGGGAGAGGGCAGAGAGAGAGGAGAGGAGTCTGAGAGAGAGGAAGGAGGAGAGGGAGAGGAGGAAGGCAGGTCGAGATGTGGAGGAGGAGAGGGAGCACGTGACGAAGGAGAAGACGAGTAGAATGCTTCTCCAAGAGGAGCTGAGGAGAGAAGAGGAGGAGGAGGAGAGGAAGCTGAAGGAGGAGAGCGAGGAAAGACTGAGGTGGGCATGGAAAGTGAAACGTACATTTACATTTACTGCTAAAACATAAACAATGTCTTAAACCATGAATCCACAGGGCTGTGCGGCAGCGTCTCCTCTCTAAGAGGAGAGAGGAGGAGGCCGAGCTGAATGAGGAGTCTGAGAGGACGCTGGAGGAGCTCAGAGAGTCCGCTCAGCAAGAGAGGAAGAGGCAGCAACACCAACTCAGGTCAGAAACACTTCAAACAAAGTGAGGCGGAATCTGAAACGCAGACTTTCCAAATCAATGGCAACAAATGCTCCTGCTTTATAGAACATGACCCAAATCAACCGATCTCAATAGCCAGATAAAGTAACCGTGTCGTGTGCTCAGGGAGGAGAGCGAGGTCCTGCTGAAGGAGCTGCGCATCGCTCTGGAGGAGGAGCGAGCGACGGAGCGCGGCCGACTGGAGGCCCAGAAGAGGCAGGACTCTGAACGCCTGAAGGCGGAGTCGGAGGAGGAGCTTCAGGCGGAGAAGAGGAGACTCCAGGGAGAGAGGGAGGAGAAACTGAGCTCCCTGAAACACGAGGTGAAGCGGATCTTCTTGTGTCCCGCTCGCTTTACGATTTCAATATTATTTAGTCATTATAAATGTCAGTGTTTACATTTAGTCATTGCTTGTGTAATGACTGCCTTGAGATTCTTTCTCTGCATAACTCATGAGAGATATCTCATTCGACACAAACAAAGCTAAACACACTCGCAGACAAACAAATAACTGAACAATCATCTGTTTGAAAATCTATATAATTAAAGTTTAGTTGAAAGTGTCACTGTTATTAAGCAATCTGGAGCACAACGAAGAAAGAAGAGCTCTTGACATACATGACGTTTGGCATATTAACCTGGAAAACGTAGCCTGAAGCTAACTTTGACTCTATTGACTTACCCTCCTGTCACCCTCTCCAGTGCAGTTCAGTTTGGGTTTATTTCCTGTCTGACTGCAAGAGCAAGAATTATCGGTTATGATGGTGCCATCAACCGTATTACCGACATATTTTGGGTTATAAATCCACAGAAATATGCTTTTAAAACCCATTTTGAAAATAAAATGTTTAAGAAAGGCATTAACAGGATATAACAGGTTCGTTCTGTTTTGGGGGTACCTGGTGGCATTGGACTTGAGGGACTCGGATTAATGATCTGTCCATATGTCGGTGTCTGTGTTTGCTCTGCTTTGTCTGTATAAAGGTGAAAATCACAGAGAGGAGGAGGGAACCCATGAGTCCACGGCCTGAACAGCAACTGGCAGGGTACCAGCGAGAGGTCAGAGGACGAGTACACACACACACACACACACACACACACACACACACACACACACACACACACACACACACACACACACACACACACACACACACACACACATTCTGTACAGAATTACATCATCATGTGGATTTCTTTTCTCTTAATTTAATTTCACTGGAATATAACTTGCTGTTAACTGTAAACTGACCTTCGCCGTCGACCGTCCAGCTGGCTGATGTTCTTCAGGAAGTGCGGGAGGAAGTGCAGCGAGATCACGAGAGGAAGCTGGAGCAGCTGAGGGAGGACCACCGGAGAGAGATGAACAGCATCAGAGAGAAATACCTCGACGAGGTCGGATGGTGTTTACCTTTCACAATCACATGCTCTCTATATTGTGCTTTATTGTATTCAATATGTGTGTGTGTGTGTGTGTGTGTGTGTATGTGTGTGTGTGTTCCAGGAGACTGCTCAGAGGGCGCACTTGCTTTCTACTCTGCAGGAGGAAAGAGAACATCTCCAGGCCTCGCATGCCGTCCAACTGGAGAAACTCCGCATGCAGCTCAACGCACAGATACAAAAGACACAACTGACGCACACACGCAAGGTGAGGCCAGACGGACCAGAGGGACACACACACATTTACTAACGATGCAGGGCCGCACTTGACTCCGCCTTTTAAGGTCTAAAACCAATGGCTCATGGGTCCTCATGTCCACCAGGTGGGTTGTTTTAACTTAAAGTCAGGCTCGGTAATCTTGAGGAACCAGCAAGAGTATGCTAGAATTTAAAATGATCCAACCCAAACAATCCCTTGACTCCTTCCTCCATAGCCACGATCTAAGATAATAAACACTTTATTCCAGTGAATAAGTCTCATTTCTTCTGTTAGGAGTCAGAACTGGAGGATATGGCCGATCAGATGGAGCTGAGAGCCAAAGAGCTGAAGAGCCAGGAGGCCATGCTGCAGACCAAGGTCTGCTATCCCATACTGTATGTACTATTAATCACCGACACACCAACCTGAACCACAGGGACTGATGGTTTCTGTCTCTTATCAGGCGGCAGATCTGAAGAGGAGGAGGAAGAAGCTTGGGGAGGAAGGGGAGGAAGTGGACAGACAGATAGAGGTGGGACATCCCGCTTTCTCTTCATGAAAAGAGAGATTACATTCACCAACCGCGTCCATCTATCAACCCACTATTTCCCCAACCGTGTGTGTGTGTGTGTGTGTGTGTGTGTGTGTGTGTGTGTGTGTGTGTGTGTGTGTGTGTGTGTGTGTGTGTCCAGGCCTTACCCCGGCTGATCCAGCAGAAGGACCAGCTGACGGAGGAGCTGGAGAGGATGAGAGAGGAGAAACATCAAGCCAGAGAACTCCTCCAGCGAGCGAGGGAGGAGAGGAGCGGGGCCAAGGCGGAGGAGGAGAGGCTGAGGGAGGAGAGAGACAAAGCCAGGGAGGAGAGCCGGAGGGCAAAGGAGGACAAGGCGCGACTGGAGAGCAAGGTGGCGCTGCTGCAGGAGAGATGCGACCGCCTCAGTCGCAGAGTCGGGTACAGTTTCCTACACAGGACACCCACGCATGCTATTCAGCTTCAGCCAATCAAATGACTTTCCAGTGTTCCTGCACTTTAAAGGGATTATGTTTTTTATTTTGTCCGATCAGTGAGCTGGAACACGGCGAAGGAGTGAGCGCCTCCTCCAGACCAGAACCTAAACAGGACAAGAAGAAGGCAGAGAAAGCCGAGGTGACGGCGCCCTCCAGTGACAGGAGAGACTCATCGCTGCATGTGGAAGACCTGGACGACCTGCCGCACTCCCCTGTACCGGACAGCCACGGCAGCATGGACGAGTAAGGAGGGAGGGAGGGAGGGAGGGAGGGAGAGAGAAATGGACAACTGAGAATACATTTGTGGTTGTGAAAGCATAACTTTTTTATATTTACCAGCACTTGGTCCTGGATGTTGGGACCAGGTGGGGATTGTGGTCATAATTTGGTTCACGGTTGATCAGAACATTCACGAGTGTGCGTTTAACCTCGTCCCTCATCCCCACACCTCTCTGTGTCCAGGTTCAGACGCTACATCTCCTCACATGGAGCATCCATCCACAAAACCAAACTCTTCCTGGAGAGGGAGAGCAGCCGGCTGATGGAGAGACAGGCAGCTCTGCGGGCGGCCCAGACCAGCTCCTCCCAGGACCCCGACCAGGATGGAGGGGTGACTGAGGAGGTGATAAGAACCCTCCAGCAGGTAGGGAGGAAAATAACAGTGTGGTGTGACGATAGGTAGGTGACGGGGTTGTTAAGTGCTGCTTCCTTTCCTGTTGCTCTCCGTCAGGAGGCCAGACACGTGGTGGAGCTGCAGCGGGCGGTTCAGAGAGGAAACACTCTCCTGCGGAGGAAAGAGGAGCAACTGCAGCAGCTCGAGAGCTCGATAGCCGAAGAGGTCTGGAGAAAAACCGCCGCCTGTGTCTGAGCTCTTACTGTAGTACTCAGTTAGAGTGGTACTTCTCTGAGGAGCTTTAAGGTTAACCAGCACCGTCAGTTGTAGCTGATGCTGGAAATAATGCTCAAAATATATCTATTGACAAATAAATATACAAATATAACACATTTGTAGTTTTCTTGCGCTCTGTGTTCCTATTATTTGTGTTTGCTGTTTTAAGGATGAATGAGAAACAAGTAATTATTAACTTTGACTTGTCTTGTTCTGTCTGTGCAGCCGTTCATTGAGGATCTGTCTCGGCTGGCAGGAGAGAGGAAGGTGACTTTTGATGTGACTGAATCTGACCTCAGCAGCACTCTGGACCCGCCAGATAGAACAGGTAACACATATTTAAGGTTTAATTACCAACGAAACAGAGATATTATTATTGCCATAGTGCTGATATTCATCTGCTCTTATCAGGTTATCATTTCAGTTACACTTAGATATCTCTTCCCCTCCATTTCTCTCTCTCTCTCTCTCTCTCTTTCCCTCCCTCTCTCTCTCTCTCTCTCTCGTCATCAGGTCATCCCACCTTCCCGGACAAAGTCCAGGAGTTAGCGGAGTCCCTGCAGCAGATCTCAGGCCAGCTCCACACCGTCCTGAGTGCGTTGGGTTCACTGGCCCCGAGGCAGAGCGCCACACCTTACGCCGCCTATCCTCCCCCTCAACATCACTCCTTAGCTCCGCCTCCGCCTGTGAGGCTCTCGGAGCCGTCCTGGAACTGGGCGCCCCAAGGCAGCTCCACAGCCACCCCGTTCTTCAGCACCCCCATCAGCAGTGGGCTGAGGGCCTCCGAGGACCTCTTCAACAGCCGATGGAGCCAGATATTCCCCAGTATGCAAACAGACGCCTCATGTAGCTTTAGACTTAGTGAAGCAGCATTCATTTGTTAACAAAAGGGGTTTTATCAGTTTGTTCTGTTCTCCAGGAGCAGCCATGGACCCCATCGGCTCCAGCACCATGGGGTCTACCTCTGCTTACTCATCATACACTCCTGCTAGGTATCCTGCCATACACCGACACGTTTATTATAGATTACACACATATCAACGCCGTCTCGAATGAACTTGTGTGTGTGTGTGTGTGTGTGTGTGTGTGTGTGTGTGTGTGTGTGTGTGTGTGTGTGTGTGTGTGTGTGTGTGTGTGTGTGTGTGTGTGTGTGTGTGTGTGTGTGTGTGTGTGTGTCTTTGTGTGTTAAAGTGAACACGGTCGCAGCCTGCGGTCCGTGCAGAAGTCAGCGGAGGTGGACGGCCAGAGGCTGCAGGGGCTGATTGACGGCAACAAGAGGTGGCTGGAGATGCGCAAGAAGGACACCAGCATGTATCCTTCTATCACACACACTGACACACATTCATATAGTTATTGTGTTTAATCTCCAAAAACAGCACACACCCTTCTCAATGTACCTGCTATAAACTGACATGCTGACATACTGAATGCACAGCGTCACTCGTCAGACAGTTGTAATGCCGTCATGGTCTTTAACTCTGCCTTCCAGACCTCTGTTCACTCGCTATCGCGCTCCTCCGACCAAGAGCAGCCTGGTCCAGCTGGGCCTGGACGACAACAACCAGATCAGAGTCTATCATTACTGAGGACACGACGCACGGTTCAGTCCTGTCGCACTGTGACTGGAGCCGAGGACTTTGGAGCGGCGAGTCAGCGTTGTGGCGTTTACAACGCGGGGCCAGTGCAAAGGTTTTCAGGGAAAGTCCACCCTCCTCTGCTGTGATTGGAGGAAGAGATGACTGCAGAGGACTTGGCAATTCAGGGAGGACTGAGGACTCTGTAGCTTAGAGCGGGTCGTCCTTTAACAACCACAATGTTGTCGGTTCGATCCCCTGCTCCTACTGTCCGCATGTCGGAGCGAGACACTGAACCCCGAGTGGTTCCCAGAGCGCTTTACAGCCCACTGCTCCTCCATATGCTCACATTTCATGTATGTTCCTGTATGTGTATGAGGATTGAAATGATGTTTACCCTCCAACATTAGATATGGCACAATGTCACGTTTACAGCTCCGTACCAGACTTTGGGCCAAACTGTGTTTTTAAATGGTTATGTTTACGTTGGTGTCGAATGGGAAAGTCGAGACAACCAGAGAAGTTTTTACTGCACTTACTGTACTTCTTTTATTGAATCAGACATCCTCCCACGTATCTTCATGTTGTGAACCCCGACGAAGCGCTACAAAGTAGTGCTTTAAGTTTCACTTCATGACATGTTGCTTTTGTATTTATGACACTGCTCCTGTTTTAGCTTGTGAGGAATAGAAATTAGAATCCCTGTTTGTAAGAAATGGAGCCAATACACTTTTATTTTACATGAATTACTTCTTCATGTTCCACAGATGTTGAGTCATTAGCAGTGAGCCATTGGTTAGTGTACACTTTGTGTGCAGGTAGAGTAAACATGTATTTTGTGCATATATGTGTGTAAATAAATGCTGTATTTTTCTATGAAGTATTTTAATAAATATAATTTTACATACTAATGTATTGTGTCCTAGTAGAGGCTAGTACCTGGTAGTCCTGTATATTATGTTCACAGAGAACCTCACATGTGCGTTCTTTAAGTTCACACTGAAGATCAAAGACAGAAGTCACATTCAGAATCTGAAAATTAGATCTTTATTCAGTAACCGCTCATTGCAATGTTTGACATTAAAATCAAATTTCTTTCCCTCGTACAGTACAGTGCAGAAAATACCTTCGCATTCAGACCAGGGCAGTCGAGAAGTAAATACAATCATCATCATCATTAATATTCTCCAATGAGAAGGACGGCTAGCTGGAGGATCTGACCAATCAGAGCACGGTATGCGTTATGATTAGAACATTAAAAGGCCACTGACAGACTAGACAGAGTTCATGTTCTCACATTTATGTTTGTAAACACACACACACACACACAGCATATAAACAGCATAAAAACATTTCAAAATGCATCGCTGACTTGCAGGTCAAATGTAATGCCGACAGTATAAAATAAGTTAATTTCGTATAGTTTTTTTATTTATTTATTCAGTGTGTACGTCGTTAACATCCATTACAACGGTTACATCGACGATGGCAGCGAGAGGACAAAACACGCCGGCGTCGCTCAGCGTCCACCCGGGCTCTTCATTGGCACATGTGTGTCCATACAGGTGAGGGGGGAGGGGGGCAGGGGCTACCGCTCCACCCTCACTGGCTGATTGGCTGTACAGCCCGGGGGGAAAACAGAGGCTACTGGCTGTGCTCGTTTGAAACACGAAGAGGAGATGCAAACGGAGAGAGACGAGGGGTCGATAAGGCAGAGAGGAAGAGCCGAGCTCATCACAGGAGATCTCGCAGATCTAGAAGGCGAAGATCTTGTCTCTCTGGACGGTGTCGAGGTCGTCGTCCATGGTCAGGAGGACCTGGGAGGGAACCCAAGAGGCGAGGGGTTAGTGAGAGTTTTATATTGAAGATATCACCATGAGCTAGCCCTGTTAAGTGTTTACTGTATTGGCATTAATTGTTCACATTCATGCTTTTATTTTGAGTGTGCATGCCGCGTGATCGTACCAGGAAGGATCCGAACATGGCAATGGAGGAGAGGAAGTGCCAAATGTCGTGGTCGTCAAAGAAGGAAAGCAGGATACAGTCCCTGTTGTGCTCACGAGACTCCGCGGGAGTTTTCTGCGTCAGGAGAGAAAAAGAAAACACACACACACACACGGTAAACTGATGCTACATTATGAAGCAATACAGAGTCAACGTGTGCTCTGACAGGCTAAAGGTTTGTAAAACTAACGCTCCCGCTGTGTGACTCTAAGTCTACATCCACACTAATATGTAACGTAATGTGTGTGTGTGTGTGTGTGTGTGTGTGAGTTACTGACCTGCCAGGTGCTGAGACCCTGGAAGAAGAAATACAGTGCAAGGCCCCAGACCACGGCTGTGAACAGAATACACACCAACGCCAGACACTTGATCCTCTCACCGCTCCGCAGCTAAAACAAACACACGCAGAAAAAAACAGCTTTAGATGTTTGAACCATTTTCTGCTTTTTTAATAAATCGAAACGCTGCTTAAAAAAACACACACACACACACACACACACACACACACACACACACACACACACACACACACACACACACACACACACACACACACACACACACACACACACACACACACACACACACACACACACACACACACACACACACACACACACACACACACACACACACACACACACACACACACACACACACACACACACACACACACACACACACCTTCATAATGATGTAAAAGGCAAAGTAGAGCAGCAGGTTGCAGATGGCGATGGCCAACAGGTAGGAAGCGAAGTCGTTGGGTCTCTCTAGGAGGCCATAGGCAGCTCTACACAGAGGAGGAAGAAGAGACACATACATGAAGTCATCATGTCGTTCTGCACATTCTGCTCATTTTACAAACGCACCGCGTTCACTTACAGAGACCAGTTGACTATGTTCCCCATAATGAGCAGAACCATCCGGTCCTGTCAGACAAAGGGAGGGAGACAAGTTACGAGCAGGTGATTTGGACTTCAATACAGGACACAGTGGTTCTCATAAGATGCCTTGTCAACTCGTGTTGAAGCAGATGTTTCTGGGTTGTTACTCACGATGTACATCGGTCCACTGCACTGCCGGATGCTGTCTGTGTAGATGATGTGCACCATCCTGCGCAGCATCCCGGAGTCTGAAGCAAACGTACACGGACAGATGTTAGCTGCAGTCCAAACACTCCTCCAGAGGGTGCGGTTCAAACCCAAAAGCGTAAAACAGATCTAATGTGATGCATCTGTCTTGTTTGAGTCTTATAAACTACAATGGATTCAAGTCAACCACCACTAATATCAAACCGCTATGATCTTACCCAGCCGCCATCGGCCCATGTAGTACAGCTGTGTGCTGAGGAGCATGGTGGACAGAATGTGGATCACCGAGAAAATGATCCAGAAGACCGTGTTTCCTTTCCCGAACACCTGCAAACCGATCGTCACAGACACGAGTGTGTTAAAAGGGACAGTGTGTAGGAGTTAGTGGCAGCACAGCGGTGAAGATGCAGAACCAACAACCCTCCCCAAATCCTAGAACTACGGGTGAGGGCTCTCTAAAGAGCCGGTGTTTGGTTTGTCCATTCCAGGCTACTGTAGAAAACACAATCACTTTGAGTTTCAGGTGAGTATACACCAATGAAAACACAATTATGAATATTATATTCCATTTCTGCCAATAAATCCAACAAATTGCTACTTTAAACATCCCTCGGACCTTGTGGGGTACCTGTGTGTGTGTGTGTGTGTGTGTGTGTGTGTGTGTGTGTGTGTGTGTGTGTGTGTGTGTGTGTGTGTGTGTGTGTGTGTGTGTGTGTGCACGTACCACTCCCAGCACAGAAAAGAAGATGACCCCAGCCAGGCAGGCGTATGCAGTGTAAGCACTGGCGTTGATGTCTGGGTGTCTCTTCTGGTACAACTTCAACATACACAGTCCAGCGATCATGTACATGAAGGAGGTGTCTGCAGAGGAGGACACAATCATCACTCGTCTACCTTTTATCTCGTAACACAAAGAACAAGGAGGACATCATTGCAGATCGTTTATCGTCCGTAGTGCTCTGACCTGGGATTAAAATTAAAACAGAATATGTGCAGACATTGTACTGTGTTTCATCAAGCAACTTTTAAAATATATATTTCGTTGATTTGATCACCAGAGGAAAGCTCCAGGACCTTCCACTTTCCTTCAGAGTGAGTGCTACCCCTTAATCGTGAACAACATGGAGGCTACAGCTGGCAAAAAGTGATTCTGCTACAAGAAACATGACGGCAGACACATGCAGTCCTAGTGGGAGCACACGCAGCGGGTCTTACCAAACTGGAAGTTGGTGTAGTTGGGACAGACGTGGTAGCAGGCGCTCAGCAAGCCCTCCACCATCAGAGCCGTTCCCATGGCGTAATACAGGCCGAAGTGCTTTGGGATGCCACATTCCTGTGTGGTGGGAGAGAGGAACATTTCACTAATACAACTTCTTGACTTCCACATGTGCTGCATGTCCCTGGATGTGCCTGCATCTTCCCTTTTAATCCCTCCCACTTCTGACTCATTAATGCGATAACCTGAGTTCATCAAGACTGCTGTGCACGTCACAGAGAAGAGCCATCACGCTAACGACGCTAACGTTCATGTTTTTTTAATCATTATTTACTCCAGTATAGAGCTAATAGAGCTAATTAGCTGGGCGTGTGTGCGTGCGTGTGCCTTTACCAGCGCGTTGACGTCGTTGCGGACCAGAGCTCTCTGGTGGACGATATCTTTTTTGAGGATGATGAGGAGGAAGAGGAGTCCCAGCAGCACGTAGCCGAGGTTACTGAGGATGTTGTTGAAGGCGCTGCGTGCGACAAAACAGCTCGTGTCAGCACTTTTCAAAGACAGGTGTGTGACCTGCTGCGGGTTGTAATGACACATTCACATTGGAGCTAACCACGCACCTTAGCGCCCCCAGAGGGTGGGCACACAGGAAGTTGTAGAAGCAGATGTCCTGGTTTCCTGTGACGTTGACCACCTGAAGAACAGAGAGTCGGTTTAACATCTTTATTTTACATCATATCCTATATAATCACAGTTTTATGTCTCGTGTACCGTCTGATAGGTGATGACCAGCTGGACGACTGGCAGCGCGTAGAACACAGCGATGGTAGCGATGTTCCTGCAGAGAAGACAAGCATGAGACTTTAGAATAATGACGATAAAAGGAATCTTTGTAGTTGATTCCACTCTTAATGGTATTTGTTTTTCTCTGTCACACCCAGCGTCCTCACCAGAAGTAGATTTGGTATTTCTTGCTGAGGATCCTCTTGTCTTTGCGGGACAGGTCAGCCACATAGAGAAACTTCTGCAACAAGGAGAGGACATCGTTTTACTCGTCATCGAGGGAGATGAAAAAAAACAGCGTGACCCAAAGACGGAGACACGGGGCGTTACCTTGGTGCGGACGATGTTTTTGTCCGAGTTGATGTCATCCAGCGTGTCGTAGTCGTCCTCCTCCACAGAGCTCAGGGACTCAGCCCGGCTCCGCCCAACACTGTCCAAAGATCGATCTGATGGAGGAGAGAGGAGAGAGAGGTCAAGGCACGATAAAGGAAAGAGCCGTGGTGGGTTTATTTCAATGGTGCGAAGGTGTTCAAACACATCACACCTTTTGAAATGAGTTTGCAATTTCCAAACATACTAAACAGAAATATCAGAGTGATCGTTGGCACTTGGATCTGTGTTGTCTTGCTGTTCATTTCAATTTAATCAGATTAGGAATCAGGCCACTTCCTGGCATCAACATCTCGGTCTCATTGATGTTTGATTCACAAAGTGCTGATTGGTTTGCTTTTTGAACTCTGATTAAACCAATTAGGCGGCAGTGTGAGTCACCAATACGGATGGCTAAGTGATGGAGGTGAGTGAAGATTGGGCGACGTTTGAAAGGCTCCTGTCCTGATGAACAGAAACAAAAATAAAGAGACAGAAACCGGTGAGGGACCAGAGCGGCTCGCAGGAAGCCGTCCGCGAGCCAGGCTGTGGAGACATACTGCAAAGTGACGAGTGGCGGGACAGAAGAAGAACGGCGTGTGTCCGTACCAATGTATCCATAGTTGTTGTCGGTGGACGTGGCGCTGTCCGTGATGGCCTCTGAACTCAGTGTGCTGCCGTTGTCGGCTGGAGGAAACAAAAAAAAAAAAAAAAGGTGTGAGGTTTGAATTCATCGTCCACACAAACAAACAAAGACATCATCAAAAGTAGAACTGTCCCAAAACTCACCAAAGGAGCCGTATTCATATGGGGAGGCTGGAGTTTGGCCTGCTGACACACACACACACACACACACACACACACTTAAAACCAACAAGTAAGAACAGATGCACACACACAGAGACGAGCACCACTACAACCAATACTTAGTATCTTAACCCTGCACACTGAAGCACTACAGCAGCTGAATAGTTAGTGCGTGACCACAGAGAGGTGAGGGAAGGTAACAACACATGCAGGGATACAGTTCTTTCTTTTTTTCAGGCTCAAATGCCCGAAAACAAACAGTTTTAGTTCAAACATTTAGTGACAAATGTGAGCACAGAATGGTGCACATGCTGGTTGGTCTGCTGCGGTGAGAGTGAACTGTTTGAAAGCTGCACGCGTCCTGCGCTTTTAAAATGAAATCATGTCGGCACACACTGCAGCTAACGGACACAGATACACACGGAGAGGTCGTCCACAGTTATCTCCAGTATTCTATCTTATTCTTTTGTTTGTCTCGTGTGTCCTTAGCCTTGTGGACCGTATTGTAACAAACTCAGACATCAAGGATACTGTGGCAAATACAGGCATCTCTGTGACCCAGGCCGTAAAAGCATGGAGCTCTAGTAGGTGAGTGAATGCATGCAGATCAAACCACAGACAATAAACACAGTGAGAGAGACGGGCAGTAAGAACGGTGTCGTTATACCGTCTCCGTTCTTCCCGAGCAGAGAGGCTGAAGCACACGTTAGCACGAGAGAGAGAGAGAGTGAAAGACACACATTCAGTACATAAAGAGTTATTATTATACCGCATTGTTAAGTGTAGATAAACATCGACTTTTAATAAAATGGTACGCTCCGCAACGCAAACTAACGAGCCCCTTAACGGGCCAGTCCATCACGGCCAGTTGCTGGGTTACCTGTCTCGGCAGGCGACATGTCAGCAGGAACCTGAAACACCTCTCTCTTCTTCATCCTGCAGACACCCAGAGGAGAAACATGCAAATTAAAGGCATCTGTATTCAGTGCGGCGTTCCTCCTGCAGTGCAGCTGTATAAATCTACATCCTTTCATTAGACACAAGCACCCCGGGGTCGAACCACCACCAAATAAAGAACCTTTAAACATTGTAAACTTGTAATGTAATGTGTTTTTAGATGATTTTCCATGTCTTTAATCACATTTAACCAAACTAAATCCGAATGAGGCAAATAAAACAGTCTCTGTGACCTGGAATGAGGATTACAGAGGAAAATACAGAGCGAGATATCTGTGTCACTACAAAGGGACTTAACTCCCGGATGATGACGTAACCAACTGTTGACTTACCGCTTGTTCTCCACACAGGCCATGAGCAAGGTGAGCAGATAGAAGGAGAGGAAGATACCCAGACAGAACAGCATGCCCGTCACATACACCTCCGCTGTGGAGAGTGAAGACAGACCGTTCACACGCTAATACTGCACGACCTAACCCGCACTGCACAATGAAATGATATATCTACATCTTACAATAGGGAGAAACACACACAAGTAAAAAGTTAAAACCTTAAGTTATGCATCGTTTCTTTCTCTTCTTCTTCTACTTTTGGGAGCCCTGGGTTGAATCAAAATGTTGCTCTTATAAAGATGCACAGTTGCACGGTATATTTTACCCTAAAGTAACCCAACCATGAACCGGACAATACCTCATGGGTACGTTAGCTTTTTAACCGTGGCCATTTCAAAACCACTCGATTGGCGTACAACTAATCCATGCGGCTCACATTTGATAGCAGGTGTGACGATCACGTCGATGATCTTGCTGCGGTTGCCGGCGTTGATGAGCTCGTCGGGACGGAGAGGGTAGAAGCGCAGCGGGCCGCCGCACGCCTCGTCCTCCGTCTTCACCACCACCACCACGTAGAAACTGTTGCTGGGAAAGTCTTTTCTCTAAATGACAGAGAGGGACGTCAGAAGATGTTCATATGTGCGGTTTTATTACTGCGGGCGCCACGTGCGTCGGACTCTTACCTGCACAGTGATCGCGCCTTTTTTGGTCATCGTCTGGTACATCCCAATGAAGGCCACGTTGTTGTCGAGGTCGTAGACGGGACACTGAAGAGAAAGAGAGAGAGAAGAAGAAGAAGAAGACACGAGAAAGCATGAAATAATAATTAATAAAAAAAAGGAACATTAAGAACATTATACAATCATTTGCACTGACTCTGTTGCAATGAGATCAGTTATGGCCTCACGTGGCTCAATGGTGTTACTGCATGCTGACAACAATGCCAGGGGCCACTTGAGGACAGCAGCGGTCTGGTTTGAGGGGACGGGGGAGGAGGGGGGTGGGGGTGTACCTGGATGTCCTGGATGGACATGACGGAGCAGGGAAAGGTCATGTCCGAGTTGACCTTTACGATCACAGTGTCCTCCCCTTCCGGGAAGACATACTTGAAGTACTGAGAGGAAGAAGAAAGACAAGGATTCAAGGATTAATTAGAGGGGATGAGATAAGGAAACACAGATTCAGTCTTTTCTTCGCTCTCTAGTGAGGGTGTGACAACTTCCACAACAAATAACAACGTGATGAAACAAAAGTAGATGAACACTGACTGATCTCAAGGTTTATCTGTGAGGTGCTATAAAAGGCCAAACAGGGAACTTGTCAAAAAAGAAAAGAAAGTCACTGAATAATTGTGTACTTCCTCAGCTTCTCTCATGTTTCTCGTCACCCGTGGCCTCCATGGCCCACTCACTTCCTGTCTGCTACCTACACACTCTGTGAAAGTAGCACCTAGTGCCACGCTCGTAAACACACAAAGCTTCAGCATCGAGCGGTCATACCTGAGGTTGCGATGGTGACGCGGTGAAGCTGAACTTCTTGTCCGTGCTGTAATCAAAGGTGAAGAAGAACACGTCAGACATCAGCTGTCGGTCAAACAAAACGCAGCCTGACGGCGACCACTTTGGGCCGAGTACTCGTTGTGTGTTGGTGTGTGATTATAACGGACGTCACTCACTGCAGGGTGAAGCTTTCGACGCGGCTGACCCTGAGCTGGTAGTTCGTACCCTGGGTGGAGAGGGTGGACACATCCACAAAGAAGAACTGGGTCTCCGAGGCGACCCGGGTCGGAGGCTGGCACAACGTCCGGCCCACATGATTGTACGGGTACTTCCTCTGGTAGCTGGGGAAGTGAAAGTCCAAAGTTTCTCAAAAGATCTGCTAAAACATGGTGTTCCAGGAAACTGCATATGCAAGAGTGTGACGAGGTAATTCTGGTGTTGCACAACAACAGAGAGGACCTTGGAGTGTGGGAGACACGGATCACATCACAGGTGGGCTGTTAGCCAATAGCTAATAAACAGCTAACCTCCAAAGAAAGAATGAATGTCTGCAGTTCTAGAAGATGTCCAAACACACAACTATTACACCTCCAAATAAGAGATCACTGTTTACCATCAGCACGACACTCCCTTAGGAGGAACCTTGGATTATTACTTATTACGTATTATATTTATTTAACAATTATGAACCACACAGTGGACAAACATACTGTGGACGAGAGAGACACAAAACAGGATCGGCCTACATTCTAATTATACTATACTAATAATAGGCAACAGAGGACACTGTTCTTCTTGTTCTTCTTGTTTGTTCTTCTTCTTCTTTAAGGATCATGCTGGCAGGTGGGTCCAGTGTAGGGTACATGAAGTGTGTGTGTACTCACAGGCCTCTTAGGATGAGAGGGATCTGAAAGGACAGCACAGCTTGCTTCTGTCGCACCACGAACAGGATGGGACTCTCGAAGCCCTGTGACACATCCACGGTCACGCGCACTCCCTCCGACTGACGCCCCAAAAAAAGAAAGAAAAACAGATCTCTCACCACACGTAATATGACGTACTAAGACAAATAACACCAGGGTGTTCGTATAAACTCACCTTATTCCTGGAGACGGTGTGGTTGAACGCATAGATGGTCTGGTTGTCACTGGTGACAGTGTCGTTGTAGGTGATGTCGAATTCGGCTTCTTTCTGGACCACGTTCTTGTTCTCCCCCAGCGCCCCACCACCCAAAACAAACTGGGTCACACAGAACCAGAGCAGGACCCAACAAGGAGCAGGTCCACAGCAGCTTTCTTTATGTCGAGACTTCCAGCAGCTCCGTAACACCATTTTGTCTGACACCGTCTTCCTAACGTGGAACTGATATATAACCCCCACCCTGCAGCAACACTAATGACAACTCCTCCCCATTCAACTACTATTAACGGTTATTAAGCTAGCTTAACCAACAATAACAGTAGCTAACTGACGAGCTAAAGACACAGCTGGGCGTTCACATTAGCTAATCAATTAGCTCCTCGTCCTGTTTCAGGTCCGTAACAAACCCCCCGTCGGCTATGAAATCAATTGCACACGTCCCAACAAGTTGACAACGGTCGTCAATCCCTCTTCAGCTGAAAGACTGAGCCGAGCAGTTAGTTAGCTGTGCTAACGATAGCATCGTTGGTCGCAGGACGCTGCTGGGGCAGCTCCATGTTTTGATTATCGGGAGTTCGGGTTCCGTGTTAAAAATAAAACAGCACGACGTGTTTGTTTGTTTTTGTTTTCAAAAGTCTAGTCCAGTGTGAGCGGTTGTCACGGACTGTATTTTTGCGGAGGCGCCGCCGCGACGTTGTTGTGCAAAGTGTTTCTCGAGCGGATGGTTCTGAGATTCAGCGTGTTTACAGTGTGGAAAGAAAGAAAAAAATCTGTGATATTAGGCTCCTTCGACATAAGCCAGGCGTGCGCAGAATCGATCACCAGCGATCGGCGCACAATGCATGCTGGGTATATTTGCGTCCGACTTGCTCTGACGTAATGAAAACGTGCGTAACGATGATCTCACGTGAGCGAGGCGGCCGCAGATTTTAGAATCAGAATCAGAATCAGAATCGTTTATTGCCAAGGAAGTTTGTACCTACAAGGAATTTGTCATGGCGGGTGGTGCGTAACATTTAACAATAAACAATAACATTAAACACTCAACAACAATCAACACAGTGCCCCTAGGGCATGATGGGAAACTTCTGGCTGTCTTCGGATCAAAAAGCTGATAGGTTCCCTTTAACATGTTTTTTAATTTTAATTTGCTTTTTTATGTCATATTTACTGACTTCCCTGGCACTTTGTTTACTCCTTCTGTTCGTTGAACTTGTTTATATTTTACGATATTTGTATTGTTTGAATTTGTCTATCATAAATCAAGTTGGGGGAAGTCGTACCTTGTGGTTTATTTATTTTCTGAGGTTCAGCTGTTTGCTTTGGAAGCCCATTCCTGCCAGCAAAAAAAAGTTCACTAAAAAAAAAGAAAAAAAATAAGATCACTAAAAAAAAAAAAAAAAAAAAATAGTAACTTAAAAAAAAAATGTAATTCACAAAAAAAAAAGAAAAAAGATCCACCCACAAAATAAATACTAATAATTCTAATACTTTTTTTTTTTTTTATTTTACTTTTTTTCCACCAGCAAAAAAAAAAAATAACTTTTGGTGCATCCATCTGTAACCATAACTGACCAGATTTTTCCAGTTGCTATAGAAAGTCGAAATTATGAGATACTTTAACACAACAGTCATAGAAGCAGCTATGACATATGAATGGATTGTGAGTACATTGAAGACCTCTTTAAAACGTGGCTTTACAACACATGAAATACAGATGATGTTTCACATGGATTGTATGAGCAAACGCACCCTTGAATAGAATGTTAAGCAAGAAGCAGCTCTGGAGTATAAAGAATGAAACCAATGTGGCTGAGGTGGCGACCAATAAACAGCAACTGGAAACATCTTTTTTTTTTTTTTTTTTGCTGACAGAGAAAAAGTAAAAAAAAAAATATATATATATATATTCTTTTTTTTTGTGAATTAATTATTATTATTTTTTTTTTTTGTGAATTCATTTTTTTTTCTTTTTTCTTTTTTGTGAATTCATTTTTTTTTTTTTTTTGGTGATCTTATTTTATTTCCATAGTTTATTGGTCGCCACCTCAGCCACATTGGTTTCATTCTTTATACTCCAGAGCTTCAAGGGTGCGTTTGCTCAGTACAATCCATGTGAAACATCATCTGTATTTCATGTGTTGTAAAGCCTGTGTTTAAAGAAGTCTTCAATGTACTCACAATCCATTCATATGTCATAGCTGCTTCTATGACTGTTGTGTTAAAGTATCTCATAATTTGGACTTTCTATAGCAACTGGAAAAATCTGGTCAGTGTTATGGTTACAGATGGATGCACCAAAAGTTGTTGTTTTTTTTTGCTGGTGGAAAAAAAGTAAAATAAAAAAAAAAAAAAAATTATTAAAATTATTATTATTTATTTTGTGGGTGGATTTTTTTTTTTAAGTTACTATTTTTTTTTCTTTTTTTTTAGTGATCTTTTTTTTTTTTGCTGCGGGAATGGGCTTCCATTTTTTGCTTTGCTCAGTCGGTTATCCAAATTTTAGTAACAGGTCGCAGTATCTCTTTTCTACCACAGAGTGGTGCTGTCTACAACCTGGTGAGCTGGCTTATAATAGAATATAACACAATTCAATTGAATAGAAATACAATTAATCAAAAATAAGTGAGACACATTTTGTATATATTTTTTTATCATAATTTCAAGGTATCAAGGTCAAGATATTGAAATAAAAAAGTGTATTGTGTTACTAAAACAGTAGCCTATTTTCTTGATGGTCCCTAAATCACTGATGAAACTGGGTAAAGACACCAATGAATATGTCGAATATACAAATAAAAACTCACGTCACTGCGTTTCAGAAGCTCAGGACTGGGCCATTACTCTGCACACACAGTGACATTTACCTATGCAGTAATATCTCCTACCTATGTAGGTAGCATAGGTAGGAGGTAACAAACCTGTCTTTGTAACAATATAGCTGTATACACATTATTTATTATTATTTACATATATTATTTATTATTATATTTTATAATATTGTATTATATTTAATATTATATTATATATACATTATTATTTATTTATATTATTTAACTATATTATTTATTATTATATTTTATAGTATAATATTATATATTTTATTATATATTCTATAACATTCTATATATATTATTTATTCATATTATTTAAATATATTATGTATTATCATATTTTATAATATAATATTATATATACATTATTTATTCATATTTATTCATATTATTTAAATATACTATGTATTATTGTATTTTATAATATAATATAATATAATATATAAAATTGTATTTGATATACACTATTTATTATGATTTATATATATATATATATATATATATATATATATATATATATATATATGTATTATATTATAATTATTTATACCTCTAAAGTGTGATTGTAGAATCACTGAATCATGGGAACCAGGGCTCGATATTGCGCACGTCTTCGTTGCCACGGCAACCCCAGTACGTGTTCTGGCGGATGAAGTCATTTGTTACGCCGATCGTTACCATGGTTACAACCTAGAGAGGGCGCTGCGGAGGAAGCGTTCCACACGTAAAATGACGCAAAGGGGGCGGGGGCGTGCCCGTAGATGCGCGCTGCGCGCTGCGCAAGCTTCTGCTTGTTGTTCCCGCAGAGAGAGAGGCGAAGAAGATGGCGGCCGTGTCAAGCGGAGGTGCTGCTGCTGCTGCTGGGTCCGCTGCGGCCGGGATTACGCACTCTGCCCGACCGACCCACGCGGGCATGGGCTCCCAGAACCGAGCCCAGCCGTCCTCCGGCATCAGCCACGCCGGTCGCACCGCCACCACGGCCCCGGGGTGCATCATCACCAGTCCCGGCCATACTTCTTCTTCTTCGGCCACCAGGCCCCCCCCGGCCCGAGTGGGCCACTACGAAATCGAGCGGACCATCGGCAAGGGGAATTTCGCGGTTGTTAAACTAGCCACGCACATCATTACCAAAGCGAAGGTAAGCGGACCAACGTCTGAGCGTTAGAGGTGAACAATTACAAGTTGTCATTGTTTCATTCCAATGCTTTTTTGGACCATGTAGCGTCACTCGGGATGACGCTGGGGCCTTCACGGACAGCCCGCTTTGGTGACACCGCTGCTCGGTGTTGGGAGGAGGAGGAGGGGGGCATCACCTCTAACTACTGGATACAGACACGTTTACCTTTACATAAATCTGATTCCACATGTATTAGCTAGTTATGTTTTTTATTAAAGAAAGCCAGAAGGGCCCGGGGTTAATGTGAGGCACAGGACGGAGAGAGAAGAGGGTATTTTACGAAGATGAAGAAAAAGAGGAGACACAGATTGTTCCGACTCTTAGTTACGTTAGCTTAGCTTATTAGCTAATTAGCTGTTCGGCTACACGCAGATATCTTTTTAAGACTTATGCCAACACAACAGGGTTAAAAGTTATCCGACCTGCTGGCTGGACGAACTTCCACTGTTGTTAGTTGTAGGTTGGCCAAAAAGTGTTGTATGTCTTTGTGAAAATTAACGTAAAAGCAGAACTCTTACTAACAAATATGGGAGATGCTGCGTTTGAATTTAAGCTAGTTTTACACTTTGCTTTTTATCATTTAGCGGTAGGAACGTTTCTTACGTCGTGGTGTAACTGAAGCAGTTTGTCTACACTGTTTTTCAGCGTTGTGCACCCATTTTTTTTGTTTGATATTTCCATATCCCAGTTCATAGCTCGGACAAGAAAACATTCATATGTCAGAACTAGTGGTTTCAAAACTGCCACCACACACTTTTGAGTGTACGTAGATGCTTTTTGCATGGAGTGGGCGCCAGTTAGCAGTATACTAGATGGTTGCCATTTACTTGCATCAACAAATTATATTCAAATCACAGAGCTACAAATCCAGAACTCAGGACATTTTGCACAGGCTTTTGTCGCGTATGTTAGTGTTTGGGCCTTTTTGGGGAATAACAAGTGGAAGGGAACGCTCAAATATTCCAGGTCGTGTTTTTCTTCTCGGCTGACCTATTGAATCAGGTGCCTCCATGTGTCATGGCTCTATTTGCCTGCGAGCCTGTTGTTGTGAATGTCACTCTGGATATTTTGGCTACGTCTTCTCGGCACGGCATGTTAGTGTAAGTCCAAAAGGGTGAAAAACAGATAACTAATCAGAAAGCCCCAGTGTGTGTGCATTGAACAATAGCAGCATCAGTATTATTTCTGCTGAGAGACACGCGTTGATGTTGGATTCTGCTCGGGACCATGTGTGTGTAGACCGGTGACACCAGAAGCCTTCCTCTGGTGATGTGACTACTGCGATAAGTATGCACATCCCTCATTATGGACGCTCGGCTGAACACTCACAATAAACAGGAGTAGCTTAAGCCTACGCTTGCAGACAAGCTCCTGCAGTGTAATTATTATTATTTTACCTGATGAAGAGCCTTTAATTCTAACGGCACACATAAAGGTGTGTCGAGGCCGCTGAGTGTGCAGCTTCACCTCTGTGCTCTTGTTGACATGTACACAGACGGGCAGGCACAAGTCATTTTGGGTGCTTTTGCGCCACACAGCCCAGAGAGAACCTCCCATTTAGCTTCACAAGGCCAAAATAAACTAAGGTCAGCGAGTGCTTTGTAGTGTTTGCATGTCAATGCTGCAGGAGACGCTTCTTGAAGGACTCCAAATGTGTTGATGTGACGATAATGTCGCTCACGGACTAGTAGTTACGGGAGCTGTGTGTTCAATCTTTTTATAAGAGCAATACAAAGACAGTAGCAACGTTATAGTGTGAGATTAATGAGCTGGTTATTAAGCTGCGTGTGTGTGTGTGTGTGTGTGTGTGTGTGTGTGTGTGTGTGAGCCTGTTAATACTTGCCTGAATGTGTGTGTGTCTGGCTCTCTATCCGAGTGTGAGAGACAGACAGAGGACAACATGACAGTGGACCACGGACTGACAGAATGAAAGAGAGGCCTTGTTTGTTGTCTGTTGACGGCGGTCGCAGACCGGCCAGTCAGCTCATGATTTTCACCAGCCAGCTCAAGCCCCAGTTGCTCATGAACATCAGAAGAATAGGAGTGTAGCTTAACGTGCCTGTGGACATCATGAATATGGATATGATGATCAGTCATCAGAGCCTTGTTTTGTGGCCTCGGTTTTATAACGATCCAATGAGAAACGCTGACTGGTCCACTTGTTAGTTGGAGCTGGATGATATCCTGCAGTGCAGGACCTGGTTATTTATACTTGGTAGCTTAGAAGGGAAAGAGATGGTCCCTGTCTATGCCTCATTTGCTCTCTGCTGTTTTGTTAAAATCTAAAACACTCAACAGGCAATTTGTTTAAACTTTATTACCCCCCAATACACACGACCGTTTCAACCGTGTGTTTTGCAAATTCTTGCCGAATGGAGGCTGTTGGTGTAGACTGGCTCACAGAGAGGCAGTCGCACCACTTAAACCTTCAATGGCAGATAGCTGGTGTGCTGCACCTGGATGTTGTAATAGTGAAAGTTCATCTCCTCCAGACAAAGGGCAGCTAGTGAAGTGGAAGTCAAAACAGAAGTGTTTACACACTCGCACAAACGCTGCGCTGGAGGCAGTTGGGCCACTCTTTGCTGCGGTCTTGATAAATGTTGATTTCAGTTTTCATCCTATAAACTTTATTACTAGTTATGACCTTTCAACAAGGGACGTACGTTGTCTATTAGCTCTGGGTTACACTATGACCTATTCATATATGTTTTAGGAGTAGCCCTAATACTTACTGCTGTATGACTATGACCAAACCATCAGTGTTTTTGATATACTGTATATACATATATATATTTATATATTTGATTTTTGATTTAGCAGAAATTGCTACCTCCAGGAATAGCTGTCGTCTCAGTTGCTTCCAAGCATGTCAGAGCAGGAAAAGTTTAACTAATTGACATATTAAAGGTAAATATTGACATAGTATTTATGCATTGCAATTATGTGACCAATGTTGCTAATGATAGATATTAATAAGTAATGATAAATGCACATAACAAGTTCCCAAAGCCCCAAAATGACATCCTCGCATGTCTTTCTTTGTCGAATCAACAGACAAAACAAATACTTTATAACGATACAGCATAAAGACGAACCATAACTCCTCACGTTTAAGAAGCAAACGTTTCACATTGCTTGCATAATAAACTACAAACGCTATAAATGGATTACAGAAATTCAATTTTGTCCTGCTCCACTAATCTTTCGACACTATTTAGATAACAAAATGTTGCAATTTGAATTCCAGGTCTGTGTCCACTCTTTGATGCAACCTGTAGTCAAAGCCAGTGTTGTGTCATTTCCACCACTAATAGATGTCTGCTGAGTTTCCAGCACAGCGTCATCGTAACATGTCCTGGAAATCATACTCAAATGACATGAGATACGATTAAACGTGACGTACACAGCCTCGTGAAGAAGTGTTCAGTGTATACACGCGATGCTTTTGGGTCTCTCACAAAGATTGCCATGTTGCTGAAAGAATTATTTTTATGGAGTTGATTGCCCCACACACACACACACACACACACCGCAATTTGATAGTCTATTAATCAGTTCTCTAGGTTAACAGTCAGTGATATTATTCAATACAAATACTCAACTAAAGGACAAAAACAAACACCAGCCTACCGATTAGTAATTATACATTTATTTGTGAAATTGTAAAAATATCTGCCGATCACAAGAACTTGAAAGTTTTATCTAAAGATTTCTAATCTTATCTGACCGATTGCTAAAAGATAATATACAGTATTATTTTCATAATACTACAAAACAAAAAGCCATTCTCCTGTCATCATTGACTGCATCAGTACAATGATTATCAGGATGTTAAACTTCTGTCAGTCAAGAAATTGGCTAATTGTGTCGGCCAACAAAACGTGCTGCTTTTTGTCTTCAATAATGCACCTGTATGCCAGCAATGTGTCATAATTGAGTGAATATTTGAACACAATCTTGTCCTTGTGAGTGTTTGTCATGTTGGATAAGCTCGACTGCCATCGAGTCAGGTGTGGTCAGCGCCCTGGTATGACCCCGACTGAGGATTAAGTAAGGACACACTCTGTTGTGCCCACAGCACGGTGAGCAAGATCAGTAAAAGATGGCGGCGTGTCCTGACCCGTCTGTCTGCGGGGGAGCCGCTCTTCTTTCCTCCCGATTGTTTTGTTTTTTTAGGCTAGAGAAGGATGAGCGGGAGGAAGAGAGCGCAGGCAGGAAGGCAACGCGTTAGGTAACAATTCCACTCGGTCACACTCACAGCCTCTCTGTCACACATCGTCCCCTCTCTGTTCCTCAAAGACACACATACGCACACTCACTCGTCATTTCATTTGGGTGAATAATGTGACGAAGGCTGTGTGTGCCTGGCTTCTCTTCCTGCCCTCTAGTCATCTTCTGATGCGTCCTTAGTGTTGTGAATCCGCTGCCAGCCAGGTTCAAAAGAGAGGAACACAGCCCAGACTGTCTGTCTGTGTCTCTGTCTGTCTGTCTGTCTCTCTCTCTCTCTCTGTCTCTCTCTCTGTCTCTCTCTCTCACACATACACACACGACATGAGGGAGGAAGGACAGTGTACATTCCTCATCTATGTTTCAGCCCAAAACAAGCCTGCGTGCCCTCCTCATCCTCATCATCATCGTCCTCCACAGCGCTGCTTGTTGTCGTCTGTGCGTCGTCACGGCTCGTTAGTTGGAGAAAGGTCGCTCCATTCAAGTATTGCTGGTTTCCATAGCAATGATGGCGGCACCAGCCCTCAACCACCAATTCTCAATGGAGCTGACTTGCCATGTTTTTAACTTGTACTATGCCATTTTACATATTTTAGGACCGTTGTTATTCCTATAGATGATGCACAAAAAGCTTAAAGACAGACTTTGCTTTAGTTAAATATACATATTTGTTATATACACATATCACAGCCTTCTTGTAATGGGCTGCTATATATATATACACACACACACACACACACACACACACACACACGTGACCAAGACAAGAAGCTAATCTTCACATTTGGAAAGCTAGAACCAAGAACACTTGACATCTTTGGTTAGAAATGACCCTTCATTGACTATCAAAATAGTTTCCCATTACCAGTCTTAACCAAACGACCACAGATGGTGTGATTTGATGGTGGAGGGTTAATGAACCGCTACAGGTAGCGAGTGTTTTTGAGAGACTGGAAGATGGCATGATACAAATAAATACAAAAATGTTCAGTCTCGATCAAGATGTCAGACCTCTGACTTTGATGCCAATGCGACGGTACATCTTTGCAGCATTTCTTAAAGAAGATTATGGATATTTAGTCCAATTTATTTATTTATCCATGTCTATATAGAGATGCTTGTCCTATTGTAAAGTCAGAGCCGAAACTGTCACTGCAGGATTGTTCTCGGTAAGCACCGATGAACAATTGCCATCAAGACTGGAATGTGGACCGTCCGGAGTCAACCAGCTTGTTGTGATGTTTTGTCATGCTCCAAAACACCTTATTGAATTAGTTAGTAAATATAATGGTAATACGGTTCTGGTTGTCCAGATGGCACAGTGTACGTAGTTGATAAATACTGGTTGTGCTCAGGTCTTCATGAAGTGTGGGCTCTGCTCTGCAAATGGCAGATTAGTGTGTGATGTCCAGTGTTTCCACGCTGTAACTGACAACACTCGACTGAGTCATTTCCACACACACACTCTTAACAAGTGCACAACACGCAGCATCTCTGAGAGGAATTGTGCTGACTCATACTGCCTGTGTGTGTGTGTGTGTGTGTGTGTGTGTGTGTGTACACGTGCATAATCATCAGTCATAGTACTGACCTGCTGTGTGTTTGTACGACACCGTGTGATGTCTCTGTGACTTTATAACAAGCAGCTATTGTAGAAGATGCTCCCATGTGTTTGGAGCTGAACAGGGATGTGCTCGTGTACATGCGTGGCCTTTTAGTGTTTCCACGCTACTCAACGCGTGATGTGGGTTAAGCCTGAGCATTATAGGTGTTGTAATCTGTGTCACCTGTTGATGAAGGTTAACCTCATTCATAATGTCATGCATAATGTGTGTGTGTGTGTGTGTGTGTGTGTGTGTGTGAGTGTGAGAACACAGGTGAGCTTCTTCTGCCCTTGCTTCCCACTGTAGACGTTACAGCATAGACCCAGTTCTTTGCTTAGGATTAGCCTCATTATAGTTGAGTCATGGATGTTTTCAAAGTGAATATCAGAGAGATTATGTGAACATCTTTAAAAATATCTTATGTAACTTTTAATGCTGGATGAATATTAGTCCTGACAGCTTCTGGGGTTTTTGATTCCTTATGTTCTGCTTTAAAAACGGAAAATGCATGAAACTGTTTAATCAGAGTGTTGGGACAAATGTTTCATCAGAGAATATCAGAATAAAAATACATCGACCAGGACTTCTTTCATGGTTGATTATTCTATTAATGTCCTTTTGTGATATTGTGTTACTATGAAATAGTATTGCATTATACTGAGAGGTGTTTTTAATAATTTGTCCCTCTGATATAGACTAAGAAGCCTTTTCTTTATGACCTGTTTTTAACGAGAGTCGGTCAGAACTGGAGCTTTGCTATCATGTGAAGTTCAACTGTACAATAATTTCCACACATGACACGGTGCAAATTTTGACCGCAGGATAAATTGTGTTTATTCGCGTCAGTCAGGCCGAGGCGCTCTGGAGAGGAGGGTGATCAACCCTGACGGAAACATCCACAATTGCTGCTTTGTACGTGTTGTGGAAGTCCTAAACGCTGTCCTGTCTCATAACCTCATCGTATTCACTGTACCTAGCAAGCCACACGACGGCTGGTTCACTACAGCATTATGAACCCTGTGATTTAATTGCAATAAGCAAACCGAAAGGATGCCGAAATGATTACATAATGATGCAGCGCCAACTTCCCAGCTCGGCTGTTCCCGTTAGGGGTCGCCACAGGTGATCATTTATATCCATGTAGTTGGTAAGATGAAGGGTCTTCCATGACCCATGAGCCCCGTTTCTGTGAGGCTAACCACTGAACCACCATGCCCCCTCGTTCTGCCCAATCTAGCACTGGTACCAATTTAAAACGTGCACCTCCAGGACCCATTTCTACATTTGAGGGCGAAGAAAGTACCCAGTTGTTAAACTGTCTCTTAGTTGCCTTTGGCTGCAGGTATTTCTTTGGCTGCGGTGAAGCGACACTCGCTGTGTGAGTTGTGTAATGTGCAGTAAAGGGTCCAGACTCCTCCGGTGGGCACCAGCTGCTCTCGGATGGTGCTGTATTGAAGTCACGGTCATGTGATCGGAGGGGCTATGTGACACTTAATTTCGTAGCAGCCGGCCTCTCAGTAGTCTGTGTGTGTGTGGGGGGGGGGGATTTACACCCCGATCCTTTGATGAAAAATTCCAGAGTCATGGAAGCTAGTGCAAAGCAGACTGAACATCCCAAGGCACCTAAAATACACAACATATATCCTATATCCTATGTCCTACCTTGGGTGGAGCTAAACCTGGAAACCCAACCTTTGAGATGTGCACTGGACACATGGTTGTTTACAGAGTACCGCTCAGCATCACCACTCATCTAGCTAGGTCTGTGTTTGTCAGCGTGACCAGTTCTTATGAGGCGTGATAATCTTAATCCTTAATTCATAGTCACCCATTTTAGCAATCTGTGTGTGTGTGTGTGTGTGTGTGTGTGTGTGTGTGTGTGTGTGTGTGTGTGTGTGTGTGTGTGTGTGTGTGTGTGTGTGTGTGTGTGTGTGTGTGTGTGTGTGTGTGTGTGTGTGTGTGTGTGTGTGTGTGTGTGTGTGTGTGTGTGTGTGTGTGTGTGTGTGTGTCTGTGTGTGTGTCCAGATATCCTGTTGTTACCCTCCATAAAATGCAGAGGGGAGTGATTACATCAACAAAACTGGATGATTGCCAATGCTAAGAATAGATTCCGAGAGCTTAAAATACTACATAGACACACATTCCAAACAGACAGACACACGTACATGGCAAGAGTTTTTTAATATTACTTAATTCATATTAAAACGATACCGGCAATCGATCCAGCGGCTCCAACCCATACAGCCGGGACTGCCTGCCTGCACAGCGAGCAACGCGGCGCTCAGTTCTTTTATTCCAAAAGACCAAATTGATAGATTAAAAACGTGTATTTTGGAAATCTTTTGCCTCAATCCATATTTCTCATCATCTGGCCTTTTTAAAAACAATATTCCTACTGTGGTCAAACACTGTATCGCAGCTGTATTAACGGGGTGGTCTTATACAACCACAGTAACTTAAACTTAACGTAAATAATATTTCCCCCATTTTTTAGGATGATGACATCATAAACTAGGATGACAGACCTCAATAGAAGCTTAGTAAAACGATGACATTCGGTACAGCCCTTTCAACTGACTTTATTACACTGCAATTATGAAAAAGATGCAATTTTATTAGTGGTAAACACGTCAAATATGACAAATAATATAGTAAACCGCAAACACAATTAGATCCTTTGTCGCCCGGGAAGGAAATCCCCAGACTCTCCTGATAAGTACTCCATTTTGTGAGTTGTTGAGTTCAGAGAAACCTTGTGGTAAACTTAAGTTATTCCCTTCTTTGTGTAAGAAAACATGGTCGGTTTGTCCCGGCCTGTTACGGTACCACTTCAGATAAATCAGCCGTTCAGATGAGTGCCGCACACGCTGTTACTTCCTCCTGTACGTCATTCATTCCCTCCCGTGTCTGCTTTCATCTTCGTTTAGGCTAATTCTGTTGAATAACGCACCCCGTAGATCTTTCATGGACGCAATACAAGGTAATCAGTAACTGGACGTGTGTCTCCATCTGTCGTCAATCGGCAATCACATGTTTTTTTACAAACGTTTCCATGACCTGATCATCATGATATGATAATGATATGATGATAATCATTAAAAGGAGGCTATTGTGGGAAGCAAGTTCCTCATACACATGATAAGAACAGCTGATGTCAGGTGTTGTAAACGGCTTCGAGTGGCATCGAATGAAGTACTCAGTTGGTATCGGCAGCACTTTCAGGGTACTGATATTGGTATTTATCAAATAGACCTTGGTAAACAGTTTTTTTCTAAATTGGTACATGTAGGGAAGTTTTCCAAAAGATGTTTTCCACAGTTGTACAATGCCCTTGAAAGGAAGCCACACACAGACGCACTCTGATCTGGATTAAAGCCACTGTTAGATTGTTAGATGTGATTGTGTGTCCCACGAGCCCTCCATTCGCTCTCCCTCACTTCCCCTTCCTGTCTGCAACAGGAAGTGACCCGTGCCAGGCTTCAGATGGCCTTCTTCATGTCTCTCATCAGGAAAGGGAGAGCTCAGGATGGCACTGAACACAATTTAACAGATGAGGTGCTGTGTGTGTGTGTGTGTGTGTTAGTGCAGGGCGCATACTTTTCATTTTTTTCACACGCACTCCCGACTGTACTCGCTCATCTATTTCTGGAGGAAGCTATGTTTTTGGACAGCCTCATTAGCTCCGCTTGATTAAGTCATTAAAGCTGTCTGCCCATCCCTAAGTGGCAGCGCAAAGCTCCTGTCGCACAGCATCACCGTCCACGCCGCCGGAGCCATTGTGTGGTGCTCCGCCGTTACGCAAGAGCCGGGCCCGCAGTCGAAGTACACGGCTGCGTTCGGCTTATCCAAACGAGCTGGAATCCAGGGAAAGCACTGTGTTTGTGACGACTCACAGTTTGGCAATTCAGCATCTTAAGAAGTGCCAATACCTCTTGTGGTGTCTTGTTTTGTGGCACTTCATTATTTGTGTTTTATTACTTGTTTTTGCGGCTGTTAATGGATCAGCGGTGCCGGGTCACATTAAATTGAGTCTGTCTGACTCACACCCTACCTTTTAGTTCTTTTAGCTGGTTATTTTCTTGGCGCTCTGCTTTTCTATAATTATGGTGTCATCACAGCAATATTGCAAAGGGCACAGGGACCGTGCTCTGGACTTGTTGCCGGCAATTTAAGTGTCAGCTAAACACCATTAACGTGAATGTATTGTGTTGTAACACTCGAGAGTTTAAGTTGAATTCTTTTTTTGTTTTAGTCACTCTTTGTTTGTCTTCCTCCTTCCTTCCCCGTTTCCTCGCCCCTCTCTCCTCATTCGTGTCCTGACCTCTCCCTCCGTCCCTTTCTTGTCTCCAGGTGGCTATAAAAATAGTGGATAAGACCCAGCTGGACGATGAGAACCTGAAAAAGATTTTCAGAGAGGTGCAGATCATGAAGTTGCTGAAGCACCCCCACATCATCCGCCTCTACCAGGTACACATTAACCCACAGCTTACACCTGAGACCCATGGCCCGATAGGAAGAGGACAAACACAATACATGTTGGTGGCTGCACCACGGTGTTGAAAATTGCAGGCATTGTTTGGTAGTATTAAAATCTACACTGAGTAAATGGCAGTTTTAGTTCTATTTGAATCTTCCTGTGTGTATGCCAAACACTGCTTACTCATTGTGTTGTGTAACGGGGTGAGCCGCCCATCACTGGCCTATCGGAGGCTCTGTAGGTCCTGGTTGTTACCGTTTGTTTATGTCTTCAGGTGATGGAGACGGAGCGGATGATCTATCTGGTGACGGAGTACGCTAGCGGCGGAGAAATATTCGGTAAGGGAGTGTCCCGTTTCTCAGCACGTCTCCTCGATTGTTTAAAGATTTATTTGTCTAAATGGGAACAGAATCATCATCGTCATTTGCATATTCACAACTGAGTACCATAAATCTCTAAACTGTCCATTTTGTGTACGTTTGTGTGTGTGTGTGTGTGTGTGTGTGTGTGCGTGCAGACCACCTGGTGGCTCATGGGCGCATGGCGGAGAAGGACGCAAGGAAGAAGTTCAAACAGATTGTGGCAGCAGTCCATTTCTGTCACTGCCGCAACATCGTCCACAGAGACCTGAAGGCTGAGAATCTGCTGCTGGACCACAACCTCAACATCAAAATCGCAGGTGTGTGTGTGTGTGTGTGTGTGTGTGTGTACTTAAGAATGTATGGGTGGGAAACTTAATTTAGTGGTTTTGGGCTGTCTTGGTGAGTGGGCGAAGGCAAGTGTCAACATGTGCTTTTGGAAGCATTTTCTCTGGTTGATTGAGTTGCCTCCGTCGAGTAAAGTGATGCGATTGAGTGAACCTCTCCTCTCACCCGGTCAGATTTTGGATTCAGTAACCTGTTTTCTCGAGGACAGCTGTTGAAGACGTGGTGTGGCAGCCCTCCCTATGCCGCGCCAGAACTCTTTGAGGGCAAGGAGTACGACGGGCCGAAAGTAGACATATGGGTGAGTAGACTTTCAGGTATGCACACGGCCCCGTTGGGCTGCAGCACAGGGTGTAGCTGATTGGCTTGGAGACAACAAAATAATGAAACGGCCTGACAGGCTACACAGCGCTCTAGATATATTACTTGTTTGTTGAAGTCCTATCTATATATTGTGTACTCATGGTTTGTGTCCTGCCGTCTTCTCTCTCTACAGAGCTTAGGTGTGGTGTTGTATGTGTTGGTGTGCGGCGCCCTGCCTTTCGACGGCAGCACTCTACAAAATTTGCGGGCACGTGTCCTCAGCGGCAAGTTCCGCATCCCCTTCTTCATGTCCACAGGTAGGACTCTAGTCAGTGTGTGTGTGTGTGTGTGTGTGTGTGTGTGTGTGTGTGTGTGTGTGTGTGTGTGTGTGTGTGTGTGTGTGTGTGTGTGTGTGTGTGTGTGTGTGTGTGTGTGTGTGTGTGTGTGTGTGTGTGTGTGTGTGTGTGTGTGTGTGTGTGTGTAATTTGCATCCTTGTGCGTGATACAAACTAAACAAGGACCCGCTCACAAAAGCATTGCTCCATAGGGATCCATGTGGTTAAAAAACATCCACAGACTACCCGTAACAGTGGCTTTGGTCAGCTTGAACTTATGTGGAAGTTTTCACAGTGGAATCAAATATTCCCTAAACAAATTTGGGTTGAGAATTATCTGTGGATGTTGAGACACTTATTTCTGCAGAATTGTAATTTTCTCCATGAATAATTCAAACAATTTTAGCGTTTAGCAGGGTATGAAACTAACTCAAAATCAGTACTAGTCCCAAGGACTAGTAGGTTCATAAAACTACTAGTCCTGAGCAATCTTTACTAGTCCTTCATGAAGCTTTGGGGAATGTACCAATCACGGGGTGTAGGGATGTGTGTGTGGAGGAAGACTCTCCCAAGGCAATTATCTAACAGTGAAACCGCAGAGATGCAAGGTACTAATCAAGAGTTTTATTGTTTGCAACATTATGGCTGTACAAAGATTGATGCATGTTACATCATGATGTCGCGATATTATAATTACACAGGAAGCAGAAGAACAACGTCAAGGGTCCGGTAGGCTATAATGTTCATTCAGCTAGCATGGGTACATCAAGTTCAGCATTTATGTCAAGTTGAGGAATTCCGCTATGGAACGTACCGGAATATTCCGCCGTGGGGAGTAACAGCATGTCACCACGGCAGTTTAAGCAGTGAACGCTCGGTGCCCAAAACAATACGCAGTCTATGAATAAAGCAGGCATTTGTTCTAATTTTAGATTAAGTATTTTTGTTAGATCACAAAAAGATATTGGGTGTTAGTTCATGTGCTGCAGTGATAAGAGCTTCACCATCTATATTTCTTCCGCGGACGAATCTTGGCGGACCGCTGGTGAAACTGAAAGAGAGGCCCGGCCTGATCGATGAATATAGTGCCTTTCACATTGCGTAAACAAAAAATTATAATCGAAACAAAATAGTCTAAGATCCTCAACAATTTGGGGAATAGTGGAATGTTACTGTTGGGGATTCGACCCCTGAGAGACTGGTGTAAAGATGATTATTGACCACTACAGGGTTCCGGTCAGAGAACACGCAGACATCCGTTTGTTCCATACGTTACTGTATTCAGTCTGGCATACAGTGTTATAGTTTGGTGACAGATTTTACAGATGTTGAAAGATGTTGAACGAGTTTATCGAAGTTGACCGAGGTTTCTGGAATAAACACAGAAAACGAATTACAGAACCGAAGCATTAGCAATAGTAAACCCTTAACTAAAGCAAACACGCATACATTCACAGGAATACAGGCTCGCTAGCCAGGTTAGCCACTTAGCTCAACTTTGGTCTATTATTTGAACGGCTAATTACAAGACAAACACTTACTGACAGTAAATGCACTTAAGAACATAAGTACAACTACAAACGGAACAGTTACGCCACATAGGCTCAAAGTTACAGTTGATGAATTACATCATCAATGACTCGATCTGACTGTACCGTTGGTCCTACGGAGGATCTACGGTTAGCGCAACCGGAAGCGGAAACAGTTCGCAACGTCAAATACAGTTTCAGAATAAAAGCGCATACACTTTATCGTCTCTGTCCGTGAAGAATTCACAACAGTTACATTTACTTATCGGGAAAGTCTTTTTCCGGACATAAATAACGAATAAAGCCTCTCAAATTTCACTCGCCATGAGGACTAGTGAGAATGACAATTTAGGTAGTCCCTCCAAAAATCCACTCGCCTCGGGCTAGCGGACTAGCGTTAGTTTCCGACCCTGTTTAGCAATTTTGTTGGTAAGTTTGAATATTTTTCCACAAAGTCTGTTTGTGTCGTTGCAGACTGCGAGTACTTGATCAGACACATGTTAGTGCTGGAGCCCAGCAGACGGTTGACCATGGAGCAGATCAATAAGAACAAGTGGATGAGACTAGGAGACCCGGACCCGGACTTCGACAGGGTAAGACTCTCCATCGTCCTGTAGTCATAATTAACTAAAGCAAAATCATTTTAGCCTAACATGTGTTGAGTCTGTGTTGCATTGAGCGTCTTTGTGCACATATTAGCTTAGCACAAAGACCAGAAATAGCTAGCCTGGCTGTGTCCACCGACCAGCACCTCTAATGAACATGTCCTCCTCTTCCCTCCAGTTGATAGCGGAGTGTGAGCAGGTGAAGACGGAGAGAGAGATCGAGCTCATCAATGAGCAGGTGCTGATAGCCATGTGTGAGATGGGCCTGGACCGAGAACGCACACTTCAGGTTGGACACAAATACGAAGCTGACTTCCATTTTCTGCTCTGCCTTTTGTTAAAAATAGAGGTGTAACTTATACTTAACTTGGTAACCTTTTCTTCTCCAGTCCCTACAAACGGATGCATACGATCACTACAGCGCCATCTACAGTTTGCTGGCCGACCGCCTCAAGAAACACAAGACCCTGCGCGTGGCCCCGCCCACTCCGCGCTCTATTAGCTATCCTCTTAACGCCGTACAGGTAATTCATCGCTTACTGGTGTTGGCTTCATGTTGGTGGTTTAGCAGCCCACACGTGTCACTTTTCAACACGGTGTCATAGTATTGTAACAAGTTTTTTATAGTTGTAAGCAATGTTTCAAGATGGTCACAACCTGATCTTAACACACCCTAAAGTTATCTTATCCATCCCATGTGTACCTCTCAATACAGCTAATGAACTGTACACATTTATTCTTTGTGGATATGTTGCTTCTTCCTTGTTATTATGTAACAGTTGATGGTGAGAGTGCTTTTGTTAAAGGCGCTTGCTTGTCCACTGAGTGGAGTTGATAGCTTTAACCCACATCCACCAATCCCACCGCACTAATGAGATTGCTAGATTATTAGCACAATCCTCACACGACCCGTCTGCGTCTGTGTGTACGTGCCCAGCAGACTGATCCGCAGGGTAATCCCGTCAGCATGACCGTTCCCCACGTCCAGCTCATCAACCCAGAGAACCAGATCGTTGAGGTGAGTCCACGATGGCTGTTTTTAATCTCTGCATGTCCAGTATTTACAGTTTACTACTGTTAGTGCAGCCCGGGATCCATCTCGCACACTATGACCAGACTCACACACACACACTCAAACAGAACACACACAGCCTCAAAGCTGACTCACAAATGCTGTGAAACACAAGAATGCGTCAGATTACTGCATTGCAGCAGGGATTTTAATAGAAGACCTGAACTTTTAAAGCGTGTCTATTACAATTGAAACATATTTAAAATGTATATGATCGTTTGATACATTGCTACACATGAACACAAGCATGCAGCACACACTAAGAAAGGGCATTGCTAATGACAGAATGTGTGTGTGTGTGTATTTGTTGTTTAGCCGGATGGCAGCATGGCACTGGACAGCGATGAAGGGGAGGAGCCATCTCCCGAGGCCATGGCTCGCTACCTTTCCATGAGGCGGCACACGGTGGGAGTACCAGACCAAAGGTAAAGCTCTCGGTGATGTTTAATAGTAAATGTCTTATTTGGGATAGATGAGCTAGTTGCCACATAAATGAAGCCACTGACTCCTGTCCTGTCGTTGTCCCCTCTTCCACCACAGGACAGAGATGCAGGAGGACCTCCAGAAACTGCCACCGGGTTTCCCTCGCGGTGCAGTTCCCCAGCCCCCGTTCCCCTCACTGGCCCCCACTATGGGCCAAATGCACACTCTCATGCCCACGCAGAGCTTGCAGCCCACACAGCAGCTGGAGTACAAGGTACAGTCAGTTGGGTTGGATTGGACGTGGGCTCTTCTGAGTTTGTATTGGTCATCAGTTAGTTTGCAGAAACGTATTCGTTTCCCCTCCAATCTGACTTTCTGTGCGTCTGCTCATCCTCCAGGAGCAGTCGTTGCTGCAGCCACCTACCCTGCAGCTCCTCAACGGCATGGGGCCTCTTGGTCGAAGAGCTTCCGACGGCGGGGCCAACATTCAACTACACGCTCAGCTCCTCAAGAGGCCCCGGGGGCCCTCACCGCTTGTTGCCAGCCCGGTGAGGATCTGGATTTCTGTGCATTTTCTACATCCTCCCCTCATATAAACTGAGTGTTGACTGGTAAATTCTTCTTGCCTCTCCTAGCACCCGATCCCTGCAGTAGCTCCGGTGGATGAGGAAGGTTCAGACGGAGAGCCAGACCAGGAGGCAGTACAGAGGTAACCCACGATTACGGTTTTTGGTGAAGAGCTACACTGTACAGGGGTGCTGTCTAAACTGGATACTCTGGGGGCCCGTAACCTGCGACAAGACATCTGTGGGTTCTGTATGAATGTAGTCCTTTCACTAGTTTTATTAGTTAGATTTACATTTATTCTTTACTTAACTGATTTACTAGGACATTTATTATAGCAAAAGGCCTGTTCAGCAAACTTAAGAGGAGGATGTACGTGTTAAATCCAGTTAATTGAATAATTCTTTATTACAAAACAAAATTGTTACCAAACAAATACGACACAGTGGAGGTTAATAGTCATATTTATGCAAGAAAAACCTTTCAAAATAAGAGACTTGGAGGGAGCTGAAGTCAGGCCAGGGTAGAGACAGCATCAGGTTTGGGTTATGGGGTCTGGATGTTGGGTTCAGAAGTCCAGGTTGGGGTTTCCCAGCCGGTCCTCCTCAGACAGCACCTCCTGTAGACTTCGCTGGTGTCCTGGGTTGCTGGGAGTGAGTGCCTCTAGGCTGCTCTGCTTTTTCCTACGGGAGGTGGCCACTCTGCTGTGGTGCTTACACCATCTCTCCTCCTATCTCCATCGCATCGCGCAAGTGCCTTCTGCCACAGTTCCAAAACTCAATCTGCCACCAAATCCTGCTCTTTAGCCAAGAGCTTCTTTGTCTCTTTCATTTCAGTAAGTGCCAAATTATTCTCCGGACTTTCTCACTCTTTCTCACACAGCTTTGCTTAGCTTGCAAAACTCAAAAAAAAAAACGGCATCCAAGTCCAATCCTTAAATTGGAAGCTGGGGGGTTGTGGGATACCCGTAAGCAATAACATCCATCTATGGTGTAATTTTATTATGTTTTTCTGATTGGCTAAGATGATATGAATGATGGCACCTATTGGCAGAGGTGGGATGGGGCGGGCCTTCTCCCCCCCCCCCCCTCCGTCTCCATTAGCCAATGAGGACAGAGAGCTGACCAGCGCTGCTTCCTGTCTCCCACCCTCACCCCCGTCCTCCCCCCTCCCTGCGGCCCAGGTACCTGGCGAACCGCTCCAAGCGGCACACGACGCACGCGCTCACGAGCACATCGCATGGCGAGCCCTCGGCAGAGTCACAGCGGCCCCAGGGCCCCCGCCAGAGGGGGGGCTGGGCCCCCGACACACACAATCGGTGAGGGGACACGCCCGCTCCGAGCTGTATATGCACACACTCACATTAAATGAGGGGCATATTAACCCTGTCTTTTTCCCCCTCTCTCTCACCCACACACACACACACATACACATATATACTTACACTCGCACACACAGCTGATCTCACACACACACACATTGGTGAGGATGAACTCTCACCAAGGGAAGATTGTGCACCTTCTAAAGAGGAAGTGTATTTTGTTGAGGTGGGGGGTGTGGCACACGACAGACGCATCTCCACATCACCGGTTAACCTTTTAAACCTGGAAGGAGCAGGTATTTCACCGGTTCAGATGTAGCAGACTAGTCTTGTATGAGCAAACCCCGCAAAGCTAAACCATTACCTCTGTGTTTCTTCTGTCCAATAGCAGTCATATTTCTGTGTTTTTGGTTTTGTGTCTAGCTGTTGTCCCTTTTTATGAGTATCATCTTCCTCCAACTCCAGATTAGGACGTCTCTTGAGATGCTAGATGTGCTTTTGTATTTGGATGCATTGGCAGAAATAAGTTGTGGCTTCGTAAAGGGAAAGTTGTTGATCATGGAACACTTTTTGGGAGGCCGACGCTGTGATATGCTGGCTATCTGTATGCCAGCTCGAATTAGTAGTTTATGTGCTTTTAACTACACAATGAAAAGTAGCCAATCTCCTCGTAGACAATAGCTTGTTTGTAGAAAACTCCTCAAGAAGCGCTCCTTTAATGTCCTGTACTGGATGAATTTCCATTAACTATGGTATGTATAATGTACCTTCCCTTTTTATCAACTGTGGCATTTATTATCCTGAAATATTTTTGTCTCATTGACTTAAGCTGTTGAAAAGGTGCAGTGACTTCTGGGACAAAGAGTCGAGGGTTTAAAAGTGATTGTAGTCACTGTGCAACCCTCAGAATATTAGGACCAGCTTATAGACACTTGAGCCGGAGCCACTTTTGCACAGTCCCTCTTCAAAGTTAACATTCCCTCCATAACTTTATTCCAACTCTTGTGTCGTGATTGACAGGAGGGATGAAACCATCTTAAGGAGAGCTAGCGTATCAGTTTTGTTATTCACAACCCAGTGAGTGGGCCTCAGAGAGCCATCTAGTGGGCTGCAGAGGTACTGCACCATGGTTGGATTAAATATAAAGTTTTTTGGTAATTTACAAAGCTAGTTATGTTTATAACTAAATGTAAAAAAAAAAGTCATATTAATATCATTAAATGAAATGCCCAGTTACGTTTGAATATCACGTCAGTTGCGACAGATGATCAGTAGAGACACACACAGTGTTTTGCCACTGTTAGCTCGCCAACATTCACACCGATGCAGCGGCACGAAATACATTTACAGTTAAAAAGTGACATAGGAGAGAACCGTGATGATGCAGAATACATTAAATGTGGATTAATAATGGCAGGCAGTGATGGGGCAGAATATTTAATTTGGTCGTTACAGCTGACGGAGGCATAACACATATAAGTATATATATACAGCCCAGTTCTTCTACCTTTTTATTGTGATTTTATTTAGTTCTTTTATTTGGGATGGTGGTTCAATGAGAAGTGTGCCGTTTAATTGCAAAAGTTTGAGAACCCCTGTTCTACACTCAATATATCATATCATTAAATTTCATATAACTTGTAATATTTTGTGTACGGTTGAAAAGCTCAAGCTTCTCATGTGTGTGTTTCTGTGTCTGTGTGACTGAATGTGTGTGTGTGTGTGTGTTTGTGTCACTGTGTTTCTGTTATCTGTTGTGTGTGTGTGTGTGTGTGTGTGTGTGTGTGTGTATGTACACGTATCTGTGTCTGCTCCCTGTGGTCCCCCCCCTCAGGTCCAGCTATAAGGACTGTAACACCCTTCATCTCCCCATGGAGCGCTTCTCACCGGTCAGGCGCTTCTCTGACGGAGCCGCCACCATCCAGGCCTTCAAGGCTCATCTAGAGAACAGCAGCCTCATTAAGCAACTCAAACAGGTACACCACACATCGAGGGATATCATCTGTTGAAGAGATACACGGAGTTATGTTTTTTTTAATGGTCTGTAGGAGGAAATAAGGCAACATTTCTGTAGAAGTGTATTGATCAATGACTTCACCAGGTGCTGAGATTTCAGAAATCCCCTGCTCTGTAGTCCCCTTTGGCCTGACTCCCCTTTGCCTGCTAGGACTGCTCGGTGCTTTCCAACAGTGGCGCAACATATTTGGCTCTCAAGGCGAAAAGTGCAGAAACGGGGATACATCGCAGCTCGTCTCTCGGGAATACAAACTTAAGTTTCCTGGCGCTGCTTTATGCGCCAAGAACAACACCAGTCGCTCTCCAGATGTGGACCACTGTGATGGACCTATTTCCTCTGAGAAAGCAACATGTTAGATGTGTGGGGTATACGGTTATCTTCGTAATTCTGCCCCCTCGTGCTCTCTCCTCTGGTCTCGGCTACCATTTCAGTGCAAAATAAAAACAGCCAATCTGCAGTAAGAAGCACATCTTTAATTTTTACTTCTTTAGTTTTTAGTTTGCGAAAAGAACTAGTGTTAATCTGAGTAATCCTATTTCCACAGCGCCGGGCTCACACTGGACGGTGTGTGCGGTGCACCTTACGGAGAAGCGCTGCCCACTTCCTTTTGACACCCATGTAAACCAATTGAGTCGCCCACACAGAAGGCGCTGAGCCGCAGATCTCGAGATAAGATCCGAGTTCATATCGGGCCTTCAGGAGCTTCTGATGTCCTTCATCAGGGATCAGGTGTTGTCCTGCGATGGTGCTGATGATTAGAGCAGAGGTTTAACTAAACAGGGTCGTAACAGGAAGGAAAGCTTACTCATTGTCCAGCAATACTGCAAGAGACACCGGGTCGGACTTAAAGTATCGGAAGTGTACATGATACGACACATCTGGGGGAAGATTAAGATATTAGGGCAACGGTCACTGAAGCAGATGTTTGATTGTTTGTGAGGCTTGTGGGCTTCACAGCAGCTCACTGCTTCTAAATGCTTACCATGGCTCAGATTTCATATCTGTGACAATTAAGATAAAGTCTTTTTTTAATTTTCTTTTTTTTTTTTTTTGAGGTGAGACCAGACGACAAAGTAGTTCCAGAGCATAATTACAGCAAGAGTTTTATGAGACCATTCGCTTATCTGTTGGTAATCGTGTGACGTCCAAAGTGTAAACAAGCTGAACCAATCTGAGCACCGTTGTTTAACGCGGACACATTCCAGACTGTCTGATATCTCTCACCTGACAAAACCTCAAGCTGGGTCTTGAGACGTCACGTCACTGCAATGGGATTATCTCCCCCAGTGGGAGGCGGAGGGAGGGAGGGAGGGAGGGAGGATAATCATCACGTTCACGGTGGGTGCTTCCTCTCGGGCATGCAGTGACGTGCTGGGATCATCGTTGCTCTCAAGTGTATAGAGGGTTCATACGGGTGGAGAAGAGGTTAACCTTTTTCTTTTAAATGTTGTTAATATTTGGGGACCGTGTCTTGTGTTTTCCGTCAGGAGTGTGAGCAGCTCCAGAAAATGTACGCCTTCCAGCAGGATGAGCGATTCCTGGAGCACACGCAGCAACAGCATATCCTCTACCAGCAAGAGCAACTAATCCTCCACCAGCAAATCCAGGTATTTGACGCTGACGCGGTAGCCGTCACTAAGATGTCATTACAGGCCGATGCTACGCTCTCCCCGTGCGGGGTTGTTACAGCGGTGTCCGCCGCTGTTCCATAATCTTTCATGTAAGACGGGTCGAGCTCTGATTTTATGATCCCAATGCTTTTACAAGGTCAGGTAACAAAGATGTAAGCTTCGTAGAAGGTGCTATTGATTTGATTGACTGGAGGCTTGGGTATCCTGCTCTGTGGTCTCTTGTCTCCTCAGCTTGAGTCCTCTCTTAAGGACACACACTCTCCTTATGAGCACTTCCGTCAGCCAATCATGTCGTATTGGTGCTTCGGGTCAAATTTGATTTCTTTCCACCTGCAGAGTCTGTCTATAGGCCATGGAGAGAGCCAGCCCAGTCACCTAACCCACCAGCTCCAGAGGTGAACACACACACACACACACACACACACACGGGCGTATTACTCATCCGCTATTGAACGGTGAACAATGAACCTGATACCGTGGTGCAGTGCTATCGACTGAAGTGTTACATCACGGTCCCGTTTCTCCTCTTCTCCTCTCCTACTCTCTCCCGTCCTCCCTCAGGTTGCACATCCAGCCCTCCAGCCCTCCGCCAACACATCCCAGCAACCACCTCTTCAGACAGCCCGACCAGAGCCCTCCGCCTTGCTCTGCAGGCATGATGCAAGGGCATGGTTAGTGAAGCGATCGCTGGAGTGTTTAAGATGCTTCTTTACGTTTAGACGGGAGGGCAACGAAGGGATAAGTCCATCTTCGACTGGTTATGGTCTTCTGATGGGTGACTTATTTCAAAGGACAGTTATTGACTCTTCAGTCACATTTTAGCCTTGCATTTGTTATTTATTGCCTTTATTTGTGCATAAACACAGAAGTTAGTTAGTTCAAGGTGTCAGTCAGGCTAACCAAGCCTAACAGTTAGCTGAAAGGTAGTAATAGGAAGTAGTTGCTCTCTTTCCCAGAGGGATTAAAAAGAGAACTCTGTGTCATGATGCCAGCTTTCAGGAAGTTTGAGATTTTGCTCTCCCGACTTGTCTCTTCTTCCAGGAGGTCCGTCACCGGTGCAGTACCAGCACGGTGCTCCTGCGCTGTATCAAGGCCAGAGTGGCAGCCCGCCTCCCACAGCACTGACTCGAGTCCCCCCAACCAATCAGCAAGCAGCATCTGCTCACCCCACCGTACCGTTGGCACAGGGTGTACCTCAACAGCAGCAGGTGACTTTGCGAAGCGCCCGTCAATGCCTTGCATGCATTGCTTTTAAATGAAGTCTCTCTGATGGTCTGGATCAATAATGAATATTAACGCTGTGCAGGTGACCATTCAGGTTCAAGAGGTGGAGCTGGGAGGTGGAGCACAGAGACAGGGCGGCTTTCTGTCCACGCCGGGGCACCGAGTCCTCGGGAAGCAGCTGAGCGCAGACAACGCCGAGACGCACAGGTGACCCCGCCCATCCTGTCTGCTGATGGCGGCCATTTTCTGTGTTGTCTTCTTCTGTTTTTTTTTTTTTTTTTTTTATTTCTCTCCATGACATCGCCGCTTTGAACAGACTTCATGCTATTTGTTGTGTTTTTATGTTCATCATTGTGTGTTTCTCACAGTTTTTTTGTGTTTTGCATTTCTGCCATGTCCGCCGATTTCCTACAAAGTCTATTTTGAAACTGTAGTCAGTAATACTGTTGCTCAGGCCAGAGAGTTTATGTGCGACAGGGAAGACTTTATTTGTCACCGGTATTGAAAAATGAATGTAAATCCCCAATCCTCCAACTTCGCTGAGATGACATCAACACATTCTCCACCTCAGTGTAGCTGGGTGAGTGATTGGACGTAAATGTTTTGGAAGTATATGTAGAGGTCCCAACAGTTAAAGTAGTCGGTGATGTCATCCTCCCGTAAACAGGACTGCCTTCACTGAGCGGTTGTGTAACAATCTTCAAATATACATTGAAATCTCAAAATGTATCCTCTGGAAATGATTTTTACACCTCTCAGTGAAGACTTGAGTCTGTCTGTGTGCTGTGATGTTAATGAAAGCATCGCTATGATGGAAGAGGATTGGTTGCATGTTGATGTTGGACAACAGGTAGCTAATTATCCTCTGCATTCCCTCCTTGTCCTCCAGTCGCAGCCTTGGCCGCTTCACGTCGGGTTATGACCAAGCTCATTTTAATCCCCACCTCTTCCCCGGCGACGCCGCCTCCCGGTGCGCCTACAGCCACTACCTGCAGGGAGCCTCCCTCAAAGTCCCGGGCCTGGAGGAGTACCAGAGCGGGGCGGTCGGGACCGCCACCTACGGCCCCCCTTCTACACTACAGCAGGCCCTGCTCTCCCCGACTCCTCTGGAGTACCACCCCCCGCAGCATCACGTCACCCCCACCCTGCAGGGCCTCCTGTCCCCCCGCCACTCTCTAACGGGCCACGCCGACCCCAGGCTGCCGCCCCAAGACCTGGCCGCCCTGCTGAAGAGGCACAGCCCCCGGCCGTGCTCGGCGACCCCCACACCGCCCAGCGGTGCGCCCCCAGAGTACGGAGAGATGCTGCTTCTCCGCCAGCTGAGCCAGGGGGAGAGCTTGGAGCTGCCGGCGCAGCAGAGTGCCCCCGGAGGCCAACACTATCACCACCTCCTCCAGATTCGACCCCCCGAGGTGCAGCCACAGCAGCACCCGGCCCAGGCCCCTTGCCCCGGCTTACCTCACTCGGAGAGCATGGAGGAGGACGAGGTGCCAGCTGGCTACCACCACCCGCACGAGGGCCTGCTGGCCAAGGCAGGAGAAGGTCATGAGCTCCTGGGGCCCCCCCGAGGAGGAACCCCGCCCTACACCTCCCCTACACACAGGCATGGGGGCTTCATAAGGAACGCTCCAGCAGCTAGAGGTAAGACATGTTTACGCAGCTGTTATGAAACTACAGAACATTTTATTTGCACACAGTACATTCAGTGTCCACATCTTTTCTGTCAGAATCCGAGCATGTGGAGTGCAGGCCCCAAGGGCAGGCCATGGAGGTGCCTGATCATAATGGTGTGGGCTATTCAGGAGTTCCCCAGGGTGACGCCTATAGGTCCCGTGGACAGCTACAGCGCCACCACACCATCCAGACCTGTGACGATGCCTATGTGAGTGAAACGCTACAGTGTGCAATGCAAAGCGGATGGCAGGAACAAGCTCACATTTCTGTTGGCATGTGAATATTGGAGAGTGTGATGCATCAGTTCATCTCGCTTACTGTTTAGAAGGATGACCGCTGAAGGTAGAAAGCAAATGTTTGCGTGACCGAATGAATCTAGAAGTCCTATTCTTGGGGCGTCTACACTATTATTATACCCAATCATCCAAACAAAGTTCTAGATGCTGCTCATTATGTGTCAGAGTTTTTTTTTCTGCGTCTAAAACGGTTCTTCCCGTTCTGTCCAGGATCAGGTGGAGCCCATGTCGGGAATGAGCCTGATGGCCGGGAAGGCCCTGAGCTCCGCTCGCATGTCGGACATTCTCAGCCAGACGTCACTGACGGGAAGCCAGCAGCTGCACCAGCGGGAAGAGTCGGGTCAGTAGTGAGGGTGCATTAGGACACTTTTAAGAACTTCAATACGTGCTTGTCTATATCGGTAAAAGATGTGTGTTTCCTCGTGCAGCGTGTGATGTGGAAGAGGAGCTCCATGCGGCGGCCTGCTACCCCTCCTCCTGCACCAGTGACATGCTCCTCAGCTACAAACCCCCTGACCTGCAGTACAGCATGGAGCAGGCTGGAGTCTAGCACAGGTACCCGCACGGAGCAAAGGCTCGGTAGAAAGAGATTACGTTTCATTTTTGTCTAGTTTAAATGGCTGCAAACACATCTAAACAGCCACGTATGAAATTGCAAATTCAAGACTTTTACACACCTGTAAGGAAAGTGTGTGTGGCCTAAGAAGCTAATGTAGACGCAGCATGTTTCCAAATATGAATAGTTTCTTCTTTCTCTTAGGAGGGGGTGTCTCCTGTGTACAGCGGTCCATATCAGCCATCCTGACTTGTGTTGACTTGAGTTGAGCAGCATCACGCCAAACCACCGCTCTCTGCCCAAACGGGGGCGCTCCACGTCCATCTGTCTGTCTCCATCTGTCCTTGGGAGGGCAGTCTGCGCAAGAGAGGGGGAGTGTGTGTGTGTGGGGGGGGGGGGCTGCAGACATTAGAGGGGTGGGGGAGGGTCACAGGTGGGGCCTCGGGATTCCAAAGGTCAAAGTGCCAGCATTTTCTGCACAGACATCCAGCATTCGTTGCCGCAGGTTGTCTTCTCTTTTCACCTCCCATCACGGGTAGATTGGGGTTCCACTCCTCCCTCTTTCGACCCCCCACACACACACACACACACACACACACACACCCCTCACCCAACTGCTGCCCTGACCTAACCCCCCCCTTTTCACCCTTTTGTCTTCTATTAATTGTTGGCATACTTCATTATGTGCCTCATCGGCCAACGCATTACAACAGTCATAGTTGCAGGAACATAGAGTCCCATAACACAAAGAAACACACGCGCACACACACACACTGCTGCCACAAACCCAAAGTATTCACATTTGGTGTGAGAGAGAGAGAGAGAGTGTGTGTGTGTTTGTGTGCATGACTGAGAAGAAGAGGTGAGCGGAGGGGAAGGGTGTCTTGAGAGGTTCAGTCTGCTCCTCCATCCCCCCCCCCTCCTTCCTGCTGTCCTCCTGCAGCAGATCATTCCGGAGCGGGCTGAAGTCTCTTCTTGGGCCGGGTGGCGGGTGTGTTTTTTTGGGGTCAGGCTCCAACTGGGCAACAAAAACCGCTCCTTCCAAAGATGGAGCTCAGTGACATCATCGCACAGGACAAACCAGCTCTCTCAGTGTTTTTCTTTTCTTTTTCTTTGTTCTGCCGTTCATTTCCTTTTTTGTTTCATTTTCTTTTAGACTTCATTTTTACGGCTGATGTCCATGTAGGCATTACGGTCAATATTGTTACTCTTATTGTTATTACTGTTTTCTGTAAAAGAGGTTTTATTAAAATGAATATTATTATTATTATTAAAGGAAAAACAGTTCTGTGTTGCAAGGAAGACAACATTGTTCTTTGATTACTTAAGTAATTCTGCACTTTCGGTTCAAGCTATCTTCTCTCTGTTTCCACCTCCTTGCAGCTCCTCGCTCTCTGTCATGCTGTAGCTTCCTCCCCACCTCCCCCCCTCCTCCTCCAGCCCTAACTATGCCCCCTTTTGCTCAATCCTCCCTTCCCATGTCAGTGACAGTGTATTGCATTGTGGGTAGTTTTACCAGACATTTGCTCCTTTCCTTGTACAGTGATGCCATGTATAGAACGCTATTGCAATTTCTGTATCAAATCCTTTCTTTTTTTTGTTACTATTTTTTGATTTTAGATGTTGTTGGGGAGGTTGTTTTTATATTGGTATTGTTTATCATTTGTATTTTTTTTTTTTGGATGTCTTCAAAATGTTTTCTTTCTGTTTTTCTTTTAATGAATCGTGAGATTTCTAGCCAAAAGAGGACGGAGAGAAGAGAGACGGTGCTCCTTCTGGCTCGTAAAAAAAGATTGTTCTTATTTGTTTTAATATTATTATATCGAGACACTTGAATAAGAGGAAAGTAATTCTTTTGTGTTGCTTTTTTTTTTTTTTTTTAAATATCATTTCAATTGGATGTTGTCGTGACTGTCATTCTTGTCGATGTCGGGCCTGTTTTCTGTTACCGGGGTGGTTAGGCAGACTATACAGGGTCAGGCTTTGGTCTTTGTCTGGGGTGGTTCGGGTGCTACAGAGACTTGACACTCTTAAAAAAGACAAAAAGAGACACACAAAAAACCCAACAAACTGAGGGAATAACTTGTAATATAGCTGACATATCATTCTAAACATCCCAAGTGTGGAAACGGACAAACTCACTTCTCTCTCTCGCTGCCCCGCCTTTTTCTGCTGTGATCCTCCCGCCATCTTTTACTACAACGGCTTCTGATCGGACGACGCTCTGTGGACACGGCCCCAAGGAGGAAACTACAACTACTATTACCCCCCCCCCCCCCCTCTTTTTGGTTTTCTTCAACTCATCCCGTTTTGGCCTCGCTTTGACCCTCACGAACCTGAAAGGGAAGATCGGAGGAGGCGACCCCTGCGTCCTGTAGTTGGACACACCTGGACCGTCAAAGGGAAACATTTCAGGAGGGAACGGCTCCAGTTGGACTTTATCCGCAGCAGAGGAATACGAGGTCGGACCTTTAAACATATCTACCGAGGCCTGTGCCCTGAGCGCAGTCGGATGGAGGCTACAGCACACGTCGGACCACAGCAGAAGACAGAACCGCCCTTCTTTTAAAATTTAGTTTTCTTTGTTGGACCCTCTATTTATCCTCCCATATACAGGACCCACTGGGTCTATATAGGGCCAGCAAGAGACTGTGGTGCGAAGAATAAAGCTCCACTTTGTATGTATCCATACTGGACAGACTTCACGGCACCTGGCTGCAGCGGTTGACTTTTCGTGCGCTCTTCAGTCGCACCGCGTCGCTTCCTGTTTCGCCAACACTCGCTCCCGTTCAGAGCAGTTGGAAGTAGCTTTAGTGGTAAATCACAGCCTCTAAAACAAAGAGTGTTAACACGGAAGTAGGATGGATTCACGAGATTATTTTTGCATTTTCTGTTTTTCTCCCCCCCCCCCCCCCCCCCAAACAGAGTCCGTGTCTCTTTGGGCAGAAGGAGCTGGTTTTCCCGTTCCGTCCGGCCTCCAGCTCTCATTCATTCCTCTTTCAGATCGCTTCTGATTTCCTTCGTCGTTTACACCAAGCCAGAAGAAGTGAGATCTGAAAGGGAAAACAAATGGAGCACTCGGGCAAGTTATTGGGAGAGGAAACGGCTGAAATGGAAGACACTGCGTGTCTCTCGTCCCACGGCGGGATAGAAACTCTAAAATTAAGACCGGAGGCTCCGGCTTGTCTGATAATCGTGACGCGTCAGATCTGTGTTTGGGAGGTAAGGAGCAGAGGCACACAGGAAGGGACAGCGTGTGATTGGAAAGCACTGCAGGTGATGGAGAGGTGAAGCTTCACACACATCTTCTGCCTCATCAGACCGACCCTCCCCCCCCCCCCCCCTCAGTCTTTACTCTCCATCCCAGCCTCCCTGCTCCTGTTTCTTAGGTTCATTTTGTTTTTCTATTGGTTCATTTTTGTCCTTTTTTGTTTTTGTTGTTTTTGTTCATGTTCATTTCTGTTGAGTACAAAAATACTAAAGTGCAACAACAATGATTAAAAAGAATATCAACCAAACTGAGATGAATAAATAAATATATATAAATAAAGAACTAATTTAAAAAGGTCGTGACTTGTGTGTCTTTGTGTCGCCTGCTGCAGGCCGTTAGTCGTGATGGAGCTAACCATTTTTGGTTAATTGATTGATTGGTAAATCAATCAATTAACCAAAAATGATTTCTATACAACATATAAACAATCTTGATCGGGATCAGAGACGTGTTCATGTAAAGTGAGCGGGACATTTTACAGTTTAAAAATCCACTTATCAGTGCTCCGTAGTGGACAAACAATGTAATGGAGACACTTTCTGAATTACCACAAGCCTACTTCGGCCTTTGTGTCCTGTAACTTCCTGTTACTTATCGGCTGATAACATATTTTCAATAAGCTAATCTCTTTATCATCTTGCTCTAGTTGTAATGTGATGATGAATGCTTTTATTTCACAGCCGAGCTCCACTTCATCTTTTGGAGAGCTGACGGTAGTTCTAAATCTTTCAAGATACAAATGATATTTGTTATGTTTTCGGGATGAAAAGGTGAATGGGTTCCTTTGCTGAATGCAGCAGGAGTTACCTGTTTATGTCCGGCACCAACCAGTCCTGTCAGCAGTACGTTATCTGCATCCATTTACTTTATAGTGATGCAAATGTCTTAAATATTCAGCTTGTTTCATCAGTCATGAAGCCTAACCCTCTGTTCCCCTTGTTCCACTGATGCTCGTCGGTAAAAGGATATAAAGTTATTACTAGATGCGTTGCTTTTTGGTTTTCTCATCGAAACACTTAAAAGCACTTTAGGACAAGAGAGAATGGGATAAAAGACTAAAAATGGCCGGTTTTCCTGAAGACTAATTCAAGCTTAAATGCTGTCATTAGCACAGGACACATACCTGTTCTACAGGCTTGTTTCCTTTGTCTGCCTTTGGGCTGCAGTGCTCTGCATGCTGCTGCTCCGGTCTGTGCAGCTGCACTGCAGAGGCTTCTCCAGTCTGAAGTAATTGAGCTCAGTCTCAGTGAGCCATGAAGAGCGTCAGTATGTAAGTTACTTTAACATGCTTGGTTGATTAACAGGAAGGATGAATGACAGGAAGATAATTATCCCCCATGAACTGACACTTTACTCTCCTCCATCCACCACAATTCACTTCCATGTAGTAGATTGTTAACGACTGATGTTTTTGCACAGAGCTCCTTCTCTCGTCTCCCACATCGGCTCTTTTTAATTTTTTCTCTATCCTCACGACTCTGTGCCCACTCTCCTCTCCCTCTCTCTCTCTCTCTCTCTCTCTTTCTACATCCTCTGCTCCTTTCCCCTTTTCCTCTCTGTCTTCACTCTCTCCCTCTTTCTCTCCATCTCCTCGGCTGCCATGCTCCTCTTCCTCACTCACCCCCTCCTCCCTTTCCGCTCTCTCCTCCTTTACTGCCTGCGTCAGTCAGCAGCCCCTGCCAGCTAGTAAACGCTGCTACTGGAGCTGCTGTACCCTGCAAAGAGCCGTGTGTGTGTGTGTAAGTGTGTGAGTGTACGCAGATGGGAAAGCAACTGAGTCAGGGAGAGCAGCCTCTCATCTCTCCGCTGTTACCACAATCCTTCACTTCCTCCACCTCCGCTGCCATGGAGCTCCAGCAGGCTGAATCACAACAGCATCTGCAGAAAGGGCTGAGGTAATATCGTGTCTGTGTGTGTGTGTCTGTGTCTGTCTGTCTGTCTGTCTGTCTGTCTGTCTGTCTGTCTGTCTGTCTGTCTGTCTGTCTGTCTGTCTGTCTGTCTGTCTGTCTGTGTGTGTGTGTGTGTGTGTGTGTGTATTGAAGAGGGCTTTCTTTTCCGTGTTTACCTCGGCATTGAAATGCCTGCATGCAGCCTTTGATTGTCAGTGCAATCCCATCATCTTCATCCCTGTTTAACATCCTCTAACGTGTGTGCAGGAATGTCTCTTGATCGTCTACATATGTGTGGGATTGTGAGTGTTTCCTTCATGGCTCAGTTCCTGCTTTTCGTCGGGAGTGCTGCACATATCACATGACCCAGATTGCAAGCAAACACCAGGCATCACTTGTCCCCCCCCCCCCCCTGTACTCACTGTACACACATTCACTGTCGATCCAAGCAGGCCTGTGAATGTTTTGTATTGAAGGGATGGGGTGAGTCAAAGCAAACCAGGTGGTGTATTATTGACATGTGAGAGGCATGTCGGTGTCCTTGCATGCTGGGTTTTTGTCAGTATTGCATGGAATTGAAAGTTCCTTTTCAGTAGCTCTGTCTGCCTCTGCAGGCCTGCATCTCCATCTCAACCATCAAGAATCACAAACCAAAAACCTTTATCCTCAGACAAAGATGTCCGTCTCTGTGATTTCTGCTGGTGCTCCCTCTGGACAAGTAATTGCCTTTGTGTAATTTCTCCTCCAAGCAGGTAGATGTGTGTGTGTGCGCGCGGTGCTCAGTCAGGCCAGTATGGAGTGCGTGTGCCTGAGGAGGTGGGCATCGGGCTCTGCTGTCGTGTTCCTTCACACACTGGCCTTGTCCTGGACAGGTGAGGCGCTCTGCAACTGGAACGTACATGACCTTATGTACATGACCTTAAGCTAAGCTAACCGGCTGCTGGCTGTAGCTTCATATTTAACAGACAGATATGAGAGTTGTATCAATCTTCTCTTATAAATCTCTGTAGCAAAAGGAATATGCATTATTCAAAAAAATGCAAACTATTCCTTTAAATTGTAATATTTGGGTGGAGTAACACATATAAAGTCATTCATATGCAGGGGTACATCTTCATTCAGGCTAGCTACAAGTTGAGATTTTTTAATTTTTTTTATATCAACATCAATCTTGTACTCACAGCCGCCGCCAAAATTGACGGACGGCACCGAGCTGCTGTGACACTGCAGGAGAACATGACACACGGGTTCAACTGCCAATCAGACGGCTGGGATCCCCGCGCCCCTCCCTTGCTGACGTGGTACCTGAACGGGGAGCAGCAGAGAGACCCCCCGCCGAACCAGGGCCGGCTGGTGATGTCGCCGCCGGAAGATTCTGTGGTCCCGAGGTCGCGGACCCATCACAACAGCACCTTCTCTCTGCGGGCCAGGAAGTGGGACCGGGAGCTGGTGTGCGTCGCATCGAACCCCAGGACAGGAGAGAGCCACAATGCCACGGTCACACTCAATGTCCAGTGTGAGTGTGTGTGTGTGTGCCAAATATTTCTGGATCGTAAGCTGTTTTCTGTTGATCCAGTGAATAAAGTTCTTCCTCTCCTCCGTCCCCCAGTTCAGCCAGAGGTCCTGAGGCTGAACGCCCACTACAGCGAAACCTCAGACCCCGGCCTCTCCCTGGTCCTCTTCGCCTTGGTGCGGTCCAACCCGCCCGCCACCATCACCTTCGTGGACCAGTCCGGCCAGCTGGTGGCCAACACCTCCGACTTCCTCATCCTGGACTCGCGACACTACCCCTGGTTGACCAATCACACGCTGAAGGTCACGCTGGGGAATCTATCGGGGAACATCTCGCTGAACGTCAGCAACAGTGTGGGAACGGTGCAGAGCAACCTCACACTGGCAGGTCAGTGATGGCAAAAAGGGAAACCGAGAAGGTCTTAGTCATAGCTACGTCATAGCCTCATCACACCTGAGAATGGTATCATTCCTCTCATCTAACGCTCCATAAAAAAGCAAATAAGCACAATTCACAACACTGTCAGACTATTCCTTTAACTCTCTCTCTCTCTCTGCCTCGCTCTCCAGAGTTCCTGCAGTCTCGTGTGGAGGTGCCCATTCTGGGAATAGTGACTGGGGGAGCCATGGCCTTCATGGCCCTCCTCATCCTCAGTCTGATTGTTCTCTGCCTCATGCAAAAAAACAAGAGCAAGTCCTTTGGTGAGACTAGAGTGTGTGTGTGTGTGTGTGTGTGTGTGTGTGTGTTTGTGTGTGTGTGTGTGTAGTGAGCTGCTCGGCTGGAAGATCAATGACTGTAGCGTTGTGCATTGTAGCGTATAACACTTACTCAGCATCTCCTTGTATTGTGTTACAGATGAGCCAGTGGAGATTCTGATGACCAAGAAAAGGTGAATACAATAATCAGACTTCAGTCAGTGGATATTTGTGTGAACCACTGGACTCAGAATGCAGAGCAAGTAAAGCAGTAGACTGATTGATGGTAGACGGTGTCTCCTTTTGATCACCGAGTGGTGATATTTGGGGTTAAGTTTCAATTACAAGACAGCTGTAATTGTCTTGTTACCAGATATGTGGTCTCCCATATTTTGCCTTTAGATTCCTTAGAAAATGTAATTAAATAAATGGAGGTCAGAACCTCCATTTATAGGATTGACTAATGGGTGAAATGCATTGATAGTAATATATTCATTTTCCTATTAACACTGTCCTCGGAGGCTCATTGAACGAAAGAAATCTATATTACATTTTGGGTAAAATCCAATAATTAGCTTTCTTGCTGCGAGTTCAACACCACTCTCCTTGTCTGTAAATCAAATATGAAGCTAAAGCCAGGGGGCTGTTAGCTTAGCTCAGCATACATACTGGAAACTGCTGAATTTTGTTACCTATGAACCGAGCCCGCCTAGCTCCCCCCCCCCCCCCCCTGTTTCCAGTCTTTGTGCTAAGTTTAGCTAACAAGCTGCTTAAATTCGTATTAACATTCAGCAAGATAGCAAATACATGTTGAACTGTTCCTTTAAAACATTACATATTCAATCATTGCGAATCAGAATCTCACAAACAAGACGGTGTTCTTCAGACTTTAGTGTAGATGCTAATATGCTAACAAGGACTTAGCATTACACATAATCACATCCACCTGTCGCATGTAGAGAATTCAAACTTATTTAATGTTGATAATAGTCAATTAAGGGTTTTTGGGCTTGTGGACATCCCCAAACTGCTTTACAACCTCTACAACCGCTGATTCTGTATCACACACGTATCACCGACTCTCATCTGATCCGTTCCATCTCAGCACCATCAGCGGATTGGAGGGAAAACACTGATGAAAGCGTTTCTGTGCTCTAATGAATATTTGATGTCCATCCTGCAGACCAATAGCACGTCTAACCCAAGTTGGATAATCTCTCCTCCATATTTCCTAAACAGTGACTCGGCCAATCTGAAGACAGAGAAAGCTGTTAAGACCTACATCCCCCGAGAGAACATGTCTCTGCCGTCCAACATGCAGCTCAACGACCTCAACACTTTGAGAAGCGGTACGAGTTTAAGAAAACACCCTCACCTCACACACAGGTGGTTGGAGCTGTAGTGGAGGCCGGACATTGGCTGAGTACAGTACATGCTAAGAGAAAGTTTAGTATCTGATGTTGAATAAAATGACAATGTAATGAGTACATTGATGTGAGGAAGGATACGCCCGTACTAACTGCTGCCAAAACTTAGATGAGAAGATTGATGCCACTCTGTTATGTTAGATTTGTATTAATCTCTCTATCTTGCTGCAAGGAAAAATGAAGTGCATTTTCCCCAAAACCACCCCTTCAAACTCATCCACGCATCTCTTTTGCATTCCGTCGTGTCCTCCGTCCTTCTTGCATCACTCCTCGCAGCCCGAGAGGCCGCCCAGCAGAACGGTGTGGGCGAGAAGAGGGAAGAGGACGAGGAAGATCTGTCTTTAGCCTACGCCGCCAGAGGTCAGGCAAATACGCTCCATTTTTTTGACTTTACATTCGGTGTGGGAACAGCAAGTGAGTGTGTTATCCTTTTTTGTTGCTCCCCAGGTTTTGCCAGATATCCGATGGTGGGCTACATCTACAAGGTGAACAGCACAAGCAGCGAGGAGGTCTGGCTCTGACTGACCTCAAAGTTACGCACAAACTCACACGCATGCATGCAAAACTACTTCCAACCGTGCGGCTGTACCAAGAGAAAACCAAGAACAACTGCCAAGTCAGCCATTCAACCAATCAACAGTCACCTTCAAGCTGGACCAGGATGACGAGGAACCGGAAACTAATCTTCCTCTGTCACGGTATCAACACACACACTTGAATTTGTTGTTCACAAAATCCAAAGTGTCGATGTTTTTGTCTCTCTGAATCAAGATCTCTGGTGATGTGTTGTCTCAACAATGCAAAGTATGAACTCTACATAAATATGCTCTCATGTTCTGTATGTTTGGACATGATTTCCTCCTGTAACCACATGCTCATGATGTCTCCCCCCCCCCCTGTCGCGTTATCGGAATGCGTCCATCGTTCTATGCTACCACCGGAAAGTCCAAGATAAATGTTCCTGTTTACGTGAGATTTTACAATTTTGACGCGTAATATCCAAATAGGATGGTTACATATTTATGGAGTATGTCCTCGTATATATGGACATGTAACAAGTCATGTACTGTATATTTGTATGCATATGTATATGTGTATAAAAGAGGACGTCTAATAAAGATAATATTGAAATTGTATGAGCTAAATGTTGGGGCCTGCTGTGGTTTTTATTGGCGCTCACCAGGGGGCGCTCTTACTGCTTTTAAAGCCGGAAAACATGGAGGACAATCAGTCACGAGGGTGTTTTTGACGTGGTACTAAAGATGAGTGTGTGTTGTTGAATGTATTGTTGAATTTGATAACAATAGCAGGTGCAGGAGATGAATAATGCATGTCTTTATGTTTGACTGTGTGTGTGTGTGTGTGTCAGCCAGGTGTTCGCTCTAGGTCACAGGTTGTTGTGGCTTTTCTTCAGACAGGAAGTGGATTTGTGTTGTGTTGAACATCTCTTTGCTCTCTCTCTCTCTCTCTCTCTCTCTGCTGCTTCTTCTGTGCTGAAAAGGGAATGCAGTCTGGCAAACATTCACAACACAACACACGGAGTTTAAATATTAATCTGAACACACACACACGGTTGTGTTTGTGTCTTTTGTTTTATTCGAGATGGAGCAGCTCCGCACGTCTCCAAAAGCAACCGAGGAGCAAGTAGCAGTCGGTGTGAACACATGGATCAGTCGTTTCAGCTCGTATGTGGCTGGTAGTGACTTTATTCCCACAGTCAATATGAAGATTTTCCTTCACAGATTGCTGCGCGTGTCTTTTGGAAAATTTGTAAGCAGATTTGACAACATGTCTCATGGCACACGTGTGAAATCTACAGTGAAATGAAACCGTGATACATTTATATTACGATATAAAGTCCTTTTATCTGCAGCTTCCCCGCTGCCAGTGTAAATATTATATTATAGTATATTCTGACATTATCAATGGAAGACATATTCAGATCCTTCACTTGACTAAAAGTAGCTATAAAATACTCCGTCACAAGTAAAAGTCCTGCACTACTTGAGTAAAAGTACATCAATATTATTAATATATTAAGAAAAAGCACTCTACTTTAATGTATTATACTGTTAATAATTGTATTATATACTAAGTAGCACTTTATCGCTGCAGTTAGTTGATTTGGAGTTAGTTTTAACCATCTTCTCATAGTGTTTGAGTAGTTTAGTTTCACAATGCATCCTATGATTAAAACCTTTTGTATGTAAAATGGTGCTTTGGAGATAGCTGCTTTTAATGTGGCGGAGCAAGAAGTTCAATATTTCCCAAATAAAGCGCCATGAAATGGAAATAAAAGTCATTGTTGTACGTAAGAAATTAAATTCCACCAGTGTCATTTATTGGAAGTCACAGAGACGCGCAGTCCTCCAGACGTAGAAACCAACAAAGACTTAGACGGAAAATACACCAATCACACTCACTTCCCTCCCACACACACATCTGCACGCACACACACACACACACACACACACTGTGACACTTCAACAGACAGAGACTGGGTGCTTTGGCAGCAGGGACACGGCAGCTCTGTATTTTGAGGTCAGTACTTTTATTTCAAACATGCTGTATTTTCATCTAACTCACGTTGTGTTGATCACCAGTGTATGCTTTGATGGAGGAGAAACAATACAAGTTGTTTAAGTAAAATAAACAATCCCGAAGTCAGTTTGTTTTGCAAATCAGCCAAATTGATTTTCATAAAATAACACCCTGTATTTCGTCCCTCGTCGTCGGTTATCTGTCACAATAAAATAAAATGGTTGACGATGGAGCAGAAAATGGCGCCCTTCCTGTTTGCTGTTGCGTGCCTCCTCGTACTCGCAATGATCTCAAATATCTCCCTCCGTCAACAGCAGAGCTCCGAGGAGTAAACGCACGATGAAACCAGTTTTGGCCGCCTGTTTGCTGCTGCTTTGGACGCTGACAGGTAGGCCTTCAAACATCTTACACCTGTTGGGGTTCAAGAAACAAAAGTGCCCTTTAATCATTTTAATAGTAGCAAATTGTTTGGCAGTTTCATTAAAGTCAATGTTTATTTTATGATTCTTTCCAAATGTCTCCCACAGCACCCGTCAGCTGTGATGCAGGTAAGAGGACTGCTTTATTAGTCACATCTAGTTGCATAATAACAACTACATGCTTGAACTAATTATGTTCAAATCTGTTTTTTTCAGGCAAAGAGATTGTAGTGACCAACGTCCCTAATGGGATTAAGCTGGGTTGTAGTGGTGATTATCACATAGAGAATAATAATGGATCACTGGAATACAAAGATGAGAACTCAGGGCAGTACACGTGTGTGGGTGATGACGAACAACACGGAGCACACATCTTTGTGAAGTTTCGAAGTAAGTTCTGCAGAAAGACTGCATGTTTTTGTGTTTTATGTGTACTTTTCTTCTTGTATTATTTGCATCCACATTTTTTTAACAGTAATCATATTTAGTATACTCTGTACTTGTTTCCAGCCTGTGATAACTGCGTCGAGCTGGACGTGACTTCAATAACAGCAATGGTTGTAGGAGACGTGGTGGCTACCATTGTGATCGGAGTGGCCGTCTATCTCGTTGCTTCTCAGAATCGGATCGGTCCAGTCACCTCTCCCAAGAAAAGTAATACCTCCCTCCCTACTTCCTTACTTACCTACCTCCTTTCCTACCTACCTACCTATCTACCTCCTTCCCTCCCTCCCTCCCTACTTACCTTCCACCGTCCTTACCTCCCTACCTCCCTACCTACCGACCTCCCTATCTACCTACCTCCCACCCTACCTACTTATTTACATACCTCCCTCCCTCCCTACCTATCTACTTACTTCCCTCCCTCCTTCCCTCCCTACCAACTTACCTACCTCCCTACCTCCCTACAACTCTACCTCCCTATCTATAATATCTAGGGGTGTAACGATACGCGTATTCGTATTGAACCGTTCGGTACGGGGCTCACGGTTCGGTACGCAGTGTCTGAAGTCTCTGTCGTACTGGAGAGCAATCCATGTTTTGTTCCTTTATAGTTTATGTGTGTTAACTTGTTGTACATAGTTGTACAGAACAAGGACAGCGCGTTACGTCGGGTGGGTTGCCATGTTTGAGTGGCTCCACCAATTTCAGCTATATTTTATTTTTCAAAAGCAATTTAATATGATTCAAACGTATTGTTCGGTTCGTAATGCAGCAGAGCTACGAGTGAGAACAGACAACAACGAAACAGAGGGAACGAGTGAGAGACGTGTGTTGACCAGATCTATGGACGATATTCTAATAAGCCTTCACATGTAAGTGTTGATTTTAATGTAAATATGATGAGAGAGAGAGAGAGATAGAGCAAGACCCCCAGCGCTGTAACTAAGTCTGAGAAATAAAACTTCTAAAACTTTCCAGGAACTGTCTGTTTGAGTTCATAGAGGAAGATTTTAGAGACGATCTTAAGTATCAAACACGACCTTTCATTATTAAAGACTATTTTATTACTCCGTCGTATTTTTTTAAACTAAGCAATCAATCTACTTCCTGTTTACACCGGCACCATCACGCCCAGTGTACGTGAATAGTTACAAACTCTCCCCGCAGCGTTTGGGTATCTGTTCCCTCCTGATTCAAACAAGGCTAAAGGTATATCCCTACTCTGTAGTGATGAACCAGGCTGTACCAACATGCTTCATGCTATTGAGCCCCGTGACACTCCTTCACCAGTCCATTTCTCCAGACCATAATTCCTGCTTTGCAAAAGAAAACAAAAGCCCAAACAGAGAATCACATCAGACACGCCCCCTTGAGAGTCTCACCAGCGAGGATTTGGCATTTCTGCTTTTTTTGCTGGATTGAAAACGTACCGAAACGCACCGAACCGTGGCACCACTGTATCGCATTGAACCGAGAATGTTGTGAACCGTTACACCCCTAATAATATCAATAAATCTCTCCTCAGGCTCTGACAGGCCGCATCGTTTTCCAAATGAAGGGAGCAGAGCCCCCAATGATCTCTACCAGGTGAGCTGAAATGTGAACTTCAATTGGCATATGATATTATCACATTAATACAATTTAAATGTAACGTTTTCTCTTCCCTTCCTTTCCCCCACCTCTCCTCCCCTCAGCCTCTGAAGAAAGGTCAGAGAGACACGTATGATGTGCTGAAAAAGAACCCTGTGCAGCAGGGTGTAACGGGTGACACTCGTTCCTAATGTAATATGCATGGCATGATACCATTTTAGCTGCTGTCATTTCCTTTCACTATGCCTGTAAGATATCGCTCTCACTCGTCACATAATGAGTGACTTGTTAACCTGTTGCTGTGTTCATCAGTTCTTATTTTGGTAGCATTTGAACATGGCCAGTGTGGTATTTTCATTCATTATCTATGTTTTTCTCTTCCTATCCTGCGAGGAGTGCTGCAACAGCCGCCGCGTAATCATGACTTAGAAATTAAGTTTTTATTTTAACCAAACTGAAATGATCGTGATGCAAAATAAAAATAATTGAGGAACACAAAATGTGCTGTTTTGTCATGTCATGTATATCCAGTGGAAAATGGATGTTTTGTCTGCATGTGTTTTCTAAATGTGCAGCTCTCAGTGACACCGTATATCTTACTTATAATAAGGGGTATTTGCACTTTGTTGTATTTGTACTTTTACTGAATACTTCCTGCACCACTTGCTTATTGATGCTGTGTTTCCTTACCATCTCGTAAGGGTGAGAGTGTTTCAGGGTCTATTTCAGTCTGTTGCACAAGAACAGGATAAAGTATCGACACACCAAGAGATAGAACAAATGACATAAGGGTAAAGATCAGAGCAGAGAGGAAGGTAAAGAAAAGAAGAAGGTTCAAATAGTAACAGAGAAGAGGAGGAGGAGAGAACCCCCCCCCCCCCCCCTTCTTTGATCACTACTTGGAGTCTTTTGACTTCTTAACGCTGCTCTGACAAAGCTACGAACTGCAGTTCTCCACCTGAGGAAGAGGAGAGAGATCAAGCAACGAAGCTAAGACAGCTCGGCTCCGAAACACAACTCTGATCAACCCACACACACACACACACACACACACACCTACACACATACACGCCCCTACACACACACCTACACACACACACACATACCACACACACACATCTCACCAACTTCTGACTCAATGCCTGTGCACATACTTCCACGCACTCACACACACACGCTCATGTTCAGGCATCGTGCTCACACAACCACATACACTCGTAGAGCAGATGTAGGTCTGTGTGCAGGAACGGTTTGACCCCCCCCCCTCCTCTACCTCTTTGTCTCTGTCTCACACAAACATACAGCTGATGTTAGATGAAGATAGCTGAGCAGTAAGTGTGGGAGTGTTTCCACTAAACACTACTGCATGCAGAATAATAGACTGATCAATCATTAGTGTGCATGAAGGAGAAATATTGCGTCGTGTTTCCCCACTTTCATTTCCATCCGTACAGCTGTGCCCAGTCAGTCACTGCTGGGGAAAAAAACAAGTTGTAGGCCAAAACATGATGACACATTTTCCATTTAATTCATCTTTATGTATTGAGACATGTTTTCAGAGATATGTCAGATGTTTCCAAAGGCAGCATGTCACTCACACGAGAGAGACGCTGGCGATAAAAGACGTAATGATGGTGATTGTGTGCATGTGGGTGAGCTACGGATATGAACTACGGCTCTTCGTGAATCATATACATTTATTCATATCTGTGGAAGCGTCTCGGTATTGTTTCCGACCGCTGAGCAGAGAAGAAGATGAGAACAGTGTTTGCTGTGGTTCTTTTATTAGTGACACGTGTGTCCATTACAGTAACAATGAGATTAATGCAGATTAGATTAGAATGAAAAAAAGCAAAAAAGAAAACACACGAAGCGATTTGATGCGTTGAGCAGAATGTCTGACAAACATCAGCTTAACTTATTATGGCATATATGTACAGAAAACAGGCATATTTGTATCTCTTTATTTGAAATGATTTTTATTTATGACACTATTATGAATTAGACTCTCTGCCAATGTTTTATATTAAAGGGTTAGTACACTACAAAAAACATATATAGACACTCAATGGCCACTTTATTAGGTACACCTGTATGTTAATTCTACCTTTACGAAGCTGGTGATGCTACGTTATTGGTGACATTGTTGAAGTCACTAAGTTTCTAACCGAGGTCATATTTACAGGTTGTGTTCTTCACATTTACATACACGAGGAGGCACAATATTAGAAACACCTCTGTATAATGCAGTCCAGTACAACAACACCACTAACTGTGACCTCACTGCTAAAATCATTTCATTAACACCACTATGGCACCGTAAAAAAAAAAGCAGAACATTGTATGTACATTATGTATATTGTTTTCTCTCTTACCTCTAATGGTGTTTAGCCAATCGGATTGTTTTGGTTTTTATTTTTCTCTGACATTTCTGCATCCACACCAATAACAGTAGACGTCAATGGAATTTGTTTGTGCTGCTCACGTTATTGAAATATGACTTTTTAAATATTCTATACATCAGTAGTTCCCAAACCTTTGGTGTCTGACGTACCCCGCACAGCCCCATCGGAGGGGCTCTTGTGATACGGATCGGTGTGATGGCTTTATGGAATTGTTCAAAAGTATTTAAATAAGATAACCATAAACTGCAGAAATATCCTCAGGTTGGGAATTACTGACCATTTCTGCGGAAGAAAGTAGTCCCTGAGTAGTTTTTTCAAAATAATTTGTAAATATTCCGTGAGCACCACAAACTAAATCCCATCCAGCTCTGTTGTACCACGGTGACATGCCTGGACAAATGAAACCCACGTAATACCGAGGGTAAGTGAGAAAATGGGTCAACCGACCCTTTAAATCCGAGAAAGAAAAAGCCTGAGTTAGCCTGCTGGGAGCATGAATGATGTTCATGTTTGTCTTTTGTGAATATCTGCCTTTCGTCTGTGCAGCTTTCAAACCGGTGACCCGGCACAGTCCGGTGCCTTGTCTCTATCCCATCCTGTTCACGACAGAGTAAGGATCCTGGGAGCGAGTGTGAGGGTTCAGTGGCTGCCAGAAACACAACGTCAACAGTGTTAGCTCAACCACATTTAATACCTTCAAATAGACTTTCAACAATGCACGTTATATTCACTCAGAACACTTCATTATTCTGTTTTAGTTAGGCGAAAAGTTTGACGTTTTTGGGGAAATGTGCTTCTTTCGCTGTGAGTAAGATGAGTAAAATGTTAGGTTTTCTCGATGGACCGTTTCTTTGCCGATCATAACGTGTTGTAGGCAGTATACACTCCAGCTTTTGTACAGAATAAACAATGATTTGAGCCTTACAGGTGGGCGGAGCTAGGCTAGCTTGTTTCCCTGCTCTCACTCTTTATGCTAAGCTACGCTAACCATCCGTAGCACAGCTAGGGTACCAATCTCCTCGTCTAACTATTCCTTAAGTTTTTAAAAATGAATAGCTGAAAAATGTCTCCTGCAAGGACACTGGACTTTGACAGATTTCGGTTGGACCCTGGTTACCGCTGCACTCATTTTTAGGGTCACCCTGGAGAAGACAATCTATTCTTGAATGCAACAAAAGGTGAAGGCATCTGACAATGCAGTGTACAGTGCATGTACTTACTTCATAGAGGAGTGGAGGCTCGCCTCCTGAGCGAGCAGGTGCTAGAAGATAATAACAGAAATATGTGTGATATTTCCACCTGTGGTACATTCTCCAAAAGGAATGTTTTTTAATGGTAGGTTGTGTATGTGTTTCTTTACTAGTAAAGTTTAACACGTACTTAAAAGTCAGTGTTTGAAGAAGCATTCAGATCTTTTACTTTAGTAAAGTAATACCACTGTGTAAAAGTACTTAGCATCAAAACAAACTTTAAAGTACCACAAGTAAAAGTACTCATTGTGCAGAATGGCCCATTTCAGAATAATCATAATAATCATATTACTGGATTATGATTCGTGATGCATTCATTTGTTGCAGCTTTAATGTTGCAGCTGGTGAACATGGAGCTCGTTTTAATGACTTTATATTCATTATAACAATATATCATATTTTAAAATGTTTATTTATTAATGTTTTCCTCAAACATGCACGGAGAAGTAAAAAGTATCATGAAAAGAAAATACTCTTATAGTACTTGAGTAAAAGTACTTTGCACCACAGTTGAATGATATGATTCACAAGAGCTGCGTCAGCTGCACAGGTAGACGTACGATCCTATTTGTGAACTGCAGACGGGTCTCGCTGAATAATCAACATGTATCAACTACAAGATGTGCGATAAGTGCTTCAGTTTGTACCTTTGGAGGCGTGAGTGAGTCCGGCTGAGCTTTTCTTCTTGGTGCACCTGTAGATAATCACCATCACACACGCTGTCCCCACCACGTCCACAACAATGGCCACCGCAAACGCCACCGCGTCCAGCTCAAAACAGTTTGCACACACTAGAGGACAAAGATCAGCAGTTACACCGAGTGAAAGCTCAGCGAGGACAACTAACATGGAGGATTCTTTTTTACTCACCACTTCCTTTCACGTAGAAATAATAGTTTATGTCTTTATTGTCACCATCCTTGTATTTGCAGTGGTAAAAGCCTTTGGTTTTGCCGTTATATGGACTGGTATACGTTGACATTGATTCATTACTTATTGAATCTTTTTTCTTGAACCAAGTGCCTTCCTTAGGACAGGTCATTGTGAAATCTTCCTTCCAGAATGTTACTCCTCCTGAAAACACAATGGACAGATATTCAGTGTACTTGCTTCAGTCATTTTCATCATGACCCTTCTTCCTCAATACTGTGAGGGAGAAAGGAGAATGATCAGAGAGCTGAGGCTCGTCTTGTGTGAAGAGGTTTTGTCTGTAGCATCAGGCCTTACATTGTCTGAAATACATTTAGATTGAATTGTCTCAAATAAGAGCCCACAATAAAGCACACAAATACAACTAGTTATAAAAATGACTAAGTAGCACGACAGATACAAGTAAATCAAAACATCAGACTGAAAGGAGTACACAGTACATACAGAACAATACTTGTAGACGTTAGAGCAGTTATTAAGGCGCAGCCAGGAAATACAGGAAATGTGAGAAGTTGCTCTTGAATGTCACATCTTTTGTCAGTTGTTCTCAATCCAGACCAATATTTTCAAACTTTATGACTTTGAAATAAGACGTAAAATGAAATACAACAAAACAAATAACTGATATTCACCTTTACCATCAGCAGCGTTGACAGTAGCTATGAATAGGAGGAGGAAGGCGATCGCGGCCCGGACACCCATGCTGTTTAGTTCCAGAAGACGACTTCTGTTTCTTGTTCAGTGTTTCCAGAGCGTTCTCCTCTAAAGATCAGATCTGTGAACGTATCCACCATCAAATGAAATAAAACACTTAAAGCTGCCTGTTCAATAAGACAAACACATTCAAAGAAGAAGACTTGGTGGATCTCCCTCTTTCTCTCTCTCTCTCTCTCTCTCTCTCTCTCTGCCCCCCCACAGGAAGTATTTAATTCACGGTGGGGGTAAATCTCAAAATGGAGTCACACTGAATGAGTACTGTGGATAGAAATACTCCTTATTCCTGGTGAAATAGAATTTGATTCCTGATTCTGATTCTTGATCAGAAAGCCCCCCAAAAAAAGAAGCTGCACTTATATTTGTATTATTTATTTGTGATTGTGTTTCATGTTCTGTTTTGCATGTTTTCACGTGTATATATTGTCTTCCGGTGTCTTCTATGTGCTCAGGTCTCACTTGAAAATGAGCTCTCAATGGAACCTGATTCAATAAAAATGATAAACTAGAGCAGCTAAAACAAAATCATTTGAATGAGATACTAGTACTGATTACATCATATTATAGTAATATAAACCTAGACGTGCAGCTCTCTCTCTCTCTCTCTCTCTCTCTCTCTCTCTCTCTCGTTCTCTCTCTCTCTCTCTCTCTCTCTCTCTCTCTCTCTCTCTCTCTCTCTCTCGTTCTCTCTCTCTCTCTCTCTCTCTTTCTCTCTGAGGACAAATTGTGAATATTTGATGGTTGTAAATGTGCTTCAAATATTCTGTGTAATTAATTAGAACTTTATTACCTCATGATCTGTTTATGACCCTTTTAGTGTTCAAGTAAAACTGCAGTTGTATGACTTTTATATGCATTTTTACATATCTGTAGTATAGTATACAGAAATTAATTGTTGAATAATATGCAATATGTCTATATGATACATAATTCATGATAATATATATGTCTATATGAACAGTTTGTGAATGCAGATTGTTCATTTTACTGCTTGTTTTCTTTCCGTTCATCATTTTATGACACAGCTCATGCACATATACGTTTGACGGCTCTATAACTTCCAAACATCTATGCAGCTCACAATCAAGGTTATACAAATGTTTTTAGGTTGACGATTGAGATTTGATGTAGCTTTACCGCCTGCACCTTTGTGAAGTTAACATTACCATAAATGCACTTGTCGTTTCACAGTCACACATATTTACTGTAAGATTTCATGTCAGCCATATAAATGAATAGCAGCCTCTTTGAACTGGAATCACAGAGGTGGTGCACATCAAAGTGCAGCTCTGCCCCCAAGTGGTTCAAACCGGTAACCAGACAGCTCACTGGTTTATCACATTTTTCCAAACTGGTATTTTGTTTTATTTCCATGTTACCATCTTGTATCTCTGACAAAGATCATTTTCTTTGACTTTTTGATTTAATTTTATGAATAAAATCAAAACATTTCAATTAATCAATTAAATTTGATCCAGGAGGTCCCACGTTGATAACATACTGAACAAGTCAAAACCAGGTCATAACCTACAATATGAAGTCTTATCGTATGTCATCATAAAGAAGCCTTATGTGCCTTGAAATGTCTCACTTACCACGTTATACTGCACAGCGTGGCTATATACTTCAAGATGTTATATTGTATCACGAGACACCAGATCACAAAACATTAGATCGTACATTAGATTATGCATTATATTTGCATGCATATCTATACAGCGCGGATGTGTTTTGCGCAACAGCTTTTGGCATTGAACCTTATGTGATTTACAGGTTGGGTGAGCGTCGAGTATTTGCCGACTTTGGGTTTAACGTGTTGTGTGTGTGTGTGTGTGTGTGTGTGTGTGTGTATGTATGTGTGTGAGAGAGAGAGAGAGAGAGAGAGAGAGAGAGATAAGAAGGCAGCGAGGAGAGTGGATGACTTCGTTACTCCGCCCGAAAATGTGGTGGGAGGGCGCTGAAATGAAGTGTATGAGCGCATCGGCGAGTTGGGACGCGTCTTTGGAGAGATAAGGTGGAAGAGAGGACTCAACGTAACTTCATGTTTTCATCCCTCTCTAAAAGGGGATCCACAGACTTATCAGCCGGGTGTCCAGTTATCGTTGAGTCGAAGGAAGAGTCTCAGTGGGTTAGTTGACTCCCGGTCTCTTGGTCGTCGGACAGCCTGCCGTCCATCCAATGTGCGTAAAAGGGCTCTATTTCCTCACCGTCCTGTCTGGACTCGCAGCTTCAGGTGAGAAACCGGTTAAGTGAGAGTAGATAAGCCGAGGAAAAATATTTAGTTTGTGTTAATGTAAGTGTTTTGTTTTACTTTGTATCACAGTCTAGTGTGATCTATACAAGTGTATTTTTAATTTAATGTGTTTTAAAGTCAACCAATAACACGTTGTTTTGAGTTCTATGTTCCGCCTGTGACACAGTAGCCTCTACATAAATGCATTCTTTAAGACGATGCTAATTATATAACAAGCCTATATCTGCTTGTATCTGGGTTTTCCAAAAGTTTACATCGGCAGTGTTTGTTTTTTTGTCCCACATCCCGAGAGTGATTTTAAGACGTAACAGGAAGGCCGTTTGGAGACGCTCCCGACAATCAAGTGTCAAAGTAAAATGGAAAACCTTGATTGTCTGAACATTAGTGAAAGCTCCGCAGGGACCCCGAACCTCCATCTCCGCGCGTCATTGGGAAGTGGAGAATTTGGCACAGTGGCACCGCGCGTGAGTCGCTGGAGATTTCCTGTAAAAGCTTTAAGAAGGGGGACCACTCTTCTGACGACATAATGACTTTACAGTAGGCCTTATGTTACTGGCATCAAATCCCGGTCGCATTGTTTTGGGGCTCTATGCAACCTCACTCCTTTCCTGCCTATTAATGTGCATCCGTGCTTATGTTCACAGAGACTGTGAAGTGGCCCGCTGGAAGGCAGATAAGTCCTCCTGCTTCCCGTGCGGGGGGGGGGGGGGGGGAGTCCAGGATATGTCAGCTCGAATCATAACAACTCAGATACAAGCAACCATTAAAACAAGAGATATCTGATTGTTATAGCTGCTCACATCTAAATGCTGCAGGCTAATGGAACATGTTTTAATATTACGAATTAGCGCTATCGGGGGCAATTTATTCAGCAGACGCCAGGCTGCTTAACCTTGAAGTAATCTGTATGCATCCCATTTAAGTGGATTATATTGATTGAGCAGGTCCATCCGCTGCCAAAGCACCATGCAGGGTTTCACTATAGTAGCAAGCTGCTTGTGTTTACAAGGAGCATGTGCCTGCAGATCAGTCACTGCATCACAGGCTGAATATACTGTGTGGACATAGAGGGATAATCAAATAACAGGGGGGGGAGCATGTTGGAACTGATTACAGCTCAGCAGTATCGTATCTGTTATGCCGCAATCATTCCAATCACTTCCATTGCCTTTGGCCTAACTGTGTTGGCAAAATGGCACGACGTGATTAAAACAAAGCAGCAGACCCTCATCTCATTTCCAAGAGACATGTGTGGTGTAACATTGCAATTACCTGCGCAAAATGGCTCTGATTCATTTCCCTGCTTCACCAATTCCTCCCCTCAGGTACGACAGATATACGACATTAAAGCAGCACAACATATTTACCCATCCACTCGCCTCGACACGATCAAACACAGTTAGTGTTCATTTGCAGACTTGCGGCCTACTTTTTCAAGGAGTTATGATATTGACCCAACAAAATAATCTCTCCGTGCTGATCCAAATATCATCACAGCAAGTGAATGCAGTAAAATCCTTCATCGCTCTCAACGATAAACACACTACTCATTTGTGCAGTGTGTGTGTGTTCGGCAGGATTGTTATATAAGAAGATACTATAAATCCTAATTTGTGTCAAGATACCCCTCGGGAGCAATGTTTTTGCTTTTCCCAGCACCCGATTGGAATTTCTTTCTAGAGCAGATGTGATTACAACCAGGTTTAGACTTTTTGTATTTGTGAGGTGTGCCAGATGCAAGGTCAAAGCAGGATCAGTGAAAAGCTCTCGTGTCTCATGGAGGTGGAGGCTCAGCACAGTCTACCACCACACTAGTCAGATTAAAACATGTTTTGCGACATGTTTTCTGTTATGTTTTCAGGAAGTTCAAAATGTTAACAGTTTAAATGATAGAGACCATGGCTGTTATACCTGTTATGAGGCGCCATGGCAAACACTGGTGTGTGCTTTGTGTGTGTATCATTACACCTCCAAGCGGATGTCTCCCACAGAACCTCCCTGTTGTTCTCTTGTTTTGAGCCGTTGAAATATTTAAAAGGAAAAAGTGATGTTTGAACTGTAAGCAGAAGGCTTCAATAGCCAGACTTCCCCGGCAAAATCTCAAGTTTAATGTGAAAGAAACCGCCACATTTCATACTCTTCATAATGTAATTTGACAGCAGCTTACGTTTAAACATTGGTTTAAAAGCCGGGCAAAATAACAACCCAACTGTGGCCGGCTAATTATAAAAGAAAGATTAGACCAGATTACTCTCATTTCTCCACCGGACACAGACATGGGGCTAAAATTATATATTTTCTTTTGATCCCCTGCTGATAAATCCGTCTTTGTCTTTTTTTTCCTTTTGTCTTCCTCAAACATTTTCTTCTTTAGCCAGAAGTCTTTACCGGATGGCTGACGTGTGTCAACCTGTCCTGACTTACAGGTTTAACACCCCCCCCCCCCCCCCCTCTGTCAGGTTTACAGTAGACGAGCAGCCTCTTGCATCTGTTTCCTGGGATGTCACGGCGTCTCTAATCTCGCCAAAATCAGAGGTGAAGTCGGTATAAGAAAGCACCGCCGGGGTCCTTAATTTGCTGTAGGCCCCACTATGTTAACACACCCTGGAGGACGTCTGTCTCTTCTGTGTTGGGTTGACAGCATTGCTTTGGGGGTGTGTAGAGTAGACAAAGACACGTTCGCTTGCAATAAAACACACCAATCCCTGACACAGTTGGCATCTGTGAAGTGTTTGAGCGTGACGGCAAGGCGCTCCCTGCGTCATGTTTAAACCACAAGACTGTGCTCGGCTCCGAGTGTAAGCAGGGATTTGAAATACACTTCTCACTGAGCTGAAACATGTTTGGAGGTTTTCCTCCGAGGTTTGAGTATATGTACACACACACACACACACACACACACACGCACACACACGTTTTATGTTCATCTGAATCTGGGCAAGTGCAAATACTGCATATTTGTGAGCATGGGTTTCTGTTTGTGCAGTCACATTCTTACACACTCCGTCAGCTGGTCACTCGCTCTCAAGTCTGTTTAGAGTTGTGGTAAACAAGTGGATCTTCCAGCTAAAGCAACACCTCCACTGGGTTTACTGCATGTGTGGGATACAGCAACAGTTTCCACGGAATAGCAGCGGCTCTTTTCGTTTCCCATCAGTTAGATAATTACTGATGAAACGCAGAGCAGTCGTGATGATAGAATTTGATGGGAATGGGAAGTTTCTCCCGGCCTTAATTTCCTTTTCCTTGGTGAGTTCAGTATGACTTTTGTATGAATTCCTGCATGCAGCCGTCGTTATTTAAAAAACGCTGACGCATAGAAATGTACTCTATATTGAAAGAGTAGTAGAGGCAGCTACTTATCCGGTTTTGCATGCTAATTATTTGACACTGTACTCAGCAATTTAAATGAATGAGAGTGTAAGTAGAGGAGAGAAGGGGTGGGGCTAGTGGGTGGGGCAGGTGAAGGACACTTCAATGTTCCCTCTTGAACGTTGAAGCCCAGCCCATGGGAGTGCTTTTCTGGTTTCGGTGACTCACTGGCAGTCCAGTGTCCAGCAAGTTTATGTCTTTGATTATGTAGCTACATGGGGAGGGAATACAAAGGTGTAAATGACTACAGGTGGGATGCTACTTTTAGCATTCTTTTAGCTCATAGTTTTCTAATGTTGGCCTGATTGGGAAATAAAGTGTCTCACTGATAATTTAGCAATAAGTTGTCGTGAAATTTGGGGACAAACGCACAAAACGATGTCCAAATGAATGCAGCAGAGGTCAAGATATCCTGATTTTTAGTCGGCTCCAAAGAAACTGGACGCCTACATCCTCCGAGTAGCATCTTTCATTAGATCCTCCCTGCCTGGTAAACCCACATCTTTCAAACTTCAGTCCAAAGTTTGTGACACAGGCTTTCTGCCATACATTTGAAGTCCCAAGACAATTTTGAGATGTTATCAGGGTTATTATTTTCTTATACTTTAGAGTGAGACTTTGTAGCTTTTGCTGAACAGCTGCCAATGCGGACACAAACGACAATTATAGGATGCGGCTAAAATGCTAAAACTTACTGTAACAGCAGCACAAGCTTGAGAGGAGTCACAAAGTCCGTGAACTGACTTAATCTCAGTTACACAGCGGTATCCATCTGTCTGCATTAGCCTAGCTAAGCTTCCGGTCATTCTCCTACCTAGACTAAGAAGTTAAACCCTCAACACTGTGTCCACACAGGAGGCGGGAGCAGCATGTTAGCAGAGCAGCAGCTTCAGTGCTGTCTGTCTGTGTCCACACAGGGTGCGTTCAGGCACGCTATAGAGTGTGGGTCACCCAGCTTTTGACGGCACTCAGAATCCAACACACTAATACACGCGTGTAAACAAGAAGAGTAACAATATGCTTCTGAGTTTACATGCATATAGTGAAATGAAGGCCTGTTTAGACAGCTGACTCACATGAGACTAAAAATAACCCGACTTGCAGTTACTAACAGATAATGTTTAAATGCTTATTAATTCAACTTTTCATCTGTCAGACGAAAAATTTTACCTTCAGAGCCACAGATGATATTATTCAATTATTTTACAGGCTGAGTAATTTTCTTTGACAAGTAAACTGATCTGTATTGGTGAGATATTTGTGGCCCTTTAAGGCGTAAAGCAAAGAGCAGAGAGGCTTGTAACCTGTACCTCCTCCACAGTGTGGTTTCTGATCTGTGTGTGTACAGTAGATTGTCATTTGCTTACTTATTCATCTGCTCAAGAGCAGAGGTGGAAGTCACAGTGGGACTGGATCCAGTCTGACTCACACCGCTGCAGGACACTAAACACACGGCCGGACTGGCTTCGTAGTAAATATGTGAAGTCTTTCGAGGGTTTCGACCGTCCTTCCAGAACAGAACCCTGTGGTTGTGTTGTGTCGGGAACGTACGCGTCGGACCCCCCCTTCAGGAGTTTGTAATCCCGGGGTGAAGTTGTCGAGTCAGCTGCGAGGTGGGAGTGGAAGAGGTTTGATGGATTAAACTCTTATCCTCACTCACCCACTACACGCTTCCTCTGGCCCGCCGCCTGATGAATTGCAATTGGCCTGGAGGAAGTAGGAGGGGGGGGATATAGAGGGAGAGGAAGAAAGAAAAAGAGATTGATGCTTGGTCTGTGTTTGGACTGACCTTCAGAGTGTTTCCAAACACATTTTTATCATTTTCTAAAGTGTGGTTCATACGTCTATAGGGTTAAATGAGGAGAAAGAACAGTAAATGCATTTTCAGAATTGCAATTTGTGACATTTTTCATACGAGGAAATGTCTGTTTTTTGTCTATATGAAAAAAAAGAGCGATTTCCCATAAATCACTTTAATAACAGCTTTTAGATTTGCTGTTCCAAACACCCGGTGTCTGGTCCATCTCTCTGGTAGTGATACATTTGGAGTATTATGAGCAAGGATAGTCACCACGGATGAAAGAAAACAGCGCCACCTGCAGAAAGTCAACCTCAACAGAACATGTGTGAGAGCTGAGCACCAACAAAAATTTAAATTTAGTGTTGAGAGAAGAGAGAGTGAGGTCGTAAACCTACTTATGCTCCAGAATGTGCCTATTGATCATACATTACATGGCTGCCTGAGTATTACACCTATATGTGATAGTTGTATGTGTCATTCCAAAAAGCGCTTCCATAAATCTCACTGCTTTAACATCCTCTGATGTTGGGGGGGGTAAGGCCTGGCTGGCTTGTGTTGGATGGGGTTGAGGTCCGGTCTCTGAACAGTCAGGTTCTTCTTTGTTCACTAATGCATCACCAAGTTGAAACAGGAAAAGACCATCCCCAAACTGTTGACACAAGCACACTATTGTGCAAATATTGTGTTATGCTGTGGCCTAAATATTTCCTTTAAGTGGAATTAAGGAGCCCAAAACCATGAAAACAACCCCAGAGCAAACAAAAACGCATGCCTTTGGCCATACATTGTATTTGCTTGTCTTGGCACAACTGCATGTTTATGACGGAAACCTGCACAGAGAGAATGTACAGCACGGTATGTTACACACAATGTTGTGTCCATCTCAGGGGTTCCCTCCCATTACAACACTCAACACTTACGCTCTCCCTCAACTCTGTGTCCTCCTCCTCTGGGAGCACACTGTTACCTGAACCTGCTATTCCCAGCCCTCAGTCCGGCCCTGCATGAAAGACGGGCCTTGTTAATGAAAAAAACCCGAAAACTAACCTGGGCTTGTGAAACCTCTCACAAAGGAGAGAAGAGGCTCTTTGTAACCCGCTGAGCTCTTTGTGTGTTTGGTCCTGTCCTAAGTGTTTCCTCCAAAAACGGAGAATCTGGTTTCCTCCGGTGGTCCCTTTGTTTCTGAGCCGTAATGAAGAGAGGAAAGGCACAAACACACCATCTGGGACGTAATGTAATGAAACCAATTTCCTGATTCAGAGAGCCTTGCCAGCTGCTTGATTTCTCCTGCAGGGTTTCCTCCCACTCTCTTGAAGTCCAAGAAGACTTAACATCCTCTCGGCCAAAGGAAAGATCGGGTCAAGTGTATACTGTAAAGGAAACACCTCTTAAACACCGATTGGATATCACGATACTGTTCACTCAATCAATGGATATTGAACTACGTTTGACTAACAAAAGCTCTGTTCCCTCTGCTTTCTCCTTTGCTGTTTATAAATCTGCATATACGCCCTCAAGCTTTAAGACGACACAGAAACCACCGACAAAGATTTGGATTGCGCAATAAGGCAAGCGTGGTTTGTTCATTCTGTGGATTGTTTTCAAGACATTCAAAGACAAGATATTTAGAACGCCAGAGGATGTTTGCCGAGCAGTTATGACAAGACTTCAATGTACCGAGCATGCCTCTCTGCAGTGTGAAACACTCCCAGACTGGACTGAGAAAATGCAAAGGTGTTAAAAAAAGTTAAAGTTAAGACTAATAATATCTGATGAGATAAGTCTGTTTGTCTATTAGATCCTTTCCAAAGCCCAAAACACAGAGCAAAAGTGTAAGAAATGGATTAAACAGTGTGTTTATCTGCTCTCACCGTAATATGCTAGTGTTAGCATGCTATCTACCGTAGCCTACTACATACATACGTAACTGTGCGTCACTTCTAAGACCAAGGAGCATTCAATCAACTCATTTGTAGGGCTACAGTTTATGCCCCGTTCACAATACCAACATCTACTGTTTAGCGTTTCCCCACATACTTGGAAGTTGATCCTTGATGCTGTTGGAGTTAGCATCTCTGTCCTGCGTTTGTTGGATATGGAGAAGTTAAAGGCCTGCTCCAACGACCCGAACCACACTCATGACCTGAGATTTGCGATATGTTCTCCGAACGCATTGGCTAGTCCTCCAAGTAGACTTTAAGCATGTCCCTTATCATACTTCTAACTAGCTCTACCCTGCAAAACAAGAACATGTCTGTAGTGCCATGTCTTCTACTTGGATCATCATCATGACTTTTTACTTTACACAACAGTTAGGATTAGTACACCGCGCCACCATTTTTTCCCCAGCTATAGCAGAATGAAAATGTCTTCTGCCAACACTTTCTTCTGCACTCACTGACACAGTGCATGCCTAGCATAGTATACAGCCTACTATATCTGGCAACGTGAGACTGAGACAAAGTGAGGCACGGTAGTGTTTTATGCAGCTTTAAACCTGCCCACACTCTTTGACATTGGGTGAAATAATATACGGGCAGGTCAAACACTACTTGATATATTTTCGTGCCTCCCTGGAAGGCTTTTATACAATCTTGGCATGGCTGCCAAGCCAAACAAAACTAATCACATTTGAGTGGGCTTGGTTTGATTATTTTGCAGTGGATGAAAGTATTTGCCCTCTTTCGACGGGCCAGTGGACCAGTGCTGATTGTACCACCAAGTAGCCCGGTGTTGATGCGTAGAATCAAGTGCATTAAAGGTTCAGCGAGTTCGCTGTCTTGTGATATATTGGACATATTGATGACAGATATTATGGACTATTGCCAACACCGTTACATCTAATGGAGAATGTGTGTGTGTGGACTTGTGCCAATGGTGAGCCCCCTGAGATATGCCAAACCCGACATACACGCGATACACACAAGCTGAACAATAGAAGACAATTTTTTACAACTATTCCAGTTATTCCTGACGCTATACTGTTCCTGCACACACACACAAACACACACACTTTCTCCAGAAGTTATTGTTAGATAAGAAGCTGACCTGAGGTGAAATCCCCATCTGCGAAAGTCTTTCATTGTAGCTTTAATAGCTTTAAATTCAAGCAATCAAGGTAGCAAAGTGTCAGCACACTTCACTCAAAGGCTCTAATTTAGTCTTTTTAATTACTAGCGTAGAGTGTAATCGATCTTCTTCAAATGTTTTCACAGCATTTAATAACTTTAATGAGGGGAATATGGAGTAGAGACAAAGTCTGAGTGAGAGGAGGGTTTTTTTTTACGCTTTATAATGATCTGAACTTTCTTTTTTTCTTCTTGCTCTGACTCAGCAGCACCTTTGCGTCAACTCGACAGACCTCGGCATTATAATTAATATATTTGTCTGCACTCTTGCCCTTCCCTCCTCTGTAGGGTACATAGCTCCATCTTAATAAGCCGTGAAAGCTCTCTCTCTCTCTCTCTCTCTCTCTCTGTCTGTCTCTGGATGCTGGGTGTGGTCAGCGCTATACCCAGTCAGGTCGTTCAGACATAAACAAGTGACACACAGACATGCTGCAGTAGAATAAAATGGACAGACAGGCAAACAAACAAACACTATTATCTGATCTCTGTCTCACAGACTGCAATTATGTAGAAACATACATTTTTCCATCATTTTGTTATCCTCTTGCTCCATCCATACACTCATTTCCTCATCTGCTCAATCATGCTGCTCTTGCTCTTTCATCACTTAGAAGCTCACTCTCTCATTTCAGCGTGTTTTTCACTCTCGTCTCTTTCTCTAAATGAGTAAAATTCTGCACTTCGCTCGATGACATGGCATCCTCCTCAGCAATTAGTGCCTGCTAATGACCGATTAAATAGCGATCATGTACTTTTAGCTGCAGGGGAAAAATTAGTAATGCAATTGAGGCACTGTATATAGCCCTAACTGTTCTGTCATTCTGCTAATATCCATTATGCCTTCAAAAAGGCCTGATTAACCTTAATTCTTAATCAGCTCAGCTTGCGTCAAAGGACGGCGTAGTTGGAAGCGGTTTATTTTTTTTGTTGCTGAAAGGAGATTAGCAATGCTTTAGCAATGAATTCATAAATAGATGAAGGGAAGACATTTGGAAAGGAGGTGTTACGGCCTGGAGAACCTGCTTTCTTTCCTGATATATGAAGCACGATGGATCATTTCAGTATCAGCTGTCAATTTGGTAGAGGAGCATAGGCATTCCACTGTTTTGCTAATCTTCCGTGTGCACTATACTCACTGAACTAAGGATGTAAAAGTAGAGGGGTTTGACTGTGTATACTGATTTGATGACTAATGAATGTTTATGACAGAGATTTACACCATTCTCTCCTATTTATAAGCCAGACAGAGAGCCTATGCTAGCAGCTCTGAGGCTGTTCTACAGCGGCACATTGGGCTAAATGCTAATGTCACCATGCTAACATGATCACAATGACAATGTCATCATATTGATATTTTTGCAGGTATAGGCCTCATATTTACCATGTTCTTCGTCTTAATTTAGCTCGTTAGCATTCTAACGTTAGCACTAAACACTAGTAGATGATGGGATTCATTTAGCAGGGCAATTGGTCATAAACCAATGGATTAAAATGTTGACCTGATGATGCCGCTAGATTAAAAGTTTATGGATCACCAAAGTGCTTTCCATTAATCTTGTTTAAGGGAAACATGGATGCCTGAACCACATTTTCCATCCATCTAGCCAATAGTAGTTGAGACATGGATGAAAAGTCAGGGGATTACCTACATCGGTAGGGTTGATTTTCTGGGGAATGTCTGTAAAAAAAATCCTGCAAATATATCCAACAGTTGAGATCTTTCAGTCTGGACCAAAGTATCGACAGACATTGCCACCCTAACCCACAATGCTAGCGTTGCTATAAAGAGAAACCATGTATTCCTGGTTTGAAATGAGGGACTTTTTGTTAACATAAGTCGTAGTCATTTTTCTGAGACATGCAGTTGAATATACAACACTCATCCATACACACACACAGGGAGTTATTACTGTCTGTATGTTATCTGCCTAATGAATATTCTAAACACAGGCAGTTTAATCCACTAACTTCAGGGCTTTCCGTATGCTCAGGTAGAGGAGGAAATGAGATAAAGATTGCAGAGGCATCCATCAAAAAGCATTATTCTGTTGTGTGAAAAGCGTTATTTATTGATGCAAGTTGAAGTAGGTCTACCTTCCTCATTTTCAAGATTGTGATGCAGAGAAACAAAAACAAAACAAGCAAAAACATTCAGTAAAAATACAATTTTACGTCTGAAAAAAGGAACAGACGATTTTGCAAAGATGGACATCTCTTGCGGTGTGTACTCTGCCTGTGTTGCTCACTCCTCCCAGGTTTTCATCGGGCTCATTTAAAACACATTAGGCTGTTAGAGCGCTGTCAGGCCCCGGCGATGAGAGAGAAGCCTGTCTATTTTTAATGCTACGTGGGGGCAGTCTGGTTGCCCCAGTCTCTCCATCTCAGCCCACAGGAAACTCTCTCCAACCTGATAAGGAACAGAGCACGCCGCCTTAGGAGCCAAGCCCCCCCGCTGACATTCTCCCAGCTAGCTCCTGCCTTATTATTGCTCCCTGTGATTATAGTGCAGGAGTAACAATGTAGGACAATTTGCCCTCCTTCTTATTTCTATACTTTGAGCCTTATGCCAGTCAAAATAGGGGCAAACCTACCTCAAGTCCCTTAACCCACATTTTAAATAGTGGAATAAAGCTTAATCCATCTTTTTAGGGTTTAAAATATAATATATATATATTATATAAGTTGTAGTAAGAACTGTGAAATAGCTGCAAGTATTGAGCAACTTTTTTTTAAGTAATTGACAGCTAGAGGTTACATCTCATCCCTTTACATCAGACTACAACCCTGATGTTAGCCAATTGCATCAACAACATCTAATAATGTCATATCTTATTTATGATGAAGTGCCCTCTAGGCTGCCCTTGTAGAGGAGAAAATACGTGATACAATTTCCTCTTTGGTGGCCCTATGGTAGATAAAGTACTCTCTAAGGTGCCCTTAAAGTAGAGGAAACATGATGAAGTGCACTAGGGTGCCCTTCCAGAAGAGAAAACATGATACAGTGCAATCTAGGGTGCCCTTCCAGTAGATACAAATGATAAAGTGCCCTCCCAGTTGAGGAAACATGATAAGGGGCCTTCTTGGATGCCCTTCCAGTGGAGAAAACATGATAAAGTTCCCTCTTGGATGCCCCTACGGTAGATACATCTTGAGGAAGTGCCCTCTAAGGTGCCCTTCCAGAGGAGAAAACATGAGGAAGTTCTGTCTTGGATCTTCCTATGATAGATAAAACATGATTATGTGCCATCTAGGGTGCCCTTCAAGTGGCGAAAACATGATGAAATGCATTCTTGGATGCCCCTACCAGTTGAAAGTTCCTTCTAGTGTACCCTTCACCTGGAGAAATGAGATGCAGTGCACTAATGGGTGCCTTTAAATTGTGATGCAGTGCCATATAGGCTGCCCTACATGCTAGACAACTTTATGCGCGTTGGTGCCGCACCACATGCAGCTAGTGCCCTTGTTATTTTATTTTATGCCCCTCAGACAGCCTCTGAGTCCGTTACTGGGAGACTTGATCCGCTTGTTCGTGATGTGACATTTACCTGTCGCCAGACAGAAACTCAGATTTAAGGCTGTCTCTGTCTGAGAGAGTGCATGCATGTATGTGTGTGTGTGTGTCTGTGTGTGTGGGTGTCTAAGTGCTCACCCCATTCTGGGGAGCTCCATCCATCATTATGTGGAAGAGCCAAATCGTTGCCAATATCCCTCTTTGCTCTTCCAGTCCATTCATTTTCCATCTAATAGGCCTACTGTAAAGATTGATATAGTCCACATCCATATAATCTACACCAGACACTCAATTTCAGCCCAAGTCTCAACTGCAGTAGTGCAGCTAAAGTGACTATTATTCATCAAATGTCACATATTTGTTCTGCTGATCTGAAATCAGTTCAGACTTTCAGGATGCAATGAATCAGATGTTTGAAAGGAAAATCTAATCTCGTACTTTCAGCATTTGGACCAATCTGTGGGATTTCACGCTATACTGTATGTATCTAATACAGATATAGTGACAACTTAGAGTTGGTGATTTTTCTTGCTGCAGCACTGCGTAGGCAGAGGCAGGGTCACTGAGTACATTACACTCGCTAGGCAGGAATTGACTGATGAGGTTGAATTCATAGCGCGTATTTTGCATTTTGGGGTTCTTTCACAAACCATTTATCTACGTATTGATTCGTTCCGCTTCTGGGTAAACTCTGCTGCTGTGCCATATGTTTGTATCTGGCAGGCGTGCTGCAGGTCAGCGGGATGCGTATATACACCTCTGGGGACATGGAGGCTGTCAACGGGACGGATGTTCGTCTGAAATGCACATTCCAGAGCTCCTCTGCCATCAACCCCAACGCCATCGTCATCTCCTGGAGCTTCAGACCCCTCAAACCAGGCCGAGAAGAGTCGGTGAGTGTGTGTGTGTGTGTGTGTGTGAACAAACCTTAAACCTGCCTCATTGTGTCTGGGAGCATCCACCCCCTCAGCCAACTGAGAGAGGACTCGGTGAGTCATCCGGCTCCCTACAGTGCATCCAAGCCAGCCTATGTGTGTGTCTGTGTGTGTGTGTGAGCATATTGAGAAGATGCAGCAGGTCTGGTTTTATTTATTGTCTTTATTTCTCTGTGAGTTTAAAATACCTTCCTTCTTTCAGACTCAGTTTGGTATTTGGTATTTCCATCCATATCAAACCCATTGTTGCTGTGACTAAATCTACCCATCAATTTCCACTGTTAGGTGTTCCACTACCAGCAGCGGGCATATCCTCCGTTAGAGGGCATTTTCAGGAAGCGCGTCAGTTGGGACGGCGACGTCATGGGCCGTGACGCCTCCATCGTACTTCAGCAGGTCAAGTTCACCTACAACGGCACTTACATCTGCCAGGTCAAGAATCCGCCGGATGTCCACGGCACGGTCGGAGAGATTCGACTCCGTGTCGTCACCACAGGTCGGCACTCTGATTTTCAAACACATATTTCTTTACATATACCAAGAACAGGACAGCACAGGATAATTAAGCAAAGGAACATAATATTACATTTCAGAGAAACTGCTGATTTGCATTTGATTGCAATCCATCCAACAGGCCCAGACGTTGAGTCACTTTATTCAAAACCACAGTTCTCAGTCTAGATATCTAAAACTAATCCAGCAGATGTTGAGATACTTCACAGCGTAAGTGAACATTTACAAGAAAAGTCAGGGAATAAACTGTACGATTCATCCTCTGGAGACCATGCATGTTTGTACAAAAGGGCCATGGGAGCACATCCAATAGTTATTGAAATACAAGTATTTCAGTGAAATAAATACTAATATTGTGGAAGTTACAGGAAAGTAGTATAACAACCGAGTCCACATTTCTGCTCTACATCTTGGGGCCAGACCCAGGCGTGCTTTAAAAGTGATCAGTAAAATCTTAAAATCAATTCTAAAAGGAACAGGGAGCCAATGGAGAGAAGCCAGGATGGGGCGATGTGATGTAATCTGTTAGGACCAATGAGAAGCCGAGCTGCTGCATTCTGATTGCTGCATAGATAACAGCTTACTGCAGAACACACACAGGTACAAATACACAACGCCTCTGAGGAGTTGTTGGTATTGTTGCTGTATCAAGCAAGCATGCTCAGTCTGCATTCTCTTTGTGTTTCCTCCTCACCCCTCAGCCTCTTTCTCCGAACTTCTCCTCCTGGCGCTGGCCATCGGGGGCGGCATCGCCGCTGTGGTCATCCTCCTCATCATCATTATGTCCTGCAGGCAGTGCAAGAAGAGGAGACAGAGAGACGAGCACGAAGGGAACGAGGAGGCTCCCCGCAAAGAGAGAAAAGACCCCACTGTGTGGTAAGACCAAGAGAAAGACAAGAAGGGGGTGGAAGAAGGGGACAGAGAGAGGAACCGAAGAATTTCACACTCCCTCTCTCGCTCTTTGTTCAACTGTGGGGATCGGGGCATGTGGCGCTCCTTCTTGGGGCCTGGGGCTCTTTTCCTTCTGGACGTTTCACTTCCACCTTCCACTCCAACCGCAAGTCTTTGGATCCCACACCTGGACCATAGATGATGGGCAGCTGTCACTAACCAGATATAAATTAAGAAAGTGCCTTTGTATAGGATGCTAGATACAGAACTTAAGCCAGCCTGTTGTGTAGCTTTTATGATGTCACCACACGTGCCTTTCACTTCTAGAGAGCAACAACTATATTATCACTTCATCTTTTTGCCGGTTCAGCTAAATGGGCTTCAAAAACACATTTCCTGTTTAGAGTAAATGTTTTGATGATGTAGAGGTCGAACAATGGTGTATTCCTGCTGTTTATTTCCCTACTAATACATTTCGAACCCCAACAATGCAGTACAAGCCGCATGTTTGATATATTGTTTCAACAAACAGTAGAAACTGTGGAACAATGAATGAGTAGCTTCCTAGCTTCTATTGAAATTTTGTTTTAATGACCAGATGATACATGATGAAACCCCATGCGTATATCTGTGATCTGTATCTATCAACCCTCATTTCAAAAGTTGTATACCAGCTGTTTGTTCCACTGTACTGTGGTTCTTCTGAATCTGCAGGAGGAGGTCCGTGTACATTTCTGCTTCGGTTCACTACTGGAGTTATATTGCTGTATTTTTCTGACATTCTGTGGTGTTATTAGCCTGATGTTGAGGTGATGATCAAGGTGCTATCAAATAATCAAAACCTGATGGAGAGCACTTGTTGGAAACAGACATGTCACACAGTACTTTTGTAAAAAAACAAACAAAAAACCCCCCCAACTTACTAGCACACAATGTCATTGACAAAGTAACACATCTTTTTAACAAGTAGCCTGTGTGGTGACCAATTGTCTGTTTATAACAATGAGCTGTTTTGTCAAAAACATCTTTTTTTTTTCTGGGCACGTGGGACTTCTTTGTTTCAATCTTGGGTTTTCAGATCTCTCTGTAAAAAGGCGTCATAACTGGTTTACTGCCACAGCTGTGCTGCGATACTGTAACTCACTGTATTCATCAGACTTTAAAAGCCAAGCAGCTCAAGGAAAAGTTGACAACTTTGCTGTCATCTTGGTCTTGATCAGATGTGTTCAAACTTCAAAACCCACTCACTGAAAAACTTGGCGAAGGAAGGAAATATTTGTTACCCAATCAGATGCCGATGGGTAAACAGATATAACGATCCAACCGTCGCTCTCAACTTGGGACGACTTAAACCTGTGTGACACTAACCCTTTGTTCCTGCTGCTGTGCTTGTGTCTGCTTGTCTTTGTCCTGCCCTCATTGTGTGTGACTTATGCACATGCACGCACATGCATAATTCATGAATGTGTCATGCATGGATTCATATCACGCTCTGTGTTTGTGTGTGTGTGTGTGTGTGTGTGTGTGTGTGTGTGTGCTATGTTTCTGCCCCCCCCGTGCATGTCTCCCTCTCCCCTCTGTGTGTGTCCCAGCCACCCATCGATGGCCGTCCACCTGTATATGTCACAGACGTCCATGGAGATTGACAGTTCGGACGGCATGATCTCAGAAGCCAGCACCAAAAGCATGAGCTCCTCGGAGGACGAGGGCCCGAGCTCAGACGAAGAGGAAGAGGACGACTCCGACTGAAGATGTAGGGACGGACAGGGAGACAGAAAGACTGATGTGAAGCCAGCAAGGAACCCACGCTGGAGGGAGGGATGCCCAGATGGCACCTGTGGATTTCGTTCCTCGGTTCTATCGAGCGGAGACCTGATAAAGACAGCGCTGCTGCCTCTGTGTCGACAAAAACAAGCACATTGTTCAAGAATGGGAGGAAAACGGAAAGAAAGTTATGTTTAAAGAGTAAGAACAAAGAGATTAGAGCGATGAAGGTCAAGGCTTCAAAAGCAGAGTCATTTTACTTTTGAGAGAATCCAGATATATCCACACGAAGGAAGAAATGCTGGATTTTACCTGCGAGGCTTCGGAAAAGAAAGGCATTATAACCCTGAAGCTGGCTACTGTGTCCTGAAAGGAAGAAGTGCCAAATCACGCTCAACAGCTATCTGTTGCCTTACACGGATCTTAAGTATTGCAAGTCTGTAGCAATATCAGCTGCAACATGCAACTAAAAGTACCGGTAGTCAGAATTAAGAACTCTTTTTCTGCCACGATGAGCCATATAAAGACCGCAACATTTCTGAGGGTGGCCCAACTTTTGCGAAAACCTTTTCTTTGGTTGGCTTTATAGACAACAATATGTCAAAATCTGTAAGATTCTCGCTCATATGCTTTGCCAAAGCATTGTGGATGATGCAGGTCTTGCCAGTCGCAGAGCACTTGTTTAGAAGCAGTCTTATCCTCCAGTTGTAGGCTTAGGGGGCTTATGTCACATCGGATTACTTGGATAAAAGAGCATAACTGTGATGTTGCTGTCATTAAGTCTTAAGGCCTAATACTTGATCAGCTAGCGAGCAAACGCATGCACGAACCTGTCCTGAGTGTTGTGTGTGCGGTGGCACACAGTCAGATCTGAAAACCCTTTGATTGCATAATGTCCTTGAGAGCCTTTTATCTCTCTGTGCATCTGTGAATGCATCACGTCGACTAACAAATGATATGTGTGTAGATTATTGTTTTCTTTCGATTTTTCTTTTATAGGATAATACCAGAAGTATTTGATCACATTGTTAAAAACAACGTCACTGTATGTCTTTGTTATAGAGCTTTTTATATATATATATATATAAAAAAGATTTTCTAATAAAAATGCCTTTAAATGTTTACCACATTGGGTCGTGTTACATTTCACTACACAGAGGAGATCTTGGCAGACACCAGCTGGGCCGTAAATAATCACACGTAACTTGGGAAGATTTCAGAGAGCTCATCTATTATGTAAGAGAAGAATCTTGTTATCCATCATTTATTATGCACCATTATCTTCCATGCACTTCATCCAGTCGTGTGCTTATGGTGTGTCTGTCTGCACAGCTCTTCACTTGTTTACCTGTAAACATTACTGCAGTGAGTCATTGTTTAATTTGCTGCACGTCCAATACGTCTGCCTTTGTGACTGCTGGCTAGTTTATTGGATGAGAGTGTTCATGACCATGAATATGTTACCGGTGTTACACATCTTGGTGCTTGGGGGTCTGTGTGTTTGTGGGCATTGATCAAAGTCTATACCTGTGGGTGTAGCTTTAGTTACTGACTGACAGACCTAAAGTGTGTGTGTGTGTGTGTGAGTGTGTAGTTGTGGGCAGAGCATGGTTGACGAGCACTAAAAAGAGGGAAAGGAGGGGGGGGAGACAGAGTCCGTTTATCTAAGCTAAATAATTACATTTTGCTGTAGAGAAAGGCCACTATAATGAACTGATAACACAACAGTGGGGTCTGTAGATAATCTTGTTTGTATCACCAAAGCGTCTGTTAATTACTCTTGCAGAGCGAAGACATTGGCCTCCTAATAATCCTGCCACTTCAGTAATCAATTGTGGGTGTGGAAACAAACATGTGTATTAGAGTTCATGGGCAGAAACAATATGACAGTCACGTACGGTAAATTAACATTTTGTGGACGTAATGCCTGGAAATTAATTTAATATCACAAAACCAAACATTGTAGAGAAGGCACATATGCTATTTTCTCCAGTGACAGCATGGTAAATAGACCAGAATGCAATGCAACACATTTTTTTACTGTTGTTATGCTATCATCGCTGCTGTCACTCTCTCCACCCAGACAAACACAAAAACATCTGCGTGCTGCAAGTTCATGCCCGTTCTCTGGTGATGGTGCCAAATGGTAAATTTAGGAGAGTACAGGGAAAGAAAATGAGAGATATTAAATATCTGTTGCTGCTGAGCAATCAGCTGGAACACCAGGCAGATATTAGCATGTTGATCCCGACACCTCCTCCTGTGTTAACGTCTTACCTGCATCTACATGCAATGGGAGCCAAACTCCTGGGAGAGGTGTTCTCAACCATTCCTTGTTCATGACTCATTTAATAAGCCATTCTCGACCACAAGGCGTTCGTTAATCCTTTCTGTAAAGAATAGGGTTTGTTTGATGAAGGGAGGAAGGACACATTGTTACTGATGAGGAAATTAGGTCTTTCTTTCTCTCTCTCTCTCTCTCTCTCTCTCCCACTCGATCTTTGTCTTGCTTCATCGCTCTCCCTTGATTTTCCGTTTGCTGCATTCCACACCTTAGGAAGGGTTGTACCTGGCACGTTAATGTGGAGAGGCACTAAATTCCTTCACACATACTTACACACACTCACTCACTTGTGACACACAGGCTTGGCACGACAGGTTGTGGAAAGAGAAAACAAATCACCTCACTGACCGTGCGACTGAATGTCGCACTGTGACTTATATGGACACCCCAACACACACACACACACACACACACACACACACACACACACACACACACACCCATGTGCACTCAAACACTGCAGTTACTAATCCATTCAATCAAATGGTGGAGAGTCAGCTTTATTTGCCTTAGTGTACTGCATTGAGTAGGGCCTCCTATAGCTATTGTGCATGAGTAATGCTGCCGTACTTGTTTGTGACAGCCCTAAGAAAAGTGTCTGCATTATAACGTTTAAAATACACCGAGTGCACTGGGTACAACTTTTCATCAACTATTCGGCGCATAGAGTGCATATAAACCGATGAAAAGACAGAACGGCTCTCACGTTTTCTTTGGCCGAAGGATAATACACCGTCTGGCACCGACAATTTAAATCACCTTTATTAGTCCCCTCCCGTGTTGACAACAGAAGAACAGGTCTCTTGTTGACCAGAGTCGCCAGAAAACCAGTGAGTTGGGACTGAGAAGATTTCAGCCGAAACCGAGACCACTCTACAGTAACCAGACAGAGAGCCCCTGTATTCACACACACAATAAAGCAACACAATGTAATGGTGTGTGTGTGTGTGGGAGGACCCAGGTAAGAGGCATTCAACTTTATCTTCCAACAAAAGATGGGGAATCTCTATCAAACTCAAGCAGATTATTCTGTGTAATATAGTTACACACAATACATGTGGAACGCACACGTTCTGAAAGCTCCCAGGTTAGGCAAGTCTTTTAACTCTGCATAAAAAAAAAGGAATTGGTATCTCCGCCCCAGTGTGGGAACTGTTACATAATATTGTTAACAGATGCAATACAAACACTGTACTGGTGAATGAATGCGGGGAGGAGCAAACCTGCACCAATCTCTGGATCCCTGTCAAAAGGTAAACTTAAACCCAAATTCCATCTTCATTATGCCTGAAACTCACCGTCCAGAACGCTTTCTTACATGAATTATTTCCACATGGTCTGCAATTAATTAGAAGTTAGTTATGCATTCAGTTTTATTTATTGTATGGCAACCCTACTTTTCACTTATTAGAGAGCCTCTAGGCATGGCTGCTTTTTAATTTGTAATCAAGTTAGGTTGCAAAGTTAATAATAAGCATTTTCCTCGTACTCATTAATTCTGCATCAAATTAGTTTTCTGCAATACGATTAGCTTTTTTTTATTCAGAGTACACAGGATTATTTGTTGTAGAAATTGTTTTTCTCGTGGCGCCATGCTGTTATGTATTTAACTCCTAATAAAACGCTGCTTATATGTTGTAGTTCTGGCAAACACTGAATCAGATTATGGCACACATCTGTTTCATACACAGTGTATTTGAGGGAGCAGGAGTAACAGAGGATGCTGCTCTCATTCGATATCCTCTGATATGAAATGAAATGGGTTTACACAACACGACTACAGCGTAGTCTCTGTTGTCAGGATGGAGGAAACGCTGCAGGCAGACCAGATGGATGTAAAGATGTAACTGACAAATCCAGTCCAAATAAAGGCATAAATAAACTTCAAAAGGACTCTGTATAAACATGTAGTGGAGAGATAAAGCATTGCACCAGAGTGAAAATGAACCAGCAAAGGCTTCTCCCATTAGAGATAATTACAACAGTAAAGACAGGAGATTGGGGACAGGGATAGGCCTAGAAATAGCAGAGGAGTCCCACTAGAGCATCCGTGGTTTTAAACAGAAGCTGGCTGGGGAGATAAAGTAAGGACTCGGGCCTCTGGCCTCCACACAGAGGGGTCATATGAGGGTAAAGAGAATGTGTTATATTTGAATATGTTTTTATTTTGACTCCACAGCCCAGGCCTGTTTTGAAAGTCAAAAACATTTATTTTTTACAATCAACACTTGAAATGATGAAGGCAAATGACAAGGTAGTACACAATGTAAACCATATACTTTGGTGTTTCATTTTTACCTCTTTGCTTAAGATTTCATTAAACTTATTCTACAAAATGAGGAAGATCTTGGGTAGATAATAATGAGAATGAATATGAAACAAAATTGAAATCATACCCTCTAAGCTAAAAAATAAATCTGCTTTGAACTGATCATCAGCATGAGTAATTAAATCCCTCCTTACGAACAATATTTGCCTTCTGAAAATAACTAGAATATTATTATTATTATTTATGTTATTATCATTATTTTTTTATTTGAGTTCCCTTAGAATGTATTTAAATAGTCACTTATGGTTTCTCTGTAATGTGCAAGTTATTTTTCAAAAAAGTAGAACTCTCGTCCCTTTTACAAATAATTATCAACTTTAAGAGTGTATTTATTGTACAGACCCATATCATATTAAAGGAGTTAATAGTTAATGTCTCAGATATCATCATAGGGGATGTCTTCCTCCCTTCATTTAAGTGTTACAGTTCGATGTTGTTCTACTCTCAGGGATCCGTCAGCCACTTCCTGATACACCTGTTTGTCAGGTAGGACTGTCCGCCCGCACAGTCTGCACAGGAGTCACGGAGAAACTGAGTCATGACCAAACAGATCATGGACGGACTTTTTCCAAAGTTTTGACGCAACTTGGGACTCTTATCGTCACGCGACTGAACCCGTTTCCACAACTTAAAATGCGTCGACCACGCCGATGGACCGGCTCTCTGAACGTCGTGTTGCTGCTGTATCTCGTCGTCTCTCTCGGTGAGTAAAACAGGCCGCAGCTCCGCGGTATCACGTCTCTGTGTGTGTTTCAACACAACCGGAGCGAAACTCCGTCTAACTCAACGTCTGTCCCGGGACGTATACAGGCTAATAACCGGGGCGGGTTTTGAATTCCCTGTAACACGAGCTCACATTTAATTGTCCACGTTTAATTTCGATGCCAACGTGAGAACAGTTGATCTACAGCTCAGTAAACACTATTAAACTGCCCCGTGTTTTGTTTTTAGGTGGGTTGCGCAATACCTCTTGTTTTAGCCCAATGCCACCCCTGACACATTTAAAGTCATACATGTTGGTCAGTTACTGATTTAAATTAGTTGTGATTTAAATATATTGCACTGTAAGCATGCCTCTGAGGGGCTACAGGAGCAGGTCAGTGTGAAAGAACATGCTCAGAGGGATCCTGACAACAGGTATGCGTTAAGAGCACGAGCTGTCCTTTTGCCAATTGCATGACAAACATGGCTCTGAGCTGTGGGCAGCTGTTTAATAACTCGCTCTGAAATCCATCTCATCTGGGGTTTTGTTTTTTTGAAGTAATAAAAATGCAGTAATGTCTGCTGTGTGTCTTGGTCAGAGCACAGGGCTGCATAAAAAAAAGATGTTGCTGCAGATTAATATCATTATGGTTTATCGTTATTTGATTACACTTGTAGGTTGGGAACATTGTCTGCCAGTATATACACATGTAGATAATATCACCATTTGATGCCTTCCTTCTCGCCATTAATTGTTTCTTCTTCCTCTCTTAAATGTTATGTCCACACGTCCTGTAGAAACTAGGTGTCGACATCACCGCTGATGAGCTGCCAGCTTCCCGGTCCCACCGCTAATTACTAGATTGACACAATCACGCCTTCAAGTTCAAGTTTCGGCTTTCAAGGCCCCCTACTGCTTGATTTTCCACTTTTACAGAAGAGATAGCTTTGTTCATGTTGTCGCATCGCTCACCCCCACTGTGGAGGTCTTTGTAGATGAGTCGGGCTGATGGCGCGATATCTTTAGCGTAGCGTGAACTTTGACCTTATCGCAGGCTATTTCAGGTCTCAGGTGGAACATGTGGTCAGTGTGGGACGGGATGCATCAGAACTGATGGTTGCTTCATCATCATGGAGGACTGTTTTCATCGATGTCCAAATAGCCACAAATGTGTATTAATGTCACAAACGGGGTGTTGACATTCAAATATAACCAGTTTTCTATGTTAACAGTAAACGGCCAGGAGGGACAATGAACCATTTTGACGGTACCTTTTTGTTTTTAGCCACGCTGGCGATGTCAGTCCACCACTTGGGTCCAGACTGACGTATCTTAACTATCGGATGGATTGCTGTAAAACAGCTAAAGATATTAAAGACTTTGGTGATCCTCCAGCTTTTCCTCTAGCGTGGTGGCCAGCAGGTCACAGCTTTCATTTATTCAAGGAAATGGCTTCATATCTACCAGTTGGATTGGTATAATAGTATATAACAGATATTCTGTGTTGTGGAGGAAAAGAGTGGTGCATTCATCTTTGTCAGTTTGTTGGTTGTGGATATATTGTCCCACACCAGCTGTCCTGGCTTCTACACCTCTCTTGAGTTATGGAAATCGATTGAACCCAGTGTTTATTAAGAAAAGCGGCTTCATAATGACTCAAGGTTATACGATATTGTAAAGTTCTCTCTTTGAAGAAGCTGTCAGTGTTCAGCTCTTGTTCATGGGTACAGCCGAGCAACCCCCTCAAGTATAATTAGCTGCAAACATTGCTCTGGCCGGCCTCCCTTTGCATTCTGAATAACGTGATAACAATGAAACATCAAGAGACGCAGGGACAAAGCTCTATACGCATGCTGAAGACAGACGTGTAGCAATCGGACACAACGGGAGAGGCTGGTGAGGAACTTGTGTGAGAATTCCTTCAGTGTTTATCTGGAGGAATTTGCTGTGCTGACACTTTAATGTCACCGCACTGCGGGCATGTATGTGCTGTCAGGTTAGTTTAGTCACTAACTCGCAGTAAGTGAGTAAAATGTCTCACTCACAATGGGTCCTCCCTTTCTTCTTGTCCACGAAGGAAAAGGAGGTCACCCAACCATGTAAATCTGCTGGTATCACCTTTCCTTTCTTTCTCTTTTTGTATCCTTTGTCGCTCTAACGTCATCTCTTTGTACGCTCCTTCTCTCCTCCGATCCTCAGCCCCGTCCCTAGTCTCCTCCATCATAGTGAACACCCCGGCAGAGCTCCACGCGTCTAAAGGGGACGCCGTCGCATTGTCCTGCACTTTTACTTCCACCAGTAGGCCGACCAGTAAGATGACGGTCGACTGGTCCTACAGGCCCCAGAGCGGAGGGGCCCCACTGACGGTGAGTAGACCTTTATCAGAACAACTGTGGCCGCACTGGATTACAGTACTGTATCAATAAGAGCTGAAACGAGTAGTTGATCGTGATGATAATCGATCTATTGTTTCAGTCGTTTCAAAAATCACTGCTTCCAGCCTGTCAAATATTTGCTAGTTTTCTTTGCACACTATGAAAATACTTTGAATATTTAGGAATTTTTGCCTGACAAAACAAGTAACTTGCAGACGTCACCTTTGTGCTTCTGACATTCAGAGTTACATAACATGATTTAAAAACAGGACAAAATCCCCATCCTAATATATATTCAACAATTAAATCAATCACTAGTTGCAGCCTCAATTAGCTTTAACTGCTGTAATGTTCACTGAACTTCTGCTGCTACTAAGTTATTTCCCTTTATTTAGTAAGATTGCTCAGGTATGTGACCTCCATGGCTCCCTCTGTACAAACATGACTTGTTTGAATATCTGGCTGCTTTATTTGCATTCTTGGCCAGCCTGACTCTTGATTCCTGAACCCTCACGAGCACATGCGCCCTGAAGCAGACTCCTCAGTCTAATGTGTGTACCAATCAGCTTTATTTATTAACATGACTGTTGAGCTAATGTCCAGGTTCATGAAGCATTTACATTCCACAGCCCGGCCTTTATGTCTTCCGGAGGCCCCCCCCCCCCCCCCCGGGAAACCCCCGGCTGGTCAGCTCCCATAATACCCCTCTTCCTATGTGGTGATCTCGTGGTCTTGTTCGAAGTGCCTTCAGATGTTTCCTTCTCAACCCATAACTGCACTCAGTCCTCTAACCCCGCACAGTCCCGGGTTCAGTTTCAGCGACCAAGCCACTGAAAATCCACCACATAATTTAAGAAGTTCCATTTGTATTTGAAGATAACCATCGAGTGTGGTATTATGTAATTGCATTTGGACCATGGGAATCCATAGTGTGGTGGCTGCAACCCTATATGCTCTCATTTCCTATAGGAGCACTCAGGAGTTAAGTGGAGGCTAATGTTTTGTGGCTCCGCTGTTATGGAGTGCTGTTGGTTTAGTCATTAAGATGCAGTTGTTTGGCGTGTAGCGGGAGGAGAAGAGGAAGGGCTTGGTACACATTATGAGGGTGTTTAGAGTGTGTGTGTGTCAGTCAGCAGATTGCGTGGTATTACTCCACCAAACTGGTATTGGTAAGAAAGGTGTGCCCAGCTGCTGCCTAAGGAAACGCCACAACAGTGCCCGTCCTTCAAGTCAGTACTAGTTGTTCTCTTTATCACAAATGAGATAAGTGTGGCAGTTTCTTAATACGGCCCAAAGATGGAACCAAGTATGGAAGTTTTTTTTCTATTTCTATTTCTATTTCTAAGCCTTCATTTACTTTCCATCCAATTTCATTAACAGTTCTGGCAGGTTGGTTGGCCCGTGTGTCCCCGGTCGTATATCACACTGGGTAAGACCATGAATGAGCATGTGAAAAGCGCCGTCAGAAAATAAGATTTCTTTTTTTTTTTTTTTTGCAGCCGAAGCTTTCGTATCAATCTGAATTGCTGCAGTGCTTCAGTGACTTCCATAATTACCTCAGTCCTGATGAGAATTCATTTTTTCAGATCGGAGCGGAGAGGCCGAATGTTCCGTCACATATCAGCCGATGGTAATTGGAGGAGTTGGCAATTTAATTGAGCGGAATATGGTTAATAAATCAATTAACGTGATGACAAATTCAGTTGGGCACTGTTTTAAATGTGCCGAGTCATTGGAAGCGTCTTGTCTAAATCAGTGGTTCTCAACTGGTCTGGCTGCGGGGACCCACCATCACCCCTTAATTACAAGCCGCGACCCAAATCGAGGACAATTTTCAACTTCTCAAATGTATTTAATGTAAAGATGGTGCAGTTTGAACCTGAGCTGTCGTAGTATAGGGAGCTCTCTTGTGCAGAGAAATTGTTCCGGTCAGTCCCCGTCCCACACATGTTTCACGTAAACGAGTAAAACTGCTTTGTTTGTTTATGTCTGTAGATTCGTCCATTTGTAATGCAGGATGACCACCAAATTCGAGCTGTTGTTTGATGTCATCCGACACGTCTTCAATTCAATACTTATAGTGTCATTTGACAGAGGTATAGTTTTCAGTTCATCCCCTGCTGATATTTATACCAGTTGAGAATCACTGGTCTAGAATGGTTTGCCCCCAGGTGGAAACAATCCAGAAGCCTTGGCCGTGTTGGAGCATTTCTCATGACTTTAAAAGGGATCACTGGGTCCGTTAGTTTCCAGACTGAGCAGACTCTCACGTAGTCACTGAAGCTGCTCTCATGCAGGCCGAGCTTTGCCAAGTCCTCAAATGATCAGCCAGGCCTACGATCAGTCCCTCAGACGAATGCAGCTGATGGACGCACTGCTGTAAAACCATAAAACCGTATCAGTGATTGTTCAGATTTATTCTGTGTTTGCTTTTGCTTTTTTTTTTATGCCTCAGTTTATTGAAAGGCCATACACATTATCTATGTTGACATAATTCCTTGTGTGTAAACATTCTACTCTCTTCACATACCTAGGTGTAAAACGTTTTAGAACCCAGTGTGATGCCATGTGGAGACCTGATTATCCAAACACTGATTTGACACATTTTCAATGACATGGAAGTTTATTTTTCCTCATATCTTCATGTATAGTACATTACACATATAAACATACTTTCCTTGTCTCGATATGCTCCGCTACTGTTTTTTGTAAACCATGTATTGCTCTTTATTTTCTCCGCACAAGAACATCATGCCCATTGGTTGCATGTTTGCGTCCGCGGCTAACCTCGCGTTCTGCTGCTGCAAAACTGCATAATATTTTGGGTGGCCAGTTACGGCTGCAAGCTCAAGGACCTCTCGGGGTTGCGGTGACTCACACTTTCTGTCAACATCTCTTATTTCCTGTTTTTATATCACCGTTGACAGCCTGCTTTTATCTGCTCTGACAAAGTGTTTCCACACTGTTGTTTGTAGCCGAGCATTGAGACCTGCAGCCGTGTTTCTTTCTGCCTCTTGCTGCGAAGAGATTCGTTGGTATTTTGGCGGAAAATGTCTCTTAACGTTGAGAATAGACGTCTGTTTTCTTCCGCAACGTCACTCACCTACCACTTTGGTGATTTTAACTAAAACAAACACTCCTCAACCAGTAGATGCGTTAACATCTGCGTAAAAAAAATAATGTTTCATGTTGATAAAGCAGCAATATCTGTAAATATGAAGTTAATATAAGGGATTCTGTTGTCCTCAGCTGATTTCTACTGTGTGACAAGCTTCTACTTCAGTCCATCAAATCCCTGCAGCCATCTGCAGCACGACAAAATATGTTGAGAAATCCACAGCATCCGATTTTGAGAAGCGTCGAGCCAGAGTGCAGTGCAATTATGCGCAGTGTCCGCTGTACAAAATGACACCAGGCTGCTTACAGAGTAACCACACGCATCAGAATGGTGCATTATAACTCTTGAGAGAGAGAGACCTTGGACTACCGGAGCTCATTATTTACGTGCCTCCCAGCCGCCTTTCCATTCCTTTAAAATACATAAATCTGCTGTTCATGTTTTATTCGTGAATACATTCAGAAGCGAATGCTGCTGCAGTGTCACATTGTAAGAGATGTCGCCATTTACCGTGTGAAATACAGAAACGTTTTGTTCGTCAACGTCGTGTTGATGCGATCATATACACAGCTTCACCAAACTACTTTTTAATTCTTTGCTTCAATCATCATTGCACCTTCTCGGGTTTTTTTTTCAACCTTTTGTAACTTAAGGCCCACAAGCTCACTTAGATATATGAACAACTAGCTTTTTGAATCACCGAATTCTTATATTTTTATAATTTATTTGACCATTTTGTCAGTACCTCCGCTGCCCTCTAGATGGCGCTCTGATGCCCACCAGTGGGTCCCCCGGCCCACTGGTTGAGAACAGCTGCTTTAATTAACCACACCATCTGCCTCATGATGCAGATAACAACATGATTTCATGGAGGAGGCGACGCTTCATTCGTTGAGCTCTTGTCGTCATGCACTGTGATTGGCACAGCTGTTTCAGAGCGATGAGAACGGTAATGTGATTGGCTGACCACACCCTCTGGTTTAGATTCCTCTTCACCCCGGCCCTTTTGCACTTTGTGCTGCTGCACCTACATGGGTTACAACAGCAGGCGTGCTCGGAGACACCCACACGGTCTGCTCCCCCAATACGTAGTTGTGCACTTGTGCGATTAAAATGGGGCTCTATGGTTTTAATGTGAAAGGAGCTGCATAAATTGGTCGGCTGCAAAAACATCGTTTACACCTTTTTAGAGGAAATCGATAACTTCCTTCTGCTGCAGCTCTGATTTTTATCCTGCAAATAATCTAAAAGCCATTTATGTGACTCAACCAGCTCAGTACAAGGCGTAGTGAGAAGAGTAATGACCGGTCACTCGTATTGTATTACTACTTCTTCATCTTAAAGTTAGGGTTGGTAACTAGCAAGAGTACGCTAGATTTAAAAAAATTATCCAACCTAAAAATCCAGCTCCAAAAGTTGCTAAATCGAGCAAGAAAGTCGCCAAGTCGGCAACACTGACAGCCCGTCCCTTCATGCTTCCCCCAAAGGGAACAACCCGCTAATTATAATTATGGACGTGGACATATCTGAATGAACTTTAACAACAAACTATTGTAAGTACTCTCAGCTGTCAAGACGAGCAATGAGTAGAATGGACAGGCAGGTAGCCCGTCCAATCATTACATTTGGGACGGTTGTAATGATTGGACGGGCTAATTGCAGTCCTGAGTCAGCCACGAAACCAGACTGTTTCCTTTTTAATCCATTGATTGCTTTCAGGATGTAATGAGAATTTCAACTCAAATGTTTTTGAGGATTACCCACCCAACCCTTTAAACCCTTTTTTTACAAGAAATTCTACAACTTCAATAAAAACATCTGCAGCTTTGCAGTCGATTCATTCGTACCAGTGGTAAATGGATTAGATAGAGTGTTCAGCTCTACCTGAACCCTGGGTCATTATTACCCTTTTCAAGTCTTTTCTCTTCCTTTGTGTCATGCTTTTCTTTCAGCTTTCATTAAAAAGAAATGTATAGAAAGTAAACAAAGGGTAGAACGACAACATAAGACGTAATGCAGCACACAAACATACAAATATCTAAGACCAATAGAGAAAAGATCAAAGCATATTTATTCAGAATCAACCTCTCTGTCTCCTTCCATCTCCACCAAATCACTTCTCAGTTTTTCTATTTGTGTTTGTATGTTTTTTTTTTACCTTCAGTCTAGTTCCGTTCATGTCTCTGGGCATCGACCTACGGGTACAAATAGAAGTAACCTGATGACGCATATTAAACACAAACTCTACACTCTTGAGTTTACTGTGTGAAAAACATATATTGTAGTATCTCTACATTTCCATTTCCCCTTCTCCACCCACACACACACACACACACACACACACACACACACACTCACAGCACGCTCACACTCAGGATGTCATGTTGTGGAGAGGTCTGGGTCAGCTTGGCGTGGGAGTAACGACGAGATGGAGTCTGCTCTTGAAAACGCAGACTTATGTGGTAAATGTTAAACTAAATTCAGATTTGGAGATACCTGTAGTTCTGAATTTCTCTCTCTCTCTCGGCGAGACTCGTGCTCACACATGCATGTTCTTGGCCTTGTTGCTCGATCACAATTTGATTCGTATTTCTTAAGACTGAACAGGCAGCGCTCTTCACTCTGCTATCAACAATATTGCCAAAAGAAAATGTCCCACCACCATCTGTCCTGCCACCTGTTGCTCAGACACTTTTCCCTTAGGCAGAAAAATTACAAGTTAGATTTAGGAGTGATGATGATTCTTATTATATGCAGCCTGAAGAAGAGAAGTGATCGTTGAGATACAGTTTACTTAGGCATTGTGTTCCAGATGAGACTGCTATTCATGTCTAAGAGGATAAGAAATGCATAATACATCGCCGCTTTCTCGTTTCTTCTTCCCTGAATCTTGCCTCTCCTGATGTGTTCGTCACATCTACTTTGAGTTATTCCTCCTTCCTCCCAGCACCAAGAGACGGTGTCACAGCCTTGCCCCCACAGCACACTCTATTCGACCACACCCGTATGTTTCACGCAGATAAAATGTATCTATTGTTTCTCCCCTCTCCAGTTTTTCCACTTCTCCTCACGGGCGTTCCTGCCGCCTGACGGCCAGTTCGTGGGTCGCATCCAGTGGAAGGGAGTCCCGGCGCGCGGGGAAGCGTCGATCGCTCTGATCAACGCCACGCTGAAGGATAACGGGACGTACACGTGCTCCGTCAGGAACCCCCCCGACGTCCACGGGTCGCCGACCTCGCACACGGTGCTCACTGTCACTCCTAAAGGTGCGATGGTGCACATGCACACGCATGCAACAAGTGAACACAATGTCAGAATTCTTCATTTGCATATTTAACCTTTTACATTTGGAGTTCCTCCAGTTGCGTTCACACTTGAATGCCTGGAACTTAGCGGTAGTGAAATCTGGACTCTTATGATAGCCTTTTTTTAGATATGATCATATTTTTCTTTCTCGACATGTATGACATTAAATCACTGTCACTGCTTGTCCTCATGTCACCTCAGGTATCTGGATTTGGCCTTTTTCTTTTTCTCTCCCTATAAATTGCATACTGTGTACATGAGGAGACAGGCCTGAGAGGAGGAAGTTTAACATTCCCTTGCCAGCCTCGTATTTCTCGATAGCAGCCTAATCCAAACATCTATTTGGTGTTTGTGTTAGCCTGTCATGATGTTAGCCGTATTGGCTCATACATCGTGGCCTCTGTAGATTAGAGGCAGGGATGTAGTGGAGGCTAACTCGCCACATCGAAGTTACAGATTTTGACAGATCTAAACTAAACTCAGATACATGAGAACAGGGGTTCTTTTTGTTCTGGTTAACGTAGATATAGTGCGTTCATTGATGAGCTTTGGAGTTGCTGTTTCCCTCTGGTTTAAGTGTTTATGCTAAGCTAAGCTAACCGGCTCCTGCTTCAGCTTCATATTTACCATACACATTTTTTTCATAATTCGTAATAGTTTGGTGGTTGTCATATTTCCGTTACTAAATTGGTGATTATTTAAAGCTAACAAGACGCATGTAGAACTGCTGCATGTGCTGCATGTGCTGTACATGTCCAGTGTGTATGTGAAGGTAATGCGTGGTTTGGTTGTCACAAACTAGCTCGTTAAAGTGTTTCTAATGACCTCACATCCTCGTCCCCCAGCGCCCAGCATTCGCTTCTCTGACGTTGCGGTCCTCCTGGCGTTCGTCCTTCTCCCCTCCGCCATCATCACCCTCATTCTGATTGGACGGATGCTCTGTCCCAAGAAACAGCGCAGCCAATCGAAGGCTTACAGATCGCCCATAGAGGTCACAGAGGGGTGAGTAGATTTACTCAACCAATCACTGCTGTGGGTCTCCTGGGGGCTACGCTAGTCATTGATGGTTATAAATGTGCATCTGCAATGCTAATTTGATGAAGGTTAAACAAGAATTTAAGTGTGAGTTTAAGGTTTGATTTCAGTCGGCCTTGCTTGTCGTTGAAAGGCGCTGTGAATCAGTGAGGAGGCCGGCAATAAAAAAAATCAGCAATTAGCTGATTTACAGGCAGGTTTTTAGTGGAGCAAGTTACTCCCTGTGGTTTGAAGTCACACAGGAGAGCTGTGTTTGCTCTTTTCACTGATGTAATACAGGAATATAAATGTTAAACAAACCAGTGCTACTCTGTAATGCATGTTTAACAGTTTGCATAAATAACATGGACAGGATTATTTGTGCAGCAACTCTAGTTCTCTTTAGGCTCAGCGTTTTAGTTTTTCATTGTTTAAAAAAAAGTCTGTTCATCGTTATTGTTTTTTTGGGACCACTCTGCAGCTACATCTTTGCCTTTTCTGTATATATTGAGGTACTCTAATCTGCAACACTGCCAGAATCTCTTTATTTCTTTATTTGGAGTTCCCAAAACCACAGTGAGATGATCCTGTTACAGAATGCACTGAAGTATAGTCTTACAGCAGGACATTGGGCACATTTCTAAAAGAATAGTGGCAAACGTGCTTATTCTCTTTATCCTCCTGTTTCCAGCCTTTATGCTAAGCTAAGTAACTAGCTGCTGGCTCCAACTTAATTAGCAAATTTCCCAAAATGTTAGAAGAATTGGATGAAGTCATTGTACTGAATTCAAGTAATTATTTGGTGTAAATGTGTGAAAATGATGAGCCGTAGCTTGATGTGTTTGTGTTTTAGAGCAGATGTGAAGTACAGTGTAACAGGACAGGCTCTTTCATGGCCACTTGTGAGTGTGATGGTTGTCAGTACTAACCACGTGTGCTGTCCATTCTGCATTCGTCAGAGAGGAGTATGCCGTCCACCCGGCGGAGGCCAAAGCAAAGAAGCCCTCGTGCTGTGACCTATATCTGATGGTACGGTTCAGAACGTTTCATTTTACTTCAACCCATAAATAACTTAATAAGACATGTCTGCCAGATCCATTTCACGTTAAATTTTACATGCCCTCTATGTCTGACAACAGGACTTCAGGGTTTATAAAATATTGATTTATTTTTCCAATAGAGTTGTTTTGTGTCTCCGTGTGTGTGTGTGTGTGTGTCTGACTATACGTAGCTTTATCTGACTCTCTGGTTTTCTGGTCCGTCCAGGACTCGGAGGATGAAGACGGGTATTACGACCTGAAGAAGAGGCCTCCTGTGGACGACGGGTATGCTGAGTCTCAGTGCTAGACAAACCCTGCTGGTTGGGAGAGCCGTAAAGTGCTTAAACCTGCTGGTGCCTCACAAGTGGGAGGTACTGAATGCAAATGAATGCCGGATCCATGTCTTTCTTTGCCACAGTCGACCACTGACCCATTCACTTTGGGCGATGTTTACTTTTGGTGGTGACCCCCCCTTTTGGAATAATATTTTCCTGAATCGTACCGTTGACTACAAGCTCCTACATTTTCTAGGGCAAGCCAGAGGGCTTGAATCCTACATTCTAGAGCTTGTAGTCTTGATGGGATGTTGTCTGTTTACTCTGTCTAGAGAGGTAAGCAGCTGGTGTCATTGTGTCGGCTACCACCTGACCCTGCACACACACACACACAACACACAAATGAGCACTATGTGTATTTTTATATCTTGATGATTTATGTGTGTCACTTTGTTATTGTGAAGGAGATGGATGTGTTTTTTTTTGTCTAATTTATTGCCTGTGTCAGAGTGTTTATATGAAATCTGTCGATGCCTTTTGTTGAGCTGTACTGGAACATTTCTGTTATATTCTAACAACGAATGCTTTGATTTTGAGTCAGCAATGACAACATAGTACTGTTCATGCCATATGTTGTGTATACAGTATATTTCTATATGTTCAGTGTCTGTACATTACTCTACCGTGTCATTATTTCAACATCAGCAGTCGATGTGTGTGTGTGTCACCTTACTACTCGGTGTATTTGATGTCTGAGTTTGGATGTGGTGTTTCATGGATGAGATGAACAGGATTGAACCGTTTGTTTTGGATGCACAGCTTTGCTTTAATTACATTATAATAATCAGTTTTTTGCCTAAATGAATAGTTAAGGATCAGATTCTTCTGGCTTTGTGATGGATGATCATTATTTCCAGCGAGTTAATAAAGATGCTTTGCTCATTAAATTGGTGCAACTCTGTTAGCGAACCGAGACCGTTTGTTGGTAAAGCTTTATACGACCACCATTTTCTCCTCCTGCTCTCTCTTTGTTTGATCTTTTGCACTATTCATGAACGTTCTTAAATATTCCTTTAAAAGTCATCGGGACAGGCTGGAGTCTCGGGAGCGTCACTCACAATTGCGGCAGCATCTGCTTCGTCTACGCGGTCGTGTTGGCTCTGGAGTCATAAAAAGACCTAATAAAAACCCTCCCAATGAAACACACAGTAAACCATAAGTCCTCATTTCTTTTCCATTCCTCATTCAGCTCCATTCATGCCCTCTAGGTTTTAATAATTCACACACTGCTACGGTGAAACAATTATCATTCCTGCTTCATCTGAACTACCATGGCAACAGCTTTACTCATGTCATTCTGAGGGAATATAATAATACAATCGGTCGCGTTTACAGATTTACTATCCATGCAGGTCCGCTCAGCATTGATTTGGTTGGTTATATTGGTTGTCACCATACAATGTTAGTGATTATAATTCTCCTTTCTTTATGTCATTATGTGCCACCAGTGTGAAGAAAGAAAGAAAAAAAAAATGTTGAGAAGAACTTTGGGGTAAAAACAAACTGCTTTTATTGCAAGACAGTGTACTTTCTGTTGAGTCAGCACATTGTGTCTTCATGGAATAACACCTGTGTGACATGGTGTGAGTGCAGCTGGGTTGGATGTAGAGAGGTCCCAGAAGTGGGACACCTGGTCCAATTTCATTTCATTACAGCTGGTGGGAAAAACCTTTGACTTCCATCCTCTGGGTCATTGTCCTCTGCTGTCTGGGATCATACTGAGACGAGAGAGGTGAGCAAGTTGTTTATGGCTAAACTAAATGTTCAAAACTAGATATTCTCTGCAAATACTGGATGCTCACATCTAGGATATTAAATAGACATTTCACAGTAAAGGTGTATAAGAAAAAAAGGTACAAAAAATGATCAATGGATGTATGAATCCATGACTATTTCACTTTAATTGACACATTTTGTTGTGTTCTCTGATTGGATGGCTAGTTGAGTATTTCAGTATAATTTGATGCGGTGGTTTCTGGATTTGGATTGAGTCACTTTGGAATTAGTGCGCTACACAAATCCTCATTTGTTTGACAATAAAGGAAAAGAAAACATAAGATAGTGGAGATATGAAAAAAAAAGTGTGTGTGTGTGTGTGAGAGAGTGTGAGTAGATTTATGCCAATACATCTTTTCCCAGTTATCTGTTTTACGCTGAACTGGCCAAGGATTCATCGTCATATTTAACCACCCGGGCACACAATGGCTTCATTGTGATTCTTCCTTTTTTGACATTGGGTCAAATCAAACTCCTGCTCACTGATTGTAAGTCGTAGTTCCTCTCCAAATCTACTCGTCAGTGACTCATCTTCTTATGTGTGACATTTTGACAACTTCCACTTATTGTCTCCCTCCCTCTGTCATTGGTGTTTAGCCATAATATCACCAATTATGTGTCACTTAGCATTACCTTTCTGGTAATAGCAGTGTTAAGTGGAAAAAAAGGTCTCTTGTGGTCACAGTCTTGAGACACCAGACAGAGCTTCCACTTCTGACTTTCAAAACCGATGCATACATACTGTCCATCCCTGTATTATGTGTTACGTTTCCATTCCTCTTTCACAGATGTTTCTGTTTGATCTCTGCACTAATGAGCTGGTCCGCCAACTTCGATGGGTAATATTTCATGTCAGATACGGCAGATCTGTGCAATTATTTGCTAAAAAGAGTCTGAAAATAATACGTATTGCACCTCGAAGATCACACATAACCTCTTGACATTTTAAAAAAGCTTTCTGTATATGTGTAAGCCTGATGTAGATGTAGTTTGTGCTGCCTGAGTCTTTGTGTTAGTATCTTATACGTCCTGCTTTAAGTCAAAATGTGGATGAAATCCTCACATTCCCCACTTTTCTACATCTTCATAACGGACAATTAATTGATTGTAATGGTTATGGTACATTTATTTTTAGCTCTTACTCTAATAGTTCAAGATAATTTGCAGTTATTAGATTGCATGTGAATCTCATTGTCTTTCACAGATACAGTGACCTTTCATGGTGCAAATGAGGAGCTTCATCACTGTCGGTTTGAAAGGACAGACTGCATTGTTGATGTACAACGCTACAAACAACAGCTTCTATTGAAAGGTACGCTAGGAAAGACTTGCATGTAAAGAGAGGGTTGTCTCATATATGCATAGGCGCCTACTTTGACACAAATGAAGAAGAAAATGAGCAATGGGACCGTCAGTGTATTTATGGCAGGTCCTATTCTACAGGATGCTCCTTTGTTTACTGTGAGGAGACACACTTGTCGGACTGGTTGTGCAACACTTACAGTGTGCTTTATTTAAATATGAATTGTTTACAAAAACTAGGACAGCTAAGTGCTCCATGGGGAAGCAAACTCAAACAGACGGAAACAAATAACCTGGGCTTAGTTGATGATGAGAGTTGAAATAGAAAAACGATAACACATTGTAAACCGGGTGTATCATTTTTTGCGAATTCACTTTGAATAATACACTGTAATCACTACAAATGACACGTAATCAGCAGCCAGAACATACCTCCTGACTGCTTCTCGATGCTGGCAGGAAGGTGTGACATTATTGATCTCTGTGGTCTGCACAGCAGCCGATTCAGCAGCTTAACAGCACAATCAAATCACTGGACATAGATCAGCATACTAAGACGGTACGATAAGGAGCTGCTACTTTAGGCTGGGTCAGTTCGCAGTCGACTGCTGGCCGGGCCTGCTGCAATTGCAGATGGATTGTTTTCAAAGACCTTCCCACACACTTTAGCTGTTAGCTACCACCGGCCCGGCATCAGCTTGATTTGGCTCCTGGGGATTTAAGTGTTTAGATTGTTTTTTTTTCCCAATCGTTGGTAAAGGATTGTGTTGCTGTATTCCTCTCTTAGAGGACTTCTTGTTCCCAGTCTGGGGATTTGATATAAATTGATTCGCCAGTTGATGTTTCAATGTTTTTCATTAATGTGCAGCAAATACAATTAGGTGAAATTAAGCCAACGCCTTTGGATCAACATCTCTAAGTAAATAGAATAGAACAGCACAATACATAATTATATGCAAATGAGTGAAACATGAAGTGGGCTTAGTAAGTATCCAAGTCCCTCAAACAGTTTATATAACCTGTCAAAAGATAATAGTGAAAATACCCACCGTGAGTACAACCAGGGCTCAAGTTGTCATGTTTCGAATTGATTTGTCTGATATTCAGATAAGATATTCAACTGAATATAATAAAAGATGAAGAAAACCAGCAAATAATCACATTTAGAAGGCAGTAAATGTTGGACGGAAACAATTAACTGATTATTAAAATTGTTCTTAAACTAATCAGTTAATTGACTAATCATTTCAGCTGTAATCTGGTGACCTGCTAAGGCCATAGCATATAATTCACATCATTTGTACCGTCTTTTTCCCGCTCATTTATTACCTGCTTGTACATTTAAAGCTGTGAAGTGGGATCTCAGTCAACTTTGTAAAAAGTCAGTTCAATCCCCTGAGCAGGACACTTATCTGCTAGCTATTCCAGTGAAATGACCCAGTAGGGGACTGTGAACTGTCAGCTGTACTAATGTGCACATCTGTATGAAAGTAAAGCAGTGCCGAGCAAGACCGTGCACACTCCGCAGAATCCTGCATTATTACAGCGTCCGTGTCACACGGTCTACATGATGACACATGGTGATGGTGTACTACAGCAAAGTAATGGAGCTAGATTTTCCTGCGCGGCAGCGGCGACCACCGAGAAGGCTGTGGCTCAGCGGCGCAGGTTAATGATTTCCCCTCAGTGAACTGGATGTGGAATAATCCTGTAAGAGGGAAGAATAGCGTAGCACAACCCCTCAGGACTCGTCCCCCCTCCTCCTCCTCTTCTTCCCTCCATCCATCCCTCTCTCCGTCTATCCTCCTGTACTCCGTCCCCTCCCTCCATCCTCGTTGTGTCTGTAGCATCTGCTGGTGCTCGCCACTGTCGGAGCGGGGGTGGGGACTTTTCTGTCACCACAGTGTGTGTGTGTGTGTGTGTGTGTGTGTGTGTGTATTATGAAATACAAATACAGAGTGTGGGTGTTTGCATGAGCATGCGCCTGCGAGCCTCACTGTACGGTAATGGTTATAAATGTTGTTGCGTGGATAATGCATGTGTTGTGCCCGCTCATTAAACCACACTCCGTGCAAATGTGGGCACAGAGGGAGGGAAAAAAAGGGGGGGGAGGGAGAGGGGAAGAGGCAGTTTGCCTCTCCTGCCTTGTCTGCCACACCCTCCTACCTTCATCCCTTTCTCTCTCTCCATCTTTTCTCTCTCTCTCTTTCTCTCTCACACTCTCCTCCTCCTCTGCTCTTCTAGTCTATCTGCTGGTGTTTCCATGAGAACAGAGCGCGCTGGGTATGGGGGGGGGGTTTGAGGTTGGTGGTGAGGGTGACGTGTCCTAAGAGCACAGTGCGTGTGTGTGTGTGTGTGTGTGTGTGTGTGCGTGCGTGCGTGCGTGCGTCCGTCTGCATGCATGCGCCTTGCGAGCATCGCTGCTCTCTTTCACACGTCTCTCCTGGCAAGAGATTCTCCCGGCTGTGCCAGAAAACATGCTTTTGGTGATGCAGAGCCTCACAGGCTCATATCACTGATCAGAGATCCACAGAGTGTATAGCACACAGTCTGAGAGGGAGCCTGAGCAAAAAAAAAATGTTTTTCTAAAGATAAAGACATCTCCTCATGTGTGTGGAAGGGGAGGGGATTAAACAGAGGGGTGGTGGTGGTGGTGTTGGGAGACGCAAAAATAAGCACAAATAAAGATGTATCAGAGCAAATTTGGAGGTATCCAGTCAGTCATTAAGCGAGAGCCGTTTTAGGGTGGGGCCGCAGATTTTGCTGGAGCCAGGCTGAAAGAGAGGAGGAGGAGGAGGAGGAGGAGGAGGAGGAGGAGGAGGAGGGTGGGAAGATGTAGAAGAGAGGACTGCTGATCTAAAAGAGGTGGAGAGGGGGGGGGGGGGTTCTTCACTATGAGCAAGAAGAGGAGGAGGAGGAGGAGGAGGAGGAGGAGGAAGAGGGGGATAGTGTGAAGAGAACAGGGGAGGAGAGAGGGGAAGGGAGGGGTTTAAAGGGTGGGCTTGTAGTCATTGTCAAGCATCGAGTAAGAGAGAGAGAGCGAGCGAGAGAGAGAGAGAGAGAGAGAGAGGGAGGTGCGCCCAGGCAGACCGACTGAAGAGCGTGTGTGTGCAAACTTGGATGAGTAAATGCACTAGGCGGCTTAGCTGTTGATACAGCCAGTGAGAGAGAGAGAGAGAGAGAGAGCGTGTGTGTGTGCACGACAGCGAGAGAGAGCGCACGCAAGAGAGAGAGGGTGAGAGAGCGAGAGGGTGAGAGAGAAGAAGTGAAAGGGAGGAAAAAGGGAAGAAAGAAGCAGAGAAGAAAAAAGGGAGGATACAACAACTACAACTATGCTGTGCTGCATAAGAAGAACCAAACCGGTAAACTGCTCTGATTTGCTTCATCAATATTTTCCAGCTCTTTCATAATGACAAAATGATGCAATTCAACTCTGAACTTTGTGACTGTTGGTTTGTACTCGGATCAGGGCGTTTACAGGAGAGATTAGAGACAATGTGGGTGTAATTTGCTTTGACTCGGGGCCTTGGTTGTCCTTTATAGAAGTCTATCCACAGAGCCCAGACACGCCTAGTTAATGTGATTATCCCGCATGAATGGATGTTGCCACAATGCCTCTCAGACCTCACACTGTACTTGCAGAGAGAGGCGCAAGACTGTAACTCGATCTTGGGCTACCCGGCATCCCCTCGTATTGATCATGCGCTTGAAAAAAAAGTGAAAGATTATAGGAAGGCACTTGATAGATTCTGTATCGTCTCTGAAATACTCCCTCGTTTGTTGAGGAGCTCCGCTGAACCCCTCTCTGTTCCACTATTGTTAATGATGATTCACATTAAGTTGACCAACCTTTGTGCTCCTAATTGATGCCTTTAAACGGGGGTGTTAGTGTCTTTTGTACTCGTGTTATCTTGAGCAGAAATGGGTGACACAGGAAAGTAAATTTCCACAGAGAGGGGAAAAAAGGGTGGGGTACGGATTGAGTGAGCAGCACCATCATGTCAGTGGCCTCTGGGGAATACAATGGGAATAAATGAGTCTAAATGGATTATCATAACCCTCCAGCTTTATAAGTGTATGCTGTCAATTGGTACTATGAAGTGTGCACTCATTTAAAGGGTGTGAACGGCTGCTATTTGGTAGTTTAAAATAACCCATGAGCTACTCTCAGTGCCAGAGAACAATCATTATTTAAAAAAAAAAAAAGGTGTTGCATGGAAGCGGGTGGGTCTGGACAGGGGAGAAGAAGGTGGAACCCTCCTGTGCTTCATTCTGAATTTCAACAGCTATCGCGGTGGTTTTGTGTTTTATCAGGCTAGGGTTCCTGCTGCTATCGCAAACCGATTGAGATTTTATCGGACTGATAACACAATGGATTCTGATGCCACTTGATTGCTTCTTAAATGTTAGCCGGGATGAGTCATAATAACTCTGGCAGGGAGGAGAGAGAGAGAGAGAGAGAGAGAGAAAGGAAGCAAGGAAGGCTTGCCAGTTGAAAGACATGCAGGATGCAGAGAGGCAGGCAGGCAGAAGGAGAACAAGCGGCGGGGTGGAGTGTAGCTGGTGCACATGGAGGTAGATGGAGGGAGGGGGGCGGGGGGGGGGGGGGGGGGGTATATGCAAAAGGAGGTATAGAGCGAAAGGGAACCTGGTAGGCTGAGAAATGGAGGTGATAAAAAAAGGATTGAGACAGGGAGGGAGGTTTCAAGGTATGGGGGAAGGTAGGGAGAGGCCGGCATGCAGCAAAGCAGAGAGGCAAAGAGGGAACTGGATGGTGGCTTCAACCCCGACGGGGAATGTGGTGGTGATGGAGCGAGCAGGGATGACGGTTGGAGGAGGTGAGCAGGTGCAAAGGGGAGCAAGATCAAAAGAAAGGAAGCCGGCGCGCTGCACACTGCAGCCATGTGGGTGAGGCACCGGCTTTTCCCACAGAACGCTGTCGCTGCCTCGAGCTTTGCGCGTCTCACGAAGGAGAAAAAAAATAAAATATCCTCGCGGCCTACAAGCACTTATCCTCCCGTCGTCTGCTTTTGAGGAGCAGAGGCATGAATTAATCCAGACAGACTCTGTGGTCTTCATGGATGGGTGAGCAAAGAGCATGGTTTGCTGCTTTAAAACGCGGCAGTATTGCAGTGGAGTCTTGCCATTGTGGAGTGTTAAGTGCTTTTGCAACATCTTCACCATGGGAGTGGCTACTAGCAGTTCATTTATTTCTCCTCGGTAGCCCCAGCCCCCCAGCTTTATATTTCAGTTTCATGCAGTTGTAGAACACAATTCCCCACTGCAGAAGATGCTGCTCGTCCTCGGCTCAGCGTTTGGTGGGAGATCAATGATCGGGTTCTTCCAGGCCCATCTTGAACTCGGGTCTTTCTCCATCAGCAGACCTTCCTAAAGCTCCCATTTCTCCCTAAAACCGGTACTTCAAATCCCGCCCATGTGTGCTCTTCTCCAACTCCGCCCCAACTTCATCCCTAGTTCTCCTCCTGTCTCCAGGGCCTGTCTTGCCCCCACTTTAACCTTGAGCCTAAATCCTTCTAGTCCAAAATCAAGACCCAGTCTGCTACCTTTTAGAGATGATTATTTCCTCTTATACTGTGGCTCCCAAAGTACCTTTCCCCAGAGCCTGGCTTCAGCCAAAGCACCAGCCACAGCCCATATTTCCAGTTCATGCCCTAGCCCCTTTCCTCCAGCTCCTCTCCTCTCCACTTGCACTTGCCCCTTTCCCCATCCTCAGCCCCAGCCCCTATGAGATCAGTGGCGACTGTGTAGCCTTTGTTCAGGCAGAGAGTCGGTGTAATTGAATTAAAGGCTGCTCCAGAGGATGTAATGAACGCTGGCATATGGCCGCTTATTAGTCGCCGTGGAGCATCTTTTTCCCGGGCCGTCATAAAAGAAACAGTACATCCTTTAACATCGCTCATCAATTCACCGTCAAAGGAGAGAGAGAGAGAGAGAGAGAGAGAGAGAGATGGCGAGCGGGGGCTGTGGCAGTCACCACCTGAGCCCCCCTCTCCTCCGCTGCAGGAGATAGCTGGCTAAAAGGGTGTGGTGCTCTGCTCTGCTCTGTGTGTGTGTGTGTGTGTGTGAGAGAGAGAGAATGAGTGGGTAGCAGTTTGCTCAGTGAGAAAGAGAGTGAAAGATGGCAGAGAGAGAAAGAAGGAGACGGAGATACTCAGCTAGTCTTGGCTCTTTAGTGTCTGGATGCTTCCTGCAGAAAAGCAGACAGCCATTGAAATGGTGCTGGGATTTGCAGGAGAGAGGTGTCATTGCAGAAAGTATGTGTGCCACCAGCGCAGTGGCTACTATTATCTCGTTATTCATTTTATTTAAATTAGCCGATGCACTTTACACTTTATCAATCAACAATGTCTTGTTTAATAATCATAGTTTACAATAATAATAGTTTCATAATTACATGTAAAAGTGACTTGGATGAAATGAATTAAGCTGCTGCACCTGTTGGGTTTGGGATAAAAAAGGGCCTCTGCAAAAGCTCCACCATTATAAATGCAAATGTTACCTTTAATATTTCTCTCCCCTCTTGCTAGCGGCAATCGATCCAAAGCTGGGGCGGAGCGGCGAGGTGAAAAAGGGAGTCTCCCACTTGAATGGATCAGAATTCAAAAAGAATCATGATCATATGCACGCCTGCTTGGGTGCATTAGCGTGAGCACTGGTTCTGTGGTAATTAAACCACCATAAACCCCACCGCTCCACCATATCTTTCCCCATTTCTGTTCTCTTCCCCTCCTCCTCCCCCCCCCCATGAAACAAGTCCCTATAATGGCACTGGCAATGAGGCAGTGGGAAGGTGGCGGATTGTTACTGTGTGTCACCATTGGGGGATGGTGTGTGTGTGTGTGTGTGGTTATGGATCTGTCGAATAAGCCATTGACTCTCGGGTGTGGTTCTCACGGCAGCCGATGCCCACCCAAGGACAGAGACAGACGGGGAGAGAGAGCACAGGCTGCAGCTGATAGGCAAAGCTATAATAGACACATCCAGCCGTCTGATCGAGCACGGAACACATTTAGGCATGAGCATTTATTACCTTTACAGACAGGAAAGACAGAGCGTTTGTCCTTTGTTGAATGCCACTCTTGTATTTCGAGACATTAACCTGTGAGCTGTTGTACTTTAAGATTGTGAACATGAAGATGGCAGTCATTATCTGTCACCTACATATAGTGAAGTGTTTAATGTTGCTACGTTATACTATTATAAATGCAGGATTGCAAATGAATCAAGGAAGAGTTTTAAACGGCGGGGGTCTTGGTGTGAAGACTCAAAGGGGAGCGTACCTTGTGGTGTTCTGCACCTTTGGGAGGAGCTGATGTATTTATGAATGAAGATGTGTGCCGCACAGACACCGGGTGGAATAGCGCCTGCAGGAGAGGCTACGTGACCAGGGTTCAGCTCACAGTCGAGAAGCAATTCTTCCAGGATTTGAAATAATGCTTCTGTTTAGATTCGAGACTTTTTAATGTGGTCACTAACCACAGGTGCATTGCTCATCGCAGCATAATAAGCTTGGTATGACAGGTCAAAGGTGCTCGATACCGAATCTCATGGTCCATGGAAACGGACTACATCAGTCGGGAAAAATCACAGCGCAGCACTTTTGAGGGCGATGCATGCAGACAAACATCAATAATGCAAACGATGATGCGATAATTGTGGTCAAACCATGATGGTGATGTTTCTTCCCAAAGTCTTCATACACTGATATGAGATCACCTGGCACTCTGCTGGCATTTTATTACATTTGCACTCACACCCACACCCAGATCTCTAAAGTGAATGACATACCCCCCCCCCGCCCCGTTCCAACAATGATGTCATACCCCCATATTCCCAGACACCCTCATCCATCGCCTTGTCTTTCTCTCTCTGTCTGACTCACTGTTTGCAGCCAGTAAGTAATTCTATTTAGAGTTAAGTGCTTAGGTCATTTTTTTTTTTTTAGCAATTGTAAGTACCCATGAGATCAGACATAGTAAAAGCCCAATAAGACACCAGAGACCTGCATATTATTAAGGGCAGAAGGGTGTGCCGGTGATGCGATCTGTTCTAATAGCTGAAGTTTATTTCCACACTTAATGGCGGATTGTTAAGTAAACAGCCCTAGTTCGTTTTTTAAACATAAATCACTATGTTTGAGGCGCAGAGTGTAAAGCCACAGCCAAGCCGTATCAGATTGATTTTTTTTAATATCACATTGCACAAAATTGCTTCAGGGACGATGGTGTATATTAAGAACTGCAGGAAGGCACCGGGGGCAGGATTTACGCCCTGAACCCTGGGGATGGCATGTGAATAAAGGTGGAGGAGGTGAATATACCAACACAGCTGCTGCACCTTGGCCTCTGCTCCAATATTGCACTGACACACCGACCCTGAAGAAGACGTGTTGGTTCAGGGCCTCTGGCTCTTAAATCATGTCTCGCAGATACGATTCCTCACGCAGGCAGCTGTCCAAGACAAACCTCGTATCCAATATAATGGAACTATTAGAGACGGCAGGGTATCGGGAGATAGACGGAGAGACGTAGCCACCGAGTCGCATCTTGAAAACCATTTCCACTCAAATTAACTGACCTTAAAGAAGATGCTACTGCTCAATTGACGTAGATTGCCAGCATTGATACATATAACCCTACGGGCCCCTCCCACTGGGCCCCACACCGCATCCTGCATCACACACAGCCCCTCCTTAGCCATGCTGATTGCCCCCCGACCTGATTTACGAGTTCCTATTGGCCCGCTCCCCTGAGGGGTCAGGTGCACTGCCAATCAGGGTGACATATAGTCTTTCATAGCACCAACCAGCAGACAGCGCTGTGATGAGTTAGCACTCTGGTTGTCAAGGTAACCTTTGATGGTTGGGAGGGGTATGGCAGTGAATGCTGAGGAGATTCGAGCAGCTCGTTCCCTAGCAGCCAGAGACGGAGCAGCAGAAAGCCACGGTACCTGGAGAGATGGAGATGGGCTCATTATTTTTGGAGAAAGAGTCTTTATTTTCAATGCTTGCATTTTTTATTTTTTTTTGGTTACAATTTTGAAGATACCATTAGCAGTGAAACCAAGGGGACCATTTATGAATGCCGTGGAGAATTTATTAATTTAAGTTTAATTATTCACTGAATCCATTTCAGCCCTATTATCGAGAGGACAATATCAGCTTCGTCTCTGGATTGAAAAGAAAACGCAGTAAACGCTTAGTGCACCAGATGCTAGTGTATCCAATTTATAACGTGGAGACAATCCTCACACGCATCTGGTATTCTCGTGATTCACAATGACACTAAATCACCTCTTTCCAGGCACATGAAATGATCTAATTCAGCAGATCCATTCTATTGTCAAATATATCACTGGTTCCTGACAAAGACTTGATACCTGGAAGGACTAAAAACACAGATTCCTCAGTTTTCACATCTCTATCATTTGGCTAACTGATGATGCACTGCCTGCATGCTCTTTTGACAGTTTATGTTTGCTTCATGTTGCTTATTCATATTAATTTTCGGTGCACATTTTAAGCTTTTGATTGCTTGAGCGTTGGCTCGAGACTATTTTACCTTAATTTGTTTGCCTATTCATTTTGAATGTACTGATTCATTTTGTTTGCCACTTTGAGTGCCCATCATTCATTCCTTTATTTGATTTGATTTCTTTTCATTAGATTTATATGACTCATAGCACAACCCACTATTTGATGGACAGCTATGGACCCAGTTACAGAAGGTAATATCACGGAACCCCTTTCAATATTACATTGTGCACTGTCCTGTTCCTAACCCTGTTCCTCATCCAGTCCTACTCTTTCACTCAATTCTAAACCAGTCCTGAAACCCTAACCCAACCTTTCCCAATCTAAAACCCTCCAGTAATGGCTATCGGATAAATCCACAAGTTAACTAATAAACCCTTTCTCTTGGCATATACTTATGTCTTTTTCTTTTACCAGCATGACACTTTGGGATGATCATTCTCAAGCTACACATCCCCACAGTAGAGGGGGATATGTAGCACTTTCCTTTGCTGGTTTCCAGTGGACCTGCTTGATAGCGTATAGTTGATGGTAACTTGCTGTACTTTCTTTTGGCTACCAGGTGGAGAAGAATGAGGAGGCGGACCAGAAGATCGAACAGGATGGCACCACCAACAAACCCGAGGACAAGGCCCACAAGGCTGCCACGAAAATACAGGCTAGCTTCCGTGGACACATAACTCGGAGAAAGATGAAAGACGGAGAGGAAGAGAAAGAGGGAGATAGTCCTGCTGCTGCAGAGGAGGCGACAGAGGGAGGAGAGGAGGCAAAGAAAGTGGAGGGAGAGGAGGCACCTGCAAAGGAGGATGAAGCCGCAGGAGAGGAGGCCAAGAAGAAGGTGGAGGAGACGAGCCAAGCCAAAAGCCCAGTGGCAGACAAGCCGGCTAACTCTCCGGCAGCTGCTGCGGCCTCTCCTGTAGGCAAAGCGGCGTCTCCCGTAGCGGCAGCACCGGCCGTCGCCGCAGCTGCTGCTGCTGCTGCGGCCTCACCCACGGCCGCCACGGCGCCCTCTGATCCCCCCAAAGAGGAGCCAAAGGCGGAGGAGAAAGTCGAGGAGAAGCCCAAAGAGGTGGAGGCCCCAGCGGCGGCGGCGGCGGCCAAGAGTCCCACCACAGTCACAGCTGAGGAGAAGAAGGAGGAGGAGGAGAGCGAAGAGAAAAAGGAGGCCAGACAAGCCGATGTGCCTGCTGTTGTCAGCCCGACAGCTGAGAAGGAGGAGCCTAACCAAACAAAAGATAAACAAGGTATGCAGATCAGACGAAGGCTTTTAACGACCATTTACTACAGTCAGACTCGTTTAAAAACCCATTACATGCACACAAGCCAGATACAATAAGTCTAACTGGATGGGGCCTCGAAGAAGGTTCGCAAGATCTCAAGTTCAAACATTTAGTTGTGCACATGCACCCGAGGGCACCGGGTTCTGTGACACAACTAATCCCAGATACACTCGCCTATCAAGAAGCAATTACTTACTTAAAAAACAACAGGAATAGGTCATCTTTTCCGTAGCGTGCTTATCAGGCACTGCAGGAAATATCTGCTTGTAGAGTCTTTGGGATTTTAAGATCTTTGGCAGTTCTCCTCCGTTCACTGGTTAACACAGAGACACAGCTCAATATTAGATTAGACAGCCTTGTTTCTCAGCCTTTACAAGATGGAAACCCCATAAAGAGGCGGAGATTGGGAAAGATAAGCCGGGTTGTACAATGGGCCGGTGTTATCTTGGCAAGGATCGGACGTATTGTTAAGAAGCGAAGGCTGCATTGTTTGCTCAATGAAAAAGCATGTTATGTGAGTCATAAAGGTTCATATGAATTTAATTTAATATGATCTAATAGGTGAAAATGGATGACCCCATTAAATCCTCTTTAAACATCACATCAGGTCAGAAATATTTGATAATATCTAGATTTACAGGAAATCAGAAATACACTGACATCCACTTATGGTGGAAACGTATATATAAACCTGAGAAGAAAAGTTACATTACATTATGACATTGATAAAACCGAGTCTAGTGTTTCTGGTCCAAGGACTCTCAGACTGGGTCAGTCAGGTAGTTAATGGAGCGTGCTCAGTCTGGGGTAGGTGGGGGGTGTGAGGGAGGGAACACACATCAAACTGGAGAACTACACGGAAACTAGGTCACCTAGGCAGCACTGTCTCCCTGTTGTCATAGTTACCACCTCGATGGGATAGCTGCCCCGCACGGAGCGGAGCGGAGATAACAGGTGCTCTGATTATGATGAATGATTAATGAACCCTGCCGGTCACGATGCGCTCCGGGGAAGCCTGTCACAAAACAAACCATACTTGACAAACAACGGCTAATTAAGAATCCACTGCGGACCACAATCTGCTTAACCAACTGCAATATTAATATTCATAAATAATGTCACTTTGTTAACGGTGCAATGTGTAATACCTGGCCATGCTCGAAACTAAGTAACAGCACGGCAAGAATACGCAAAAAATTTACCAAACTGCTGAAACTGCCATCTTTTAATCTTAAAAATAAGAGCTGTCGGCCTGTAGTTTACGTTAGCCATCCCCCACCGGATCATGTGACTAACACAGGTTAGGCCCAGAGCCTGTGACTGCCGGTTTGTGCCGGCTCAATGCGAGCTGCTACAGCTCTGCTAACTGAAAGTCCTACTCCTGGAGCTGTCGCAAAGCACTTTACTGGTGGCGGGGAGGAAGAAAAGAGTAACTGAAACCCTGTACCTTCAACGGAATCGACAAGCCCTCGAGGCCGCTCGACTTCTTCGTCCTCTCATGTTGAACTGACGCTACAGTTATCACTATCGCCTCTCGAAAGTAATACATAGAGTAATAACGTTGCATAAAGTTGCGACACGCCTTATGTTAAAAAGGAAATTACGAATGTAAATGAAAGTTGTAAAAAAAGTAAATTATGTGCATCCAAAATGCGTTCATGTTCGTCAAACCGAGGCAGAGACCACCAGAGTTTGGGCGTTTGTTTTCCCGCCTCTAATTCTCGTTTGCAAATGTGTCAGCACTTTAGTTCCCATCACTGGTGTAGATGACTGAGATGGCACTGATGTCAGAATGCCAGAATGTGATGTGCTTTCTCTGTGTGAATTGGGTGAAATCGCATTTGCGTCACACAGTTCAGTGAATGTAGAGAAAGGCATTCTCATGTCTGTCATACAGGCTAAATGGCTAATTACCTCTTACCTGGAGATCACGCTGTCTTGAGGCACACACAAACTCACACCTTAGTACAAGCGCTAAACACAGACATGGTCGCCCCACTCCTTTGTCTTTCTCTCTCTGCCTTGCCCTCACACACACACACACACACACACACACACACACACACACACACACACACACACACACACACACACACACACACACACACACACACACACACACACACACACACACACACACACACACACACACACACACATGCACTCCGTCACCCCACTCTCCTCTGCAATGATGTCATTTTTTGATGTCTCCTCTCTCTAATAAAAGAGTATGAGATCATCGTGGTATGAGATCACTCTTGAGTAATAGGCTTGGTCAGGAGCAATAAAATAAAGGTCTAAAAATCATTGTAGCTCATCTACTGTATGACGGGGTTTATCAGGGAATTCTTAATTTTAACTTTTGATTTTGAAGGCTGTGGACATTCAGTGTTAATAATTTATTAGCAGCAAAATAGCATTCTGCAAAAGATTAAAAATAAAAGAATAGAAAAATATGAAGCATCAGTGCAATATTACTCAACAAACTCGATTAGTATTGGCTTTGTGATGTATCAGGGGTCGTTATTCAGCAGTATTCACCTTTTTAGTAAAGCCCACCACTGGATGTTGTTACAGAGCAGTACACTGTGGGCATCACACAGTACTCGATGTGACAGGCCGAGATGCTGCTGTTAGTGTTGTGATGTCAGTTCAAATGCTTCACGGGTCCATTAGGAGCACTCTCTTCCTTTATTATTTACACAGCCAATGTGGGACTTCAGACAGTAGGTTGCATCTTCTGACTGACATGCTCTCAGTTGAGTTGACATCTTGAGGACAACATGGAATTACAGTATTTTCAAGGCACATTTTCATGCCTTTTGAATGTTACTTTGTGCTTTTTCTTATACAGAAAACCTTCTGAGCTGAAATATTTTAAACATCAAAAGTAGCAGCTGATACTTAAACTGATACAGTATGTCAGAAGACCCAGATAGCGCGTTATTATTCCAACTTCACAATGTGAAACCTCCTCTCCACAGTCTAATTTCCTCTCTTCCTCTCTCCTCTCCCCGACCCACCTTCTCTGTATCATGCCCCCCTGTCTCTCCCTTTTCCCTTTATTTACCGTTCACCCTCCTTCCCCTCCCTCCACCCAGATGCTGCAGAGGAGTCTAAAGCAGAGGAGGCCACTCCGGCAGATAAAGCGGCGGAGGGCACCGAGTCCGAGGATGACTAAGGCAAAGTCTAACCTTTAAAGGAAAGCAGAATTATGAAGAATAACACAAAAACAAAAATCTAAAAAGGTTGCTCTTGGCCTTCCCAATGTGAAGGCAGTCCGTTTCTATTTGTTTGTCATTTTTTGTGTGGCAATGATTTACTCATGTTGGGGGAGTTTCCAGCGTTAAGTTTTTTGGCTCAAGCTAATACTATGAGGAAGTGGTGATGATGATGATGATGATGATGATGCAAAAAGATTGTTATCTTGATGATGAAGACGTCAATGGTTGTTGTTGATTATGAAAAATGATTGTTACCTTGGTTATGATGAGGAAGAGAATGAGGAGGATTTGATTTGATCTCCGCTCTCTATTATAAGTGACTCAGTGGTGGAATGAACGCTCCCAACTGGATATTTACACATTTAAGATGCGTTGTGAATGCACCACACTTTATTTGCATTTCAATGCACTTTATTTAAACACAAATTTTGCAAATAAAATCTGTACTTCTGCAAATGCACGCACAAAAACAAGCCGGTTTAAAATGCAACTCGAGTTTTCAGCACCACAAGTGTATTGAGAACACTGCAAATAGGTAACGTACTGACACATCGGATGGAGAATAGAATGTATAATTAAACGTGTGACACTTCCAGTTGGGCAGCTTTATCCTGAATCCAAAAGCCACACATAGGACAAGACTATTGCTCCCTCTCCATTCTGCTTGAGTCATTCAAGCTTGGTTTACACCCCTTTTACAAACTCGTCTACTCACATTTACAGTAAAGGACCTGTTGCCATTTAAATGATATACGCATATAATAAACTATAGAAGTCAGCTATAGTATTGGTGTAACTGGCTCTTACATGACTATTTGTGTTCTGACAACCAAAAGTGAGAACAGTAGCATGAACCATCGAACCAGATGCATGATGGGAACTCTCCCTCTGAGAGGAACTTTTTCGCAGTCACAAAAACTTAAGAGGTGTGGCGGCTTCTTTTTTGATGTCTTTGGTGTTGTTATGACCGTTTATATGAATTGGAAAAATACTGAATAAAATAAAAATGCACTGATGTTACGCAAAAAAAAAAAAGTAAAAAGAAAAATCAAACAAACGAGCGAACAAAAAATACTTTCCCCATGTTCCAGTGAGTGCAATGTCCAGTTTCAACCTTATCAAGGTGTTCAAACTTGTGAGAAAAAAAATTATGAAAAAATTAAAATGGTTTCAATGTCTGTTTTCAAAATAAAGCAAGTGTGCCAATTACCACCATAAACTGTGGAGTTTGTTTAAAGCCATGTTATAGTTCGCTGGTTGCCCAGAATTCATCTTCATCATTCGTCATCCTTCATCAAACTAGGCAAGAAAGTGAATATGTGTATTTGTTAGACTTAAGATGTTGATATCATGCACCAAGCACACTTTAAGACTTTAACTAAATACTCAGGGACACGAGCTAATCATTTGCAAAACCTTCGTCACCACTATTTTAGACACATTTCATTAGCATAGGCAACACCTGACATGCATGGGATGCACCATTCCCGTTAGTATCTTTCTTCTGAGTCTTATCCTGGTGCTGATCTCATTAGAGACCAGACACCTACGTGAAACATGTGAACCCTGGTGAACCCTGGTGATCCCTGCATAATCTGGATAGTCACTCGTTTATGTAATACAGTATCCCGGTTTCTGGCAAAGTACTAGTTAGGTTTCTCAAAGCTAGATCTTATTTCAAATTCTGAATGTTATATTTCAGAGAGAGATATATGTAAAGATCCTATTGACCGGATGCAGCGAGAGAAGTATGCACGAGCCCATGCAATTGCAAGGAGTTAAAATATGAACCATGCAACTTCTGTCAACATAAGCAGTCTTTAGTAAAACAAAATTAAATAAATAGTAATAACCCGAAGGTGAACCAAATACAAAAGTTGTGTGACCTTCAAGCTAAAGAAGCTGGTTTGCTGAAGCAGTCCTGGAAGAAATTAGTGTATTTTATTACGCTGTCTCCTACCCTCCTCCTGTTTGCACTCTTAAAAAGAGTGTTTTAAAATAGATAAATCCAGCACTGCTTTGTCACAATTTCTTTCTAAAGCCCATCGGTTTCATTGGTTCTATACTATGGCTTATTTTTTACATACGATACAATGAATACAATTTTTTTTTTTTTGACATACTGTACTATGACTTTTCTTTTACTTTTGACGGCATAGTATACAATCACTTTTTTTCAACATACTATGGTATAACTTTTTCAACCTTTTCGACATATTATACTATGACTTTTAAACTTTATACGACATACAACACTGACTTTTTTTTCCGACATACATACTTTTTTATTTTTCCGATATACTATAATATGACTTTTTCTTTTCTAAATACTTTACTATGAATTTTTCGGACATACTATGACTTTTTTCGACGTACTATACTATGATTTTTTTTCAACCTACTACGCTATGACTTTTGGGATTTCTTTCGACATACTCTATATAGTATGATTTTTTCGACATTCTGTACGCTACTATACTACGACTTTTTAATTACTTTTGTTCTACATACTATGAGTGTATTACGACTTTTACGTAATTTTCATAATTTGTTTGTTAAATACTATACAATGACTTTTTAATGACTTTTTCCAACATACTATACTGTGACTTGTTTCGACACTCTACACTGACTTTCTTCTATATACCATAGTGTGACTTCATTATAACTTTTTTCGACATAATATACTCACTTTTGAATGGCTTTTTAGAGTATGAATTTTGTCGCCAGTTTATGCTATGACTTTTTTACGACTTTTTCGTCATACTCTATTGCTTTTCGACATACCTAACTATGACTTTTTTCAACATACTTTACGACGGCTTTGTTATGAATGTTTAGGACATACTATTTTATGACTTTTTAACAAACTACAGTAAGATGTTTTTGACTTCAACCCCCAATTGAACCTCATTTGCTTTTCTCGCCATCCTTCCGCCAACTTACCTTTGACAGGGTTACGTTGCCTGTTCATATCCAAAGTCAGAGGCTGTCAGTCATGATGCAGCATCATGTTTCGTGTGTCACAGCAGGTGCATAATTTGGGTTGTTGTGACATCTTGTGGCGAAACAATATACTGCAGCAGCTCCCATGACAGCACGGTGCAGTTATGTAGAATAAAAAGAGTCTGCCATATTTGTATTGATGTTTGTCCATGTTTTGTGATGACACAACTCTTAACTTTAATCTATGCACAAAAAAAGTGAAACTGGAAGATTCCCATGGTGATGAGCTGAGTCATAGTTGTATTTCTCACACTTTCTGAGGACAAAACGTCTTCCAAGGAGAATACAACAATACATATATTATTTTATTTGCATGTTACATGGTGATAAACACAATTGTACCATTAAGATTCTGTGTGTTCCAAGCTATCTCCAAAAAAAAGGTTATTTGCCCTCAAGTCACATTCAAATACAGAACACTGAATTCAAACAACTTTATTTCGTGTTATGAACATTTTCTCATATTCCTTTATTACATATCTTTTTTTTTTTTTTTTTTAGAAACTGACTGCAATTACCTTATGTCATAGTAAATTAAAACAAAAAGAAAAGCGGGACATTGCTGTGTAATATCCATGATTGAATCTTGATTTCCCATGACATAGGGAAGGGAGGTACAAACGTGATCGTTACAAGTTGCTGTTTGAATCTTTAAATGTTGAGTTGTATAAACACGATCTTATGGATTTGCTGACTTTACAACATTCTAGTGTGGAAACATCACACTGTATATACACATAGAGGAGGAAAAGAAAAAAAGAATTTAAACTTAGAAGGTTACTATTGTAACCATAGCTCAACGGAAAGTAGAAAGTTAGCTATTTGTCCAACTCGTCATGTATCTCATGCCTCAGGTAGGTTAATAATAACGAACAGAATCAGAATCCGAGTCAGAGTGAACACGCGCACATACATAAGCCATTTTTGTACAGTGAAGCGATGGTGATGTTTTGAGGCGATGCTCAATAGTAAACGTAGATAGCAGTATCTACAGTCCTCAGTAGATAGCCTGATCTCTCTACAGGGGGGTTGGTGCTGTATCCATAGGCTGGCTGTTGGTCTCTCTATTAACAAAGGAAGGACAATATTCCATATTCCTTTGTGCTATATGGATAAGACAGAGCTCCATGGCTTTTACACAAGTGTACTTAGTATCAGTCAGTGCTTATTGGCTGGGTTTAACCTGCATGGAAGCACTTGGACATCCACATTGGTGAGGTTCGCCTCGCATGAAAATCACCTGAATGGTCGAAAGTTCAAACAATAGACAGTCAATATGCTGTAGCATCCTTTAAAATAGATTATTTTACCCATCATGCATTCCAAGCAGGTTAAAATAAATGCTGAGCTCAAGTTGGAGCTATTCGACCCTGCTCTGGTATTCTGTCAGGGTCTCCTCCAGCAAAACAAACACAGTTGAGTTTGTCCGAGAGCCTGCCAGCTTTGCACTGCCCTGAGTTTTTTTTTTTAATTTTCTTTTTTATGCGACACATACAGTAGTGAGACGGACAGACTTGCTGAAATAGACCTGTAAGCACAGACCACACTCATGCAAACTGATCATGAAGAACTATTTTCAACACAGCTTCCAGATCATTCATTTCTTTCTACAGTAAGCAGATAAACTGTTGCCGACAAACTCCTCACGTACGAGCTAGCCGGAGGCTAAATAGCGGGGAAGAGAGTCTGCAGAATTACTATTGTAGTAGAAAAACATCAGGAGTCAAGTACTTCCACGTTAAAGTGGACACAGCAGAGTTGTTCAGTCGTAGAAAATCAATAAAAAAAGCATGTGTAAGATGATGACAGTATAAAGCGGCGTTCTTATCACTGTTTCAATGATTCTGCTTTGATTGGTATTGTGGCTCGTTTCAGGCCCTCTGTACAGCTCTGCTTCTACCGATGTGCCCACACGAAAATTAGACTGGATCAGATGGCAATTACCAAACACTACAAAGTCACACAACTATGGCCTCAGAAGCATTTACAATGAAAACACCTGGGAGAATTTCTTTAATGTATGACAAGGATGACAATTAATTACACGTGTGTTTTACAGTAGTACTATCTCGGCCTGGGTTGTTAGAAGAGCGAGACATGAACACATCCGGTCAAGGGGCTGAGCTGAGCGCCGGAGTCCGTCCGCTATTAGTCACCTCACAGTAGGTCAAAACACATGGCAAAAAGGCAGCTAATAGTGACACCGGTTTCAGCAATTCTTGTCACAAAAAGGGGGGGAATGACCTTTGGGGCTGTCTCTCCCGTCACCACACTGTTTGAAAGTTCTTCTTCTTTTACAAAATATTGACAAATGTAGTATTCATTTAACCGGGTTTTTGTTCATGAAGAAATAAATTCAGTGACTGGCGATGGTGTCATGAGAGAAATTAGCCGTCGAACATGTTATATAATGGTATTATTTTGTTAAAAGACGCCCATCAGCACTGGGTGGCCATTGAGCGGACTAAGCATTCAGTCTTCATTCGCTTGCTGCTTTCATATTGAATTCCTGGTATTTGCGAGCTAAACATAATATTCCATTCTCTAACACATCATATAAGCCAGCACTTGTATTACCTCAATGATAGGTACAATAATAACTGCACAAAACTATTTTCTTTTTATGCTTTTTTTTCTTTAAAAACATCATTTTCTAATGGGCTTCGGTTCACATGATAGAGCAGGGTTGCCAGTTCAACACATCTACAAGTTAATTACCCTCAACAACTTGCTACCCTACTCAGAAACATGGACACATAAAATGTTGCCTTTTCATATAGTATAAGGACATTGGATTCAAGTATATATATATACACACACACACACACACACACACACACACAACTAAAATGAAAGAGGTAAAGACGGAAAAAAATCAACCTCAATATCAATATATTATGAATTTTTCTGTATCATTTCATATTAAAACACGCATACTTCTTTGAAAGAGAAAAACTAAAAAGTAAGTCATTCATTGGTGTCATACATTTTTTTTTTATCCAAATTCCAGCAGTTATAGAAGAATGATCCTAAAACTAAAAGAAAACACTATGTGGTACAGTATTTGCAGCTAAATGGGGCGCAGCCTGCTGTGGAGCAGAGACAAGCTGCACAGTACGGTCGATTGGTTCATCAAAACAAGCAAACCTACACTGCAAAACACCTTTTGTCTGTGTGTCCTGTTGTTACCAGTGGCAGAACAAGTTGTCTTTTCATAGAGAAATACAAAATGTCACTATGTACAGTACGCATCACTATAACCTACTGTGTTTCTTTTCCTGCTGCAAAAGAAAAGCGGGGATTGGTTTTGGAATAAAGGCGAGTGGTTTGCGAAAAAAGCCACTGAATGAAGATGTAGGAAATCCATCCCAAGATATACTCATTTCCTCAGCTTTGTACGCCTGCATGGCTTAGCTCAGTAGGATCAAGTCAACTCTATTTACTGCATCCTTGATTTCTGGGCTCAACGGCAACAACCCGAGTGGCTGCTGCATCTAGAAACAATGTCGTTGATTGGAGAGATATCCTGCTATTACTTTGTCTGTGCTTCGGTTTAGTAGCATCAGATCATGACGTGCAGGCTTCGCTATCAAGCTCTAATCCCGTTACGGGTATTTTCCCTTTTGATTTCTGTACGTGTTAGTTTCAAATCTATATAGTTTATGGATATTTGGCAGATACTTTTGCATGATGTTCATTAATGCACTGGTTAAACACTCGGACACATCTACAATTAAGTTAACATAATGCATCTATGGGAGTAAGAAGAAATATATCTTTTAGTCTTCAGTACTTCTAGACGTATGATTGTTGGCGTCCCTGTGAGCGGGCGCCTCTGCTCTCCCATGAAGACAAAAATACAACAAGTCCCAAAACCCGATCCAGACCCAGAAGACAAGATATAAGAGAAATAAACAAGTGCATACAAATTAAGAACAATGCAAATTCAAGAGCACTGTTTGCTTGTTCTGTCCTTCATGTCACCGTTTTTTTTGTTGTTCTTCTAACATTTTACTCATAACTCATCTCATTTTCCACAATATCTGTAAGCAGTGCTGGCGAGCACGTAAGGTTTTCGTATCATAATGCAAACAGTCTGGGGGCGCGGTGGGGGGGGGGTGTAATAAGGTAGCAATAAGGATGTCGGTGAGTTGGAGAGAGAAGGAGGAAGAGGAGAAGGAAGGAAGGCCAGGAGGGGGAAGAAGAGGAAGAGTTGGGCAGTGGTATTAACACTTGAAGAAAAGGCAGGCGAAGCAGACCAGCAGGAGCCACAGTGATTGAGATACACAGGCAGAGCCGTTGATATCTCGGCCTGTCCCGGGTCCTGTACAGAGAGAGAGAGGGGGGGGAGAGAGAGAGAGAGAGAGACAGAGAGAGAGAGAGAGAGAGAGAGAGAGAGAGAGAATAATGTTGATATTTTTGGAAGCACAACGTCAACAATGATTTCTGTAGTTTGACAGATAAGTAACATCACTTACATTTACAACTTAATTCTTCTGGTGCTATAAAGTATATATATAAATATACACAGTATATATTAACATATGCACCTCCTCTGAGCCAGTGACTACAGACTTTGAGAAGTGTTTGGTGACATCTGGTGGTCGTGTTATGCTATTGCCTCCCTTGCTGTGATTGAGCCCTTCAAAGCGTGTTGTACTTCTTCAAACCATAATCAGTGATGTCACAGCAGATGCCTTTGAAAGCTCCATTTGTCCGTGCTTCTGAGCGTAGGCGTAGATACATGGCCCAAAGGAGCGCGGTAGCCCTTCGCTGATAATCAAACAGCAGCAGATAGTTGAGATGCTGCCGTAAACCTGAAGAGGGAAGATTGGCTATTTCTCTATAGTTATTCTTAATGCTTGTCATCTGTGCCACCAGGCCAGATCTAACGCAAATGGGGACAGTCAGAGCCACCCACTTTGAGCTTCACTACGGCTCTACAAAAAACTATAGGTCACGGAGACTACGACCATAGTTTATACAGTCTACAGGACAGATCTGACACCTTCAAGCTACAGCCGGAGCTCCGGTGGGAGGTGGAGAGCTCTGTGCCCGGCAGCAGCGGCTCCTCTCGGGCCAAGAGCAGAGCTTTGCCTTGCTGGGAGCCAACACCGACACCATGCTGCTGGAGGCACAAGCTGTTATGCTGGGCCCACTGGAAGGAAGGGAGGCATTGGAGAACCAGAACCAGGACTTGGTGGGGCAATTAAAATGAGAGGTTTTCTAAAGAAAGTGTTTTGCTCTGAAACACTACCGTTTCTGTCCACAGGGACCGCCAACATCAATTCTTCTTAGTAGCTTTAATTTGAATCTTTTCACAGCCATGTTAACTACATGGCCATTGGTCTGTATTGTGTTCGATACTGCAGTTAGTGAACCATGTCCGACTAATTCAAACCAGCACTGTGCCAGTGAAGAACACCTTCTGTGACATCACTGATGGGGGTGGAGCCAGAATTGCAACATGCTTCAAAGCGTGATCATATGGAGGAAACAAGTGAAATATGTGTTCAAGGTGTGTTGAAAAAAAATCTGACTTTCAAAATCCAACAGCAAGTACTCACCTTCGGTGAAATTAGTAATACCACATTGTTACATATACTCTGTTACAAGTTATGCATTCATAATCTTGTACCAAAAGTAAAAGTTCTCATTGAATGATCCATTTTCTTGCTGGATTATAATAATTGATGAATGTGCCAGCTCGTATAATTTATCTATCTATCTATCTATCTATCTATCTATCTATCTATCTATCTATCTATCTATCTATCTATCTATCTATCTATCTATCTATCTATCTATCTATCTATCTATCTATCTATCTATCTATCATGCATCTGCAAAGTTTGATAAATATTTCAAAGGTTATGGAATATTATATATTGAAAAATTAATTAATTAAAAAGCTTCTATTTCGAGGTATTTTCCACAAAGCTGAATGGACGGTTATGGAAATGATGAAGCTGAACATTACCTTTTGTAGGCTCTAGTCCCCTTTTACAGACACTTTGGGGTGTTAAAAGTGGATTTGCATAATTTGAGAAGACATTGTGAAAGTAACCCCGTTCCTTTGAGTTCACTTAAACCATCTGAACACAACCTTACTTCACCACACGTCACCTCCCCTCTCAAGCCACATTGCTGGATTTCCACGAGGGTTCTGTTAAATTACTCTCATGCAGAGTTGAGTACATTGTTTCGGCAAATCACTAAGAATTACTGCATAGCAGGTTTTAGTGTCCATGCTTCAATTGTTCAGCTCTTGCAGTGAAGCTTAAAGAAAAGCACAGAAGTGAGTTTCCTCCCTGCTGGTTTTCAATGATTCAAAAGGAAAGTAGGTTAATAGAATTAATACCTCATTCCATCTCACCTTGAAACCCACACTGATTTAAATGATGGCTTGGTGTATAAATTATAGTATAAACTTACGGTACTGTAATATTTCATGCTCAGTACTTTCTCTGTATTTTGAGGATCATCCATATGGCATATTAGCAATAATGTCTATACTCACTATAGAGGAAAAGACTGGCATTCTGGACGCCCAGTCGGTTCGAGGCCACACAGGTATAGTTCCCATAATCCTCTTCGGTGACGTTGGCAATCATGAGAATGGTAGTAGTGCCAAGAATCTGGATATTGATGCCCTGGGCATTGGACAGCCTGTAGAGGAGAGACAGATAGAAGAGAAGCCATTTGAAGTAAATTGGAAAGTAATGAAAACCTGGGGTCTTTAAAGCCAAAAGGGAGTTAGTGACATTTTGGGCAAAATAATAGCGTCTGCTGTGTCTGTGCATGTAAAGGAGACTGGAGACTATGCCGATTTTCTACTAAAAGCAATACGCACTTTGAGTTTTTCTTAAAACAAATGCCATATTTCCAGCTTACAAACAGCCATCGCAGTGCTGCCGTCTCCCACATGTGTCCCCCCCCGTGTCCCCCACTCCTCTCGTGTCTTTGTCCCTCCTGCTTCAGTAACTCCTGCAATAAACCTGTTAAACTGTATCTGCTTCCTGGTCTGTGTTGTGCGTTTGGGTCCACTTGCTATCAACAGTCTCACTCTAGATTATCAGCCGAACAGCAACAACAACTGACCTCAACTACCGAATCTCAAAGAAATCATAAAAATGCACAACAAGTTAAATAGAAATGTCTGTGTACTGTATGTGAGTAAAGGTCTCAACATAGCTAACAGCATTAATCATATTCCAAAACGATGGTCATACTTGTGCTGACGATCACTTTTTAATATAAGTCATGACACACACGTCTTCATCATGACACACGCGTCTTCATCATGACACACACGCGTCTTCATCATGACACACACACGTCTTCATCATGACACTGCATTTACCAGAGAGCAAAGAAGCTTTTTGTTTTTTAAGTTTGCAGGAACTCAACAACTTGTAAACATGGCGAAACAGTAGTCAAATATCAGATAAACATCGCTTATGAAATATGTGTATGGATATTTACTGTGCGGTTTGTCAATTTGTTCGTCCCTGTTCTCTTTTATTGCTTTTATGTCTTTCGTTGTCATCAAACAAGCGGGGTCATTGTTGGATTAGTATGCTGCTGACGTCCTCCCCCTGCACTTCTGGGAGTCTTAATGACCACCAAACTTCTGCCAATCAATTATGTCAACCCTTGAACCCCTCTCTGCACAAATTAATCGATACAATTTGCTGACTCAGTCCGTTAACCTCTCTGATATACTGCTCCTTACATCATCGCAACCAAATAAAACCCTTCAAATAACACGGCGCGCATAATGGATTCTGCTTGTCCTGAGCTGATTGAGCCCCTTTCGTATCATGAGTGAGGTGAAGTTCAGTTGAGGCGCCTCAACTTAATCCTGCTTAAGTCTGGGGTGATGTGGTAATCGGAATTTGAGCAGGGGAGCAAGACGTTTGTGCTGACACATACTTGGCTGATAGAAAGTATTAACATAAAAAGGCAAAACGCACGTCATGGCACAGCATAATTTGCCTCGCTGGGGAGCGAGGACTTGATAAAGTGCTGAGGTCCTTCCCCATAGAGACACCTTGGGAACGGTGGCTTTGTGTGTGTGTGTGTGTGTGTGTGTGTGTGTGTGTGTCTGAAAGCAGCACTGTCCCCACTTCATCTAAAAGCAAACCCACCTCCCACGATAAGACCAGCAGCAGATATATTCTCCAGTGTGTCTTCATGAGCGGTGACTGCACTATTAAATAGGTCTGCCTGCCCGCAGAGCATGCTGAGAGACCCTGATATAGAACACAGCACTACAGGGAGCTGAAAGAAAACCTATAGATTACAGGGCATGATGCAGCAGCAGGGGAATAAACTCACCCAAACAGGCCCAACGAGAAAGAACCCTCTTCTGTTTTCACAGTGAAGGTTTCAGGTCGGACCATTTTTTTTTTTTTTCCCGACTTTGTGTGAGTTCAAAAACGCAGCAGCAGAAAACTAGAGAACAGGAAACTGGATCTCTGGCCCCAAAAGTGCGTCTCCTTTTTCTATTTGCATTTATCGAGCTCGACAATTCTGCTGCCCATTTTAACTTTTAACGCGTTTGGCCCTTGCACGCGCAGATCTGCAGCCGCCAACATCTCTCACTTTTGATTTCAATATTACCCTCAAATATGGCGCCGTGTCTCTGCCAGCTTCTTCATCTGGCACAATAGTCTGGAATACATTATCAGAGAAGTTGGCAGAAATCGTGCACGTCTTCCTATTTTTTTTGTTGGAGGAACGTTTTGTTCCCATCAGTACTTGGGATGTCCTTCCTCGCAGCCAGAGGGCAGCAGTGTTTCAGTGGATATCTTCAGTGAGCACTCCTTGAGGCACAAAGCCACCAGCTCTAACTCACATTAAACCCTAGATTGAAGTGATTTGACCCCTCTATTTGGGCGGAGAGGGAGGGCGGTGTGTGTGTGCGACTGCCGGGGCCGGTAGAGATGAAAGACCATCATGCAGAGCAAATCATCAGACGGACGGATTTGATTCTGTGGCGTGTGGGAGCATCCAAAGTAGGTTATCACTGCCAGAGAAAGTGACAGGCCTGTTATGATTCAAGGCAGATGATAAATGAAATCAAGTGTAGAGTCCTGCTGAGACAATAACCCAGAGATGATTGAAAGCGCTTTGGTGTAGGTGACAGCCATGAATCAGCTGACAAAACAACAAACATATCTGTCTATCATGTCAGCAAGCAGCTCACGTTGGATTCTCTCATGTTATAAACATGGGTTTAAACAGACTTTAAACAGATGCTTCAGCAGATCGACATCGTTTGATTTTACAAACACAATTCCCAAGATTTAAGTATATTAATTATGGGGGTGATGCTTTTCTCTGTGAAAAATCAGATTTGTAGCTTGACCTTTAGGGAAAAAACAGGCTGAAGGGGCAGGAAATGTACAGGTTCCATCATGCACTGCTGGTGAAATGAGACAAAAGGAGCAGGGAGGGGTCGAGGCAGCCAGGTAGTAATACTTTTCAGTTATGGAATTCTGGCCAGCTGCTTTCAGATGGTGATGGATCGGCCTCCACTGAGGTTAATTGGGTGCCTAAGCGCCATGGAGACTCTCAGATCCTGGTGAAGTCAGAGATGCTGGCGAAGCAACGTTTCATTTATGTTTCAGAGGATGAGTTACGTTTCATTAGCTGAGGAGGGCCACGTTTTCACGTGCAGATGTAGACTGACGGAGGATGGATGTGCTCAAGGTAAGGTGAGTTAAGCCTCTCTAGTCAGAGGAGGAGAAAGGAGCGCGCTCTGCAGCCAAGTGTGTGTGTGTGTGTGTGTGTGTGTGTGTGTGTGTGTTCACCAGCTTGTGCCAGGCAGTTTGTTTGAACCTTAAAGTGTTTACTCCTTCAGTTAGGTTCGTTTGGGCAGGTGAGAGCGACGCTTTTCAAACTTGGCACGAGATAACTGAAGCAAAAAAATGTGTGCCTCTATTCCAAGAGAGCTGCTGTGTGATTTGTTTAACCCCCCACGAGGAAAGGAAAAGCTGGAAGTGGCCAGAGAGGCACGGTTCATTTATTTTTGTGGGGCTGTCACAGTATTAATAAAACGTTAACATGTTTTACTTCAGGTATAGGAGCAGGTATAACACTAACTTCTCTTCTCTTGTCATAAAAATGAAACAAAGGGGAAATAAAAGGGGTCGGGGGATTAAGGAAAACAATGAATCAACATGAAATACGAGGCTTTGCAAAGATACATCCTGCATCTGAGGGGTAACAGTAATTAAAATATGACAGTTTAATTTGTTTGTCAAAATACCGTTAAAGGAAGGGATTAAAGAAGGTTTGATTCAACAAGGCCCCAGAACCAATCAGAAAACTTCAATAACACTTAACTTTTAAAAATGTAGCAATGATCAAAGTACAGTTGTTTTTGTGTTTGAGGCTGAAATAATGAGCGGTCCAAATCCATTAACACGTTTTTCTGTCTCCTTGCTATGTGTTACAACAGGAACAGGGGTTTGTATGTACGCAGGAAAGGGGATTAACTCCTTCACTGCTGACATGACAACCCGAGGAGAAATGCCTTTTCTGACTGCATATCAGCACCCATTTTACACGGTTATTTCAAAACGAGTCATCATGGAGCTAACATTAACTAACTAGCAAAATCAATATTTGCCAGACTGCTGACTTCTGCCTCTGTTCTGAAACAAAGAACCCGAGTGGGTAAGTCTGGCACTGTGACTGCTGCGAGGAATCGAAAGCTTGACACACGACCGTAACGAACATATTTTCTTGATTCGCATGCAGATTTCAAGCTGTTGTTGATGAGGTTAAACTGATTAGAGGGGAAACAAGCGCGGGAGCAAGACCTTAAAATTCAGGTAAATAAGACACAACAGGTGACGGAGCATTAGCACTGGGCAGGGCACTATGAAATTAACTAGCCAAGCAAGGATAAATGATTTTATTATGGTGCATTAACATCATCATCCAAGGAGAAAGTGCAATAACACTTCCCACTGGTGTAGAGGGAGGGAGAGGGGGGGGGCGGGGGGGGGGGAGGGGGGGTGTCATGAACAGGCACACTGCCAAAATCCTCCAGGGGACAAAACAACTGAGATAGATGGCGGTTGGAAACAACAGATAATGTAAAAATATTTCAACCGCCATAAATCTTCCTTTTCAAGCAGTGCCGTGATAGGCCGATTACTTTCTGTGATAACACTTGTGACACCCCTCCGATCATTTCCTCCCAATCATCAGTGAACTTTTACTGCTGTAAATTGGAGTGAAATTGCAGATCATGACGCTCTCTATGTGCAATTTTTTTTTTTCCCCCCCCACACTCCTTGTTCACAAACCGACTCAGGTGGCAAGTTTGCTGCAGAGGGCGGACGTATTAAATGATAAGATGGTGAAATGGAAAGGACTGGGGGTCGTCGTTGCCTTTGAACGTCATTACACTTCGATCCTCTTCAAGTGTTTTCCAGACACATGTATGACACTTAAATTGATCGCTTTCCAATGAACATCTGTGTCTGGGCACACAATTTGCAATCACAAAGGAGACAGTAGAGCGCCGGGAGGCTGATTTCCATTTCAGTGGAATTACTCGTGGTATGAGGGGAAAAAGGGTTATTAGGGTTTTCAGTGACTTCCGTACCAAAAATTGCATGCAGGTTGATTTCCTCTTTTTCTCTTCTCCAAAGAATACCACAGATGCCACTGCTGTCTCGCCCAGTTATTTCAATTAACAATGGAGTAACAGCCTAGTGAGTGATTAAGTGGGTGATTAGTCATTATCAAACCACACACGATGCCATCAAATTAACATTGGGGGGATGTGACAACGGCAACACTGCGAGGTTCAGATTTGACAAAGGGATCAAAGAGATCCATTATAACCACTGAGTTAAAATGATAGGGAGCATGTCTGGCACAGAAAATAAAGTGATGAAGCTGCTGCCACTTTTGAGAGATGAGGACAGAACTACTCTGGAGAGAGCATGTAGAAAGTTTCTGACCCAGACCATTAAAAAAAAAAAGGGGGGGGCTGCTCTTTGAAAGATCGCAGGCTTGATCTCAGGCTAGTGCTGTTTGTTTGAAGACAGCTCAGAGATTAACGCTCAGTGTTCAGTATGATTTTTTATTTAGAAAGCAATGCTATTCGTTAATTGCTCATTGATTGTGCCCACAGCAGTAAACAGCCTCTTACAGCTGCCATGGTCAGGCCTAAGTAAATTCAATGTAAATCTAATTATTTTGCCTCATTATTTTATCCGTAATGGCAAGTCAGGTCAAGTTAATTTTATGGTTATTTCTGCAACCTATCATCACACGCATTGGCACCAGCAGGTGTAACCAGCAGGCTGTAACGAATTAGCGCTCACCACGAGTCAGAATGTTTCAGTACAGAATACATAAACCACAAGGAGAGCACATCGTAAGCTCTGGAACTTAAAATCATGACTTTCCCAAACTGTTGTAAGGCATATACAGTAAAAGCTTTCGTTGTGAAGGCTTTCCTCAAAGACTCTGTTGTTTCCAGTAATCTGACATATAACGGAGAGAAGGTCTTCCATCCCTTGAAACAATACTGGAGGTAATTGCAGTAATACTGTAAAGGTGCCTCTGAGCACAACGGGCGTCTGCTTTGAAAGGATCTGTCTTACAGTTGATATAGTTGTTTGTGATGAAGGAGACTAATGGCTTGTGCTCTATTTAATGGGTTGTTTGACTGGTGGTATACACCTCATGTAGCTCGCTCTCTTAGAGATTGATTGGGATAAAGCAGAACAACTGCAAGGACCGAACTTGCAACATCATCCTGAATCAGCGTGTTAGTTATATTTGCCAAGTGTTGCAATCCGTTTTTCATGGTTATACAATCTTGAATTGTCCGAATGTTTCGTCATCTCATCCATGACGAACGCAGATTTGTACACGTGTTTATTTGTGACATGTGGTGGAGTGATGGTGTAGATGTTTTACCTTTTCTCGTCCCTGTACCATTCAAACTCCGGTGTGGGCACGGCCGTGGCGTCACACTGCAGTGTCCCCATGCGGCCCACTGGAGTCTCTGAGCTCTGGGTTCTCTTCATCGTTGGAGGGTCTGCAGAGTCATACCATGTCGAAATAAGTAACATCTTAAAAACCAATAACCAAACTCCTATGCACTGCAAAATCAAGTTTTGCTCCTGTAAAATATTCCTTTATTTCATCAAGTATGTCTGAATAGGGCCATTGACATAATTCAGAAGACAATCCCTACAATGGCAAATGTCTCTGTATTGAATCTCACTGATAAAAGCAAAGAAACAAACCTACGTGCCACATTTCATAGTGTCAAATTTCGTTCTATATTTAGGCCTTCAAGCCAAGAGAACCAATTTAAAGATGCATTATTTGGAGCTCAGAAAAGTAATCAGTGCTAAAAGTTTATTAACATTTGTCATACAGACAGAAAGATTCCACAAACGTCACAACGGCCATCAATATGTGGATTAATACCAGTTTTCCATTTAGGATTAAACACCAAGAAATGGTTTAATATAGAAATCTTTATCATTACTATGTACAAACCAACCAGCCATACGTGATTTGTTCAGATCAAAGAGAATTCTCTAACTCCTGTGTGTTGGTGTTGTCCCCGGGGAGGTGTTCATCAATCCAACAGATGTATTACACTCGACAGTTCTAACATGGACCCCCGATAAGATGTAATTAGGTGATCTTATTTTGAAATGCTAAGCGTATCTTTAATGATGATGGTGCGTGACAATTACCACGTTGCAATCAAAGCGAGAGATGTTTATCTTTCTACCTGGGTTCATCTTGAGGAAACTGAACGGTGCTCCACAACTTTCAAGATTCAATCATCACTCTGTGCCAAACAACATTCTCCAAGTCTCTACACTCACTTCCGATCTTTGACTTTTATATGCTTTCATCTAATGAACGCATCATCCTGTGACACATTTTCTAACATAAAAAGGTAGCGAGCAAGCGCCGGATTACTTACAGCTGACGACCACATTGACATATTTGACATCGGGCGTGGCGACGTCGTTGCTGGCCTTGCATTCGTAACGACCCGCTTGGTTTCGCATGATACCTATAATGTCCAGGTACTCCTCTCCGTCCAGCGGCTCTGCTGCAGAGAGTCAGAGACAGGGGTGATGGAGGGATTGAGGGAGTCAAGAGGGAGAGGAGCAAAGAGAGAGAGAGAGACGGGATGAACACAAAGTTAATGTTTGAACTCCAGAGTAAAGACATTTCCTTCTGATTTCCACTGACTCTAAACCAGAATAATCTACTAGCCATCAGTTCGGATGGAAAAGCTGAATGAAAGGAAGCAAAGCTGACCAACAGATGGATGCATTGAGTCACGTTTTTGACATACCAATCACTATACTGCATACAACACTTTACATTACGCACTTTGCTTGAACATACTCACATGTTTACATGTATCTTCACACGTTGGATGTTTATTGTTCTGTCAGATATCTGTTCATACTACGACAACAATTTAAGATTTACTCAGAACTTTCCGGAACATACTTTATACAACATACTGCATATTGAGGTAGAAACAGGAAGGATGTTTCATCGTTCATATTGGTATCAGATAGGCGTGAGTATGCTCATGAATAATTAGAACCTCTGCAGAAGTGTTTATAGTTTTTGAATTAAACGCTCATATTGCACAACAGAGTTCACGCTGTGAAACTCCGATTGAATGACTTCGGTTGACTCTTATTAAACCGGGGGGTGCATTTGATATTCAACAACTTGTTAATAAGCTGACTTTTATTAGTTGTTTTTTCTGACAGCTTCAATTAACAGAGGAGTTAGTATTTGCAAATGTCAGACAAAACATCTTAACCGAGTGGAAGAAAACCACAGAGGCTATCAGACATCTGACTAATTGTTTAATGAGCAATCCAGCTAATTAGCCACGTAAAGAACACCGTGTCTCGGTGTCTGATTAGGAATGATCTGCTTTATTACAGATCTATGGGTGGGTCAGGGGGAGGCAATGGCAAAACTCCTTGATGTGCTGCCATATTAATTGCGCTTCATCTTTTCAACACCTCCAAAGAATAGCATTGGAGTGAAGAGATATCATTATTTGCAATGTCACAACTAATTACTTTGGTGATTGTGCGACATTGCTTTCGTTTGAAAAGCGGTGCGATAATTAATGCTGCATGCGACAATACCATTTGTTTGCACACAATAGAAAGATGTACAGCTTGTTCGTTTGACTTGAATAATCGCTCTACGTACGTTGCAACGTGATGGGAAATGAAATTATTGGAAATTGGAAACTTAATAAGGAATCATCTGCTTGTAGCCAGAATGCCAACAGTGCAGATCTCACGATATTTCTCATAAAAGATACAATTATCTGCCCTGAATGAGGGAGGGAGTCTCCTAGGACGGAGCAAATTTAATAACTACAATAACATGGACCGATTCTTTTCTGAATCTAAGAAAATAGCGAAATGATGGAATCTCGACGGTGGAAACACGTTGCGAGGAGGAGATCTCTGGGCTGAATGGGGAGAATGCACTTGTTTGTAACAACAGCAAATGTCAATGGTCTCAATTGTGGGCAGGTTCATGCTCATGTTACGTGTGAGGGGCTGCAAGGCTCTGTGACACCGAAGCGTTGCGAACCTGAGAAATGAACAGGCAACTTCGGGGACTCCGATATGGGAGGTTAGTCCCAAAAAAAACAGCCGTTGCGCTTTGGTGAACAAACCTAAATGCTTTTGCCATTTCATGCCGTGAAGCTCACAGAATCACGTAGGTAACAACAAAACATCCGTGTGACTTCTATACATGCCCGGAGCTCAAAACGCCCTAATATCTACAAAACTGAGTCAGGCCTCGGTGTTTGAAACAGAGAGAGAAACATAACTAAATGATCCGTATCAAGTGCATGATGGAGATGGAAGTCAGTTCATACAGTATTATTTCATATTGATTGAAAGATCAGTGGGAGAATGATCAAAGCCTGAGCCAGACCATATTCAGCCATATTCAGCTCCCACTGGACGAGCTGCCGGAGTAACGTGATTGGAGAGGTATGATTGAAAATCTGTTGCCATGGAAATTCTATTGAAGCTCAATCTCTTCTTCAGTGCTTTGGTTTTGGTGCTGGATACACAGAGAGGGAGAAAACCAGGTGACTGCAAAGATCAAAGCACAGAGAAGAGAGGAGAGAGGAGAATCCAAATGAGAGATGAGAGGAAACGTCTCGACTATTTCATTCAAACGCAGCAATTAACTGTCAGTAATCTCACCTGGTGTGTGTGCGTAGAGAGCAACTAAATCATGACGGATAAAAGGGGGAACGCGATGCGTCGTCTAAAAGAAACAATTAATTGCAATACATTTCATGCCTCTTCGTCCGTGCCCGTAGGAGAATAACAGCTTCCTTCATGAGAAGTGTGCGCTTCACGTTATCTGTTTAATGAAGCGTAATGAATAGATAGGTTAATCTTGTCTGGAGGGAATTAATTAGAGCGTGTGTGTACAGTGTGCATGCGTGTGCATGCGTGTGCACACGGGGCCCCCACGCCTGCGTGCGGAGGCGTAATATCTCCATGGTGAGTATGACGCGTGCATGCATGAACTGGGATGAAGACACATTTGCTTGAGGGCTGTCAGGGAGCACTGACAGAGGGGAATGAGCACATTAGAAAAGCCCCATGAATCCTGGCATTGCACTATACTACATAATCACATTCCTATGCTAATCTGGAGGAAGGAGGGAGAGTTGGTGACAGTGAGGGAAACAGTATTAAAGGAGCATTTGTTTTCCAAATAAACCTTTTTTTTCCCAGATAAAAATCAGCTAACGCTAAACATGCTGGTGATCCTAATTACAGTAGCACTAATCAAACAGTACAGCTGGTATCATGCGTTTGAAGGGATTTGATAATAATTGGGATTCGTCGGCTGAGCACCGTACATATCTGTGCCACAGTTCATGGCAATCTGTCCAATGGTTGTCAAGATACTACACTAAAAATAAAACATGGCAACGCTTGTGGCGGTGCTAGAGAAAAGGTCAGTCGAGCTCATCCTCTGGGGACCAGGAATATCTGTACAAAATGTCATGGCACTCTATCCGTTAGTTGCAGAGACATTTCAGTTTTTGGACCAAAATGGTGGAGCGACAGATATCGTCATTCCTGCAGCCAAATCTCAATCATGTGGAGATCATTATCATCGCTTAATAATGCTCAATATTTATGTCATTCTGTTCATTTATAATAGCTATATAGTTGGCCAGGTAGGGTGATAATCACAAATTGCTTGTAATACCGCTAATGGCGGCAATTTGCAGCTTAAGCTAATGAGCTTCCATTAGCTGCATTGAGATGGTCATCGCTTTACAGCCCTGAATCCCGGAGGTTTCCATTCAGAGCTTTTAAGGTGGTATATTTAAAATGATAATACAATGTGTTGTAAGTTGTAACTTTAACTGGGAGATTCAAACAACTCTATTCACTGTTACACTTCTATTTTCTATTACAAACAACCTGCTCTTTATTTTTGTAAATGTCAGAAATGACATCTCATAGAACAAACATTAATTAGATATAGATGAGTAAATTGTCAGTACAGCTTGTAAAACAAACAGTTCCAAATGAGTGTACTTTAAGTTGCTTCTTAAGACAATGCAATTATGATAGTTTAATTTAGAATCTTTCAAATAGCAATGTCGACGAGCAACCAATCGTTCAGCAGATGGACGGAGATATTTTTAACATTGAAACTTTGGCTCTCTTCGGCAGTACTGACACCTATTCTTTCTCTCTTGTTCTTGTTCTCACACATTCTCATGGGTACACACATATAGGTGTTCTTCCGCTTCCAAAATCTGTGAATGCAGGTCAGAGTTTCAACCCCTGCACAAACTGCAGCATGTTTGTTGTACGTCTTTTGATTATATTTCCATGTTCTCCGACTTCTCTCCTGCCATACTCGGGAGTGGGGGAAGCGCACAAGTGTCAGTAGCCTTGAGCTACTCTGACAATAGAATTCACAATGAGGAACACAGAGAGAGAATAGGTGGCAAAATGAGAGAAAACCGGAAATAGAAGCTTGTGGTTGCAGAAGGTGTTTTGGACCACTGAACTGTGGAAGGATGAAGACAGATACAGCATCCATATAAACTTAAGATCATCTCTGTATGAAATGTGAAAGCTCTACCGTGAGTCACCACTGGGATGCAGCTATGCTATGAAAATACTAAGTGTCATAATGACAGAGAAATGTATACCCAGCACACAAAAATCCAGAATTAAATGAAATTGGCTTTTGAAATGTGTCGCAAAACTAGATGAAAAAAAAAATTTGTGACTGTCCAAACTGCAAAACACGTAGTGTATACCACATGTTCATGGCTGAGCAGTGACAGTACATCAACCGCTGCTTTTAAACCCACCTTTCACCCTTTCTCGGACACAAAGCTCAAATTGCCATTAACTAATTAGCCATGCAGCCCGGCGCTAGCCATGCTGAAAAGACCCATTATAGCGTTGAAAGCCCCGTGCCCCCTTGTGATACGCAACAGCAGGCTTCTGTAAGTGAGTTGGGAACAGTTGAGCGGCCTGGAGGAAGTACACTTCTACAAATGACTGCTGGACACTGATTTGCATCGTACTGGCAACTTTAAGTTTGTGTGAACAACCACAAGTTTTCTATGTCAATTAAAAATATACTCTGTAGGAGTGAGGGACAGCAGTGGCACACATTCTGTAGGTCCACGCATGCACACATGCCCCCTCTTCCTCCCTGGTTGTGTGTGTGTGTGTGTGTGTGTGTGGGGGGGGGGGGGTGAGGGATGTGAATCACAAACCAGTAACTTCAGCTGGCAACTGGATGGCGGCCATTTGCATATTTCCTCATGCATCATTCATCGGCATCACTTTACCACAGTGCGAAACATTACATTTATTTTGCAAATGTTAATTTATGTTAAGCAGCGGATTTGAGGAACTTCAGAGTCGAGTAGCATAAAAGATCCTGCGACATTTATTCTCTTTTGTCTGCAGGAGTGTGTGACAGTACGTGCGCTGGTGTGTGTGTGTGTGTGTGTATACGTGCACATACCCGTCACCCCCCCTCTGGACCTTAAACTCTGTGCGTTTGGACAGTTGGTTCCGGCTTTATCAGAGGAGGCCACATGGCAGCTATCTTCCCGTCAGGAGTCGGTGTGATTTAAATGACGGGTCAACACATAATTGCAGAGTAACTATCCTCATCGACACATTCCACCCGGTGGAGATAATGAAAAGTCGACTGAGCTTGGAAACTAAATGAATCTTAAGCTCACTTGTGACTCCATTGACAGTGTGTTGCCAAAACCAAAGACACCATGTCAACAGGGCTCAATACTGCCATCTTAAAGGGACACTGCACTCAGAGTTTGAATGCAGTGATGTCACCGTGTGAGGCATCGGTTTTAAATGACAAACATCATTTTACACCATTAAAATCAAATCACTTGCAATCTGAAATGTCTTAAGTCCTATGTAATGAAAGCACCCAAAAATAGCCTTGTGAGACTCATCGCGTTAATGTGCAGTGTTACATTTCCTGGATTCTAATGTCTTTTTACACTTGGCAGCAATTCTGCATGAACAATATATCTTTTCAGCAGTCACAAAGCAGGACAAAAAGGAGAACTTCCACTTCTATTCACAAGCCATTTGCTGCCACTGCTGCTGGCGGTGCAGAAATAACACAGGTGTTGAAGCCAAAACATGACGGCTGTTTATTTGCCGCTTCTTGAGCCGAAGAAATGATACGCACAGAGGAGCGGTGCAGCCGTCTGTTTTTCTCAACGCTGTCATTCGTCTCTCTATCTCATTTTCCCACTCTCTCCTTCTTCTTCTTCTTCTTCTTCGACTCCTCAGAGGCCTTTGTTTGTTGTTTTTCTCGGTGTGGCCGCGCATTGTTTGGCGCCGTATTGCTACCGTTGTTCTGTTCAAGTCTGAGGCTTTAAAAGGAGATTAATTGTCGATAAAACAGAATAGGGTTTAGTGATTGAATTCCCATGAAGGGTAGTTGTGTTGTCCGCTTTCTCTTACACTTGGCTGATAAACAGATCCAGCCTTTTGTTGTGGGAAGACTTCTCATTACTGTCTGGATGGATTCAATGAGCTTGTGTTTGCCATGGGAGAAGAGATAGCAAGGTCAGGCACAGACTATCACTGCTTAGCCTTGTGTCACTGTTTCTCTCCTTTTCCTCTCTCTGTCTTGCACACACACACCAACACACATGTGCATGCAAAGACAAATACACACACACACACACACACGATAGCATCGTTCATACACTTCTTCATGTCAGAACCTGAGATGAACTCTCTGGGATGAATGTTGTCGGACGGTGTTAGAAGATAGACGTACAGGGATGTGTGTGTATGCATGTGTGTGTGTGTGTGTGTGTGCATGTAATTAAAGAGATGTGTTGCCAGTAGGGCCAAAGCTCTGCACTCCATCATGTGCACTCCACACGACCATGACTCAGTTGTTATTTTAGTTACTGAAAGTAGCACCTAATCGGCATAGGGCTAGAAAAATAATCATAATAATGCATGTACCTCAACATTTTAATGGTGTTTTTATTATGCCACTAACAACTATGAATTATAAGAACAAAAATATTGACTAAATATACTGCTAAAAATAATGCTGGGACAGGAACAGTGGTGAACAACAATAGTCTGGAGGCCTGACTCAGACACACCAGAGATCTGCACTCTACTAGTTCTGTACTGTAGCTTAACTGACTGATTGCTTTTGGTTTCCTATACACTATTGTTACAAAAGAGTTATAATATTACGAAATAGGAGTTGTATCTATGTACCTACAACACTACAGGAGAGTAGATTCCACAGGACTTTCCAGGACTTTCAACCTTGTTGTGAATGGTGGCGGTCATGCCGGTTGTTGTAAACCTCACTAAGTGGTTTTGTTGCCTAAACCTAAGTTCACGTAGTTATTTTAAGCCCAACCATCATTATTTTTTCCTGAACCTAAATAAGTGGTTTTGTTGGCTAAGCCTAAGGTTGCGTAATGTCGTCCAGACTAACAGAAAAAATAAGACAAAGATGGAAACTCTTTGTCCCTGTACACGGAAGCAATAGATACAAGTTTGTAACTATTTGATGAACTGCTGTGAGACTTTGTTGGTAACATGGGACTTGCCCAGTATGACCACACTATTTCACCACTGTCTACTTTAAAGGGCTTGCTCAAGGGCATGTGAAGAAAAGGTGTGTTCATTCTCCTCCCCCTGCACGTATCAGCTTGCCTTGTGCAGAGATTCAAACCAGAAACCTTGAAATCACTTCTCCTTTAGGCTACTTTCTCCCTGAAGGGCTCTTAAAAAAATGCTTATGGACTGGAAAAAAAAAAAGTGCTGAGTTTCGGTGCGAGCTCCAGCATTCAGCCAGCCCAGCGGTGACTACACCTAATGAGGCTGGGCAGACACAGGGCAAGCTGTGCTCATGATGGTCTGTGCACCATGTGACAGCAGACTGATTTCAGACCAGCTGCTGATGATGCTGATTGTAAACAAACAAGGGAACCAGTGGCTGTCAGCAGATCTGAGACCTGCTGAGAGACGGATGAGCAGCTGTCTTCTCTTGCCAAAGGGCTTGAGAATCAAGTGGTTGTGCACACACACATGCACGCGCACACACACACTCGCACACAGCTGGAGCAGGAAGGTTGACCTGTTGCTCTGACAAGGACCTGTCACCACCTTACACTTCGCACCCACAATCAGCAGGCTTGTCAGCTACTCTCTGTCACTGACAGCTCGGCACACAACGATGTGTGTGTGTGTGTGTGTGTGTGTGTGCCTGTCTCCTGCATACTCTTCTCACCTACTCCTACTGCACGGGAGCTTTACTACTGAGGCACCTATGTATCTGCACTCATGCCAGCTCCACTCCCCGCTGAGCGTCAGAGATGTGTACGTGTGCATCCGCGTGGTGTGTTGTGTTGTGCTCTCTAGCTCCATGCCTCTCCCCAGACAGCAATTGAAGTGACTGTCATACTCTGCCCATGGAAGAGATGGGAGGATGATGGAAAGAGGAGACAATGAGAGAGAAAACGAGGGAGAGGAAGACAGAGAGCGACGGTAGGAAGATGGATAGACAAAGAGTCGCATCGAGGTACAGGGAGAGAGCTCTCTCTAGACAAGGTGACAGTGCTGGAGAGACTTCCCCCCGAGCCCGGTCTTGGAGCATGGCCGACACCCAGCCGTGGGCGGAGTAGGAGTGATGTCAAGGGTACTCAGCATCAAACCTCCTAAAGGCTGCCCTGCCAGGCACTGTTATAAAAGGGTTATGACTTCAATATGCAGCCGGATCATATAGTGTAGGAGCATGGGCTGCGGTCCAAATCAATTCATTTGGACAGATGTCTTTGTTGCAATGAAACTGTTGCGGTAGATTCATAGCTTGCCATTTGCAGTTAGCTGACGCTATTATCCAGAACATCTTTATGGTTCAAAATGTTACTCAAGGACACAGTAAACATGACTGCTGACGGACGGGTAATAGGTGTTGAGAAAGTTAAACCACTGGTATCTTGGTTACAGGACACTATTTGCAGTCTTTCCGTTCATTCAGCTGCCAGGGTGCAGCATCGTAAATACATCAAGGCCTCTTTAACGACTTGAATTTAAATCATCAGGGTCCTACTACTTTCACTGCAAGCTTCTCAGATGCCCAGCTGGTGTGCCTTTGCTTGAGTGGATCCGAGGTTCACTGTGGCTGTCCTCCCCGCAATGTTAAATGACTGACAAACTCTTTTACACCAGATAGGTGAGAGGATCTGAAATGCATAATTGAACATTAATTAACTACTGGAGTTACTATAACAAATGATAAGAGTAATTGAACATCCAGTGAAACTGCCCATTTGCATAGTAAAGCACATTTCTGTTCATTATCTATTGTCTCCAGCCTGTCTCTCTTGTCATTTGCCTTCCCTGAGGACAGCGTAACTTCCACCAATTCCCACTCTTTCCAGCTCTGTGTGGGTCCTCCATGTAATGGGAAGCCACAGGCCACCAGAGGGCATGTATTTTTCATACCTGTCTGACCACTACTTTGGTGGTCTTAAGAGGCATGCAATGAAGAAATCCATGCTTGACCAGAGGCTCCATTTCCCCCCCTCATTGTGCACAATTGGTGCTGCCATTCTCCCGACCTCCCACCACCCAGGAGCTCCAGTCTACCACCTTTGGGGGAGTGGGACTCAAGCTGGCAACCAGCCAGCTAAGGAGATCAACACAGACATGCTTGGAGGTCTCAGCACAAGCATGTCGCGCAGACACTGGGGGCTTTGCGCATGTAGTGTACCAACACGTGCATTCCCTCCCTCACATACTGTACTTTTCCTCACTCTTCTCTTTTATCTTCTTTTCCTTCCTCCCATCCTGCTGAATACCCCCCTTTCCACCGCTCTCCTCCCCATCCCTCCATGCTCCATTGATCGTTCGGCTTACAAGTCCGAGCAATGAGCTATACAGACAACATTCACAGCAGGGCCTACGCAGAGGCTGGAAAAACAGTTTTGATGAACAGCACAAGACTTACAAGATGTCATGCTACCTATAGCACCGCCCGCTGTCTCACACAGGTAAGACAGATTTCACACTGCCTCTATGGACATATGTGACTCAGATCAAAGTCTCCCTTGCTGCCTTCAGTGACTGTGGTCAAAACATTGGGGTTATGGGGTTAAATTATGACTTCTTCTACACATAGGTACAACCGCGTTCTTGGTTTAAAGAAATCCTCGTTGATTGTTGGTTTAAAACGGGAAACAAACAAACAGTTCCCCCGAGTTTAAGTGACCCATCCGTCCACCTCGACCTCCGTCCATTACAGACGTCGCTGCTCTATAATGATGTCCCTTCCCGCCATCCTTTACTTCTGTCATAACTACCACTACTTCTAGGGGACTTGCTAAAACGACCGACTCTGTTGTTTTTCTTGGGTGGACAGTCTCCCAAGAAATATGCTGCCAACGCCAGATAACGGCAACATATATTTTGTACACTAAAGGGGTGAAATCCAAAAAGGATTGCACAGCTTGCGCATTTAAGATAAAAAACAAAACCTGCGTAATTCTCAAAGCATCTGTCAAAGGGTAAAATGCACCCTGAACATTATTCTGCCTACTGTGTTCTTAGCACAAAGCATCATTTTCACTTTACCACGTGAATAATTGCAACGAGACGCAAGAAAAAGGCAAATTGCACACAGCTACAAAGCTTAATGGGCATGTTTGCGCTGTAATATCATAAGTGCACGGACCTTGATACGGGGCGGGGTAGCCCAATCCATTCTATGTGAATTCACTCCTGAGTGTCTGAAAGAAAGGGTTAATATTCCCACTCAGTTCCGGTGAGGCTATTATTTTTGATAGTGGTAATTGTTACACTTTGCTTGTTATCTGCTTTGGCAATGTAAGCCTAACAACAAATACAACCGTTTGGGGTGAACCGGTGCATGTACCGCTTTAATGAGCACCTTGTTTGCCCTGCCTGCAGATGTCCACGTCCTTACTCATAATGAAGTATCTGCTGTCTCATTGTCATCTTTTATCACGCTCAGAGGGCTGTAATATTTACCCAGCCACATTATTACGCATTCCATCTGATGGTTCTCTGTAGTCTCGACACAGCAGGTTCAGAAATCTCTGCATCAGACCTGCTCTGGCAATATATTACCAGACCTTGGAAAAATTCATTAAATTCAGTCCCACAATGACTTAATTACAAATGTAGCTCAGCGATGTGCAAAGCAATAACCTGCCTGACCTCGTGTCTCAATGACACAAACACTATCTTTGATGGAGTCTAATTATGTATATACAGATATCCCCGGCGCTGAAAATGCGCTTTCTGTTAATCTTTCAATGCACCCAGCGTGCCATTTTCGTCATTAAGAAACCTAACACGTCAGTTATGATCTAATTAGCTTCTTGATAACTGAGCGACGGAGGCAACAATAGCAGAGAAACAAGATTGAGCGGAGCTGAGAAAGTGCAGTTTCAGCTTGGATGGGCCCGTAGAAACAGATGACAGCTGTAATCAATGTGGACACCCTGAGAAACCCCGCTATTAACTATCTCATAAACAAATCCTGCGATGGAATACCAATTGAGGCTGTTAGCTGAAAGCATTTAACTCCAGCGTTGAAGGCATCGTTTGTCACTCAGGTTATATGAATTGTATGGGATCGCTTCAGGCTTTTACAGACACATGTTTTTTTTTCAACAGATGTATTCAAGAGCTGACTACTTACACGCTTCAGTTTGGTGACTTTCTAGATCGTTATTGTCAGTTTGGTTACGGTATTTAGTTAATTATAGAGTTTTTACAGTTTTGTCAGTTTGATATAAAGCAAACTTTTTTTTTGCTTGCTCCCTCAGCTTCATATGGAAGCCCATTCCCGCAGCAAAAAAAATCACTACTTTTTTAGATCACTAAAAAAAAAAAAAAAAAAAATAAGATCACTAAAAAAAAAAAAATGAATAAATAAATAGTATCTTAAAAAAATGTAATTCACAAAAAATAAAAAATAAACAAAATAAATAATAATAATTCTAATAATTTTTTTCCACCAGCAAAAAAAAAAAAATAAACTTTTGGTGCATCCATCTGTAACCATAACACTGACCAGATTTTTCCAGTTGCTAAAGAAAGTCGAAATTATGAGATACTTTAACACAACAGTCATAGAAGCAGCTATGACATATGAATGGATTGTGAGTACATTGAAGACTTCTTTAAAACGTGGCTTTACAACACATGAAATACAGATGATGTTTCACATGGATTGTACTGAGCAAACGCACCCTTGAATAGAATGTTAAGCAAGAAGCAGCTCTGGAGTATAAAGAATGAAACCAATGTGGCTGAGGTGGCGACCAATAAACAGCAAATGGAAACATCTTTTTTTTTTGCTTTTTTGCTGACAGAGAAAAAGTAAAAAAAAAAAAAAAAAAAAAAATATATATATATATATATATTCATTTTTTTGTGAATACATTTTTTTTTTTTTTTGCTTTTTTGCTTTTTTGCTGACAGAGAAAAAGTAAAAAAAAAAAAAAATATATATATATATATATATATATATATATTTTTTGTGAATTCATTTTTTCTATTTTTTTTGGTGATCTTATTTTTCTTTTTTTTTGCTGGCAGAAATGGGCTTCCATAGACCTGCTACGAAACAGTAGTAACATAAACTTTTGCTTAAATGTGACTACAGGGCTGCAACTAATGATTATTTCCGTTATTGATTTAATTGTCTGGTTTATAAAATGTCAGACAATGGAGCTCATCTTTAAATGAAAAAACCCAACATGTTCACAGTAATATCATAAAAGACCAAGGAAACCAGAAATATCCACAATTGATATGCTGGAAGCTGATTTTTTTCCTAAATAAATGTGTCTCAAAACAATTGATGGATAATCAAAATAATTCATAGCAAGAGCAGCACCAGGATGAGAAGGTGGTTGGAGCTTTTCAAACATGTTTGCAAGCTACAGTACACTATATGCAGCAGGAACTGTTTGTTTCTAGCTGTGGCTGCTTGAGGAATGGTTTCCCATGGGGGTCTTTCTCAATGTGAAAAGGTGTCAACACGTCTTTATAGTACAAACAGTAAGGCAGAGTTTGTTCTGAACATTGTTTTTCTTTCAATCATTTCTCATTAGAGAAAGAGGATTTCCAGTTCAAAAGACGTACGTCTGACAGACCGACCTCCCTGGGTGGCTGTCATTAATCTAGAGGCCTGCTGTCATGTGACGTGAAGAAGATACTATTAGTGCCCTTGTTTTAAATGTATTCTGTGTGGAGTGTGTTTGCATCTGTTGGTGCTCTGTCACTGCTATCTTAGACACAATGTTGTCACTCGAGGGTGCGAGTACTATTGGATTTTCACACTTTTGTGCACAAAGTCATCAATCTGAAGATGAATATGCATGTGGTTACGCAAGGATGCGCTACAGACAGATTTTGGCAATCAAATCTATGACTCATACTCAAGTCGTAGTCTAGTCACATAGGATTCATGAGCTTCTTAATAATGACATATAAAAGTAATTCAAAGATTGGTAAAGCTGTTTTTAACAACCTTACCTAATAAATGAATGGGCACCGTTGCAGCTACAGCACTACTGTACAAACCAACAGTCTCAGTTCAGTGTAATTAGCCGTCAGCGCTAGCCCTGACCTCATGACACTGCTGTTCTGGATGCTTGGCTGTTCTGAATGAGTGGATGATCGCTGCATGATTTTGATTTTAATAATCAAACGTCTCTTTCCATTGAAGTGGCAAAAGGTTAACTTGGCCCTCCGGGTGGTTTGTGATTCTTTGCTCTCCTTCAATGAAGATAAAACTGATGCTATTGCAGCATCATTGCTATTGCAGCATCAGTTTTTAGGGGCATTAACCTCTTTAAGGGCCGCCATTGCTCTTTAGAAAGAACACATTGTGAGAATCCAGCTGATGTGCAAGGTAAGCAAATGGTAGCCTTAGCATTATTAGTCAAAAGATGCAATAGTGGGCAACTTAGTTCACCTTAGTAAGGGAACAGTTCATTCCTTAGCTGCCTCTTATTATACAAATGCCCACTTTGCCTTTTCCTGGCCTAAATGTACTAAGTTACTGCATTTAATGTTACATTAAAGGTAATTTCCAGTGAAATCCGTGGAAATAGTCCACACTTGATCTTGATCCCCGCTCTGTAGAAGAGATTTGGAATAGCATTTTGTGGCTCGTGGACATCTGTGGTCCCAACAATATGTTAAGAGCCTCGCTGCCGCTCAAGCAGGTGAAGGCGTGAAGCAGCGAGACCACAGGTTGCCAGACATCATTATCTCTCTCAGCAGTCCCCCCACATGCTCTCAAACTGGGCTGGGCTTATGGATTCTGGAGGTGAAAGACACCCGCACAACCACAACAAAAATAACAACAGTTGCAGTGTTTGCAAATGGTGTGGGACCCCCCCCCCCCCCCCCCCGATCTCTGGAGCCACTTTGTAGATTTTCAAAATCCAATCCTGCCAGGAGCTGACAGGATTTTCCTCCTGTCACACTGTTTCACCATTCACACTGTTTCAGTGAAGAACAAAGACTTGTCGGCGGTGGTCTGCCCACGACTCAAACAAAACAGAGAAAAAGAGAGAAATGAAAAGAAAAGCTTCCTTATAGAAGAAACTGTGGAGAACCTGCAGAGGGAATAGTTAAGTAAGGCCGACTCCATTGCAGCTTGAGAAATCTACTGTGAGATATTGCTTTTTCCTTCACTCTATATCCACGTCTTCATCCATATTCTTAGAACAAAAGCTGTTAAAACCTGCAAAGGGGCTTTTCCTCCTGTGAGCCATCTGAACCTGGAGGGTTCAACTTCAGTTTCACAGGAAGAAAATTAAGGCGGGGGGGGGGGGGGGGGGGGCTTCTAGTTTTCAACACAGCAGCCAGTCGGATCCATGTGGGTCGCAGGATTAAGTTGAACAGATCACTCCCCTTTAATGCAAACGGACAAAAGAAGCAAGTACACCTATCCAATATGTTCAGCTCCCAGGTGCAGGAGACACATTTGATGGAACACGTCTGGAGCGCTGAAAAACGGATGCAGTAATTGATAAAGGCATACAAATAGAACGGTTTTCAATCTGCAAAAAAAGCCGTTATCAAACTGAGATGTCAGCTCGAGCATCTCCATCCATCATTCTACAAGCTTATCAACATTATATGCTTTCTCTAAAATTGGATAAGACGCCAAAGCAGCAGCATCGCCACTAACCTGAATGCACATATATAGAGAGATGTGTACAGGCAGTGTGCCTGTAAACACTTTAACATGGCTATCCTACATGAGAACGCATTACATAAGAGACTCAGCCCATGGAACGATAAACCCACCCGAGCTGTAAACGTATCTGTCAATATCAGTATTTTTTAACAGCATTCAGAGTTTAGCGGATGTGGGCAGGTTCTGCTTCTGTGTTTTCTCTTGCCCTTTATCCTCCTCATGTCTCTGAGTTAAAGTGCTCACAAGAAAAGAAGAAATATCTCTGTACATATTGCACAAATAAAAAAAGGAGGTTGTGCATGCTGAGGAAGGAGGTCAAGATGAAGTGTTGTTTGAAGTGTGTGAAGAAATGTGAGGAAGCTTATTGACAAAAGATCTCTTGACTAATTCATGCACCTTTGAGACGCCCCCTCGCTTCAGCTCGTCAGTTTCTGTCTACTGTCCAGTCGCACACAATATCAGACCGAGAGGTAAAAATGATAAGGAACGTCAGTCAATCCTGCTCCGGCCCACGAATGAGGTGAAGACTGATGAAAGGTTTGTATCTGTTCAGAGCACAATATCTGAATAATGTTTATATTTTCTTACATATTGCATCCACCACAGCTGATTTTAGATTTAGATCGACTTAAAAAAAACAACAACAAACTTGTAGTTAGATGATGAAAAGGAATCTGGCACCTACTGGCCAGGAATCCAGAATGACACAAATGATAATGAGTACTGATTAAACCATCCTTACCTGAGGGGTTGAGCAGCCGCCATGTGATTAGAGGGTCCGGCCTGCCACTGGCCAAACAACTGAGTGTCATGTTGCTGCCCTCGTTCACTGTGATGTCTTCTGACACCTTGTAGATGTTGGCTGGAACTGCAGACACAAGAGGTATGAAGAGCAAAGTGTTATTCATCTCACTCAGACCGAGATCTGGAGGCTCAACAACTCCAAGGTGTAGATGTTTTTTGCTATTTTATTTGCATAACTTGAAAAGCAATCGAGTTATATTCATCTTTCTGTTAAACAGAGTTCAACTCAACAAAATGACTGAGACAAAAGGACACTGCTAGTCTACCGCGGCACTATTGGAGCTTACATATGAACACCAGCTGACCGTGATTCTCTCAGTGAGAGGAAGAGTTTAGAAAAACTTTGGAGAACTTTTTTTTTTTCACACTGCTATAGCCCTCAGAGGTACTTACGGAAAAGCTTTTCAACCCAGGATCCAAATAAGCAATTTAATCTTTAGCCCTGGGACCTGAGCTCATGAAAACAGATTGCTTCCCGTGTCACACGGGGAACCCGGAGACACTTGGCTCTAATTCTGAGTTCAGACACCTTCAGAAGAGTTGGCTTTCATATCAAATCAAAATGTAGAGGGGTAAAATGAAGAATCTGTTCGTGTGTGACACAGATGTTCAAAGTAACACGGGGCTATTTCGTCTCACCATCTACTCCCACTCACACACAAACAACATGAAACCTAGAGAGAGGGAGAGGGAGGAACCCTAACTCTGGTAAGAACAATTCAGGCGAAATTAAGAAGGCACAGTGTGTTTTAAAGCGAGTCAGCAGCAAAGATGCAATCAATCATGAAGGACTACAGGGGGCATACATCACTGTTTGCACAAACTGTGGGTGAAGTGGTTGGGATATACGATTCCAGATATGAGGCTAGAAATACAAATAATGATCAATAACTCTGGAATATGATGAATGTGCTTTTCTCTAAACTTGTGATAAGCGGACTTATTATTCTAATTTCTGGTATGCATGAATGTATGTGTGTGTGTGTGTGTGTGTGTGCATAAGATTCCTTTAGGGTGGACACGCATTGGGCTGTGTCAACTCACTACATTTAACCCTATCATTCCAAGTGAAGTACTGCATACTTCAACGTGTTTGACCTGGTGGTGAAGTAACTGTTCTGTGCAAAGATATCAGTCAGAAACATTTACTTCATGGAACTGACCATTTAGTGAATAGAGAGAATATCGGATTTTGGCACCGATTCTTTGAGCAAACTCCAAGAATCCAAGCTGTTCCCCATAATAAACACACATGCACATGAAGTTCTTGTTAAATCAACAACACCAATAATATAGCAAATGAGTAGGAGGCTGGGGTGGTAATGGGAATTGTGGCACTAAACAGCGTTTGGTTTTTAATCTGACTAATAGTGAGAAGTGTCAATTGTTGTTATAATGGCCTTGCACCTGCATGGATTTATTTTGAATGCAGCCGTTTCCCCTGAAAAACGTGTCTATTTTATAATAGCTGGAAAAAAAAACAACATGTGCAAAAAGGTGCAAAGAGTTGATTTTCACGAGTGCTTTGTCTAAAACCACGGGATGCTTGAGCCTGTGGAACGTTGTGCTGGAACGTTCCACTTCCGATCTCTAGTTCCTAGCCTTAGTTCAGCCAAAAGCAGCTCGACCTACGATCCACTCGTGAATGAATTCCTCCCCGTACTGTGTATCGAGCACATTCACAGTATCAGCTTGTGATTCACAGTCAGTTGACAAATGATCTGCAGAAATCCTTGTGCATCAGCTTGACAACAAGTCGAGGAAAGTTTGTGCAATGTGACCCTGCCATTGTCCCGTACTAACCCAGAGGGTAATAATGCTTTGCAAACAACGAAGAGCTGCACTAAAAATAAATGTTACATTTGGGTTTCATGTTTGTACACCTGATTGGGATGTAATAGATAATTTAGAGGCCTTTCTTAAACACATCAAACAACTCCTCTCCAGCACGCCATGCTTTATTCAGCAATTGTTTTTTGTCTCTCTTGCCTCCATCGTTGTGGTGCCTGAGGCTTTTCCAATGTCAATCAGTTGAAGTGTGAATTTAGGAGGTGGAAATATGTGCCAAAATTTAATTTTTTTGCATCAGAGTGTGTGGCTTTGACCTCTGCACATGCATGGTAGTGCAATAAAGCTTAATTGGCATGATTAGAACAACAGTCTACACACATCAGATTCACATTGATTTATGCATCCGAATCATTTACGCATTGAAAGCAGGGTTGGGAGGTAAACCGTTAAAGCTCATGGGTTACCTGCTTAAACGTGTCAACAGCAGCCCAATCAGTTGCAACAAGGCTGGTGTGGAGAGTAACAGACTCTGCCAGCTCTCAACAACTGTTGTCAATTTGTCCATAAACAGGGCACTTAAACCCCAACTGCTCCAGTAAAGTTACTCAGCGGCCCTACAATAAAGAACGCTATCGCCTCACTCCTGTTGTGGGAGTTATCGGTGCCAGCAGGGCTTTTTCTTGCCATGAAGCACGTTTACGGGTTTTGTAGCTCTAATTTTGGTGCCTATATGAAGCAGCTTTAAAGACTTATCTCGACTTACTCCAATAAACAGCATTGAGGTTATTGTTTTGCCTATAGGTGACTGTGAAATATAAAATATTTATACTGAAAGCATTCAGGAGTCCCTAAGTTGTAAACATATTTGTGAGCGTTATGCATTATGTGGGAATTCATATGCTATCTAAATCTGCCCCTTTCCTCCATATCGACCTTGTTTTCTGAGAAACAACATTTCAGTGCTTGTCTCTTTATGATTGTTTCTCCAGCAAGGTAATTATTCAAGATTTGTCTCTGTACAGCATCACTAACAGCCTCCCTCCCTCTAACCTCTCTCTCTCTCTATCTCACACACACACACACACACACACACACACACACACACACACACACACACACACACACACACACACACACACACACACACCTCCAAGTAAACCATCTCTCTAATACCAACTGACAAGACTTTGACAATCGTGCCAAACAGCATTTTAAATCAAGTCATACAGAGGTATTGCTGTAGTCAAATGACCAAGCCAAAATGAAGATGGGGTCACGGGTGGTTGGGTGGGGGAGGGGCTCCATTGACGTGACAAAGAATCCAATTGGCTTTTTTTTTTTTTTACCTCAAAAACAACCAACGCTGGGAAGATGATTGGCTGAGTAGGATGTGTGACTGGAGAATTAATCCTCGCCAAGCGTAGATAAAAAACGGTCCGGGTGAAAAACAACTGCTCATACTCTGATAACCCTGCCACCTCTATAAATGGGAAGGGAAGGGAAGATGGTGGAGAGAAGCTGAAAAGGGGAGGAGAAGATGAAAGGAAGACAAAAGTGAAGGAGAGAAGTGTGATATGTCTTATAGTGCCATATAGCGCCTGGTGTCCAGCTGACAGCAATGACGGGGGAGGAAGGAGGAGAAAAGAGTGATCTTAGTCATAGGTCAAGGAACAATGTTGGAAAGGGCATCTATTTGAAAAGCACTTTACCTCGGCAACAATGGACCAATTCCACGGGGACACACTGCACTCTCTACTAATGTCTCTCCCATGGCTGGGTTTTAGTGAATTATGGTATGGACACAAGCGTGGGCTAAAAACACCCACATTTAAGATCACTGTCGCACATTTATATGTACTCTCAGACCTTGGAGAAGACATTTTCAAATGTATTCCGTTTTGATTTCATTATTCTCATACACTCCCCAAAGTAGAATTACTTCCATTCATTGCCAAAAATAATAAATCTCTGATGAAAAACGTTATACACACACTGACCTTGCTTTCAACTCTAATTTCAAACTTCAAAGAAAGAAAGAAAGAAAGAAAGAAAGACAGATAGTGAGAAGGAGCAGAGAGAGCAAGAGTAATTAGGTCTGGACTGTGTTTGCAGGTTTGTGCATTAACTGTGCGCCCGCATAGAGAAGGGAGAGAGAGAGAGAGAGAGAGAGAGAGAGAGAGAGAGAGAGAGAGAGAGGGGGAGAGGGAGAGGGAGAGAGAGAGAGGGAGAGAGGGAGAGAGAGAGAGAGAGAGAGAGAGAGAGGGAGAGAGGGAGAGAGGGAGAGAGGGAGAGAGAGAGAGAGAGAGAGAGAGGAACCTTTGCATGACTAATCACTCACTTTCTATTACCGGTTATATTCAATTGCACCTATTATTGTAACCGTTGCCAATAGCCTATATTTTAATCTAGACAACATTGTGAATAGGTCTTCAAATGTTTCTATTGCATGGAACCTCCCAAATGAATGGGTTTGTGTGGGGCTGCAATTAAGGGCTACACATGTCAAGACCATTATCGATGAAAGTACTCCACGTGTGTTTAAAGCAGTTATTAACCATTCAACCCCTAATGATGCTGCGCTGGCTCTGCACCATTACATTGTTGAATTGGAGGACGCGTAACCTTCAGGTTGATCCTTTAATTTGAGGTGAGAGGCTTTCATGCAGTTTAAAATCAGCCGTGGATGACTGATAATGGAGAGTTTGTCCTTGATTTTTTTTTGAATGCCAAAAAAACTATCTGCAATTGTGTGTATTCGTTCAAAGTATTGACCTTATACTACCAATGAGCGTTAATACCAACGCAGGAAGTAGTGCCCTATGTAATGATGCAGAAAGCAAGGATCAACAGGTTGTGGTGGTGAATGGGTGTGTAGCACATTTCATTTAAATGCAGACCAGAGTTTTCAAAATACCACAGACTTATAATTAACATCTACATTTTAACGTAACTGCACTATATAACCAAGTGTTGACCCCTGACCCTTATGTTGACAGTCTCTAACCTTAACAATATGGTCGCTGCCATGCACAGATATTGCAGAAAGCAAACATTTCATTTGGCATTGAACGTGACAAAATGTAGTCCAGGGGTTCTGCAGAATCATCCAAAACTGAGGTTCATGTCTGGAACAATGTAATCACCCAGTATGAACAAGACAGTTGGTATGAATGCTGCATGCATATGCATGGCTGTCTGCCACGAACAATGGTACATCCTACCTGCTTCACATCTGCTCCTGCACAAACATGCTCATTTACAAGGAAATAAATGCCCCAATTTGACCATATGGTAAAATGCTAATATGCTAATAGCAGCCTAAATGTGGGACTTGAGCAATTAGGAAAGAGACAACCTTCAAGGACAAAGAGGTTGAGATTCTGTTAAATTAGACTGTCTTGTCTAATTTAACAAAAGGCAGAGCACAGGGAGGACAATTAATGTACGTTAACATCGGTGTACTAATATTGATATATATGTAAATAAAAATGCTATAAAACATAGTATAGTAAAACATAGCCACAATAAAATGCAAGGGCATCATCCCTGATTGACAAAGAGTGCATTTCTGTCAACCACAGATGAGACTGCAATAATAAAATATTGCTGGGCACATTTACACCAAGCAGACTGGTAAACTGCACTTTAAGAGCAGAAAATAACTCGTCACTAAACCAGAGCCCTTCGTCTCTACTCGGGATAGAGGAACACATTTTCACACTTTCTCTTTCCCGCTGGGCATTTCTCCCCCCGTCTGTTCTCTGTTTCTTATAATCGCAGGCTGTGTTCTCTGATGTATCAACAATACGCCAATATATTAGCTTGGTCCATCTCAGCATGCATGCATACTGAGCATGAAATTAGCTTTTTGAACAGAAGCAGGGAAGGCAGCAGGCAATACAGGACGCAACCTCTCCCACCCAGACCTCTGTCAGATGGCTTTATATTCAAGTTAACCTGTTCATTGTAATTCAGGGATTACTGCGCCGAACTCTATTCCACTCTTAAGAACACAAAGAGGACACGACAAACAACTCGACGGCTTTGGGCTTTGACTGTGGAATTCATTCTCTTACAACAATATATGTACATGTGACTTTATGGACTCACGCGTACGAAGCTCTGTTAAAATACAAGAACTTTTAGGAGTCAAAGGGAGTATATCTTTTACAAGCAAAGGAATAGTTTGTTTATATAAGACATTAAAGTATTGTACAGCAATAAATCATCTATACCGTTATGGGTTCTGTGTATACCAATTTACATGTTTTGTAGCTTTTTGTTCCCCCTTCGGCTCATTTTGCTCCCGCCTACATTTACTCCCCGCTGGCTCTCAATGTGACATTCGGAGAAGTGATGTAGCGGTGAGGGTAGAAGAGGCGTGCGATTATGCTGAGCAAATTTAAAGCCATTACAAGATAATCAGGGAAAAAGCACTCGCAGCTCCTGAGCTTTTAGCGCTTGGAAGCTTTGCTGCCAATTTGCTTGCTTTCTTCGAAAACAAGGTCAGCCCGAAAAAAACCTCCCCCAGAAAAGAACAATATGACCAGCCTGTTGTTGGCCACCAGGGTGGCTCCTGTCACAACTCAGAGATTGAACAACGTCAGCCTTAAAACAAGCCGTGTGCTGTGCTTTAACGCTGGTGTGAGTTTGTGTTCCGACTGGTGTGCGACAGATATTCCTGCATCACCACTTTGGACACCTTGACCTTACAGAAACTATGAGAGCGACAATCAGGGACTCTTGACCGGACTACTATCAATCGTCCTCTCTGGATTTGTCCGTTTAAAGTCAAAGGAAGAGGAGAAGCACACACACACCCACTCTTACATGGAAGTGTTTGATGAATCTAAACCCTTACACATTTCATGATTTACTGAAAGACTTTCGAAAGAGGAAAAGAGGAGCATACGGAAACGAGCAAAATGTAATCGCTGTGCTACATCTCCAACTGTCTGCGACGTGCTCGTGTTGGTAAAGAATATCTCTTTAGATTAACACTAAGCCTTCTGGCTGGGCTGTCAGTTGTAGTCTCATGACAGAACCATACACTCACATTACCTGCATGCATAAGCAAGTGCAGCCGCAAAAAAAAACACATTTAGTTTTCTGTAGCTGAGACAGTACGTCCCCGTACTGCGAGACTCACTGTTAATATGCACCATTAATCCTTCAATTATTCATGTTGACACTGTTACTTGACGTAATGACAAGATACAGTTGCATTGCATGAGCTGCACACACACACACTTGTACACGTGTTTTGCCCGTTATATCAGGTCACCAGAAAAGGAGCATCTTTCTCATTTGATCCGAGACCTCGAGGTGTGTTTCCTGCAGCGACACACACCTACACTAATTCCTTTCTGTCTGGCACTGCAGAATATAAAGGAAAGATAATGCATAGGTGGGAGAAGTGGGCTGACGCTGCTGTTCCTGCTAGTGGAGAAGAAGCTCAAGTGGCCTGGCAATGCCAGTGGGCCTTCCCCCCCCAACCCCCCTGCACTCTTAGCTGTTTCGAAAACAGGAGAGAAGGCGAGAGAGGTGATGACAGAGAAGAAGACGCCACCTCCTCCCTATCCCCAATCGTAGCCGTCAGCAGCGGCAGTGCTTTAAAAACCCGAGACGCCTGCGAGACTTTCAAAAGGAAGCACAGAATATGAGACAGATGTAATGGCCTGCTGGAGGCGCAGATGGAAGCGAGGGAGGGGAAAAAACCGAGCCTTTTCTGTGTATTTCCGAAAGGAGGATTTTCTGCATTTTGAGAGCCGTTGCTGATATGCAGACCTCGCTCTACCAAGGTGATTAATTAAGGAGATGGTTTTTCAGTCCGTCTTTAGAGGTGTTCCTCCAATGAGGGTCCCCCAAGGGCAGCAACTTGTAAATAACACAAGCATTTAATTGGTGTTTCCACCGAAAGAGGGAAAACAACAGAGTTAAAGTATATACCTGCAAGTTTTTTTTTTGCTAACAAGCTCAACACAGGCAGCCAGGGAGGGTCAAATAGGAGAGAATGCTATACAGATTGTATTTTTTTTTTTTTCATGAAACCAACTAATGGCAGCTCTTATGAGAAATGCGAGTGTTTCCTTATACGCTGTAATTCTTATCTTGGCCTAACGGAGGTACCTCCGTAAATCCCTGGCGTCCTTTGAGAGCCATAGCTTTGTACTTTAAGCTTGGCATGCACAAAGTGTTGAGGGCTTGCCAAAAAAGGCATAAAAACGAAGATTTTGCATCCAACCCATCAGATGATTTAGAGGCTTACGATATCATACCGCTCATGTTAATGAGAAAAACAAAGATGGCCAGACGAGCTAAATCCAAGGTTACAGAACCTGCAATGGTTTCCAAGGTACCGATTCTTAAACTGTTTAATAACGCTTCCTGCCCTTTGCTCCTCCACTTTCAAATACCATCCCTCTTTATGTCGCTTTGTCCCGACAAGGGTTATTAAAGATCACAAGCCCTCCCACAACCCGGGCAGCTCAGCTCTAGATGCCTTTTACACCCCACCACTTCCCACTTTCTTTCCAATGTGAAACCTTCTCTTATTCCAAAACCAAATATTCACAGCTGTCCAACAGATTTCCTGTATTACAACACAATAGTAAACCTAGACAGCGTGTTATCGATTTCTGCAAACTCAAAAAGTGAAACGAGAAGTGCAAAGCAACAACATCTCTCACTTAGGCATTAAAAGGGGGGTCTATCAAATTACAGCTTGACTTATGGTGGCATTCAAATGGCCTTTCAGCGTAATTCCCCTGATCCTTGAAGACACTCAAGGATGTTCTGTGGAAGTCAAACCAGCAATCAGCACGAAACAATATTACCTGATTTGCCCCCATTCGCTATAATACACCAGATTAAAGTGCACCCCATTACGGATAATGGGGAGCGTGTAAGTGTGTATATTTCTATAAGGGCGTTTAACTGTGTGTGTGTGTGTGTGAGAACATTAGCAATTCAGACCGCTCCTCAGACTTGTGGCCTCCAGACTCCTTGGTTAGCAGTCATTAACTTTTAACCTGAAATCGGGTCCAAAGGTTCTTTATTTAAGTCAGCAGCTTCGTTGATGGACTCCCCCCCACTTCAACGCTAATGACAGGACAAGGAGCAATGGGATCAATGCGCGAAAGCCACCTGACAAATAACAATGCAATCTGCATATCAGGATGCAGATATTCTAAGCGATTTAGCATTACTCTTGCATGAAAAGGATAAAGACAGGGACAGACCCGTGGAGCGTCCATGTCTGGTGAATGCCTGTGTCCGTCACGTTCCATGCCCTTAAGCCAAAATTGAGATAACCCTTATGACATCATCAGGGTTGTTTTTCTCTTCATGATCAAAATCCCGATATGGATACTTCTCAGACAGCAGCAAACATGAAATTACATGTTCATGTTGTGCCAGAAGACAACATCTATCTCGCCCATTCATCATGGCAGTGGATTGCCCCTCTCTCCCCAGCTGATGTCCTCTTTCTGCTTTATTACTCGGTTTCAAACAACACAAAAGCGTGAAAGTAAAATTTCTCTCCAAGTGCTATTTCTGACTGTGACTGTGGAGCACATTGCTCTTCCACCTGCCCCTGTAATCCACATGACAGTCAGCGGCCTGGCCTCTGGTATTCCCCCCCCAATGGTCTGAATAGGACTTAACAGGATGAGAATCCAACATGAGAATCCTCACTCCTGATCCACACAACACGGTAAGCACTTAAACAGTGTGAGCACTACACTACACTACATTCACAACACAGCACAGGCCGAACCCAGGCTGTCACGGGAGTGTCATGAGCTGCTTTCCATCTTCTCAGTTGTTATAGAATTGGTGATTGAATACCTTTAGATTTGACTAAGTTGTTGGACAAAACACCCAATTTAAAGATGCCTTCTTGGGCTCTAGGTAATTGTGAAGGGGATTTTTGTTTTACATCTATCAATAGAAACATACAAGCACAGGATTAAAAGATAATAGAAATAATTTTGACGCACTACATTAGTATATGAAAATTCATGAGCCACCGCCGATAAAACTGCTGAAAGGTAATACAGGATGAAAAATAAGGATTATTATTGATGGGATAATCTAGAGCAGACAGAGTTCGCACAATTTTCAGAGTGTTTCATTGGCTCCGAAAAAATGGAAACGAAGGGCTGCCATTGTGTTAGTGCTGATTGGATTCCAGATTCTGTAGACTCTCAACCAGCTTGTTGATGCTCACTGTGTGAAGACCTGTGAACAGCTGGTAGAGTGCAGAGCACCTGACACACTCAGCTGGAAACCACCCCACAGAGCTACTCACACACACACACACACACACACACACACACACACACACACACACACACACACACACACACACACACACACACAGAGCCTCTGATTGGGCTCACAGCCGCTGCTGCTGCTGCTGCTATATCGGCTGATGTGTGTGTGTGTGTGTGTGTGTGTGTGTGTGTTCGCCATTGCGCTTTTCCTCTCGCGTGTCTCTGTGGGTGCCACTCGCTTGCCTTTCAACTTCCTCATCTATGAACTCTTTTTGTCTCTCATGCAAACGTGCACACTCGGATGCAAATATTCATGTTGTGTACGTACACACAATCTTGGTCTCTTCTTGTCTCCGTCTGCCTCCCCATCCAGCCTTGCACTTATGTCTTCAGTCCTCTGCTGGCATTTTGTCTCCACGACTCCTGCCTCATCACTGTCACTCTTCCCCAGTCTCCTTTCCTCCCTCTGTCTTTCCTTCTCCCGGTTGCTGTGCTTTGCCCCGAGCTGCAGTCTAATGAGCAAGTGGCTGGTGTTGGGGAGAGAGAGTTTCCCTGCTCTGATGAGAGATAACAAGCCCGTATGTTACTTACCACAGTGGCCGCTGCAGCAGCCGACCAGTGCCAACTCTGAAAGACCCTCCCATGGGGAAAATATTTCCTATTAAATCCGTAGCTGCGCCATCAAAGTGCTGGGATGAGGCATATGCTCAACAACACTCAGCTACTGTGGCTGTGAGACACCTATGCAATAGAGAGCAGCATAATATAATGAAGAGTCATAAATATTTCCCCCCATAAGTGTTAAGCTATTTCTTTCTCATTAGTGAGATGTATTTTTAGTTCCTCGGAGGGCCTCCGTTTTGATTACAGTGCCTGTGTGCTTTGAAGAGCTGAAACTGAGTGTGGAATACGGCAATGCAGTATAGCAATATGAATACCTTTAAGTCCCTTTATAGAAAGTCAATTTAGTCTGATTATTCAAAAATAAATAGAGTCAGATGACAACATTTCTGACAGCTTTCTCACAAAACGTGTGCTCAAATACTTCAATGGCATCCAATGACTAACCACATATTGAAAACAGTCAGCATCCGTTTTCAATCACATAAACTTGCCCGAACACCAGCATTTTTGAAAAGCAGCCCTCCGTCAAAAAGGCAACAAGGCATATGTTCCATCGCGGGAAGTTTTAGGCGGCCCTCCTGCCCCACAGACGACTTGGTATGTGAAGCACTGCACCAGCACTGGCTACCATATGGTCCAACTAAACAACGTGCCAGACACTGGGAGAGAGCGCAGCCAAGCACACTCACTAGAAAACACTGAGGGCGAGTACACAATCCATGACGGATGTCGGCCAATGAATTTCACGAGTCTCTTTGAAACACTCCTGACATAGACAATGTCAGGAGCTGGTTGTAGACAAAGAGTCTACAACCAGCGAGGCTGTACGTAGGCACAGAGTCTGCTGCGCTTTGGGCTAAATGCTGCCTATGGTGTACATGCTAACATGCTGATGTTTTGCTAATTTACCTGGTTGATCATGTTGGTTTAGTGCGCAAGCGTGCTAACATTTATCAACTATTCCCTAAAAACTAAGTACAGTAGACGCTGATGGGAATGTCATTAGTTTAGCGTGGATTTGGTCATAAACCAAAAATAATTGAAAATTGTACTATTAAAAAATGTACCTGATGATGTCGGTAGATTACCAAAGTTATTAAAATGAGCAGGAACATTTTCACCAAATTTCATATCAATCCATGCAACAGTTGTTGGGACAGTTTATTACCTCATGGTGGCACTAGAGGAAAAGTAAGAAGCTCACCAGCAAGTCAGTAAGCGTCTTCGTGTCGAAAACATGAACGTCTGTAGAAATGTCGAGGCTATCCGTCTGCTTGTTGTTATTTGATATTTCGGTCTGGACCAAAGTGGCGGACTGTCCGACTGACAGCTGAAGAAACTGACATTGCCTTCCCTCAAGCTACCCTGCTAGAGTTGCTAAAGATAATGCATGGTTCATACTCCTATTGCAAGACAGTCTGCACTTCACTTTCCTGATTGCTGACAGTAGAGAGAAATAGAGGAAACGGTAGGAAAGTAGTTTGAACCCACATGGGCCCGAGCAGTGCTGAGCTTGGTACAACCGAGCCATCAGGAGGCGTCTGAAATCAGATATCTCTCTCGTGTGCGTTTAGCTTGTGCCACTGACACACACAGCAAGTGCGGACAGAACAACGACGGCTCATTCTCATGATGTTCTCTCCCTTTCACGTGCCTAAATGGTATCAATAGGTGGAAGCCGTTCGCAGACCACTTGCACTCACCCGCTGCGGTCTCACAGGTTAAAAATGAGCAATTTCTGCTAATACTCAGCACCTTGTGTTCAGCATTGTTGACACGTCTCTGAGTGGCACCCCCACAACTCTGCTCTTATCCAGCCCATGGTGATAAAAGTGGGATCAGGGCCTATAGCTGTGGGATTGACCTGAACACCAGCGGGGCTGAGTGGCAGAAACGTTCACACACAAAACAACACACACTCACACTCACACACACACACACACAGCAGGTGACCCGGTAGTAATGTAAGGGCACAGACATTGAAGAAAAGGTGACGGAATTCTATTCAGCCACAGTGGGGTGAAATGTTGAAAAGGACACAGTTGCAACACAGAAGGACAGTCCTATATGTTTACCTATACAGGCTTAGTACTATATGTTGTGACACACACTGACACAACGTCTACACACCCCTAACCTCGTCTTTTCCCTTTGGAGAACGCAGGTGAGGTCAGGTTTTAACTGTGCCACTCAATCTCACTTCCAGAGGCATTCACGAGCACGAGGAGCCCCGTGCCAAAGGGATGTCCATCTCCTCTGACAAGCTCAGGTCACATAGCGGATAGAAAAAGATGGAGGGAAAGGATGCTGGCACTTCTATACAAGTAATGGGTATGTGTGTTGGGAACAGAGGCAATAGGAGAAGAAATATTGTTCCTCTGTATCAGAGATAAGATCGAGGAGACAGCTGTGCAGAACTGATGGCCACTGGCTCGCCTGGTTAGCCTGTGAAATATGGCCCCCATGACTCACCTGCAGCCCCTGTCAATACCCCTGCTGTCACGAGTGTCCATGGGATGGCCCCATTTAAATGCATGGGAGCACCTCTCACAGCCAGCATAAAGAAGATTAAAGGAGACTGCTTTTTTTTTAAAGATTCAGTATAAGCAACATAAGCTCAGCAGCCCAGGAAGAACAGGGGAATGGTAAATTGTTTCTTTCATTAAAACTTCAAGGAGTCAGTTTCATTATGAAGGTTCAAAGGCAATGGGAAATGTGTGTGGCTGCTTTCTCCAACTCTCTCTCTCTTTATGTGTGTCTTTTTTTTCTTCTTCATCTAACTGGGTAGAAACATGGAATAATGGGCGATGTGACAACGACATGTAAACCTTTCCCTGGGGGTGCTGGTGTTTATGGCCGGTCTGCCGTCATGCTCACAACAGGGATAAGGAGGCATGGCGGGGCTTACAGCTGGCCTTCACACAAGCCAGTGCTTCTGCACGGTTTACTGCAGGCTTTTCAAATACCTGAACCATGGATTTTGATTTCCTCTTAATTTCCTGAATGTTTATAGGCTAAAAATAAGGCGCCGCGAGTGTTTTCAGAGATGGGTAAATCAACTGTGTAGTAATGCTTTAAAAGCTGCACTGATCAATATTTTCTGTTAACAATGGATCAAATGACTATGTGTAATGTGAGGGGGGGGGGGGGGGGGGGGGTGATAATTCTCTTTTCATCCAACTCTGCAGTTCCTCGGCCTACAACTGTACTGTTTTGGTTCAGTCTCACCGCTCCAGTAGAGCCGTTCCAGGTCACAGCAGGTGGCTGGTTTCAGTCCAAACATCCAAACCTAATACCCTACCTGTCCGGCGCCACACAGCAGATCAAGTAAGTGACTGGCTATTGGACATAGTGGATAATTGATCAGCTAAAGAGCCAGACATTTCCCTTAGGAGGTGGTAGTGACCAAAAACCGACTTAAAAGAGAGTGTATATGTGACTTCTTCAGTTCGCCGAACACGGACGTGGATGTGTGAATAGAACAGTGTACTACCACACTTCATAAAACATGTCATTGTTGTGTTTACAGTCTGCCCTGCAATAGGAGTAAAATATATTAATGCAGCCTTAAAAATATACATTATATAAAATGATTTAATTAAAAAACAAATATTTGAACCCAATTCTTCACGCAATCCAGAGTTTGTGCGACACACCCCTTTAGCTCCTTTTTCCAATCAATCGTGGACCATGTGTCTGTCTAGACACATAAACAGCATTAATAAAAACACATACCTGTGTTGATATCTTTCATATTTGCAGTACAGGTGGCATCAAGGGTGGTGTATGCAGTAAACAGTTGGACACCGGACAGAAACTAAATTGTATTCAAGGCCTCGAGTGCCATGCTCCATGCACTCCTTTGATGCCGGTAAGCCCTCGACAAGCGATAGCTTTGCCTTCAATGAGAGGTTGCAAATGGCTTCTGCATAGCAAGGAAGACTTTCTGTTGAAGTGTTTGCTTTTTTTTTCTCCCTTTGGTGAATGGAAGCTTCATTGCTCTCTCTCTCTTAACATGCTTTTTGGTAAGAAGTGATCATCCAGCAAAGAGAATGTAGTCTGAACTCCTCCATGGCTCGCGGCGATACAAGCAATAATGTGTATGTGGGTGTGATCACGAAGCTGTAGCAGTAGAGCCAGACAGACTGCCGATATCTAGAATTAATGATAGCCATACCTAGTCTGCACTTCCCTCCGCATCGCTTTCAATTCCTCTGCCTTTCCCCCAATCTTTCTATCTCCCCTGCTATTAATATAACCCCAAGGTTAGTGTGAGAGGAAGTAACAAAACACCTCAGCAACAGCACAGATAAGGGGTGGTCCGAGACGTGGAAGTGTGAGAGGTGTGCCGGGGAGTAAGAGGTCGTCGTGATGAGAAGAGGAAGAGAGAGGAGCACAGTGGATAGATGGCTTCACAGGCACAGCTGAAAGGTTCTGATTGTCCCATGATAATTGTTAAAAGGTCAGTATCCTTCTCGCCCAGACTGTAGAGTGAAGATATGCGCAAACACAAAGACTACACATTCGTTGGCGCACACACACACACCTGCCCCCCCTCCTGCTCGGGTGCTCTTTGCAGTGACACGGCTGCCTTTAGAGAGTTCTGTGGATTAGGCTCCTTAAATATCACGGCATTGTGATACAGGGTTGGAAGAAATGAAAGGAAGAAAAGATGGATCAGTGTGGAAGAGGGCGCATTTGATGCTTCCTATCTTTTAGTCCTGAATTCAGTGATGCTTAGTGGAGATAAACGTTGCTTCCTGTGGCTGTGTTAGAGTCAATAATGAAGTTCAAAGCAAACTGTAAGAGCACTTACAGATACAAAATAAAGGTTGAAACAGGGGAATGTGTTTAGAATTGGAAAACAAACTATCTTGTTTATGAGTCTAGGAATAAATACAACTATAACATTGCACCAGGTTGTAATTGTATTTTTCTGATTCGGTGCCGTGGCAAAAACGACGCAGACACACACACACACACACACACACACACACACACACACACACACACACACACACACACACACACACACACACACACACACACACACACACACACAACATCCTGTTCTTGCATTGATTCAGTCAATTCTCCATGCTCCAGAGCAAGTGTCTGCAGTACATTAACATTAACCACTTCTCAATGGTCAGAACATGGCTCAATGGGTAGAGAGGGTTGTCCGGTAACCGCAAGGTCGGCGGATCAATCCTTGGCTGCTACGTGTCCTATGCCGAAGTGTCCCTGAGCAAGACACTGAACCCCTAACTGCGCTCCACGGGCGCTTCACAGCACCCCACTGCTCCCAATAAGCTAGGGATGGGTTAAATGCAGAGGTCAAATTTTGTATATTTGTACATGTATATGACAATAAAATCTTAACTTTTAACTTTAAAAGCCAGGGAACAGCTGCTTACAGAACTATTCACTTTGCTGCTTTATAGTCACTCTGTTTCTGTGACATTTATGCCATCTGCCTTGGAGGGAAAGCTGCTCGCAAGGAAGGTTTGGGTGATAACTTGCAGATTTAAGAGCAAATCAGGATTGACTAACCAGAATGGTTCTGGTCATAAACACGACAGAATGTAGATGTTGTATTGAAAAATAGGCAAGAATATACAGTCCAGTGAATATGACTTATTGTTTTATCTGTGCTGCACTGTATTCAAAAACTAAAGCAATGTAAAAAAAAGAAAAAGAAAAGTTTGACAGGTTTTTATATTAGAATCTAGAAGTTGAGTCATGCATGCGATTTTGAAGGGCTTTAATTTTGAAATGCTACACCTTGAGGTGGTCTGCTATTAACCTGTCGTGAAATGATTTTGTAACTATGCACCATATCCTCTAATCTGAAATTAGACAATTGTCTCATGAATGTGATTTGAAGTTAGCTCATGAATGAGATTTTGAAGGGCTTTGAGTGACACCTTGAGGTGGTCTGCTATTAATAAATCCTCTTAAAAACGAATCTATTTTTTAGGCCTCCGCTCGAAAATTGCATACCCATACTAAAAAGAGTATATCTCTGCAACCACAAGGTCTATTTGAATAATTTTGGTGTTATAATAAAGGGAACACTTGTGAGATTTGTTCAGATGTGTAAATATCAGTATATATGTTACTGGTTAAGAGTAAATGAAGATGGCACACAGCACAAATTAAAAACTTTCAGGTTCGCCTAAAAAAAAAAAGCACTTTCAGGATTATTATTTCTTTGTAATGATGCATCTGGAGGTCTAATCCTCTCCCAAATCATAGCACAATGTGTGAACAGTCTCTCTGAAAAGTTTGACTTTGATAAAGTAAAGCAAAACAAAATTAGAGAGGTTTTAGTACAGAGAGTTAGAGCCAATAGAATTTAGCTATACCGACCAAAATGAGATTGTTAGTCAATCAGAATCAGCAGTGCGCCGTCCTGTGAGAAATGCAGGTTGAGACGCAAAGCGATTCTCAAACTTCTGACACCGACTCACAGCAATGATTTTAGTGAAATACAGGACGTAGCTCTAACATATTTCACCGTGGATTTACCGGGAAAATAAATATATCGATGAAAAACAGCAACGGGAAGAGATATTTTACAACTATCGTTTGATGAAGCGATTTCTGTTGTTGGTGTTCTTTGGCTCATATCTCGCTGATGCTTTGTTGTATCTGGATTTGATGTATATGCCCATAATCAGTGGAGTGTCTGCTTTCTTTTGAGGTATCGTGTATGCGTATTGCATAAAATACCACAGCGGTAGGGCCAGAAATGTGGCGAGTGGGTTGCCTAGGTGGCGCTATATGGATTTTGATATTTGATAATTCATTAGTTGGTGTTTGAGTTGTGTTTGGAGCATGTAAACACGGCTTACATATTCTTTTAGCCCAGGTTCTGCTGTTTAATATGATGTGCAACATCATTATATTCGTTTGTGATAAGTTCATTGTTAGACACGCTGTACGCTAAACTTTCTCCCTAGCCCCCCAATTGGGGGGCGCTCGGGCTTGGCTGCTAAAATCATTTCATATAGGTCAATGCATATGAAAGTGCTGACTTTAATTCAATAGTATCATATCAATGCTGATTTGAATCAGCTGATCAAGCATCACTGTAGTGAAAAGGAAGTAGAGGGGGGGGAGATAAAAAGACAAGGAACCAAGATAGCAGCATATTGCAATTGCCAACCAAAACGAGATCAATACTATTGAGAAGCTTCAAGGAACTCGTGGCATTTGGCCAACAGCCAACACCCACTCTTGTATAATTGGCAGCACAGTTTAGTACACACAGAGAGAGAGAGACACGCATGCACACACACACATGCATTCTATGTATAATCACTTGCAGCAGGACAGTGCATGTCAAAATCCATCAGCTGTTAATGGCTCCTTCGGCCACGATTCAGCTGTCAATTTAATGTGGCTAGTGATTAGACCAGTGATTCGAGACCCTGCACGCTGAAACATGATTCACTTCGCTGGCTGTGGTTACTAATATTTTCCCAACTGGTGAAATAGTCACATCGAATGAACGCTGACTGTTGGATACACTAGTGGAAAGCATAGTTCAACAAGCTGCAATATTTCTGATTGGGGTCAGCAGGCAGTGAGCACTAAACCAACTAAAAGCTAAAAGTTCCACTCCTGTACGATGGGTATTACAAGAGGACCTCGTGAGATGAATGAATCACTCCCCTGCCTCTGCATTTTATAAAAGTTATTTGCATAGCATGTTGAGATTTTGCTGAATTTGCTCAAACACTGCTGCTGTGAATATGTGTTTACAAAAGCTTGTAAGAAAATGACTGGGGTGGGGATTGGAGCTATATTTAGGCTTATGTGTTTGTTTATGAAGCGCCCCTCCCTAACATTACAAACATTTGTCTGCACCTTCTCAATACATTTGTTAAAAAGCTCCCCCACCTTCATTTTTCTAAAAGTAATGTCTTTTTAAGAGTCTTCGGTCATGATAGCTCCTCTGTGAGGCTTTAATCAGGCACAGCAGTGCTTTGAGCTAAATGCTAACATCAGCATGCTAGCATGCCGGTTGAACCGGTATACCGCCCAGCACTACAATGAGGTATAGGCCTCCATTATCATAACTGTCAGACATATATGCCATTCATGATAATCTAGGCCTATACCCCATACTTTGGTAAAGACGCTGTCTGATGATGGCTGATGAAGGCTTTTGGTGTCTATTTTTTTCTATTCTGCCTCTGTTTTTCATGACAGAAATTGTCCTCAGGAACAAGAACAATAAATTGCACGCAGAGTTTGATTCACCGAGGAGCCTTTGTTGTTCACAAATTATAGCCATGACATTTTATGTTGTCATATTTTTCTGATGCATCTGTATTACACCTACTGATTGCTCGGGTGTGAACTGTAACATTCGATGACACTGGGCAGTTTATCGAGTCGTTTTTGAATGCCATTCTTACTTATACAATAGTTTCCTCTCATCACAAAGCATCCTGTCTATTCGTACATGATTTACGCCGTGTGTTGTTTCCTGCTCGCCACTGTGTCACTGTCCTATCTCACTTTGTTTCATTGCCTGCTGTTCATTGTGATGATGTTAGTGGTTTAACCATGTAAGGTTGAGCAATCGCTACGCCGTGCGTGCAAGTAACAATTTGTTTTTCAAATGACTGGCCTGATGGAATAATGCTAAAAAAAAAACACACACAAAAAAGTTAAATGATGTTATTATAGATGTCTGGATATATCCCCATGTTACATTAGTCTCACGCAAATGGATTCAAGAAAGCTTTTGCTGATTCAGTATGACAATAGTTATAAAGGAGTACGTTATTAAACTTTTTAATATGTCAAAAATGTGCCTTTTACAATGGGAGAAATATACTCCTTTCATCTGCACTTTAGGAGAGGAACATTAATAATGACAGCTCAGCAGTTTATATGGGCTGCAGACAAGATTTAACACTGTGGATATCAACACGAAAGCACAGATTGTTCCCCTGTCTGGGATTGATGCCAGACGCAGTCTACAGACTATACTTCTTCCGACTTGATCAAATGGTGGAATGTTTGACTATTTAAAAATCCCATCAATTCAGCACAGTTACAATTTGAATGGGGTGTTATTGGGTTCGAGTTCAAAGTGTGTAAAGTGCATATAAATCTAAAATACCTCTCCATAGTCAACGGGAAACATGTATAGGTTTACTGATTAAAAGAGTGCATTTTCATGATTTCCAACCATTAATCCAGACCATTAATCAAACAATGGTCTGCGCTTATTATAACTACTCACTGACTAAGACGTATGCAGGTATGCGTCGATACACACACATACACACACTTTTCCACAGGTATAAACATCTCTTGACTAGCTAATAGACTTCGCAGACATCAAAGTCAAACCTTTCAAATCCTCACAACACTGGTGTGGGCTTGCCCAATTGGCTAAACGTCTATATATGTTTTTCATAAAAATCTGATTGGGAAGGAAAGCCTACTGTTATTTTGGGAATCTTGTCGTTGTGCGGTGACCCCCCCCGCTGCTTGGCACCACTCGTCTGAGCCCCGCGAGTTCGCTACTTCTTCATCCACCGCAAATTTACTTTGTCTGATCATTTGTTTTCCAATTACGTCGCTGTCCCTGCTAGCAGAAAATTGTCAGCTTTGGTTATGTGAACCCGCTCTTGGGTCTGTAACCAGGGGCAATGTTTGATGCTTGGAACATTTTCATACCCATTAAAAGATGAAGGCAGGGTGAATTATTATCCCGCAAAGTTGATTGGGTTCTGCAGGATTGGTTTAGGTTGCTTGCTGCATGTGATGGCATATACTGGAGCTACACACAGATAACAATTCTTATCTACCCTTTGAAAAAGACTTAAACCTACATACAGAGTAGAAAAAAAGACCAAAGCAAAAGATGAGGTTCAATAAGTGGTGGATTGTTCATGAAGCAGGATTTTACGTCCTACTCTTGTTATTATATAAGCGTTCCGCATTAAGTTGTTTCCTCGTGTGTTCAATGTTTGACCACCATTTAAAAGTAAATGCAAACTTCACGGTCTTTGCGCACGGCAACACATTCACAGTAATTGACGGACACCTAGGGCTTCAGCACCGCACCGCAATTTAGATGAAAGATGCTGAACTGAACCTCAAGGAGAAGATTACACCCACGGAGCGGGTAAATACAAAAGATGAGCATGACAATGGCAGCTAAATTGAATGGGGCTTTGAGAGGCAGAGCAGAGGACAAAGTAGGGAGAGAAAGCAAGCAACAGAATCAATGTTTGGCTATAGCTGTCGCATTAGCCATGATAAACAAGGCCGCCGGCAGAAACTCTGGAAGTCAACGCAGGACATTCCAATGATCAAGCGCGGGATAATCGGACACAATGGATTCTGGGAAGGAGAGGCAATTTGCTGCCATGGATCCAAGAAGCAGAGCATCAATTCACATATTGACCTTTGAAAATGCTATTAATGGATGATATCTTCGCTTCGTAAGCTGGATGGGAAGTTTTCTTGTTGGCTATTGTGTGTGGTGAAATTACACCGTGGTGCATTTCCTCCCCTGATAGCCGGTGTAGTATTTATCTGGGGTCGGGTTTCCCCATCAGTAGTTTTAAAATGGAAAGGGCAGTTAAAACAAAAACAAAATTTGATTGATGAAACAATGAACCATGGTGAAATGTATTGAGCTGCAATAGTAGGTTTGGCACAGTACATAAACAGCACTCCATGTCTTGCTTCAGCATTTCTTCTTGGGATAATGGACAGATGACAGTTGAAGCATTTATAGCTTAAAGCAAAGTATATAAATACCTACACTCTCGCATGCAAGAAAACAAACTACTGTATAGGAGAGCTTACTTTTGAGCACTCAAGGTATTGCACTCTTATCTGTCAGACAGCCTGTTTCTGACAGGTTAAGAGCAATTTCTGTCAACTAGCTGTGACTTTGCAAAACGAGACAACAGAGACTTGGCGATGGCATTTTGACGGATAATGGACTCTCTCACAGCTCAGTATTTTTATTGTTCTTATTCTTTCATGGTCCCAAGAGCTTACCGGCAATTCAAAAACATTTCAGAAGAGAACTAAAAGGTATTCTGACAGTTTACGAATAAATAAATACAAGCAGTCAAAAGCCTGCATCACCGCAGTGGGAAGGAGTAGGGACAGTGGAAATGATATGTGGCAGGTTAAAGGTCATTCTGAGCTAAGATGTTCCAGTAATATATGTACACACACAAAGGCTATAGAGCCCTCATAGACATGCGTATGCTTAGCTTAGCTTAAAGACCGGAAACAGGAGGAAACAGCCCAGCTCGGTCCAAAGGTAACAAAATCCACCTTACGAGCAAATCTGAAGATCACACATTCTTTTAAATTTCTGTTCTGTCTTACATCCAATCACTGTTTTTTTTTCAATGCGCCACAAATGCATGGTACTACCTTACGTACCTTATGTAAATCTGTGGGTTATCGTCACGGTAAGACATTAATTGGTGAGATAACTACTCAATTCTTAAAATGCATCTTTAAACATTTGTGGTGGAATCAGTTGTCCGTTAGTTGAAATGGGATCACTATCAGCAGACTTAATGTCATGGGGAACGACACGATAATGGACAATAGAAAAGGTTAAGAACTGAAGATGACACCTTTTTGACAGCCTTCTCAGGTTCAACAATATGATGATGATATGGTGTTGCTTTCTCCTCCAATCTCAGGAGCTACAACCTTAAAACCAAAGGTAACTTTTTGAAGACATGTTGGAAAGAAAGAAAAAAAAAGAGAAGAAAAAGTTGAATTCCACCCTCTGGGCCTTGGATCGAATCCTGCAGCACGTTCTCAACTTCCCTGCTGTCTTCATTCAGGAGCAATAACTTCCTATTCTTTGAAATGGAAAACTACCGCTGAAGGCTTTTCAAGTGCACTTAATATTCATTTGAACTGGAACAAGAATTTCTGTTGCTGTAGGCGGGCGTTTGTGACATATAGCTATTTTCCTCCTCTCGGTACATATTCATATATTTTCCTTGCCGAAAACCTTAGAGGGACACATTTCAGCATTAAATAATAGAGCGGCGGTGACGCTGATGTATGCTGCTTGTGTGCTGTTGGACAATAATGCCTCTGACTCTCGAGTCATTATGAATACAATTTACAATGTGTTGTAGCCTCTGCTTAGCATTATGTGTTAATTTTAAGTTTGTGTCTTTTCAGCTGGCTGATGGGTAGTTGGTGTTACCTTTGCTGCTGGTGTGCTTGTTCGGTGCCACTTACCTTGTACAATGAGGTAGACCTGTGAGGTCTTGGGCTGTTGCTTAGTCTGTATGGAACAGGTGTACGACCCCTCGTCATACACATCCACCTTCAGACAATACAAGAGAATATTGTGATTTGAATATGTCTTATAACAACACTACTGTAGAGCAGCATGTCTTCCTTTGTGTTACTTTGTTTACAGGTATAGTGCTTTTTTATTTACATTTTAATTATCATAATTCTAAGACAACTTGCTGTTTTACAAAACAACCATATAAATGTTTTATGCCACCTCTTTTGAAAAATTAGTTTGGAATGCTTGATTTATTATTCTCCAGGTTGTTACATGAAGTATTTTTGGTGTGACCCAAATTCAAGGAATAATTTCAGGAGAATACTATTATTTTTTTTCTTGATAATAGTTGTATGAGAAATTTGATATCACTCTCATATTTGCCCATTTAAATATAAGTAACGTCTCCCCCCCTGCTTCTAGTCTTTGTGCTAAGCTAAGCTAGCCATGCTTCCTCCGGCTTCCCACTTAGTGAGCAAACAAGCATATCTCCCAAGATGTTTAACTATTCCTTTAAGGTTTAAGTTATGCTAGCAGATTTGTTTCATGTAAAAACACACACCCCTTTATACAATATGATATCTCATCATGTGTTCCTGGTTGTGAAAGCACAGAGAAAGTGTTAAAAATAGAGCATACAAATATACTCCCTCTGACAACCTGCTGCATAAATAAATGAATAAATGAATGGATAAATATTTTAAAATAACACAACTCCAGGGTCTTAAAAAGCAATTAAGGTCACGTTTCATCCAGTTAATGATGATTCAAATAAAATAAAAATAAAAAAACCAGTCCAGTTTCTAGGTCAGTATTACCTTTTGTATGCGCAGGCTGTACTCCAGCTGTCCTTTAGTGACCAGATCTACTCTGGGGTCCAGGGACCACTTGTCCTGGCCGGCAAAGATGATGTTGGATCGATTGAGCCAGGCCACCTTGGACACTTTGTCGTCCACATAACACCTGCGGACACAACAAGAACAAGAGAAGTGAGGCGAAGCTCTCATAGGGGGGGGATGTAGTGCGAGGAGGCTTGAAAAGAAAAGAGCATGTATTGTCTTTCATTTCATAATATGTAATCATATTAGGGGAAGGGAAATGTGGAGTTTTGTAGATAGGAAACAAAGAAATACCAGCAATTATGCGATCCCACAGAGGAGGCGGGCTGTAGGAAACTCAATAGGCGATTTAACTTAAGTAAGGGTTTAAAGGCACAATCATTTCTTGAAACAATGGGCCAAGATGGGTGTATTGCTACACAGTTCAGTGGTGTTTTGTTTGTTGCTGCTGACCAGCAAAGGTATTCCAGAGTTAGTTGAGCTAATCGCACAACTCAGCACTTCCACTTTCTGGGGTCTTGAAAGAAAACTTAAAGTTGAGGAGCATCACTTTCAATTTCCCATCGTCAATTCATCCCTTTTCACACTCATTGACTTTGAATCCGCCTCCCTTCCTCTCTCTCTGATAAATACATCTACCTTCAACAGTTGAACCCATTGCCGAGGATGAGAAAGGACACCGGCATCCTCTTGTTTACTCCTTGTTGCATTCTGACAGAACATTACGCCAAGTAAGCTGGAGCTAAGACATCTCGCACGGGAGGGATGGGAGCCGAGCGTCTGCCTAATGAATAAATGTAAATGTGAGGAGACGTCGGAATCAATGAGAATGGATATCAGCCGTAATGCGAGCCGACAGTGGATGCTCCTCACATGCAAATCCCGGCGACTCCCCGAGCCTTGGCTGTGCACACTGCTTTGGAGTGTGTTGGGCTACAAGAGAGTAGATTAGCAAGGCAGTGGAGAGGGGCTGTCTGTGGCAGGTGACCCCGGGTGATGCACAAAAGTGGCGGTGCAGTCACCCCAGCCTGTTATCCAACTCTGACATCCAGCTCCCACTGGGTGGGAGCTGGATGTCAGCTTTGTTGTATTTGCAGCTTGAATCCCTGTTGATGTTCCTTCCCTTTGTGTGGAGTCCAGATAACTCAGTGTATTCATTGACTCGCTTTGACATCAAACCTCTACTTTACTCTCGCTGACAAGTTTATCCCGTTTTGTTTCCAAATATTTTCAGGCTTCTAATTAATACTTTATAGTGACTTCATAGTCAAGAACATCCAAACTAATAAACACCCATTTTCTTATAATGATGGAGAGCTATATAAACAACTGAATAAAAGCATCGAGAGGAAACATCTGAAGCACTAAAATGAAGCCTAACTCACATAATTCAAATCCATATAGATCATTTTATGAATATTGAGCTTTAACCTCGGCAAATCATCCATGACCTTGATTCGTGGAAGTTACGTGTTCACTGTTCACACCCATAAAGCTTTGCTTTACATTCTGGTCAGAACCTTGTTTTTGCTTTCGAAGGCACAGAATTCAAAAGGAAATGCGGAAACAAATATGCACAAAACATCAAGACAATGGTACTCAGGACAGACTTAGCATCACGTTTTATCGCCGACATAGTTCTTGTATGCGGACTGAAAACACAATTTAGTTTACACGCGTGTTCAATTTGGTTAAGAGTCCCTGACCACGTCCGGAGGTGGTTTGGCAGATCGGATCAGAATCTGTCCACAATGCCAGAGACAATCTTTGACATGTTAAACAGATTTTAAGTGTTTGCAGTAAAGAAATAAACTGCCCTGGTTGACTGGATGGCTGCATCTTGTGTGTTGTCACTGAGCTTGCTTCCTCTCCTGCCTTACTCGTCTCCTACCGTGAAGTTAATGGGAGGAGGTGAAAAAACAAAAGCAGGAACGTGGGAGGAAATGAAAAGAATGGTGACACTAGTTTCCTTCAGTTGTCTCTTTCAAAAGCTTAATCTACAATAAACAGCATGCTGTCACTGAACCTACATCGTTATCATCACCAGGCCCAGGATTAAACTACAGACTTGCAGCACATATGCTCAACAAACAAGATATCCTAAAGCCTATAATCTACAGTTTTGTCGTACAAAGCTAGGGATTGTCTTGTAGAAATCAACTCTGTTCTGTTACTGGTACTGATCTCAGAGACGCATACTTCCATTAATAATTACTGACAAGAAATAGGGACTTCTGAAGGTCGACTGAGTTCTCATTTTGACGACCCGTACCCTACCAGGAAATAAAAATAAGTCCTAGTGTCTGAGGTAAACATACAAATATCTGTGGGCTGAAATTGCCACCGCACACTCGCTGACAATTTTATTACTATTTACAATTTACACTATTGAGACTATTGTCCAACATAAGACTGAAGTGGCAAGGTATTGCTTTCTGAACGCAGCCTGACTAATGCTTTTTGATCGCTATACACAGTTCAGAGTCTGCTGAACTGTTACTCAGAGAATTGTAATCAGATTAATCATGCAATTAATATGTAAATATTCCAGGCTTTAAATGCCGTAAGTAGATTTGAGATAAAATGAAACTTGTGTGGAAAGTGGGTAATTGAAAGGAGCAGCCATTGTAATAGAATCCAGCAGAGGAAAATAGAAAATAAAGCAATCTTTCTCAAGAAAATATGGTAATAACGTCGATAGAAACAGCTATGAGCATTATAGAAACAACATTGTCAACAGCTGGTCATTAAGTGATTGTGTAGTTTAATTTAATTAGCTGTCTCTCCTGTATTAAAACTCAATGGTACAATAATTGTTATAATATAAAAGTAAACTGTGCACACGGAAGCAGTATCATGTAAAGTTCTACATTGAGACGGTATCACGTATGAAGGATACCTTTTAAGTTTTTGCCAGAACTCTTGCCTCCTGGTGAAGGACGCTGCTTTCATATGGGTCTCACTGAGGTCAGATCATTATTAATGAAGTTACTTTAGATGTCAACAAAAGTGTTAGGCACATCACAGACACTGTGGCAATGTCCCTCATACAGTATTGGTACTGTCGCCTTGTCTTTTGCCTGGTTTCATTCTATTCAAGACTACGAGTCCACAGACACGCTAGCAGGTCTGTGAGGCTGTGCTTGGTGTAGGAACTGCAGTGCTTTGATCTTAATGCTGATGCCAGATTACTAACATCAAATAACTTACATTGACAAGAAGTGAAAGCTAAATGGTCGTTCGATTGGACCGAAATAGACTATTGTATTATCAGAGGACGGCAGTAAAATGTTTGCCTACAAAGTGCTTTACAGCAGTGAAACCAAATTCTTTCTTGTCTATTGGGATATATATAATGCCTTTACCAAATCGGCCTGTGTTCCACAATGAAACACATTATAAATATGCATCCTATTATAACTATTTACCTTCTTATTTATTCATCACCACGGTACAGGCTTCACAAAGCATACAGCTCGTGGATGTATTATATAATAGAAGTGATGAATTACAGACAATATATCCATTATTACAGCCAAATATAGTTAGAACGAAGCTGGCACAACCAGATGAGCGTGGAGGGCGGTGTGGTGCACATTCATTATGTCGAGATAAATAACTCTGGATTTGGCTATTAAAGAACTTTTCAACTTTAAGGAAATAATCATTTAAAATAAAAGATTTACCTAAAAAATAAATGATCTCCTGGTTTACAGACGTATCGTTTTACATCCATAGCCACAGACTCATTGGCATTTTCAGTCAAAAATGGCAGCAGCCCTACCACAGCGCCATCTAGCAGTGTTGTCTCTTTGCCACCATCCTCACAACGACAACACCAATGAGCTGAAGTTAAGCAGGTGTAATGTTTATCATGTTCTCCATCTTAGTTTTGTCTTATTAGCATGCTAACATTTGCTACAGCTGAGGCTGGTGGGAACGTCAGGTATTTGATCGTAAACCAAAGCATTGGAAACATTACAATCTTGACGTGATGATGGTGCTGAATGGGAAACAAAAGAATGTCCGAACCAAATTTCATGACAATCCATTCCAACAGACATTTTACACAAAAAAAGTCACGAGGATTCATCCTCCGGGCATCATGAATGTCGATACAAAATTGCACCAATCCATCTATTACAGTAGGTGTCGAGTTAATTCACTGGACTTTGACCTGCAGGTGTTGCTTGAGAAAAAGTCAAGGGATCATTCCGCCATTTGGGAACCATGAATGTCAGTTCCAAATTTCATGGCAAACCATCCAATAGACGTTGGGATGTTTCATCAGGACCAAAGTGGTGGACCAACCAAAAGACAGACAGAGACGCTCTATTCCAACATGTCCAAAACTATCAAAGAAGCATTGACAACATGATGCCCATCACTATTTTTAATGCAATGTTATTGTGTAGTGGACTATGACATGTAGTTATATTCTGTGATTGAAACTTCCCAGCCATGATAAAATAACAGACAAACTAAATCCTGAAAGGGCTCTCCTACAGTTTATCCTCTGCCATAGGGTACAAACATGTCAAAACAGCCTTCTATGATTTCCAACTGTCCTGTGGCAGCTCTCAAGATCTCTGGGCAAACATCCGTTTCCAGGCCATAAAGGAAGGAGGGAATATAGTGAAATACCAGAAGAAGCATTCGTAGCGTAGCAGGATGCTCCCAATTATCATCTCTTGTGTAAGTGAGACAAGCAGTTATAATTGTGCATTGCACTCATACTGTGAGTGTGGCTCCTCCAAAGTATCTTGAGCGCTCTCGGATAAATACAGGTGACTGGGACTATTAATCATCCAAATGTTCCTAATTGCATTACGTCCTTTCAGTTAGCGGTCACCATATGCTGCACCATATGGGTCAAAGAAATAGATAAATAAATACACAACACATGGTGCTGTACATGCCACCAAATCATGACTTCAATCGCTGCCATATTCCGCTGCTCCAAACACTCTCATCTCCCCTTCCCTTATGTATTTCCATGTCATCTCTTCGCACCTCTGCCTCACCGCCCCACTTCTCACTACTCTCGTTTTCTCACCCCAGCTGCCGCTATTCTCTGCAAGTTCCTTCTCCCCCTCTCACCAGTCCATCAACACTCTTGGGTAAAAGTGGACAGCATGAAATAGAATTCAAAGGAACTTTTCATGGATCTGCACTTCAGATCGGGTTTCTTTGCTACCTCTTGCCCTCAGCTTTGTCTGTCTTCTCCCAAAACTGCCGAAGCCTCCAGAGAGGGTCCTGACAACCCGTGGTGCAGAGAGTAGAGCATGCTCAGTAGTAGCTTTTTCCTGTTCTCACTAATGAGAGACTGCCCGGGAAGCAGAGAACTTCCTATCTCTTGTCAGAGCAGTTGTCTTGCCTGTAGCTCTCGCTGTCTTCTAGCAGAGTAGCTGTCAAGGTGTGTCTAGGCAGGGCCGTGGTTCTCGGGGCTGTGCCGGGGCTCTGCTGGACCAGAATGATGAACAGGAGCTTGGCTTTCCCCAGCTGGCCCAAACCGGGGCATTCAACAAGTTGCTTTCAGGGAACTCGATTTGATTGGAATAGCGAGCCACGGATGAACGATTTGTAATGAAAATCCATCCCATTAACTCTCTGCAGCCCTCACAATGATGCAGTATCTCAGCAGTGTTATTTAGCCAGCATGACTATATTTATTTGAATATTTGGCAAAAAAAAAAAGTGCCCTTTTTAATCACAACGGCATCTCCATGTTTGCAATCCTCTGCGGAATCCTCTCCAAGCCCATAATCCTCTGCAGAATACATAGCCTCCGCATACATAAAAAACGCTTGGAAATGCAAGCAAATATTTGCTGATGCATGTAAATAAAAAACCTTGTTAAAAGGATTTTTTTTCAAAACTTTGGTTTTACAAAGTGCCGTTGTTTATCAGTCCCCGCTGAGACCAGGGGCTGGGTTTACACGGGGTCTGCTCAAGATGGATGCCTGGGTTGCTGTCCCGCGCCGTGTTACCGTGAGCTTTGTTGACGGATGCTCTGCTGTGCTATATCATAGTCTTTTTCTACCCCGCTGTGCTGTGCCAATATAGACTGGCCAATAGGCTGTGGCTGACAGGAGACTGTGTGGGCTGACAGATGCCTGAGCCAGAGCTGCTGAGCTGGGCTTGTGTTGACAGGAGGGCTGGGCTGAATGAATCCCTGCTCCGGGGCTAGCCGTGGGGGAGGACCAAAGAGCAGGCGGAAGCCAGGGAGTGAAACTGTAATGAGAGGAACGATGTGCCAAGACTGACAGAACAGCCCCACCACCCGCTATCCCCATCAATACCCAATTCTCCTCATCTCACCTCATCTTTTCTCTCCTTTTTTGCTCTCACACCTCTCACCCCCATAACAAAACACTTTTTTTCCTCCATTTCCTCTTTTGTTGTGCTTTTGTCGTGATCTGCCCTGCACCCCCTTCAACCTTCTGCCTCCATCTCATTCCCCTCTCCTCACCCTTTCTACCTTTTATCCTCATAATTACTGGGCAACCTGTGTCACTGAGGTGTATCTGCGTGCATGCATGTGGATTCCAGTGTGTGCCGGAGCAAATGCCCTGCCTGCTAAACAGAGAGAATGTGAAATATTTTCAAACAACTTCTTTCAGCAATCAATAAAGACTAAAGGAGAGACTGGCACACGGACTGTTTGATCAAAATCTGCCTCACAACAACCTGGTGGGCAAGAGCCGCTGAGGCTAGCCAGTAAGTTCTTTGTCTTTGTTGTCTATATGGCAGGGGGGGGGGGCAGAGATATTGCCAATCAGACCAACAATCAGACAGCGAGAGAAAGAGAAAACATGCCCCAGATTAAAGCAACACCAAGAATAGACAGAGCGGAAACGTAAACTATGTGATAGAAGCACAGCTACAGCTGCATACTCAATCAAAGTCAGGTCATTCCTTTCAAGGCCTCAAAGCACTTTCTTGCCCCAGATCTTCTCTGCGCAGCAGGTTAAATGTATTTCCGGTAGGGTCTAAGTTTATCCCCTTGGACCGGGCTTAATAACAGAACAAAGCATCTGTTGAAATATCTGGTGCAACGCCGTGGAATTGACCTTTCACCTTTCTATATGACGAGAGGAAGGAAACGAAAGGTAAATTCATCCCCCCACCCCGCCAATTAACACTTTAACATGAAAGACATATGTCGGTAAGTAAGCAAGCTGTTATATCATGTGGAATCACAGAAAGACAAACATGAGACTTTCAAGGTGGATGTATCGTACTGTTGTGGCATGCATTTGTGCTTGTTCATGTCACACCCTGTGTTGTGTAAATCAGTGGCGGGCCGTGCATTTTATACCTGGGCCTTCACTCGTAAAAATGAAGCTCAACACAGGTACACTAACTGCAGAGTGCAGATACATGAATACCCGCATGACGGGATGCGGCGGGCATTAACGAACAATGCATATAGTCAAAATCAATTCAGCTAAAACACGCATTCCGCCACACACTCAAGAGCACGGGCCATTCAGATATTATTCATATCAGAGGGAACAATATTACCCATATCGTGAAAACGACACGATAGACAAATTAACAGAGTAGTAACTCTCCTATCACTCCCTCCAGGAAATACACGACTCCATAGTTCTTGTTACTGACGGATTTATTCGTCTGTCAACACCGAGAGGGAAAATGAGTCCACTTGAAAACACATGAATCTTCAAAGTAGATCACTTAAAAACTTAAACTTAACTTTAACTTTAACACTTTAACTTTAACACTTTGCGCGGAGTATATAGACCGCTGCCGCTTGTTGCTGTGCACCGGCTAAATGTGTCCCCAGCGCAACATAGGACGTAACAATAGTTCCTATCACATATAAAAACAAACGAAAATCCATTTTCATAAAAACAAGTTGTACAAATAATAATATATAATATAAACTATAATGACATAAATAATATTTATGGCAGTTAAAGCTACTGCAGTTAACTTACCAGAGCTGCTGTTCACTATTTAAAGACAAAGTCCATCCTCCTTTCTTTGTTAATAAAGAGTTTAATCTCACGGTTGTTCAGTACATCCGTGCGTTTTAGTTCCAGTAAGAAGTCCTTCTCAATTCATGGACGCCAGTGAAGACAGTCGAGCCTCACCAGTTGTATTTCTTGAATACGTTTTAATGCGTTTGAGGGCTGAAAATGTCCGCTCGACAGAGGCAGCAGATATTGGGATTGTCACCGCCCAACATGTCACGCTAGCCCACTGACCAATCACGTATGGCTAGGCCAGCTAGCAGGCTCTGGCACGTCAAAGAATACGCTCAACATGTCAAACTAAAGATCTGATTGGTTGAAGACTATGACAATCAACAATATCGTCCCCATTCACTTAAACTGCAAAGAGATTCACTTCTCTCTTCTTACCTAGAGACACAGAGGTGAAATCTGATTGGATAAAAGCTCTACTTAAAACAAGCTGCACTGGAAGCAGAGCAACTGAGGAAGACAGTAGCTGTGAAATGAGAAAATAGTAGGTAAACTCTTTGTGAGGCCTTTGAAAATTGGTGTTGACACAAGTGGCAAACAGTTCACATTAATTATTCTGATTTCAAAAGGCAGGTACAAAGTGTTTGAAGCTTGTTTTGTGAATTTTCCTTTGCAGGTTTAATGAAGCATTTAAAGAGAGGAATGATGGTGGTGCTACGTCGAGGGTGATAAACTGTCTCCTTTCATTAATAGTGATTTTAAACAAAGCTGTTATAAACAGGAAGAATACATATTGTGGGCACCACAGAGCGGCCCAGCTTGAACAGGAAATAGACCTCTGTCCTGTAAAACGCAAAAGCACTCTCTTCATACTTTTGATATCTCTGTAAACTGAAGCACCCAGTTCAACGACTCAGATGGTCTTTCGTTCCAGCAGCAGTTAGATTATTTAATGAACACCTTTAGATTTGGTTTTTAAATTTAGCATCTTTCTGATATCAATCATGTTTCATATGGCATTTTCTGGTGTTATTTTTTCTTTGTAATGTGTTTTCTGTCTGTTGTGCACTGTGGACTGTGTCTATTGTTGCAAATGAGTTTCCCCACTGGGGATTAATGAAGTTTTCTAATCTAAATCTAATCTAATCTAACAATCATTTGTTCTAATAATCTGTCCAGATCTATGCATAATTCAATGTTTTATGTACTTATTTATCTAATGCCGACTCTACAAGCAACTCTTCAACGTTACCGTTTAGGAGAATCAGATTGCTGGTAGACATGTGGACTCTCTCCTTTCCACTCACCAGCCCCAGAGGGGTCGTGGTCCGGTGTCTCTTTCTATCTATGCCTAAGATCCACGTTACATTGAATGGCTGTTTAACTTCTTCAAGACCTGCCATCAGTCGCTACAATCCCTTCCAACAGAGAAAGTCATCACACCATCCCTAAAGGGAAACCCTGGATCCAAGAGAGATCCCTGGTGATGTAATAGCATCAGCAGAGACTTGGAGTAACCTTTGTTCCTCTGTTGATTTATCTTCTCTGCTTCAAAGCCCCCAAACAGCCACAAATCCTCATATAATTCTCCCATCATGAAGCCCCTCCATCTTGGTTGGCATGCATCAGTGCTTAGAGCAAGCCATTAATCAGTGCAGGAATGATTGTTTTGAGACTTGGCCAGCATACCTAACGGGGGGAAATTATTCATCAAAAATGGTTACAAACAACTCAGGAATTTGCTTGATTCAAATTTGCTTGGCACAGGTGCGATTTCGCCCCTGAGGCTTTGCGAGTGCCATGAAAGTTACATTTGTGTGTGTGTGCGTGTGTGTGTTGCGTTTTTCGAAGTTTCTGAAGCCGCTCCAAGTAGATGTTGTGCTTGGGTCTGCTGTGCAGTAGAAGACTGTCGCGTGGGCAAGTAGAGGAGGGCAAAGGCATATAACGTGCATCGCTGGAAACCGACATCTAACTGCTGATCAGAGTTCACACTGTACGTGTAAGCGGCGCACGAGCCCCGACCCTTCGCCTGTAGCCCATCCAGCCTCATTTCAAAAGTCAGCGTGACAACTCCTCCGTAGTTTCCCCTTTCCATCCTCTGTGTTGTGTCTTTAAGCAGGGTTGGAGTGTGAGGGAGAAGTGGTTGGATGTAATGAGCGTGTGACAGATGGTGCCTCATTGAGGCGTAGGCAGGAGGATCTATGGCAAGGCCAAGGTGCTGGTATTAAATCTCAGGAGATGTACTGTGCTTCCTCACTCATATCTTCCATTTTTCCCCCCGTCTCTTTCTGCTGTTTTGTACCTTCTCTTCCCTCTCCGTCTCCGCCCAATCATTCTTGCTCCATCCATCCTTTTAATCTTTACCTCTCCCATTGCCATTCTTTGCTCATTCTCCTTCTCCTCCGCCTCTCAATACTCCCCCACACTGCTGTGGTCTGACCGTACAGCACAGTTGCTAGTCAGTGCAGGTAAGAGGGTGGACGATATAACCGCAACACTAAAACAAAATACTACTGTAGCTGTAATTTGTGAATCCTACAATATAAAATTGTTGTTGGAAGTGCACCTAAGAAATGTTTTTCAAAGGCTTGTATTGCATCGCATGAGGATATCCCTGCATCTGTGTTTATGCCTATGCATCTGTGCTGTCTTCTGTTGACTAAAAGTGTGTAAGTGTAGGGGAGCGACATATTATTCCTGATATAAGCCGCATGCCTCTTACAGCTGCAAATTATACTCATTGCTCCACAATTACTGGCTACAGAGTGTAGACCTTTCCCGCCTGTCTTTGCGCTGCGTTCCCTTCTTGACGCCCAACCTGCTCTCATTATCACAGGATGTCAACAAGTTCTCCACTCTGCACATTTACTTCTTATGTGACCCATTGTTGTGTTCTGCTTTGGTGCAATACGGGCAGAAAGGGGTGAATCAGTTTGATGATGCAGTAGCACTGAATGAGAGCAGAGGCAAGAGGGGGGGGGGGGGAGAGAATCTTAGAGAGTCTGCTGAAATACTCCAAAGCTAGCTGCCTCTTCTTAGGCTCTGAAATGAAATGCAGCATCATAAATTCTGTCTGAAATGAAATAGGCTTTTTTTGAATTTGTTGGCCCAGCACACTCTTTATGTGTTTTGGGAAAGCTACTGATAATGTACAAAGTAGAAGTACTACATCTCAACAACATAAGATTCCACTCGAATCCAATAGAGCTTTAGCAAAGCCCCCGAAAGTCACACAAAGATGAGCTAGGAGCTCTACTACCTTCTCTTTACTCATAGTCTTTTGCTATCTCATGAGGTAGAACTTTCAACTGAAGATGTGTCAATAATTATGGTGTGAATCAGATCTCTGGGCACAGGTTGTTTCCTCATAATTTCCTGTTTGAGAATTGGCTTTTATACCCTTTGCCACACTAAATGAAGCTTAGCGTTAGGTCATGCAGGACACGGAAGTCATACGCCCCCAGCTGTAACCGGCTGACAGCCACCAATCACAGCCCACTCTCACTTCAAGGTTTGTTTAACTATGACTCCCTCCTCACTGATTCATTCTACATCTACGCTGTTACAGACCTCACTGCTGGCGAAGCTTCGCCTCCTCCACCCCAGCCGCCACCCCTTTTTTAGTTCATCTTCTGGCAAATGGTTGAAACGTATTTAAAAAATGTACTTCTGGCTCATTCCTGTAAACCCGTGGGGGGTTGTTGCTCGGTGCTCCCCGTCTTAGCTTGGTAGCTGCTAGCTAATCCGGGGAGCATTCAAAGAGCGGCGCCATCATCGCCAAGTTTAACTGTATTTCCATTTGTTGCAATAAATGGTTAAAAATCTATGACGAGAGTGTTCCTGACTGAATCAGCATTTCTCCCTCGTGGGCTAATCTTTGAAAGCACATCCTCCATTAAGTGGGGTTGTGAGGGACGCCGGTCAATGCTGCGGTTGGGCTTCAAAGGTTAGCCAGCACTGGTACGGCGCTCGGCATATCAAACACTATGACTGACAGGTGTCATGTCAATTAAGAAAGGCCAGAAAGGTCATTTGTGGTTTGTTGCCAGGCATGGAATAGCAAATCTGCATGCCGCTGCATCAGGGGACTCTGAAAGGTTAACAGCTCCTCTTCATATATTAGAAATATTAGAAAAACGCTAGGACATTACCACCTCCTACAACTCTCACATGGAATCAACAATGAACGTGTTTGACGAAACCACTGGAAATGATGGAAAATAGACAAAATATGACAGATGTGAAATGGGACATAGAGCAGTATACAACATGGTAAATATCTGCATGCAAGATACACCAACTGTTTCGATGAGGGCTCTGGTGTGATTGTATCCACCGCTACTATTGTTGTTGCTCTCTCTGTCTCTTTCTCTCTCTCTCTGTCTCTTTCAACCCAAGAGGCAGATGGCCGACGACCCAGAGGCCAGTTCTTCACAATGTTTCTAACCTTTTTTTTTCTTCTTCTTGCCACTGTCGCAGAATGTTGGGTTTCTGTAAGTCACAGAGCACGGTCTAGACCTGCTCTGCATGATACGTGTGATGCTATACAAATTCATTTGAAATGAAAATGAAAAGCCTTTCAGAAGCTTTGCAATCCAGCCTTAAACTGCACTATGTTTTTTTTCTTTTTGGAGACTTATGTAAAATAAATCCATAACGATGAATCCAACACTGAATGTTTTTCTCTGATTATTTATCCATTTCTCCCTTTTGAAAACAGAGCTGCATTCCACATCGCATACTTTTCTTTTTACTTGTACATGCTGCAGCTGCCCTTAGAAACACATTGCGCATAAAAAAAATGATTTTATATGGTAATAATGCACAATATGGAAACTGCAGGCTATATGACCACCGTGGCAGCCTGAAAAATTGCCTCAGACATGCAGGAAATTGATGGTGAGTCTGTTGAATTATTAAATGTTGTACTTCTGATTCTTCACACAGAATTGTGTTCGGGCATTACACTACATACCTGAGTTTTTACAGTGAAATAAACTCTTAGCTAATCTGCTTCATCAGTCCTGTGAGGATGTGTCTTGATCAGATTTGACTGTGACAAAACAACCCAACTATTGTCATTAGAATATATTATCTCGTATTTGAATATAGATCGAGTAGATGCATATACTATATAAATATGAATAGAATACATCTTGTCCCACTTCACAGGTGGGAAAACCACGGAGCTGAGCTGTGAGTGCACTTTGTTCATTTAGTTGCATCCTTTACATAAAATTGTAGAAGAAGAGGGGACCGAACTCCTGTAGTCGCAGCATCAATTGATGATGTAGCCATAGCAACAATAGAACATGTAAGTGGTAAATGGTCTTGCATTTACAGCCTTTCTAGTCTTTCCTACCACTTTAAATAGTATGTTAAAATTCGGAGCAAATTGGGGGTTGGACACTTTGCGGACTGGGGGATCAAACAGCCGATGTTCCCCTTAGAGGACGACCCGCTGTGTCTTCTGAGCCAAATATAACATGTCACATATCCCAACATACAGTCATATTATTTATGTTTTTCCTTTCCATGGGGGTTTGCTGTTGCAGAGGTCTTTCACAGCACTTAGCACCAAGGATAACTCATCGCTTCAAGTGGTCCCCCGAGTCTGCACCAAGGCTAACTAATTAAAAAGCCAATGCATGCCACAACGAGGCTAAAGTTTAAAAGGATTGTGACTCTTTTCAGATCGGGGATTTCTTTTCTATAAATTATCTTTAATTGTTCACTTTATGCTGAGTTGGCATCTGTGCTTTGATCAAAGGACGAGTAGAACTGTGAGCCTAATGGACTTTGGCGTGTCGATGTTGATCTCAGTATCCCCTGTGCCCGAACACGATCTTTCACAACGAGGAGGCTATTACAGTACGTTTAAGGCTTTTACAGTGCGATCTCATCCGGATCACAATGCATGATGATAATGAGGCATAAATCCATTGGCTCATTCATTAATGTATTCATGCGGCAAAGCACAGCCTTAGAAGTGCTATAACATTCTGCTGTCAAACTCATTGCTGCAGAATAATGATACTTCAAGACCATAATTCAGACTCAGTTGGGGGCATGAATGAATGTAAATGAATTAGTATCTTATTATTTGTCATAAATGACTGTTTAATTGCATAGCAGATGCCTAAGAGATAGACAAGCATGAAAAGATGTTTAGCTTCTTGTCACTTTTCTGTAAACACACTAATGCAACAGACCATAGATCACAAAGAGAGACAACTTGTATAATAAATCGCTTTAAGACGGATAAGACTGTATTGGGAAATACTGTAACAAGTGGAATTACAGGTCAAATTAAATATTGTTGCTCTAACATCGCTACATTAAACTAAAGGTCATATCTAATAGGCCAAACATAGGGAATGTGCATACATCATCCTAGTCCTGTTCATGTACAGGCATGTGACGTAACAGTATGTCGAAACACTGCTTTCAACAGTCACAAGGAATGAATAATAGTTTTCCCTTGAGTGCCCACAATTGAAGCCTTCTGTCAAAACTTGGCAGTAACACTTTCTTAGTAAAGGAGGGCGGCGAGAGAGAGAGAGAGAGAGAGAGAGAAGGAGAGTAACAAAAGAAAAGACAGCAAAGATTTATAACTTGCACAACAATAGCTGCGGTCCAGAAAGAATAAAAGGCCTCGTGCTCTGAAGCCCTGTCATGTGTGTGGCAGCTCGTGCGCCGACGCAAGGCCTCATCCGCACACGGAGAGATATGCACGAGCAAAGCTAAGATTCTGGGTAATGATCCAGCAATGCACTATTATCATAACGGCAACCTTCTCTGATATGGTATAAACAGACAATCTAGCAGATTCCCTTTTAATTGCTTTCTCGTCTGTGTAGGGCAATGAGAAGAAGGGGGGGGGGGGGGGGGGTGTAGTGATGGAAATGCAGAAGGGAAAAAGCTAGAGGGAGGGGGGTGGGGGCGTCTTGAGCAACTGTTCCAGCAGATAATGCCAAGCAACTCTGACAGGGGGAAGGGATGAGAGGGAGCAGGAGGTAACAGGAGGATGAACAATGTGTTCTTCTGGGCTTCAAATCATCCCCACTTTTCCCCTTTTCTTCTTCTCATATCGAGAGAGAGAGAGAGAGAGGGAGAGAGAGAGATAGAGGGAGAGAAGGAGGGAGAGAGGGAGGGAGGGATAGAGAGATAGAGAGGGAGATAAGGAGGGAGGGATAGAGAGGGGGGGAGGGATAGAGAGAGAGAGAGAGAGAGAGAGGGAGGGAGATAAGGAGGGAGGGAGGGAGAGAGGGAGGGAGGGATAGAGAGAGAGAGAGGGAGAGAAGGAGGGAGGGAGGGATAGAGAGAGAGAGAGGGAGGGAGGGATAGAGAGATAGAGAGGGAGATAAGGAGGGAGGGAGGGAGAGAGGGAGGGAGGGATAGAGAGAGAGAGAGGGAGAGAAGGAGGGAGGGAGGGATAGAGAGAGAGAGAGGGAGAGAGGGATAGAGAGAGAGAGAGAGAAGGAGGGAGGGAGGGAGGGATAGAGAGAGAGAGAGGGAGAGAAGGAGGGAGGGAGGGATAGAGAGAGAGAGAGGGAGAGAGGGATAGAGAGAGGGAGGGATAGAGAGAGAGAGAGAGAGAGATAGAGAGAGAGAGAGAGAGAGTTGTTAATCATGCCTCAAATACTCAACTGAAACTAGGACATAAAGTAGCAGCAGAATGTAATTCCACCACAGCGGTGGTTTAATAACAACAGGAACTATGCCACCGTAGTAAAACTGACTCTGTGTGGAGGAAATGAGCCCCTGGCACAAACAAGGATTAGGAGACTTTTTTTGAACATTAAAACAAAACGCCACACGCTGTTTGTCTTTTCACATAGCAATGCAACAGCTCTGCGTCGAGAAATCGGCAATAACTTCAACGAATAGCTGCTGCTGATCCACAGCAAAGGGCACGGTTTACCAAACCTGTAAACAAGGCTGAACAGGCTTCATATGTCTTTGTTACTGACAATTGCATCCCTGCTGACCATTTCACAAAGATCAATTCATTTCACCAGCAGTCATCGGACTCTCTCGATTTTCGTGTATTACTTCAAACTTGTCTGATCACATTGAAGGGCGTCGGTCATAGTGAGGAGCCTACAGACACTTATTATCTGAATCTATATTCAGCTCATTGTTTAGCTGTCTGGGCCACAACTATAATGTTTTCGTTCACTCTCACCACTGTCGTAGCTGTATTTAAAAAACTCTGAGCACTATCTGCTCAGCTGGTGCTGTCAGTGTTATGTTCACGTGTTTCTGCTGACACCCTCAAAACACGCTATGGGCTGACACTTGCTGGTTAGCTGGTTGATATGCTCTTACAATTGCTGGCAGAAGAAGAAAAGCGCTTCTTAATCCATTATTTTCGGGGGCGGTAGGGACATGTGTGAGAGAGAGAGAGAGGGAAAGAGAGAGAGAGAGAGAGAGAGCTCTTGACTTATGAAGGGTTACTCGTTTTGCTGCTTTTATTCCACAATAAAAGAACAACATCATTTGAACAATTACTCAGCCTAGATATCCCCACTCTTGTGTGGCGGGGGATAAGAGAGCACTGGACCGCTAGCTGGAGGAGCTTTGAGCAGACCTGTTACTATACTGCATACAGTTGGTGGTTTGCGGGTCAGAATCGGTTGATTAATGCATTTTTTTTGTGGGTTTGGGGCGATGCAGATTGGCTCTCATAACGGCTATGGTTGGTGCGGAAATTTAAAAACCCTGACCGGAGCATCACTTCTTGACAGGCTTTACATGTGAACATATGACAATTTGCATATTTCAATATGTTTGGTCTAATAAAATACCCAGGAACAGCAATGCTGTTGGTAGCACAAAAGCAACCATCTGTCAGGTCTTAGGTGCTGGAACATCTCTTAAACCACCAGGAACCTTCCCCTTTTTTTTTTCAGAGCAGCTCCTGCTTATGCATCACATAACAAACACGAAGGAGTAAAAAAATACACAACCCATAGCAGAGACACCTACGTACGGCCTCTCCAATGTGCCGTCTCTATCAGGGTGAAACTCCAGACACAGAGGTTGTCGGCCTGCAGGATGTAAGAGGTTATCATGGACAGCGAGGAGATAATTAACTTATCTTCCCAGGTCCGTAACATCGCCTGCATCTACTGATAGCATCGCTACACACACCAACAGTGTGAACCAACACGCCGCCATTACCGTTTGAAGCAATCTAAACTCCAACTGATTTTGATTTCCCCTCCAAGTCACTTGCTCTGGTGCTCTCGCTCGCATCAACTGGAAAACCCATTTTGGGGAGCCTCGGCCCGGCCAATTTCTATCTGTCACAGGTAGCGGGGAATTGACTGTGCGACAAGTAGCATATGACTTTAAAGTGACAGTAAAACGGGAAATCACTTTGTGCCAGCCTGCATGCTCTTGTCGCCTTCCATAAGAACTTTGTTCAGTCAGAGGGAAAAGTCCTTAAAACTAAACGGCTTGTGGGGGAAAGATAGCGATGCCAAGCCCTGTCTCCTTGGACCCACTCAGGACACACAGTGCAAGAAGCAATCGGGTCTCAGGATCGTATCCACTTTGAACTGACGAACACACTCCAGACGTGAACTGACATATGCACACGCACGCCCGATCCTGCATTTACTCCTAAAGGCCGCAACTTCAAATGCCCCCAAAAAAAAAAGTCACATCCACACACAACCACCAATGCAATGCATACGCACACCCTCGAGCAGCTGCATGGCCACCCTCAAACCTGAACACACACACACACACACACACACACACACACACACACAACAAGCTGAGCTTTGAGGGCAGACTGAGGAGTTTTGGATTCCTGTTTACTCGTCTAAGACAAGAGGGGATGAACTTCAGGGAACCTTTCTATAGCTGCACAGATGTACCACTGACAGATGACCAAAGTTAATCCTGAGAGACGAGACAAACAAGACAGTCTTTTCAGCCACAGGCATAGGCCGTCTCTCTACATTCATGCTCACATGGTGATTTCTTGGATTCTCAGCTCGTCACATCAGATTTGAAGGCGAATGACGCTTAGAATTGTGACTGCAGAAAGGTAGAAACCAAACCGTGACCCCGGAGGTCATTTGCATAACCACAGATTATTTAGTTATTGACAGTTGCACCTTTAAAAATGAAACACGACAAACCATTTAAAACATTATTTGTCTTCTGTTATCCTCGTTGCTATGACATGCATAGGGACACTGTTTTTACAGAAATGGCGAACAAAATTGTCATTTTGGTGTGTAAGCTGTTTTTATGCCTTGATGTTCCTTTTAAATGACCATGTCAAGTTTATCGTGTTAAGTGTCACCCAGTGATGGAAATATGTGTCTGAGTGTGTGTGTGTGTGTGTGTGTGTGTGAGACAAGGGAGACGGAGAAAAATGGTTCAGAGCAGGAAGACATATTGCGTTGGCAGTGTAACAGCGGGACATGAGGAGTGTTTATACAGTACATTTGCATGTAAAAGGTGGCTGGCAAATGTTTCAGTGGTGTGTATGTGTTTATTAGTACGTACGTGTGCAAACTGTGATAACCTTGCAGTGCGGCATACTAATCTGCATTTAAGTGAGGGGACTGATTTAAGGTGAACTTCACATAACTTAAAATGTCTGTGATGTATCTGATCGCGGGTGAAGCTCTTTGTGTATCACAACTAGACTATGTCTCAGTGTGTGTGTGTGTGTGTGTGTGTGTGTGTGCAAGTCGTTAATCACTTCGAAAGTGCTCTGCTTCAACTTTAGTTCAGACTGTCAAAGAGGTGAAAGGACTTCACACAAGAAAAACAAAACCCTTCTTTTCTTTTTTACCATGAACACTAGGAACTGTCAGTTTATAGACTTGCATGCACTTCTGCTGAGAGTACCGGAGAGAAGCGAGAGCAGAGCAGGCTTAACGCAATCAACTTTTTGAGCTGTAGCCTTTCAAAGAAAAACTGTGATGAAGTAGCTCTACCTGAGATGTGATAGAACTTCACTTCATGAAACACTTTTGATTTATGAGGCTTTCCCAGGAGCCAGTTTGCTGGTATTTTGGGAAAAAAAGCAGCACAGTTCATGCTTCAGGGTCCGAATAAGACTTTTTGAGACCCTGAACTCATCTTTTCTACTTTGAGTAGACCAATGTGTTTAAATTAACTTTACATTTGGAAATATTACATTTGTGTAGGCCTACTGGCAATTTTAAGATAAAGATCAGATAAATACACGAGCTCTATCATAGTCATTATTACAATAGAATTTGACAGCGATGTTGCCTCATTAGCATACGCTCTGACCTGCGGCAGTGGACTGGCAGAAAGCCCGTCTGTGTGTGTGTGTGTGTGTACTGACTGTGCCCCATACTCTGTGGTGTTAAAGGCCCCGAAGACCTATTTTCTCAATCAGCTTCCTACAATGAGTGATACATTCCTGCATCAAAACATTCTGCCAAAGTCTGAACGGTTTTGGTTGTGTCAGTTGCACACATTTAATAGCTTTAACCAAGTGTCCCTGTAAGCCACGTGACAGTGAGTGAGCATGCGCAATACCAGGACCCTAAAAATGACGCATCATTTATTTATACGCGCCTTTCTTGCTGTGCCATATGAAAGAAATATCTTCTGTGACAAAGCCTTCCAATGTTCATTTATTCAACACCACTAATGACATACCCCGTGCTTAGTGCTTGAAAAGTGTCCTCATTTGTTTCTGTTCCGAGAGGTACCTCCAACATCCACCGAGGAACCAACTACAACGTCATTATGAGTTACCAGGGTAACTCATAATGGGAACCAGGGTTCCAACGGAGCAGTGTTTTATTGTTCAGAGACATGACGGCTACGACACAAGACGAGCCAAACATCAATGCCTTTGTTTGGCACGGCTTGTACTTTTGGACTCAATAAAGTGTTTGCACCGTGGCCTCTATGGGAAAAAAAAAAAGAAAATTCAAAGGGAATTCTCTGCAGTTGGTGCTGGCAGCAAGCTAATGGCCAAATCAGATGGCTCAATACAGAAATGCATCCAATGCCGTGGGAAATAGTTGAGCAGCGCCAGCAAAGAGGGCACATTCTCTGACCTGGACCAACAAATGACTTAAAAAGACAACAATAACAGGGCTTTGTTTTTGATATACTCTACATGTCTTCACCCGCGTCAGTTAGATAAAGCACATTAACAAAGCCATCAAAGTATCAGCTTCTCAAAACAGCTGGACTCTATGCTCACATGTGAAAACGCCTATGGCTGCTGGCCTCCTCTCTCCGTCCACTCTGGCAGCAAAGAGAATACTCGAAGCCAAGCCTGTTCTATTTTTTTCTTTCTTCTTTCCTACAGTACATGAAGCACCTCAACACTTGAAAGAGAGCTACAGTCGGCCTCGGCTATGTTCGTCTCTCCGCGGTTATAAAAAAACACGAGGCTTTCAGAAAGAGAAACCAAAATCGAGCCTCCGAAAAGTTTTTTTTCCCAGCAGCTTACTGTGGTTGAGCCCCTTTTCTACCGCAGGAACTTTGCCTCGGGCCTAGGAACCTTTTAAAAACCCATTGCTTTTCGACCACGGGGACCGAGGTCTACATTGAGTTCCTGGGACATTTTAAGGCCCTGGACGGGGTTAGTACTTTCTGCAGAGCACAAGAACTTTGGGGTTTGCAGGGATGACCGCTGCTGATTAGTCAAACACACTCAGCGCCACTGCTTTAACCCTTCATTCAGGATGGAGGATAGGATTTACTCTAGTATTGATTTAGAACATCTTTAGGATAAGGGGAGAGCATTTCTCTGTTTGATACCATTGAAAGTAAAGTTTGGCCTTGCTGTAAGCTTCCCGGCGGCTCATTTTTTTAAAAAGTCCAGGGAACTAGTGAGGGTTCGCATGAATATGAACGAGAGAGAAAAAGGCTACTTACTGATTATTTCACAGCACAAACTAATTACCGTCAAATACTCAACAAATGATTTACTAGTGAGACAGAGTCGCACATTTTATGTCTGGAATGTGTTTTATTTTAACTGAGCATCTTGGTGTTTGGAGCTAACCTGAGGTAGACAGCACGGCTAACCATAGCACGGCAGGACACTACGGTGCTTTTGAAAACTTATGGAGAAACCCGAGTGGATCTACAGATCAACGAACACGTTCGCAGGGAAACGGAGCTCCACAACCGCGGTCTGCCCTCGGCCGGTCCACGCCAGCGGAGGTGGGATCCCGGCCCCGCTGCGAACCGGCGAAATACAACTGGGGAGGCTCGACTGTCACTGGCGTCCATGAATCAAGAAGGACTTCTTACTGGAACTGAAACGATGTACTGGGATTAAACTGTTTGTCAACAAAGAAAGGAGGATGGACTTTGTCTTTAAGTGAACAGCATTCGGTAAGTGAATCTGCAGTAACGTTACTACTGTTCGTTTGCCTATCGTGTCGTTTCTATGACTACTATTTGAATGGCTCGTGCTCTTGTGTGGTGGAATGCGTGGATCCGCTGCAGGTTTGCTGGATTGATGTGTCATGCTTTGTTGTCATATGAATATATGTGACTGGTTCTTATGACTTTGTTGTTGTCATTGTGTTAATTACGTTGATTTGATGCATTGTCCGTTAATGACGCAGCGTCCCGTCATGCACGGATTCATGTATCTGCACCGTAGCTGTTTAACTGTATTAGGACAGCACAGAAGGCCCAGGTATAAAATGCACGGACCGCCACTGCTAAATACCTATATAAAAATATAACAATATATAAAATTACTTCCATTTTGATTACTCTCCACAAGGGGGCATGTCAACCTCAGGTCAATTTATTACTGTAAATGTTCATAACCATGGTAACCACTTGAAACACATATTTGATTTAAATATATGTAAAAAAAAAACTAATTAAAATGAAATTGCCTGCATTGTATTGCTTCCAGCAATTCTTGAAATCACTATATTTGTATATATCTCCACCTGGCTGCTGCTCTAACTTCATGGAGACCAGGTTGCAGAGATAAACAGTTCATCACTTTCGGTAATGAGGGGGTAATAAATGAATATAATATAACGGGCCTTTGGGTCATAAAGAGAACATTTGGAGAGCCTCAGCCAAACCGATTTCTATGTGGGGAAATTGACTGTACTGAACCTAAGCAGGTCCATATGTTATCACATCTTAAAAACGATTTTCCTTTTACAACGTTATTGGAAGGCAGAGACAAATGATGTTGTCCTGCTGATGTGGGCTTCAGAACTAAAAAAAACACTTCTAGTTCTAGAGGTCAACGCATTTAATTTAGAGGACTTGCAAGCCAAAATGTTATCTGAGAGTTCAAAGCCTTTATCTAACTGTAAAGCATGGCAACTCTGAATGTAATGTGTGTGTGTGTGTGTGTGTGTGTGCATTGCCGGCGACCCAAGGAAGCATTATGTCAAATTTGGTGCAACGACACGTTCGGTATTAATTAACGGTGCGTAAACTAGAGATAGCGCTCGGTGCAGCAGCGGGGGGGGGGGGGGCTGAACGCGTCTCCTGCAGCGGACCTTCATAGGCCGCAGCTCATTGACTGCAGTTCACTTCTGCTGCTGGAAATATGTCTCAATCAAACTCTTCCTTGGAGCCATTATGTACTGCTGATTTGTTTCTCCTTCATGCTTTATGCTAGCGCATTTCTGATCATGTATGACAGTATCATAATTAGAGCTGAATGGCATCGTAACGGTAGGAAACATCTTTTGTCATTCAGGTACATGATGGCATGCAAACATCAACAGAGACAGACACATTTCAACCAGGGATACTTACATGTCATTTGTTGTTTGCTGCCTGGCCATACACAACATATTTTGACAGAGAATCTCAGACTGACAGAATGGGTGCAGCAGCTTGGTCACATGACGAGCGCTGCACCTGTAAACTCTCTGTGGTTTTGTACTTTTGGCTTGCTTAGAACTGTGTTCTTTTTAGGGAGGGAGCAGTAACAAAACAGCACTGACAACAAATTAAAAAGCATATCCGGTTGCTCTATAAAACAATACTTTGAATAAGTTGCATGCAATGAGGCAGAGTTAGCTTAAAAATGAAATGATGCATCAGCTAAGTTGTGCTTTGCCCTTACCAAGAGCGGGCTAGTTAAGATGTCATCCTCACTGCTCATGCTCTGCTGCCGCTACATATGCATCTCACACCGCGCGGACATTATAGCTGCAATCAATCTCTAGCTTTGCTCTCACTTTTGGCCGCCTTTTCAAATCGCACTTTGCAGGGTCTGGGAAGCCAACTTGCAACACATATTTCCCCCTCACTTCTTCAGTGCACCTCACTTGTCTAATAGAAATGCATTATTCATTCAATTTCTATCTGACCTTAATGTTAACAGAACAATTGTTCAGAATGGACTTCTTTCAGGGGTGGCTTTTTGTTACAGAAGCAAGCTCAGATTGGGATATCACTGTTTTAGAACTGACTGAGAACGTGTGAATGCTAGAAGTGAATAGGAAGTCCTTTTGCCCTCGAGGCAATTACACTCCTCAAAGCTCAGTGTCATGCTTTCATTCTTTAATCCTAAATAGGAAGGTTGATTTTGCAATGTCAACGTAAAGAAAGTGGTCATTATTCAGATTCACAGATATTTATGAACTAATCGCTACCAACCAATTCATCCATATATCTCCCAGTCGGTTCTCTCGTTACTCATCATTATCTACTACTATATAGAGTTATTTCGAAACTGCTTATTAACAGTTTAATTTAATTTAATTATCAATTACATCCTGCTTTATCCCCTTCTTCTTCCTTAGTAACTACTTATTAAGTGACTGTGACACACAGCTTAAGGAGGCAATTTAAATACCTTTATCACCCGCTTTCCTTGGGATAATACAATATGATCATGTATTTCATATACTCTTGATTTCTGAATTAACAGACAACATGCTGTATCATGATATATACATCGACATTGAGATATGAAATGTCCTACAGTATAACTAGAGAGAACATTTTAGCCATTTCATCCAGCCCTACAATTGCCGCAATTTGTATAAATAATAACACTCTCAGAGTCATAACTCAGTCAGATCTGAACTCACAGACATGATACACATATTTGTAGGTTCAGCGTGATGTACAATTACCAATCATTATGCTATCATTATCTCTGTTATTATATTATCTCGACACAAATAAAAACCCATGAATTTCTTAATAATCATAGGAAAAAGAATAATTCGTATAACACGCCTACGAAGTATTCTTAAGTCTACGGATGTCATCACCAACAAGAGATTGTGTGTTTCTTTGGACAAGTTTCCTGTTATTATCATGTAGAGAAGTATTTTTCTGGTCATGTTTTCTGGTTATGTACTGATTGCACACTTGTAAATTTGCAGTGATGATAACTGACATTTGTAATTAGCAGTTTTCACACACTCTTCTTTTAGACATAAGTAGTTTTTTCGTGACCTTACTTGGGATTAAAGATAAAACAGGCAATTATTTACCAGCTCAAGCTGCTGAAGCTCAAATGAAAGCCAAAGCAGATGATCTGTAATGACTGCTGAACATAAAAGAAAACAACATACTTCCACAGCTAACTCTTCGTCTAACGTCTGCGTTTCACCAACCTTGGGGAATAAGGCTTTAAAGATCTTGCACTGAACATGTGAGTGAGTGAATATACATAAAATGTATACATGCAGACATTTCTTATGTTTTTTTTTTATTTTACTCTGAACTTAACTTCTTACTTTATTGAAACTGATTCACCAAAATAAACCTAATTTCAGGCGTCATCATGAAATGCCATTACGTGTATGTGCAGCGAGCACTAACGGTGTCAAATAAACAGCACATGTTGTGGCTGCATTGCATTGTCACCTACTAAAAATAGTAATTTGCATTTTTACAAATGGTCTCTGTCTGCGTGATTGTGCTTAACGGTGAGTACCGACTCTCTGATTCTGAAACACCAACATCTAATGCTACTTCTATTTTAGATAGTGAACATCAGATGTCAACACCACTGCACCAGAAAGTCTGGAAGTGACACCGTGTTTGCTCGCTGATCCATGGGAATAAGAATCAAGTTTAAGGGGTGTAGAGAGAAATCTCAAAGATACAGCTCACAGCTGTTCAAATAAAACTCATGTGATATTCAACTACGCCTTGATCACAGCGACATCAAGGCAAGCCAAACACTGATTATGAGCAACCCGGAGATTCTCATTTCAAGTGTTGATCCTCAATCAATACACTGTAAGCTGAGGGTGTCGTCTGATGTGAGTCTGGGTGTGTAGGTTCAGCTTTAATGTTGTGTGCCAGCCAGGGCTTCGGCTGTGTGGCACCCTGCCAGAACGTCACTGGGAGTCAGAAGCCCGGATCTGTCAGTCCGGGAGACACAGACTGATCTCCTCCCAAGCACACTGTCAGTTGGTCTCTTCATTAAAGTGAGATTCATCTAAAGTCAGAGTAGACAGGGTTTTTCTTCTTCTTTGAAAGTAGACAAAGATATCCTTGTAACCAAAGACAACTATTTTAGTGCAACGCAAATGGTGATAATGACATCCAATTTGACAGAAAGTGGGCGGCAGAATGGTTTATTAAAATGTGTAATGTGACATGTTGATACTTGTTGGAAGAAAAACTTAATTTTTTGTTGTTGCAGAAAGTCCATTTATCTATTCATGTCTTCATGAAGGATGGGGATTCAGTCTTGAATCAATGTTGTTGTCACACTGACATACCAATTAAAATAACTGTATGAAGTTTTAAAAAGATACACAGTCTTTCACAAGTTAGATACAACTTATTTACTTTCCAATTAATGGCAACATTTAGTGTAAAAAGTAAGGTAGTGGATATCAGAATGATGGATGGGGCACAGCAGCCACGGTGCATGTCATTACAGCAGTTGTCACTGACCTTTTGTAATATTCAACCATGACCATAACTCAAACCAAGTGGTTTACAACATTAAAGATGCTCTGATTGATCATTTGAATGAATAATGGATCAATGACTAATTGCAAGAGTTGGCGGAGACCAAAAGCAGAACTAAAAGGAGAGTGAAGGCTGAACTAATATTTAAAACGTGGCCAAATTAATGGTAATGTGCTCAAATCTGCTGGATAGAATGTCACAAGGTGATAAAATGTCACTTCAACACTACCAAAAGACTAAAAATATCATTTAATGAAGGTTTAACTTAACCTTGACCTGCTGAAATATTCTGCTGAAAAGTGTTGACGATATGAATGTTCTGTGTGATATGTTTATGAAAAAGACACTCCTGGCACTCAACATTCCACTTCTGCTGATACAAATTGGCATAAATTAATACGAGATCTACTTGCTTAAAAGCACAGCCGATGGGAAACGATGTGCTTCCCTCGTTCAAATAAATGCACTAGTCCTGTTTTCAGGCCCTAGAAGGACCTCCTTTCTAGTGCCTGGTACCGTATGGTACCAATGGTACCGTAACCAGATATATCTGTATCATGAGCAACATATGGCACATTTCAGCAAAGCTCGAACAGAATCAAAAGCAGCTCTTAAAATATTTTCCGTGACTGTCCATCTGCTTTAAAACATACGCTACTCAGTGCCGCTAAGGACTTGGCAACAAATAATTAAAATACCCATACTACCATACTGTTTAATATTTCAGAAGAGTGATTTAGTATGTCCAGATACTTAGTATGTCAAATGCACGATGCCAAAAATACCACGATGTCCGACTGCATCTGATCGCAAATTCTTAGTATGCAAGCCAGCCAGCATGCTTTACTGGCTGTTCTGACCCACGACCCTCCTGAGCAAGAGGGTCAAAGTTCAAGATGCAATGTAATAAGGAAGTAGTGCACACTGCATCGGCAGTATAGGTACTTTGTTAGGGCAGCTGCAGTATGCACTAAAAAGGAAAACAAAGTGTGCGACTTGGAACTCTATTTGGATTTGAAAAGTTTGCTATTGCCTGCCGGCTGCTTTTGTGATTAGCCGACACTTGTTGTGCTTTTGGTGTATCGAAGTGCTGCGTGAACCTCAAACATAAACATTTCAAGACTTTAAAAGTCATCTGCTTTTTGCTAGCGTTTGTTTCAGGTTTGGATTTCCTGACAGAGAAGCTGACGAAAAAACAACACTTCACACCCACACACTCCATGCACACAGATTTGTGCCCACACAAAGAGTAACCCGTGCTCCAACCTCAGAGCATAATTACTACAGGAGCTTTGCCTTGAGACGAGGATCCAAACGGATGCTAAATTCTCAGCTCAGCTAAAATGTAGCGTACTGTAGCTCAGTTAATAAATAGCGGGGACGGTGAGGTCAGCACGTTGTCCAAAAGGCACACTTCATAGACTTTAATGACATAATAACATTAAATCAGTGTGCTGTTACAAGAGCCACATCCTAAACCAGAATATAATGTAACCCAATACCCATTCACATTCACCTTAATCTAACTTTTCAATGTTTTTAACCCCCACACATGTGTAAGTGAGGGAGAGCACATGAGATACGGCGGATGAAGGGACAGGATATCTCTTTACTTGCAGCCCTCCCGAATGATTACAAAGAACAATGTTCTCTCATGGAGATGGAGCGAGGAACGAAGCAGCCTGCCAATTATCCCTCGGGTGTCTCTCTCTCAGGTAAGAGCGACACAGACGCCATTTCTCAGTGCGTGCGACCGTCCCCTGGCGTTTGAACTAGTTTGAGTTGTGATGCTGCTGTCAGCTTCCCACGCTGGGATCCCACTTTTACGTTCACAAGCTGAATTGCTAATATCGATGCAGTGCGTGTGTGTGTGTGTGTGTGTGCGTATACCTATAAGCTTGACTGTGTGAGCGGCACCTTTGGAGTCAGGAAAAGGAGAGCTATTGTCCAGAGCCTATTACCCAGAGTGCACAGCAGCTAGACGTATCTGGCATTCAGGTCCTCGGCTAATAAAGTGCCTTGTCAGCGTGTGTGTGCGTGTGTGTGTGTGTGTGTGTGTGTAGAGTGTCCCACTGAGGTATCACATTTATTAGAACTTTTACAAACCACTAGCTTGTAAAGTGTACACAGACACAAAGGCACACACGCTTTTAAAAGCCCTCACAGAGGCACATAAGGACAGTCACTGTCATGGAAAGGCTGGATCGTAAAATCATTCTTTTCAACCACATTTTAAACAAGCTCAGACAATTGTCACTTTACTCTGAAAGAAATAATATCGCCATGTTTCCCCAAACAGCTTGATGCCGCAATGCTCTATTAAATGTGTCCGTTGTAACAATAAGAACGACGTTGATGAATGACTGTAATCAGAAATGCCATATTACCCTACATAACACCCACAACATTTCGGGGGACACTCGATTATTCCAGCAGCCTCCCAGAATAGGTGACAGCATAATTTCCATGCTGTCTCGTGATTGCAGCATAGTTGCATCACCGAATTTGTATTATACCCTATTTACTCTCTCGTCAAACCCACACGAGAAAACATATTCACAGTTGCCAATGGAAAGGTAAAAACCTGTCTACAGCAATGACAGCGTAGCTCCAGGCGGGGGAAAAAACGCAGCTGCTTACTTTTTTTTTTTTTTAAAACAGCTTCCCAAACAGAAATTACATCTCTAAATGCCTGAGAAGAAGACTTCCTGGGGCAATGAGAGACACGCATCCCCCCTCCCTGCACGAAACGGTAGCGAGCACAAAGTGATGTTTACACTCTCTCCGACACGTGGGAGGGGAGTTAAGCTGCGGTGGGTCTCCAAAACGAACGAGGCGCCCCAAGGCCTGCTGCCGGATATAAGCGGTGATCCCGAGCTCACCGGCCTCGCCCGCGACAAGCGTGCCTGTACTTGTTTTACGTCGGGTGTCTGCGCGCCCGCATGTGATGTGTTTTAGCGCTTCGGGGGCTCAATGTTCCTTCAGCGCAGACAGGAGGGTTTGAAAATGTCAGGATGTATCAAAACAGTACACCAGATATATGCTTGTGATTTCCCTGCCACTGAATGCATGCAGGGGAAAAAAATCAATAAACAGGAAATGTGAACAAGTATACCATATGCCTTATGGGGCTGCAGGGGGCTTGTTTCTACAAGTGAGACGAGTGATGTGAGCAGATAGCAGCCAGGATGTCTGGTCTAATTTGATGCAACAACTTTAATAGAGATTTAACTGCTGTATGTTGACAAGGGAGGTAATCAGAGATTTCAAAGACTCCCTCTTTGTCTCGGTCGACGGACAGATGGATGGGTAGATAAACAGACGACTGAATGACAGATACACCTACGTACTGAGATGAAGGACGTGCTGATGGGTATTTCTGTTGTGTTATACGTACTGTGTACAGTGTGTGCGTACAGTGTGCTGGCAGATTGTGCCGCAGCTTTGCCTCAGTATACACCTGGCGCGGGTGCTACGCCGACATCTGTTCACTCACCCATCATTTGCATCTGACACAAGAAATCCGAGCCACAGCTAACCCCACATTATAATAAACTTAATACAGTCCTGAGGCAATTTAGTCGCATGTTCCTGCTCGGCTCTGATCAGTATTGTCAGTTTATGTTGCCAACAACACAGATGCAACAGGTGTTGGGGAATAAACGCATCATTTGTGTGTTGGTTTGTGTGGTATTTCAGTACATTATGATATATTACAGTTCTGCCTCCAGAGTTTTTGATCCCGCCCCCAAGAGTGAGAATGTCATAGATTTATACCAGAAATATGAAGACACTGAATAAGTACTTTAAATCTGGGAACATTACAGCCGGAAGGATATTAGCGGTAACCGCAGGTATGCAGTGCAAAGCAAAGACACAGGCTACCTGCAGGGTGGATATTTGAGCAAAGGCCTGTCCTCAGCTATGTGCATTTTACATCACAGCATGTTATCACAAAGTTGCACACAAAGAGGAACGCCACACTCTGCAAATTCAAAAGAGTGCTCCACAGGTTTAGCGTTATCACTGTTTGACTCACAGTGCAGTAGAAGCAGAGATATTGCCCCTTTTTTCACTCCACATACTCTTCTTCCTGGTCAACACCTGGCTATTAAACGACGTACGTAGTGCTCGTCTACCTTGACAAGGCACCATGCAAGGCACTGTTAATTGTGATTTATTGAGAGATGTGCATTGCATGTTTCCCCAGTGTGCCCATCCAATCAACCTATCGAATTCAATATTCAATCAACAGCCAGTGTCACGCCATTGCTGTCTACCATTCGTTAGTCCAGAGATGTGACTAAACCTCGTGTTCAAAGCAGTTATCTTTTCCGTAAACACAGCTGGCCGCTGGTTAGCAAGACGGACAGACTGGAGAGAGATGCAATCTATCACATTAACTTAACGTTGCTCTTAATTGCTGACAACAAACTTGTAAGGAGAGAACACACGTTTACCTGATTGAATATATTAGTATTGGCCATACCCATTACCCATACCAACGTCCCCAAACTTTTCTTTTTTTACATCCCATGTGGCAAAAGTTCATCATACAGTAGTCTGGCATGTCATAATAAAGTATTCATAATACGGGTGTGAAACCATGCCTGTGTGTGTGTGTGTGTGTGTGTGTTTAAAGCTTTGCATTCATCAGCAATACAACTGAGTGAGTGATTTGGGTTGACTGATGCAGATTAAAGCCACACAGCTCCATTTGGGAGTGTTAGCCTTCCTCGGGCCTGGAATCTGCCGACTGTGGATAGCGGAGCTTCAAGTATATGAGGATCTTTTAAGAATACCGAGTGCAAGTCTCTCTGTCTTCCCCCCCCCCCCCCCCCCCCCATCTCCCTTCTCTTTCTCTTCCTATCACTCCCCTTTGTTGTCTTAATCATCACTTTTCTCTGGTGGATTCCTCATCCTCCTCCCTTCCTCCAGCTCCCTCCTCCACCCATGTTGTGATGTTGGGGCTGTAGCCTGTGGACCCGTCGGAATAAACACAACATCCTTCTATCTATCTTGCCACAGGCCATTCCCTTATCCCCATTAGACAGGACTTAGGGGAACGATGCCGCCAAGAAACAAATGTTCCGCCCGCCTACAGACACATTTGCATAGACATACACATAGACACACACACACACACACACACACACGAACATTTAAAAACACACAAGTGGATACTGAACTTTTTAACACGCTGCCTAAGGATAAGCAAACTCTTGGGTTTTTTACGTTTAACATAAACTCATTTCATAAACATGATTCAACTGATAATCTTGTGGCGCTCTAATTTTTGGATAATTTTTGTTTGTTTGCCCAAATACGGGTTCAGCACGGTGCTGTGGTCTTTAATGAGCCAGCAGTATTAGCTATCTTTTTGGATTCAATTTGAGGGTGCAATGAGCCGTAGTTAAACCCAATGAGTGAACATTTAATGCGTTTGTGTCGTTATGAAAACGCTATCGCCATAGTTTCACTCCGCTTCTGCTCTGCTGAGCACGTCTTCACGGAGCCGACAGTCCACATGGTTATTGATGACTGTTTCTTTTTATCTTTCTCTTTCCTTTAACTTGCTGGTAAACAGTGTGGAAAGATAGTGGGACTTTCAACTTTCATCTGCTCTTTTCTTTGGTGATGGGGGGGGGTTCTCTCTCTCTCTCTCTTTTAGGATTAAGATATTAAAGCATTAGGGTTTTCAGCATAGAGTGCCAGACTTAGAGCATTACGGCCCCGTTTGTTCTCAAAATATGCCAAAAAAAGTAAAGTAACCACCCCTCTTTGCCTCCGCTCCACTTTTTTTTTTGTCACCCGACACCCACCCAAATCCTAAGAATGTCAATATTGGACAATGGTTTGGCTAAAGGTCAATGTTATGGCAAATAAACTATGTATATGGTATGAGGAACTGAATCTATGGTCTCTTACATGATTGTCTGGCGTGCAATATCTGCCATCTCGACCTCCACACTCGACACCCGCTACTTCTCCCTTTGACACTGTACACTGGCATCGGATGTACATTTCCACGTGCAGAATAACACACACAGCCTCTTCTCTAGCCCCCTAAAGATGTGGACCCCCACCCCCATGTCCCTCCACCCTCAATCTTACTCCTTCAGCCTGTATTATTCCTGATGCATTTAAATAGCTTTGTTGCAGGCCATCATGACAGGTCAGCGAGATGAGAGATATCTTTCATTCGGTGGCCCCGCCCCCCGGGCTGCATCAGTCCTCCTCACTCAAACCAGAGCTTTTTCTTTTTCTTCAGGTAAAGCACGACTTAATGTGCAACAAAGAGAAAAGGAAGCTCTGCTTAACGGATGACTGCAGAGTCCTTATCAGCCTGGGACCTTTGACGACGAGAAGAAGAAGTGACATGGGGGGGGGGGTGGGGGGGTGGTGTACTGTTTCAATGTAAATCTGTCACTCAGCCTTCAGGCCGGGTAAAACGATGGAGGGCGAAGGGAGATGGGGAAAGGTGGTAGACTTAAGAAGAGTAGAAAGCAAAGTGGGGGAGGGACTGATGGCAGAACAAAGTGCAAAGGAAGGGGAGGTAGATGAAGGAAGACGGAGGAATAGAAATAAGTGAGGAGGCCTAACAATTGGAGGCTTTGATTACAAAGGATTGTGACCGAGCACGTAGGCGCCCTCTCGTGCATGCGACTTGCTTTGTGTGTGGGGGGGAACAAGCGAGCCCAGAACAGAACAGAGCAGAGGACAGAAGCTCGGCTGTTACTGACCGAGTGGACTCCGCCCAGACACAGCGGTCGGCTAAACACTGAGCAAATCTGCATGTGCAACTATCGAGCACACATTTTGAATTCATAAGAGGGTCAAAATCTCTATGCCCCCCCCCCCCCCCTTGCAGGCATTAGTGAACCGACGGTGTTACAATATGATTACACACGGAATACTGAGTGTTTTTCCCAAACACTGTTTACAGAGACGGTTTCCTGAATAAATGCATTACCCCGCCGCTGAGGACATTGTGGTTTATTTTCAGTAAACAGATGGAAACTGTGTTTGGAGAGAGAAAAAAGGCATGGTGATATGGCCACAAGCCACAACAGATACCCACAACTCCCTCGTGTGCAGACTGTGCAGATCTAGTTAGGCGGAAAAAAAAATGTTAAGGCATGACGCCACAAGGCCGCATGCTCTACAGTGTGCAGTTTTACAACACGGACGTCCAGTGACCTCGTCTCTCCGCTCCCATCGTTGCAGAGATTCCACCGTGCCATGACTTGAACACAGATCAGTCCCTCCTCCATCTGCTATCAAATCCCATCTGGTGTCACCAAATGACTGTAACTCACAAAACCCCAAAACAGACATCCCATATTGGACAAAAAGCTTCTATTTGACTCTAGAGACCACAAGCTGGGATAGTGCTATCTAATCTAATATATCTATGGAACAATGTGGGTCGTACCAATTGTCTGTTGATTTAGTTTAGGTGACGACATCTTTGCTATTCAGTCATGCTGGCAATCTTCCTTAATTTATTCCAAACACAATAAGCGGAATCCTTTCCTCTGAATCCCACAGTGGTTTGAACCTCAGTCTTTGTTGTGAAGTGACACTTGATTTGAAGTGACATAGCAGTGAAGGGGACTCGGTAAAGCAGGGCTGGGGGGCGGGGGGGGGGGCAAGTGGTGAAACAAATTCCTCCACATTTGGGACACACTTGTTTTCCATTTCTTCTTGACATGCTGCGTCCTTGCTGCCGATCAGCTACCGTGGCCTTTGCTGCATTTGACTTTTGATTTGGCATTTGATAACTCTGACAGAGGAATATGTATTTCTTTGGTTTTTCCTTTTTTGTTTTCTTCCATCGCAGGCATGCCGTATAATTCATGGACGATATTCTCTAAAAGTAATTTTAATGTTAATGCAATTAAAACTTGTATTGAAACATAGAGGGATTTTGATTGGACTACCTGGCATGCCCTTTTTATTCAATTAAATGTATGACTGATTGAGTTTATTGTTCTGTAGGGAAATTATTTTACTGGTAATTTTCTGTATTTATTCTGTGAATTAATTTGCATTTAGGCTTGTATTGATTTTACCGATACAAACCATGAAGAATAATGTGCACTGCGTCTTATATAATCCCTTTGTATCACTGATGATTATACTATGTATTTAATACATTTTGCATTTGCCGTGCACCGACCGATGCCCTAAATACCAGCTGTCTCCCTCTTTGCTTGGTATTGGTCGATGATTTGCCATGATCATGGGTTAACACCGGCTTTCAAGCCTCCACTTTGTTTCCCAGGCCGGACCGGAGGGCTGAAGTTCTGCCGTGACATTGACTGTTGAGCCGCTCACACAATATCAAGGATTAGTGCGCAGGGCGAGGGGGTTAGGGTTTGGGACCAGATGTTTCAGTGAACCAGAAGGCATGTCAGCTTCATTACCTGCAGCAAACACTTTTCAGAAGGGAAAATGTAAAAGCTTAAAGACCAAGGCTCAGTTGGAAATGTCATATACTACATTGCACCAATCAGGATGAAGCAACGTTTAAATCTAAGTCTGGTGTGACCGGTGGGGTTGTCTATCTAATCTGATCAAACCAAACCCACATAGTCCTAATAAAGCAGATTAACATGCACACATTTGTAAATCTTTTCAGTTAATTACATCTAACTTAACCTTCTTTGTGGCTTATTTAGTCATACTTTTATAATATTGGAGAGAAATATCTTGGATTTGAAACAAAGTTTTCAGGGCTTTAAAAAAAGAAGGACTGGCTGAAAACTGTGGATTAAAACTGCTTCATGCATTAGGGATTCGTCTTAAATTACTTCACAGTTAAATTTGAATGTTGGAGACACAATAACCAACAAATCTCTGCAAGCAATAAACAAGAACAGTAAAAACAAACGTTTGCTTTATTGCTTTAATTGAGTCCAAAATGGTAAAAAAAAAAAGAAGCTGGTATTTAAATCTCTTTGCCAATGACCATGATATAAGCAGGATAATCCACCCTAAAACGTGTGTAAAAGGATTTCGAAACACTCTGCGTCACGTTGGGCGGTTCCTTCCCTCCTCTTCTTGTGTTTGGTGGATTATCTCTTACACGTCAATCAGTTATAAGAAATCAATGGAACTGGACTCAACTCTAGGAAATGGACTGCAGAACTAAATACAAGCAACATGTTGAATAAACCTAATCTCCTCTGTTTCGACAGATTTTCTACTTAGACTCTGAAATTCATTTTTGTCACCTTTCACCATGGCAGTGTACAGGCTGATGCATCCCCACATTGTGATACTGACTTGACTCAGTAGTGTAAGCTACGGTCATCGAGAGCACGCAGCTACCAAAACACCCACGGATATTTCTTTACCTCCACCCTGACGCCATATTCTCAGCTGCGACGCTCTCTGATCTATATCCCCCCCCCCCCCCCCCACAGGCTCACGGCTCTTTTCTGAGGTGACATCTTCAAAGAGAGAATCTCTCTGACATATTACACCAGCACTAAATGCCACGGAGAGCGTGCCTTCTCCTACACATCCCGTATTGACACTGAATGGCAAGACAAAGGTTATGTTGAACTTTTAAGTGTTTCTTGCAGCACAAATGTTAAACTCAAATGGCAAGGCGACACAAAAAAAAGACAATATGTTGGGAAACAAAGACAACAGTTGGTGATTGAATCAAAAGGAAGAAAATTGTCAAAATCCTAAAGAATAAACGGAGGATTTGATATTTCTCTGTCCATTTACAAAAGCATGTTAGCGACCTGTGACTGTGTCTCCTGCTCTCCTGTGTTCAAATCAAAGCGTGAGGATGAGTGCGCTCCGCGGTAACGGGAGGAATGTTCATCCAGCGGAGAGAGTCCAGCCTCGCTGTGCCTCGCTGAGTTAATTGCAGACATAAATGAAGTCCTGAAAAACACAGAGCAGGTTCCAGCTGATGCTAACTTCATCTGCTCTACCGCATAAGCCAGCGGCGTGTTTAGGTGTGTGTATGTGTGTGTGTGTGTGTGTGTGTGTGTGTGTACGTTGATGTGTGACTATGTAGCACTCGTGGCTAGCTCAAACATTATTAAGTGATGGCGGGAAGGAAGGCACGTCAGCTGGCCGATGGAAAACAGCTGTTCAATTTCACACTTCCTCTCGCTCTCCATCTCTCTACACGAACACTCTCTTTCTTTATCCCCACTCCCCCCCCCCCCCCCCCCCCGCCCTCCCTTCACCTCCATATCTTTCCAAACCTTATGCTTTCTCTCCCCGCTGAATATACAATGATGCCTTTCAGCCTCTTAGGTCTTTCAAACCCACTAGAGAGACACACAAACACACACACACACACACACACACACACACACACACACACACACACACACACACACACACACACACACACACACACGCACGTCCAAATACAGCTTGTTCTGACCCAGCCCACTGGGCTGAGTCAACATTTCAATTATTTATGACAACTCTCCTACAGCACACAGGGGCTGTCCAGCAGAGAGATTGAGCGAGTTGTCGCCACAATAACAACAGAGATGAGTTCTTGTTACCCGGCTCAGCGTTTTTCTGCTAATACGACAAAGTGCACATCCAATAGCAAGGGAGACGAAAACCATTACTTGTCATCATTCAGTAGAGCTCTTTCTCCTCCCCTTTCCTTGTTCCTCTGTCTCTCCTTCGTGTTTGCTCTATCTTGTACACACACGGTATGAAAAGCCTTGTCCTAAGCTCTGCTATTCTTAAGACATCAACAGGACTCGCACCGAATCAAGCTCAGGCTTTTGCAATGGTGTTTCTTTATGCATTTCCACATAGCACCCAGCCACTTATACACAGAAAGACAATTACTGCTTTGATGAATCTATACACCGGCAAAGCATGCGTGGTAGCTTTTTTCTTCTTTGTGTCGCTGTGATTGTCATTGACAAAGTGTAAATAACAACCTACAAATAGATTTGTTTTACCAATTTACTCCTACTTTGATTTTTTTTTCTCTGACACCTACGAGTGTTCTCGGCCTGTGGTACGAGTCATGTACAGATAATGCAAAAAACAAAAAACAAAAACAATGTTCTGTTCACCATTTCACTATCATGCCTTTGACTGAGAGGATTTTTAGATTTTCAAATTTTTATTGTCAGTAGCAGTTAGACATTTTGATAACTCTGACAGACGCCTCAGGGTCTTTATATAGCTCGCGGTCCAGTCGGTTGCATCCGACAATGTACCATCACCTACTGTGAGCTATGACATCCTCAATAATCTCAGTATCTGTAGAGCACTTCTTTGATCTTTGACGTCGGATGGCTGCGCGTTGGTCGGGCTCTCTCTGCAGAGACGCAGGTTTCCACCTGGAGTTGCACACACTGCCCTGACCTGCTCCATCCACCGCACAGCTTTGTACCACAAGTTCACAGATTGCCTCACCAAGGTCATATCAGGTATGCCCAAACACCGTGTAACACCGTAAACACTGCTCCTTGACTAGGGCCTCGTACATCGTCGTAGTTTGAAGCGTATAGGGCCTCTGACCGAGCTGTACTTGATGAGATAGGAGTGAGAACAGGCTGGACTGTCGCATCGCTCATATTAGTCATGGACCGCTTTGCTTTGAAAGGACATTTTCAGGAACCTAACTGCCTGTCAAATTATGTCCTCTTTATTTCCGGTAGCGCTGCTCTGATGACATGCCAATGACTGCTATATTAGTACAATTGTACTTGTTTTAGGTCTGCTTGCACTCAGTTGGTAGAGAGAAGAGCAAATCACACAGCGGGCCGTCACCTGAGGATGACCTCATTTACCTCAACGTGACCTGCCTACGCTTGCTGCTGTCTGCGGTTGATGCAATAGACAAGCAATAACATACGCACGTGTGCTTATAAATACATAGACGGGCCCATTGACACCCAGGCCACAGCTCAATATAAAGGGATTAAAGAGAATGCTTATGCCCCAGAGGCAGTGGCAGCCAGTTTAACCTGCTCAGAGAACAGGCGATGTGAAGAAAGAAGAAGTGAGAGTGAGATAAATACAGACAGAGCAACTGACATCCATTGCTCATCTGTAACATCATAATGAATTTATTTCAGTAACGAGGAAAGCCTGTCTCCAAGACGGCATGACCACAGATTCCGTTTCCAATTTCCAGCCCGCCTGGATAACAAATGAAGAGTGCAGGACCGTTGAAGGTGATCAGACACCCGGCTCTCGCTCAACAAAAACCCACCGAATGAGGCTCCGTTCATTCTTGGCTGAAAAAAATCTCATTACGCGTTCCACATCATGTAGAGGTTGGTGTTATTGATTGGACTATTACAGAGGCACCAGCGTTGTCCATTAGGCAGCCCCCAAAGAAACACGTGAAAGGATTTCAAGTGTGCTTTACACAATTGTGTGTGTGTATAAGATCTGACAATATCAGAACCATAACAAAGATTTACAGTATAGTCATAAAAGCAGGACGCGAGTCAGCACTTTTGATATCTAAAGCTTTTTTCTTTTTCACAGTGAAAATAAGGTCGGTGGTTAGTACATGGCTGAGATGGCTTTACTTCCTTTTTCTGAACTAAATTATGTTATCACATAAAGTGCATTCGTGATTGCCTCCCAACATAAAACAGTTGGCAACCGTGCTTTCAGTGTCTCCAGGACTGTTAATTCCATCCCATCTGTCCTTGGTGACTCTGGCCCTCCTGGACACATTTCTCTTAAACCGAGCTGAACTCTCCTCCTCTGTTATAAAACTGTCAAGAAGCAACATCAGGGAGTGAAATACACTTGAAAGGAATAAGGGAGAGTTGATTTAATTGGCCCTGATTGTCGATGGCCCCTAACTGATGATGATTTCCTCCTAAGCCCGCTAAACTCTCCGGGTCATCACACGGCTCTGACTTTGCATCATGCACCATAAACTTCTGAAAGAACGACATTCATTTGTTGAACATTTCCTTTTTATCTGTACGAGTACGGAGGACGAAGAGCAAATGAAGACCTTGCACTGATAGTCTTGTTGTTCTCTTTAGGGGTTCCTCTACATGTTCTGTCTATGTGCACATGTTGTCACACTGCCATTTGAGACAGTTCCATTAGTGGCGGCTGTAATGCCACTCAGGTGCCTACCAGACAGTGTGGTCACACCTCAAGTCATTTGTTAAGCTAGACGCCATGTCACACCCAGAATTCCACACAACTCCCCCCCCCAAGAGAGACGTTGAAAATATGCCATCCATGACAGCAGCCTTACATCAGCTGAGGATCTCTTTGTTATGTGTGTGGTAGAGAGTCTGGCTGCTCTTTTTCATTTGATTGATTCACTTTTATCTTTTTTTTTTTTTTTTTTGAGAAAGCCACAGAATATCTACCACTGCGGATATAAAAGTAACCATGTCTTTGCAGGAGAAACAAAAGGGAGCCCGAGAATATGACTTCAAAGATTTCTTTCGTGTTCTCACAAAAATAGTTCAAACGTCCCGTCTGCAAAGCTCGACACTCTTAAACCAACATCTACTGCAACACCACAACTCAATGTTTGTTGTGCAGTGTCGGTTTTGGCAACATGTTCTCACTCCCAACTTGTCGCATACTGACGCTTGGTCAGGATCCCTTGGCGTCACTTTTTAAGGCCCCGGGTATCGTTTTTCATCGTTGCTCTTTATACTAGGTCACCTGTCCTTTACTCCCGTCATAATTACTACAGCCACTAGCACGTCCAAAACTGACGCTAGTACGTGGAGCGTCATTGTTTGACAAGTATAGCAAAGCTGTATTTGACGAGTTGGGAGTGGGAACACCCCTTCTCATGTAGTTAAGAAGGAATGAAACAACATTTTAAGATGAACATTAACAGATTGCAAGAAGTAATTTCAAGCAGACTTACTGAAGCACGAAATGGAAAGCAGAATTGGCAACTCTTCCTGTTTCTAAATGTGCCCGTTCCTGTGATTCAAGGCTGGAAATGTTATCAAATATGTTTATAGCTAGATATTCATTTTGTGATGTTGCTTTTCAAAATGCAAATTTCAGTTTGTCATTCACAGCGATGCTTTACCTTTACCGAATGAGATGCCTCCAGAGTTGTTTTCTATGCTGAAAATAACGGGACTAAATGAAGTGTAGAAGCTCAAATCTGATTAAAAAAACTCTTAAATTATTGCATTTGCATATAATAAATAATCCATTATAAAAAAAGATGCAGTTTACGTCCATGTCTGTCCAAAATGTCATCATTTTACCTCATTAGACATTTGTGTAAAACCGTCATAATTAGCATCTCAATAATTGAATCATGGCCAAAATAGCTGTGAGTCAGAATGACCTTGACCTTTGACCATCACATTTTAATCAATTCATCCCTGAGTCAAAGTAGAGGTTTGTGCAAAATGTGAGGAAATTCGCTGAAGGCGTTTCTGAGTTATCGCGTTCTCAAGAACCTACGGACGGCGGCTGAAGCCGGTGTGGAGGCATAGAAGTGGATTTGATGTTTTACTAAAGCACTTACTGTTGGGTCAGTGAAAATACACATTATTGAGATTAATACATTATTTACAACCACAGCAAATCCACTAATTGCCTGATTTCACTTTTACTGATAAGCAGTTTTACAGTATATGCGTACATCAATATTTATTGCGCCACCAAATAGCCAGTATGTCTGGTTCGCCGGCCCATTATGCTTGTGATGAGGATAGCTCTTTCATATTATGCATTATGTATAGTATATATCAGCATTGTAAAACTGACAATGCTAATTTTGTTAAGGAATCCCCATGTCCTCAAATGTCCCCACAGATCACTGAACTGCATGCTGGGATTTTGAGAGGGACCATTGGGGGAGCTTATCCCTTTAATACCATTTGTCTAACTCATTCATGTCCCCACACATTTAGAGAGAATATGAATGGAAGCTTGTCATTGCATATAATTAGATTACACTTTAATTAAAACCTGTTACCACTCCTGTAAAATTCGCTTAAAACGCCTATCCAAGGCATACTCAAAGTTAATTGAAAGCTGTTCTTGAACTATTTGGAGTACATGCATGGTTTTGGTCTCTTTTGAAAGGTAACACTCTGAAGTTTCACTGTAAGTGCTACTGGCATTGAGTAATAGAAGTTTGAACACACTGAAGTAGAAGGTTTTTATTTCCGCTTGAATATTTTTTTGCAAACAGATGCCTGCAGATGACTATAGCTGTGACTTTTTAGCTGGACAAATGGTCAAATTAGGTGTCATTCGAAAGGTCAGAGTGCAGCCGCCATTTTGAGATACAAATAGCGGCTCTGTTTACATGCAAACTGAAGTTACGTTAGAAAATAGATCGCTAGTTAGCATATCTGCCGGCTAATTTGAAATGATGCAACAGCAGTCCGTGGGTGTTTATAGACGTAATAATGTGTTTTGGACTAAATCTTTTACTGGATTGGATCGTGTGGACCTAACAAGACCGTTTTTGTCGGACTTTTATGGATGGGGAAATACTGTGAAGCATAATTGGTGAGTAGCGTCGATATTTTGAGTGCTTGTTTTGGGGTTGGTGGTCTGACAGAGACGTTGAGTGTACCTGCTGTTGTGATTGTATCTCGAAATGGTTTCCATCAATCGAATTACAAGAATCTTAGCTTTCTAACGAGATATTGCATTAGTACCTACTTATACATAGCAGTTGTGTACATGACACAGATGTACACTAAACTCCGACGGCCGCGGGCGGGCCGTCAGAGTGGTAACAGGTTTTAAGAAATCAAATATCCTTGATTTGACCAATACCAAACACAAGCTTGAGTCACTAATGCTCAGAAAGCTGATTAGTCTTCACTGGTCTCGGATATATACAGTACAGATGCCAGTATATGCAGGGATATTTGTTAGAAAACCTGACATTACCCATAGTCAAGCATATGCAGTCGATAAACTCTTTCTTTTAAAACATTACAGCTTGGACGTGTTTAAGCTTGAGTCCTATAATATTTTCACATGTTGACTAAATAGGTTAGGTTTGATTGGGCACTGTAAAGCCTTTTTCGTTTTCACTTGTTGAGTACATTGAGACTTGCATTACATTGTACTATAAAAAGGGGGTTTTGGAAGTTTTGGAACTTCTAAAAAGAAGGCTTGAGAGAGTGGTTTAAATAATTTAGTATGAAGAGAAACACGAATGTAAATTGTATCACATAAAGGACATGGTAACATCAAAGAGAAAGAACATCAAAGAGCGGGCCCTATTCCTGCAGGCATATTGCATCTACTGAAAAACAAAGATAGCATAATATCGCTGGAGGGTTCTGAGACCGATGCTAAGGTACAATAATGTCGCCATGTAGAAATCAAGGCACTTCGTATGCCGAAAAGGACAAAACAACAAAATATTCTAATGGTGATGGACATCAATCTTCTCTTGCAAATGTATCAATTTCAACACATGGGCTAGCAGTGGCGGGCCGTGCATTCTATACCTGGGCCTTCACTGCTGTCCTGCAGCTGAAACACGGCTACGGTTATTATTTGTTTCGTGTAAAAATGAAGCCAACACCTATAGATACACTAACTGCAGAGAATACGCCGAGAGTACGTCTCCTCTCTGCTCTGACTGCAGCTGGGACTGCTGCGCGAGGCTTCTGTGAGAGTACCCGCCTTTGTGTGCTTTGGGGCGGCGGAGGGGCTCATGGCAGCACCCGCTGCTCGTTCACGACAGTGCAGAACGGTACGTGCTTTCACGTTATCGAGTTGAACACCAGAGAAGTCTCCAATAACACCAGAAAAAGTCGCTAGATTTGTCGCTAGTAGCTTTTGACAAAGAAAGTCGCCATGAGGGTTTGGAAAGTCGCTAGATTTAGTGTATTTAAGAAAAATTATTAAATTATAAAATAGCTATAACTTTGTGATTCTGTTTAGGCCAGCAGAGAAGGCTTTGCAGGCCCTGACGGCCCACCACTGTGGGCTAGTAATATATTCTGTATCATCAGAATTGTGCAAGTCTGGAGTGGAGTCAACTTGTGCAAAAATCATGCATTTCTTCAAGAATGTAAAACCAAAAACATGAAGGGTTTTGGCTGCCTAATGCGAGCAATGTATGCTCAGTGACAATTTGGTTTAAAAAACATGTTTCATGATTTCTGCTCTGGGCACAACAAAAAAAAATAAAAAAATATATACATCTTTTGTCCGCTGCCTCTTTCTTCCCTAAAGGCATATAATGAATGTCATTTTTATCGATTTTGCAGCATGACAGAAGAGCACTGCACGTATGATTGTCTCCAAATAGTGTTTAGCAATGTATGGGTGGCATATGTAATACACTATGGGACTTTAATTTATTTTTTATTTTTAGAAACTTCACACAGATCAGCTCCCTCTGGTCTGTGACAGGGAGAATTCAGAGTTTGTGACTGCGACTGTACTCAACAGACGAAATCAGACATGTCAGGCATCCTGGATGTGAATGAGCCCCGGTGTTCAGTGGGTCATTTTCAACCTGGCCCTGCGGGCACATCACTCTGCTGGCATGGAGATCAAGTAACGCGTACTGCATCATCTATATGCAGAAAGACGTGTCGGGCTGCCAACAAGTGTGCACGAGCACACTTGTTGGCTCAAAGTACAATAGTGGACAATAGTTTTAATAATTCACAATAGCTGAAGCAGCTTCCAGCAGCTCGAATGCAAACACACAGTCGCACACACAGTCTAACACGCACACACTTTCATTATCTTTTTCTGCCACGGCTCGCCCCCACTTCCTCAACTTTGACAGAAAACAAGTGAGTTGTTTCAGATTTGAGCTGCCTCAAAATCAGTCCTTCACTACACAGGCGACCGCATTGCTGCTAGCTTCTTAATAGAGGCCATATGGACAAAAGGGCTCGAGGCTGGGAGGGCTTGGCCAGCAGTGAGGCTTCACAGCTGTACTCTGGCAGCATCCCCCCCCCCCCCTCCGCCGGTAGGCCAGCATCATTAAAAGGCCTCGTGGATGAAGGGGAGGATCTCTCCGACCCCGGGGTGAGCAATCTATAATGTCCACAGCCTGACAGAAAGATCACGTCCATCCAGACATGAGAGAGCAGAGAGAAATGCAGAAGCAGATGTGCAAATAAGCAGACTACCACACACAGTACTGTCAGGAGGAGATGTATGAAAAATGTCAGCTTTCATGTACGACTGCAGAAACACACACACACACACACACACACACAGCGGAGCGTGGTTCTGGCTATGTAACCCCTCTCAGAGCCTTTGAAGAAGATCTTTAGAACAACTCTGCTTTTTGCTCGTACTCATACATTCAGTGTGATTCACTCTACAATTAATATTTAAGTGAGCATTATTATTTGCATATGTAATAAAGAAAACTTGGCTAAAATGTTAATTTATTTCCCCCGAGGTTTAGAAAAACAACTTTCAAAAGCCAAAAGTCTTCAGTATACTCAGAACTCTATTGTGCTGCGTGTGATTTATAATATCTTTGAGATTAAATTTCCGTCCTTTTGTATTTATGATGCGAGATCACTGCAGGATACATATTCTGAAAGCCCAGTTTGTGTTGAAGAGATGTAAATAACAACGTTTTGCATTACAGCGTTGAGTTCAAACATGCATTATTACAAAAGGAGACCAGGTGGATCACAATGTGTTAGACCTGTACAAGACACATTTGTAAGATAGGTTTAGTTACTCATTACTTTGCAGTTTTAGACTATTAATCAGATATCTATTAACTAATGAAGTATGATACACTATTATAGGTTGAGCTATAGCCCATCAGTGTGTTAAGTAGTTGAACTAATCCCCATCTTTCACCAGCTTCAACATTAAAGTGATATGCACATGACTGCATCATTAATCATAATCCAGTTACATAACATACATGATTCTGAAATGGGTACTTGCACTGCATTATTGATACGTTTACTGACGTAAAACATCGGACTACTTCTTCCACCACTGGTACCAGGTGCATATGTTTAAACAGCTAACATTACATATTCTTTTTCATGGGTGAATGTTGTTGCTATCTAAACTGCAATTAACTTTCCAAACTTCTTTGTGTCAATACAAAAACTATTAGCAGTGGCAGGTAGTGGAGCCTGCACTGCATTCACACCCACATTAGTTCCACCTTTTTGGTTCTGAATAGAAGACACACAGTAGTTACTGAAGGTCTTGTCTAATGGAATCCTAATGGAAGTCAGCCATGAGGCTAGTCAATGATTCGTTGGGTGTACGCCGTACCTCCCCCAGCCCTGCATGAAGAGAACACATGACATCAAGGATGGTAACAATCACAATCACATCAACATGACTGTCATGTATAGCGGCAATAACACCATCAGCATCAACGTTACCGTTCCAAATGTTCTAATTTACAGTTCCAACGTCACAGTTTGGATAACAATTTCACATATTTTGTCAACTATGGAAATCAACTATGAAATCTGAACCAAATTAAGACTAGCACATAGTTGAAACACTACTTCTGAATATGAATACTATATTATATATATAAATATTTCGGTTTTGCAAAAATAATGATGAAAAATTTAAAAAGCAAATCCCACCAAAGCTTTTTTTATTCATGTTTTTAAGTGGCTTAATTTATTTCATGGCCGTTTTCTTGGATGGAAAAGGCTCATAACCACACAAAAACAAAGCACCAATCATTCTGCCTGATTTGTTTTTCTGCCCAAATAATTGGAACTCTATTTCCCTTGTGCACACTAATCAGAAGTTCCGGTCAGTATAACAAGCATGCAGCCGCACACATGACAACATTTACTGCTTTCTAGTGGCTCCCTGTGCCCCAACCAGCTGGGTTCGGATGCTTAGAGGAGCACTACACCGGTTGTCAACCTTGTTCCCATGAATTAGTCATGGGGGTGTCATGTCAATAACATCCACAGCGTGTGCTGATGCTCTCTTCACACTGCAGCTGCAGCAGCCTGGTTTACTTGTGCCATCCACCGACGTCAAAACACATGGCTGGAAGGTCGGGGAGCAAAAAGGGAGAGTTTGGCTGGGATACGATTTTGTTTTTTCATTCTTCCTCCGGGGAAGCATCATACTTTATACAGTCAGCTGTCGGACTTGGGAATGACATTTTGGACAGGCGAAATAGCTTCCCAGTATATACTCACAGAGGACATTATGCATTACTTCATATTTCATAGCACACTGTCAGAGTCGAAGGCTAACGGCAGGATAAACAGCCCGAGCACCTCTTGACCATGCAATTTAGATTTTGATTATATTTTGGTAGTGGCCTTGCAAATCTTATCTTAAATAAAATCCAACTAAATTGACTTGGACGCGATTCAATTATTCATTTTATGTCATGCAGTACAGTACAATGACTCGGTACAATACAGTGAGAGATAAGCATGTGCAAACGAGACATAACAGCAGCCCACTGTTTGGAGGTCTACAGAGTCTAACAATCAATTTAAAATGGTTAAGGATAAAGAGACAGTGTAATAACAACATGTTATTGAAAGCAGGACCGCCAGCATACTGATGGCTTGGCCTTGTACTGAACATCATGAAAAGCTTTGCAGCCATTTGAAAATATCTTAAAATTGTCACCACATCCTTTCCAGAGAAGAGTCCGCTGAACTGTGGCACTATTCAAAAAGCATTCTTTTGATCATCCGAGAACAAAGTCAGTGATAGTAGAACTGTTTTTTGAGTGTTTATGGATAGAGGGTGTCATATGCTGTACAGATTGTAAAGCCCTTAGAGGCAATCTTGGGATTTGCGATATTCGGTTATATAAATAAAATTGACTCGACTTGCCGGAAATGACTGAAGTGCAGAACGAGAGCTGTCACACAGTGCTGCTGTTGAAAGTTGCTTTTGAGTTTTATTTTGCTCCATGCTACAGAAGCTGTATCAATCATGTCCAAACCTTCCTGCCAGAACAGATCAATAAGCCTACAGACAAGGAAGCCGTCTGGAAAAAGCTTGCACTGCTCGCAATATTCAAAACAAAAGGTATCGCGGGTGACAGGGAGCGGATGAGGTGGGGTGTAGATATACGAAACAAAGAAACAACACCTTAAATACGGTATACCTACGCTGCTGCAGCACCCTGATTTCCCGCAGCTGTGGCTGAGTGAGTCGTGCCTCAGTGTGGAACCTGCTCCTGCTGTGCCTTATGTGCACGGCACATCCGTCAATAGTGATCAGTGAAAACTGTCCTCATTACTCACAAAGAGGTTTCACACATGGCAGTGGATGCACCACCTGTTTACAGCTCTGTAACTTGAAAATTCACTTCGGGGGGGAGGTGGTGGAGGGGCGGGTAACGGCAACGGGCCTGATATAAAACACTTACATTACGGCATGAAGAGGTAAGTACCATAATTCATGCCAAAAGACATGAATTACGGTAAGATCAAAAGCAAAAGTAACGCTTGAAAGATGAGCCCATATAAAAGCGGCCGTACTGTCGGATCTATGCAGACAGATAGGAAAAGGAAAGGAAATACAATAGAGAAAGAAACAATAAATGACAATAAGGCAGGGGAGATGAAAGTAGCAAGCTGAAATGAATGGGTATATAAACATTCCTGTACCACTTTACCTTTACCTTTTAATCGATAATATAAAGCACTTTTCCAGGTAATTTACAAGATAACAAAGTCGTAAAATGTTTTCCAATTTGGCAAGTTAGCCTTTTATCATATAAAGTTGTTTTTTTCTAACTTTCATTTACTCCCTATGCACATCAGATAAACAAGAGAATGACTTTCTCCAAACAATAGTTGGAGTTTTAATAATGGTGAGTCATGAGCCACATAGTGGGAGAGAGAGAGAGAGAGAGAGAGAGAGAGAGAGAGGCAGACAGAGAGGTGGAAGGGTTGCATTCAACTATTACGCATCATCCATAATTAATGTGGAGAATTCACAGGCACATATAATCCCCTAACTCACACACACACAGCCTAACAGTCAAACTCCACAAAGTAAATATTTCTTCTTCACCATTTAGAGGCCATGCAGCCCTCAGTGATGCAGCAGTCAGAGCGCATTATCACTGCAAGAGCTCCACGATGCACCAACTGTATGTACACATTTAATATACAATAAGACAAAACAATGTAATTACTGCACCAGGTCAGCGGTCACTTTCTGCTAATCTTTTAAAATGTTTCAGGTCAAAATAAAGCCACCGGGGCCAGACGGGAGGTGTGTTGGTGTGTGTGTGTGTGTGTTGCCTAGAGGCAAAGATTGTGTGCCTGTGAATTTCAAGTTGATTATGCATATTGACTTAACCTTCAAGGTTTTAGTGTTTCAGTGTTGCTGTCTGAGTCTTGTGATTTGTTTGCAATGAGGACAGAATGAACACAGCTTCACAATAACGATACAGAAAGGTCCAGCTTGTGTTGGTCCTCCGACGGGGTCAGACATCTTGTCTCTGGCTAATTACAACATGTGAACATGCAACAGGTATAGGTGTGGGTGTTTGTCGAAGACTAATGTATCAAGCTGTGAGATTATATTTGTTCAATATAATGTACAATTTTCCAGCAGTATTAACATGCAGGAAAAATGATAAAGCCCCTCACACACACACACACACACACACACACACACACATTCTTTCACATAAACAGCAGCGAAGCATCCATCCAAATCATTCCAATCAACAAGAAACAGCAGAAGAAATGAACACTCCTCCCTTCTTTCTCTCATTATTCTTTGTTTGTTCGTGCCTGTGCACAAATAAAACAGAAGAGCGGCAAAACATCTCTCACTCAGGAAACAAAGGGCCTTAATTTGCGAGAACAGCAAAAGTGTCACAACCCAACATGCACCACGGTAATATAATCTGCTTCCTTGCCTTTAAAATGACCGTGCAATTACCTTCTGATAGTCCCAGGCAAGGCAACAAGAGCGGTTTCCTCTGACTGCTGAAATAATCAGTTACAATATCTGACTGTTAACCATTCGAGTCAATGTCTTACATTGCTTTAATAACCACAGGGCAAAAGTGATGGTGAACGCCGTGCAGCTGAGTGTTTGCATGTCTGACTGACGGGGGCCGCCTCAATGACAAGCTGTCTGTTTGATTGACTGACGGGCGGAGCATCCGACTGCAAAAGGTGCAGACTCGCTTCTGACCGACAGATTAACTGACCGATATGCTGACTTGACTGGCCGACTGGCCGGCCGCTGACACGCAGCTGATTGGCAGATGTCACTTCGGATGCTGGGTGGCCATAGAGGGAGGGTTGGGAGGAGGATGTCGATGTGTGGGTGGACGGCTCATGCTGCTGAAGGCAGCGAGAGAGGCGGAGGAGGTGGGAGGGGGAGGTGGAGAGTCAGAGCACCATGTTTTCCTGTGATGCAAAAAACAACAACTCCTGAATGTGTGTATACGTGTGTGTGTGTGTGTGTGTGTGTGTGTGTGTGTGTGTGTGATTGTCTTGGGCCCAGACACCCTGGGCAGGCAGACAGCTATAATAACCTTTGGCTGCCAGTGTGACACCATGAGTCATAACAAAAGGCAAGCAGGCACAAGTGGACTGTGTGCATACGTGTGCATCCTTGTATGCATGCATGCGTGTGTGTGTGTGTGTGTGTGTGTATCTGTAAACCCCATTTGCAGCTCTTTAAAAGTGCACGCCTCCCCGAGTCGTTACACCTGAACAGTCAAAGATTCACAGTTCACAATAGCCCGAGCTGCATTGTGAGTCAGATACTGCTGTATTTGTGACACAAGCAAACTGTGGTTGCGCTCGTCCCTCCAAAACTGAATAAAATTGCACCGGCCTTTGCATGTGTGAAAATAGCATCTTCTCTCTTTCCGTGACACCTGTGGCAGCCCCCGTGCCCAGCCAGCTAAATCTCTGCAAGCTCACCTCGGGTGTATTGGGAATAGAAATTATGTTCAGTTTTACTGGCAGCGGTGGGCAGAGGTGTCAACGAAGCTTGTCCCGAGAACATTGCAGAAAGAGTACATGTCAAACTATTTTAGCCCCGCGTTGGCATGCGTGGTGAAATTCAGGGGGGGGGATTTGGTTAACGATGGCATATCTGCAAATGTGAAATCACCGGAGGTTCCCGGCTGAACATCCGGTGATTGGCAGACGGAATGATTTGAAGAAATGAAAAGAAGAGATGCAGCTGGACCTGCAAATGTCAACACCATTAACACAAGTGAGGAATAGAACACGATCTGTTTGAAAGTAATGCCTAACAACCTTTGACAATGTGACAGCATGGTTGTCGGTTAAAGGACAACATATTCTCGTGTTGTCTCTAATAACTGAATGTATCCAGCGTCGACCTGCCAATACTAAATGCAAAGCATTCATTCATTTTCATGAGGAGGTGCAAAGGAGCCTGTTCTATTTTTGTGCTGCTTGCAGCGTTGCTGAAAACTGTGTAATGGCTGCTTACTCCGCCAAATGTGGAGTTGATTGGAGAAAAGTTCTTGAGATATGCAAAGGGTAGGCATACACACATACATACAGATATGCATAGATACACAGACAGAGAATCTTTCCTTTTATATTTGGATGATGCTGCTATAGCGCCACCTATTGGCCAAATGGCACCACATTTGTTATGTTCACTCAGACAACATATCCACACACGTCCATCAAATCCGGTAGCAATAGCACAATGCATCGGGGATATGGCATATGTTGTGATATATAAGCCCTGCTCACAGAATTTGAGCAAACTTTGAGGGCCAACTTTAGCAAAACTGTATGAGACCAAAATATATATATATATTTTCAGCTCGGTCCAGAGATGTTCTGAATCAGATCCTTGTGATTGTTTAAAATTTGTTGGAGGAGAAGAAGAAAATCTGATTTGGACACGATTCAAAATGGTGGAAAAATGGACATTACTAAAATGGACATTACTAAAATGGACATTACTAAAATGGACCTACAACATCCAAAACATTTGGAATTTTGTTTCTGAGTCTTATGGTTCAAAAGTAATGTTGCGGTTTTGATTTGTATTAAACGTGGGAAATTCACGTCACAATGAACGATTTCAGTTATTTAAGACAAAAGGGCTCAATAATTACCCTTTTAACACATGTTTTTCATTTAATGACATTAAATACAAATATGAAAAGGAAATAATATAACAGTGTTTAGTACATTTCTCTTCATGTTGTTCCACAATATCACAGAGTCCGTCCATTTCATTGTATTTATTTGATAGTTTTGTAAAAGCAGAATATGAATATACAGTCCCTGTAGCCCATTTCTTTTTATGTCCATGAATAGCCAATAAACAACAGCAAAGAGGGATTAAGTAGACTAACTGCACAGTAAATGAAGAAGAGAGAAAATATATATATATATATATTTGTTATACATCCATTTAACTTTAACGAGCAATATTGTATGAAATTTGTTGCCATTCTGTTTCATCGTGAACACATAATGAAAACCATCACTCTCCTTAGGAGCATTTGCCTGATCACTGTTGCCGACTATAGATCCCCGTGGCAGCTAATTTCCTGCTAAAAAAAACCCCAAAAGGGATAATGTTCAATACGCAGGCAAGTAAACGATGTGACGATATTTTATTCAGGGAAATATTATTCTAAATGAGATAGGAGTTTGGGTAAAAAACAATTAAGTACAAGCTCATGGGTGTTTATAAAGTTAATGTCATTGAGGCAATTGTAAGAGTTTTCTCTTCACATCCTCTAGGCTTCCTCCATATGGTGACTGGATTGTGACTTTCACAATTCATACTTCATATATCTTACTTCATCTTCCTCTCCAGGAGCAAAGCTGTGCCGACGATAATCTTGCCAGATGGTGGAAGCGGTAAAACAGTGGAGGCAGCTTCTTTTCTCCATTTAAATATCACTGTCTCAACAGGGAACGCATCGTTGGACTCTGGTAATCTGGGCGAAAAATGTACGCGGGTAAGTGATAACCTCGGCGTGAGCCATTTCTTTCTTTTCGAGCAGAGCGTATGCTGCCTTTCAATCCAAGCATATGAAAAGAAAAACGCTTGGATTCAGTTTGTGGAGTGTGGTAATGTCATTTAGCTAGACGGTGAGTCAATAGAATCTCATCCAGCATCCAAACCTTTTTTCCAAAGCCTAACCTCACTTATTCAGACTACCCTCTAATTAAATAAAAAAAAAAATCAATGTTTTAATTAATGCAATCCCACACACTAACTCATCCATGAATGAGCCTTTCAGACTAAATGTCTGATCTCAGACTCCAAGAGAGGTCAAAGCAGGCAGCGGCATCAAATGAACATGTTATGTCTCAGGGATGAAAACACTTGGATGAGCAAATTATTCATGGGGGGGGGGGTGCTTCATGTCTTCATAAATGATGCCCCCACATTTAACATTTACATTAATATAAAAAAAAACATGCTAGTGGCCGAGAGAGACGTTCACGGCCACGCTCAGTGTCGGGCTGAAGGACACTAGTGACTAGTGGAATGGATGAACATGCACTAAGCAGCAAAGTCGACACTTAATGTGCAACATTTTACCAGTGGGGGGGGGGGGGGGGGGGGGGATAAATCACGAGCCATTCTTTTTATTTTATTTTATTTGCACTTGGCAAACTCACAATGACAAACCTACATTTCATTCATTGTGCAGGCGACAGGGATTTATTGAGCTTGTATGAATGACTATTCACAACAATGTCCTGAGGTCAGATGTCACTCTGGAACTACGTTTATTCCTGTACATGAACGGCGGTAACTTGGTGTGTTGCCATGGAAATACGGCACGCCATGGCAACACATATTGCTCATAATGAAAAAAAAAAAAAAAAAGTTACCTTTTTTTTTTGCTCACGGTCTATGACAATAGAGTTTAAGGACACTCTATTCTATTCCCCTGCACAAAGAAAGAAAATGTCTTAAAGTCAGCTTCAACTCATCAGACGTGTGACAAAGAAAGTTTTCTCTACACAACCAAGGCACGAAATAATAAGTTGTGAAAGGATTCACGAGTCATTGGTGCATTCACTGTGTCACTCCCTGGAGGAATAGAAGAAGTTTAAGTCTAACCACAAACACAGTCCCATTTCCCCTCCCTATCTTCTCCCCAACCCCTCTCTTTTGCTCTAAACCTCCCTTTCCTAATAGAAATCAGTCACTAAGCTTCCCAGGGACAACCTCATTAGAAGAGAGGAGCGACAAGCAGACTTCCATCTGTCTCCCAGTCTACTAGTTTAATGAGCTTTTACTTGTGTGCTTCACCAATCGCAAGACATGGCTTTATTATTCATTCAGAGCGACATCACCCCCCCCCCCCGGAGGCCAATCTACTTACAGTACATACTCTGATACTCTGATGCAGAAAGGGTGTGTTGTCTTCGACATGTATTTGTGTTCAACACGGCATTCGAGTATCAACATATGGCGCGTCACGGTGATCAGCTCGAGAACAGAACTTTGGCGTCTTTGGTCAAAGTCGCCACTGAATTCTCAGTAGTCGACTAGACTAGGACTAACATAGATCACATTACTCCTATTTTGACATCCCTGCATTTTAGAAACGATTTTCCGAAGGCCTGGCTCCATAGCTTTAATCTCAGTCCTTGAAACAATAAATCAGACATGCTCAACAATCTGGCCCACCCACTTTAACAGGTGAACCACTAAATTAAAGAATGTCAGCTCTCACATAGGGCATGTTTGAGGTGACTTTTTCACACTGAAGAGGACGGAGCTCTGAAAATGTATCGTTTCTTTGCAGCGGTGCGTCAAAAAAAAAAGCCAAACATTAAAAGCATGTTGGGTATTCTGTGACTCCCAATGGGTCTTCCAGTCACATTCATCACTACACTACACTACTGATGGTCTTGGTTGGTCTTTACATTTCAGTCTATCTTCAGCACCAACTCTCTGTCGTCACGTACTGTATGATGAACCTTTAACGTGGAGAACGACTCACAATGAATGAAGGTGATGGGCGCTCAGTTATTCCTGGCTGTGAATTTTCCCCCAAAAATATAAAGGACCTGACGATGTTAGTGAGCTAAAGTACAAACATCCTTACCCTCCACCTTCCCGCGATACACAGCCCTTCCACTATTTACAGGCCCTGCCAGTGCTGTTAATGAACAAATCAAAATCCATGCAAGTGAGGAGAGGGAATAAACCCACAAATTTGACTTCATTTAAAAATCAATCAGGTCATCACCTCAGCAAACTTCCACTCGGCAACCTCTCTCCGTCTCCTCTCTCTCTCTCTCTCTCTCTCTCTCTCTCTCTCTCTCTCTCTCTCGCTCCACCATGTCGCTGCCTCGCCCCCAAATGATCTCCGCCATTGAGCCATGCGAGCGTTAAAGTGAAATAGGGAGGTGAGGAATGCATGAAATAAGTAAACTTATGAACATTTTTCATGATTCAGCGAGCAAAGGAGATGGCGCCGAGACACGAGGCAACGGGTGTCATTTACTTCACCTCTGCCGGTGGAGATGGCGTGAAATAAAAGTCTATTTCACAGGCCGCTGGGCGGAGTGGGGCCAAAAAAACGGCACAGACCTACGCTTTACTCACTCTCAATTAAACACTTCACTTTGCAATGGAGCACACAAGGTGATGAACCCACGCTCAATATCACCACACTGTGGAACGGGTGCATCTATCAGGGGAGCGTGTGTGTGTGTGTGTGTGTGTGTGTGTGTGTGTGTGTGGGTGCGCTGTGTTGTGATGATGGAATTCATTGTCAGTGTGTGTGGGGATTCTGCTGCGGCCGATAATTGCGCGTGAGAACAATGGGTGTATACAGTTGCATGCACAAACAAGGGTGTATTGCATCCTGCATGTGGGCTTTCACAGATGGCGGGTTTTCATTCTGCTGACTTTGTAATACTTTTCACAAAAGCGAAAACTTTTTGTGCCGCTGAAGCAAACCAGCGACGTCGTACCAGAGATTTGTTATCAGCATTGCACAGCGCTGTGCTTTATCTTACACCATATGCGCTGGAGCATGTTGGAGGTGAATATGCTGGAGTCTCACGCCGGCTGGGCAACGCTTCATCAGTCATTACACTGAATAAATACACAGGGAACACATAAGTTGAATAAATTAAACCCAGATGAAGCTGGGAGAGCTGTATACCGCTAAGAGATAAAGCATCCCGAGAGACGGTCCTCATCCTTTATTTTTTATCAGTTTAAGACTTATGCGCAAGAGCATAAAGCATTTAAAACAACTCCATACGAAAACTAAACTGTACTCTACTCTTTTTCTTGTCCCAATGGTATCCTGTTGCCACATTTGTTCTATATGTCTGGTGTTTCATATGTCCCTTGTTATTGTGATGAGCCAAAGAAAACGCTCCATGCTTGGTGGACAATAGAGTGCTCTGTTCTACTCTGTTCTACTGTAATAGTAGATGTCAGATTTCTTAAATGAGAGGTATCTGATTTCATGTCACGACTCCATCGTGGATGAAAACATCCTGTCAGCGTTGAGGAGACTCCTCGGTTGGCACTGCAGTCACGGTTGAGGCATTGCTGTATTGATTAAGTGCTGTAACAGACTATTGGCCCAGTAGGTCCCCTACAGGGCCTGCCAGTCAGCATCGTTCCCTCAGACTGAGACGTGGAAGCATTTTATATCAGGCACACGGGGGAGAAATGAAGTATGGAAGTGCACAGTTGTCTCCCTTTTTTTTTGGTGGAATGCAAACTTTTTTTTAAATGAAATCAGGAGCCGAGTGAGAATTCATTGGTTTGCAAATTACTTTCTGCAAATGTCCGCCTGCTAGCACGCCCTCACCCGCTCACACACACACACACACACACACACACACACACACACACACACACGCACACACACACACACATACGCATATACGTGTGAACATCGCAACAGCACGTGCAAACAATCCAATTTAAATGGTTAGAGCCCCATGAGGGAAACTCATGTTGTTGTGTTTGCAGACACAGTTCCACATACAAATCAACACTTAATATAACATGTAAATAAAAATAACATGCGTGCAGAACATAGACAGACACAAACACACACACACACACACACACACACACACACACACAACCTCCATGCAGTCTGTAACGGATGTTGGCCTAGCTTTTCTCTGCTTACTCTATTAACTTTCATGATATATATATATATAGGACATTCCTTCGTATGTGACTCCACTTTGTCAGTGTAATTGTCACCTGTGGTGAGACAGGGATACACATTCGTCAGGCCAGATCAGGTACATCAGCCGGAAAGGCCCTTGACGCCTTCAATACAGCGTGAAGTATAGCATACAAGAGCCCAGCCCAATGCCTACTCTACCTTCCGCGCTCAAGGTGCGCTTGATTCATATTCGCACATACAACTAAGGGGAATAAAACAGTCCAGCGGGGGGCCAAAGGCATCCAATGAATAAGACTTGGCACATAAGCATTAAATATGTACCAGACCCGGGTCAGCTGCACGACGATATATTTTAAAAAGAGCATCCCACACACTCCACACCCCTTTTTCCACAAACGTGTACCGCAGCTGCAAGAGGGAATTAGATGTGAGAAATGTATCAGGTTGCTGCTGTTATCTTAACACAGCGAGGGGGGGGGGGGGATGCCATGTTCCTGGCGACTTTACGTCAAATGAAGCTAATCTTCTTCGTCTTGACATGCTCTCTGTACACCCACCGGCTGCAGGGGGAGAAACCTCACTATTATCAAATGAAGCGCACCTCCACACTCTGCATATTACTAGTATTCGAGATATGCCTTCAGCCACGGCAAGGTGCACTCTTAAAGCATTTCTCTGCTTCTTCTTTTTGAGGCGCATTAGCCAATTCCTATTTACTCTAAAGCTCCCAAGAGACTGTGATAAAAAAAACATCTAACCAAGCCCTCAAGTGCACGAAAACCCTGTTTCCTGTGGATGAATCAAGTCAGTGAGTGTGTCTTGTGTGTTTGCGTCTGTTTGAGCCGAGGGTTGTTCGTGTGTTTACCAGACTCTCCGAGGTGTGCAGGTACAGTACTAACGGCCCACGCTAAGGCGTCTCGTTGAGTGCACAACAGAGAGGCACCGCTAAGCTTCTCTCGTCTGCAGTTCCATCTCTGTGTGATAACTCCTTCGCCATCTTCTCCTGTCTGCTTCCAATCCTTCCCACCTCATCCATTATACATGGAGCGCGCCGTCTCTCGTCGGTTTGCGACCAAAGGGGACGCAGATGTAACATTCGCGGCTGGTGATTCAGAGGGAATAGGTGCGTGGTCGTTCCTTCCTGTCTCTTTGCATGAAGTGGATATCATTTCCTCTCCATTACCAAAGCGGGGCACCCTGCGTTGTAATGTATGCTTGGAAGCACAAGAATAAATAAGTGTGATATAAAGCAAGTGTGTAGCAGAGGAGTCAGTTTATGATGTTCTATCACTTCCTTTGCAGAGCTTGGCATGCGTTTGCACTGACTATATATAAGAAGAAGACGTTGTCACCATAATGTCAATCGTTGGTTTGAGGACTGCCATTTTGAAGCCTTGAGTTCGTCATTTTGACGCCAAAACCAGAAGTGAACCAGAAGTGACCCGAGACCCTGGAGCTAAGTACTACTGAACGCTGAATAAGATATTTTAAGGCAACCAAAAAGGGTTACATGAACTGAAAACACACTGTGAAAGGATTAAACTTAAGACGAAAACAAGGGCAACTCCAAGACTGCACAACGCCATAGTAGCAACATGTCTATGTGACTCTAAATGGACCATCATTTACTAAATGAACATCGTGTTAAATGAACATCATGTTGTATTGAAGAAGACTTGAAACTAGCGATTAAGATCATAAACTCGTGTTTACAATGTTTACTAAGGGAATAAATCAAGTGAGGAGTAGAATCACTTTCTCATAGACTTGTAAACAACCAGACGTTTCTCTCCAGCCAGAGAAGTGGCCCCCCTGCTAGCTATTAGAACACATTAAAGTTTAAGACACTTTTTAATTGGCTTCACTTTTCAGAACGTTGCACGTGTGTGTGGTTTGGGTAAAATAAATGCATTTTTTAACACTAGCAATGACCTCAGTACTTAATTAGCCAATAAGTCAGGCAGAATGAACAATTTCATGTTTATGCAACATGCAGGTGCACAGAAGACCCAGAGCATGTAATGTGACCTCTGCAGGGGGCCATTCCAAGCTCTGGAAAGCGCCTTTTTTAAAGAAATAGTGTTTTTCCTTCATCAAACACAATGAGTAGGCAGACATTCATTTTCTGGTACAGTACATCCCCATTTGACAAATATATGTAGGCATGATAGCAAAGAGGTCATGGCAGAGGAGCTGGCATCAGAGCTCTGGACAGGAGCCACTGGAGCAGCAAATGGGTTAAGTGTCTCGCCCAAGGCCTCTTGTAACGGAGGGCCTTATCTTCCAGGGTAACCATCACAGTGCTGCTCCGGCATCGCCACTGGAATCTTGAATGACCACAATTACATATTCTTCTCACTACTATATAGAAAAACACCCGGTTTCAGCCTCAAGTGACCTAATCAGCAATCTGTTCTATCCAGAGAAATCCTCTTCTGTTATCTTGGACATCAGTCAACGCAGAGCACTTTGTAACAATGTAATACTTCTTTACAAGAACCAGGGAAAGCTTCAAATCTACTTTAAAACGTGTCGTCTGTTGGCGATTAAAGGAACAAAACAGCGAGGAGAAGAGTTTCTCAGTCAAACAGTTTGCGGACTTCTCCTCTTTATCCTGCCTCATGTAAAGACGAAGACGCGTAAAAACACAGCGCCATTAATGCCAAAAAGAACTTCCATGTAGCCTCATCAGTCAACTTGCGGGCAGTAATTAATTCCATCTGTCCGCGATCGAAAGTGGTTTACATATTTGATATGCGGGCTTCAGGAGTGGAGCCGAGGCCCAGGAGAGAGTCAGACTCCACGAGCCCCAGCTCCACATGGCTGCATTTAATTAGGAGGGATGCTGGAGAGGATGTGGGGGTGGTGCTTATGTTAACTGATTTCCCTCTTTAATCAGTGCTAATCTCCAGTCATTTTCACAGCACAATGCCGGCTCATTCATGAAGTCAAATTAATAAGTGAGGAATATAGTGCTAGGCTGGCTTGGGCCTGGCAGATACGATGCTGGAGTCCTATCTCTCTTCCTGTCTCTCTTTTCTCAATTATTTTATCTGCACCTCTGGGGTGTGTGTGTGTGTGTGTGTGGGGGGGGATTCTGTACAAAAAAAGGGGAAAAATGTGGTCTGTGTGTGTGTGTGTGTGTGTGTGTGTGACAGAGAGACACAACGACAGCGTAGCCATGAAAGGCGAGAGAGGATTCATTGCTTTCGCTGGTATTGGATATTGCATCGTGGGAGTATAATTATACCCAAAGTCCTGTCTTGTCTCTGTCCTGGAGAGAAGCTAATAGCAACCTTGTTGATAAGGCAATAATGTTCTCAAATGCATCTAGAATTTGGAAAAAACAGACAGGCAGTGCATGTATGAGACGGAGTCTCTTTGGAATATGAGGTTGTTCTTTACAGAAGACTAAGGCGAGCGATGACTTGACCGTAATAATCTGAAAGCTCTGCCAATCCCTGGAATTAAATTGAATTGGAAAGAGGAAGGAGATGAAGTGGAGACAGGAAAGGCCGCAGATGCTCAAATGAGACAGCAATTGGTTTGGGTAAGTTTAAGGCTCCGGCCATGGCTGGCTAGCTTTACCCCAAGTTTGTCTCAGGGACTCACAAAATATTCCAGCTGTGTCTTTTTTTTTTTTTTTACCTGTGTGGGTGTTAAATATGAACAGGATTCCTGTAGCCTTGAGATGTTGCGAAATAAAATGAATGAAGCTGTTGTCGGTGAAGGTCAGGGAACCAACAAAGGGCATAGCGGAAGGGAATGCGAGCCAGAGACAGAAAGGCTCTCAATTAAAGCCAGATATACAGATCTGGATGTAGGAGGGAGAAAAAAATGGCAAGTGTGGAAATGTGTCAAAGAGGGGGAGAAGCAGAGGGAGAGAGAGAGAGAGAGAGAGAGAGAGAAAGTAGAGGTGGCCATCTGCAGGATTATTACAGGGTGCTCTGCCAGGTTAAATGAGGCAGAAGGTGGACATTTGGTGGCACATCTTAGGTACCAGTGTGCACATATGCGGTGTGCACGTGCGTGTCTGTGCTTCTGCGCACACTCGTTCATGTTAATGTCCGAGTGGTAACACAAAGTAGTCCGTCAAAGGCATTTCCTCGGGACTATGACCTTTCTCTTGGCACTGTGGCACGAACCAATACAAGAAGAAAAGGATCTATGTTGGGCCTTGTCCTGTCCACATTCAGTCCTGTGCATTGTGTTGCACTTCATGTTCTGGTGTAGCAGCTCTATGCAGATGACAAAGTCATATATTATAGTGCTTAATCCAGCCTTGTGAATGAATAACTTTCCAACAAATTACCATTTACATAACAAGACAGCACCACTGGCTTTCGCTTCGTAATAAAGATTGACTGATCAGATGAAAATAAACACTGAGCATGAGGAGTCTACTATCAGATATGCAGATCAAGCATCATAGATGTTGATGCTTTATACACTGGGGGTAGTTTCATGAGCTCATTAAAAGAACATTCATTTTGTTTGTAAATGTTTTTATTAAAGATGCTTTATTGATATGTATCCCATGTATATTGATGCCGTTGTATTTGTGATTTCTGTCGTTATTTTTGTTATTTTTATATTTTGTGTGTGTGTGTGTGTGTGTGTGTGTGTGTGTGTGTGGTTTGCTTTTTAAATTGTAAACCCACCACACTTGTTAAAAAGAGCTATTACTCCCCAGTGTGTCTTTCTAAGGATAAATAACGGTAGAAATGATGATACCATTCATTAATGGTTTCTCCTTTATAATTTCAAAATGGTGCTTTTGCCAATCAGGTCCCACAACAGCTGCTGTTTGTCATTTATGTTTTAATATTACTTTAACACCTTTTTTTTCCTCACATCTCTTTGTAACCAAAAAATACATATATTCTCCCTTTACGATTAACAAATCATTAAGGACACATTCACTGCAGCTTGATTATTCAAAGTGTGCCATGAGGTCATAAAACATACTTTCAATTTGAGTCAGAGCTGGAGGATTGAATTATAAAGTCCATTTGGGTTCTGAACAACTGCACATAATTCAGTGTTATTAACATTTAAATAGGGCAAATCTATGTGACTTATCTAATTAATCAACCCAAATGATCTAACATGCAATTCAAAAAGCAATATCTTTGGATTTTTCCCGATGATGATCCTTTAGTGGCCACGCCTCAGCATGGGAAAGTCAGTTAATCAATTACTGTGACTGTCCGTCCATGTACCTCTTTGGTCTCAACCACTACTGGGCAGTAGTAATATGGTATGATACATGGTACTATAGATGCTGTGGTTTACGTGTGTGTGATATATGAACCGGAGAGTATTTCTTCATAGAAAGAAGAGCAAAGAACGGTACTGAAGGTTTTTTCTCAATGGAAAAGATATCTTCACTTGTCTCCCTACTGGCTATGGTAGGATTTTGATTGAGAGATGATTCATGCATTGCCAGTGATATTTAAAAGTGTCTGCCCTTTTTCAAACAGGCTCCAGAGACGGCCCCCTCAGATGGTTCAATGTAACAACCATCTGTCACAAAGGGGATGTGTTTTGGACCATCGCTGCAGTATGATGGTGACTGTAATGCCATCACAGCCACTTGAAATGATGGTTAACTCTTTAACAAATATGACCCGAGTTTAAAATAAAAAAAATGTCACTGTTAGAACTCCTTCAAGGCAATGCTGAGAGTTTTCTTTTATACTAAACTGGTATTGTTGCCAAAATGAAAAAAAGGCAGGACAGGACGTGTGTGCAGGTGAGTGAGTCTGTTTGCTGGTGACTTGAAGAAGCAACAGAGAGCCACTTTGTATTTTACACCACAGACTCACATGGCATTCTCTGAATTAATGTACGAATGAATAAGCATTTGATGCAATATCCACACACTTGCAGGTGCCTGTGTGAGTGAGAGCCTGTGTACAAGTGTGTGTTTACTGAAGGTCAGTTATGCTCCCCCATCCTCACAAATCCCCCTGGCACTTCTCACATGCTCTCACCAAAATACCATTACTGGAGCACACAGACACTCAGACACCAGCACACATCTCTTCCCCACTTATTGCCAAGACTGTGTCTATGTTGAGGCTGACAACACAACAGGCCTTAATCCCCTCTACCTGTGACTTTTTACAAACAGGATTAGTCCCAGTTTCCCCACTAAATTCCCCCTGAAATACCGGTAAATCCGGGGCTTCCGGCTGATCTGGGGGCCATGGCCCGAACCCTCTGTTTCACGTCCTGAATACACTGCTGTCCTTATCTAAATGAACAGCTCTGCTCTGAATGTGAAGCGCTTCCATTTCTCGTTTTTTGCACGCTCTTCAGCGTGCCGCCATGTGGACAGAGAGCCAGAGCTGGCTACACGCATGACCAGGTATAGCACACGCCAGCGAGTGTCCAGCAGTGAGAAAAGCATTCTAATCCCCTCCATTCCCACGTACACAGAAACACATTGACACTCACATAGACACACTCTATAACGCAGCAATGGGCGCATACGGCAGAATGACAACCAGAATACATCAAAATGACTTTTGGAACATCAATAAGGTGGGTTAATGTGGGAGAGAGAGGGGGGGAGATAGCGAGTGGAGGAAAACCAGCGATGATTTACTTATCAGGCCGCACAAGCTATATATCGATACACTGTGAGGTAGCACATTTGCAATTTATGAGCAGGGCGGTTAGCGTAGATATATAAATGAAACCAGGTAACTTCCCAGGAGTAGAGAGCTGACTTTGCATTACAAAGTGTGACACTGTGGGTGAGGACACATGTCTACAGTGTTAAATGAATGTGACAGAATGAGTCGTGTCTTTTTCTATACGATGTCTCACGCAAACCGTTGATGTTGATAACACAAAAGCAATGTCTAAATAACCACTCATCATAGTTACTTTCATGATTAGTCACACAAGGTAAGTAGTCATAAAAGCAGGTGAAAGAGAACGGTTGGATACAGCGTTATATTGCCACGATTCAGTCTTGAACAATATTGAAATGGAAAAAAACAATCCACTAAAACAGTTATAAAACAGCCCATCAGAAAACTCTGATACAACCACATTAGTGGCTCTGCTGTGCCTTTAGATGGATGCTAATGTTAGCATGGCAACACAATGATAATGCTAACATTCTGACAGTTAGAAGGCGTAAGTTGAATTTTTTGGGATATTTGATGCCTTGCCAAGATGTAGATGAGAAGATCAATACCACTCTCAAAGTAAGACGAAGGTTATCTTAGCTCATGAAATCAGGAAACAGCGTGGCTTCATCCCACACAGAACGCAGGATGTTTTCATCACACTATTGAGTAGTAGGTCAAGCGTGTACTCGGTGCTCAGAGCCCAACACACAATCACCATAGTTAATTAAGTTAGTTAATGCATTTAATTACGTGTACCATGATTAAAAGGTCAGTCATTAGACGGCTCCTATTAAATCAATCCAGCTAAATTGATTAAATGGGAGACGATCTGTTACGTTGGACCTGCGTGACGCGGAGGTTTGAATAGAAATGGGGAAAAGCCTCCTGTGTAGACACTGGCTCTAGTTCCAATGTACGAAAGTTATTAATCTCATCATCCAACTCTCAGTACATAAGTGAATACGCGTTATTCTCAAAATAATTGTTTAACTTGCCATTTGTTGCTTTAAAAGGCCACACGATGTAAAATCAATGGTTGACTTTATGTCAAACATTTTCTTCGATACAAAAGAAAATATTTAAAGCAGAGTCTGCAACAGAGCTGTAGGCTTGGACTAATCTGTAACAAAGGTTACAATATTGTAACCCCACTTCTACAAGCACAGGCGTAGGGCGTAGTAGCCCTCTATCTTGAGGCCCAGTCGCTCCTACGCTGCTGACTGAAGGGGGGGTGCAGGATGGCAGACAGCAGTGTGTTATCTGCCTTATATACAGTGGGTTCGGCACATACTCGTGTAGACATGTCCTGATTGGCCACCTACATTTATGCAAATTTTCAGTGGGCGATTTGTGTGCTTGTGGTTGGAGTCCAGTTGGCTTTTTCTCTCGCTCGCCAAAGTGGCCTTTAAACATGGCAGTAGTCATTGGAATGCTATTATTACATTCCTAGAACAAAAAAGAAACACTCCTCGTTTACATTGTTGTAATTATGGTTTTCTGCTTTCTGTGCATTGATCTTTGTTTTGTCACCTGTGCATCCTTCATCGTTACTCCCTCCCTCTCTTCTTCCCCCTTTTCATTATAACCAGTTTCATTTGGACCACCGACTGTCTCTGGCCTTTTGTACTTTAGTCCCAGAGCAAAAAAAAAAGGAATAGTGCAACTGGAAGAAACATACCCTTAGAGAGGTCATGAGCATTTACTCATTTACAAGAAGTGACACTACCTCTAACTAAACCCGATATTACACCGGTGCAGCGGTGAGAGACAGCTTCTAATCTTTCCCACTCCCCCCCCCCCCCCAATTCTGTACTCCCACTCTTGGTTTTGGGAGGTAAACACTTCCGCCGCTTTTAAGAATCCTTAAGTCACATCTGAGAGTGAGTTGAGGGGACTATTCGGATGGATGCAGCATGACACTTCAAGCTTGTAGCTGTCCACTGGGTTTATTAGGTCTCGCCCTCAGTGAAGGGAGAGTCGAGAGAGAGGGGGGTGCATCTGAAGTCATAGTGTGTGACACATCAAGCTGCAAACCCTTCACTGGGCTTATCTTAAAAACTGCCCCCTGGTCTAAAGGAGACATCAGCAATATGAAGTGGATATATGTGCCCATGCAAGTATGTGTGGGCTACTGTGTGTGCATAAGGGATGACAGCTGGCAACACTGATTGCGGTACCTTCAAGAGCTAAAATTGCTCCGTGATTCACGGGCTGTGACAGCAATCTCTATTTCACTTACACCGAGACTTGTTTCCAGTAGCATATGAATATTCAATGAGATGGAGGAGTGTGCACTGAGTATGCAAATACGTGTTCACTGTCAGTCTTTAGCTATATGTTCATGTCAATGATGCAGATTCACATTAGGGGTCGTCATTACTAAATGGTCAAAACAAAAGGGAAGAAGAAGCTCTCTTACCTGTAGTGAAGAGTGTGTGTGTGTGTGTGTGTGTGTGTCCATTCAGGCGGAAGACGGATGCACACACACGTCCCCATGAGACCATAGAAGAAAAAAGACAGATAGAAACGTTTGTTAGCTACAGTAGGAAGATGATGTAATATATGTGAGACCATTCTACAGCCGCATGTAAGTCCGTATCGGTCTTGAATACAATGGCAAAGGACAGTAAAACATTCACAACACATTATATTGCATCGCTTGTTCAATAACTCTTGCCCCTGCTGTGAATTTATTAAGTTTGGCTTCGCATTCAGAAACCTGCTATTCTTCTCTGAAAAACCGGGAAACCTCAACAAAGACTGTGTGTCGTATTCCTTTGCAGCAGCATGCGGCTGAATAATGGAAATCATTATATGGAATTTTGAGTTTAGCTCCAGAAACCCCATTATCATTGCCATTGTCACCACAGCAGACGCGGCATCGGCACCACGGCTAACCTCCACCGCCGTCATCATCGCTGCCGCCATCATCGCTGCCGCCATCAACAACGCAACTAAACTCACCGACACCATTATCAATATCAATACCAGTTTCCCCAGAACTATAACCACTATCAATCTTGAATTCCTTACACCCTTGGCAGCAAGAAATAAAGAGAATGAAGAGAAGAACTCCTTTTATCAGCCAAGTGTAGAAAACTCATTTTAGATTAAGCTGCGAAAAGTACTTCATGTACTTGAAAAGTTGTACCCAAGAAGAAGGGCTTTTGCCTTTTCAGTACGAGTCAGAAAGGTTATGTATGCATGCAACAGTTTGTCAGGATTATACTGCAAGGACACGCACCGGCAGAGTGGCATACTGTAACAATAATCACATAAGTATACAGAGGTGAGAGTCCCTTTCTTATGGGCACCTCTTCCCTGAACTATACCTCGAGAGTTATTTCACCCTTTTTGTAGTAAAGCCTGTTTTAAGCTACTACAGAAATTCAGTTGGTGAGCAATTCCCACTGCCTGAACTATATCAGTGGTACCTCATGATGAACAACCCACCATACCATATGGAGACAGCTCCATTTCCTGTTCAGGTTGGAGCCCAAATCCCTGTCTAGTCTGTTCTCTCGAAGGGTGTAACCTTTCAACTCCCCCCCCCCAGCTTCTCATCGCAACTCCCTTGGGGGGGGGGGGGGGGGGGGGGGCCTTAGCTACTACTGTTATAAATGGCAGCGTCAGTGCTCTGCTGCTTGCTGGTGATTTCATGTTTCAGAGCGGAAAGGTCCGTGACAGATCTCTGCCGTTCCAGGGACAGGTGTTGAGTTGTGGAGCGGGCCTCTGCCTCGGTGCTACGGAGGTAAAATGGCAGGGTATTGATTGGGAAGATAGAAGACTTAACAGCCTGAGCAGGGGCGTCCTTGGGCAAAGTCACGAGCTCCTTCGTCCAACCAGTATGACCAACGCCCACCGCAAAGCAAGACACCGTCACACACTCCGCACATGTGCACGTGTGCACGCACTGCGCACAAAACAACAGCTCTGCATTATGAGGAATCACAAGTGAGCAACCACCCGAAGCTTTTTCCAATAATAACAATCTCTTTTAATAATAACCACATAAAATGGCAAGATGAGATTCTGCATGACGACACATAATCTGTTCAGTTCCCCTGAGTTATGAGTGTAATGAGAAAATGGTTTTGAGTTCACAAGTACAATTGATTGTTGATTTGATCATAAAGTGCCTGCAGTTGCCTTTGAGATATTAATTCATAACGTGTGTTTTTTTACGAATAGTATTGGCGGGAATTCAGCCAACCCCCGGTACGAATAAAGGGCGACTATAATTTAAAGGTCATCATAAAAGATCGGTCAGTCAAATTAGATTTTGAATGCATTCTTCTAATGCATGACATCCATGCATGTACAGAGAATACCTCTGAGCTGACACGCTCGAACAAAAGCTAACAGGCCAACGTGTTTTAATTAGGCAGGTCTCGCCACAGGGCTCCACCCAAATAATGAACCACTTTAAAAGCAGGGCGTAGATGAAATTAAACACTTTAGTGTATACCAACAAAAGAATAACACATGCTTTTGTGGGAAGGGCCTCGCCGTATTCACTTCAGTAAACGTGGTTTCAAGGCCATGAGTGAGTTGTGAAAAGGTCACTTCCTCTGACATATTGAACGGGGGAAGGTTAATGAGTAGGCCAGAGAGAAGCTGTGCCACACAGCTGGCATTTAATTAACTGTGCATTTATATTGAGAGCTTATGGAGACTAGAGCCTTCATCCAACCAAAAGGTGCCCTGCTGTGATATATACAGACATGTTTGATTGTGAGCTCTGAAGGCGACATTTTGTTCGTTGCATAATGAGCTGCCGACAAAACCGTTGACGTGTGTTATGCAGGCAAGGAATCTAGGACACGACTAATCAGATGTCAATGTCAACAAAAGGTTCTATTCTGGACTTTACCACTTCTGTTTGTTCAGGGGGCTGTCCTCGTTGATGAACGCCTCTCGGGTCAGGTCAATATTATAAGAGTTGTTCCTGCATTTTTAACCTACGGCCAGATGTGAATATGGTTTCTATGACAAGTTGACTTTCAAGAAACCACATGCACTGCTTTGCTGCCAACAATGGAGGACGCTCTCATATGTTTCAAATACTGAAATTACATCCACCTCTTGGTTATTAGGAAAAAGCATCACTGTGAACTTAGTGTCTTCTCAGCTTTGACAAATATAAAACTAATAGCTACATTTTCTCTCACTGAACTTTCCAAATGACTTGAAAGAAGTTTTGGATTTCTTTCAGCATTGGCTGTGACATGTACAAGCACGTTAGTCCCGAGAGGGAACAAATGTCATTCCATTTAAAATCACTTTATGAGATCTGCTTCAGCTGGTTATGTCTTCTTGCAAACCACCTGGCTAACCTTCATCACGGGATCATAGCGTTTCAATTTGCTCCCGGGGATTGAAAAGTTTTTTTTTTTTTCATCTGCAGGCAGTCTTAGATGGTCGCCCCACCTTTCTGTGAGCGAAGTGAATCAAGGTCTGGGCAGAAATGAGTCTAGAATGAGACAATGTTGCAGAACTTGCAGTGCTTTGAGGTCTGGGTGCAGAAGTGTGAAGCTGTCGCACACTGCCGGGTTTTCAGGAATGCACTTTCACCAGAGTACAAAAATGATACATTTTAATCAGATGGTACTTTTTTATAGCAAAGAACTTCAAACTAAGTCGTGTCACCTATTCAGCCGCAGGATGACCTACAGTATTACATTCATGTCAGGGTCTGTCCTTTATCTCTGTTTGTGCCTTTGAACACCATGTTGGATTTCTACCAGATAATGTTCCTCGTAGGTGGGAGCCAACTGACAATGGGTGTTTGTATTCCGTCTACAGTCTGCGTGTTTGATTCAGCCATTGATTGTTTGCGGTGTTTTTGTTCAACGGTCCGAAGGGGACGACAAGTGTTCAAATTGCACATTTCATTCAACATAGAATGATGATGCAGAGCGATCTGAGGCACAACACAAGCACAAAAGCACACAAAAAGCGTACAAACACACAGTATACCGATCAATCTGTCGGGCAACCTCTGCTGGGCATTATTGGAGAGAAAAAAAGGATGGGGAAAATCAATAGGCCAGCGGCCACCCTGAAATGGCTGCTGCTGCTGCTGCTGCTGCTGCTGCACAGTCACACATCGTTTCCACATGTGCACCGCTCCTATCTTTGACAGAGAGAAGACGGAAAGAAACGGTAGGAAGTACAAAGAAGGATGCTGAAAGGAAAAAAGGCCAAGGGCACTCGCGTACAAAGTCACAAGAGAGAATGTCTGATGTGATGGATTTGTAATGGAATTTTCCGAAATGTCTGAAACATGCAGTTGCACATTTGTTTGAATTATATGATTCCAAAATAGAAATGGGCCTTCCTCTATGCAGCAGTGCACACGGGCTTGAATGAAACTGAACGGGAGGTGTGAAGTGAGCAATTACTGCATGTGGTCCACTTAAGGCCAAAATGCCGACTTGAAAGCCACGTCCCATTTGCTGAGTGTAATTTCCACAGTGATGCAAGAAGGACGAGCATTCAAGACACGGGGCAGCACAATTCATATGCTTCAAAGATAAGTAGCAAAACGTCTTAAAAATGAGATCACACAACTCACAACCAGTGGGGGACTGACCTTCTCAAAGCCGGATGATGACGAGTAACTGCCAAATCTCGGACTATTTGGCTTTAGTCCTCATTTGAACATGGCTTGAGTCAGTTCTGCCTCAACTGTCATCAGGCATCCAGTGGCCATGTGAAACCGGCTATAAAAGGCGTTTTGAGAGAGCGTGAGTGAACTGACCACCCAAAATATGACTGAGATTAGGCGTGGTTGATACTGTAACAGGACGTGAAGCCAGAATCGCTACACACACCTATCCAACATCCCAACATCCACATCCAAACGATCCAGCGCGCTACGACACTTTGTTACCAACACTGATACCCAACCTTGGCACTGGATGTAAATCATGAGGTGTGGAATCATAGACTAAAGAAAAATACCTTATTAAATCAACAATATTAAAAAGTATAGCATTTCTCCAACTTAGATGTGTACATATACTGTATCATGATATATATATGTAACCCCATTTATATATGAAATATTCAGACTGATGTTTACACACAAAACCTTAAATGCTAGTTTTTTTTATATCAATAACTCAATAGTTCTTGTTTACCTGATCTAATCCTAATTCTAAAAACAAGGAAGTGAGGAAGTGAGGAAGTGTTAAAGGAGACATATCATGCTCAGTAGGGTCATACTTGTATTTTGGGTTTCTAGAACATGTTTAACATGCTTTAATGTTCCAAAAACATTTAATTTTTCTCTTGTATCTCTCTGCTTAAAATGGTCAATTTAAGCGTCTTTAAGCCCGCCTCCCGAAGAATGGTCATGGTTTTCCATCTTCCATCCTCATCTGTGCTGTCGCCATCTTTACAGCTCACTGGGTGTGTCACCTACACATCGTTTAGCAGCACTTCTACTGTGACTGATTATCTGTGACACCACAACCTCACGCGAGTCTTGACGGCTCGTTTAAAAGGCGCAGTTTCTGAATACGGGGCTGTGTGCATTTCTTTGTGGATTGAGCGTTTTGATACTTTCACAGTATTGATATAGCGCCTAGAACCGGCTTTATAATCAAACTAGAGTTCCCGCTACGTGGTTGTATACCTCTGCCAACCAGTCAAGTTGCAGTTTACACCAATGTTGTGTGAAATTGTCATAACTAGCGTAGGAATTCTTGAGTTGTGGCCCAACTGTGTTTTGGAAGGTCACAGTAATCTTTGGCCACCAAATTCGAAGCAGTTCACCGAAGACGTTCATATGTACGGACGGTCGGAAAACAAACAATAATGCCTCCGCCGCGAAGGCATTAAAGGACATTTAAATCTCACTTTCTGCAATAGGGGACCCTTAATATTCGTTGTTATAGTGGCAGCATTCATAAAATGTAAGAACAAATTTGAATTGGTAAAAATGCTGATAACCTCTTCTTCTGCTTCTTGAAGCTGTCTTAATATTACAATGAATCAAGCAGAGACAGAGAAAGGAAAAAGGTGATGGAGTAGGAAGGAGACGAGAGAGAACAGTGAGGTTTGGGTGTCAAGCCTTGCATCTCAAAGGTCATGACTGGACCTGTTTATTGGCTCTCCCGCATATTTCACCCCTCTTCACCTCTCTACCTCCTTATCCCTCCAGATCCTCCCCTCACTGACACTCAGGCCCAGAGTGTAAGACAGAGAAAACAGAAGAAACACATGGTGAATGTGGGAGAAAAAAGAGGAGGTGTTTGAGTTGGACACTGCGCAACCGGACAGATACACACATGCACACAATACTCTATAGTGGTTGGTAAAATGTGTGACAGCATACAGGGAACAACCTGTACCTGGCTCAAGGTGGTTACCGCTGGTTCTCTACACAGAGACTCTGAAAAGCTTATATTTGTGTGTGCTTCCCCTGAGAGTGAAGAGGACGGTGGGTGAGTGAGAAGGAAGAAGACGTTTGTGAAGTGTTATCTCCCTTCCTGCACAGGGAGGAAAGAAAAGTGGAGAGGTGAAAGATGAGGAAAAGGGGGACAGAGAGACACAGGGGGTTCATAGATCGAGTCCACGGGGGTCTGCAGGACCTGAGAGAGCACGAAGGCATGTCAGTTTGTAACGGCTTATCAGCGAGCTTTCCCCAGGAGAGGCGGGGTAGGGGGAGGACGAGGGCGGCGGGGAAAGAAAGAGAGATGGAGGATGAGTCAAGGAGCAGGAAGGAGATGGAAATTGCAACGAGGATGAGTAGAGCAAAAGTGAAAAGAGGGGTGAGAGTGAAATCAAAAACGGAGAGTAAATGGAGGAGAAGAGCGCGGGGGCCGCATGTGAGATAATTACTTGGCAAGAAGTCAGATAAAAGGAAACATTATAGAACTCATGGAGAAGATGGGGAAAAAAGGCAAAAAGGAAATGTTGCAGAAAAGCTGGGAGTTGTATTCAGAGAGTGTGAAAGAATGAGTAAAAAAAAAAAAAGGGGGGCGACGAGGAGGGATTAAAAGGATGAACGGAGGCAGGGAGATGGAGGAAGGGGAGGAGGGTATCATGACTTTGCAAGTGCAAAGAAGCCAGCAAAAGGCCAACGGAAAGAGGCTTTACCAACAGTGAGGGACATCAGGCTGCCTGACACTCCTATCTCTGTCCTCACCTCTGTTTAATAAAACATCAGTCTGCACTGATCAATACACACCTACACACTGAGACACACTGCACACACACACACACACACACACACACACACCCACACAGACTGCTTTACATTCTGATCCATCACTAAAAGCCTGAGGAGGAATGTGAGCAAATGTGTCATCTAGCCATCCACTCCTCCAATGTTTCACTCCTCCCTCCCAGCCCTTTATCTTTCATTATATATATATAAAAAAAAAATCAATCTCACAATATGAATGTATACATGTGCAATCATGAGAGATCACACTCAAACCATTTCACAGTGTTTCACGGACCAATTTACAAGCTCGAAGCGGAGTTTGTCTTGAAGCGTTTGTGCTCGCACTTTCCTCCCACACATTAGGACGTGGAAAGCAGATTGGAATTTTAGTTGTACAAACGTTACTAGGAGGCAAGCCTTTGCTTCCTTTGAACTGAGGATTTATCTCAATGGATGAAGCCAGGAACAACACATTTTATGTTTCATTACTTTTTTTTTGCTTTGCAAAGTAAGACCGATGCTAGACTTGGCGTGATTTACATCAGAAGAAGAAGAGGAAAGGAGCTACAACAAAACATTTAATTCAAACACAATTCAACCATAAATCCAGTCATAGTCACAAGATTTGATTAAATGAGTGTGAATAGTAATACAAGCTGAGTGCCATCTAGTTCCACTATACTGAGAAGAAGGCAAACATCTCTACGTCCAATATCTCCAAAACTAGCATCCCGTCATGCGCGGGGTTATTGTCCGGACAATTGAATCCGTTCGGGCTGTTGTTTCCCCGCTAAGCTAATTTAGCTTAGCCTCCCTGAAGACACGTGCGGTGCCGCAGCCTCAGCTGTTTTTTTGTTATTGTTCCAGGTTCAGAGGTCACACAGTCCGTTGTCTCCTACGTGAGCGCAGTCCATCGAAAACATTATATTTTCCATAATTTAAGCTTCTGCATTTTCCAAATGCACTAGTATTATTCAAACGTATATATTGTTCGGTTCGTAAGCCTCGTACCAAAAGGTTTAATACGAATACGTGTATTGTTACACCCCTAGAAACAAATAACCATAGCTGTGGCGTCATAATGAGCTTATTAGGAGATGGCTCAAGTGTAGTAGGACAGCACAGAAGGCCCAGGTATAAAATGCACGGCCCGCCACTGTGTTCATGTAACCACACAATACTGTTAAGTGCCTGTAATTAAAAGTATTACAGCTGCCCTACATTAGCTCAAAGCAGTCACACCCTGAGAGTCCATTTGTGTTATTTAGGATACTTAGTCCAGTCTAAATGTCCTCTACACTGAATTTGTACTTGAATAAATTCACAGCCCAAGTCATTTACACAATCCTCAGTAGAGATAACCCCAATTACTGCTTCTGAAGACACACACACACACACACACATAAACGGCTACAATATAATATGCGATGTACTCAGGAATTGAGAGCCGGGAGTCAGCAAGAAGATAAGCATGAGAAGATAAAGATGGACATGGACAGAGAGTGGGGAAGAGAGACGGCAAGGAGTTGTCCGTTTGAATTAAAGTGAGGTCAAAGGTGAGAATGCAGGGGATGGCTGATGATGGCACAGGGGACCTGAACTCAAACACAACCTCTGTCCTCTGCTCTCCCATTCCCGTCCCGTCCGTCCCCTTTCCTTTCATTCATCTCTCTCCCTTTGGCTCTTACGTCTATAAGATACCATTCCCTGTATTCAAAATACCCTCTACTGTGTCCACGTCTTCAAATAGATCTACACATTTGGTAGATCTGTGTCTTCTGGCCCCAGTTTTGTATTTGTCAAGGCTTAGCTGTGGTAAAATAATAGTTCAGTCCAGTTACACAGCAAAGCACATATTATAAAAGTCAAAGGATTATCTGGGATGTGTTTTTTGTTCTCGAGGGTTAATAAGAGCTGTATAGTGGGTCAGTGGATCAACTCGACGTAACTGTCTGTGTGTATGTGTGTACTTTCTGTACAGATGAGTACACAGCTCTGATCAGCAGATACCACTGCTCATGTTTTTTTTTATATATACTGCAGTTTATGGTTATCCTCCACAAATTATCGCTTGCTGTGTGCATTATGTGTCTGTTATATCAAAGAGTTATATGTTTGTGCTCTGTTCTTTATAATTGTAGTTGAGAGTAACTGTTCCCAGCACAATCTGTTTGTGTGTTGAGGGTTCTGAGAAAAACACACACACACAGCAGCAGCGTTAAGCTTAAATGTACAGTCTGTCTATTAACACCTTAACGGCCCCCTGTTTAACAAACTGTAACAAACTACAGTGTTACAAATTGGGGCCAATAAGCAACAGCACAATTTGTTGGCTCAAAGCACTGCAGTGGCTACGTAGAACCTCACAGAGCTGCAAACCACAGCTGTAGACTCTAGGCCCACTTCAAACAATCTATAGCGAATGCTATAAAGTGCATTAAGGGGCGTGACCAGCTTGACATTTTTTCACATTTTCAAATGGTGCATAATCACGCAAAGATGGGAAAAAGGGGTTGTATTTAGTCTCTTAATTAATCACGGTGGTGTTTTGGGAGTAAGATGAATCAAAGCAGAGTTTCCCATTCACTTGGAAGGACATGTGCAAATTCACCTGGCACATTTTGTAATGGCTGATTTAACAAATTGGAGAAGCCATCTGTTTACTGAAGGGAAAATGTTGTTTTTGAAAGGCTAAACGCCAACATATATAGATTGAAGCAGTTGGAAATCGCAGTCACTTTTGCAATCTAATTCTACATATGGTATAATGATAATACTGTTGTGTGTGTGATCTAATTTGTTATCTTTAACTGTGCAGAAATACTGGGTTCAAACACAAGGAATAGACATGCAAAAATACTAATACTAATAATAAATAAATAAAAGCCAATGACGGTGCATACTGTCTGAATAATGCACCCTTTAAATAGCAAGAACATACTGCGCCACTGACTTTAGAGCAGGTTTTTGTTGGTCAATGCCTCAAGAGAGCAACGTGCCAACAATGCGCCTCACCTCAACTCATTTTAAGACCAATGGGTGCACAGATGGGCTGCTTACAAAACGTGAGTGCTGGGCGTACAAATTACAACTGCGTCGGTCTGAAACTAGCAATGGCAGTCGTGCTGTGCGCCGCATTGCGTCCGGTGTAAGATGGGGCCCTTGGTCTGACGTGAAAATAAACTTTGATTCATAAACGAGTGAACACTCACATGAAATGGATGTTGTCTGCTACGTTATTGATGTTTCTGATATTTGCCGTTGTCGGGTACAAGTGGCCACTGGGGGCCACCCAGGACACTCTGATATTTGACGTGCGTCCTTCCACCTCTTAGTGTTAATAAGGGAAATTGCGGTCTCCTGTGTTATGAAGAGGCAGCAATTTCCAACAGCTGCGACCATCAGCTTTCCTCTGGAACAAAGACGACGTTAGTTTAACGCTAAGGAGAAGCCAAACGCTGCTTTCAGCAATTCACCTTGCTGTCTAAAGGTTAAACTGTCTGTTTGCTAAAGCGTGACGGTACTTCTGTTAATGGCTACAGTTATTTCAGTTTAGTACAAAGGTTGCTCTTAGGCCTTTCTGGAAGTGCTCTTTGATTCAGCAACGATCTGCTAATGTCTACAGGCGCTACATGATTGTTTCACACCTGGAACCAGCACACACACACACACACACACAGTCATGCAAACGATCAATAATAAGCTTTCATATTCATTTATATTTAAATAAAATTGATTGTGGAATGAAAGCATTTTTATTTCCATATCTATACAGATTGCTGTGCCATGTAGCTATTCATTTCAGTTTAACTACGTATTGATTCATAAAGAAAACATGGTTTTGTAACAGTATACATGTTTACTGTTCCGATTGAAATCCCCTGTGGTATTCAAGCAGACATGAATCACCTTTGTTTTCATTACCTTTCGTTGCCTTATGGCCAATCAGGGCTTTTTGGAAATCAGTAGAGTAAAACATTTTGTATTTATTGGTATTCTCCAGTATGTTAACCTGCTGATCACTACCTTTGTCTGGCTTTTGGTGCAGGGACTGTAAAGTGCATTGTTGAGAACTTTTTCACTGCCCGCTGCTGCTGGACATGATGCTGATGAGAGTCCATTGTTAGAATAAAATATTGATTAGTGCAGCTTTACAATTATTGGTTCCATGGAATTTCATCAACTATTTTATCAAGATATTCAGTTAAGTAAAAGATAATAATATAACCTCTTTTGCAGAAGCAACACTTTGGTGATAATTGAGTTTAATCTGTATAACTATGCGAATTACACGTATTGTAGAAAATGAACGAGTGAACGTAGACCAATCAATTCTGCCCTGTTTCACCACGACTACCCTAGAAGTCAGTTTCAGACCAAAAGGAATTAAATGATGGGCTGATCCATCACACTGCCGAGCTGTAAATGGATGCTAAACCCTCTGCATTGACCTCTAAACAGCCACTATTGTATTTATAATCTAGAATAGCACAAAAGGGGGGATTCTTTATTCAAAGTCTCAAATCTCGTCTCACCGTGACTTCTCATATAACAACCCTGAGAAAAATAGCTCCTCTGGCTTCGAGCTATGTCAAGAAATCAAAGTTTGTTTTGACATGATTTGTACAGCCTATATGCTCGCGATGGGGAAGCTGACTTGCATCAGACGGACGTCTTATTATTTTTTCATTGCATGAAAGTACACAAATTGGAGTTTGTTAACTAATAAAAGCACGTACAGCTGTGGTTCTTCATCTGAAGACTTCAAATGTTCTTTTCTGCTTCTCCCACCTCTGCTGTCCAGTGGGCCTTGATCCTCCACGCAATGGGAAGTGGTACTTGCATAACAGGATTAAAAGGCTGAGACAGTTTCTGAGGTGCGGCTGGTGGTAAAAGAGCATCCTCGATTAGGAACCTCTTCTTCCACTGCCACCAGACCCCGAGGCTTGTGGGTGCCTCCTGACAAACTGGCCTGTCTTTATTGATGACAGAGATTGATCACAGCCTCCGGGGAGCTATGAGCAATACAGTTATTTGTAATTGAAAGTTCACACAGTGCCACAGTCTGCGAAAACACACACTCACACACACTCATAGTCCTCCTGAGAGGTCCTACAAGGCACCAAAAAACCCACATTAGGGAATGATACACATACATTTAGAGTTTGCAAATGTTTGTGCAGATTGAGGTAGACATGGCATACACACACACACACACACACACACACACACACAGAGCTTTGTGTCAACCGACTAGGAAGAGCTTGGCTGACAGAATCGATAAGGAGTGGAGACTCATAGTGCATGCACAGCCTTGTCTAGCCAGCCCTCCCTAGTGTGGCATGACCAACATACCAGATAGAATCTGTCCACAAATCCACAAAGCACCCCTGCTCTGTTCCTTTTAATTATATTTGTTTCTGTCGTATCCCCTGTTTACACATTCCCCCCCCCCCCTCTCCAGCTGTGACTCTCTACTCCTCTCCATATCTTCCTCTTTAGGTTTCCTAAAATGAAAGAAAAATATACATATTTATAAATATATAGTTTTCTGTCCTCTCCAGTCTATTTGGTTTCTCTCTCCGTCTCTTGGCTGCTCCCGCTGCCCCCTGCCCCCCCATCTGCCCCTCTCCCACCTGCTCTGTATCCCTCCCTCCATACTGAATAGATGCTTGCAAGTATGTTGGCCTGGCTAAACTATTAATTAATCCCAGAGCAAATAAAGAAGCCATAAGGGGCAGGGAAGCAGTAAGCTGACAGTTCAAACATTTTAATCCCAAGGCAGCAACTAATATGCTAACCGGTGTGTGTGTGTGTGTGTATGTGTGTGTGTGTGTGTGTGAGTGGGTGGTGAATGTGTGTGTGTGTGTGTGTGTAAATGATGTCAGTGGGCTGAGATGGATAAACTGCATCAAAATGCACAAGCAGATATTAATAATGTGCATTAAAAATTTGGTGAAAGATAATGACAGTGATTTGGCGCTTGTGCACGCACGCACACACACACACACGCACACACACACACACACACACACACACACACACACGCACACTAACTGAGAGGAGGATTTATTTTCTAAGGGAAATAAATCCACCTCTCAGGTTGCTTCGGCAGTCTCTAGAAACTGTATATCTCTGGCTGTTTGACAGTGGATCAAACTCTGGGCCATTAAGAACACCTTTAGCCACTGGTGTGTGTGTGTGTGTGTAAAAGAGAGAGAGAGAGAGAGAGAGAGCTTGTGGTGCAGCCAACAGCCAACTCAGTCTAAATAGCTCCTTAGGGAATCACTAAAGCGCAGCAATCGATTTCAACAATGGATGGCTTGAAAAACTAAATAAAAAAAAGGGATGGGGTGTCCTTTCCTCACTTCAGTCGTTTCCTTCTAAACTATTAACTCACTTATTAACTGATTCCTTCACTAAGCGGGAGGTAACGAGAGAGCTGCGTCCCTGGAGCTGTAATGACTGCTTCCCAAAAACCCCGGCACCACTGTAAGTTGTTCACCTGTCTCCGCTCTGTCTGCTCCGAGTAGAACGACGGAGACCGCGATTGGATTATCCCCTGAAACCCAATTAAAGTAGTCGTAAGAAGTGGATCGTGTGGATAGTTGCTGGCACGTAATCATCTAATTGGAGCACAATCTGCCGTTGTCTTACTTTTCATGCTAATTGGTTGGCTTAAAAACAGAGTAAATACATGTGTGGAAGCGGCGTTCACGGGGTGGAGGAGCTGCATTTTCATTTTAAACGGTAACAGATTCAAGGCGCCCTGTCATGTTTCTGTATTTGTGCCGTAGTTCAAATACAGTCTGCAATTAACTTTCTCTCATTTACTGATTAGAACACAACTGTGTCTGGTAACGTTCTTTTCTTAAAGTAGATGCCGTGCAGTTAATTTGCCTCGTCGTCATCTGGTACCTTTGATGAAATGCATCGATGCCGGAGCACACACGCTCTATAATGAGTACATTTCCATATATACGCTGCAGTGTGCCAGTTACTGGGAGGAATCAGCTTGTAGTGCCCAGTGTTTGAGCAACATGTCTACATGTTTGGTAGAAAACCTGAACCTGGTTTGAAAGCACTTTTACATCTCACAATAAATGGAAGCAGAGATGTATAGAAGTTGGATTGTGTTTGATCTTAATACATCGTAACCTCGATACGGCTAATCAGAAGATAATGACAGCACATGGAAGTTTGTGCAGCCTCAGTACTGCTCTAATGAATGATTAGTGTTGTTTGTTTGTCATAGAGATGAACAATGGAAGAGTTTTTTCCCCTCAACATTTACCAAAACAATGACTTTCTCCACACAACAACAGCCGCGTCAGCCAAACATATCTCTGAGCGGCTTTGGACTCTAATCACGCGTAAGGTCAACCCCCCCGGTCAATTATCTAGTTATTTCTGCTTGGTCAAGCAATTTGGATTTTAATCTCACGGCTGTAATTTCAAGATCCACTTCATGAAGTATGGAAGCTAGCCAGTCTCCTGCATCATGATCTCAAGGAAAACAGGCCAGAACAACCTCACGGACTATAACTATACGATTGGTCAGGGGAGGGCACGGAGAAGATCATTTGATAATTTGCACATAATGGTTATTTGAAAAAAAAAAGAAACATGACAAAAACGCGTCCGAATCTCATCAGTCAGCTGCTTGTCTCTGGCTCCCTCCCCTTCCTCCCCTTCCTCCCCTTCCTCCCATCTCCGCCACAGGACCCATCCTGGAGATTGGCTACAACGCGGCAGCTTACGACGGGAGAACAATTAGTGTCAGAAAGCATCACTCTCTCTGCGTTCTCCGCGAGGGCCATTATCTCGCATCCGTTTAGTGCGTACAGATGGACAAGGAGGATTCTGGAGCTGTAAACGTTGAGTTGAAACAAAAGTAAACAGAAAGACAGAATGCCTTTTTAAGAGCCTTTCATGAGGAGCAGATTGATGTGCATGCCAATGTTCGCATATGTTTTTTTTTTTTTTTTTCACCTGTTTTGTTCAAAATAAAATGCATGCTGTGCACATTAAATGCGCTTTACAGTTTCGCCATCAAAGGAACGGGGAGCTGCCGTTGTCTCACTGCTGGCTCAACACCAAATGTCCTTGAAGGGAACTTGCCACACGCAATGTAGCAAACTGGACAAAGCGGCCTTCTTACAACGTCACATGCTTGAAATACAAAGCAGCGAGTCATACATGGAAGGCACGGAACTAAGGGAACCATTAACTATTGATAGCATTTTTATTAATTTAGAAGCGTAACAGTCTGAGAGTTTATTAAAGAGACACTCAGGGGGAAACTAGAAGGTAAGGAATTCATCGACTATAAGGGGTTGTTTGGATGATTAGCACTAATATGCTGCAGCCATCATAACATGTTCGAGTTCACATTTTATTTCATGGTAATTCTTTTTAAAGAACTGCTAACATCCAGCAGATAATGAATGGGTTCAGTTCCCCGAGAGGAATCTTTTCTTTTTTAATCAGTTCAATTTCAATAGTAAAGAATGATGAATAGACAGGAAATAGTGAGGATGTTTCTCTCTATGACGGCGACCATTTGGCATTCTGTTTGTTCACTCGCTGCGTAGAGTCGCACCGCGCCGAGCTATCCACTCACGAGCGATAGCAGATGGATAAAAGCTTTTCTCGCTCAAAGGGCCTCCGCTGAATTGCACTGGATTAGGATGCGGGGTGCTGTGAGCGCAGCCGATGTCTTCATGTCATTTCTGCCTTGGGATGAAGTCCCAAAAGGTACGGCATGCTAATGATCACTGGAGGTAATTGTCTTGCAGTGCCTGTAATGAGAATTACTCCTCTCAAAGTGCCTCTCTGTAGCCAGTATTTTCAACATGTATCAAATGAGAAAAGCCTGCTAATTCACAGTTACTTCATGTCATATACTGTACGTATTTGATCTGCCACGTCATGATCTCATGCCTGGTTTCCCTTGCCCTTCCCTGTACGCTGCAGTCCTTGTCACTGCTTCTCCTGTTGTTGACTTGATGTGTATCAGGGGAAGCCACGTGTTTCTTCTGATACACACTGATACACACAGCATGAGCTGAGATTTACAGTTTCCCAACCAGAACCCCACTACCCTTCACAGGAGAGTATAATCTCTATTGAAGCACCGAGGCCACGATCCTCACCAGCTTCCCACTTTAACAGGTTTCTGAGCTTCTGGGCAAAAAAACTCTACCCCTACACTGCTATCTTTTTTTTTATGCTCTTCTAGACCCCATTCACACCTGGAATCATCGCACATTCAGTATCTGAATAAGGGACATGTTGTTGAAACACGTCTTTCTAATTATGCGAAATTATCTTTTAAATTGACACACATCACACGTGCAATTCGTGGCCCAATTCCAATGGACATATCTTGTTTCCGACATAAGGTCCATAGAAGCGGGCGGGGCTTTGCCTCTGTATTATAAACCAGGCATGATCAGATATCATTATTTCGATAACCCAGATACAGACATTTATTTTTGTATTGCAGTCCTCTGTCTCATGCCTGTCTACCATTTCCAACTAGAACTGCATCAGTGGTTTAGGAGACTAATAAAAGTGTTTTCAAGAAACGCTGCTGGCCTGTGAGAAAAGCTGTTGATGCCGGCCCCCCCACAGCGTGGCAACAATGTGGCAAGATGTTTGAGCCCATGAGCATAAAACTAAATTAATAGTTACCAGGAAAAGTCCCTTGCGGGTTGGATGTTTGCATGGCTGACAGGCAAGATAATAATCCCCTTTAATTTATATATGGGGTTATAACGCTCTGAAGTTGCTTTTTCTTTTCATCCTCTTGGCGCTGGATGATTATGTGCCATTCTGTCAAGTGCATCTCTGGCTTTGTAATGTTTTTTGTATGGATTCACGAAGGAGCCTCGGGCGTCTTATTGATGCAAGCGTCTATATAGCAGGGAAGTCAGATGCAAAAATCACACAGTGCAGGGGCCCGTCTGACACGCTTTGCATCTTGTCGTGAGCAGAGTTAGAGGTTTTTGTCGGGCTGACATTGACGTATGCAACTGACTTGAATTTAATTTGATGTGCTGATAGCTGTAGTGGCACATTCCCCTCCTGCGGATCCAGTAGTGCCTGCGTATCGAAACAAAAGCAGTATTGTTTCTACAGCAAAGCTGAGGGACTCATTTACAGTGTTGGAGCCGGTCAAATGTACGGCAGCTCGCAGAAGAATATCTTCTTTCAGAGCTGAGTGACTGCATTTGTTCCATGAAGAGACAACTCGGCTGATCAGCAGAACAGCGATTGACAGTGATCAAATCCCTGTCCTCTCCGGACAAAAGAAATGTTTAACTCACGATGTAGCGAAGCAAACAACACCTTGGCTGTGGAGGACGTCAAATAAAGACATGTCTGGGTTACCGTCTGCATGCGTGAGACAGTAAGTCAGAGTCAGAGGGAATGAGACAGAAATCGTATAACTTTTAAAGCAACTGACTAATTCCTGATTTCAGGTCCACAAACTTCTGCTCAACTCAGCGCACGCTTTTGCTCTCGCAGGAAAGACAATCTCCTGCATAATTACAGCCGAGGTGATTTACAGCTGCAGATATCCGAATTCATCATCTGTATCGGGGGAACGATGTCAGAACAGAGAGAGAGAGAGCGAGCGACCGCAAAAGCCTCATAATGTTGTTCAATTAGATCGTGTTATTCATGTCCATGTGCAACCTTGGAAATCTTGTTAGTCCATCTTTCATTCGGCTTCACATTCACTCCACTTCATTTTATTTCGCAATAATGAGAAGATGAAAGAAGCCAGGATCAAAAGGAAAAAAAAAGGGGGGGGGGGGGGCTCTCATTTGCTACTGAATCATTTTTTAAGAGTGATGGAAGGTTGACACAGATGAAATTAAAGAGGTTTCCACCAAGGCGAATGATGGACAGTATCTGCTGCTTGTCTTGTTAACCTTCTGTGCGCATTTATATTACTGCACAAATGAAGCTGTGGGCTCAAAACTGCAATAAACAGGATTTGAGGACATATTTGGACGGTAACAGCGATACACTGGAGTCTGATCTCAATTCATGGGAGATAAAAACAAATCAGTTACTTGATTAAACGCTTATCTCTTTGGCACATCTTGCCAGTTTTATGGGGAGTTGATATTGCCCGTGGAAGAAGTATATTGACGATCCAATTTTTGGAACACATTATGAACTGCAAAGCCAATCAAACGCGGACCCAAAGTTAACCTCCAGCTCCGACGCTCATTACGTTCCCATCCCAACTTCCCATCACACAGTTTAACCCTGAAGAAAGCCCTTCAGTTCTCTGTTGTTGTTGTTATGAGTCGGTGTCTGCTCTCTTGCTATAACAGAGGCATTCTTTGTGTCTCTCTCTCTCTCTCTCTCTCTCTGGCCCCTCTTCAACACACACACACACATTCCCACCCCCAGCAAATGAGCCTCTGCTATTCCGTCCCAGCTTTGCGCGAAGGGGACATTCCATTCCTTGCATATTAAACACCTCATTCATCCACCAACGCATGCATCCACACACCAGCCTACAATTAGTCCCTTCCTTTGCCCCTGCTCCTCCTCCTCCTCCTCCTCCTCCTCCTGATGCAGCAAGCAGCCTATAATCAGCTAGCCACCAATTATGAAGGAGAATCACTGCGCAGATGGCCGTGGCTGGTGGCTAAACCCTGAAACACTTACTCTTACGGGTGCATAGAGTCAGGGTGATTATTCTTCAAGATTGAAACTCATGAGCCACAATTCCATTTGGTTGTACTTGTCGTGTTAACCGCTGCCTCTAAGGCTATGTTGGAAATTAGCTTGAATCGGGCACATGACACACAATGCGCCATCAATGAAGCCATCAATCAAGATTACCGTGATAGATGGAACCTAGTAGCGAGCTGCGAGTTGAGTCTTGAGAAGAAGCTTTTGTTGTTCTTCTTGGTCGGTTTCCTCATAATCCTCTCAGCTGCGAGGCGAGAACAAAGAGCCAGTGATAGAGCTGCAATAAACGTGATTGAGCATGTACCCAAATTGTCCCTTAGTGATATGGCCTTTTATTTCGCAGCTGGGACAAGGAACTTTAATGACTTGGGTGGAGGCCAGCGAGGCGCTAAGATGGTCAGACAGTGGGGTGGCGCGGCACCACTTAGCCCCTGTCTGTAATGGCCTGGACACCTCCATCCCTCTCCAAACGCCAAAATGGTCTGGCTCTGTCATCCCTCATGCCGTCCCTTCATGTCGCTGCTTCTCTCTCCCACACATACACCGCGAACACACAACAGAGCCGGGTGGTGATGAAAAGATGAGAGAGAAAGAGAGAGAGAGAGAGAGAGAGAGAGAGAGGGGTGAAAGGGTGAATGGAGAGGAAAAAAAAGAGAGACAGTTAATGGAGAGGGAGGACAGTGAAGGCGCCATCAAAGGAGGGGAGGGTCTTGTGAAAGAGACAGAGAGACAAAGAGAAAATAAGACCGAGGGAGAAACTATGGACCTATATGAATCGAGATAGCCATACTTTGTTTCCTGACTGACAAAAGGGCCACGCCAGCATTTGATGCCTGTGGGAATGCCTGGGTCAAACACTGAGAGCACACAGTGCATCCAATCCTTGACTCAAAACAACAGCAAAGGGATGGCTTCTGAGCCGGCGAAGCGTCCCTGAAAAATCTCCACAAAAGATTCATGTCATTTTGTTTCGTAAAAAGTGACTTGCCAAACAAATTGGTTCCCCCGAAGCCACGATGTCAGGGGCAGAGCACATCGGAGGTTGGAGGAAAATGGCTCACACAACAAAGTGCAGCGTTGGACTTGAGCACAGGTTTTTCACTTCAAGGTTCAGCTTGGGAGTGCAAACTTGGTGGAGGGATGACCTTTGTATTCCCTTGAAATCCAAAGAATGGAACCAAGAGTTTGTTGATAGGGAAATTGAATGCTAGTTCTGCGCTGCTGACAATTCTAATGCGTTATTTATTAAAAACCGAGGTGAGGCCTGCGGTGAGCTGCCGTGCAACGACGGGGGAAAGCTCAGCGAGCTGCGGCCTTTTGATTCTGCGGCGAAGTGCGGCCTCACTAAAAGCTGGGGATGGTTTCACTTTTTGGCGGCAAATTAGTGTCAGAGAATACCCCGCAGCCAATCGGTAAACACAGTCCTGTGACTCCTGTGACCTGTTGATTTAAGCTATAATCATTTCTTCCCCCGTCACCCACTGACACGCCTTCCAAAGACAGAAAAAAATGATTTTTTTTCGATTGTGGAGGCCCCACTTCGCCGCTGCCTGGTGAGTTTTCAGCGTTAATTAGGTCAGCATATGAAATGACCCAGTGCACCAGCCACATGCCCCAACAAGCCAGCCTTCGGTCTACTTCAGCTAATGATGGAACTGTCTGATCAATAATAGCCTCGTTGAGTGTCACTGAACTCCTCACATGCATGCTCACATATATATGCACCAACACAAAACCTCTCTCTCTCTCTCTCTCTCTCTCTCTTCCTCTAAAAAGAGTGCTATTTCGATAGTCCACTCTGCCTGCGGGTCGGCAATCTGTCTAGCTCTCATTAGAGATCTGTCATATTAATTAGAAAACCCATTTTTTTGGCACAAAATAAAAAATTGAGAAGTCCATGCTGTGCCACATTTTATACATTTGGGAGGGGAGGTAGGGGGGGGGGGGTAGAAAGCAGGACAGATAATTCACTTCAAACATTTCTAATCTCATCCTTATTAGCCAACAGTAAACACTCCTTTACACACTGGGGAAATACATGTTCTGGTATTGTTTTGTCTTTTCTGGTCCTGTGAGAAAACAATACAGGACAGACAGGGGAATACCAGTCAGGGAATATGTCACTTTAATTCCCCGGCAATAAACTATTATCTTGCCTTCATTACCTGCCATAATGCTCCAGTGTTCACGTATGTGTGCAATTTGATTAAAGCTAATCCAAGTGGAAAGAAAATAATAACAAACAGGTATGGGATTGTGTTATTTATTCAACCCTCTCTCGGTTTGCATGCTCAACAAGGACATGGTAGTAATTAATTAGAGCCTGGAGGTTGGAAGGCCCGGGCCTATCGCATAAGGTCAATACGGCGGCAAAGGGCCACGCCTGTCCTGTAATAAGCTGACATAGTTACGGCAGTAATTGGCTGGCGCAGCCAAGCGACAAGGGCAGGCCGGATGGAAGCACTGACCGTGGAAAATTAGAGAGGATGGTTTAAGATTGATCACCAAAAACCTCTCCACCGGACTCCTCCGCTCATAATAACCCACAAGGATTACAGAAAGGCAGGCGGACTAATCTGAGGGAAGGGAGTATAATTGCAGAGGCCATATCTCTCAGAGCGTTAGCTTTTTAAGCCTAGTCATCCGTTTGTGAAAGAGGACGCCTTGCATGGAAAAAAAAAGTTCATCTTGCATAACTGCTAATTTATCCCCCCTGTCCAATATTCTCTTTGATACTTTTGTGCGAACTGAATGTAACCCTACACCATCCTTGATAGGAAAGCGCCCAGCGGACATACCCTCAATCACTCCAGGCTCAACACGGGGGGCGATAAAAAGACGTCAGGAGGCAGCGGTGAATGAAGACATACAGCTCTGCCGGATACGCCTCAAGACAAGTATTGACAGCCGCGGCTGTTTGCCGTTTAGCCTAATTGGGGTAGTGATTGCCATATAAACAAGCAACGAATTGTTACAATAGGCGCGTTTAAGCGGGAGCGCATAATGCAAGGTGGCGGACGGCGCAAAACAAATTGGAAGTCGAAACTTGCGCTTTAACTGCAGATTGTGGCGTTCTCAGTAGACCGGAAGAGTAGGGGGTGAAGGAATGGCCCAATTAGGCCATTATGGAGAGAAGATGGTAGAAGTGAGGGCTGGGGATATCAATGGAAGATGGCATGCCTGTGCAAAGTTGAGGAGGTAGGGAGGGTAGAGATGAGAGAGAGAGAGGAAGCTTCGTCACACCTCTGTGTCCCTGTTTCTCTAGCTTCTGAGCCCCAGACGGATTGGCTTTGACATGCATGAACATATGCACACACAGCCCTCCTTGACTATGTAATAAACTGCCATCCACCTACTGCTCCCATCTCCTTCTGATGCGGAACTCCACTCATCTCAACAGCTGCCCGAAACACATCTATTCATTTGAGTACCCGCTCTCTCGCAAATGAAGCACCCCCCGAGAATCATGAGTACGGCTTCTAAATACGAGTAATTGGCCATCCTGTCAATTTTACTGGCGGAAATGACATGCAGCATACGCAACATGTTGAAACACACACACATACACACACACACACGCCGCTATACTGTTCGCGGTCTAAGGCCCGTTTCCCGAAGACGTCTGCGTCCTACATCATCATCAGGGTGGGTGACATTCATGTGAGGGCACTGGCTGCAATGTAAAAGTCATGATTTGAACATAAATATAAAGATGTTTGACAGGGCCACGTATTGGGAAGACATTTTCATCAGGACATGGGATATTTATATACAGAATACTGGCAATTGCTGTATATATAGCTTGACAAATAGATGGGACCCGTATGAATTCCATTCAGCTCTTACTGGGGGAGCATATATATTTTTTCAAGGTTATGAAAATAATGCATTATATTCTCCTGCTGACATCCTGACACGCTGCTGCAACGGAAGGACCGAGCGAATCCTTTCGACACGGACGCTGCGTTTTTTGTTTTGCCCACCAATGGCTGAATTTTTTTCCTAACCATATATCAAATTAATTTAGTGCCTGATATGCAGTACCGGGCTATCCTGATTTAAATAATTAATGGAGCGCCAAGCAGGAGCATCTGCCCAAAAGAGACACAGAGTCAATTTTCATAAATTTGAAACATCCTCAGGGGAATCGCAGGGAGATGGAGAGATGAAGAGGAGAGTGGGAAGAGCGGGATGAGCTTAATCTGTACGGTTAATGGAGAGCACCACATAGTTACATATAAGTTGGTGTAATACATACAACACAGCACCAGCTATACGAGACCGGTTGCACTTCGCCTCCAGACGATTAAGCCTCATGCTGTACTTAGAGCATTATATGTGAAGAGACTCCAGCTTACTGTACATGTGATACTATAACAAAAGCACTAATGGTATGTTAAATCATATACAATGTGAAATCTATCAGTGCATAGTAGATCTTTCCACGTGTGGGTTTATGAGCTAGTCCCGATTTCTACAGTCAAATATTACAGCTGTGATTAAATATGCAATGTGAGGTCCAGTGGACCAAGTGGGGCTAAGTCATGAGGATCTCCTTAAGTTTAGGCAGACGTGGCAACAAATATTCATATTCATCACCTTTAATAAGCAGGTGTTGAATATACAGGGAGATAATTAATATAAGCCGTCACTTGATTAGCTACTCTTTGACTGACAGTGCTGGAGTTGAACTGCTTACATTGCTGTTGCAGTCGTCACTGTTGCTCATCTTGGTGCTGCTAGTCATCACTGTTGCTCATCTTGGTGCTGCTAGTCATCACTGTTGCTCATCTTGGTGCTGCTAGTCATCACTGTTGCTCATCTTGGTGCTGCTAGTCATCACTGTTGCTCATCTTGGTGCTGCTAGTCATCACTGTTGCTCATCTTGGTGCTGCTAGTCATCACTGTTGCTCATCTTGGTGCTGCTAGTCATCACTGTTGCTCAGTAATCAGCCCAACATCCAAACCGAGAATATTCCCATTCATTTGACATAAATCACGCAATTAAAAGATGCAATTTTTTGGGGTTCGTGTTCTGTTTCCATGTTAAGTTGAATGACAGGAATGAACTACATTTACGCCTTATAATTAAAGACTCCCTCTTCAAGATACCATTTTTAATCCTAAAGATATACATTTTCCAAAAACCTTTTGGCTCATTCCCTCACCTGCATTTTCAAAGAGCAATTCTGCAGAGAGTTGGCCAATGTACAGCACTAAATCACCGAAGAACTACCCATTAGGATCCCTCCATTTAGAATTATGTCAGAGTAATCCCATTCCTATATAATGCCTGTCGTGAACGAGACAATTCATTTACTTAATGTCTGTTCAAGGTGGAGCTCTTTTTATGATGCTTGATAATGCATCATATCAAGGCCCGGGTTGCCTACCTTGCTTAATAACAGTAAAGTCTGCCCTCCGGTGTTTTGTCCTGAACTACAGTGTATTTCTGACCGTGAGTAGCTGTAACTTGGGGGCGTGAAGCAATTATGTCATGGCAGGTGTATTGCTGAGAACCCACAGAAGTGTTTTTTTGTATGAATCGTTCTCAAGACAGCTGCATGCAGCAACACGTCAGGCCGAGCATTCAGTCGGTTCTGGTATGTTTTGAACAGGCACTACACTATTGCAATCTACATTTACAGTCATCAGTTATATGAAAAAGCCAATTACTAACAAACAGCAGGGCAAGAATACGTAACAATCAACTAAACTGCTTAAACGGCGAGAGACGGTGAAAATAACACAGTTATCTTTAAATCTTCATGTGTGGCGTCGGCCTACAGTTTACATTAGCCATCTGTGTGTTTATTATAACAAAATGGCCAGGGGCTGTACGGTTTGTGCATTTTGATAGTTTGTTTATTGGCTTGGCTCCGGATTGGCAGAGAAGAATGAACAACTTGTGCTTTATTTTTTTTTTTTCGTCCTCCCTGCTGATGGGGGACTGCTTCGCAAGTAAGGGAGCGTCCAGTGGCTCCGTAGGGACGAGCTTCAGTTAGTGGCCGTGGTGGCTAAGGAACCCTGCGCAGGGAGTCACAGCGGGCTACTGGAGCACTGGGTCTAAGCTGTGTAACAGAAGCAAAAAAAAAAGTTCATCAGGTAGGGAGTTGCCTGGACAGTAAAAAGTACACGTATTGCCCTCCACATGCCAGTTCTGACACCAGCTTCAGCTTTAGGCCTTTTGTGATAAACAAAAAACTAAAGCTGCATGAGCCAATGTCAGAAAAGTCTAATTCTTCATTTCATGTTGATCCTATTAGTTGGACTCAGTCTACTTGTGGAGTCCAGTGGCACTCTAAAGCTCTCCGTTGACTATCCAATCAGCTAATTCCCTTCATAGAAATGTAAAAGACGGTGCAATCCTCTTGCAGCTTAATATAGCAATGGTCTAATATAATGTGACCAAGATTGGCAAAAATTACAATGCTTGAGAAAGTAAAGTACAAATCGTTGAAATGATTTTGGATTCTAATCACTGGGCTGTCAACGTTAAAGACCACAGCGTTCTTCCAAGTGGTGCCTCGGCTATTATGTGTGATTATTCCAGTCTGTGAAAGTATGTATGCAATGCAAAATCCAGTACATGTAAGTACATCAGAGGTGCACGCCGAGCAGTCCTGTATTAACAGGTTCAGGCTTAATCGTGTGTGTGTGTGTGTCTGGGAGAGAGCTGCTGAGTGTGTGTGGATGAAGCCAATCAGCAGGATTGAGTCAATATCTTCAATGACACCCTTAGATGTGTCACTAACCAATTCATCTGCCATCTCCCCAAACTCGTTTCATTGCCGCCGTCACCCTCCGAGCTCCCACGGCCTTCACAATCACTCACGCCTCCATTGATTAGATCTGTTGCACATTGAGCAGTGAATCATTTTCTTTGCTCGCTGTATGAAACACGGACTAGCTATAGACACATTGGAGACACCAATTAGATTGTGGATGAGTAATATACTGTATGTACAATACACAGCATATTATAGTGAATGTATTCAAGCTGAAGACAAATGAGCAATCTCTATTCTTTATCAGTACCCATATAGAGGATAATGTGAAGGGACTGCTAATTGAAGCGTGGTAGTAATAGGAAGTGTATTTGTAGTACCAATACAATGCCAATGTGACCCATGAATAATGTAGCTCTTCAGTCAGATACTGAGACGAGAATATTCAACAAACAACGGTTGCATTAGGAACTTATTTTGCGTTGATTTTGGCGGTCCCTGTGGAGGAAGGTTCTAGTGTTTTCCGAGCACCAGATTCCCTTTAGAACACTTCCCATTTTACTGCAGCAGGGGTCTGACAGTCTGCTGCGCTCAGTCCTGGTTCTGGTTCCCCCGTGCCTCCCTTCCATACAGCAGACCCAGCAATACGACCTGGACCTCCTGGCCGGAGGAGAAGGAGGAGGAGGAGATGCTCCTGACGGGCACTGAGCTCTCCTCCTCCAGCCGGAGCTTTGCAATTGCAGGTCCAAGGTTGCAGCGAAGCCGGAGTCTGGGCTGAAGGAGTTTCTGGTGAACCTGAATGATTTGATCAGATTTTGCGTGGATTTTGCGCATTAAGAATACATAAAAAAGTTCAGTCGCCAGTCTCCTCCCTGATGGTCTTGTTTACTTCGGAGGGTCATATAGAGGCATCAGGACTTTTTGTTTGTTTCATACCTCGCTCTATGTTGACAGTTATGGTTATTGTTGACTGGAGGGAGATAAAGAAAAATGTATACCTGGAATAAAATCAGAAAAAGCTTATAAAGCTCTAGTGTTATATCTTTCAGAACATAACTCACCAGAGATAGGACTCGCAGTAGTTCAGTGGAGCAGCACACATCAGGTAACACTAGCACAACTTAAACACCTGCACATATGTCTAGCAAAGAGGATATACCGTCGCTATTTTTTTTGCAAATCTCCAGATTCTTTTCTCTCCCTTTTTTCTTTTCCAAGGATCCTTTGAAGCAGTGAACTCTGTCTCGGCAAGATGTTCGATATTGTTTTTTTTCCCCGGGATCAACCTGAGCCACATCACACGGTGTCACAGTCAAAGACAAACTGTGTAAGGCGCGGCTGGAACGAACGGAAGCCGCGCACATTTACAACAGCAGCTAATTAGGATTCCTCTTGGAAGGCATGTCGCACATTGCCAGCCAGCGTGAGACTCCAAATGTACAGATGGTGAGAGAAAGACTGCGGTAAAAAGATCATCAAAATCCCTACGTCTCCGAACTGCCCTTTACAAGTTCAAGACATGATGCATTTTTAATTAACCCCACTCTCACTTTCCCGTGTAAGCAATTGTACTGTAATGAAGAGATTTATCTCTTCTTCATACACCTCCTCTCCACTCGACGGGGGGGGGAAAACAGCTTGAAGAGATGCATCTATGAGGCCTCTCCACTCTGCCTGTGGATGCTTTAGAACTGTTCACGCAGTAATTACTCGAGGCGGGTGGTTAAAGTTTCAGTATGCCAACCTTATGTGCGTACTCTAGGCTATGCATGGGTGTGTGTGTGTGTGTGTGTGTGTGTGTGTGTGTTAAATCAGTACCTGTGAAGTTGAATCTACAGCGGTACATTCCCCCGGTGGCCTGCAACGCTTGAAATGAAAGTTTCCCCGAAGTATTGTTTATTTTTAAACTTATATGAAGTTGCGCTTTTATTTTTTCAAGTTCACGTTTGAAAAAAAACAAACACACACACACACACACACACACACACACACTTGAGAGATCTCTGCACGATCTGCAACAAGGAGAAGCACACTCTGCCAGTGAAGTTAATATCCATATGCGCTCTGCTCTCATTTGCGGCTCATGTGTTAGAAAGAATCAGTGGCATCTGACTAATGAGCTCATTAGCAGAACTTTCAGCAGAATATTTGTTCCACTTCAGTGGGTTTGGGTGTGTGGAGACTGTTTATATGTATATGGTTAAAGGACAACACTTGTCATGAGAAATCTTCCTAAAAATCCACCTAAGCCAACTTCATATCCTGTCTAAATAATTCAGTTGATGCGTGTGCTAATGCGGGGCGTGGCCTTTTCTTTCACGCATGGCAGTGCCATTCTGCATGCTCTCGTACATACGCACGCCTCCTGGGTCACTAATTGTCTCATTGAGTCAGCCTTTACCATGGCGACATTAATGTCTGAAACTATCAGTGACTCGGGGAGATGGCGCAGTGAAACACTTCCTAAAAGATTGAAGGCGCACAGAGAGACAAAAAGAGGGAAGAAACAATCGAGGCTGATTTCAAAATGCTTTTACAACTTACACAAATGAATTAATGAGAACAAAAGTGCAAACAGATAACTGGCTGGCGTCCTTTGCCTCTAATGTGAAAGATTGTGGGGTAATGTGCTCTTGATTGAACAAGGATCCTTTGGTGATTGTGGGGGGGGGGACACTTGGCAAGCCTGTAAAAAATAAGGGTTCATTGTATTTGACAATCAGTATTGCATCTTAAACTCTGTTCAGTGGATCGTGATTTCGATTTAACCTCACGTAATCAACTTTGTCTGCTTCACATTCTCATTTGCATGTTTATTGCCTGTCGAGATCAACGGTACCGTAAACGTTTAAAAGGTGAGTCACTAGGGCTGAAAGCATGCGCTCTGTCCAAAAACCGAAATTATCATGTCAAAGAGTGTACTTTGCCTTTTTAAAGAGTACTCAACGAGTATCGCGTTCCATGCCCATTACACAGTTGGACTCACACTAGTTTACGAGAAAACATCAAAATCGATGCCGCAGATGGACCCAGACACATGGTCTTTAATATTCCCCGCATTCTTCTTCCTTGACGAAACGTTGGCTGACTTCTTTATTAAGAGAACATGATCTTTTGCATGACGCACGTGCACTAATTGCTGCTCGGCTGTATTACTGAAAAAGTAACTGCTCAATGGGTGTTTGCTGTAGTATCAAAACACACAAGTATCACCAAATCAACTAGGATTGCAATCTTACATGTGGATCTTTTTTAAAGTTACATTTCTGGGTTCACAGGAAACGTAGAGTTTCCGCTCATAACATGCGTGCAATGTCTTCAAACTAAACTTCCAAAGTAGGTTTACTTAGTTTTTATCTTTATCTATGCAACAAAAGTACTTGGTTGGGTTTAGGCAATACAAGTACTTGGTTAGGCATGAAGTACGCAAGTTGTACGCTGACTTGGTTTCACACCAAACACGAACAATGGTCGCCTGGGTTAAAGTCCTGTGTATTTTTGACTTGTAGAACCTTTACCTCCCCTCCTGCACTATGCCGACTTCTCACTCTTTACACTACGTCATTTTCGCTGACCTTCTAATAAGGGTTCAAGGGCGTGGCAGCATATCGGTTACATCACCGTCACCAGTGTCCCATTCGGTCACGTCATGGATTTTGAAATACCGTCTTTACCTTGAGAAACACATACACACATTTTAGCACACACACACACACACACACACACAACGACGAAGGAGATACAACAACCAAGGAACTATGTCACTGCCACAAGATCCATGGTTACGCACAGGCGACCGCCAATTTGTTTTATCGCGGATCGTCTTTTGCTCCCATGTCAACAGGTCAGAGCAGCCACACAGCGCGGATGCAGTCGCCGGTCTGCATGTGGTGTCTATTTTGCTGAGAAAAAAATATGCGTCACATGCCGAATCTGTAGATGAGTCTCCCGCAGCCGAGCCGCGCTGTTCACGGTCCGTTTGCTACTAACCCCGAGTGAGTCACATTACATTTACTTTAAAGGACAGGCTACTCCTCCCCAACAAATGTGTAGGTCTATGCCTCATCCTCATTCGTGTTTGGAACAAATAAACACATCCGTCTTTTTTAAACATGTATATTTTTTTCTTTCGAGTGATATTTTCCCTTACATTGCCAATTCATATTTGACGAGTTGGGAGTGAGAACAGGTGGGCTGTGACATCACTGAGTGGGTGTGGCCAACACACCTGAACATTCACATCCACGGACAGTGCAGAAGCAGAAGCTACTTCTTGGTGATCAACCCTTTCAAATTTCCTTAAGCAATGTTTACTGAGAACAACATTCAGAGCGTTGGGAACAGAATTAAACACCAACCTAAATCCCACCACCCCCACTACACACATACGGCATAAACACCTCTCTTAACTCAACCAAGACTTCTCCCGAAATTTGAGTTTCAAACAAAGTGAACTCCTTGCAAGTCACTAAAAAATAAGAGCAAGTGAAAAGAGGAAACCCTAAGCACAGGGATGTAGGATGAGTCGAGAGGAAGATGGCACCTGACTATGGAATGACTCTCACAGTCAACTGCCCAAAGCAATCCTAACAATCACCACTGTAGCAAGGTTTGACGGCACACTATCTCTATCATACTGCATCTGCATGCAGCACGTTCCATCCCTCAAAAGCACAATATTTTCCCATGCAATTCAATTCATCAGAAAGGCATTACTGACGAGCACTCTGTCATACAACCACAGTGTAAAAGCAATTACAGCTCATGCAAAACAAGATTCAGAGTGTGAAGGGGCTTTGCGATCCACTCAAGCAGCAGCAGACCATTAGCCTTTCATTCGCGCATTACAGTACAGAGTTGGAGGAAATGCACGTGTAATTGTATTGTACTATGACGGATGGAGCGATACGGTGAATATAACAGCGTAGTGTTCTTTTTATTCCAAGATTATTTTGTAGGGCTTTTATTGCCGTTGTTAGAGCAGCTGGAGAGTGAGGAAGGGGGGGGAGGGGTTGAGAAAAGGGATGACATGCAGCACAAGGGTCGGAATCTTACCCAGGCCTTTGTGCATCAACTGTGTATGTATTTGCATGTGGATGCATGTAGAGCTTAAGTTTGTGGATGACACCGGAAGAAAATGGTGTAAATATGTAGGCCATCAGTAATGAGTTTTCAGCCGCTGCAGCACCAAGTCACACTGTGATCTATTTCTACGTTGCCACTGGAGCTTGCCTGCCTCGCACAATACAGTATACTATGTATGTGAATATGTGTGTCACATGCAAGTCAATGCACGAGTGGCTGAATGTGGGAGTGCTGACTGCACGGTGGCCGTCCAGATTAACACCACGGAGGAAGATTAATATTTTAATCTTTCAGAGGGGACGGCATCGTATATATTTTACAATCATGCTCGTTAGCCACAGCTAGTTTTATAGTGCAGTGCAATGACACTGTGCTGGAAATGTGAACACACGTCCGGTAAAACACACCCACAAGCTATCACACAGATATGCACCCAATCAATCTTATCTGTTCTGCACACACACACACACACACACACACACACACACACACACACACATAATGCTTATGCTTATGGGCATGCAGTTGATTAGCAGTAACCTAGTTCAATAATATCCACTACATGTAGGTCACTATAATCTAGGACCTGGGTTGTAGTGGTGGGGGTGGTGGTGTGTGTGTGTGTGTGTGTGTGTGTGTGTGTGTGTGTGTGAGAGATGAGTATAATAGGGTTGCAGTAAACCAGCGAACAGCAGCAGGTCTCCAGGCCTCGAGCTGTGGCTCAGCTTGTAGGGGTCAAATGTCATACACACTGACACAATGTAGACCTTCCTGTATATATATATACCTATATATATATATATATATATATATATATATATATATATATATATCATATAGTATGTGCATATACAGCAAATGTTCAACTAGATCTGATTAATTACACGGTATTGTCCATCCAAGTGCCTGTAATGAGATGCACAGGATAAGTAGAGCTAATGTAGCTCTGTAGCTAACTAATGTAGCTCTAATATATATATATATTATAACCGTCATATACATACAGGTACATATATGATGAAATTAGACCTCTACGTTTAAACCATCCTAAGCATTAGCTGCTTCTAAGCACTTGGGGAGCGACTTGGGGTTCAGTGTCTCGCTCAAGGACACATTGACATGCGGACAGGAGGATCCGGGGAATCAATCACAAACCTTTCTGTTAAAGGACGACCCGTTCTACACACTGAGCAACAATCGCCCCACACAGATCTTCATAAATATTACATTCAATTAACACGAAGTGCACGTTACTGAACCACCATTAATTTGCTGGTTGAAACAGCGGGACGCAGCCGACGTCGCAGACAAAATGAACCATCAATCAAGATTAGTAGCACACGGGATGGTGGTGACAACTTGTGTCAATTCCTGTGTCAATCTTATGTTCAGTTCTTTTAAAGAAGAATGAACCTGCTCTTCAGAACAGGATCCATTAGTTCAATTTGACAACATCTCACATCACACAGTTACAACTGTCACTGAGCAAACTTCAGCAGGCACAGCCAAGTGGGCTTTTGCCAGATGGCCAGTGCCAGTGTTTACGGATCAAAAAACACCATTAGTTTATTTGAAGTTGGGGGCCAGCTGGATGCTGATTTGTGTTGGCAACAAGATGTTAAAAGAACGAGAGATTTGATGTTGGGGACAGGGGAACCGAGTTTAAGTCGTGGCTAAATAATGAATAAGCCCTGGCAGGCCTGGGTTGGCCCTGTAGTTAAAAGATGAGCCTCTACAGCATGTGCTGCTCAGTGCGGTGCCTGTGCAATGCCTACAGTTTCACAAAGTTCAACTAAGTTTTTTTTGTTTTTTTTGGGCACTAAAGTCACAAGGAGTTTCATTTTCTTAACACTCCGTGTCCCTATGGTTGCAGGGTAGATAGTCCACTTCCAATTCTTTCTGCTGAATCCTGAGCTGGCCTTAGTTCACTCAGGCGGCAGCACTCAATTAAGAAGTGATATCTGGGGAATTGATAAAAAACTTTGATGAATCTGTGAACTTCCCACTCCCCTTACGGTGGCCAGCTCGAGCTAAGCAGTGCAGCAAAAAAAAGATGAAAGGACAATTTGTACCCGAACCTCGGCGTGCTCAGAAATATGAGCTCGTATAATGAGACTGTCTAAAAATTAACTCCCAGGGCAGGATAAAGATGAAGAACTGCTCTCCTATTGGAATCAATTAGACCAAAGAAGATGTCTGCCCCAAAACTGCGTAGTGAATTGTGATGTGCAGACCTTTTTTCTTTTTCCTCTTCTTAATAAAATACAAATTTAATCAGATGGAGTGGTCAAACAATGCATTGTAAACCCATAACTTGTCGATTCGCGCACACTCACAGAAGTACACCAAATCACTTCAACAGTGTGATCTCAATAGTTCATCACATCCAGAAACCCAGCGACAGCTCTATCACATATTCACATGATGCTGGTATGATACATACGCAGCATTCACTCAGTGATTCACACAAACACGTGTGCGTGTGGTTTGGAAACAGCATCGAGAGGGATTGCCTGACCTTGCGGAGGAGGATGGTGCGGTCAGCTGAACACATCATCCGATATCAACGCTCAGCCCAACGAGACACTTACAACAGGAGGTGTGGGGGGGAGGGGGGGGTCTGTAAAAGACCTCCATCACCCCAGCAACAGACTTCTCTAACGCAGAACAGAGAGGATGAGGAGGAGTTTCTTCCTTCAGGCTATCTGGGTCTAGAACCAGTGACTTTCACCATCTATAACTCACTGCACATGATTTGACTTTGATTTTATTTCCAGTGATCAAAGCGTGCCATGTGTTAAGAGAGGAAACTAGAGGTCAATCGCAACACCGGGGCAGCATGCAAACATGCAGAGAACAAGCCACTGCCTCGCCCTTCTTCTTCTCCGCTCTCTCCGATGCAACACCACAGGAGACACGCGTGAACTCAAATACATGCACGGTTACCACTCACAAACACAGCTTGTGGCATGTAAATAGTCAACCTTTCTCCAGACAAAATCAATAAGCGCACTCCGAGGCACACGCAGAAACACGCGTGTGAATGTGCAAACACGAAGACAGCTTCACTGTGAGAGCAACAGAGAAGCTCCGTGTTCGGGGGAACGAGTTCCTCGTGTGATGAGAACACATCCTCCACCTTTAATCAAGCTCATTGACAGGCCAACGCTAGACACCTGCATGGGTCTGCAGCAATCTGTTTGTTAATAGCTGAGATAAATCATTGATGGAAAGGTATACCTCCTCATTGAAAACATCTCCTCTCTGAACCTCAATCATTATGTTAATGGAACAAAACGTAGGCCGCACTTATCCATGTTTGTTTGGACTGATGATGCAGCCTAAATGACCTATAAAGTTGTAACGTGGAGCCATTTTCACTTTTCAACACACACATCCAAACATGCATCCATTAGTGAGTGCAAAACCTCCACAAATCCCTTCATCCAATCAATGAGGGCCACAGTCCGAACCCAAAGCAAGAAAATGTCGCTGCACAAATGCAGTACATATGATGTGGTGCGTGGATAGAGATTAATCAGATTAGGGAGATCGTCATAGGGGCCAGTGCATCTGGCACTAAGCTTGGCCTGCAGGCACGCACTGATCCCACAGTAGAAAGTAGAGTAAGTGGGTTTCTGTCTGCAACCTGCCAACTCTGTAATCAAAGTGGAGAAGAGAAATCTCCCGCATGAGTGTGCCCTCTTATTGAGTTCTTTTTAAAGGAACCAAAATAACTGATGCTGCAAGAAACGCTTGCATAATAGCTTTTTGTTTTATGAATAGATTAGGGCGTCTGAACTAATCAGGGCTGGGAGATTTTATTATTTGACTATTAAAGATGGCAGAACTGGCGCTGAAGTATATAATAAGCTCTGTTGAAAATATGAAAAAAAAAGCCACACACTGTTACACTGCCAAAATATGAAACAATACCATAACGTTCGATGTTAGTGACGCATGGCACACACATGATCAAAGCTTTTCTATGTGAATCCATGCCATGAAGAACCCACGTTTTTCCTGCGAGCGTGGTGTCCACACACGCCGTGACTACCCCGTCCACAAACAAGCCCGAGCAAAAGACGTGTATCACGCGTCCCGCTGTGTGTGCTGCGTGCTGTATAGGTGTACATGTTGGGCCGATTGTTGCCCAGAGGATCCCATCTTCAAAAAAAGAAACGTGACAGAGAGTAGAGACAGTATGTTGCCGAGCTGAGGGGTCCTAATTGGCGGGCTCATGCTGCTCAGCAGTGGGGCACTGGAGGCTGAAGCTCCTGCATGTCTCAGAAGTGGCTTTGCCATATGATTGATTATAATTATGGACCTCTCTGCAAATCCTGGCTTTCCTGGGTGGGCGAGCAAACGTGCCTGGCGGAAGGCTTAGATGAGGGATGGGGGGGGGGGGTAAAGCACAGTAATATGCTGTGAGCTCCCACACACACACACACACACACACACACATAGGGAAACAACAATAAACACACTAAGTCATTTGCACACACATATTTCTTCTCCAGGCCCCGTCCTTGAACAGTGGATACGGGAGTTTTGACAAAACCAGATAATTAAGGAGGCGCGCTGGCTTCCTCTGGAGGAGGCAGAGAGACAAGAAGAGGACAGGATGTAACGCAGGGACGATGGTGGCGGGGATGAAAGGAAGGGACCAGAAATGTACTCGTAAAAAAAGGTGTGCAGCAGCATTATCAAACATATCTACTGCAAATCGATTCTTCTAAAGGAAATAGTAAAGGTCAAATAGGAATATGACATACTACATCCTGTGAGTGATATCACGAAGCAGAGGACGGACAGAGAGAGAGACACACTTGGGTGCTTTGTGGGGTGAAGCCTGAGGGAGCATTAGACTCAAGTGTGAAAACAAGCTCAAACGGCAGCTTCCACATGTGGAAAATGCGTAGCCTGCAGCACACTGACATTTCCACCCACTCAGTGATCAATCTCTTTCTTCTCTCTCTCTCCCTCCTCGCGTCTCTGTGACGTGAGGCTGTCTCTCATCGCTCCATCTTTGCCAAATCATACAAAAGCTGATTTGCTTTCAAGTGCCAGCTTGTTGTGTCACAGACAAAGCTGGCATCGTGTCACTTTTGTTTTCTGTAATGAGGGGGGGGAACAAAGGTTAAGTTTATACATTATGTCGTTAAAAAGGCGGGCGAAGGGGTGTCTCGATTTCTCCACCTGACTGAGGCACCTGGCAAATGTTGTCATCGGCTATGCCTGCCGCATTGATTAAGCCTCTCCTCACTCACCCGGAGCTAATGGGATTTCCTTCAATGTTTCTGATGGAGACACACCACACATATGAATATTAACACATGTGCTCGGAAAATGCACTTCGTGCAAGCTCTGGGAAGTATTTTGAGCTGTCAAAATGTTCTGGTATCACTTAAAAACAGATGTGAGTGCACAAACCCGAGTTAACATCAGCTTGGAAAACACGCCGTTGCTTGAATCCAGTTGCAGGCACGCGTCTTAGTCGACGGTACCGTCAGAAGCAGCAGGCATGCACTCGGAAACAATGCCTCTGTGATAGCGTGCCTTGTCTTTATTGTAGCCTGTGATCTCTCCCTCTGTTTCTCCTGGCAGCATACGAACACAACATTTATCACTCCCTCACGGCACTCCATATGCTAGATTAACCAGCTCTGAATCAGAGATAGATCGGGCGGGGTGGAGCTGTAGATCTTGCACCATGTCAAACTGCTGTTACACTCATGGAATCAATAGGCTTCCCTTAGATAAAGGAGTTTGCTCAAACTATTTTTTTTTTACTTTCTTCCAGCAGCCTGGATGAAAAATAATTGAGAAGTTCTCAGCGTGGCACATTCAACTTCTTCCGTGGTACGGCTCTTACATAACCAAAAAGAACCGAGAGTTGTGACGTGAAGGAAGGGGGCGTCGGGGTTCACAGATCCTTTATAATCAAATGATTTCTGCGAAACTTCAACCTGTTTTTGAGCCGATCAGTGTTGCCACAGTGACAGACATAATCTAGGAAAAGGTCGAAATGAGGTCGATAACGGCAGAATTCTGATTGAACGTATTGTTCTCACAGACGAGAGGCCGCACCGGTTATTCCTTCCTTTATGTTTGCACCCTGGTTAGCAGAATAGTGCTGACTTGTAGCTCTACAGCGGCTCTGGATGTGGAACTTTAGCGCTTACGGTGAAGGTAATTACACTCCATGTTACTCCTGCAATGGGCATTGACCCCAGGCAAGAGGTAGACCAGGCACTGCACTAATATCAATCTAAATGCACTGAAAAGCAATCTAAAAATATATAAATAAATAAAAACAAACAAAATTGTGCCCTAAATACTCACCACCCCTCCCACCTGCTACTCACGAGTGCAGTTTTCAGCTTCTCACATGTGCTCCAAAATGATTCATGGGTAAATTCATTATTAATAAATGCATAATTCGCTGTGGTTAATATCATGGTTTTGGATGACACCCTTTAACTGTGATTTGTTTTCTTTGTACCTTCTGGCTGAGATACATTTCTTTGTAAATCCTTCGTGTGATGAATGGTGGCAAAACAAATAAAAAAAAAAAACGAAATAAAAAATGTTTTCAGTTTGTCTAGGTGAGGTAAGTACAGCACATTTAATCACAAATGACATTACTGACAGCATCCCACTGCTAATGATAATGGGAAAAGCTCATTACCATAATTAAAATGTGAATATTCTCTCAGTTCGCCTACTCGTCCATATGCTCATTATTTTCAGTATTGTCTTCCGCACTGTTGTATAGTCATGATCATCACCATGACCCAGCATCTTTCCGTGGTCTGTGCTTTGCTTTTACACACAGGGTTAAAATCCTGGAAAGTGCAACAGTTTTCGACCTGCCTTTTAACGGCAGCAGGAGAACAGAGGGGGTTGTGGGTAGGTCGACCACATGTCCCGAGGGTAGCCAGTGTGATGTCTCCATTATTCTCAAGCCTTTTCAGAGGGGTTTCTTCAGTGTCTCTAAACTTTCCATCAGAGGTAGCTCATCATAAATGCATGACAGCATGTTTCTCGGGAGATAGCTGTAGGAACTCCGGGAACTTCTGGGGCTGCCTCTTCAACTTTTCATCAGTCAAAGTCTGTCTTTGTCATGCCGCTGTGTGACATAATTCTGGAAAGCATTACTCTACTAACGGTTTCCTCACAGTCTCTGCAGAATGTGTCTATGGAATGATACAGATATCGTGCAATGGGCTATAACTGCTGCACCGTAAGTCTAAGGACGGAGAGCAAATAGAGGCTACTCTGGGTAAAGACCTTTGCACGCTCAGAAAGAAAGACGCAGCTGGTGCATGTGTCCATAGCTTGGCCCGCTGTACAACCCTAGAGAGAGGCAGCTCAGTTTGTGGCCAAAAGACATACACGTTGCCGAGAGAAGTTCAAACTGGGGCCGAAAGAGAAAGCTAAGCAATAGGGAAAGCAATTTGAGGAAATGAGAAGCAAAAAAAAGGACCGTAAAGAGAACGCGTATAGAGAACTGTATAGGTGTATCCAAAAGGCATTTTCTGAGGAGACCAGGTTTTTCACAGTCATACCAGATTTAAGGTTTTAAAGACAGCTCAGTTTTTGAACAACTGAGACATCAAAATGAATTGAGAGAAGAGAAACAGCAGCAGGGACGAGACAAATTACCAACAGAGTGAGAGTAGAAGTGGGACGTGCATCAAGCTGAGAGCACAGCGGGGCCAGTCTGAAAACCATGACTATCAGACGGCAAAGCTAAGGACGTTCTTGTACAAACATGACACGTATAGTTGCTGGACAACTAATAGCATTTCACAAAAGGACCTCAGGAGCTGCGAGGGAGCTCTGCATATATTCTGCATATCTTCATAAATTCTGTCACTCACGAGCTTAGATTGTGGATTTTGAGTCTTATTGGCTCAGAGATGGTCCAGTTTATCACCAATAGTGAGCAGAAAATGTATGCGTCCACTTTAAGGCTAATCCACTAAGACTGGCACCTTTGTGCCCAAAAAGCACAGTTTGCATTGAGGGGATGAAAGGATGAAGAGCCCTTCCTTTGCTTCCCTGACAGCAGCCATTCTGTGCTGCTGAACTCTTTGCACAATGTCTTCATGCCCCCCAATGATAACCTCTACAATAATTATGGAGAAGTCAAAGCTCTGAATGCCCTCCTCACCTAAATGTGGGCAAAATGAAGGAGATTTGCATGCAGTACTATTATATTATGCACGTCTATGACAGGCCCACTCCTTTCACTGTGTACAGTCAGTGAACAGCACACCCGTCCTGTGGCGTCGCTTTGACAGACGTCTTTTGTGAGTGAAGGCTTCAGTCTCAATCAGAATAAAAATAGAGAGGATTTACGTCTAAGAAGAAAAGCCCCACTACTTAGTATCGTAGAGTGACAGAGAGAGATTCTTTGGCTTCTGCAGAATCAAAATCCGTTTTTTTTTGTGCTATAAAAACACGTTGACAATAGAAGAAATGTGTTGTTAAAAGAAGAATTCTGTATTTTATTGTGAACTATTTCAGTAATAAGGTTTACCTGTTTCTATCGTTTACATAAACGGCAGAGTGGAGATTGAAAGGTAAGCCATAAAAGCTATAAATAATAATAATATATATATAAAGATATGAAAGATACAAAATACATTGGTTCATTCTGTACATATTTTGCTATCAGACTAAACATTTGTATGCCTCTGCCAAATGGTTGAGAAAAGTATATCCTAAACACTTCATTTTTGTATGCACCGTTCAGGCAGGACGCCCACTGATTAGAGTAAAATGAGCAATATCCACAGCTGTTATTGTGCCTACGTTTGGCTTTGTTGAATCATTATTACCAATATCTTCAGTACCAACCTGGGTTTACAGTTTACTGCCCGTATCTCCATGTGAAAACGTCTGAAAGAATACTGATTCACCATTTATTAACATTTATAGCGATCAGTAGAGCTTTTTTGATGTATTATGATAATCACACTTACTGGGGGGTATTCATGCACATTATTGTGTTCAGTCAGTCATCTAAAAATCAAAACATATCCCCAGAAAAAAACCCCACTAGGAGTAATTTTCCGGCTACTAACTTCCCAGAAGGAAGCCACCTAAATAAATGGTCATTTTTTCCTTATTATTTTTTTTTTAACTTTTGGCCTAAAAAAAAGTGCTGCAGTCAAGATGATTCAATCAGGTTTTTGGTAAGAAAACTACATTTTTCAACAAGATGTCACAGCTCAAAATGTTTGAGAAGACCATTACAGGACAGGAAATGACTCCCCCGCTACACATCTACACACCAGGTTTGGTTTGGTTCGTGGAATAAGCAACTACAGTTTTGAAGTCAAATCATGTGAAACCATGTTGTCCGTAGCCTCAGGTGTTTCTTCAAAGAGATGCATGTTAAGGATCAAAGGGGGGGTATGCACGGGTGTGTTTTTTAAAGCATATCAGAGAGTCAGTGTGCTAAATTAGACTCACACTGAAAACAAAAATAAAAATAAAATCCCAATTGAAAATGCTTTGTGAAGATGCAGGATAAAAAAGAAAATCAATGCTCTAAAAGTGAGTCGGACTGAGTTCACTGAGGCATACACACACACACACACACACACACACACACACGTCAGAGGAGGCCAGTTCCTCAGGTCTGTCGATTTTAGAAAATATCGTATAATTGTGGTATGTCAATATTGATTTAAGTCAAGTCAAAAAAAATGGTAATGGCGCGGAATGGTCACACTAGGCCTCCTCTTTGATAACACAATATGGTAGAAACGATGATTGCGGCCTGTAGTGCGGTCAATGGAGAGAGTCTGCCAACCCTTTTTTTCGTGTATTCTGCCACGGTTGATTGGATAACCATGGAGGTTTCTAATCCGTCTAACCCTGTTACTGTACCCTTCGCACGTGTGTTAGTGGGAAACGCACACACACACAAACACGAGAAATTGGACACGCATCTAAACGAGTACTGCAGGTGTGTGTAGAAACTGCAATGACACAATGAAACACTCGACATTAACATTTTTGAACACGCCAAACATATCACATTACACACAACGCCACTGTTTTCTGTTTATGATTTCTTCTTGGCAGCCTCTTTTTGCAGCGATACAAAAATTAAATGAAAATGCCCTCAAGATATAAAACAGACATTGTTTTTGAGCAAAGACTCTGAACCCAGCAGCCGTTAAATATGCAGAGAAGTTTCCTGCCTTTGTTTTCTTTCTGTTTGAAGACACAAAGAATGCTGTTACTGCCATCTCTCCAAGGGACTGTGTATTTGTACTTGGCCACCTGTTCCTCGTCTTTGGATACAATGTTTACTTCAGGCATCCCACATTGCGTTGCTTCCTCCGGCAGTGCGAGGCAAAAGCAATAAAATGCTAATTTCTGCAAGCTCCTGCATTTTAGGGGCTATAGCAATTAAGAAAATTGAAAACTTAACGCAACTTGAATGCACTTTTCAGGCATGTGGGTGCTTATTTTTGCCCAGTAAAACAGACGACACGGGTCAGAACGTGGGTTTGAAAGCTCTGAGTGTCCTTTGGGGAAAGTAATATTGAGTCACTAATGACACTCATAAACAATAAGAAGAAATATGGAACATTTAAAGGATGGGAAACGCATGGACTTTAATAAAACAAAAACTGACTGTGAAAATACATGGCGGCACCCACTTATCAATGAATCTCAGTCATAAACGAGTTTACTGCACCTTTTGGAGGAAACCGGGGTTTTATCAGCATAACAGAGATTATCCAGCCAACTCTCAAAATGTCACATATACGCCAGGGCCTTTCATCTTTTAATACACAAAGACGTCTGTGATGTCGGTTTATGGTAATATATGCATGCAACAATATCTTTATATGTTAAATATCAAACGGTTGAGATGAGGGGGGTGTGAAAGATGTGAAGATTGAATAGTTCAAACCCTTCATACTGACTAAATCATAGGTCCAGTCCATGCCACATTCCCCTCTTACTGTCCTAATGTGGTGTTAAATGACCCACGTACGCTCTAGTGTGTTTTCACATTACACAAGCTGACTGAAGTAAAAACTACTGAGTTGTAATACAACAAAGCAGTCATTTTATACTAGATTCCAGACTCCGTTTATTCTGCAAAAGGCACGAGAACACATACAGCATGTTACCAAACCACCACTTCATGCTGAAGGTTTTCTTTGCTTTCTCCTCCTTCCCCCTGATGTGCTGGCAGACAGACGCTGGCAAATGCCACCCATTGTCCTCAGGTGATGAGACAGCCTTTATAACACAAGCAGCCTTTTAAATGCGAGTGCACCGCAGCGCTTTAGCTAATGTGGTCTAAGTGCTGAACATCGGATAATAATGAATTACTGTAGTCAGTCCCGCGCTGTACTCCTGAGTCAGACCGAGCGTTCTACGAGCTCTGAGGTGGCAGCTGACCAGCAGGCTTTGTTGAGGGTCAATGGTAAATTGACAAAAAAAAAGAAAAAGGCAGAGGGAAGTTTATGATTGCGGGGCTAGCAGTAATCAATAGCTGAATTACTCGCTGGGGACCTCAAATACTTGGAGGTAATCGTACACCACGCAGAGACACAAGTGGTATTTCAGTAATTGAAAACAGTGTTGTTCCGTTGGGTAGAGGATTAAATTGGATTGAATGGGAATAATTAATCGCAAATGAGACAAGCAAATGCTGATTTATTCCTGCCTGTTAATGCTAATTCTGAAAAGTTAAACCTAATGACACAGCGCTGTTTAAATAATAAATTAAAAGTATTTCTGTTGAACTTTTTTTTTTTTTTTTACATCTGACACATTTACGCAACACAAATCAGAGGGGAACGCAGAGCAAGTAGGCCACGGAGTCATCCCCACTTCCTCAAATGCCAAATGCTCAAGAGAGAAACTCTAATTAATCTCCTACACCTTTGACACGTTGGCCTTTTCATACCTGCGTTCTCTTGAAATGGAAAGCAAAAACTCAGTAGGATAATGCAGAATAAAACATGTTGCCACGAAAGCCACTTTGAAACAAAATCAAAGAGTTTCCCGAGAGGTGCACATTTCACGGGTACGTACCAAAGTATTAGTATGCAGCTGAAAACCCACTGAACTCAACGGTGCTGGATGACGAATGCTTCTCAATTAAGATCCATCTCAGGACTGTGAGTGGTCCATCAACCTAAGCAGTGGACCAATGTGTCCTGCATAAGATGCATGCATTAAACGATGTAGCAAACCACACATGAATAAACAGTTTGTAACACCCACAGATATTTGTTTGTTTGTCTTTCGATAGTAGATCCCCAGAAGCTGGCTGTTTTCCCTCGCTTGTTGTTCGCCTCCAGCGTAGTTTGCACTGATGGGATTCATTTTAATGAGCCTGAGAAAAACTCATTTTATCTTCTAATATCAGAATATTTCAGCTCTCATTTTAAAAACTTTTAAAAGTATACTATGAACTTAATCAAACAAGTTTGCTTTTATACTAAATGTGTAGGGAATTCTGTAGATAACGACCTCACCACGTTATGGAACCATAACATTTAAATACCACTGCTCTCATAACGTGGTTATAGATGATAACACTGTTAGCTCTGTCAGCATTGTTGCCGTTGTCTGCACTGCTCTTGCAATTAGCACCGTTAGCTACGAGCTGTGTTTTTGTATTTTTTTGTATTTAATAACCTCCTAATTACTGCGTTTTGATGGTAGGTAAGGAAGTTGTTGTACAATATTCATGATCCTAATATGCTTTGCCCAGTATGGGACTCATGACTGTGAGTGTTGTCTATTGTTGTGCATCAAAACACAAGACGACAAGTTTTAATAGTCTCCAAATAACTCGATTCTTTCTAAAATGTGTTCCCCATTCTGAAGTGTTGTGTTGCTCATAACTGATTCACCAGTACTCTGACATGTATTAACCTTAATCCTCTTCTAAAGTGGCGTCCTCTTTACACTTTGAAATTCCATTATAGCACACGACCACTGCAAGAGTTACACCTTGAACAAATAATGAGGTCTATTGAGGTGCACATGTTCTATTCCCTTGAAAACTTTAAATGGATATTTGTGAAAATCTCTGACGTTTTTCTACGGACTTTTGTCTTCTACCACTGAATGTAGAACCTGTGCATCTCAGTAGACCTCCATTACGTGTCAAGGATTGAAACTGTTTTTTTTTTGTGGGCCATGATAGATTTAACTGAATGTGAAGAGGAGGCAACTTTAAATTAGGGAATGGCCTAGAAGTTGCAGAATAAAGCATTAAATAGTGCTTCGCAGTGGCTAATAAAGACCCAATATGCTGCTAACATGAATGCCAATAAGCAACTGAGCTCGGCTTGTGGTGCAGCAATTAGTTCAGGTGCCAGGACTCTGTGCACGTAACGCTTCTATCACGGCCGTGTTGTGCAAATCAACCACTTGAGTAGAACAAACAAGGAAGACTAGCATCTGTATTTGAGAGCTGGCCATGCAGAGCAATTCATAAATGAAGGTGAATGATTATCAATGCAACAGCCAGCAGATACTACGCCTGCATGGTTTGACAAAACTATAGTACTGTAGCGTTGTTGTTTATTACATTTCTCTATACATTTCTAATGCGTGCCAGTACATATATGCATGGATTTTGTATTCCTGTAAAGCTGATACACTTTATAAGACAAGCTAATGAGATATTCATTCACCTAAGAAAGTAGAAAGCTCGATTAATTTAGAAACAACCATTATATCATGAGAATAAAAAATGAAAATACAGACGGCCTTAGCTGACGTGGCACTTGTAAGTAACTGCTTTGTAAGCAACACAGACAAAAAAACTGCTGACCATCGTGTGTTCCATGCCTTAACCTCTCAAGCACAGTAATTGAGACGTGTAAACAGTCACGCTATATGATTTTGCCAAAGTGAGCACCTTCATCCGGTGATGACATCGCCTCTTCTCTTAAACCACGCGTCTCTCATCGCAGTGTGACGCCATCTTGTGCAGTACGTGTCAGCGGGTCAGCAAGCAGATTTCTGCTGATCTTGGAAGAGATGGGAGGTAAACAATGAGTGTGCTCTATACTTACTGCAGGCCTGTAATCTGCTTTAAAGCCATGTGGATTTACAGCTGCAGCGACGGGAGTCATCCCAGCTAAAGCCCACATTCAGCTTTCATTTGAATTCATCCCGACTGACTGACACAGTTCTAGCTAAACTGAGCTCAACCTCGGGTTCCTTCACTCTAATGCTTTGTCCCATTTCATCTCTGGGGCGGCAAAGGTGTGCGCTTGTGACATTTGTCAAAATATAATTAAAATTCCTGCTTTGTACTCTTCGGTTTTAGATGACAGCTAAATTGCTGCAAACTGGTTGGTTAATGGAAGTCTAAGTAAGGCGCTCGTGCTTTTCAAGCAGCTGTACTGATTTTAGTAATTAATCATGATGACACACAAGTAATGACGCTAAAACTCTGAAAGATGGCAGCTCCATTCCAATGACAAATCCTGGGCTGAACACAAGATGTGATCATACGGCTGCAGTGGGAAAGATGTGTACAAGGTGTTGCTGTATACCACGCAGCACATTATGGTTTTGGATATAAATGACTTGAAACCTGCCCTTTGGAACGCTGCCATTTTTATACTACATCTACCGCCAACCCGGTCTCACTCTCGATTCGTCAAATGACGGCAGTTGGTCAGTGCCCCTCTGTGTTTTATAAAGACTCACCGCGCTTTCGACTAACTCCAATGTAAACCCGCCCATTGTCGCTGTTAGACGGTCAGAGCCACTGACGTGTTAGAAAGAGAGAACTCGTGGGAGTGGAGGTAGATGCGTTAAACAAACACAGGACTTTTGTCCAGGAGACCGCTTGTTCGTGTCCCGTGCAAAACTAAAAATGAAGATTGACATTTGTCAGTCAAGTTCACGTCAATGAAGCTCTTTTACTAAACCTAACTAAGAGGTTTTGTTGCCTAAAGCTTATTTTGAAAAGACGCTCCGCATGTAACGAGTTGAAACTGACACGCTGTCACCGCCATGTCCAAAACTAACGTAAAGGGGTACTTAGAGCGTCATAGTGTCAAGCTTAGGGCCACTGGCCGGGCGTAGCTATTTGACTAGTTGGAAGTGAGAATGTATTGCTATACTGCAGCTCTGTAACACTCTTGACATTTTAAGGTCTGGGAGCAATGAGAATACTCATTCCACTCCACTTTTGCTGCCATCGCCTATAGGTATGTGAGAAATTGCTGAGTAGTTTAAATATGCACTTAGGGACAGTCTGGCCTGCCGAACAAAAGCCTAAGTAAAGGATGAAATGGAGTGGAATTGCTTTTAGGGAGAAGCACTGCGTTGGATTGGAAAAAAAAAAACATTTTAAGGTCTGGACTTCTTGGTTGAGTTATTCACAACGACGCATTGAAAACACATAATGAAGAGCTCCAAGTGTCCCGGTGTGTTCTTTGAGGACAAATCCGCAAGCATCAAACTGCATGCTGAAAGCACATCTGGTAGGGAGCCTTTGAAAGAGGCCCAGAAAGCCCACTGAACTCTATTGGACTGTGTGCTTCAGATGAGAGCGTCAGAACTCTGTTCATCATCTGCCATGTCAAAAGACTGACTCTGCAGGGGCCCATTATTCAGATCCGACTGACCAAGATGAAAAGCCTCTGGAACTTGTGATTACTCAGAGCCGTTCCAAAAACTTTGCAGAATTGGCCAAATATCAACCAAAACTATGTCCCCGAAGCTTTCCCCCCCCCCCTCACCTCTTCTCTGTCCCACGCCAAAATGGGGACAAGATGATAATGACCCAACTGGCAGCCACTCAGCTCTCCCACTGTAGCATCATGAGTGAAAATGAAATTGATTTGAAAATCCTACGCCGGCCCCGGCTGGAACAGAAGGGATTATTGTGCTGATTGTACTAATACTGTGTCCCTGCCCTCCCACTCTAATTCCACCCATCATACTCTTCTCTCTCTCTCTCTCTCTCTCTCTCTCTCTCTCTCTCTTGGTGAGAGCTCTTCAGCCATCATTCTTCCCTTTTACAATTTGTCCCTTTTATCATCCTCGTAAATAAGCTCCTCCCCCCCCCCAACCCCTTTTCCCCTCGTCTGACTCCATGTTCACTCTGTGAGTCAGGTTAAGACAGCGCAGCTGGACAATTCAATGCTAGCAAAACAAAAAAAAGAGGATAGAGAGCGATGGAGAGATGCCTAGGGAGGCTCGAAACGGTAAAAAAAAGAAAGTAGCACTCCGATGTGATGAGCTGTAGAGAGGAATATAGAGGCCCCCTGGGGTCCGGACATCCCAAATTATGTTGCACTCTTCCCCTTCTGCCCGGGAATCCAGAAATTGATCAGTTTTTTTCTCCCTCCACTTGGAATACAGCGCCCACAGTATCACCTTACCAAACCTTTGTCCTGTCTGTGGAAATGAATATGCACTGCGACTCCATCATAACTGAATGTGACAGCAATAAATGTTGATTACAGGTCAGTTTTGTGGAACGGTGGCAACACTACACACACACGTACGTGCGCGTGCATGTATTCACCCAACGGTCTGAATTTCCAGAACAGTGATATCTGCTGTACTTCATTAACACAAGTACCAACACTCATTGAGGATCACAACAGTGTGTTACTGTACCAGCAGGTAGCTCCAGCTGTCACTTGTACTGTTGTACTGTGTGTACTTTTTCTCATACCTTTTTTCCTCCTATGTTTCTTTTTTTCACTGTCATTTTTGTATTAAGTTAAATATATGGCATTACATATTTTGGGGTGTTTACATTTTACCAACAAGATCTGCCAGTTCTGTTGCCAGACAGACTATCGATGTTGAATGTGTATGGTGTGGTAGGTCACTAAGGTACGGTTTAAGATAAGGGAATCCTCATTGTTCTAACTCAGTTGGGGCATCAAGTGTTGTCGCAGGAAGTCGAGAAGAGTGTAGACGGATGGCCGGCTAGTTATCTAGGTAGCCTGTCTTTCTCGAGTGGTGGTGAGTAAGTAAATACAGTAAAGTTACATCACTTCACTGCAATGTAGTCTTTAAAACCAAGAGACAACACTTATGCCATATAAGGATATCCAAAATTGAAGACGATATATATATGATGGATATAATATTGATGTATTGTAGGCAAAGCTACTCCGTTGCATTGCTGGTGAATTGTGCCCTGCAAACAACTAATTCCTGGAGATACTTGGCGAGTATTGTTTTGCACCGATAACAACCAGGTGTACTGGGTATACATATGAGGACTGTCTTTGTTTCCATGTTGAATAAGTGCAGTTCTCTGGAATATGGCTGAGACACACCGCATCACTCAGAGATGCATCAGCCATCAGAGTTCAATAGTTGAGATGTTAATAATGCAAATGGAAGTAACTGGATTCTCAGGCATTGTGAATCATGTCGGAACTTGAATTAGACTTACATCATGTGGTGTCTGAGCCTCTAGCAGATTTCACACACATAACATCTGTCTGACTCAAATTAAAGGCAGAGTTCTGTGGTACTTTTTGATGAAGATGCTCTGGGGCAATGCACAAGTGCAGAATCATCTTCCTCTGAAAGTAACAAGCCCGGCAGAGTGCATCGTCAAAAGTGCAGATAATTGACCCAGAGGAGCGCAATCACAGAGACTGTGTCATTAATGCTTTAATAAGCAATTGTCAATTATCAGGGCTTCGCCTGACATTGCAACCGTACCCCTTAAGGCAACTGCATAGTGAGGGACTCCAAAAAAAAAGAAAAAGCAATTAAAAAAGAAACTATTGTGACTCAGAAATGGCTTGAAGAAACATGGAGAAACTTTTCTTGTTCTCCTGCTCAGACTCGTGTTGTGACTTGAAGATGAGAAGAGTTGGATTTCACTTGTTGGCATCATCCTTGTAAAAAAAAAAAAACAAGAAAAACAAAAACATGGAAGAGGGTTTGAAAATGTGGGGTGTTTTTCAGTGACCTAAATCTTATTGGTCTGAAACACGACGGCTGGGACACGGGCCTAGATTTAATATGCCGGGGCTTATGGTAACGCTTTCCAGGGGCACATGTTTCTTCAAGAAGATACAACAAAAAAATAGTCCCGCTTTAGAGGGACAAGACAGTTTGGGGACAAATATGAGAACCTGCTAGTCTGTAATCTCTAAACTGAACACAGCCACCAGATCATTGAACGGTAGACAGTCACACAAGACCCACTGAAGATCCAAAGACACCATATTACAAAACCGCACCACTGATTTGGTTGTAGAGTTTAATCCCACAGCCTGCCGTACGTCAGATGAGCTCTAAAGCAGTCCGCGTTCCAAGTGCTGGAGGGGAAAACGTTCATCTAAACCAGTCAAAAATAGTGTCCGTCTTCAAAAGAATAATCTCTTTCAGATTAACCCCTTGATGACCGTCTGAGGCAAAAGGTGTTGAAAGGTTAAGTGTCGCTAAATCTTTACATCTCACGCCGGTTTGAAGGAGGACATGCTTACCGCTGCGTTTTCAGTCTCGTAAAGACAGAAGGCGAGCCGGTGAAGATCAATTTAGATTCAATGCTCTTCCCTCACCGACAGTGGCCGGAGATATCCGTCAATACATTTAGTGTACGCTCACTTTGGACGGATTCTAAATGAGATTCTGTGAACAAAGCAGCGTTGTGTCACAAACATGCTGAGGAAAGTCGGCTACGGTTCGCGAGCCTGTCAAAACAAATTATTAGCAGATATTAGAAAAATGATGATTATTAAATCAGCCAGATGTATAGAGTATTTACACATGCATACATGCATCATGCTCCTGTAGCACGCAAGATAGAAAGCAATCCATTAAATTGTCACCACCTAAATTAATCCATTATGCTTATACATATACATTTGACATAGACTTTCACAGTGAGCCACACGAGTGCTACAAATCTGAATGTATAAAGAGAAAAGACTTGCTTATGCATTAAACAGTTCTAGACCCCTGGTAAAAAAAAAATATATTTACTTTCTCATTTCACTGGCCTGTTGCTGTGTGATCTGTCACAGTGGTTGTTTGGCCACATGCGGTTTCTCTACTCATGCATCTCCCCCGTTGTGCCATGAATGTCATGACTGCAGCCACAGCCTCCACTGAAGGAGTACGGAGCCTTATTACGCCCCCGGGTCACCGGTATCCCCTCAGCCTTCACCAAACTCAGCTTATGGGATCAGATACACTGTGTAGCTTGACAAATTACTAGCCGACGGCCTCCCACCCCTGCTCAAAGTTCTCCCATTTTGGCCCTTGTGTTTTGCTTTCCTTGCCCCCCCCCCCCCCCCCCCCCCCTCTGTTTCCAATTTGTCAGGTGGAAACTTGGGTTTGAAAAATGCTTGTGTTTTTCAATGGAGCCACAGGGGTCTGGAGTTGCAGTTTATCGTTGCTCGACTGACAATAAATAAAACTGATCAATAATGCCAACAGGATACATTATAAACATCTAATTAACAATGACGCCTCCTGAGTGATAACCACAGATAATTATTCAGGGAGTGTTTATCAGAGATAATGGTGAAATACGCGACTTAGGATGCAAGTGTTTTCTTGGAAAGGGGAATCTAATTTGGCTCCGGCTGAGTGCAAAGCCTGCCGCCACCTCTGAAGGCGACAGGCTGACTGGGTGACAAAACGGCTGAATATAGCAGACGCTGCCAATTGGATCTTGGGAAAGTGAAACAAATAGCTGTGACCCCTCGCGAGTTCAACAGTAACTGAGTCAATTGACTAATTTGATCAGCGGGTACCTGAATGGATGGCACCTGGTTGCAAGACGGAATCCATTAAAGGGATTTATTCCTCCCTCCTGTGTGTGTGTGTGTGTGTGTGTGTGTGTGTTTGTGTGTGTGTGTGCAGCTATACAAGCAAGCTTAGGACACGCGATGAAACACACTTGTGTGTTGCTTGTGTGTCTGCAGAGTTTTTCCACAGTCTGTGTTAAAGGTCCATCCCATAATTGCATTCTATATTCTCACACTCATTAGGCAGGCCTGGGTGGTAGGCTACTGTAAATAAGCCAGGGAAGTAGGGAGAGGACAGAGAAGGAGTGAGGGAGAGGGGGGAGGGGGGGGGAAATCAATGTGACTGAGTGTTTCTGTGTGCAGCCTATTATACCACTGGACTTACCTACAGTGCATCCCATTGGAGAGGGTGTGTGTGTGTGTGTGTGTGTGTGTCTGTGTGTGTGTGTTGGGGGGGGGGGGGTGGCAGGAAGCAAAGCGCCTTGTTGACAAAAACCAACCAAATCTAAATCCCCCTCGCGTTCATACAGCCTGCCACAAACACATGGTTCGGATCACGTGGTGGCTGACATCTGCCCAGCAGCATCACAATGCCAGAGAGTTGACAGCTTGCATTGTCTCGGAGGCGATTAAGTAGGATGCGAGGCTACTGTGGGCATGCACAAAAAAACGGACTCCACGTAACTGGATTTGGAGAGTGGAGCTTTATATCTCACGGGGCTGGAACGGAGTTAAATTCCGGACACCGATGGCACGTCCACCTGCTCGTCCCCTACAGGCTGTAACTCAAACATCCCGGGGTGAAACAAGGGCTGCACAGTTACTCTGTCTGCTCGCATCATCCCCTCCTCTGTGTCTAGAATCCCCGTCTCTGCCACGGATCAACCTCACAAACAGAATCTCCAGAAGAAAAAAAAACACCCCGTGACGCATTCGCTTTATCAAGCTGTTTATGAATTAAGTAGAGAGAAAGAGGAGCCTGCATGGGTGACCGCAGCTCCGGTGCTCCGTGCGTCACGTTAGCGAAGGCGTTTAAGAAACCTTTAAGCTCTTTGCTCCAATCGTGGAAATCATCCCCAGAAGTCATGCCACCGCGAAAATAAAGCGTACTTAATTCCATAGAGGAATAAAATATATAAGGATATGAAATCACCGAGCGATGTAAAGTCATTGCTACAAGACGGGATATTATGTCATGTTTAAAATATGGGGAACTCAGTCAGGACTGGTTTGTGAGATAAAAGTTTTAAACCTAAGCAAGTCAACTCTCATCCGAGCACGTCCCACCTCCCGTTTACTTCTCTGTAGTCTTGCGGAATATATAAGTTTGCCGCAGGGAAAAGAACATCGTCAGGGGAATAAAAAAAAAATCTTCCTCAATAAATGAACGCAGTCAATAAAATGCGCCCTTTTTTGTTACTGCGATGTGTGGCAGCACGCAGCTGCCTGCTCGCGGGGAAGGATGCTGCTGTGCAATCCGGAGGGAGACGAGGAGGAGGAGGAGGAGAGGAAAGTTGGAAGACGACTCTTACCTTATGATCGCTGTGTCGCCCTGGCGGATGGTGATGTTGTCGGTGGCCCGCTGCATATCCACACTCCGGACGGGGAATCCTGTGGGGATAAGACACAGCAGTCTGAAAAGGGAAGCCTGCAATTGCCTCCAACACGATTTGCGTCCGACTTGCATCTTAAAGCACAGGAGCGCGCTTTTCGGGAGCTATAGATCCAAGTGTGCAAAAAAAAGAGGGGAAGGAAGAGTAGTAGTTGTCCAGACTTCTCGGGAAAACGCGGTGATGCCCTTAGGTCCAATAGGTGCTACGGGTTCCCTTGAACACTTTTGGGACGAAAACGTGCGGAGTCGTGCGGGGGTCCTCGCTCTATAGTCCACTGATGCGTAATGCTCTCTGCGTAAAGGGATGGCACAGCCAGCAACTGCGATGGTGAGAGGCAGGCTTCTGCTCAGAGTCTGCAACCCCCCCACCCCCCCCCCCATCACCACCACCCCCACCATCTCTCTCTCTCTCTCTCTCTCTCTCTCTCTCTCTCTCTCTCTCTCTCTCTCTCTCTCTCTCTCTCTCTCTCTCTCTCTCTCTCTCAGATTATCCAGCCGTCTGGCTGTGAATCTCCCCGTATTTGGTTGTCAGGACAACAGCACCACCTGAGGTCCCTTTCAGTAAGACACAACTGAGTGAGGACAGGAATACTGGCGAATGGAGTAAAGAAAAAAGGGGTAGTTGGACATTTAAAAAAAAAAAGGAATTCTGAAAAGCAGTAATAGATTTGGACACAAACGTAAACAAAGTGGCCCGGGAGAATAATAGTGCTGAAAACCAACAATCCTGACCAGGTCCACAGGTGATCATCTCTACACATCTACCTCCCTGGAGGGAAAGCTGAGCTGAAAGACCTTTTTCTCAGTTCGGATTACGACAGCATTAGCGTTAGCATTGATCTTCAAACAAACCTGTGCGCTCACAGGTATCCACTTAACTATAGAGCAGCGGCTCCCAAGCGCTTTCACACCAAGCATCTGCGCTGGACCATGAACCCCCCAGCGTAACCATGATTTAGTGGGGTCAATTACACAAGTTCAACGAGCTGTTACAGTGAACAGACCTGTCATAGTAATACAAAAAAGCTATAGGCTACATTGTTTTTTATTGTTCTATGTAAAAATGATTTTCACATTTTAAGCACCATCAATGACTCTTAGCGACACCTTGCTGGAAACGTTATATAAATGACAAATTCTATTCTGTACATTCTGACCATTGTCCATGTTTCCTCTCTACAGCTAAAATTAATCATGTGGAAGAGGAGAGAGGGCAAAAAAAGAACAGATTCAAGAGTGCCAACCGTGTACAGTGTGAAGTTGAGCTGTGGAAAGCTTAACCAGACATAATCACCTCTTGTCTAGACCGCCACGACCGCCACGAGGCTGTAGCTCCGCAGGAAATTACATCCACTTTAAACCAAAGCAAGGACACAGGTTCTGAAGGTGTGTGTGCTTTTTTTTTCCAATTCAACAGAAATGTGAACGCAGAATGAGCTTCTAAATTCACCACTTGCCAATCAAGTACCGGCTTAATAGGCCATGATCTAATGCTCATTCCACGATGTGCTTAATGAACTGCAGAGTAACAATTAAGGCAGTGCACTTAGCATTTTATTTGATTCAGGAAATACATTAATACTAATGAGAGTCGTTGTCATTCGTTGCACGGCACGTTTTTAGTTTTGTCTTTGGACCTGTTCGTTAAATAGTTTCGAGACATTCTAGTCCTGTCACTCTGCACGTGGATACACGTACAGGAGATGTTCGGGATACCATATAGGACTTGAATGTATCTCTTATCTCTAAACATAATGCAATTGTTGTGGTGTACATACAGCGTGGAGTAATGCTGTTCTGAGCACTATAGCAGCCTGATTGAACCATTGTGAGGCGGTGTTGTTGAGCCTTTTTTTTCCCAGCATCAGCAGATTTTAAGCACCAGATCAGAGCAAACCCCAGTTTAACAGCCGCCCCTCCAGCAGCCGTAGCCCACTGTGACATGTTGGCTTTTCAGCCAGATTAGAGAAAATGGAAGTGTGGAAGATGTACGCACCACTGAAAAGGAATTACAGAGACATATCTGGGAGTGTTAGGAGGTGTTAGTGCATTATACGAGCACAGGAATGTTTTCAGGGAGGGATGCTTGCAGAGCTGCTCCATACTTGGCCCCTTAATGATCAGTGTCTGTTGCCATTTCCTCAAAGCTTCTGGAGGTTTTCGCTATCTTGAAGATTGCACAGTTTATGAAAGAGCATATGCATTAAGACCACTTAAAAAGGGACTTCGGGGCTCTGTAGTGGAGAGAAGAGGGGCTTCTCTGCATACAGATTTATGCAGGAACGGCTCCCATGTGGCTCTTAGCAATATTTTTTGTTGAAAACTCTCATAAGTCTGACGAGATCTGACAAAGTGGCGTGCGTGCAATTAGTAGAAATCTTTCTTGTATGGCAGAAATGCAGGAGGGGAGGCCAGGAAGAGAGAAACACACACACACACACACACACACACACACACACACACACAGACATGCTGTGCGCTGGAAGACAGAGGGGTCATTATCATGCCGGCGGGATGCTCTTGGTTGGTTACTGTCGTGGTTTAGACAGCGGAACCGGCCATACAGTATGCTGCAGTGTACACAATATGAATACGTAATACACTGTAAGTAAATACGACATTAAACGTGTAGAAACATGTGTCTCAGACACCGGCTGGTTAGCTGTTAGCATCGAACACTTCTCCACAACTTCCCTTTAAGACAGCTAAATGAAGATGACGAGTTTCATGTCAAGAGGGAAGAGTATCTGGAAAAGACTCCATGCATGTAACCGGACGTGTTGTTGGCTTTTGTAGGAAAAAAGTAACTTTTTTTGCAAGATATCATAGAAGAGAATAGTGTCAAGCTGAATAAATGGTAAGGTGCACTTTAGGGGTCTCTGAAATCATATTCAGAGATTCTTCCAGGCATGAAAATGGTAAATAAAATGCAATATTAAAATATGGTTAAAGGTGAGGGATATATAAATGATTCAACCCCCCACCGACCTGTTGTTTTTACCTCTTTTTTTGTTGCGGGGGTTGAACCGAGGTCAGACCCAAGAATCCCCCCCTGTAACTCAAACCCTGTCCATATGTAGCCTATACAGTAGAATACAAAGTTCAACTTATGTTGCACTGTATCCACGGAGACAGGGAAGGTTTTTTTTTAAATAATGCTAATGCATGAAACAGTGAGGAGAAATACACAATAATTGACATCCTATGACGGATAAATGATGAAACAAGAACAGTGTAAGGACAATTAACTTCTTAGAACATGGTCTATTATTCAACCCTGTGTAGTTCAACTTAACACGTTGACAGCGAGGAACACCCCCCGGGAGGCCATTTTATTGAAACCCACCAGAGACTAGTGTAATAAAACTAGAAACCATGTCTCTGCTGCTTCACACGTGGCAACGATCACACTGCATCATACATTATGCCAGCTAGAGGCTGGATCGGAACCTGCATATGTTTCTGATATTTGTTCGCAATAAGCGACTCTTGTTTTTGACCCGAGGTCTGTGTCAAAGGGCAGCCACTGTAAAGTGATTTTATTCATACTTATTACGAGGTGCCCTGACTTTCTCTCTCCGTCTCATTAGTCATAATGACTCCGGCAGCGCGGCCCCGCCAATCAGAGAGGACGAGCTCGGAGCAGCAGAAAGAAATGAAGACACAAAGTGCAAGTAAATCCACTCTTACAAGTGAAGTCACGCGCGCTGTTCCTATGACATTAGTTCAGCCATCATCTGTTAAAGAAAGACATGAAAACATTGCTGAACAGCCCTGTTTTCAAAGCAGGAACACACGTTTCTATGTTTTTGTTGCATAAGCCCGTTATCAATCCAGACTGAATGTGATTTCATTCTGTAGACACAATCTAGAGGGACTGCTCCAAAATTAATCTTTCTGTGGAAATTGAATAGTTGATATGTATAACTAATGAACCCATAGCAGATATTTCAGTGTCATGCTGTGTTGAAATGCATGCTCTTTGATGTGAGTACAGCGTACGAATAGAGCGTAGCAAATGGCTACAATCATTTGCCTTACAGATTACTACAAGTGAGCTCCGGCATGTGATGGATTATTTACGTCCCCCTCTTTCGGTGTAATTAAGAACCAGGCTGGAGATTCCTCTTTTCTCAGAAAGTTGGTCCTTTTGCGATCCATGAGTGCAGTAGAATGACATCAGTGAGGCTTGCCTCCACCCTTGGGAGTCTTCTTCAATGAGGCAGATGTCATTTCAAGATTCCAAGGGTGACAATAGCTGCACATCATCCTACAACAACATACCACCACTTGGATTTCATCAGTTTGGCCTGGATTCATCGTCACATGCCTGAATTGCATCATTTTGCTGTTTCTCTTGTCATCCAGACATCTATTGAAGGTTGCATACTCTAGTTTGAAATGCTTTACACAATGCAGTGTGTTCAAGTCGAGGCTCTCTTGGTGGATTGTGAACATTTAAAGAGGCCCTCCATTGATCTTACACATACGCTTACTTCAAGTTTTACTCAGCCTTGTAAAACATCTTCTATGGCCCTTGAGGAGTTATGTGAGTTTTTTTTTTCGAAAATAACCCTAGTGATGTCATAGTGATGTCATCAGGGTTATCTCGGCCCGGGCTTGAAGACTATACCACATCTTTAACCATAGAGGTGTGAATCTTCACCTGCCACATGATGCCTTGTGGTGGACGTTAGTTAGTTTTGTTACCTTTCCTTACTCAGAGCTATTATATAGAGGAGAGGAGAGGAGAGAGGAGAGGAGAGGAGAGGAGAGGGGAGGGGAGAGGAGAGAGGAGAGGAGAGGAGAGGAGAGGAGGAGAGGAGAGGAGAGGAGAGGAGAGGAGAGGAACGAGAAACGAGCGCAACAGTAAATTAATACGCAATAAAGACTTCAGGAAGACTTACACCGAACTGAATTGGAACAAAATGCCCGTTAATGTTCGGTCACTGTATCGAACCTTCACGTCCACATCACGATGCATCTTAGAAGCAAGAACATGTTGACCATTATATTTTAAAATTGATCTAACGCAATCTCCCAACTAAAGTGCAATACTAAAACACTGCAGTTAAATTGGTGTTAGTCGCAGTGACTGGTCCATGGAGCCTGCATCTACAGTACCAGCATGCATTGCAAGATATGTGGTTCACAAAGGCAAACAAACCTTCAAGGTGAAGTATTGTTGCTGGTTTTGACAAGTGTACAAACAAAGATATATTCGTGCAGTTACAAACAAATGAAAAACAAAGAGTTGCTGTTTCCATGCAGCTGGGAGGAAGCAGGAACTTGCTACTTGTTAGCAGCAACACTTGTCACTTATATCAGCTGTAACCACAGAACATGATATATTGAGATCTATTGGCATTCCTGGCCAAGTGAAACCCAAAGTGTTAGGTTGCAGAAACACTATTTTTGTGGTTTGTGGCTCCTCTTTGTGAATAAAAAAACGATATAAATATATCGTTTTTATAATAAATATGTGTTTTCACACACTGTTGAAATGCTGTCAGACATCACACCGAGTGCAAATTGCAGTATGCAAATTGCAGTATCTCACAGTATGTCCCTTTAATATTGTCCACAGATGGAAGTCAAAGGAGGAGTAGACGTAGAAGAGATGAAATACTGAATCATCAACACTCTAATCAGTCTAATCATGCACAAAAACAAGCATGTCACATGATATGATTGACCTGTTGTTTTATTTGGGATAATTAGCAACATTGCTGTGCGAAGAAAATCTCAACAAGTTTGGCTGCTCAGTGCGCGCGCACTGCTGCCTCAAAGCCAAATGTTTCACCTCATTATGGTGGCGAACCCAACATGTTGCGAGCATGCAGCGGATTGTGCCAGTGTGCAAAAAGGTCAACAGCAGACCTCCAAGCAGCAAAAGGGAAAGTGGAGCACAACCAGCCGCAGCATTAGCAGCTCGTCTGACTCACTTTGGTACGTTGACGGCCACGGGCTCATACAGTATGCTTCCACTCAGACAACATGTTATATATATATATATATATATATATATATATATGTTTTCCTGTAAATGTACCACTTTAATCTCAGAGAACATCCAAGGTTTTTCTCATGAATTTCAAACTTGAATTATTGGAAGTTATGATTTGTTTCTCCGAACATCACCCATAGCTGGAAACATTTGCACATATTAAATCCTACAAATGAACCACTCATTGAACTTGTCAGTCACATTTCCACTGTTACTAAGGAAGTGTTGGTTGTTTTGTGTTTCTAAATATTGTGCGCCACTTTGGATTTTGTTTTCTCCGCCTTTGTGTCCTGGATCAATATTTGCCTATGAAACAGAAATGTTTCACCAAGAGGTGGATCTATAATGGGATTCTGATTCTTCATCCCCCTCCATTGAGCACTATCTACCCTCTGCATGAAAACAAATGGCACTCTGAACCGTCGTGAGCTTGAAAGATCAATAAGCAGCCTCGCCCCTCGGATTCATAGGTTATTTTATTTTTTTCAAGCCAAATGTGCTCTGTGTCGACACACACACACACACACACACACACACACACACACACACAGGCAAGCACACACTTACGATACAGTGTGTACATGTGTGTGCATGTGTGGGACAAATACACTGAGCCAAGAGATGAAAAGAGAATGAGTTTTCTTCTCTTGATAAAAAAAAAATAGAGTGCATGCATAATTTGGCCGGGCATTACTATCAAAACCTGGGTCTTGGCAGCAAAATGCATGATACACAGGAAAAAGGATACCCAGCAACATACTCAGCAGTATACTGTATCATCCCCAACACACAAACAAACACACACACACACACACACACACACATGCACACACACCTTGGCCTGAAGCCTCTTGCTCCCCTTCCGCCTTTCTCTCTGTCAGCAGAAAAATAAAATAACGCAAAAACTTTGGCACAAAGCTTGGTACGTTGTAGACGACGTGCTTATGTGACAGTTTAGAGAGGAATCATCGTGAACATGGCAGTGGATCTTCGTTTGTATTTTCTACTAGAAGCACCAACTTTCCAGCACACCAGCTGATACGTGTATTCTGCACAATGTGTTGGCAAAACATGAACATCACAAATGATCACCGGGTTTATTATAAAAACATTTTTGAAAAGAATCTCTGCCTTTTGTTAGATTAACATCAGAGTAATGTGTTCTGCATTCCCAAAGAGGCCTGTTTATACTTGCGTAACGCCTACCTGCAGAAGCTGCCAACACAAACTTGCATGAGACACAACACACACAAAACACACTCAAAAGGACACGTTGAGCTTGAAAGAGGCACTCCAAAAGCCACCTTTCAGGGCTGCTTTGCATAAACGCCGAACATTGGCAAAGTTGAAGCTGGCCTGTGAGTGGCTCTGTGTGTGTGAGCAGATGTCTCATTGAACTGCAGCTCTGATGTGGTTTTCTTTGTGCAGACCTGTGAGCGTGTTCTGTGTTTCCCCCGAGATCCACAGGGCAACTTATACCTGTACTACCTAATGTGATCATATCTAAGAAGCTGTTTTCTCTTACGATTGTATGTTCTGTGAGCTAAACATAATAAGCATCCGTGTGTGTGCGTGTGTGTGTGTGTGTGTGTGTGTGTGTGTGGTGTTTGGACGACCTCGCAAACAGCAATGTGTTTTAAGTTTTCTATTTGGTTTTCCTCTTTGCCTCAAACTTTCCATTAATATGTGCTTTGCCAAAAGCTATTCTGGTCCCAAGCCACACTTCAAATATCTCACGCTGCCTCACAAACAGCAAGGACCACTAATTGGGATCTGCAGAGGTAAAACCAAACATTTCCTTAATGAGTGTGAGCATTTTTATTCCCGTGGGAACGGGACTTTTTTTTTTAAGACGAGCGAGGCCCCTCAATAATATGCGCTTAGCCTAAGTGATCCAGCCAATGTGTAATTGCACACAAGTCTCTGAACAACTACTCTAAAGGTGCATTGAGCAGCATAGGGCTTCCTGGTTCCTTCACACCGAGTGATAGCTTCTGACTTTGAGCAGAAATACAAAATGGTCTGCAAAACCCCTGAATATGATTCCACTTAAGCACCTGCTATACATTCAGAGTGCCTACAGTCTATAGTATTAATACTAAGTGTAAGTGTAAGTCACAAAAGGATTAGCAGAAATCACCCTTTATATGTGAAAGGTATTTGTATATCAGCCTCTGACGGTGTCATCGCTCCTTAGCTCCCACAATATAGCATCTATGGGTCGACTGGCCATACAAATGCCTCAGGGCTCCGCGCTTAGGAAAGCCAATCGCACCACATCTGTACGTTGCCAAACATTTGACCTCCTTGATCTCCTCAATCTTCTTGCAAACGGATTGCTCTGAGTTGACCCCCCCCCCCCCCCCCGAGGGTCGTCCCCCTCCTCTTGCTATTCAGTTCTATTAGAGAGAGTTCAGTCACGGAGAGGCCATGCTGAAGAGGATTGGTTTAGCTGCAGCAGTAATGTTCAAGGTGAAAACCCACGGGGTAACAAGATGAATTCCTCGCAGAAGTACAAGGACGTGCGGTCTGATAGATCGAAAAGGAAGCTCGTACGAGTCTAGAGCGAGTCCGTACAAACCATCACGTACCCGCTCTTCACTTAAGTTGTGGCTTGTCTGTGTAACTCATCTGCTGAATTATGGGATCCCTTTCAAGACATAATGGATGACTAATTAAGACTTTCAGAGCGGGCGTGCGCACACACCAAATAACTGAGGACCGGCTGCATAAATTAAGAGCAAAGGTGTGAAATTGCCTCGTTCATGCACAGATTTATTCGTTTTAATTACATTTTGTCAACTTCAAGGGAGATTGTAGAGATTTTGACAAGTTAGGCTGAGATACTTGATGGTAGTAACACTGACACATAAACTACAGACGGAGATGAACAGCAGTACGTGTTTAGGATTTAACGAGTTTACGTTAAACTCTTCATAGCATTAGATGTACTGGTTTTTTAATCCATGAAATATCATTACTCGGAACAATCATTTTATTCAAAATGGCAGACAAACTATTTTGTTTAGATGTGTCTTTTCTCTAAATAAAATAAAAAACACCGACCTAATCCACGATAAACTTAACTAACTTAAAAGGACTATGAAGTGTGTCGTCTTCTCCCCTTTTTTAGTTTAACAGTGGAACTCGCCGACAAACAAGACCTTTAACACGAAACCTCTTCGGCAGAGTTAAACATTTACAACATCGACTTACAACATCGCAGTGCTTTAATAACACTTGACTCTCAGACCTCGCTGCATAATGAAACAATCTCACAGCTGCATATTTGGGCGGCTGCAATTTCAGATAGTGATGTTTAACATCTTTATCTTCCATCACTGAGTGTAAATTACAGTACACTGCACAACCCTTGCTGTCAAGCAGCAGAATATCAAACGGATTTCTAACAGATTGTATCGTCCAGCTGTTTTTACTTGGAGTCCAAATGAAATACAGACGAACATGTGAAGCAAAAGCGCTGCAAAGAATCTAAAGAAACCAGCACACCTGATGCACAGTAAACCCTCGAATGTTCCTCGGGAACTCCATGTTTGCTAATTTATACAGCAAATCTTACAAATCTTTCCTCTTGCAGGTCTGTGTATCGATCTCGCAGCAGCCAGAGGCACCGCTTTGAATATGCAACGGATATGATTCTTATAGCTTATCAGCTCCTTTAAAGTGGGTGTAACAAGTACAAGTAGGTCAAAAAACCTGAATTTAACATCTGATATGTTGTTTTTATTTAGCCGGCACACTGTTAGTCATTCACTGATAATGACGTCTCCGGCTAGATACATTTAAAATCAATAACACCTGCTATGTGATAAACGTGTGGAAGGTTGAGGAAATACACAATCCTAGTTTTGCCAACCTGCATGGACGTGACTGATGATTATGAAAGCAAACACAGCACTGTTATTTCTTGCCAAGTCGTTACAGCGCAGCAGCACCATTAGAAGCTAAAAGGCGAACTACATTTGCATGTGATTGGCCACTGGAAAGGCTGAGAGTCGGTGCTAAGCAGGATTTAACCCATGAGTAAGTGGGTAAAATTGCTGAATTTCTCTGTAAGCTTTAACCAAAACCACACATGTGAAAGGCCCCTCAGGAAGTGAATGAACACGTGCACATACATGCACAAATCCAAATTGTTCCAAGCAGCGCGGTGTGCCTCCACATCTTATCTCTCCACCCCCACTCAAGTTTTGCTGCATCCTTTTTGTTTCTCTCTCGCTGCCTCCGTGTGTGTCTCACTCCCGGAGATGAATAATGCAGACGCCCCTCATTGGTTTGTATCAACAGAGCGATTCCCTGGATGTGATTCTCTCTGAGGACTGGAGACCCACAGGCCTATCTCCAGGCCCTCCCCTTTAATCTGCATTCTCCCTCTGTTCTCTTAATTAGGAGGCCATGGACAAGAAGGCACGGTAATTGTGGGCTGTTGTTGCAGAGTTCTCACTTTATTCCTCCCCTGTGACACATCCTTATCTCCTTCTTCCTCACACTTTTCTCCCCAAGTCATATTTCTTTTCATCTTTGTCATCTTTGTCATCTTCGTCTTTTTTTTTTCCCCCCTTTTCCACGCTCATCGTCTTCATCATCGCCATAAACACATGTTTTTATCAGAAACAGAGGCAATGAAGGGAGGCTAAAGGTTAACGGAAATAATTAAGGGAGAAGGAATTGCCCCGAGCCACAAAAGTCAATAACAACCCAACAGAAAACCTTGAATGACTCATTGCTTATTAGGTGGTAAAGGTAAACTACAGGGGCTTCATGTCTGGGGATAATCGCCTCATTTCATATCTAATAATATCGACTAAACTAGCATCTTCTCTCTAAACCTCCCCTGATGGAAATGTATATATCTCTCTCTCTCTCTCTCTCAGGGTAAATGTGTAAAGCAAAGGGACGACAAGCCGGCGGCCTCTGGGCACAGCACCATACAGCGCCCGAGGGATCGTCACCACCTCTTCATATATCAGCGATAATAACCACAGCGTTACATTCCAAGACGCTGCAACGGTACTCTCTTATGTGTTTCAGGCCTCAGGCAACATCGAGGTAATGCTCTCACAGCAACCAACTTACTGTACCATGCAGACATCCTTATGTGTTCAGATACCCGTCCCCCCCAGCCCACTTATTCACTTCAATAAGACCACTGCGTTGGCGCAGCCAAATCTATGCAAGCGCACACTCTTGGTTAATTTATATGTAGCATTCCAGAAATTGGGTGATATGAATATTTAGGTTTCATGTGTCATTTGAGGATCGTCACAGGCTCCTTATCAGGCTGCACACACAATGTTCTCTTCTGCCACCATGTCTTCAGTGGAGTGGACGTTTTAGTAACACGCTTTATGTGCCTCATGACTACTTCACAACGTTTCCATTACACTTTGTTGCATTTTCGCTTTAATCCATAATACCAAGCTTTTCACCTCAACCAAACTATTTAAGTCTAAATGCCAGGTGAAGTCATCTACATTTACATTATTTATGATATATTAACAACATGTTTAATAGTGAAGTGTTTGTAGTTTTAAAAAAAGGTAATTTTGCTCCACACAGTTACGAATGTGGTCAAAAATGTCAGTACTTTAGTGGATGTACTGCATTGCTATTGACGATCCCAAAGGCTGTCTAGTAATGGCAAAACTAATATGAGTTACAGTATAAGAATATATAATAACAACCCTAATAAACCAACGTCTTTATTGTTCTATTTATACCATTATTGACCAGAAAACTGGTGTATCTTACTTTAAAAAGCACAACATTTATACACAATTAGCTAATGCTGCTGCAGGTACCTGCCTCTAATGGTGTAAACGTCTCCAATGGAGCAGAGTTCTGTAGAAGGTCAGAGTCTGTGTGCTTCAACGTTCACACGTCAAGATGAAATATCCCTTCATTTGTTGACAAGACAGTTTTCTTACCTTAAGCCTTGACTAAGAACTGGAGGACACCACCAGTTGCCATTTGTGGTCCTCGGTATTCAAAAATCCATTAAGCACTTGTTCATAAATCCGCCCGCTTGTTCAACCGTTTCAGTATCAAACATCCACCCTCTGTAGGCTTGAATGGCCGACACAAAGTACACCAGCTGTGGTCAATATATAGAGAACACTGTCAGCTCAGCATTCAATAACTAGGTAACTTAACTATGTAAAATGAAGAGCAAATCTGTCTCTCACTCAGTCAAGTCATGTCTCAAGTCTTTGTAAAGTAACGCTGTAATGAACTTTCCATTATCTGCTGCATGCCATCCGGTCTGCTTAGAACATGGCATAGATTTAATGAATTCAAAGCATGTCATTTATCATCACTCCTTTATTTATGAGCGTACAATATCCCCATTGATTACCCGTTTGGTATACAGTATGCTCACTTTAAACAGACTACTGCTACATGAAACGCTTACAAAATCAAATGCATCAGTTGTGACCTAGTAGTTGAGTTGTTAGTAGTTCCATCAAGAGATAGAAGCCCTCTAAACTTACCTCCTTGTTTCATTTCAAAGGCCCGGTGAGATAAAGGTTTCCCATATTTCACAAAAAATAACAAAGACTTGTTCAAGGTATGAATAATGAATGCAGATTTATGTATGAGAACTTATTTTTCTCTTTTTTGCTCTCCCATTAATCATCTCACTGCCCCCCCTCAGATTTATCTTGTGACCCTTTAGAGGGTCAGGAAACCTTGGTTGGGAATCAGTGGACCAAACTACCAAACTATATTTAAAGTAGTTCCACTTCGAGCAGCTTGAACAGTGAAATGCTGCTCATACATTGATGTATAAGTGCTAATCATGCTAATAATGTCATATATCATATCAGTAACAGGGGTCGTTTCTCTGTCAAATGAGTACTCTTATATTATATCTCTTGATATTTTAAGTAAATGTGGCTGATAATACTTATATGCGTATGTAATGGAGTATTCTTACATTGTTGCATTGGTACTTTTACTGACAGTCAGCGATTCTAATCCAATACACGTGATCTGCTAGCTGTCCGTCCTGTGTGTGCGCACTGAAAAAAAAATACAGTGTCTGTATAGGAAACATACAACGTGACTCAAACCAAGCCGCACAACAGGGGCGTTCATGCTTGTGTACAGGACAGAGGAAAGGCCATGGATGTAGAAAGAGTAAGGCAGTTAAAGCAGGAGGGAAGGGAAATCGTAAAAAATATTTGTTCAGTTAAAATATCAAACAATCTCTCTCCAGAACCGCTGACTCAACCTTTAAGTAAACGATTTCAGTACTTCCTCCACCACTGCTCTCACCACACAGGGCCCCAAGGCTCCGGGTTCCCCTGCTTCTCTGCTCTGTTTACACGATGATGTTTACACATGATGTCCAACCATTTAGAACTACAAATGTTTTTAACCATTTTTGAGATACCAGAAGCAGGTCTGCTCCCTTTGTTGACATCTCGAGGTACCCCACTACCTTAAACCTGATCTTAAACAGCGCAACTTACTACATGTAGCACTTTAAAGGAGCTGTAATACACATTCTGAATATTAATACAGCAGCAAACCAATGTTATCCATGCAGAGATATAGCGGAGTAATGTCTACCTGAGCAGAGAATGAAGTCACTCGCCCTCGATGTGTGTTGCAATCCGATCTTCTCCTTGCTTTGCTGACATAGCCGGGCCGGCCACGCATGCTTTTAGCGCATGTGAGCGTGCTACACTGGTTAGCTCACAGCTTCCGCTCTGCACTGCACTCACACTGCGGTTACAGCTGATAATGCCATTCCCACCGACAGTATCTTTGCGGAAGCGTAGCACCCACCCTCCGTTTTGCCCTCAGGTAAACACCGTCAGCTTTGTCAGCACTTTCGCCGTAGTTTGCACTGTTAGCGTTGTTAGCACTGTTAGCGTTGTTAGCACTGTTGGCTATGAGCTGCCAGCTCGCCGCCGACATGCAATGTAAAAAGAGAGGTGGTGCTCTTGAGTTATGTTACCCAACAGTTGCATATGAATGGAGAAAAGTAAAGGACCAGGTATAGAGCCTTGGGGAACCCCACATGAAATGCAACGTTATCTCAAAAAAGCAGACTGAACATCGTGTCTTTATTACTGTTGCTTATAATCTAAGTTTCTTTTATAGCTATTATGTTAAAAATCACTGAAAATAAGAATATTAGCAAAATGCACACAATATGTTATCCAACGTCATCAAAGCTCAATGTCTCACCATTGTGGTCAGGCTTACGAGTTGTCCTCGGTTCATCTCATAAACCTGACCGCAGTGACCCATTGACTGCTTACATTCCAGATGAAAACAAAGGCAGATTTAGATCGGTAGTGTGGAATAGAATTCCCCCTGCACAGGCTTTGGTAGACACTGCTTATCAATGGAGACAAACAAAATAACAAACAAACAAACTGAGAAGATAAGAGCAGACTGCAGTATATAGCTCCTGTGTGTTATTACAAAGCACAATGGTTTTGCCAGGCACACTGTAATTGAAAAGATTAAATGAAACAGTGCAGTGCTATCCAAATCCCTCTGAAGGTATCTTTCTAATTTATTGTGCTATCGTCGTAAGTGTAGCACCAGCGTGCTAGGATAGGGAAACATGTTTAATGGTTCACAGTCATTCAACACAGATGTTCACATGTGCGATGAGTGTTTCCTGACTTTTAAAAGGGTTGCAGCTTCTCTCGCTGTGATAATAACCTTTGCAGGGAGCTGCTGCTGAGAAGGCGGGAAGGAGGGATGGATAGAAGGAGAGAAGAGGTGTAGAGGAAACTGGGGAAGGTCAGGAGGGAGTGGAGCTGACCTGATTCACGCAGACACACACACACACACACACACACATAGGAGCATTCACACCAACTATAATCCATCACTGCATTGCTCGTCATTCCTGGACCTGATATAATGACCCAGAGCCGTCTGTGATGGTAGAAGCCAGAGGTGAGGAGACACACACACATACGCAACCATCCTTGGGTTGCAGAGCAGCATTGCAGGTCCGCCTGCTGCTGCACTAGCTCTAGTTAGACAGCAGGCAAAGGGCATGGACAGCCTGCTGATGCTTACAGGTTTATACTTCAGACCAAAACTTTACCTCCAACAGATCTGCACTGACGACGACGACGACGGAGAATCGCCTGCAATTTCAGCAGCTTTAGGTAAAGGAGACGAAACAAAACAACTCTTGACACCTGACTGTACTGATGCAAGTACACTGTAACTGAGCGCTGTGGTGATGCAACAGAGATCAAGATTCCGTCGTTCCAAACGGAGAGCAAAGCAGATCTGCCCTGCCCTGTCAGGTGAAATGACTGGCAGGAAATGTGACCGCTCCTGTACAACAAGCACGCCAGTAGTCTGTCTGGAGAAGACGTCTGAACCTATTCACCACTTAAAGAAGGACATTTAACTACTAATATGACACCATACACACTGTAGTCCCTATGTATTAGGGTAGTGATATGTTTGCCATTAAACAGCTTCACTGCAGCACAAAGGATGAATCATTTTAAGGTTTTTAGTGCTGACTTTCAGCTTTTAAGGCTGTTTGGAGGTTTTTGCATCCGTTGTGGGTGAAGAATGTGCTCATCGCCATTTGCAGCCTTGGGTGGTTTGCATAAAAGGGGCTATATTTGTACACGGTTCATCGGACGTGGATGCAAACACCCACGAACTAAACCTTTGAGTCAGCACTTTAATCACACAGTTTTTTTTGTTTTCGTTGCAATTCAAATTTGCTGGAGTACAGAAAGCGAGACTGTCCTCACACTTTGCGCCTGCACTGTATTTTCTGTGAAGACTCTTACAAGTCTTTAACAAGTGTTAATTAATAAGATGGCAGCAGGATAGTGTGTGTAATAGCGCCCAGAATGAACAGTTTTGTTCATCCTGTCTCTGTTGCACATCACTCTGGATGGAAACCAAATTCATTTTCAAAGCTGCATCTCTGTAAAATCATGATTATGTTCATGTTTTCAATAAACATACTGTTTTATCTCTCGGGTTGCACTAATGGGAGGTCCTAACATGACTGCACACACGTTCACTCTTTGAAGATGGCAATTAGAGAAGCAGAAAGTAAGGGCAAAAAGGAAAATAATTGGGATGAATAAGACATTTGCAAAACTGACTCACAATTAAATTCTGTCATGATCTATGCATGATTTGATCGATTGATTTTTTTTATTTAAGTGTCCTGAACCAAGCCAATACCTGCCTCCTGTGTCCTGTGTTTGACTGACTTCCTTCCTTTGTGCCCCCCCCCGCCCCCCTTTTTGTGGTATTAGCCTAGCCAGCCTTGCTCTGTTCCCTTTGTTTCTTCCACCAATCAGCTTGCTGCCTGCCCTAATGTCCACCCACCTGTGTCTTGTTGTCTGATTGGTTTCGTGTGTATTTATACTCCTGTGTTTTCTCTGTTGGTTGTCAGTTCTTCCTTCGTTGCTCCGTTGGTGCTCAGAGCTTCTGTTACCTGCTTGTTACCTGCCTGCCATCTAGAATGTCATTCTTTCTCAAACTGTGTTTATTGGATGTGCCTGCCTCCGAGTCTGCATTTAGGATTCCCTGAATCTGCACCCAGTGAGAGACAAACTGTCCATTTGTGGATTTACTCTCCTCAAACGCGTCAGCTGGATTTCGTTTGTGTATGTTGTTTGTATGAAAAACTTGACTTGCACCGTATTGATTTTTTAATCTACAGTCTATTCAGCACATTCATTAACTGCAATTCAACCTCTGCACTTTCAGTACGTGTCTACCCTGCTTGAAACAAAAGCTTCAGCATCCATAACTGAAGAACACAGAAACACACACACACACACACACACACACACACACACACACACACACACACACACACACACACACACACTACAATTGGACCCTGATGCTGTTGTTTCTGTCTTGAGATTCATGCAATTAATATTTCATGATTCCATCAGGGTCACCCAGAATTCAAGCAAACAGAGAGCTCAGACTTCTATTGACAAGGAAATTTCGGATGCAGAGTTTTAGATGAGAACATCTGATTTGTTGGCAGAAAACTTCAGCAAAATATTTGAGTTGACAGGTGCATCACAAGCATCACAACTAGGTCTTTACTGGATTCTGTCAGCAACAACAATTCTTAAAAGTGGAATATGTCCCTGAAGATTGATATTTGATCAAATACTCACATTTGGTTGCCATCAAAATGCAGTAACGCTACTGTGAATGTGACAGGCTGCCATCACTCATGCCTTGAGGCAATGGGTATTTGATACTGAAAAGATTGATTCATGACCCTTTAGTCTCACTATTTTTTGGTTACTCTCATTGTTTTCGAGAAGTCGCATACCGCGGCAAAGAAAAGTTGTTTCAAACGAAAAGTGCAGTCAAAAATAGTTCAGTGTAGCTGCAAATTGTGCAGCCATATGCAAATTCCTTGCTGTAGGTTCATCCTCTCAGACAGACCATAATCTCAGATGCCTGTTTGACAGACTGAGGACGACAGCGAGGGGACAAGAGAAAAGGTGGCGCTGAGCTTCTGTGGTGTAGTGCATGCGCCCAGAGGGGTTCGTGCACAGTGGGAGGAAGAGGAACGACACAGCTGATGGACTGTAACTACTTTAAAGATTAATAATGTAGAAGTAGTGCTCCGATGCCCCTTGCCAGCTGCCAAACTACAGTAAGCGACTGCGTATCATCCACTGACTCTAATGTTTGAACAGAAGAGGTTGAACTGAATTACAGTAATCTTGCTAATACCTTATTGATTCTACCTCAAAACTCTGAGACCACTGAAAGGTATCAGAACATGTCCTGAACACCTTTTCACAGAATGACTACAACTCAGTGATTTCAATGGCTGTAGCAGGCATTGCCACACTGTTAAGCCCCAGTCCCACCGAAAGCCGGATATACTACGGATGTCCCCGGATCACCCCGTATCACCCCGGATAAAAAGAGGTGAGATCCGGGGTGGTCCGGGGTGTCAACTAGCTCCCGTTTCATCCCGGATTAACACGGTTATACTATGGTTATGCTGCGGTTCATCCCGGTCCTACTACGGTTCTTCACGGATGCGCTACGATCAACGCCGCCCCCCTCTCCATTCCCGGATGTCTTCCCGGATACGCCACGGATCGCCACGGTTCATCACGGACCCCCCCGGGATCGTCCCGGACTGACTACGGTTTCACTACGGTTCCACTCCCGGATGACCCCGGATCTGATCCGTAGTGTATCCGGGGACATCCGTAGTATATCGGGCTTTCGTGGGACTGGGGCTTTAGGTCCCTCAACGTGACACTGTATTGCGCAATAGGCACCTCGAGAAGTAAAAACTAATCAGTCATGGTTAATTCAAAACCGGAGGGGCAAAACAATGGCACATGGAAACATGATATTTGTCACAGTGTTGTGTTTCTATCTCTTCATTGATACCATTTGCACCATTTCCCCCCAGCGTTATAATCTTAGTGGAACTTTGCTTTAATGTGGAAATGTCTGTTTTCGTCGGTTTCTTTATGTCCTCCTATTACATCGCACAGCAACAGAGTTTGGGCCGCAATTAAGCCAGTGTTCTAATGTGCAAAGTGTGAAACCGTCCTGAGAGTTAGAGACGTCATGTTTGGCCCCTATTCATGGAGGAATAATTACAAAGCCGGCTGACTCTGATTGTTCAGTGCTGACTGTCTGTCGGGCTCACAGAGGGAAAGATAGACGGGCCTTCAAAAAAACAAACGTTTTGAGGACAAAAGGAATAGATCAAACATACAAGGCCAGCAATGCCTGAGATTCATTCACATTCCACATGTCATTATCAGCACAATTGGAAGTGTAACAAAAAAATAGTAAAGAGAGAGAGAGATGTTAGAAACGTGACGGGGAGCATTTTGAACTGCCATTATGCGGAAAAACAGCCAACTCAATGACAGCTGGAGAGGATTCCTTTAACTTCACAATGCAAATAATGAAACACTGCGGATGAATATACCATACTAATGTATTTCTCCTTATAAGCTAGTTAGTCTATTCAAAGGGAATATTAAATTCTCTTTGAATATATTCACAGAATTTATCAGGATATTTCAAGAATGGACACTTTGTTGCTCCAGAAGGTCAATTCTTGCTTTATTTATTAACGGTTCCAGTCTCTTGTTGTAGGCGTCACGAGAAGGAATATCAAACACGGTACAGTCTGCGTTATTTTCTCTCACGGTGGAATAATTGATCTGAAAATGGGAATTTAAGAAAAATCTAACCAGTTTAAGAACAAGCCGAGAATGGTTCATTCTGTGAGGATCAAGCTCTGAGGTACTGTCTGTGCTTTGAACCACATCCTCAGCCTTGTTCTCTATTCCTTTGTCATTTTAATAATCCTCTGGCTGTCTCTAATCAAAATGACAGGGCTTAAGCAATAGAACGTCTCAAACTTCAACTTTACTGTAGCGCCATAACACAGGCTGTTCTAGATCTGAACCATCAGTATTGGTTTGTTAAAAAAGAATGATAATGTTAGACTGTAAAAGACATAAACTTTGATATTGTAAAGGGATTAGCGTCGATATGTCACAAAAAGACCTGAAAACAAGCCAAATCTATTTTTATATCGGTGACATTTTGAAGCATCTTTATTTTTTCTCCATGGGGTGGGAGGCAGGACGTCTTGTGAAGCACATTCTTTCCTCAGATAAGACAAATTATTAAGACACGCGGCTCAAAAAACACAAGGATTTTTAAAAGCGTGACACGGAACTGTCAAGCTCTCAAGTCAAAAGAGAAAAAATCTCTCCGTACAACCACAAAGAGGTTTAACTGAGACGTAATAGTGATCCGCTGTACAGTAATAGTAACATTCTACACGTCTCGATCGTTGAATTCGCTGATGATGCGTTACGATTCAAGACACTCTTTGATTAATTTACTGACTGTAAAACCAACAAAAAAAACCCTTTGCTGTTGAAGAGTGAAGCCATCTATCATCAGTGAATGTTGTACTCTGCTTCGCTGCGATTAGGACGTCTTCCAGTGCGGTGATCCATTAGATGCTGGCTATGTGCTCTTTTGATGGCCGACTGACTGATTGCTTTTCTTCTGCAGAGCTGTGAGTTCCCACGTTATTGGGCATTCTTTTGGTAATAACGGCTCTGGTGAAACACTTAATTCAAGCGCTCATTCAATCTACTTCACACTCGGTGGATGTATAGGGACCCTATGGGGTGCTTTTTTAAAATAATTTGGTGGAATTTGGTTCGCGGCACGTTCAATAATAATAAACTTTGAATAAACAAGCACACAGTGCTCTTTGTCGCAGCGGGGGCGGAGCTTCAGGGCTCAGCGGGGTCGCACAATGTGGTCTGCAGCGGGCAGAAAGGTGCCTGGCTCATTGACCGCAGTTCACTCCAGCTGCTGGATGATGGATATAGCCCGCTGAAGATGGATTCTAGATAATGTTACAACCAAACTTTTCCTTCCTTCCTTGTAGTCAGCGGGCAGGAGCAGATAGCCTACAGGAACAGCGCCACTCGGCCATTGAGACTCAAATTGTGTAGGTTTTTGCCATACTAATGTATCACATTAATAACATTGCCGCAGGCAAAAACAACGTTGCTAAGCCGGGTCAGAGCGCCTGTGCATGTCAGTGTCTATGAGTCTTCAATATGTCTTCAAAATATCAAGTATAACTAGCAGACTGGTGGTTATTTCACTGAAATATACAAAGCAGCGGTGGGTTTCCTCTCAAGGCCGCCTGTAGCACCTCTCACATCTCCGAAAAATAATCGCAGAATCCCATTTCCAAACAGGTGATTTTGGGATAAACTGACCACATAACTGGAATCTAAATGGTTCATGTCTCACATTAGCTTTTATTAGCGATACTCAAAACTTTATTTCTGAAGTACAAACTACTAACTCAATATATGTAGTGATTTCCCGTTTGTGCCACTTTAGATTCAATCCAATAAAGAAATGATGAAAACAGGATATAATGTGTACGTTGGTGAGTTGTAGCAACAGGTGGGAGGTAGGTGGACATTGTTGTTGTCGGAATGAGCAAGGCTAGCTGTTCCCCCTTGCTTCCAGTCTTTGTGCTAAGCTAAACCAACCGGCCACTGGACCATACAGACGTAAGAGTGGTATCCATCCATGTATTTATGTCTTGTCTAATATCTATATATATATATATATATGTCAACATGATTTTACCACTATCAACTTATTGCTTGTATTGTCCTATTTTCTATCTCTTCTTTTTGGATTTCATATGTTAATGTTTCGGCTTCTTGTGTCCCGGGTTTTTAAATACCTATATGTGTTTGAAAATACCTGTTGTGAAGTACTTTGAGCATCATTTTCTGTCGTAAAAGGCACTGTATAAATAAAGTTTATGATTATATTATGAATAAATATGCATGCATGGACGAAAAACAAGAATCTCCATGTGAGCTAAGACAGATAAAATGCACGTCCTCCAAGAAATGAAATGATCTACTAACTCGACTAACATCGTTTTGCGCCTTTGGCAATATTCAAAATAGGGTTATGCAAAAGTAATTGTGTTTGGGGTTCCCTCAACCTAGAGGGAAACATAGTTTAGGAACCCCCCCCCCCCCCCCCCCAGCAATGATTAAAAAAAGAGAGGGAAGGAGAAGTCAAGAACTGACATGAAGAACAATATAGCGGACAACTTTATATTGATGTGGTCGACGATGTCTGGAGTTTATTGATACATACAATAGTACACAGTGTATGTTGAATTAGCTCTTAAAGTCTTAACTTCAGACACATACGTTCTCCTCAAGCTCGACTTCCTCACCAGATTGCCAATCTACTCAGAGCAAAAGAGGCTTAATCCCCTCACAAGCTAACAAATCCACTTCTTTTCAAACGGAGAGAACACTTTGAAGAACAGCCAGAGTGAAAATAGTTCAGGATGCTCAAAATGATTATTTATATATATTTGTACCCCTTTCCATAGTAAACATGGTTGAGTTAACAAAGGGAGCTGAATTATTAAATTGGGAAAAGAAAAATGAGAAAATACTCCAACTAAATACAGTATGAATCAAACAAGCTTCATGGTAATTCAATTAATGGTTTATATAGCATTCTTTGTCCCACTTTGTTCTGTTCGTATTTGGCCAACATGCCACTCATATTTAATTCTCTTTGTTAGAGTCATCACAGCGATTGTGGAGAGAAAGAGAAAAGGGAACACGAGAGAACAAAGGCACTCGCTGGTCCAAAAATAATATCAGTGAGAGTGACTGAGTTCCCTGAACAGTGTTGTATGTCTACACGAAGCTCAACTCTCCTGAAGTATGGCTGATATTAAAGACGTTAACAGTTCTGCGTACTTCTTGAACTACAAGAAAATGTAAAGTACTTCAGTAAATCAGCAGTGCAGACGCTGATTCAAGTGGGTTGTGTTCCGCGAATGACAGCTGTTTATGACGCTCACTGCGCCCACCCAGGTATGACCGCAGCAAAGTTTATTGTCCTGCTTTACACAGTTCCGTATACACCTCGTATGACTTTTATTTTGTGTGAGCAAACGTTTACTTTGCATTGTTTTTGCCGTCAAGGCTTTCAGGCCGTGCAATTATCGTCGACAACACGCTGCAATCACAAGCGTTTGATTACAGATGACTGCGCCCTTCTTTACTCAGTTAAAGTGAACAGACAAGAGTTCTTGCTTGTCAGTCTATGTGCGCTTCATCATCTTCGCCCCCCATCATCATAAGTGCTGACCCTCCACGATGGAGCAGATGGAATTTACAATCCGGTGACGCTGGGTTCGTTCCCTCATTTCTCATGAAGACCAGATTATTTCAATGAAGACCAGATGCCTTCACGTAGACCAGATGCCTTGATGTCAATCGAGTACATTTTGGTGATTCTACGAAGCCCTAAATACTGAACGATGTCACAGATCTCTGTCACTGATTCACGTTGTGAAAGTAAAAATACACACAGGGATATATATTTATGTAAATACATGACAGTATTTATTTATGAGTCGAAGCCTGGTGTACTAAGCAGAGGCTGATTGCGTAATCAGCCACTTTGATTGCCCTATAAGCCTATTCTGTGACTCGAGTTGCCCAAGAGACGCATTTTCGGTGGTCATATTCTGTCTGGTATGAGATTTGTCACGATGCTCATTCAACAAGCTAAAAATGTATCAAGAAATTAGATTAAAAAACATTTAGAAATGCCGCAATTCAACTCAAACAACAACAAAAAAAGACTGCAAGATAAAACCGTTGACTCTTATCTCCAGTATGTGCGTTGCAAGCCGAGAGTCTTTGTCTTCTGCCAACGTTTGTTTTTAGGGAGTGAAATGTCACTCTGCATCCTTTAGCCCTGCACGTTGTGTTTAGATAGCAGTCGAGCGCGGACCAACAGCTCACGGTAGTTGCAATCCACCATTGCAATTTCCAAACCTAGTTTGCATGTACAGTACAAGTGTGTGTGTTGCTCTCTTAGTTATTTAAATGATTGTCAGGAGCAGAGATGTGGTTCCTCTGCGGCTCGAGGTCAAGATCATTTAGTGATAAAAGGCTGTTATACAAGGCTTATAATCAGACAGCCGAGTTCTTCAAATATTTATTATTATTTTTCTTGACAAAGCCAGTTCTTCCTTTTGTTAACTTTCTTTTGAGAGTCGTACAGAGGGAATAAAGTTTACACAATGTTCGGAAAAAATTGGAAAAAGAAACTGAAAGCAACAAACAGAGACGTCCGTGTGTGTGTTTGTCGTACCAAGGTTGGAACTCACTTACATACGTGTGTACTGATACTAGACATATGAGTACCATAAACAGTAAACAAGCTAGTTCATGTACAGATTTTAAGAGCCGAGACGTCACACAGTGCTTCAAAAAAAAAAGAAGTAAAGCAATCACAGTAAAAGGCAATAACTCTAAACATTCACATTAAAGGATGAGATGTTCATCACAGTGTTACTTAAATTGGTCATGAAAACTGTTACGTCTATTCCACAGATGTAAAATGTGATGTATAAATATAATCTGTGAAGCTGATTCAAAGAGGCCATTCTTCGTGTTTGCATGAGCTGAAGTGAAGCTAAAATGGAGGAATGTGAGGGATGGAGTTGAAAGAACGTGGCATATGATGCTGTCCAGCACCCTCAGTGGTTATTAAAGATTAATTTCCCAACTGCAGCTGGTCTTACCAGAAATGTCAGTGTCAATTTGGTAAAGGTCTCTCTAAAAATGACTTGCGTGAAATCGTCATCTCCACCTACTCAATGAAAGAGATTCCGACCCGCCGGGAGCGCTGCTATCCCGTCCTCTGAATCGTAACTGTTGCACCGAACCAGACAGGCCCGGGAACTGCAGAGGGGGGGACATTATCCGTCTTATTGGAATGAGGGGGGGTGTAATCGAGCTAAGTTATAGATCAAAAAGCCAATATCAGCAGACTGTCCTTTAGGGAGATGGACCATTACGTCAAAAGGGAGCAGCCCTTACCGTCATGATGCGCAGACGCATAATCATATCTGGATGAATGTAATTAGTTTATTGCAGTAACGACTGATGATGCCACGATTGCAGTATGTCTGCGTGGAAGGCCTGAGTTTACGGTGGGAAAAAAATGGATGAGCAATGAGTAACATAATGACTGTGTTGCTTAAATCTATCGCTGGAGAGCGTGGGGGCTATTTAGATCCGCCCGCTAATCACAAATTTCATTAACTTAAGTGCAGTGTTGCACAGCAAACACAAGCGATGGATGCAAATACATAATTTATGGGCCAGAAAGTCTTTCATACATGCAGCCATCACTTCTAGAGTTGTATGAATTATGAATTCTATGGCTCTCTAGTCGGATTTCGAAGTCCCATTGCAATAAACATAAGAATTTATTTATCGTGAGTGCAGAATATCAAAGATGAAACTGGCCCCGAGTGGCTTAGTTGATGCGGTCCCTGGTTCATATCTCTAACGGAAGTGTACATCAAGATAAAAACATATGCACGCACTGTGCCACAAAATATATATATATATATATATATATATATATATATATGTCCAAAGTGTTTGGGGTTGTGAAGTTAGAGGAAAGGCAATTTAGTGAGTTATCACTATCAGATGATTTATATTGTTATTACAAAGGTATACCAAGTGGAGTATGTTGCATATTACGGGTGAAATTACAAAAGAATACATCATCCTGAAGAATCATAAGGTAAAGAATGAGACTGTAGGACTTGTGTTGATGTGATGTTATTTGTGCGAGAGCGCTGTTGTAAGAGAGAGAGAGAGAGAGAGAGAGAAGAAAAGAGAGGAAATACACAAGGACAATGCCTTTGAATCATCTTTCTAAACTCTACACTTCCTGCGTGACATCTTCAACAAGCTTGTGTGACTCTTTGTGGAGTGGAGAGAGTGTGGATGTATGTACCCGTGTGAGGACTGTGCTGCTTTAATCCACTGATGAACGCTCTGAATAGTCTCATGGGACTTATAATGTCAAGGGAACATAGAATAGAACCGGACTTGGGTCGAAAAAATGAGCATCGACATTTGACAAAAATGCTGCTGGTGATGCATAAGGAAGAATAAAGTGCTGTGGTACTTTAGATTAGTTCAATTAGCTGTACACTGTTCACCTTTTGGAGATGCTGAATGAATCTAAAATGTCATCTAGTGAGGGATTAGACTTCAACAGAAAGTATTTGTTGTCCGTAGCATGACTGACATGTGTTCTGGGTTGGCAGCTAAAGTACAGCTAAGAGCACCGTTGGAAACACTCTGGGTGTTTTGGGCAAATTGGGCATCAGAATAAGATGTCAAAAACTTCTGCCTCAGACAAAACATTTATTTCGTCAAAAAGCCACTTTTTTTTTTTTTTTTCCATCTCTTGTTGCTTTCTTGTCCCCTGACATTTTATCTCTAATTTATTTTCTGCCCAGTTCCATTTCAAGACGCAGAAATCTGTCTGCTGGGTTCCATGAGAGTAAATAAAAAAAAAGAAAATCATAATTAGCTCATTGGGGGAGCTGCATTCATACATTCAGGGGATCATTCTGATTTTAGATGGGTTTATCGCCCATGAAATTGCATATAATGGGAATTTGCAGTGGCTTATGCTCTGATTGTATTTCCCTGGGCAGCAGCGGAGACAGATGGAATTAGAGTCAGAGCAATGGTAGGGTGTGTGGAGGGGGGGGGGGGGGGGGGATTGAGAAAGGGCAGAGTGGAGGGGGGTGTATACGGGTACACTCGAGCACCATTTCTGTCTGCCATGCTATTATGTCCCCATTACACTGCTAATCACATTGGGAGAGAGAGAGAGAGAGAGAGAGAGAGAGAGAGAGAGGAAGTTGGGAGGAAGGCAGGCGTGCTGCCTTGTTTACAAACCAAATCTATGTTCTCCCAAAGCGAGACACATCGTTAGCAGTGGACACATCAGAGTGATTTGACTACTAAAGCAACAATCAATGCTTCCATTCACCCATAAATATCAAACAGGCACGCTTGGGGCCGCTGGCACCAACAAACTGCACCATCCATATACCTCCGGAGTTCACCTCATCGCCACCGCCACCAATCTCACGCTGTCCTTCCACTCTACATCCCGTCAGCTTAGTAAGAGCTGTTGGACTTAAAGGCTCCTCCACTGCCAACCTTTTAACTCCTCCCTCCCTTCTGAAAGACAGACGGACCTAAGTCTGCTCAGTGGCCCCGCCCTCATTCATTTAAGGCTCGCCACGCGGTATCCGGCGCTACAATGGTCTGATCCTAACTGCTTGCCATTATACACACCACACCCCCCCCCCCCCCCCCCCCCCCCCCCCCCGCCGTCAACACTCAGCTATTACCCCCTGCTCTTTAAAAGTTCACCCTATCTGAAAGACAGCATCAAGCCCTGGCTTAGCCACATCCCTGGATGACGCTCTCTGCATTTCAAGTGGTTGGTTGGGCTGCGATGCAGAGAGAGAGAGAGAGAGCGAGAGAGAGAGAGAGAGAGAGAGAGAGAGAGAGAGAGAGAGAGAGAGAGAACGCCTTGGGAAATTCTCAACTCAAAGGTGCTTGATATATTCTTCCACACAAACTGCTGCAGGTACACATAGTACCCATGCAACATATATACACGTATACAGACACACCAGTGACACGTTAGCGTATGTGCAACCCCAATAAACACACGGACACACGCCCCACCTCCCTGCTGGATTAGCCTGACCTGTAGTGTATCAACATTGTCAGCAATGACACAGTGCATGGAGCTGCCACTGTCCGGGAAACAGCCCCACAACCCTGTTGCCCCTCCTCCAATTCAGAGACAGAGACACACACACACACACACACACACACACACACACACATAAACCAACACACTTCAAGGGCACAAATTAGGGAGGAATAACTATTGCTCAGAGCACATGATGTTCTCATAATGTCAGAGTCAAATACAGACTGGCAACCCTTTTCTTCTCACAGAAGGTGAGGAGAACAGCGTGTGAGTGTGTTTGGAGCCTTTCATCTGCATCCATAATTACATGTATTTGACAACGGTATTACATGTCTTATATCAATGGGACTGTGCATCATCTCAAAAGACGCTGACACCTGCAACCGTGTCATCTTCTGTGTCATCTCGTTAAAGGAAGTGTTTGCGCAGCATTACATTTTTTGATTGTAGTGCCTTACTCACCACCGATATGATCTTCAGGACGTAATTCCACTCTTGTTCCTATAAATCTTTTAGTTTGTTTTCAATTACTTGAAAAGAAGGCTTTTTTTTGCATTTCATTGTCAAACAATAAAACACACTGAATACATGCAAAACCCATGTTCTATGTTGAGGTGTGTTTGAAAAAACTGCCTGGAATTTAAAACATGTGGAAGATTTTCGTGTTGGATGACAGTATGAAAAGCATAAACTTGTGAATTGATTGCTTCCTCTTAACCATGAATGAAAGATGTCAGTGACAGCAGCAACACATCTTCTTCATTTGCTGCTACAGACTGACGGAAGCTGTGTCGGGGTTCTCTGACGTTTATTCTGTAATTCCTGTTGTCTCCTGTCTTTGTGGCTAGTTAGGGAGCTCAGGGGGGGGGGGGGGGGGGGGGGGGGGCAAGCATTTAGATACAAATGTTGCATCTCTCTCAGGAACTGGTGCCGAAAAATCTTTTTACAACCGCGAAAAAAAAGCAAGCAGCGAGTTAAGTGACCTGTGTGCTCTGTGTGCTCTGCTTCTGTCCTGGACAACGCCTCACCCACACACAACACAAAGCACTGTCCATGGTGCTGAATGCTAATCAATAACAACATCCTCGTTCTCAGACAATACTTTTGTTGCTTTTGCTTATTTCTATCGATACATAATCTTAAACTAAGCCCTCTTAAGACCCCTTGTTGTGCCGTGCCGAGCCTGTACTAGCATTTCATGTACAGTAAATCTATTGTCTTTAAAACCACATTAAATATGACTTCATATGCGTAAAGTGGGAGGAGTTTGTCACCTGGTCGACCACACTGTGTAAATCCAGGTCTGTTAATAGTTGGATAGGTTTTATGTATTCATCAGTGGGGCCTAAGCATGACTACCATAGTCAGTAGCTGATGTTGTAATGAACTCTACAGAATAGGGCCGACATCAATAGACATGTATACTTTAGTATCTCAAAAACCGTAGTGTCAAGCTATACTCTTCGGGTTAGCAACCGATCGGGGAAATCTCTTTTGGTGTGTCAATATACAACGATCTAAGAAGGCAGTGACGAACAATGTGTTTCATCACTTCGCTTGTTGTCCGCACTACGACAACACATTGAAATTCATCCAGTGTTGGTGTTGTTCGAAGGCAAAAAACAGAGACAACATATATTTGTTTCCAAATGCCTCTGCATGACTGTGGGTATGGCTCAAATGGCTCATTAGATGTCTTCACTGTAACGAGCCAAATCACATGACACACCGATGGTGTCGCAGCAAAAACAACAGCAGAGAATGGAGACTTTTTTGAAATCATTTTTATGCCTCTCTGGTTTATTGGCGACACACTGTGTTTAGTAATGAGAACCGGTGGAGGAAGAACGATGAGCAACGTGATAAACACAAGGTTGACTCTGTGCACATCAACGTCTGCTGCTTTGTGCTGACAACACGTGTCCGACCCTAACCCGAGTAGCTCGTGCAGATGCTTTAAAGTCTGATTCAGACCTCGGAGTTTTGCTTGTAGGCGCAACAGGGAAATAACATGAAACCTAATTGAGCACTTGACTGCTTCATTGTACCCATGCAGAAATAGCCCTCCAGTGTAAGCTGCATCATCAAGGACTCTGATTCCTTCTGGCGCTTAAATATTACAGTCCCTTTGATTTATCTTTCACCATGCATTTTAAAATGAAGTCATGCCACGTTTGAAACTGCTACAGTCGATTAGAATAGCCATCAGCCTTATGGGCCTCCGTGGGAAATGAAGGAGATGAGATATAGAGGCACAGGTGGAAAGTGGGGGAGTGAGGGAGGAAGATCGAAAACGGCGTAAAGTGATAAAACTGGATGGATAATGACAAGCGAGGGGTAGAGGAGATGGATGGATGGATGTATGTAGATGTATCACAGGCTGAGGAAGAAAGATAGCAGGAAGCCAAGTGATGTAGAAAGAGGGGAGAGCGTCAGATAGAGGGGGGCAAGTCAACAACAAAACAGAGGCGGGAGGAGGGAGATAAAGTGAGATACAGTAAACATAGAGGGGAAGACGGCAAAAGAGGGGAAGAACAAGGGGAAGGACAGTGCGAGATAGCGTGAAAAGGAGAGGCGTGATGCGGTCTGACACTAGCTAACCCTCCGGATCCAATCCCACCCCCATCACTCAGAACAGCAGAGTGCTGTTCTTTGATCCTGAACACTTTGAACATTCTGTCAGCCTTGTATTTTTACACCGATGAAGAAGAACGAGGGAGAGAAAAAACTCTGGGAGATGAGTTGCTTGTAAACCACTCCACTAACGCTCCGGCTTTTACCTTCATTCTTCCCATGTTTTGATTTCAAGCATGTGATGTAAGGAAGGGCAAATGTGAGGAGAGAGCTGCTAAAAGGGGAAGAAAGGAACGAGTGGAAGATGGAGAGGGGTTTTTTTTGGTGGAGGAAAAAAAAAGAGAAAGGAAGAATAACAGATACTGTTCGACAAAAAACTAAACAATTAAAAATCATTTTTTTCCCACAAAAACTGAGGCATAATTGAGAACAAGATACCCCTCCAGCATCCCTGTTGGATGCTCTCTCTCTCTCTCTCTCTCTCTCTCTCTCTCCCTCCCTCGACATATGCCTTTTATCTTTCTTCCCAGTTTAACTCTCTTCTTAGCAACAGTGGAAAGTGTGTCTTTAAAGAGAGGCATCAATGAGGCGCTGATGATTACCATGGGCATAATCGCAGCTTGGCAGACGCTCCTCTGCCTGCGGTGCGTTCAAAGACGGACAGACACGCGGACGCTCACGCACTGAGGCCCTTTCACTCATCAGTCTTCGGTCATGGGGAGGCCTGCGCCGGCCTGCTGCTGCACCAGAGAGGAATACAAATGATTCAGCCCCTTGTTAAGCAGACAATGCAAAATGCTAATGCGGAGGTATTGTTTTGAAGGAGGACTATACGGTGAAGTCCTGTAGCGAGTGATTGCAATAAACTTTAAGATAATAAGGGCTAATTAGAAAATTCTTGGCCTTGGCTGTTTTGTCAAACGCATAAAGCTGTGGAGGAATGATTACTAATGGATGACATCAAAGGAAGATAACACTGTAAAGTGCATCACCATGGTGGTTATGAATCTGCCGCGAGTCACTTTATCTGCTGCTAGGGAGTAATACCACGACGCATTCAAATCAGAGCTGCTCCTTTGTGCTTTCTGCAGCGCTTTCAGTGTCATTTTAAAGACGGATGTAAAATGGACTTAATTGTTTCTAATCCTGCAATAACTTGAGTTTTGATGCAGAAAATGCTAAATGTCTTAGGCACAGCGGCGCTTTGAGCTAAATGTCAATGTATGTTAACATGGGAACATTGATGATGCTAAAATGTAGATGTTTTGAAAGTATACCATGTTTACCATATTCACAAAGATAGTTATCGTGCTAGTGTTGGTCGGCAAAAGCCTTTGCAAGCCCTGGTTGAGAGTTGTATTCCTCTATTATAGACAACAAATGTCCCCGTTAATATGTGCAATATTTAGATGATGTCATATTTAGGACCTACAACTCAGTCATGATTAACCGGATGACTCTCATCGAGACAGCTCCTCAAAAATGTTCATTTTTTAAGTGTTTCTAGACCTGGCAGGACAGGTTGTGGTGTTGCGGTAATATTTTAAAGACTCATTTCAATGCAACCAGTCTCCATGTGGTGACTTTGCCTCCTTTGAATATCTCTGCGCTGTGTTGAAAGGCACACCTAACATCCTGCTGTTAAACATTTACGGCCCTCCGTGGTTTTTGTTGACAACAACAACTGAGCTGCTTTCTGTTCTCTCAACAAATGTTGACTAATTCATGTTGAAAATATCAAACACAAAATGTGTGCCTATTGGAAACTTTAGATCCGTTGCTGCGTGTGAAAGGGCCCACACACAATCAAAGGGCAGTCCCTGGATTTATGTCCCAGGTGTTTGGTCCTAGCACTGTTCCAACCATTTCAGACGTTGTTTTTTTGATACATTGATTTCTCCTGATACTCAAACAGGAGTATGTGCCCATTTCTTTCAAATGGGCACACCAGTTGTCTTTTTTTATGGAAGCTATGTCTATGTCAGAAAACTGGAGATCAGACTGCTGATTCACTGTTTGATCATTTTCACTGTGACATTTTGAAAGTTATTGATTCTTTAGCTACTGAAAAGGTTAAAGCCATATCTGGGCGAGCAGAAAGCACCGCGGAGGAACATCCAAGCTGTCAACAAGTCGGAGAAGAGAGTGCAGGAAAAAGCTGAGCGCAAATGGAGAAAGACTAATCTTCACATTCACTATGACATCTTTAAAGGCTCTTTAATGTGCCTTATTTACTGCTGTTGAGAAGCTTTACTAATCCCACAACATGGTTAATGAATGAAGTTCTGCCATGTCAAACAACGCAACCATATTAATGCTGCAACCACACAGAATGGATTAGACTGCCAACATTCAATGCTATCAGTAACTCTGGAGGAATCTTAATTAATGCTGTCACAAGCTGCTTTTTCAAATGTTTTCAGTTGTTTCGACGTTGGAATAAAAAATGGATGTGCTCAAACTAGTCATTGGCTCACTCATATCATACATTTTTTCCCAAGTCCCTGAAAACTGCTGGTTTGTATGCCCCTTCAAAAGAAGGGGAACCTGGATCCATCATTATTAAATCATTGCACTCTCGCCTCTAATCTTTCCTGTGTTTGGAAAATAATGAAAACTTTTAGTTTAACTCAACAGCTGTTTGGAAGGAAAGTTATTGCACAGCTTGAGTCCCATAAGTATATACAGATAAAAACCCCCCAAGTTAGAATTATTGGCGCTTCAATTGTGTTATATAGAGCCACGTCAATAACAGCTGCTTTCAGAGTTCTGACAAGAACAGAGAGAACCGAGCACTCTTCTTCTGAAATCTTTACTCTGGCTTTCAGTCAATACATTTTTTTAAATGCTGCTGCTAGTTTCTAAGTCACTCGACAATCTCAGCCAAAAATACATGTCTGATCTCCTTGAAGAATATAAACCCAGTAGGGGCCTATAGTGCTAGTGTGCTGCACCCAGATGGGAACCATCTTCCCCACGATGTCAAATGCGACACATTTTAAGCCACTTTCAAATCTAAACTCTGCTCTTCTCCTGTGTCTCTGATTGGTTGGTTTATCTAATGCACTGTTATTATCTTTGTTGAATTTGGCAACACTCATAACTGCACTGTAATGTAACTGCAGTAACTGCTGGACCCCCCCCGTCTCTGCAGTGGCGACGATGGCAGCTGCTCATGGCCGGTTTAGCTCTTACTACCAGCATGTCGCTGTCCGTGCTTTAGTGAATGGCAACTTGAAAAAGTGTTCACTGTTCTATTATAAAGACACTTGTTGCTAATACATTGTAAGAAACAACATGTCATGAGGTGGTGGATCCATGGAGAGAGCTGAGAGGAAAGACACGTGAGATATGTGACAGGATGTGGAAGAAAACAGGGCCGCATTGTGAGAAGGAAATTGCGATTAATTAATGACCACAGACTTTTGACACTTCAGTGCAGACACACATCATAGATCATCACATTCACCTACGATGAATTATAATGTGTGGCCCGGGCGTTAAGCAGTGTTGTCACCAGTGGAAATTCATCAGCCAGTGGAGATGTGTGTGTGAATGTGTGTGTGTGTGTGTGTGTGTGATATATGTGAGTGCGGGTGCACGGGTGGAGGAGGCACAAGCTTCCGGTGTCACCTGGCTATGACCGAAGGTTATGGACCACTGGTGAAACAGCTGCAATATAGGTTAAGTCGGGTGGGACGCATGCATAAGTAGGTGTATTAAGGTATTACGTATGTGTATTTTTCTCTCACACAAGCTTTAGCAGGTCAACTTGGTTCCCATAGAAGACCAATCTGGCACAATCTGGAGGTATCCAATCGCCTTACTGGTGAGGCTTCTATTTATATCCAAATGTGCACACAGCTGCCAAGAAAGCCTGCGTGTCAGGTTCCATTAATGACACACCAACAGTGCTAATTAATTCATTGACACACGTTATGCTTTTCATATACACATTTACAGGATTCCTATTTAATCTCACGTCGCAGCTCCCACAGAAGAGGTTTATTACACACCCACTCAAGAAGCCTGCGAGTCTAACTATATTACACAGGCATACATACTGTACACAATGTCAAATCACTGCAGTAAAGACCGTGTGTGTGTGTGTGTGTGTGTGTGTGTGTGTGGAGATGTGGAGGTGCACAAGCCACTAAAACAAATATATCAGCCTCAAGCATGTCTTTTGGGACATCCTCATTCTGTGGTTGACAAAGATTTGTATTGCATGCTACTTAGAGAGGTCGCACAGCACAGACACATTACAACTCACACGACTCAACCCTTCCTGTTCCTGTTTCTGTTTCGAAACCCTTCTAGCGTCTTTCTGCGGACAGAATCCCTTCGTTTGTGAATACATGGCTTTTATTCTGAAATGTTAGCAGGACAGTGAAAACCCAGTTACCTGCACGGCTCCATGAATTAACAGAGCGCCGGCTATTAATTGTGGGTTGTTGTTATTATTCACAAATGAGCGCACACTGAAACCTTTTGTGTCTAAAAATAAATGTAAATGACATGTATACTGAAATGGCCATAATGAAAGGCAAACTCTATGTAGAAAGAAGGGCTGGCAACAGCAGCAACACTGTCTGTGTGGACGCCACACGCCAAAAAAAGACACAATGAGGCTCAGGCAGGCAGTGTGGACCCGGCGTTAAGCAGTGCTGGTACCAGTGGACATATAGCTGACAATGGAGGTGTGTGTGTGTGTGTGTGTGTGTGTGTGGATTACATGTGCATGTGAGTAACTGAGCCCCCCCCAAAACGTCCTCAGAGACCGCAGTGTAAAGCGTACTGAAGCAGTTGCACAAAGCAGCAGTATGCAGAGCATGCATGTAAAGCACAGACCTGATTGTTTTTTCTTCACAAGGCCACAGTGTGAACGCAGATGCAAGGTCAATGGGCACAGTTGTTCCGCCTACATCTGTCTATTTAGAGCGAGAGAGAGAGAGGGTAGACACCGTGATAATTAACATGTACTTTTCTTTCTTTAGAGAACTACCACAGAGAGGCAAAATGAAGACTGCTGTGCGTTTGTTTATCCAGTTTAATTTTCTTTGGCTCTTTCCTCTAAGGTACACGGCGGCCTATTGTTTTGGATTAAAGGCAAGTGCACAAGTGGTGGAGCAGGTTCCCAGTGTTGGATCACCTGTGACCCAAGGTTCTGGCACACTGGTGACACAGGGTTATGTTTGGGAGGGACACAGTATCAGTCGGTGTTTTAAGGTATTTAGTTGCTCCTTTGTAGACAACCAACCTGGCTCAACCTGGAAGTACGCAGTTACCTTTCTGGTCAGGCTTCTGTTTGAATCCAAACTCACACACACACACACACCTGGCACAGAGTACACATATAAGCCTGTTTTGTATATATAAATATATATCAATTTGCAATCTTTCTAATGGTCATCAGCCATGAGCCTGTGGTCTCCATCGCTAGTTTCATACATGACGAAAAATACCAAAGAAAATAAAAAATAATTAATTTCATTGTAGATTGTGTAGAATAAACACTTCTCTTATAGATTGCTACTGACAAATGGAAACCCAATGCGATGGCTTTGCCTTTTCAAGCGCTTAATTAGAAAATGACACCAATCACCAAACAACAGAATCTTTCCTTGAACTCAGGCACATTTCCGAGTGACCTTCCAGTCTGATAACATCGCAACATCGGCCCGTTCTCTGCTCAACACATTGTTGGGAAGCCTGCTCTCTCTCTCTCTCTATGGGCCCGATTGCAACCGCACCGCCTGCACTGTTAATATTTACGCCCCTGTTCACATGGCTGCAGGGATTTAATCAACCATACAGCCTGTAGGCAGTAACGGATAACTGGTGCAGAAAGTATCGCTCTAAATTGAATAAACGGACATTTGGAGAGGTCTATGTTTTTGTGCGCCAATATCATTGCAAAGCCAGTTTCTGCACTACGATGTGGCGGAATGGGTACGGACTTGAGTGTTGACATTATAATTGCATTATGTCACCGTTTTATTTATTCCCATTAGTTGGGCTCTCGACACGTTTTAGCAGCAGATATGTCACGGGTAATTATTACAGAACAGATGCAGGTGAGAAAACATCTGCTCGCCAATAACACTTTGCTTTCAGTTCACTGCTGCAAGGTCACTGCTTGATATGGCAGAGCACAGCAGTGGGGCCCAGTTTGTACAAGTACACCGATTTGAGGAAGAAGTATCCAGGTACTTTGAAATATTTTGAAAGAACTACAATGTTGCAAGAATTCTCTAGCACCTAAAATACTTTAGTACATTTTAAAACGAGAAGCGTTGTTCTCTTTCATCTAGATACAACTGGCTATGGATCACACATATGGATCATCTATAATATAATAACACCACCAAGTCCCACATGCATCAATACATTAATACATGTCTAAACCAATATTGATTTTAGTTTATTATCTTACTCGTAGCAACTCAGTTGTACCCTATGATTCAATTTCATGAAATAAAGTCTTACTGCAGCTAAACCACAGACAATAAAAGCATAGTTTCTTTTGGGTGGGGTGTGGGGATTATACCATTATTTCATTTTCCTTTGAGCTGAGTTCAATGAAAGGATTTGTTCAAGGTCTAAGTTTAAGATGGCAGCTGCTGTTACAAAACTTTTCGTCATCCTCTAAACTCAGCAATCTGCCAAAAAAAAAAGGAATGCGTTGCTTTCTCAGCTCCAAAGTTTCAATGACACACGGGGAATATCATCATTCTTATCCTTCCTTTCCTTCCCAATGGCAGATACAGCTAAATAGAAACCCGCTAACTATGTGCATCCCGGTCCAAATTAGCCTAGCAGGATAATTCGATTTTCAATGACAATGAAATTATGTTTTGTTTGCTCATTTGGCTGCGACGGAGCCTCTCCGGTGAATTGGGTATGCACGGACTGTTGTGCAGCGGGCGACTGCTAGCATCAATCATTATTTGGCCTCGTTGGAAAGCTCTGGCCCATCCATATGCCGGTGTGTCCATGGTCACTGTGTCCCAGCGGAGGGGATTTGGCTCTCTGTTGCTCCGCAGATGTTCTCTGCTTGTGTTCGCTGCTCCTGCCGATTGTATTACACCATGTCCGCGGGAGAGTGTGAGTCTTTCCGAGACAGAGATCACCATACTCAGTGACACGGGGGTGAGAGAGAGACTATCTCTGTCCCACACTCTCTCTCTCTCTCCAGGACACACACACACACACACACACACACACACACACACACACACATTATCAGCATTACAAGCCCATCTGTTGAGCTGTCTGCCAACAACACACTTGTGAGGCCTCTTTTAACACCGTGTTTGTGGAGTGAGACAAAGGCAAACGACAAAATCGCCGCTTTTCAGTCTTTTCATGCTGTGATCAAGGGCTAACAAGGGATCGACCTTTAATACGCGGCAGAAAGTGACCAGCTGCGTTGCTGGAACGGTGGGATCAAGGTGGACAAATGGTCGCGACATCGTGAATTATGCTTGTGCGACCACTGGTGGGAAGTGATGATGCGAACACAGTGTTCGCTAGTCATCATCAACTGCTGCCGCCACCTTCAGGAGGCCATGCTGGAGTTTTATACACTTGACGTTCTGCTGATACAAGATGTTTCACATTGCCCGACGGACATAAAATGAGCTGTCAATTAAAAACTGTTCATTATTTCAAACGTTTGACTATTATTTTCTTGTGTCGCTTGATAAGCAAAATGCAAATGCTTCTCTGGGCTCAAGCAAATTGTGATGGTGATTTATTGAGATTTTTGGCTCTAATGATTAATCAATGAATCCCAAAAAACTGAAGGCGTCTAAAGAAAATCTACAAACCCAATGGAGGGCATATGGAGGTCCTCGGTGAGGTCGCTCGGCCGTATACACGCTCCAGCCTTTGTGAGGAAAGTCTTTCCTCGACGTGAGCTCGGTAGCCATCGGTCCCATCCTGGTGCTTGGATCAGGCATCACAGGCGGCTTCCACACTCTGGTATGCTGGCCAGCTATACTCGTCCTTGATAAGACTTAAAAAGACATGTTGGACAGATATTTGTGTGTGTGTGTGTGTGTGTGTGTGTGTGTGTGTGTGTGTGTGTGTGTGTGTGTGTGTGTGTGTGCGTACTTCCGAGGTAGAGAGAGCAAAGAAGGTGTAGAAAGAGAAAGGATAAAAAAAAAGGGTCCAAGGCAAGATGAAAGAGAAAGCGCCTGCACAGAGAAGCAAGAGAACACAAAAGAACAAGAGCACGGAGCTTTATCCTCCAGGCACCAAAGAGAAAGTGCAGAGGGAGGGAAAAGAAAAGGAAGAGGGAAACTTGAACTCTGGACCTCCCTCCGCTCAACACACACAATTAATCATAGATCCAAACACTTGAGCAACTCGTTTTTTCCCCCCCCACATGTTTTCACTGACATTTCTACATCTTTACCACTGAATGGCTTTGATGAGATATGGTTTTAAGCCACGGGTTGTAATTATGATGATATTCCTCAAGGGAAAGCTTTTTGTCTACACTAACCGGGTGACTTTTAGAACGGCTCCCTCTCTCACCAGCTAATAAAGGTCTCCATTCAAACTCTGCCCATTGTCCTATCTCACTATTTTTCTTTTTCTTTTGCAAGAGGAATAAAGAAGACGCATGGGTGCTGCAGGCCCTCTTACCTATTTAGGGGAATGTTTTCTCTTTCTTTGGAAATACATTCTCTGCCTTCTGTCTATACCATTTAAAGTAATAAGTCCATCAAACCTTTGTCCCACACGAGTCTGCAAAAAAGGTATTCACAGTTATTGTTCTGAGATCTCAGAGGTTTTCGAGCCACTCTGGATGGAAATTCACTTGACATATTGCATTCAGGTACAGTTTATTATACTGTAGCTCCTCCACTGGGACAAAGCGCTTGCCCTAAATCACCTTTTGTGATTCGCCTTTTTTGCAATCGTTTGAATATGTGATTCCGAGCTGCATCTTATATCCCTCGAAATACGCATCGGACCTTTTCTAATTTATTTCAATGAACATTGTCTCACTCCATCACGCGCCTGCCCTCCCGCTTGTCACTTCAGGCTCCGCAGTTAAACCCATTCTCACATGCACACTTCAGAGGTCCCTGAAGACAGAGAGTCAAAGAGAAACAAGGGAGGGAGAGAGAGAGAGAGAGATAGCGCCTGTTGCTAATGCTGATTATGGTGCTAAGAAGCTGAAGCTTTTTAATGTCAGTGGGTGTAACTGTTTTATTTTCCCTCTTTCCATCAGGGAGGCAGCGCCTGACAAAGCTGCCCCTGTGAGCAGAACCTTCAGCAGAGCTGCTGAGCTCACACTTACACAGACAAGTACACACACACACACACACACACACACACACATTAGTGTTCATAGCGTTAGGAGAACCTTGAGTGATTGGCGTCATTCCATAACCCTCAAACAAATACCTCAGCATCACTGGAAATTAGCTTTATTTGCGAGAGTTCAAAGAAATAAGAAGATCGGTAGGCTCTCATGTCTGTCTGCCAAATATGAAGCTGTAGCCAGCAGCCAGTTAACTTAGCTTAGCATAAAGCAGCTAGCCAAAAACGAAAAAGCTGTGGTCTTACAAGGCCGTAACCATTTCTTGTGAGCAGTGACTTCCTGGGAAACCTCATGGTACTGATGACAGATGGACACGTAACCCACTGTTAAAGCTTCTGTCGTTTGTCTCCTGCTTTCAGTCTTAAAGTTAAGCTAAGCTTTCTGTCTTTCTGTCCCGTCTGGTGTTGATCTTGTCATGTAACCCTCGTGGAGAAAGTACAGAGGCGTATATTTCCCCAAAACTATTACTTTCACTTAAAGCCATGTTCTCTAAATGAACAGAACAAGTGTGACAACAGAGTAAGGACACTACAAGAGAAGAGCGAAGACAAATGACGGGGAAGGAGAAACAGAAATAACTGAACTAGAAATAACTCACTGCTGTTGGGGGAGGGATGACGAGACAACACATTTTCTCTCCCAACTCGTCAAATACGGCAGCTTGGTCAGTGGCTCTACGTTTCAAACGCTCTAGATGACCCTCTAGTGTCAGTATTGTACGTGTCAGGCCCGGCCTGTCAGTGTGGTTAGTTTCAGGCCGTTACGTGCATAAAGTCCAACATGGCTTTACTTAGCTTTTAAGTTTATTCCTGCAACACAACTACCTGGTGAGGTTTTGGAAACGATTGTGGCTGACTTAAATAAGTACAATATGTTTGCTATTTAAAATAGCTATGCTTGTTACAGAACTGCCGTTCATGAAGTATGGCGGTTACGTGACAAAACTATGGTAACATAAGTAAACGTTGACTTTGGTTGCACACAGGGAATACACAGCAGTCCTGTTGTTTGACCCCGTGCTACCTCATCCCCCACCCGCCCGGAGCAGATTTTCTCGCTCTTTATACTACTTTAGTTGCTCTGATCATCTAATAATAATCACACTGACAGGGGCACTGACAAAGCGTCGGTGTTTCACGAGTCGGGAGTGTGATCATGATCATCATCTTTGCTGTCAGTACACATTGTTATGTTTTATATGAAAAGCCTCACCCATAAAATACACCAATTTTGATTACAGCAAGTGCTAAGAATGAATTATAACACAGAGTGACCTCTATCTGGGCTTCAGCTCTGTGCTTATTATTGAATTTATCTTTTTAAATAGAAAAAAAAGCGGATGCTGTCTATTTGATGGTCTCCACTAGGGGGATAAAACAAGTAATTATGCCATCAAAACCAGGAGGCATCCGAATGTAATCTCCTATCACTTGATTAATCTGATAGAAGCATTAGTTTATCATCAATCTTTAATCTCAAAGTTCACCGTCAATGTCAGTGTGGATGAATTCATTCTCAATTAGGATGGGCCGACTTGCCCCGAGTGGCTTTTGCAAGTCCTCGGAAAGGATTCCCAGATTGCATCGTAAAATTTTAAATAGCAAATCATGCATACTTTGTTGGCCAGATCTCCTCCTCCTCCCCGTGCAGATACTGTTACAACCCCCTGACCTTGTGAGGGTACGGCGCTGGGGTTGTTCAGGATTTCCAGATCACATAAAAAAAAAAGAGTCGGGAGAGATTAAAAGTTGTTTTATCGCCGGTCCACGAGAGCTCAATTATCCTCTTGCCCAGCATGAGCAGATCCTGCCTCTTCAAATTAACCTTGGACACCTCTAATCTCCATACAGGTCTTATCGGGGCCTTTCAAAGACACTGGTTTGGGCCTTATCGTCCAGTTAGAGTGATTTTAGTTGTGTCGCCAAGAGCTGTAATTTAATGTAGATGTAGGCGTACTGTAGGGGGGGGGGGGTGGCGGGGGGGTTCAACTGATGCAGTGATTGTCGAGTCAAAGCATCTGCTTTAGTTCTGACTGAGTGACACTTTGTTTCAGTAGTATCCATGTTCCCTCCTCTGGTGCAGAACCATAATGCGTATCCTGCTCTTTAATTCAAGAAAGGAACAAATTAATTTTGCTGCTCGTGTGGAAAAGTAAACAACAAAAGCCTGCATGCATAAAATAAAAATCTTTAAGCTCCCCAATTAAAAGATGTTGCAGTCCAGTGGTCTTACAAAGTAATTACAGCAACATAATGATTTTAACAGTAGCATCGACAACTTCTTCTCTGCACAAAGATCAGGGCACATCAATACAAGATGTGCACATCCACATTTAGACAAAAGAAGACACATGCACTCACGCGTAGTCACCGATACTGAACACACACACACACACACACACACACACACACACACACAGTCGGAGCCTCCTTATCTTGATCTATGTAACTACATGACCTATATTGGCACAGCAGTCAGAAGTGTATTCTCTGCTCCATTAGATGAGTGAACCTCACGAGCCGAGCCAGACCAGGTTAGCACATGGGAAATCCATAATGGCAGCAGCATAAAGAAAACGAGGACAGGTGGGAAATAAAACCTATATATCTTGATTAGCATACATGCTTTGTATCACCTCATTTCCCCATGGAGGTCATTACAATTTAACTATGCATTAAAGGTGGGACACATGCAACTGATACACAGGAAGTCAGTGGTGTGTTAAGTTGCCTTTGTTGCTGCCTGCCGGTCATGGATGTATGATTGAGACAAAAATAATGAAGGGCTGCAAAATCATTTTTTGGGGGATTAATTGATGAATCTTTTTGTAATAAAATATTTGTAAAAGATTGGGAAAAAATGCCCATTACAAGTTTCCAGAAGCCAGATTGACATCTTGAAAAGGCTTGTTTTGTCCGAACATTAGATGAAAACCCAAATAAATAATTTTTTCTTGCCATTTCATGCCTTAATTAGAGAGCAAAGTAGTTTCAGATTCAGTTTCTAAGTGCTTAGTGCTACATTAGTTTGTAACTTGTAATGCAACTCGACACACTGCACAACACAAAACACACAAATTGTCAAATTGTGGGCCATTTCTCCTCTTTTACATTTCAAAAAAGGAAATGTCCTTGTTGCTGTTTTTAACCTAGCGTATGTAGGGCAGCTTTTGTTTTGATCTTCAGAGTTCGTAATGATCAAAACGCCGGGTGGACATGTCCTATATCACGGACCTACAGTACACACATGCACACATGCACAATGGTGCTTTACATCACCATCAGATTTTCTATTCTAAGTAAAGCTGCGTTAGGCTGGAACCCAATGGAAAGGAACAAAGAGATTTCTGAATACAGCTCAGATGGGGACATTTCCACAGCTCATCTCATATGGATGTTTCCAGGGTGCAGCTGAAGGGGATTTAACTTTACTGTCTTACAGAAAAGAGATGTGTATTTATGTACATCAATTCAGAGGAAATAAAGTGGGCAGTTATCCCATGTGGGCGTGATTCTCATCCGTAACATGTGATGCAGACTTCCTTTTCTCCCTTACAAGCAAAAAAAGCGTCTAACACTTATTTCTAACAAATAATCAAAAGGGTTTACTACAATATAGGGATGAAAAGATACCTTGTCACACACACACACCCAATTGTGTATCTTAATTGTAGGGTCAGAGTGAGCTTTGTTGGTGTTGATTTCTAAGCATATCTGTTTTTGTTCCGGTCACTTGGCTTTTATAAACTCTGCTCCTGTATATGGGAAACAGCACAATCATGAGCAATTACCCTCTTATGTTCCCAATTACACTGCAGTCAAGGTGCCTGTATGAAGGGACAAACTACACTTGAAACAAACAAAACAAGACGTTTAACTAAAGAGGTCATTCCTAGATGAAATGTAAGACAGCAGTCCCTAGGAGATAGAGCCAATATAGAACAGAAAGAAAGGAAAATATAATGGCATATTGAAAAATACTGAGCCATGAGCAGCAGGTAAGCACTGTGTTTGTAATAAACTCCACCATATTAATATTACATTAGGGTGGCATTGCTGCGAGACATAAATAAATTGTGAGTGCTTTAACTGTGATAATTTCAAATCGCACGGTTTTACCAGTGGAATGGATGAAATGTTTGACAGGAGCGGTGGAAAATTGAAGGAACAATATACAGCCACCTGAGTGCACCTACTGAAGTCAGCCAGCACGCATCGACGAGTTCAGATTCACTCGCAAGAGTGTCGGCGCCTTCATACAAAAATATTCAGGAGAATACACACGAAAGCAATTACTGCAGGTCTTTGTGTAGAAGGAAAGAAATTAAAGACCCGCTGCCTTGCAAAAGGTTGCAAGTGTCAGTGCGTAAAGTATGTCCTTGTTTATTTGTGCTGATGAAACATTGATTCGTGATAATAGGGCGTCATTTGGCTCTGATGAGCCTGAGATTTTAAACAGACCACACGCTGACTATCGGATGGTACCAGCAGGCGAAAAATCACAAAGCCAAATTACAGGTTGTAATATAGCTGCTTTGCAAGGCAGCGATAATGTTGGTGAAACAGCGTGGGCAAAATCAGGAGAGGGATCAGTCCTGCGTAAGATGCTGTATGTTGATTCTCATGTTAAAATAAAACAGACTAACAGAGTGAATTAAATAATCAATAGCAAAACAATGACTATTTTTGACGAATGCACAGCTGATTTATTCGCAGTGAGCACAGGATCGACCTACAAGCTGTTTGAATTTGGCAACAATCTGTGTTTACAATCCATGGCAATGCTGAAAAGGACTAAGAAATAACTCTGACCTGAGGTGATGATGCTAATCTCAGCTAGAAGATAACATCTCGATGCATAATCAACCAGAGTCTTTCCCCTTCTTATCGATGCGTGGTTTAGACTCGGCTGTGTGTTGCCTGCTGTAATATGTGGGATTTGTTCCCATAGTTACTGGTGATTGGAGCCTCATTTATTTCACTAACAAGAACTCCGTCGAACAATTCTACTGGATTCTTCAATACGAGATGAATTAGCATAGAGATTGAAAGCAGAGAGAGTAGCTGGGGCTGCAAACTTCTCATTCTCCACTTTAACTTGCATTGTTGCAATGCACCATTGACAAAGGAGTTCAAATTCTCAACCGCGTTCTCGTTTCACTCGTAATTTTTTCGTACTTTTCTCTTCTGTCGTGGACTTTCCGACATGCTTCTAGTGGATATACCCATGCGACAATTTTTAAAAAAGACAGGACAATATGTTGACTGTACCGTTTGTACTTAAAAACGTGAAAGAAGCCAAAGGCCTCATTAAATGACTTAAACACGGATGTCCCAGTTTTGAAGGTGCTATTTATTTAAAGGGCTCTCAACATGGCCCTGACTGAGCTGGCAGCTCGCAGCTAACAGCGCTAACAGTGCAAACTACGGCAAAAATGCCGACAGAGCTATAACAGTGTTTACCTGAGGGGAGAACCGGAGGGCGAGTGCTACGCTTCCTTGGCGACGCTGTCAGTCGGGACGGCATCACCAGCTTTATGACGCAGTGTCGAGCATCGGCCTCGAGCTAGCCAGCGGGGCACACTCACCATCACGGACATGCATTGGAAGTCTGGGTGGCCGACCCGGCTTTTGCAGCTTAATGCTCAGAATATCGAATATTGCACCCCTTAAGGTTGTGTGCCCTTTCAATGGAAACTCATCATTAGAAAAACTTGTATTGCTAAAACAGCTCTAATAATAATAAATGCTTTTGGGCGGATGAGTCATAAAAGAAAGGCTTAAATCTTATGAAGTGTGTTCTTTAAAGGGGGAATCATAAAACGGACTGTATTGCCGCACCATGCAGGCAATGATTCATTTTGATTTTGCATCCTTCCACCCGGGTTCTTCAAAAAGAATGTTCCTGTTCTTTCTGTCTGTTTTAAGCGTTCCTGTGAAGTCTCACTCCCCGTCTTAAATGCCTGGCAAACACAAAATGAATGGAAATGACTTTCCATAAAGCACCATTGAGAAGATTTAAAAAAAAGAAGCCCTAAACTATCTCTATAATGTTGATCAACAGTGACAGCTCTGTATTGTGTTTGACTAGACTCAGGCAGCCCCACCGGCACACACATAGAAATAGGGAATATCAGTCTTCAGCTTCAATCCTTCAATAAAGACAATAGTCGTGCCGAACACATGGGAGGAGATGAAGGGTGAGAGTAATGCGACGTGGCATTAATTTTCCCCAGCGGCGGCGTTTAACACATTTCATTCAATAAAGCAAAGTCTTTCAGGGGACACTGCCGGACTAGTCAGCCATTTAGAAAAGAATTTAGGGGATTATCTAGGTAGTTTAGGCTAAGCATGGGGAGGATAGAGGAGGGGAGAGGAGGGGAGAGAGAGAGAGTGATGGCTGCAACAGGGTTGATAGAGAGATAGCAGTGGGGATGGGTGTGAAACTGCAGGGATGGATGAGACACGATCAGCGGGTAGTGACAGAGATATGAGGAAAGTTTAGAGTGGCAGAGAGACGGGAAGGGGAGGCTGTTGGCCTTGCAAGGAAGCAATGGAGATTCAAATCCCCCCCCCTCCCCCCTCCCCCCCCCTCCTCCACTCTGGGAGTCAGATGAGGATGATGGATGTGGTGATGGTGGTGGCGGTAGTTACATCTAGTACTTCTAACCAGCATGCTTTTAGTCATCAAGCAATTTGTGTGATTTTGAAATGTTTAAACTTGAAAATGTTCTGTGTGAAAAGAAAAAAAGCAATTTAAAAGATTAATGAAAAATGTGGATGTTATGTTTATGTGGTTGTTGCCGTTTATTGGCTCAGCATTAAATTACTTTTTTGGGGGGGGGGGAAGTTTTTACAGATTGCAGTGATAAAAAGAGCAGGGTCTTCATGTGAAATGAAGTCAAATATATGCATAATTTTTCTTCATTACTAGAACAGCATTGACAGATTTTTTTTGGGCCACTTGGGGAACAAGTTGTAAACACGACGCTGACATATTATCCCCATATACATATGACACATGACTTCCTAGGGTCATCTGTACTGCACGATTAGACACACTTATTCATAGTCACACACTCACACGAGCCGAGGCATTCATTTCAGTCGTGTTTCTTACCACCTGATGAATATGGAAGCCCATTCCCGCAGCAAAAAAAAAAAAAGATCACTAAAAAAAAAAAGAAAATAAAAATAAGATCACTAAAAAAAAAAAAAAGAAAAAAATAGTAACTTAAAAAAAAAAAAAAAAAAAATGTAAGTCACAAAAAAAAAAAAAATCCACCCACAAAATGAATAATAATAATTCTAATAATTTTTATTTTTTTTTTATTTTACTTTTTTCCACCAGCAAAAAAAAAAAAAAAACTTTTGGTGCATCCATCTGTAACCATAACACTGACCAGATGTTTCCAGTTGCTATAGAAAGTCGAAATTATGAGATACTTTAACACAACAGTCATAGAAGCAGCTATGACATATGAATGGATTGTGAGTACATTGAAGACTTCTTTAAAACGTGGCTTTACAACACATGAAATACAGATGATGTTTCACATGGATTGTACTGAGCAAACGCACCCTTGAAGCTCTGGAGTATAAAGAATGAAACCAATGTGGCTGAGGTGGCGACCAATAAACTATGGAAGCCCATTCACGCCAGCAAAAAAATATGAAATAAGATCACCAAAAAAAAAAATGTATTCACAAAAAAAAAAAATTATAATAATTAATTCACAAAAAAAAAAAAATATATATATATATATATATATATATATATTTTTTTTTTTACTTTTTCTCTGTCAGCAAAAAAGAAAAAAAAAAAAGATGTTTCCAGTTGCTGTTTATTGGTCGCCACCTCAGCCACATTGGTTTCATTCTTTCTACTCCAGAGCTTCAAGGGTGCGTTTGCTCAGTACAATCCATGTGAAACATCATCTGTATTTCATGTGTTGTAAAGCCACGTTTTAAAGAAGTCTTCAATGTACTCACAATCCATTCATATGTCATAGCTGCTTCTATGACTGTTGTGTTAAAGTATCCAGAAAAATCTGTTACAGATGGATGCACCAAAAGTTTTTATTTATTTTTTTGCTGGTGGAAAAAAAGGAAAATAAAAAAAAAAAAAAATTATTAGAATTATTTTTATTTATTTTGTGGGTGGATTTATTTTATTTTTTTTGTGATCTTATTTTTTATTTTTTATTTTAGTGATCTTATTTTTTTTTTTGCTGGCGGGAATGGGCTTCCATAGATGAATGTAAGTCTAATATTTAGCTGTATTTGGTCTTCTTAACTCTCTAGCTGCTCCAATATGTAAGAATGTCCATAAACGTGTCTCGCAGGAAGCTCATGCTGCTCACTCTGCTAGATATTTAAGTAGCTAGTTGTTTGCTAATAGCTTGTATCTTCGGAATGAGCGTCTGTGGTTTTGCCCCAAAGTGATGGAATAGGATATAAAGCACGTTCCATACTAAACGGAATTCATGCAATCATATTTCTTCATAACCTCCGGCCGGAGAGCATAATGACAGCGGGCGCAATTTAGAAAGTATAAGATTCCAGGATGGTCGTATTGCTGGGAGGCGTTTCAAAATGAAAATAAAAAATGAATAAATAAACAATTACCAAACAACAGGGAAAAAAAACTGTATATCCTGGTAATAGTGATTTGAATTGTTTAAAACACAACCTTAATATCAGACTTACAACTATGTTATGGCCATTAGTGATGGTTTTTCATATATGAATAATTCCAACTCAGTTGCCTTTTCATTAGTTTCCCCAGCTAAAACGAATGCAGGCTAATACAGCAGCCGTCCAATAAATCCTACCCTCACGAAGGGATGATCGTTTTTTGCTGAATCCGTTTAAGAGAGAGACTCAACTTTATGCTAATTCTGGAGGCTGCAGCTCGTGGTGCTGCTGGATTGTAACATTTACGAGGTGGATGTGAGGCGTTTTTCAGCTACTCCGGTCCGATTACACCTCTGCCCGGGTCGAAGCCCAATGATATGCTGGGAAACGTGATGTCACGGAAATGATCATGGCGTTCTGCATTAACGAGTGGAACAAAGATAACGGCGGGGATAATGATATGTCAACCGGGCTTAATCGGTCCTGAGAAGAGCACTAATCAGGCAATATAAGTGAAAGCACCTCCTGTGTGAACCATGATTCAGTATGGTCTCCAAATGTCAACTTGAGAAGTTTGCGAAACACTCCAGTCCAGGTTTACTGAGCAGAATCATAACATGCATCATCTTATGAGGGAAGGTAAAACATGATCTGTGGCTCTCTTTTGGCCCATTAAGCAGAGCAGGACCATAAAGGAGCCAAGTGAGGCGAATAAATACTTATACAAGCCCAGCAGGGCGCTGGGGACAATGCAGAGGAAGTGGCACGGCGGGACGGTGCTGCCCCTACGTACATCAATAACCCAACGCGGAAACATTTGTCATTTAAATGGCTCTCTGTGATGACTGGCTATTGGTAAAGCTATTTGGCGAGGAATCGTAGGTTAATCACCCGGCATTTCAGAGATGTTTATGGGGAAGTGTAAAATCATATTCATGTTGATGTATATGGATCTAGTTGATGGTTGTTTATCAGTGGGGATTTAATGGAACGATGGTGCATTTCCTGCCTGTGCTGGTGTCCGTGACATGAGAGAGGTCCGTTATTATGAGGTTTTCATACAAACATCTCGAGAAAAAAAAATTAAATAATATGAATAATCTCCAAGGGTTGGTGACACCAACACATTTATACATATAAATAAGGCATAGACGAAAGAAAAGCCTGCAAAAAGGATTTAATCCCTGTTTTAATTACTTTAAATTAACTTTAAAGCTTTGGTAGGTAACACTGGAGAAACCACCTAGGGTATACGCAATATTAAAAAAAAAATGATCCAACAGAAAAACCCAGCCCAATGCTGCCAACTCTTTTCCAATGAAAGAAGTTAGCAGCACTCGCAGTAGCAGTAACACTGACAGCCCGTCCCTTCAGGCCTCCCTCAAAAGCCACAATCATAAAATGATCCTTATGAATATGGCTATTGTTAGTTCTCACAGCTGTCAAGATAGCAGCGTGTAGAAGACTACGGTTGCACGCAGGTTGAAAAGCAGGTATAGGCCAGACAGACCTGAGACTGTCACAGGGTTTTTTTTCTTCTTTTTGAATAATTGATTGCTGTTAATTGCTGTTAATTTCAACAAATATAACAAAACAGGTTTCTAAAATACATTACCCACCCTGGCAATAACCTTCTGTACGACCCAAAATGCCAATGAATGTAAAAGTATTCAATAGTTACCCTAACCCTGCCCCTGTGGTGCTCACAATAAGGCCATGCAACCCATGGGAATCTGTCATAGCTGAGAATAGCTGGAACATTGAGCACCTTAATGCACCATCTGCACAGAAGCACGGTTACATTCTGACATATACGCAGCTGCCGTGCTTACATAAACAACAATAACCAGGCTGCATGAAAAGGGAAACAAGGGCCAAATCAACTGGGTGGACTGTGGATTATATAGATTTGCATATCATGCCATTATGTCTGTCCAATGCAAACCCTCACAAAGGCCTTGAATTTACAAAGAGCTGGATTTTCAGAGCTTGAAACCATAATTTAAACGGGTAAGTGGACTGAGGGCATCCCTTTATAAAACACTTCCTGGGGTCATGTGTCGTACAGGACGTTGCATAAAGTCGAGGATCTGACCACATTGCAGCAGCCTTCATATCCATAACCATGTGTAAAGTATTGGTTTGATGAGATAAAGAGTGGTGAAGCTGGCAAACTAGCAGGTGGCACTGACGCTAAACCAAGTGGTGAAGTATCATGAGCCCAGCAACAGTCCTGGTTCTAGCTCTCTGCTCGCCATCCATCTGTGTGGGAGGCGACAGCCATGACACTGAACATCTCTAACCCAGAAACTATTTCTACCGAGCTGGTCCTTGGCCTGCGTCTTGGGCACGGTGTGTGTATGTATGACCATATGTGTGTGAACGCCTATGAAAGAAAGTCCAGATCAAAGCTCCCCATGCCGTCCATGGCCAGCCAAATTGGCAGCCTGATTATTTCACTCCCATCAGAGCTGCAAAATGAAAACGGCAAAAAGGAGAGTGGGCGAACAAGAGATTGTCTGTATGTAGAACAAAAGGGGAGATTGTTCCCCGTTGTAGAGCTGAGCTATTTATTTTTTTGTGTCTTTGTTGTTGTTGGGGGGGGGGGGTGGGGCTGTGATCTGAGGGACAGATGACAGATACTTGAACGTTGCAGTGCTGCATGATGGTTACAGTGCACCCCCTTCATCCCTGCTCCTATCAGGTGGCAGCCTGAATGGAATAGACAAGAGAATTGAAGGAATGACAGAACAGAGACAGGCAGAAGAAGAGATGATGTACATGGTGGGCAAGGAGCTGCATATCATAAATAGTTGCCAAGACAACAAGCAAACCACCATACACCTCTGCATACGATAGAGAGGGGAACTGTTTCTTTATGCTGGGTCAAATACAGGCAAATGATGGTAAAGGTCATAATACCATGCTCGATTTTAGGTATTTGGTCTGCATTTGATCAGTTAAGTCTACCAGAATCAATCATAATCCATTGATTTGCAATGGTAAAAAATCATATTATCCTTTAATCCGGCACATGCGTTGTCTGATCCACAACTGTGCTGTGTGACAATGTTCGCTGACGGGCAATTTTGAGCTTTTTCTAACAGCTGTATACTACTAGCCCTGTATGGATGTGATTGATTGCCACCATTGTTGTATGGCCTGGCTCTGATTAAACCCTTTGTAAAACATGAGCAAATACAGACGGACAATGATTGCCATAGAACTTGCTTTTATTATCTATAGTTTCACAGATTGCTGACATTTTGCTAGCTCTTGCAAGCGTAACACTCTCTGCTATCACCTGCCCGATCGGTACTGCATCTGGCAGGATGTACGGATTGGGTAGCGAGTTACAGGTGTTGTTATTGATAAATGGTATGATATCGGATCGGTAGCGTAGGCTTGCGTACCCGTCGATACCCGATCCAGCATTGTAGGAGTTACTGTCATCATCTGTGGAGGAGTGGGAGAGACTGTTTCATAGGTTTGAGAAGTGTGTTTCTTGTGGAGAAGTTCACCTTGGGGTTAGGGGAGGTGGAGTCGATGAGGCCAGGTGTAGTGGGTGGGGGCGTGGAGCATCTTTGCATGGAGGATAGTGTGTTATTGTAGAGGTTGACCAGTTCTGTGGGGGAGTGGCTCAAGGAGGGGGTGAAGATGGATCATTTGTCAGTGAGAGAGGCGGACATGGAGAGGGACAGGTGGACTTGATATTACAGAATTTATTTTAAATTTTTTTATTTATTACACTATATTTATCCCTTTATGGGGGACATTTTTCTCTGCATTTGACCCATCCCTGTATATAGGGAGCAGTGGGCTGCCAATGACAGGCGCCCGGGGAGCTAGGGGTACAGTGTCTTGCTCAGGGACACTTCGACACGTCCCAGTCAAGGATTGAACCTTCGACCTTGCGGTTAACAGACAACCCTCTTAATCCAGGGAGCCACGGTCGCCACGGTCGCCCCCCAGAATGTGATGGTGCAATTGTGTTTGGGTTCTGGGATTGGGATGGGGATGGAGGTTTAGGACCAGGGAGTTTGAAAGTCAGGTGCAAATGAGGATGGGGTTTGGATGGTAGTCAAGCTGGTTTTTATATGTTGGCGGTAAAGGGCGGCAATTCCATATTCACGGCTGTCAGGAAGTGGTTTAATCTAAGTAATGATATCCATTGGGGGGTAGCTTGGTTGAGTAGTCCACGGGGTTTTGCCACGTTTCAGTGAGACAGAGGATGGATATTAAGGTTACTGTCCGTGGTAAAGTCACTTTTGTTGTTCTGTGACTGGGTGTTGAACAGAGCATGTTTCACACAGTGTTTCCGGATTGGATTGACGAAACTCTAGGAGGTCATAATGATAACAGGACACTGGAAATGTCCAACTTCAAACTCTGAGTGGAATGTGGCATTATAGTGAAAGAGGCACAGAGTAATGAAAAAGGAGGGAGCGCAGCCTTGCTCCTTGACTTCAATCAGCGGCACCTGTTGTTTGCAAACTGCTACACTCTACCTCTCTCCACACCTGAGGTCGGCTGGGTCAGTCCAATCGCAGCTCTCGTTCACACCTTTTCATACAGGAGACTCTCGTGTGACGCAGATCAATCCCATGTTTGACCTCATTCGCACGGGACTGCTGCCACAGCTTAATCCCGTGTCGATGTTTGCAGAGACTCTACTCTGAAAATGTAGTTATAGACACATTACTGCAACGCCGTAGAGTTAGACGTAATCGCATTATGGAGGTCTCACATACTGTTTCAGCGCAGTGCAGTAAGGTTATCGGTTTAATGTAATATCAAGCGCTGATAAAAATACATTTTCCAAGCCAGCGTGAGGAGGGCAGGAGAAGGCAGACTGGATGATGGTGTGTTGACCTGTGAAGTGCTAGCAGATCCAACAAGATATGGTTACAGCTGGTCTGTGCAAATTCAAAACAAGAAGTGCAGCTGAGAATTGTCTAATTGTCTGTTGCTTCTGGTTCTGTGTCCCTGTTTCCGATAGCAGGATAGTGGCAGCTCAGTCCACAGAGACCTGGCTGGGGAACTGGTCAGTCCAGTCAGTACGAAGTGTGGACCGGGCGAGTCAAACCCATAACCGCTGAAGGCGCCTATCCCAGCGCCATCCCTCTAACATCTCTCCACAACGACTGCATGTCTATGGAGCATGTTTGGAAAAAAAATAACAATGGAGTGAATTCAATTAAAGGTTATTCTTCAACAACCTTCACTCATATGTATGCTGGCCGAGAGGCGAAACCCAAGGCAAAAGTGCTTGCTACTGCTCTTTGTATGACTGTAATAACTGAAGGCAACTCAAACAAGAGCATCACATTCCTGTCAGTTATTTTATCAGGCTGGACAGTAAGATAGAACTTCTACAAAAAGTTGAATAAAAGGAAATAATAAAAGTGAGGGGGAACATTTCCCCCCCCGGCACCAGTGGAAATGACGCCCTTGCTTGGCCCAAGGCAGTTTAATATACAGCATTTATACAACCATACTGTCACTATAAGCACAGAGTCTGACCTGACTGCTGACCCTAAATCTGCAGGCTATGTGTCATGCTGACAAGTCCGACAAAATAAGTTTACACTCGGTCCGTGCAAATACAAGGAAGGACGCGCAGCCGAGGAGCTCGTACATGATGGAGTGCGGAGACTGCGGCCCCCGAGGAGTCTTCAGGGACAGAAGCAAAAGCACTGCGGTGGAACACTGTGGACAGCCAGACAGGTCAGTGTCTGCCATCACCCGTAACACACAATGAAATGAAATGACCAATCAAGTGCATCCATGGAGCTGAAATGTCCCAACTAAAGCACTGGCACATGGCCTGCGTCTCTGTCTGTAAAACATGTGTCCCAGGTGAAAGTTACACTGAATATTTCTTTATTTCTATCCCCTATATTCAGGTACTTGCACGTGTAAATCCTGAAGTGCTGGTCCCGAACAATTCCCCAACTCCATATGTCTTTCCTTTTTTTTCCCCACTTTCAGTCAGAAACCTGCGTCAGGACAGATTTAGACTCAGCAGCTATATAGGAAACATATTCCTGCCTCTGTTCCTTGCTTTCTTTATAGACAACCTGGGAACATCATGCAGCCACTCTCTCCTCCAAAGCAATGCCCAGAGGCAAGTCTCCACCTAATACCAACAAGTGCACTGGAGGGCAGAGCCTGTTCAAAGCCCAGAGAAGCCTCTCAGAAGGGGAAAGTGGATAAACAGTGGGAGGGCGTTGCCTGAAGCAGAGACACTGCTGCTGCTGCTGATTGTCTACTGAATGGGTCAATCTATCGATACACTCCTCGGTTTGTTGTGTATCCTCTAACACACACTCACAGAAAACCACATTCTCGAAGAAGCTCCATTTACCCCCTGAAGTTAAGCCGAGGCAGCGGAGAGAATGTCGTCTCTGGCTTGTCAACTTTGAAAACACTCTTTCCTCGAGGCTCTGTCGGCAAGTTATGATGGATAACAAGCCACTAGATTATGTGTCTGTGCCTCAAAGGAAGCATAGACCCACATAGGACACCTGTGCGCTTTCCTGTACAGAGTGTAGCTGTAATAGTGTCATGGCTTCATGCATTGTGAACCCCTTCAACAACACAAAAACACTCTGCTAAAGGTGGCATAGATGATATGATGGACGAGCAAAAAGGAAAAGAAAAGGCTTTTAGATTGGGTTCATAAAATATTCAAAAAACGCAGGATTTGTATTGGGAACAAGACATCCGGCTGAAGTGCTCAAACCTGCTGGCGTGTTGTTCGTGCTTTCCAACACATATCTGTCAGCCTGTGCAGAGAAAGGGAGTATTTCAAAAGAACTCCGAGCATCCTCTTGAGAGACCTTCAGGCCTGCATGCATTCAGCTGAGTCTCTGCCTTTAACACAGCAAGACAAAGCAGCACATAAACACAGCTGTCTGTCTTTGCTTCGTGTACTTTTATTTGACTTAACAATATACAACATTAAAAAAAGCACACACACACACACACACACACACACACACACACACACACACACACACACAGACACACACCCTATTCCTGTAATTCTATTTCAGTTAACTAGTTCTAATATACAAGTGGAGAGAACAGGTGTATCTCTGCTACAGATGCTGCTGTCATGTTACGAGTCATCATTCAAATCACGCTGCGATGACTCGGTAGGTGCTAATCAACTACAACGTGAGGTCCACAGCTTTAAAGTGAGAAAGCTCTTATTGATAAGGCATTAGAGGCTACGCTGTAACTATAAGAGCAAGGCAAGGGTGTGTTTAATATCCCAAGGCGATTTCAGCGGTCGGATAATGAGTCTCAGTTAACATTTAGGAGACACAGTGACAATAATTAGAATCCACAGAGCAGCGCTGTTAAAAGGTGGTGTTGACTTATAAGAGCTGAGTGGATCTGCAGACACGAATGCCTCAATCACTGATGAATTTCTGGCTGCACTTGTTCTTTTCCTTCATTATTTAAAAACCTTGTGCAACACTGCTGTACAATCGGATTTTGTTTGATCTCTTTTTCTTTTTTTTTTAACTGACAAGATAGCAGGATAAAAAAAGATCCGTCGTAATATTCCTGCTGTTTTACTCTCAGTGATTAGTTAGAAAACGGTGTCCAATCATTTCATTATGTATCAACTTCTGACAGTAGATATTCATCAGGTAAGCATCAAAAACATCCAAATGATGCTGATGCGCTGAAGCAATCCTGTTCCAGTGCTTAACTTGCTGAGTGACACCTCTCCTTCTGGGAGAGGCGTCCTATAGGAACCAGCAGGTGACAGCGATGTCATATACAAAATAAATTACACGACTTCCTCTTTTTTTGATTATGCAGATTGATTGTTAATAGTATGCAAATATTCTGAGGAAGAAAAGAAAGGGAAGCTGATGCAAATCAAATGCAATTCTCCCCCAAAAGACTGCAAGAATGTGGTAATGACGGAGCTGCTCTCAGAGCTCCAACTTTTGGATCGGTCAGAGTCGGAAGAGCTGTGATTGTGACCGAGGTTTCTCGAGGGGGGAAACGTAAGTGATTCACAAGTCAGCATCTTGCATTCAAAGCATAGATTTAAAACAACTGAATGTATTCAACACCTCCCGCAGCATGAGGCATTGGTAATCATTGGAATGCCTCTCAGACAAATCAAATCAAAGTTAATGAGCGCTGTAATTGTTTGCATGATACAGAATGGCACAACAAGTGAATGGCGATGCTTATTAGCGGCAGTAAGACTTGCAGGCTGTGCGTAGGGATGTGCGTAGGGATGTGCACTGGATCCATTCCATAAGCTCAGCTTAATACAACGTTAAACCAACACTCACGAGATCGAGACAGAGATCAAAAGATCTGTACCTATAAGAGCAAGTCTTATTGAATTACACTGTGCCAGGAGCCAAAGGAAAATGATCCCTCCAGTCAATTTGCCCACCAAACACAGAGCCGCTCCTCGTGAAAAGCCTTCTGTAGTCTGCAAAGTCTAAGGTTGGTGGAGTAACGCTCTGAATAGAATATTTATGTGTTTAATGTTTGACAGCTGGTTGGTATTCACCACCTCCATTACAGTGGATAAACAAGAGGTTCAATGCACCAGGATTTCTGATTCATATTGATCTAAATGTGTCAATTATGAATGAAACAAAAGTTTTTCGCAAGCAGACGTGGATGGGTTGTAAATGTGGCATTGAGTGGCATGCAAAACTAGTCTTTCTGTCTATCTATCTACACACAGTATATCTATCTATCTAGATATATATACACATACTGTAGATATATAAACACATACAGCAGGAGTTTGTTTCCTTTCTCTTTTTAAATGATGTGAACATGGCCTTTCCGTGGCCAGGATTTCACCCCCACTCGCTGTCTGCTGTCAAGCCTTTGTTTTCCTCACACGGAGCCGCTCAGGCATGACCGGCTACCCGCCGTCCTCCGCTCTCCACCTAATCATCACTTCGGCGGGTTGACAAGGACGCTCATAAAGACGGTGAATGATTTGGATCGGGGGGGAATTGAGCTTTTCGTCACGTCATTGCTGAAGGATATTTCACAAGTCCAAAAAAAACGCTGACTGATTTTGTGTGTCAGACGACATCGACCCACAGGAAGTGGCTTTCCTCCACTATTTTGACTCGAGGTTGAAGACAACGATGGATACAAATAATAATAATAATAATAATGCTAAAAGGTTGATGGATGGATTAATGGACTGCATTAGGGTAAGGGTAAGTCAAACACTTGTTTCCTATATTGTCCTGAGCTGCCTGTACGTGAAGTGAATTCTAACAAACGGCAAACGACAGTTGAATATGTTATACTTGAAAAAGCATCTTTCTGTTTGACCTCTTCATGAAAAAGAAACATATGGTCTTTTCACTTCAAAGCAGTTTGTACAAAAATAAAAAAAGTCAAACATCCAAAGAAGAGACTGCGACTTTGTTTCCCGCTAACATTGCCTTGAGCAGTTCTATTGATGGGATTGAGCCTTGTCTTTATTCCAGAGCCAAAAGAAGATGTGAAAAAAATACATATATATATATATATATATATATATATATATTATTATTGTTATTTATTTTTATTTTTACTGGGATTCACAAAATGCTGGGGGCTAAAACATTCTACTCTTGAGCCAAAACAGCATTAGTTGGAGAAAAGACTCAGTGTTGGGTGTAGATGTGCGTGCACTATGACCATTACACACAGTAGTATCTCTTCAAACATCACATGTAACTGTGGTCGGTGCTGATGACAATAATGAGGGAGGGAAAACAAAACAAAAAGCAGCTCAAACTTGAGATACCATGCTTTGCTTTCATGCCCTTGTTGTAAAATAATTTTAAAGGAGAGGAATGTTGTGTACTGAACCCCACGCTACGAGTCCCAGGCCTGGTCTGAAATAAAACCCTCTACAGCATCAGATCAACAACAATACTGTGGAGTGGAAAACAAAACCCAGTAGTTCATTTGAGGTGTTCAGTCAACATGGGAGTAATTGATCAGTATTATACGATACTGTATTTGATCAGGGAAGCAGATGGGGTTGAAATTAACAAAGTACGGCAGAAAATACCTCGGTGTTGGAGCACTGGCGACGAGTACTTCGGCCATCTAACAATTCCTGTGATAAGTGTGAACAATTCATTAGTTTAGTCCGTGTTTCTAAATGCAGGGGTCTCCACCTCTTCACAATGCATACAGACACATGAGAAATAACCCCTTGTGTTATATTCTGCTATCAGAATTCATCAGGCTCTGTTAGTGCCACTGAGCAGTCGCGCAGCTTACGGGCTCTATTTTAAGCAGAGCAAGTATGAAAGCAATATGTGGATCTTAAGCTCCGAGCCACGGATGAAACAGAATGGAGCAGAGAGCGAACTAGCACTGGTGGAGTGTTTTTAACCCAAGCAACATGGTGGAAAAGGTTACTTTCTAGAAGTTCGATGTCCACATGGATGTTGCGAAGAATATGAGGAAAATGTGGAAAGGCCAGAGCTTATACATATAGACACATTCATACTTGCACATATGGCCAGTTTTAAGCCTATAATTAAAAATAGTAGAAATAAAGACATAACTTATGCTTCTTGCAAGTTTCTTAATTAATAACTATAGAACAGAAGTAGAAACGTTCCACCAATAACTGGTAAATCTAATGATTCCTGACAATGGGAACTTGATATGGGTGTGGTTCAGTCAATGAGGTATCAAATTGCGTCATTACAAAATGCCACAAACAAAGAACACACAGCGGTCACTAGCATGCACCCTGTACTCTGAAGAAACTCTGATCTGACAAACTCGCGCCGGCACGGGTCGTGTCAGAAGTTACACTGATGGATCTGTTGCAGCCCCGTCCACTCGTGAAGTCATTTTGGATAGATGTCATTGACGACCAGTCATGTGTCTTTAATACAGACACCAAACCACAGCAGTGAAGTGTACAAACAGATGGTATAAGACTCTAAAATGAACACACTGTCTCAAGCTAGGGAGGGTCGTTTCCCAAACGCACTTCCATGATTATCTTCACTCGTGGCCCAAAAAGGCAATAAAAGACAAGAAAGGATGATAGTTCCTTGTTAGTTTCACTCGGTGGATCATAATGGATCAGATAGGGACGTGGAGGACCTGATTAGTGATTCTTTTGCCGTCCTCATTCATGAGAAGATTTGCGATAAGACCCACCCATCAAACTTGACTGCCTCATTCATAGTGATGGGAGAAGAGAGCCTATCGGTTTATCAGATAAGCTCATACACTCTGACGGCATGAGAGAGAAGCTGGAATCAAACGAGGCAGCCTCTGTGGAGGGCGTTGATTCCCCGGCATTGGAGAGACATCTGCTGGCAGCCAAGCTGACTTACAACTCTTAAGTTTGCTTGATTTCCTTTTAGCTCGACAGCCGTTCAACACTGAAATGGCAAAATAGTGACACCTGGAGGAACAATGTAATAAATAATAATCAAATATGTCGTATTTCTCTACACAGTGAAACTGTTGTGATTTAATAATAATAATGGTCTAATGGCGGGAATCCCAGATTTGATTCACTAACAAAATCGAATAAACTTGCCAAGTGCAACGTGTCAAATTTAAGCCAACTCCATTTGCAGGTGTTGGTGGTAACAGACAGAGAGGTGGAGAATCCCATCTTTACAACTTTCACTGGCAGATGTTAGAATTCTATTTGTGTGATTGAACTACTTCATTCTCAGGAATAAGTGAACTCAAAGATGTTCAACGAATGGAGGAGGTTTTTCTTTGTCTTAAGTATTGTTTCAAGTGTTCATCTCCAACAACTACTCCCCCCCCCCCACTTGCTTCTCCTGCATTCCGATGAAGGGGAAGGAATGAGCAATGAGGAATGTATCTTTATGCTGCTGCTGTTGTTCAAGGACAGAGATCTCTGAGTCACACATATATTTGTTCACTCATGCTGAATCTCATTTAGTGGGTCGGTCCAATCATTTGAGGTTCAATGAAGCGGCTCAAACTCAAACGACACACCGCAGACAACAGAGTCTTGTTTACTGTGGTGAGGTGAACTGGGGCACGATTTGGAAAGGATCTTAGCGGGACTTAATTAACGGGGGGGGGGGGGGGCATGTGAGGACAGCCCTTGTTTACCACCTCCAAAAGAAAACGGCATGGGCTACCCTGTGGAGATAACTGTTTTCAACAGGGACGGAGCAAACTAGCAAATTACGGAATTATGGACCGGAACATTTTTTGGCCGCCCCCCAACTGTGTTAACCACACACACACACACACACACACACACACCCTGCGTCGCTGTGTGTTCATGCACAAAAAACATGTGTTGTTCTCGCTGTATTTGCACAGACAGATCCATCCGACATATGAACAAACTTCTCTCATTATTTATCAATTTAGTTCATATCCACATCTAATCAACTCAGCCATATTTATATCCAGCTGCTCTCTGTTGTTGTGATGCTGCAGTGATATGGGCGTCAATCTCCAAACTCACAGCCATATGCTGCCAACCTAATTCTTGAGAGAGTTCCATGTTTAAAATGACTGTGTGGCTGCGGCTGCCAAGTCTGCTCTGAGTGGAATTAATTAAAAAGTAGCACACTCCTCCATCTGCCCCGCACGCGTTGGCAACCCCGACGTTTCACTTCTGGGAGACAAGCGGAAAACCAAGTTAGAAAGTCATAATCTTCATGCGAGGGTGAGAGTGGGAGATGGCAGGGGGACAGCGGGGCAGAGGGTGCACACAAAAAAAATGTAATAAACCCAAACACCCAAACACATGCAGAACTAATACCACTATTATCTTCCCAGTATGTTTTGGTGTAGTTGTTAAATGTGCCTATTACCCCTGAATATGAACTATTCATGTCACTTTCAATCGTCTGTGGCTGGACACTAAAACACATTCTAACACACAGGATGGGTTCAAACAAAACCCCCCAAAAAAACCCATCAAGTGTCAAATTGTATGAGTTGTGCTGCCAGTCTAGTCTGCAAGCGTTCCATACTGAAGCGTTGCTGCGTGGGTGAACTGGCTGCTTGCATTAATGAGCAGGTGTGCTTAATAAATAAAGTTTATACTTCATGTTAGAGTGATTAATGCTACGTCTTTTAATTGCGTTTTGCTTTAATGCGCTGCTATTACTTCTATTCCCACGATGTGCCGGCAGTGACACAGTGATGAATCGAGGCGTAGTCCGCCCGGTACTGTATGCATAGTTTGACTGGCTATTTAATTCAATGTGGGTTCTTCTGGATACAACTGCTTCCCTTCTCCCCCCTTTTTTTTGGGCCTGCCTGCCGTTGCTATAGAAACATCACAGAGAGAAAGAGAGGCACTGACTGCAATCGAAGTGTGTGTGCATGTGTGTGTGTGTGCGTGTGTGTGTGTGTGTGTGTGTGTGACTGTGACAGAGCGAGATTTCAAAGAAGACTGTTGAGCTGTGTCTAATGAGTAGAGTGTGTACTCACACTCTCATCTGTGCAGTGAATGTGGAAGCCTACAGCAGGCTCAGTGCCCACACACACACACACACACACACACACACATGCCCTCTCTCTCCCTGACAGTGGGCCACCGTGGACGTACGGAAGTCCAAACACTCATAGTAAGCACATCGTGACATTTTCAAAAACCACGAGGGCATATAGTTTAAGAAAACACCGTACCTCAGCAATTTCTTAGTCTAAGCATTCCTGCAACTGTAGAATTGGTCAGTTTCTTTTGCACCAATAGTTTTCTATAGTAAAGCAAATTCTTGTAAATGTAGCAGAGCCGACTGTCATAAGAGAATGCAACTTATTTACATATGTTTGGGACGTGAAAGGACAGCCATGACATGACTAAAGGCGTCAAAGCGAGAATAATCTGGATGATGTTCTTCCTGACGGAGGAGACAGATGTAACGCTTTAATCCATGCAGTGAAGAGAGAAAAGAATATCTCCCTTGAGTATAACAGGGTTAATATTCACAATGCTTAAACCATGTAATATGTTCCACTGATTTATTAAAAAAGTCAAGCAGCTCAAATGTGGATGAAAAAGAAAGAACAACAATAAAAAAACTAATTGAAATCTTAACCTAAAACTACAGCATCTGGAGTTTGAAGGTTACATAAACCTTGTTCTTTTTGACTTTGTCTTAAATCATCAAGTGAGGAAATACTGAAGCAGACATCTTTTTCTGCTCATGACTCACTTCAGACGGGTGCTTTTGCTTCGCCCTCCTGGGAAACGTGTTGAGAACATCAGACAGGCCTTCAAATGTTTGTGTACAAAGCAAGCGAAGCAAAAAAAAACCTGACTACGTACCAGTCCTAAACGGAGGAAATGCTATCAGAGACTGGACCGCAGAAAACTGCTTACAACTTAACGGCACCAAGACGGAGGTTCTGGTTATTGCACCAGATGAAGTTGCCCCTACGATCAAGCAGAGTATTGGTCCGCTCTCCTCTGCCGCCCATTGCAACTGTAATCTAGGGGTAATATTTGACCGATCCATGTCGTTTGACCCCCCATGTTAAGCAGCTGTCCAGATCCTGTTTCTTCCACCTAAGAAGTATCAGCAAACTGAGATCTGTAGTATCAACAGCTGAACTAGAGATGATCACACACGCCTTCATCTCCTCACGCATCGACTACTGTAACACACTTTTCTCCTCACTCAGTGTATCTGCTCCCTGTAGCATCTAGGATACACTCTCACTTACAGAGCACTACACGGTCAGGCTCCTACGTATGTAGCTGATCTACTTCACCCCTATTCACCCGCCCACTCTCTCAAGGTCAGACGTGTTAAACTGTCCGTCTGTGCCACACACACACTCGCCTTAAGACCCGTGGTGACCGAGCGTTTGAGGCAGTAGCACCGAGGCTGTGGAGCGCTCTCTGCCTGCTAATGTCTGTGAAAAGCGCTTTAGAAATGAATCGTACTTACTTACTGAACTAATAAGGATAATACTCTGATTAACAAGGAGTTACAGGCTTTGTTTGCAATACCAACGCACAACTTGAATAGAGTCAAGAGCAGCAGCTTCGTATAATTTGAAAACAACGGGGAGGGTGTTTTTAGGACTGATGTCTAATGACAGTGCTTTGCTAATAATGCGGTCTGAGTTGTTGACATCCACTCAACACGAAGGCTGCAATTAGACTATCGAGGGACTTAAGTGGGTTGATCCAAGCTGATTTGATTTATGTTTCAACACACGCACACAAACACTGTCGACTATCTGCATATATCTGTGTGTGTGTGTGTGCTGTGTGTTTGCAGTCTGGCAACAAAACATCGAAGACGTCCACAGCTCAAAGTCACTTCAACACTGACCTTAAGCACACATCAAAAGTTACGCATTTTCCTTTACTTGCCTCAAATCATATTCCAAAAGTGTCTCTCTAACTCAAAGACTAAAACATGCTGAATGCTTCTTTCAAAGAAAGTTAAAAACCGGGGAAGGGGCGATGCAAGGTCGCAGATATAAAACCTGTTAAATGTGTGCCAGAGACACATGAAGCACTTCCTCTGACTTTGAACCGCTGAAATGTTTACGGTTTACTTCTTAACGTCGGCTGCAAGGTCAGAGAGCGGTGCTTTGATTCATCTCAACAAGTGGAAGTCTTGACTCTATGGTGCGAAGCCTTAGAGACTGCCTTCAACTTTCTGACTTCTTTCTCTTTTTTTACTGTCCCGCAGACACGCATTTGAAACGGCTGAATCCATAACTCATATGAATTCATTAAATGCATTGCATCTTTCAAATACCCCAGCACACACACAAGCTGAAGTCAAAGAACCGGCAGCTTTAAACCGATCGAACGCTTTGAGCTGCCGTGTGTCATCTGTTACAAGTTATTGGAAAACAAAGAGTCCAGCCAGCAGCCATCTTATCGTACCACCGGCGTGCACGTGTCTGCATCTTTGTGAGAAGAATTACACGGCCGAAGTTTGATAGAAAAACAGATACACAGTGCTGCTTTTTGCAGAAAAACAAGAAGAGTTGGAGGCGACTATTCCTTTTCACAAATTCAGCATGTTCAGACGGTCGAACTAGCGACCCGTTGTCACGCCAAATGTGTCAAATACCATCGCTAGCTCAGTGCTGCTCTCAGCTTCACACCTACGCACGGAGGCACTGTTTAGCATCTGTATGCGACGCGCCGCACTTGCAACTGAGTGACTAACAGTGTAAGGACACCCGCGTCCTCGGAGCCACTGACGTATCGTACAAAGTGCGAAATTCCACACTGGGTGAGTGGGAGGGGGGGGGGGGGGGGGTACATGGGTCAGAGAAACACACAACTTGTGTCCTGGAGAGAGCTGTTCGTGTCTCGTGCAACCATCAGTGGCACTCATTAAATATACAGTGAAAGCATACAGTATAGATATCACTGCTTTAGGTACTTCAAATCAGACACAATGACTTTAACTGAATATGACATGAACATATATGTGTTGCATTGCACAGTGAACAATATAGAGTACATTGCAATTACAGTCCTCTCCCTCCACAATGCGCCTCTATTGCTGTGCACACCATGGAGCCAACGTGGATCCTAAAGTGTTCAGGTTCTGATTTCTAAGTGATCTAATTGGCTACAGGTGTTTTCACAGGTGCAGCAGGGGATTGATAATTGAGTGTGAACAACACACGCAGGCTTCTAGTTTGGAGTGATATGCAGATAGTCAAGTGTAGTTATTGGCAAAAAAAGGTCTTTAGAATTGCAAACTGTGTGTGAAGCAGACAATGAACTTGTGGTTTGGCATACCTTATCAATAGATGTGATAGGAAAATACAAATACCCACAGCACTATGCAGTAACATGTACTGACCACTAGATGTCGGTAGATACTCATATTTAATGTGTTTGCCTGGTGCTGTCTCGTTACTGTAACTTACAGGATTAGTCCTCTATACACATTTATACTTGTGTTGGTGTGTGTGTGTGTGTGTGTGTGTGTGTGTGTGTGTGTAGGTGTGTGTGTGTGTGTGTGTGTGTGTGTGCTGGTGTATTTTTAGGTTCATGCCCAATACGTCATATTTTATCTTGATAAATGGGATCCACGCAGACCTTTCCTTATGAACGTGTGTGTGTGTGTGTGTTTGTCTATGTGAGTAAAAGATAAAATGAGATCGAGAAAAGTTTAAAAAAACATAGATGGAGAGACAGAGATAAATAGATGGTGACTCCCTCCATTAGTCATGGAAGACAGCCGTATTACCAAACCTCTGGGATCATTAACATCTTCCACCAGCAACACCCGAGAGCTTACACCCCAATCTGTATTTCTACCTCTCAGATACTTGACATAGTGCCCCGAGGAGTTGGATTCCAAATAGGATGCAGAGCATTTGAGTGTGTGTGTGCGTGTTCACGGTTGACAAAAACAGATTTCACAGAACACTGATGAGCAGCACCTAATGTGTTGAATATTTGCATACTCACACACTCATCTGAGAGTTGAATGAGTAAGCCCACAGCAGGCACAAACACACACACACACACACACACACCCTCTCATATATGGTGATGGATATATCAGAGCACTGCATGTGTCGTTCTAATTACACGCTGCATCCATCCGGCTCTCCTCTCATTAAATAATGACGTTTAATCTATGGCCCGGAGCCTCGTCTACAATACTGCTGTGATAACGGCGAATGAAACAATGTGCACCTCTCAGGTCCGCCGATAACAAAGGTGAAATCGATCGAAGCGACGTGTATGCATATGCGTGCATGTGAATGCCTGTTGAGCGTCTTTACGACCGATGAAGCTGATCGATTTTAACCTTGAGCTCAAGGTTGATCAGAGAGCCTCAGACTCAATATTGGATGGGTATAACCAAATACTGTGGAAATAAACTGAAGACAAATCCGAGGTGGCTCCCACGCATTTTATTCAAAGTTAAAGGGTGCGTACGAACAACATTGTATTCAATGTGATGCAAATGTTGCTCATGTGCATCTTAAAACAACAGTCTGCACCTGTTGTTGACATTTGGTATGCATCACCTCACCAGTATCTCAGGAACATTCCTTTTTTTTATTGTTTTATTTACTTTGTTCTATAAGTTTTTCAAAATGTTGGGTTCTTACTTCTACATTGCTGGTTTCCGTTATTATTCAGAAAAGTCACTTGGATTGAAAAATAAAACAGAGGCAGATGTTTCCATTAAATATGGAACAATGAAACATGCAAACACATTACAAATGTAAGCCCTGAAGCAATAATAATGCAACAAGACTAAACAGTCACGCTAGAGGCTACACTGCTAAATGCTAATGTCAGAATGCTAACATGTGTATACAGTATGTTTAGCTGTTAACATTAGTACATTAACATGTTAGTATTTGCAAATAAGCAATAAACGCTAAGTGAAGTTTTGTGAATTAGTTTTGGCAAGCATTTTGTCAAAACCATGTGCATCAGGTCATGACCAAAGTATTACAATTCATCGTGACGGGGGGGGGGGACAGCAATATGTGTACACAATTTCATGGCAATCAAGTGTTTGAGACATTTAGCTCAAAACCATATTTGTCAATCTCCTACTGGCTCTAGAGGTAAAGTCTGTGGCATCCTCTGGGGACAACGAACGTCTGCACACAAGTTTATGGCAATCTGTTAAATAGTTGTTGTGATATACAGAGCGCCATTGTCACCCCGATAGCCATGCTGCTAGCTCGGCTAAAAGTGCAAAAAGTACATTTAAATAGTCCGACAATTGAAACAAAGGCATTACTTTGTGTTATTTGCAAACTTAAGAGTGACTTTTGTGTGAAGCTGTAAAAATCATACTGACAGGATCTTTAATTATATGGAAACGGCTTCATTTACACCCACAGCGTACGGAGAGAACATTATATGCATGAGCGGGTGTGCAGGTTTGCAGGTGTGTACATCGGTGTAGCTAAATGTCTGCCAAATGACAGCCAAGAACATTTGTCAGACAGAATATTGTGCATAGATGAATAGATAACGAGCCGCTGCGGATATATACATATGCATCTTTCAGGTATGTGCTACAGCATTAAAAGCTGCCGCCGCATACGGCCCCGAAATAAACTGCAACACCTTCAATCAGGTACGCATTAAGTGAAACAACACCCGAACAGATACATGACATATGGTTTGACACTGAGGCAAAGAGGCCAGCGCTGTTAATAAATGAGATCTGAGTGCCAGAGGGTGTAAAGATGTGTTTGGTCATGAAGCTGTACCTCCCACACACACACCCACACACACACACACACACACACACACACACACACACACACAAACGGTGTTCATGACCTTTCCTTGAGACTACCGTGACAGGACGAGAGACACATTAAAGGTTTTATGGAAATACACATAAATGTGCACACACACACACACACACACACACACACACTTTGAATGCACTATAAATGCACAAACATGCCATACACGCACATACACAGGCAGACACACACAACCCAGAGCCCAAGGAGTGATTTTTGCAATGCTAAATGAGCTTCCTTAGGAGCCTCCGTCACGGCTTGGAGAAGCCACGGCGCAGAGGACAGTTTGAATACGAGGACTCCAACCACTGTGTTGCATCAGCACCTCGCTGACATGCCGGGAGAGGATGCTGTGTTTGCTGTCATGGCTGGACACAGCTTGAATCCATGCAACACGCAGTGCAATGGCAGCAGCTGACAGGCTGAAGTGAAGCTACTCGGGGATCACGGAATAGTAGGCGGAGGGTGAATGTATAGGAACGGGATGTGTGCTTTTGTAAGTGATAATGCGAGAGGAGTGCAGTCGTGACATTTCCTAAAGAGAGAGAGAGAGACTGTAAACTGCCACACTCGCCACAGCGAGGGTAACGTTTCTTTTAAAGCACACCAAATGCCACGGTGTGTGTGTGTGTGTGTGTGTGTGTGTGTTGTGTGTCTGTGTGCAGAAAACTGATCTTTTGATAAGGTTGTTTCAATAGCACTGTGTACTACAATATGCTCAACATAAAGAGCATGTCTCCAGGGCAGTAACACGGCTCTTCTGTCAAGACACACTGACTAGTGTAAAAATACTTTTTTTTGCGGTAGACTGATCATATGACAGACATGTTTATGTCCAATATGTCCTTTTCATATGTCAAGTATCTGCTGGTGTGTGTGTGTGGGGGGGGGGGGGGCAGGATCATATACTGTGCAACGCAGTGATTGTGACCCTGTCAAGCTCGATTCCCTGCCACCGAGCAGATCTCGGTGTCTGTAGCCTTGCTGTGAGAGAGCAAACTGACACACTGACTTTCTCTGTCTTTCCCTCCTCTGCAACAGCCACACGCGGTTTATTATTCACCGCTCAGAAATTCTGACAATAACCCAACCAAAGGTCATCTGCGTGACACACCGACCATATGGCCTGTGTCACCGAAAGAGCTGCTGTAACATTGGCAAGAATACAAACTACACACAGCTGGTTTTTCTGCAAAAAAAACCCCGACTCAAGCTGGCACGTATAGCTGTAGAAGTGAAAGAGTGACTCGGAAATGTCAATCTGGGGGAAAATATAGAATAACTAAATGATGTGTCAGCACTGTGCGGAGTTACACGGAAGTTAGGAGAGGAAGGAACAAAAGCAGACTTTGGATAAAACGGGGACACAAGCGAGAGGCGCTGGTGAACATGAAGCTACACTCGTCCTAGATTCTTCACAGATTCGGGTCAAGGCGCTGCTGAATCGGCCCTGCCGATAATGTTACCAAATCACATGTGCACATTGGCCATCCGAAGAGAAACATAAAATGTCCGCAAGCTAATTTCAACTTCATCTAACCACTGGGGGCTACTCGTTGATATGTTGGAGAGGAGCACGTTGATGTATTCAACGAGTAATCTGAAAAATCATCCGATGAAACTAATAGAATAAAAAACGGCTTGTGTCTTGAGTAGATAAAACTTTCCTTCACTCCCACTTGTATTACACTTTTATCCTCTTGGCAGAAGAAATGTTTCCGTTCTATCTTTGGAATATATGCTAACTTTCTGACAACACACTCACGCCCTACTTTCTTTGGGAGTTTGAATCAGGGTGGGTGCAGTGGGAGTTTCATAAAAAGCATTGCTTCAATAGAAAGCAAACCTATAAACCCATAATGGTGCAGAGCCTCTGATGCAGGTTCATTGATAACCATAAAACAAATGCTGGATGTGTTGTCAGTCTGTCAGAGCCTTACTTTACATTCCAGTTTAATTTATTAACCTCAGGGTACAGCAGAACAAAGAAGTGTATTTAAACTTAGTACACAGCATGTAAACAAGACACCTCATCCCAAATGTAATTTTCCCCTCATGTACTGTGAATACTGTTGTTGGCATCAATTTGCTTCATGGGAAGAGAAAGAAGGATGGCTCGCGGCCACGAAGGAGAATAACCAAACAACCAGACTGAGAGAAAAGAAGCGTCAAACTTAAAGTGTTAACAGTGTGAACAGAAGCATGTGATGTGAAAGCACGAGACGGATTAACTAAAAAAAAAAAGCGAGAAAATGGATGCCAGAGGGGAAAAAAAGGAGTTGTCTGGCACATCGTTTGGCAATAGAAGAGAAATCATTAGTGGACCATGTGGACAGTTTGGAGGCTTCATCAGCCCTCTGAGCACTTAGCTTCCAATTAGCTTGCCCTTTCCCCTCCTCTGTCAACCTCTACTGGTATCCTATCACTGCCAAATAATTATGGTTACAGACGTATTAAAACTGCTCTTATACTAACAGAATCCCAAATTGCCCCTACGGCCAGCAGCCATATGGGAACTATCTGGAGGCATATTGGGTGTCGTTCCTAAAGGTTCCACTGCATTGTTGCTTTCACACTCTCTCTCTCTCTCTGTTGTTGTTTTGGCCCTGGGTTTGCATGCTTAACTGCCTATATTTTATACATGGGATGTTTATGATTGCTCAACCATCCAAAGGCCAGCCAAAACAATGAACTAGAGATGGCTAGAAGCAGCTTGAAGGCTGCAAACTGAAAGCAGGCCTGCAGAATGGCTCTGCACCACAAGCCAACCTTTCACAGTCAATGCATTTTTTAGAGAGAGAGAGAGAGAGAGAGAGAGAGAGAGAGAGAGAGGGCTGCTGAAGGACGAGACAGGAAGAGAGTTTAGATTGAGATTTCCTGCCTCTCAGCGACTGGAGGACTAGTCGTCATTCATTTTGGGATCGGAGTGATCCAGAGGGCTCATAAACCCGAGAGAGGGAGTTCAGGTGGGCAGGTGCTGTGCAAGTGGTCCACTATAAGCGAGCATCAGTGAGTCGACATGAATGCGTGCAATAACATGGAGCCGGTTGACAGTAATGCAAAGTGGAGCGATGACTTGTCATGGACCTCAAACTGTGCATGCAAAATAGTCCGGGTGTCTTATTGTGATGCTGCATGAGTATTTTTAATAACATGTTCACCAGAGAGAAGAGAATACATCTGACATTAACAGCTCGGACGGGATGACTAGGATGGAGGATGATTCCCTCCAATCCCATGTAGCTGAAAGTGAAGCACTATTCATCACACAAACACTCTAACCATATGGCTGTCACTGCAGGGGGGAGAAAAACACTGGCAAGCATACAAACTGGAAAGAGTGCAGCAGAATTCACAGTCAGACGAATGCGGTGAGATTACATGAATGCAGTTACTGTAAAAATATATGCTTAGAATGTCAAAGTCAAATTGCAAGGAAAGACAAGGTTTAAATGTGGTTTCAGTATCCATCAAATAACCCAGCCCTATCACCAGCACCGCAGAAGAACACTAACACACTGGCACTTTATTATTAATCTGTTTTCACTACTTTGGGCCCATCGGTTTTGTTGAAGCATGCTATCAAAAATCAACTCACAGAGACTTGAAACTCACCACAGCTAATTCATCATGAAGCACGATACACATCTGCACTGCTTTTCATTCAAGTGACATCATTTCCCACAAGAGCTGAGGTTTGGAAACTCAACAGGGATTACAAATGGTTATCAGACATGAATGCTGAAAAAACGTGTCTGTTAACGGACTACAGAAAGGATTGTTCTGACTTCAGAGTCGAAGACAGCTTAAGCTACTAAACAGCGTATAAACGCACCGTTCCTCTGCATCATATTCAGCAACGTACCCTCACACAACGGCTCGCACGAAGTCTTCAGAAGAAGTTACTCCTCGTTTGTCGTGCATTTTCTTACAAAAGTCCAGCAACGTGTGTCAATTTCCGCTTGTTACATTCAAGCAGTCTTTTTCAAAGTAACTCAACTACTTGGTTAGGTTCAGAAAAAGACCGTGGTTTAGGTTAAAATAACTCCGGAAGTGGCGTTACTTATGTATGGAAGTTAAATGACCAATACATCAATGTTTACCCATCCATCCACCTCCACTCCTCACCGCCATGTGTGGGTTTTAGCAGGCTTTATCTTTATTGGTTCACGATTACTTGGATCACGTACGAAAACGATTTGGTGGGATATCTATGAATTACAGCACATGATATTTTCATAGGTACAGCTACAATCGCTGTGTAACAGCCTGAACTCAGGTGTGCGCTGGGAGCTGGAGGACCCGCATAATAGTTAGTAAACAAAAAGAACTCTGCACAGTAGTGTCGCTTTCACAAGAAAATGTCACACAGCTGATATCACGACGACGACGACTTTCTGCAGGAATTCTGTTGTGACAGAGCCAGAGTATGCAGAGGAGGACACAGCGATGAGAGCATCGTGAGACACTGCTGCTATATCATCGAACCAACCTGAAACCTCCCGGGCCTCTGGAACCAAGAGACGGCAGCTGGCGGTGCAGATGTAACACATGACAAAGTATCCATGACAGTGCTTTTGCTGCCATGAGTGGGACATTTTGGAAGCGCTGTCTGAGGGAGGCAGCGATGCGGTGGACGCACCAACGCGTGTGACAAAGCCGCCCCGCTTTATCTTGCAACACAGTAATGTTGACAAAGCTGTCCATCCGTCCTAGCAACAAACGCTTTGGCCAAAAAAAAAGTTGCGTGATTCATATATCACGATTTGTGGCCAGGACATCTGTCCTACTAACCGCTCCAGCTCAGAACTAAACAGAAGGAATGTATATCTCCGCCATGGAAATGAGTCCCAGGAGATAAATAAAAGGGATAAGGGTTATGAATGCAGATTTGTAATAAGGCTAATATGTTGAATATGGCTGAATGTTTTGAGAAAGGCACTAATGGAAGGTTTTAAGCAGATAGTAATTATGACATTTAACAATCATTCCAATCTCGGATCGTCATGTTTGGGCTTTGCCGAGAACTTTTTTTGAAAAATGGGACTCTCCGTACACTTCTTTCAAATTTCAAAGTCTTCAGTCTGAGTAATGTTTAATCTGCCAAAGAGGAGGAATGCCAACTCTCAAATGTGCAACCAAAGATCTTTGGCTGCGATTCCAGACTATTGTTTAATATGCATCGCCAAGTTGGGTTTTTGCAGATATCAACATGACACCGGTCTGTATATGTGCTCACTTGCACATTTGTGATCACACCCTATTAGTATTGAATGCTAACTACCACTCATGTTACCTGCATTTGAAGGTCCACAGGTCAGGCCAATGGGTGGAGCAGATCAGGAGACAGCATCCCGAAAAGCAGACAGAAGAGAGAAAAGAGACAATTAGCACCTAAACGGCAAAATGAATAAAACTTGGTAAGATCTCATACTATCCCTCACTCGACCAACATATTCAACATACAAGGACTATCGACTTGAAAAATATAAGAAACAACCATCATAGTCTATTTAGTAACACTTATTATTTTAGTTTATTTGCATAATGTGCATTGTGTGTCTGTCTCCTTCAAAATGAGTGACAGTGTGGCCCCCTTTAAATCAGGAAGCATGGCAAACATTGTACCTATCTACTGTATCTTATCTAAACTGCACAGGCTGCAATATGGGGTCCCCAAGGACCCTAATACATCGGTATTTAAAACTATTATCATTTAAAAAGCACCAATTAAAACAAAAACCAGTAAACAATGGCATGAAGTCGTTAAGAACAGATTGATTAATTAACAGAGTCGTGAAAAATTGTAATGATAGAATAAATAAGTATAACTTGGTAGGATGCGGGTAAATTGCATAAATGTGACAATAGTTAATATGGATTATGGGGACAGAAAAGCTGGTTCTATTGCAGTCCAGCCAAGCTGGCGTCTCTTTGTCTCTTCAGTTTCAGACTAATTAGCTGATTCCTCCTGTAGCAGCAGAGGCTGACAGGGTCTGGTCCACGCCAGGCTGAGATAGTGTGTGTGCCAGCTCAGTCTGGCATGGCAGCATGGGAGAGGCTATGCGGTCAGGCCTGAAATGAGGTGAAGAGAGCTCGAGCATATTAACAGATAGGCTGTGAACATCTTCATGCTTGACGACCAGGAAAATACAGAACTTATCATTTTGGACAAGATTGCATACATTCATTGAAAAATCTGAAGGCATGAAACAAGGTCAGCAAGATGAACTGAATCGTAGCCAATTTTTGTCAATGACTTGTTTATCGTCAACAGCAGTGTGTGTGTCTGTGTGTGCGGACGGATGAGTAATGAAAGTCGAGCTCAACTCTGGAATGCCTCCATTTCTGGTGAGGGGCTGAACACAAAAAAAAATACAACAACTGAAAAATGCACAACTCTCAAAGCCACTGCTCTCAGAGTGAAGGTGAACACAAACTCTGGAGACTGAATGACTTTGTCTTGAAGTGGAAAAGAGAGAATTGTGGGAGGAGGAGGACAAAGAGAGAGAGAGAGAGAGAGAGAGAGCACTATTACTAAAACCCACTGGTGCCGTTGCATTCATTGAGTTTGAAACTGTTTTTTGAAACTTGTCAGGAATATGGAATGGCGCAGAGAGGAGAAGACAGAGCACAACTATAAACACCCACTGGCAGTTCAGCATGCATAGCAAACATCTCTCCTTTTAAACCCTGCCAAGAGCAGAGGAACTACTCTCGCCTGAAAGCCTTGCATTCCTCCCCTTCACGTTACAGCAGGTGTGATGCATGAGTGTGTTTATGGATGTCTTTATATTTTCCAGTCGTCCGGCTGTCCGTCCGTCCGTCCGCACATATTCTCGTGTACGTGATATCTCGGAGGGTATTTCTTCAAATTTTGGCGGAAACTATACCACCTGGACTCAAAGTGAAGTTCTTCAAACTTTCCATTTGCATTCAAGGATGAACTGATTAGAAATAAGCGGTCAAAGATTAAAGGTCACTGTGACCTCACGTATGTCCCATTCTCGTGAATGCCTTGAGTGGATTTTAAGTCCACTCGGACTCAAGGATGAGCTGTTTCGTGGACCGCTTTGATGGTCAAAGGACACTGTGACCTCACACACAACAAATTGTTGGTCATAACTCAAGAATGCATGTGCTAATTATAATAACTACTCACGAATGTCCCATAGGATTAAATGATGAAGTGGTATTTTGCAGAGACATGGGTGTGAACCGCAACTGCACTGGTTGGCAAGAGGCATAAAACTGCAAAGGCCGTAATTCTCGTTTATGCATATTTCGGTGTGTTGTAAATGCGAGGCTATTAAGGGCTTTAAAGAGGTCTGCATATTTGAGCTGGAAATTTATTCATTTCTCGGTGGCTCAGATTGAAAACCTGCGTTAAATAACTGGCGGCAGAAGAATTGTTTGTGCAATCTTAGCGCATTAAGACCAAAGCCCGTATCCCAGCACGCAAACAAAGGGAAGTGAGAAATGGATTTTGTGTCCTCCAGAAGACAGGTCAGAAGTCACACACACACACACACACACACACACACACACACACTTTCCCAATGAAAGAAAAAACAACAACACAAACAACAACACAATGTGATTAACAGTCAGTGCTCTCCTCTGTCTGCTGGGACAGCACAGCATGGCATCTCTCCTGCTGTTTGTCTCTAAGCTGTTTTTATCTCTCTGGGCCTTGGTTCTCTGCCTCTCAGTCTAAGTCACCGCTTCTCTGCCATGTCCTCTATCCATCCTTACCCCAGTCTCTGCTCTTCTGTATCTCACACTCTATATTACATTTATAGCGGGGTGCCCAGCATTTCATCATACGGTTTCATCGTTTTATCTTCCTATACAACTCCGCACACCTCAAACACCGCCCCGTACATCCCTGCCCCGATGCTGTGGGTGGCTCAGTCTTGGTGATTTACGACTCAGCCACTTAAGTCGGGGGCTGAAACCAATTCACACGCAGTTGATAGCGGACAAAACCTTAACTGACAGAGCTTCTCCACGTCTCCTCCCCTCTCTTTTTTCCTCTTTGCTCCTTTTCCTTGTGGAGAGGTCAATAGATGGATGTACTAGTTGAGTTGAAATTATTTTGGGAGCGCCATGTAGTAAGGGCACGGAGAACAAAGTCTAGTCTTGAACTGGAGTAGAGATTACCATAAGCCTCGGCTCTCCTAGCTGCAGCTGCATTACTTCAATATTCCGAGGAACACTAGAAGTTGGTTAAGGCTCGACAACGTGTCTAATACTATTCATTTAAAAAGATGGAGTGGGGAATAAAGGAGCAGGTGGTAGAAGAAACGAAGGAAGATTAGGGAAAAGGGGAAGAGAGGTTGCCCTCAAGATAGATTGCCAGGGGCTGTGCAAAAAACAAAACAAATACATGCATTCATTTAAGCAACTAATCAAATATAATAAACCATCTGCGCGCATGCTCTTGGTGATAATGATGCATGGTTTTGATCAGGATGTGGAACAATAATTAAAGGCTGTGAGCACTATGAGCAGTACATGTTTTAAATGGATCACAGATCTAAAAACTGGTTAAATCCCACCAAACAGCTGTGATGGATCCTTTTTAAAAGCTCCATTAATCAGTCAAAAGCAGACGGCAGGACAGTGACAATGGCACGACTGGAGGAGATGGGGAGCTTTGTCCTCGTCTGAAGGACAGGAGATGGAGGTCAGTCTGTGTGCGGGTTGTTTCGTCGTGGAGTCGGGTGGAAAAAAGGCGAGAACCAACCGATGACAGGACACAAAAGAGCAGCTACAGTCCTCCGGCTCTGACAGAAGACAGGCTGGGACGGAGGACAGCTGTCCAGCTTTGCATCAGATATAAGAGAACATGTAAAAATATCAGAGGGCAGAACCAAGGACGAGACACTGAGGGGACACACATCATCGCTCTGGTTCACCGAGAGAACAAACAATGTGTTCTTTCACAAAAAAACATTTCTTAAGATGCACAAATCAACACTAGTTTGATTGACATTCCACGGAGGGCACACACACAATGTGGATTTAGGAAAATTAATAAATAACGGAGATGTCTGTTTTTGCAAATGAGCCCTTCACACTTCAAAGTTCACATGGCGTGAGGATGTGACCTTCATTTAAACCACGGGCTGCAGGGCGCCGGGCGCCATGAATTTAATTTGAATAGGAGTGTTCTGCTTTAATCAAGGGGACCCATATATGTCCAGATTTCAAATCCCCCCCCTGATAGAAGTAAAAGCCAATCTAATATCTATTATCGGGTGATTTAATGTTAATTTTCTCCACTATGAACAGCCATCAGCCCACCATCTGCTGGACTACAGTGTTGATCTGCTCGGCAGACGTGTTGTGGTCTAATAGAATCAGACAGGTGTGAGACACACAGGATGAAAACAGCTTCCGTGGCGGAGACGGGCGTTGTAATCATCCTGATTACAAACCACGAGGTCTCCGGTGGCACCCCCCCCCCCCCCCCCCCCACGACATTTCCCCCCCATTTACTGCAGCTATATGCACTATTTTTCATTTGATAATAGAACGCCTTAAAAAACGGTAAATCATTTTGGAAAAAAAAGCATTATAGTTGCATCCCGTTCATATATTTGTCTGAGGGGAAACAAAATGTGAAGATATTTTCAAAACCTAAAAGATTTATGGCCTTTGAGAAAACATCCGGGTCTGGAGCCACCCACCCACCCACCCACCACCACCACCACGTGCCCCTCAACAACATCAGCTAAGTTAAGTCAAGTCAACAACATGATGGGGGGGGGGGGACATAGTAAATCAGATCATCACAGATTAGTGGGCCGCATGGGGACCATTATGATAATCTATGTCCCACTCTTCTGCAGCAGCAGTGCTGTGTGAAGGGAGTGTAACATCATTTTTCTTCCCCACACAGGGCTGAAATGGTGTTAACCGTCCTGCACAGTCTGTGCCTCCCTGCCTTGTTATGAGCAGCATTTACAGTTTTTGAACTGGTGTCACAGTCAGACAAAGACTGCATCAGTGAACTATGGTCAGAACTATGGTATACAGTGTCTCTAATTCACTTCATTCTTAATGGTAATACTTGACTGTTTTCAGACTTCCTTAATGTTCCAGTGAAACAAAAGTCAGAGCGTCTTTAGCTTCCGTACTTTGACACATTTCACAGTTAAACAGAGAAGTTGAGGGGTGTACAGTTACAAGATGGATTTAAATCAAGTCCTTCGCATTTGATTTGACTACTATCAAGTGGGCGGGCTTAGAGTTTAGCGCATTACGGAGATCAGTTGGAGGAGGAGGCGGAGATGGAAGGGAAACTTCAACCAGCTCTGCTTCACTGCAGCATGGGCAATACATCCATGCCTCCAGCATCGAAGGTCCCACACTCACTTGATTGGATTATTTTTTTGTAAACGCCCCTGAGTGCCGGATGAATCAAACATTTGAAAGCATTGCAGCAGCTTTAGACGCTCTAACATCCGTTTCATTGTGACTTTAAGGCCACATTATGTGATCATCAGAAAGGAATGAACGGCGTAAGAACTCATCTCAGACCGGATGAGCAGCGTTTGACTGTGTGGCCTTTGATTATCAGAGTTGAGGCTGACACCAGAGGCTATCTGTCACTAACACACGGTGGGAGGTTTGAATACAGTTGTTTTTTTTACTTTTTTTTTTACATTGTATTTACAAGATTCCAACAAAGGGACTCTTTCAAAAATGCTTCACCGGTGTCTTTGTCCTCATCTTACCGATGAAACATGCCCTTAGTTGACACCAAGGATCACCTTAATTCCTCAATAATAATAGTAAGATTAATATTTTCCCGCAGCACAGCTTAATGTCTTACTAAGGATTGTGAAACAAACAAAAAAATGTTTAAGGTCAAGTGGCTTGTTTCACGCAATTAAGTTAATGTGATGAACGAACCGCCGTGGTCTTTAACACCTGAATCACATCGACCCACCACCATGGAGACAGGTAGATACAGCCTTTAACCCATCCTACATATTCAGGATGAAACGCTTTCATTGTTGGTTCATTGAAATAAAATCCCAATAACCAGAGCACAAGATGAGGCCTTGTTTCATACTCAACAATCCAAAACAATCCAAAAAACCAAACCGGCGCCCAGGCAGCTCACCTGGGAGAGCAACCCACAGCCGCATGTCGTCTCTCTCTCTCTCTCTCTCTCTCTCTCTCTCTCTCTCTCTCTCTCTCTCTCTCTCTCTCTCTCTCTCTCTCTCTCTCTCTCTCTCTCTCACTATTCAACAAATATGAATATTTATTAGCTGTGTATTTGGGAGGACTGATATGCAAACTCCTAAAAATAATAAGCTGTTTGAGGAAATTATGACTGACTTCCATCTTGATCAAATAAATATTCCATTTAATTTGACTTTCTAACAATGTAGTGATTTGCCACATTTGACTGGTTTTGCTATTTAATATGATTCACTGATGTGTCTATTAACTGACAAGCCGCTGTCAATAATCAACCAACTGTGCTGTCAAGATGGGTATTAAGATTCTGCTCATCATCATTTGTCAGATAAATAACTTTCATTGAAATTAGAACAGAACCTCAGCATCAGTATTAATAAACTCCGGAAAAAAAACCACGAGGCTAAAACTTTGGAAACAGGAAGCTTAAAGCTTTCATCCCTCAATCTTAATTTACTGCTGTCAGGAATTTGAAACGCTCCCATTTCGTCAAAACATATTAAATGTCATTTGAAAGTCAGTTTTCATAATTGTATCTGATTGTTCATATGCATATCAAGATCTGAGGAGCATTAGAATATTACCTGTCATGCCATTGACAGTATTAAAAATAGACTTTTAAATATGACGCTAGCAGTAATGAACTGAATTCCGTGAGACAATCAGATCATTTTTGCATAGAGGTGATGTAATATGAGTCTTTCCAGTAACGTACATGCATATGATATGAAGTCTAAGATGTGACTCAGTGTGCAGAAGCCTTTAAATCTTAATCTTTAAATAGTTTGGATTTCTTCTTCAACTCCTTCAGACTTTTCTCGCCGCATGAAAATGACACTAAAAGCACCGACGGTGGTGCGTTTTCATGCAAGGTCACAGGTGCAGGAGGCAGTCTTAGAGATAAGCATCTTTTTTTTAAAGGCAGCGCGGTTGTGCTTTAAAGCATAAATAAACACTTTCCAGCCAAGTGTCAGACATAACACTTTAACGGAGTGAGTAAGTGTTGGAGGTTAGACATCTTTTCCCTGTAGATGGTGCTCATAATAGTTAGTCCACATCATAACAGACTGTACAACAGATGCTAAAGAGTGTCAACAATGTGAGAAAGCAGTTATCTGTCGGATTCTTCAAGCCTCTCCGGGGCTAAACAAGCCAACGGGGCAACGAGACGAGGCTCTGCTCAACTTCAATTTGCGTCCTTCAGAAAGTTTTGATTGGGAGGTTTAAGTGATTGTGAGAAGGACTTGTTATGGACTGATGGAAACGCAGAGGCACTTCACGGTCATGTCTGCCAGCAGACAAACACTCATCGGAGGGCCTCTTCACCTCGCTGTGACAAAGAGACGCGGTCCAGTTCAGCCTCAATTGGGCCCGATGAACAATTCTGAGGAACAAATTACCGTGTGTGATTGAAGTAGACCCAATGGTGTTACAAAGTCCCTCACACGCTTAATAATGATGGATTTACTGACAAGTTTGGGGATTTTAAAAGGGAAAAAGTCTAAATGAAAGTCCATTTTACATTACAAACAACATTTGAGATGGTGTTTGGTAATGTCCATAATGGTTAAACGGTGATGAGTCAGTTCTGTTATGCTGCTGGGACCTTTGATAGCTTTAACAAGGTTAACACACACACACACACACACTACACACACACACACACACACCTGTGAAATGATCCTTTCATTTTGGAAACCCTCATTGGACTCAACTGCATTTTTAAATGTGTGTTATCAACCTGTACCATAAAATGGTATTTTCACACATTCTTACAAGTTGTGTCCTCATAATGAAAAAGACAAAAAAAGACATTAGGTTTTTGCAGTTTTGAAAATCACGGAGCACAGTATGAATATTGGATGTAAAAGAGACGCTGACGGGGGACCAGCTTCGTGTGCCGTGGCCTCACTAGTGAGGGACAGTTAGTTCAAATCCGGCTGCTGCAACACAAAAACTATAAGAACTAGGAAATGTGTAATTATATATAATATACGTCATACTCTGTGGCAATTTGTTAACTCTCACATTTTCAAATTAGTTAGGCCTAACCACATAGACTCGGGCTGTCAATCACAAACACACATGACATCTGTGTTCAAGAGAAAACCACTGACATGGCCACCTCTGACAACTGCATCCTTGTAAATTGTATATGATTAACATAAGACCTGCATCTACAGATGACTTGAATCTTCCCGAGGAGACTTGTCGACAATGACGTTTGCTTTTATTGTTACTGTTTTTACCATATAAAGTGCCTTTAAGTACCTTTTTAAAGAGCTATACAAATATTATGATTATTATTCGTGTCTTCCCGTCTTTCCACTGATTATGGAGGATGAGTAGCAAACCCACTGGGATCTGAATGTTGCTGAAGAGAGTAGCAACAGTTTATTCCTTCTCTTTCCTGTTCTCTCTGTGTCCTGGTGGACATCATTTGGCAGCACTTACCTATAACACAAAAAAAGAGAAAAGAAAGCAGAAGCATCAGACCAAAACGATGCACTGGGTGTGTAACGAAGAGTTCAGTCTTTTCATGTAAATATAGAATGCGTACAGCATTGATGTTTGGCCCCCCCCCGGGGGAAGCTAGACAGTGAACAGTAGGCGCTACAGGTGGATGCTTGTGGTGGCTTTTGAAATGTGCAGACGCCTTAAATATGCCGTGGAGATTAAAAAGGGTGACGCCATGTTCCCTTACGCTGCACTTCAACATTAAACAAATGTAATTCTATTAAAATAAACTGCATTGGACAGGGAAAGCTTTTTCTATTCAGTTTAAATGTCAAACAATGAGCAGACTAGACATCCCTAACAACAAAAAAGTTTTTAAAAACTTGAATATCTTATGACATTATAAGCTAAAACCACGTCTTTGTGTTTACATGCCAGCTTGACCATGCTCCTACAGACACCACAAGGTTTTGCAAAAGAACTGAACATCCTACTGGGAACAGAACAAACATAATCTCTTCATGGCCGCTGATCTATATCTAAGACCATTGTAAAGTCATAGGGAAAAGATAAGGATGTAATTTAGCTCCATCAAAGTTCATCTAATGACACTGGCACAGTGAGGAAATGGGTGGATCTCAATAATCTGAACCGAGAGCGATAAATGAGCAATTTTCTATAATTTTTTAGCCGAGTGCACAAGGAAAATGGCAGACAAAGCATTAATTTCACAGTTCAGTCTCCATGTATTCTTTTATCGCTTTCAGGAAACGGTTCACCAGACGCAGACAGAGTTGTTAGACTCGCAGTGATACTTTGATCTGCTCATCAAAATACATCGGAGCCACTCGTTGGGTCGCTGCTATGTATTCAGTCGATCACAGCGGTGTAGTAAATGAGGAACGGTGAGAGACGTCGGGTTTTTTTAATTCAAAAAGACAGAAAATGGAGAAAAAAACCGGTGAAACTGTCACCATTTAATAATGTTTAATGCATGATTTATTGAGGGGCTGACCAATAGTGGCACGGCGTACTCTAAAAAAAAGCCGATATTCTTTCTGTGTAATTAGAGCACAGAGAGAACATTTCTCTGCAGCTCCTAAGATATAAAGATTTCAAGATGATTGAGGAGCTACAAGAGTTGGTGACATTCACCCAGAACCTGCACTTTCAACAGTCCCCACCCACCCACCCGGCCAGCCCTTCGGAGTGGAGTGCCAATGTTCGGTCAGAGCAGCACATAAAAGCCCGGCGCCCAATTTGCATTTAGAGAGCATTGTGGCTGATTTTCTTTGGGAGAGAAAAAGCCACAAAGTCATTTTACCTCCTGAACTCTGTCACCGAGTGTCCCCTACGGGGCGAACGTCGACCCGGAGGGTTTCACTGAGATGACAGACGCTGGGCCCCGGACAACTAAACTCATGTCAAGCCTGTCGACAGCCATGACACAGAGAAATCAGTTTTCACCTCACATACACTCCAATATAATTACACGTCATTAACGAGGTAGAGGGATTCAGACGTGTCGGAATGGAAAGAGGTTTCCAGCAAAAAAAAGCGCGAGGGGGGGGGGGTCGAGATAGCGGTTAAGGGGTCATGGCAGATAAGCGCGCTGCAGTAAGTTGTACTTTGTGAAGCAGAAGGACTTTTACAGAGAAAGATATGTATGCTTATTTGGAATTTGGCAGGATTCCAACCTTTAACTGACAATTACGCAAAGTACATTAGCCTCCCAAAGTAACCAGTCTCCACTTTAATTCAGATTTAGCTGAAGCATGAAATTGCAAGACAAGGTTAGAGGAGATAATAAAAGAAATGTTGATTGACTCAACAACGTTAAAGACTTCATAGTCAGCTGACGTTGCCTGTGTGAATAGCGACGGTGATTTTCTCAACAACTTTTTGATGGGTTGCAATGAAATGTGGTGCAGACATTTACAAACTGTAATAACTTTAGTGATCCGCTAGCAATTCAGCTCATCCTCGGAACATTTATATTGTTCACTAGTCTGGTTTACAACCACCTGAGCCACCAAGCGGACTCTGGTGCCGTTTGTTGATGAAAAGTAACGAATTCACAACAGGATTTTATGATTGCAGATGTGTGATTTAAGCAGGAATTTAAAAGCTTAACTACTAATAAATCCTTCTGCTGATCGCAAAATCTGTCAAGGAAGCAAGCTTATTGATCGGTATTTAAGGCCAGTTGTATAAGCATGTTAGTGTGGATATTTTCCCTGATTAAGAGGTCAAAAGCTGTAAAAACAGTTTTTTATCCAACTCTGTACTTTGTCGGTTCATTAATCAGATGCATCAAAGTTCTGCATAAACTTCTGACAGTCACAAGAATTTCATTTCCCCACACGGGTGCTCATGATGATGCAGGACGACAACTGCCAACACTGCCAAATCAACGAGTTACCTGTCAGTCTGTAGAACGTTTACTCCTCTGGGTTTGTTTGTCAAAAGGAACTGGACCTGAGCTAAAATGCAACAATGCATCATTTTGTTTCCTTGGTTCAGACCAAATGAACAGAACTGCTGTTGTGAAAGCACCCTTGGTCTTATTGATCACTACATTGTAGTCGTACTGTATCTATAAATCGCTTTGGAGTTTCACACACAGTTGCCTTTAGATTACGTACGCATAGCTAAAACTAACGCAGTCTAACAACCACACAATACATTCACCACAGTTATACTGAAACTGTTGATTCTTTGTTCACACTCATATTTTGTTGTCGTTTGCAGTGCAGTGGGATTGTGTTAAGTTATACTGAGAGATGTAGCTAATATTGTGTCCACCTCTTCTTTTATAGACCATCCATCATGTCCCTAAATTGTTCAAGAAGGAGAATAATGCATAACGAGATACACTGACTCAACAATCGAAACAGCTGCCTGATAATTACCGGACTTTAATAAACTTCTACAACAGCCTGTCACGTTGCTAGAAAGTCGTGACTTTACCTTAACCTCAACCTGATATTTAACAGAAGATTGTTTCTCAGTATCACACCAGAATATGGAAGCAGCTGTGACTATATTACTAACTCGAGTCACCTAAAATGAGCTTCATCGGCTCTAGTATTTGAACCCAAAGAACCGCGGGCATCCCCCAGGAATGATGGGATACATGTGATGCAACTATCTTGCTATTGAAGCCAATCCTTCCCTATTGTACAAATGAGTTAATGATCTCTGCAGCCGCAGCCTGCATAATCAACCTCGGCCTTTTATTGTCTCTTTGAGAGAAGCGCAGGTTGAGTTAGTTAAGTTCTACGCCATTAATCCTCGAGGGGGAAACTCGTCGTCTGAATTTGACCTTTCCAAACTATTAAGCAGCATTTGGGAAAAACCACGTGGTGCTCCACTTATAAAGCATTGGTCAAGGCAGTGGCAGGAGCATTTCTAATAGCCAACAACACGGCTTGATAAATGAGGGTTCTCTCTCCGCGTTACTCGGTTGCACGGTGTACTGCTGCACACTGCGTCTGTGATTTATTGTTGGTTACACAAGTATAAGATAATCACATGAGAGTGATAAATGCTTGTGACAAATACATGGCTGTATAATTGAACTTCTTTTTGATCCGGCATTGACGTGCTGCGGTTTCATCAGTGCAGGTATAGAGCCAGACAGAGCTGCTGGATGTGATGCGTCAACCCACCAGTAAATAAAATGTGGGTGCCTTGAGTGACAGCTTCAAATTGAAACAGTGCCACGATAACTGTATTGCACTATGCATATATGCGTGTAGACATTTGGAAACAGTTTGACATCTCGTATCTAGAGTATTCCTGACAGGTCTATGTTGTGTTCACTGTGTACTGGCATCCTAGTGTGCTGCTCATTTATACTTTAACAAATTAGCACCAATCAACATTTCTTGGGAAGATAAAAACCAATCTACGAGTAACGAGCAGACAGCTTCTCTTTTACAAGCAATCTGCACATGTGCAATCGTCAAGAGTACGTTTTGCCTCCGAGGAGTTTTAGCTGCTCGTAACTGGCATTCATGCTGCTCTGCTAGGCTATCCAACAGTGTTGACTTGGAAGTACTCTACGATGAATCCTGGCTCCTTCAGCGGAACTAATATAGGACGTTTTGGATAATCACTGGTTATCTCAAAAGCATTCAACAGAGTATTAAGCAGTCGAATGACTAACAGCGTGAGTTGGGAAAAAATGTGTCACATTGTATTCAAATGTGTTTGTACATGGAGGTGAGTCAATGTAACGGTATTATTGTGAGGCACTACATACAACAGAGCTCATTCTGTGTGACCTGCGGAATAATGCATTGTTTGCATTACTTCATACTATAGGAAAATATCAGCCTCTCTTTTTATCATTGAAAGTCTGTATATTTAGTGGTGAACTGTGCAGAGCTTGCAGAACACTGACAGCTGGCAGCTTGTGACCTTCCAGCAAGCCGAATGACCATACAACTCAGAGCAAACAGCCTGTTATTACACACCAACCAGTGGCAATCGGTGTGCAATGTTTAAGTATTCACTTAGAGTGTGTGTGTGTGTGTGTGTGTGTGTGTGTGTGTGTGTGTGTGTGTGTGTGTGGTGGATGGCCATTGAAGCTTTGGTGAATCAGCTCTGAAAATGAAGCTGTATTAGCTTACCATTAGCTGTAAGATCCTTCACACTCCATTATTCAAGGTTTTTGATATCAACATGTATTCAAATGACTCAATGACATTGCAGAGGGTTGCCAGTAGTGCCTAAACCGGGAACAGTGAAGTCCCAGTCTGGAGCTCTCTCCATATTTGCTGTTGCTTATTTCGACTGTTCGAGTGTTTTCTTTATATGAGCTCTATGTGGGTAAATAGTGCTCAAGAAAATGTGTGCTTTTAATAGAGCCATTTGGTAAATGATTATATGACAAAGTATTTACATATATAAAAAATATACAGCTGAAGTGCATGGCCATACACAATGTGCATCCTCTCCTCAAAGATAGACTACACAACAAATCAAGTGAACAATATAAGAAACATAACACCCTTCTTCAGTTTTAATACATTGCAATGAGAGCGTAATTGCTGCGTTACCACCTTGAAACCACAAAAGGAAAGGGAGGGAGAGAGGGAGGGGGAGAGAGAGAGAGGGAGAGAGAGAGGGAGAGAGGGAGAGAGGGAGAGAGGGAGAGAGGGAGAGAGGGAGAGAAGGACACAAATAATTGATATTCCAGCCTGGTGTCTTTTGTGAACCAATGTAGAAAATGTTGGCAGACTAAAAAAAGATGTCGGTCTTCCAAGGTGAAAGCCGAATGGAAGATGACAACTAAAGCAGAAGAGAAATGGGTAACAAGGCTTTCATGTGGCCCGACTGCAGAGAAAGACAATAACCTGATGCGCGGTTCCCTTCTCTCTGCCTTCATTTAATACATGGACCACAGTGTCCCAGCACCTCCCTCCCACACACAGACACTGATTGATAGGCGATTAATTAATAGGGCATGCTGCGGTTCAGACAACAGAGGGAAATATATCTTTTGGTAATTGATTAGCATTGTACACGTCAAGGTAGTGAAGACATTATGATACACTGCATTAATAAACAATACATAAATGGTCTCAACACCAGGCACATAGCAGTGAATATGCTGATTAACCTGTCTCTTAGCATTTAACTGAACAAAAAGCTTTTTTGCCAAATCAGCTTGTATGTCATTAATCTTGAATAAATGGGAGTCAGGGAATCGGCTATGCTTCAGAAACTCTGTCCCACTCACCTTCAGTTAATGGCACTTTGCTGTGATGAATAAGGATGTTAAGAATAGAAGAGAGACATCTTGAATTTATCAACCAGTCTCCTCTTTGTTGGCATTTTCAACGCAAAGGACAGAGGACCCATTGTTCCTCTCCTCGTCCCACCCGAATGTCTCCTTCCCTCTTCCTATACTCACTCGGGTTGTTCGGGGTTGTTTTTCTTGCCTCTGTTTTGCCTCTTTTCTCATTTTCTTTAATCACTCTTTATCTTTTCTCAACCAATCGTCTCCGTCTACCTCCCCTCTGGCTTTCTTTTATCAGGTCTAAACCACATTTACACCACAATACTTATTCAAGGGGACCATTTTCTCTTCAGATGCCAAGCTTTTGTCAAATAAAAGCACTTGTTCAAAATCAATTTCCACTACTTTCTCCCTATCCTCCATTCATGCAGGTCTTTTCTTCCTCTCGACTCATTGTTTTCTGCTCTAAGTGATAAGGAAAATAGATTCAGCTCCTTTCAGAGGATTGGAGCAGGACATAGCTTCTATGACGAACGCTGTGGCCCATCTGATGGGAATCTGAACAACTGCTCAGTGCATTGTGTTGTAGGTGAATGTATTATTATCATTATTATTTTCACAACAAAAAGATAAGAGTGACTGATTCCTCTTGAGGTGGCAGGATGCATCCGTACTGATTGTGTGACTCTATGGGTTTGGTTCTATTTACAGTCTTGTGACTTTCCCATATATAACATTGTGCTGAGATGAATAATGAACATTGTAATGCTACCAGCATGCACTGCAGTATTATGAGTGCATTGTGTATCTATGGAGTAAGTAAATGTAATTAATGTAGGTAAACGCCAAGAAACAATGATACAACTGACACTCGACTGTTTTAATTTGTTGCTATTTTAACGACATTTGCTTTCAGTACTTTCTAATTAACTGACACTTCGACTGCTTTCGAGGCTTCAATATAAAAGATGCACCGAACGATCGGCAGACGATTGAAACGGGAGGTTTTTCAGATGATCAGCCGTAACGGATGACCGGCCGGTCGGTCTGATGTTTCCTGTCAGATTTACACTCATCATGTGCCGCAGGATATGTTTACGTCAGCACACATCGCAGCCACGCTCAACATATCGCTGGAGTGGAAGTTCCCTGCCGCCATTGAAAACAGAAAGCTCGCAATTTGTCACAACTGCAAATCCAAAAAAAAGCCATAAATGAACAAACCTTAAAACATTTGGGACAACCTGACTTAATCAGGTTGTATTGTAATTCATTCTTATGCATGCTGCTCAGAGTTATTGCAGTGACCGGCTCGTCTCTGCTCTACTCAGTACAAAATTGAATTTGGCAAAGGTCAATTATAACGGTGTGATGATGGCAAGAAACTTGATTGAATGCAGTTGTTTGAAGTTGTTTTCCCAGCAATATAAAATAGATAATAGAGAGATAATTATGACCTGTTTAACTTCCGAATACTATCTCTAAGCAGATAATATTAATTAATTGAAATTACTTTTTCCAATCAAAGCAAATATCTAACTAAAATGAATTAGATGAAATGTATTTCCAAATCTTTTGAATTGTGGGTTTTTATTCAAATAACCACTATAGATGACAATACCAAAGTAAAAAGGTAAACATTGAGATCATATTACTGTTTCCACTAACTTTCAGTATTGGGAATCGGAATGGTCCAAGAAAATTGCATCTCAGCTGCTTTCATCTCTTACTCTTTACTGTTGTCTTCAGCTAATATTCCACTGCTTTCATCATTAACACTGCAACTGATTTGAAGTGTTTTTTTTTGTATTTTACAATCCCACATATACTTCTGTCCCGTTCAGTGCATCAACTTCAACTGGCACTGATGACTTTAACTCATCTAACATGCACACAATTGCATCTGTTCACTGATTCCTGGCGCCTTTTGTTGCTTTACAGATGTAGTGCTAAGCAAACTTCATTTAGACTTACCGTACATTCATTATTTCAATAACATATTAAAAACGTATTGAGCATTACTGTCACGATTTATGTTTTGATTTAGTTATTTATTCTGTTTTATTGAGATGTTTCATGTGTCTTGCACTTTATTTCCTGCCTTTGTCTGCCCGTCCCCTAATTAGACACTGCTGCTGTTCAATCACCTGCACCTCCTCAGTCTGCTTCACTTTCTGCCCCCGTCTGTTCCTCTCGTGATTGTCTGCCCCGCCCTTAATTGAAACCTGCTGTGTCTAATCACCTGCACCGTCCCTGTGTATTTAAACCCCGTGTGTCCCTCGGCTCAGTGTTCGGTCGTCTGCCTGCCATTTCCTCCCGGTACGTTTCGTGTCTGCTCCCCTTTGTCGTGTTTCTTTGGATGTTTTATTTTCATGGACTTGTGATTCACACGTTTTTTGCGTTGAATACATTTTTGTCACAATTAAACCCGCAATTATCCGACCCTCCGTTTCCCCGTGTCTCCCTGCATTTGGGTCCAGCCCTTTTTTATTTTCTGCAAAAACCTTACAATTACCTTCTATTGTTTAATTACTGTTCAGTGTTCCCACAGAATAAAACAAGGTGACACCTTGAAAATAAAACCATGCCAGGTTTGTTCCAATGTTGTTATTCAATTTGCACCAATGCCTCATAATTGCGTTCTCGTTTGGTAAGACGTGTCTCTGACCGCCTGGAACCATTATCCTGGCTAAGAGATTGTATTTCCTGTTCCTGGGAACATGAGGCGTCTCTCCCTGTGGGGGACATCAAGGCAGACGGATCCACACAGAAGACCACGCAGCTCTCTTTCTTCTCACATGTTCCCTCTTGAGAAATGCCATCCTCACCTCACTCCCTCGGTGCCTGTCTTTGGTTTTTTTTTGAGTTCCATGTTTTCTTCCCTCTCTGAGAGCGATACTCGCCGCTCTACCAGCACCTAATCTCGTTTTCTCTCCTCTGCTCCTACGAGACCGTCACTTCTACCCCACAATTACAAACCCCCCCCCCCCCCCCCCCCCACCACACACCCTTTGTCTGCTTCATACGCTACAGCCTCTTTTGTTGCAGCGACATCCTTCAGAGAACAGTGTGACATCAGTGTAAGTACTGTAGAGAACTCTTATATCCCTATGCCAACAACATAAGAGATGTAATGTGACCACAGCTGAGATTTGCATGTCTTCTCTGACAGACTATGATGAACATTGACGTTATTGATTGGCACCTCTTTCGTCCACGTGTCCCTTGTCTCAAAGACTTGACCCGTAAAGGACTCACATTTCAGACCTGGAAGATTCTTCCTGTGCTGCTGTCTGCCCTCCCTCACCTCCCTGCTATTTCTACTCCTCCCGTCTCAAAATGATATTGTGTCATTCCAATTCACATTATTCAAATGCCTTCATAAATATTGATGAGGAGTTCGGAGATAGGAAGGAGTGAAGTGTGAGGGAGGCCAGTGGAGGCTTTCTACTCCCACATCCCTGGTCATGGAAATGATGCGATGCAATGTCTGAATAGCAATCATTTGCTGCAAATGAGCGCGAGCAAGACAGACGGAGGCAGAGAAAGAAGCAGAGGGAGTTTTAATTGGCAGTCGCCCACATTTAGCCAAATCCCCACTTCTCCTCCGAAATTAGTTTCAGCCATTTAAAAGCTCTAAACAAATCGTGCGTGTGTGTGTGTGTGCACATTAACGCAGCCCGGAAACGGGTACTGTAGCACATGAAGCTAAGACTTTACAGCCAATGCTAGAGATGCAGCTGCTGTTGAGCAAGGGGTTCTTTTTGGAGTTTATTTAGTAACACTCTCACGTTACAAGTCTGATAAAGAGACAGGCTGACATTTGAATGTCTGGATGTTTGTTCTCTGTGGTGCAGTTGGTTTCACCAGATCAAGTATGTATTTACTATATATAAATTGTGGGTAAAATGATCTGTCTGGAATCTCGAGGAGGAAACGTGTATCGTGTTCCCAAAGTGTGTATTCTGTCTTTGGTTCACTCTGCATCTGCAGCATTTTCTCATACATCAGTTAACTCGACTGATTCCATCAGAACCTCACCACGATCAATAATTCTACCCACTCCTGAAATTGAGTCATGCAGATAGTTCTGGTTGTATTCTGCCAGCATCCCACTACAATGGAGGTCAATGAACCTTTGTCTGTTTTTGGGATGAATTAACTCTTCACTTTTGAACTTAACTTACGTCTCTTGCTATTTTTTATTTCATTATCCAGGCTGAACTAACCAACCATGTCTCTGGAAAAAAAAAAAAAAGGAATTGATTTATGATGACATCATCTCTTCTCAGACTTTAGGAAGCTTACTCCAGAGCCACAGCTCTAAACTTGCTTAGTAGTACTCCTCATGATGAGAAAACAGTACTTGATGGGCTCTGTGTTCACGGAGGCAAGACGAACAGCGTCAGCAGCGTTCCGACACTTTCGTACTGACATAAAATTGGCTTTGGTTAGTCTATGGGGGGGTTTTAGTGCCCAGTGCAGAGTTGGGAACAGAGGCTTAAACAGGTAGGAGGTTCCAAATGAGGTAGCACAAAGGGTCTATTCTAAGAATGACTCAGCCGTCACTTTGTTTATTTTGTCAACAACTGCAAACACAATTCTTGTAAAAAAAGATGCCTGAAACGAAAAAAAAACCAAATATTTAACTAAACAGCCTCGAACGCAGGAGCTGTGTTTGAATTGGCATCAAAAGTGAATGTGTAGTGTGGGATGTGTAGTGTGGGGGGTGTAGTGTGGGGGGTGTAGTGTGGGAGGACAGGTGGCACCTTGCATAGTAGTCCCTGCCATCTGTGTATGAATGGGTATGAATGGGTGAATGACACGTAGTGCAAAAGTGCTTTGAGTGGTTGGAAGACTAGAAAAGTACTATACAAGTAAAAATACCAAAATCATTTACCAAAGCAGGAATGTTGCGGTAAAGCAGTCTGCATTGATCTAATGAATGTGAACTTCTCCGACAGCTAAGTAATACTGTATGAAGAAGTTGTCCTTTCTTAAAGAAGTTCTGCACAAGAGTTCCGTGTCATTGAGCACAGCCGTACACCTCGTTTACCTTCATTAAGTCACAGTCAAATGAAACCAGGCTGCTACAAAACACCTTTACAGACATCGGGTGGGTATTTTAGAACTCAGTATTGTGACAGTTGAGGTGGGACACGTGTCTGGATATCACAGCTCATGCAGCACGTGCATCATGGCCTCTTTTCCTGATAAAAAAGATCATATAGCCGACATGGCTTCACCCTGTCGTCATGTGCTCTCTAGTCAACTCTCGTCAATCAGAATTCAGAGTGCGCAGCCTCAGAGCTAAACATAACCATCCATATCACACTGAAATGGATTGCAGTTAATTGGTCATTATTTAATTAGTGATAAATGCAATCACAGTTGATTAAATAATGATAATAATCATGTTAGGAACAAACAGTTCCGTTGCTTCAAATCCCCATTAATCTCCCCACGCAGATTTACAGGCATTGCTGCAACCGCGAGAAGAAGCGTGTATGTGTGTGTGTGTGTGTGTGTGTGTGTGGCTAACAGTTTACACAACCCAAACACACACATAGAGTCCATGCTGCGTTCTGACTATTTCCCCATTTCCCTGATGGTTGTTTCCAAATAGAAATGCTGCATGAAATTAGTGGAACCAATGAATTAGACCATTTGGCAACATTAACCTCCTGAAATGCTTGGAGAGGAAAATGTTGTTCTTACTGAGAGGCCTACACCTATGTGAAAACAAACACTGCTTGATGCTTGATTCCGAGATGAATGCATTGCTGTGGAAATGTGCCTGTGATGCTGGATATTCTCAGTGGGGAAGATGCAACTAATGAAACAAAGTCACCAGAGGCGGAAACCTGCAGGAGGTTTGGTTGTTTTGTTTCATTTTAACTTCGTTAAACATTCATAAGCCTGCTGTGAAAATGTCAGTGAAGACTTCCTCTTGAAGCCCAACATCTAAGGGAAATATAACACGTTTCCTGATCACTTGCACCATTTAGAATTTAAAAACAATCTCTTTTTTTTCAGATCACAATACATCAATTATCTTACTAAAATGGAGTCTATGTCTGCATGTCTGTCTTTTGATTTTCCCGACAACCGTTCATCCGATTGACGTCACTCTTGGCGGGTGTATTGCTGAGGACAGTGTGTTGCGTGAGGTATTTGGATCTACGCAACACACTTATCAGTGGTGCTTCATGTACACACTGTGCAGTTTATAGAGAGGGGAGCCCTATTATCGGTTACACCGCCAAACAGCATACAGGTTACCGTACTGAGAAACAAAGTCAATATCCATTGACATCCATGTTAAAATGCCCAACTTTACAGCAGAAATAAGCATGTTTACAGCATGGGACACAATTAGTTATGGTCTCTATAGTTTATTTTAATTATAATAATAATTTAAGCTTAATGTAGGACATAATTAGGGTGTGGCCGCTTTGAGTGACAGGTGGGTTCGATACCAGTGCCAAGATGGCGACGGCCGGTCCCACCCATTTTGAGCTTCACAACAGCTCAGCAGAAACCAGAGGTCACCTCACGGAGACTACTTCCATATCTTAGACGGTCTATTCTGTTACAGCCGGGTACAGGTACAATATTGTATTCCTTTATCACTGACTGCTCTTGTAGTTCCCTTTGAAACTGTTTTTGTGTCTCTTCTTAGAGAGCAGAAGTGTTTCATCTCAAATGCCCAAATCACCATACAGCTAACCAACTGTCAGACCATAACTGTATCATAACTGCTGTCTCCGTCACATTATAGACTGCTATACCGACATACTGTGGAAGTGCCTCGGAGATCAATATTCCTCTAATAGCTCATTGCTTTGTGTGTGTTCTACTTCTGGGCACAATGCCAGCTCGATATCAGACCAGTGTAGCAAACTGGCTGGCAGTGATCACAGCAATACCAACGTCCTACTCAAACAGTCCTCAGATTAGGGAGCGAGCTCGCAAAAACAACAAAAAACAATCAATGCTGAAAATTGCTTAAACTCAGGAAACGAACAGCAGTCTTCTGTGTTAGATTCCGATGTTTTGCAGATCCATCCCGACCTCGTCCATACGCAGACTTAGTCAGTTTTACAATATTGTGACACTGTTACTGTCGTTTTTTGGGGGCACTTGCTGCAGATGCTGCCATTGTTTTTGGGAGGACACAGCAGTATAAGAACGTCACACTACTAACACGGAGTACTAATACTATTGATTTTGTTTTCCCCCAGAAAGACGGGCTTGCCTGTTTATAGTTCAAATGTGATTTTATTTCTATTAGAGTGACAAAGGTAAAGTGCACGGAACATGTCATTCATGGCTGCTCTTCACACGCAGCTGCTTGTGAATGGACAGTTTAGATCGAACGTAATCATCCTTGGGTTTATTTGGTTTGGGTCTGACTACCTTCTGATCTGTTTTTCATCTAGTCCAAACCTGTGGAAGCCACTCTAGTTAAATGTGCACCTTCCTGTACATCAGAATATAAAATAGTGTGGCTCAAAATGCTCTCTTTGTGTTATATTTTAGCTATAAGTCTCCTGAAGTCGAGTGAATTTCAGACCCAGGGACAGAGCCCACCAAGGCTTTGAGTAAATTTGGATTTTCCCCAATTTTAGATTTAGTGGTTGTCAAATTACCTAAAAGACTGCGTGTGATTTGTGTTTTCAGCGAGTGCAGAAGGTTAGGTTTTGACTTGGATTTATTTCATCCTTACTTTGGTTTTTGGGCATGCTTTATAATGACCAATTAGCTTTATGGAATGCTGGATGGCTGTGGGTCTGCGGCAGATGCATAAAATCAGCATACAGTCGGCTGTGCTTTTAATACTTCTCTCTTGCTAGTCTAGCTAATGCCGTCCGCATGGCGTAGGGAGCTGTAGCCACTTGTCCGGGGAGTCTTTATTTATTAAGCACTCAGCCACTGTGTAAGAGCTTCCATGCTTGAGTGCAGAATGTCCCTTGCCTACCAATTAATTTGAACTGTAAACAGGGAGAGATGAACGACACTTTGACACAGTGGATTCATGATGCAATGCCTAATTATTCAATGTGCTATATTCACTATGAGGATATCCAACCTGCAGGGGCACAACCTCTCTTTTTTTGTATCTGCATGGTGGAACAACAATATCTAACGAGGCTCACCTGAACAAAGTTAACAGTCGGTGCTTTACAGAATGTGTTGCTACGGTTGTACATTTCCGACACTTATCATCTCATACTCCTGCATGATATTTCCAAACCTGTGCTTGCTCAAACGAGTAGGTGGCTTAACTTAAAATGCAAATTGTGCCACCTCTGGATATTCACCATGACGATGAATGGCAACATAATGGTCACGTAATTGGTTTGGATTTTCACATTACATCGAAGCTCTTTTTTATCCCCAGGAGGGGATCTATTCAATTCAATTCAATTTATTTGTATAACCCAAAAAAGACAAATCCCATTTTTGCCTCAGAGGGCTTTACAATCTGTAGAGCATACGACACCCTCTGTTCCTTAGACCATCGCGTCACAAAAAGGAAAAACTCCTCAAAAAAACCTTTAACAGGGAAACAAGAGAGAAAGAATCCTCAGAGAGGAGCAACAGAGGAGGGACCTGTTTCCTTTGAGATCTGTGGCAAAGAATGTTTTCAGCATACGTACATTCATTTCTTTATGTGAGACACACAACCCTTCATGTTTTCAAATTACTGAGCTGCGTGTGTAAGTCACTGAATCCAACCTTATATGATCTTAATAACTGTCTTATTGGCTAAAATGTACTGTAACCAACACATAGCAAGTGTTAACTTGGCTTGAAAAAGAACTCTGTGGGGGGAGTGAGTAGAGATATGTATACATTATATATGTTACTGCAGTGCTTATGGATGCTCTTTTTAATTGCTGCCTACCTTGTGAACAGAAATGAATTAGTTTGACACCGTCTCCTGTCAATATTCATATATATATATATATATATATATATATATATATATATATACAGTATATATGTATTGCATATTTATACTCCATCTGCCTACATACATCAATAATTGACCGTCAGATGGATGAAAGGCTAAATGGAGCTGTATGGATTCATCCATGATATAGATACAGATCCACCTTTAAAATAGAAATAGAAATGTATTGAACTAATTGCATTGAAACAGTGTCACAATAAACCAGACTATCTGTGCAATTGTACAAGACCAGTATAGGTCCTAAACGCAAACTACAAGCATTCTTTTGCAGCAGAGATGCTGCTTGTATAACAACATGGTTAATGTTAATTTAATTATGTATTTTAAGCAAAATGTGTGCTCTGCTCTCCCCTAAAACAGGGTGTGAAGTTGAAGGGAGGAAGGGAGCAGAATGAATGAAAATAATACCCAAAAAAAAACTGGAACGTGTCCTTGGTCACCGTGTGCTTCACTTTAATATAAAGTTCCTCATCCAATCAAGTAGTAAATCTTTTTTTCTGACCTTCAAGTCTGACGTCTCTGTCACAAGCCTCGGCCCCGACACACACGACATGCACCGACATGCAAAGACGTAGAACTTTTTCAGAACATCCACGAGAGTTAACGCCGTAGTGCTTTGTTGATTATCTGATACTGTGAGCCAATATCAAATGATTCAACTCTCCAGTGATCTATGACATCTATCGCAAATGGAACAATGTTGGCAGGAAAATGACTTCAACTGCTAATCAACCACCAGAAGGCCTAATTTAATTTGCATGAAGAAATGAAGTTCTCTGAGGTTCAGCTCCACTCGTCTGACACGGATCAGATGCGGTCTGATCTCTTCAAACAACTAATAGTCAACCACTCAGCTAAGTGTCACCTAAAACACCAAGAGCAGCCTTTTTCTTACACAAGGATATCGTTAAATGAATATGTAGTTGTCTCATGGATTGCATGACATACAATATAAACACTGACATTACCCAGACAAGCTTTTGTCAAGAAAGAGTGAATACAAATTACCCATCAGATACAAAATAGCATAAAAGCGTATGAGTGAAAAAGAAAAACCAGCTCTGCAGAACATCCATTCAGTGCACATGGTTGTAAGCATTTTACTGCCCTATTATAGTGTCCATCTATAGGAGACCACTCATTCAGTAAAGTGGGTTGAATCAACATTGATTATCTGTGCTGCTGCTGCCTGGCCTCCACTTCTGTATGGACAGTCTAAAAAGGTTTTCTTTGCACTTTTAACCTGAGAGAGGCCAAGCGAGAGACAAAGGGACCCCCGAGGGTCCAGGGATTGACTTTTGGTTTGGTTATTAACACACTCAATAAGTTACCGAGAAAAGTGCGGCACATGGCCAACAGCACATTCGGTCACTGTCTGAAACAATGGGCAGCTACGCAACATGCCCACGGGACAGCTTTTCATTTATAATGAGTAGCATCCCCTTTTCCCTCTATAACAGTATACATATATTTAAGGCCCAGAGTCAATAAGACGCAGGGAATTGTGCGTGATAACATACGAGCAGGTACACAGTTCCATACCAATATTTTGGGTCCACAGTGAACATCCCATAGGAACACAACTGACCTGTCATAGGAGTTGTGTCCTATTAGTCTGCTGTTATCAGAGCCTTTTCATTAATGGATTGTATATTTCATTCTTTGAACTTCAGAATCAAGTTGATGCTACAATTGAAATTATAGGTCAATGTAATTCTAAATGTGTTAATATAGTCTAACAATATCACCGTTCATTTATTTTAGTGACAGTACGGCCCACGTGTGCTCGTTATTTCCCCCCACTCCTTGGCTCTAGCTGGTCCCGCAATTGTGTTAAAATGTTTACGTTATGTTTATGTTAATAATGCTGTACTTTCCTCTGCGAGGATCTCCAAGAGCAGGGGTTCAGCATATAGGGCCCTATGATTTATGCAATGCGGAAAACATGGAAAGAATCGCAATATTTGCTGAAATAAATGGAATAACGTGGAATTTAAGGGTTTCCCCTTCCATTCCCCCACCAAGCGTTTTTTTGCACTGCACCTAAGCGAAATGAACAGAACAACTATGCCGCTATCTTTTGGTTTCATTTACAAGCATGCTACTTCTCTCCTCTGCTCTTTGTGTCGGTGCTTCACGGAGGGCGAGGCTCTGCTCCTCCTCACACACACACACACAGTCGAAGAGGCTCTTTAAGATGGCTAGCGTAGTTCACACTACACGGCTTGTGCCCTGATTTTCCACTTACTGATAGTTTTGGGAGCTTGAGATGATAAATGCTCTGTGTCAGGCACATTATCCAGAAGGGATTTTAAAAAGGGTAGATCGTGGTGCCCTGAAGAGATGTACATGCTCAGCAACAATTCTTCGGGTCTAATTATAATCTGGTATCAAGAGTTATTGGTCGCTGTGATCTTACCTCGTCTATACTCGTCATGAAGATGGTTTCTTCCCAAAGGACAAGGCAGAATACTAGGTCCTGTGCAAAAATGCATTCGAAAATGTAGCTGTAGCTCCGGTAATTTGAAGGTCTAACAATCTGAGTACAAAATGATCTGTTTGTGTCGCCATCATCAGTGCTTTCTCCCTGAGAACAGTGAAGGGACAGTAGTACAAAGAGAGAAGTTCACACGAAAAAGATTGCAAGTCTTGACAATTCACGCTTGATTTGTCTACCGTGGAATATTGAAGACTCGTTTTAGCTTCGGCATGCATTTTTGCACACCATTTGGACTGTGCATTTTCTCCATCTTTGAAGTCCAAATGCGTTTCCACCGTGTCTTCACAGTAGGCGACAGTTGCTGCTGATGCAAATCCAGCATTTCCCTCTGTTGTGCAGGAGGTTTTTTGCTATATAGCGGGCAGCTATTGGAAAAGTAATGTATTTGCCACCAGGTTTTCAGAGCTTCATTAGCGGCAGTGGTATCCATGGCATCTTGCCAAAACAACAAGACATGTCAAAAACAGCAAGAAATGAGTATATTGAGCACTATGTGCTCAGAGAAGGAACTCTAAATAATGTGAGGAACCGGACAAACAGAAGCACCCGGAGTGAGATGTGTGATGTAGAGCAGCAGATGACATTCAAAATGGCATCAAGGTAGACAACTTCATTTACCTTGCCATGCTGGGATGTACATATGACGCCAGGGTGGGCAATATCAGCTGAAATTTATACCATATCACATTATTGTTCTGTGGTTTTGTGGTGACGGTATCATATGCAATGCTGTCTGTATGTGCAACACATGCGTATGAGCTACAGCAGCTCCATGTTGTATAGGCTTTTGCCCTCTAAGAGCTGTGTCTGTGTTCATCACAGTAAAGACGGTATTGCAAAGTCCCTGTCGTGGTCGAACGTGACACTGAAGACAGGCATGAAACCGGTATACCTGCCAACCCTGAGCATACGAGTAGATAGTAAAAAAAAAAAAAAAGGGAAAGCTGCAAGGCAAGCCATTAACATTGCTTACTATCACTTAAATTACCTCCCTCCACCCCAAACCACTATTTGCTATCTATTCAGTATACAATAAACAATAGGTAATACTTTAGTTTTATTTTGCCTTAATTTGCCTGAAGCATTCCATCCAGAAAAAAAAGAAATATTGCATGTTGCAATCTCATTTTACCAGTACAAGATTCCGACTAAACAATTAACCTCTGCAGAAATGAACTGCAACTCACCGCAAAACCCATAATTGCCTTTTTCTCTGTGTGAACATCAAGGAGTTCACGGTTATTGAAAGAAAACCCAATGTGGATCCAGCTGCTTTTGGCTCCAGTATATATCTAAGTGAAAAGTGCAACTCTGTCTCGGTGTTTCCTAGCAGCCCTTCTTCAAAGCCTTATTCTCTGATCCCTTCGTTCAGCTAAGTTGGCTCATAAGACACTTTGGCTCTCTTAGTCGCTGATATCCCTGTTTGTTCTTCATGAATATCAAAAGGTTCCTTGGCATGCCTCTGCTATACAGTATCAAACGTGGAGAAAAATGCTCTTTCATCCCTCCCATTTTAGACCAGATCCATTTTAGATACGAATCCTCCTCTGTTTCCCGAGAGGGCTACATACCTCCGGCTGCCCGGTGGGTTTCCTTTTGCAGCACTTTAACCCAAGAGAGCCCTACAATGTCCAATCAAGTACATATCCGATGTTCTCATGGAAACAATAACGCAAAAGTCTCTTTGTCAATACATCTGATACATATTGGAGACATGCAAGATGAGCTAGCTGATTATTGCTCCTCTGTGCACTCCCCTGTTTGGGTCAAGGTCTTCAAATATGCAGTCAAAAAGCTCACAGCTGTACTTTTGAACTGAGTCTTAATTTCTTTTTAAAGTGCACACCCTCTACATCTCTCTTTTTTTTTCAGGTCCCTTCCAGACATTTAATTTAATGAATGAATGGTCTGGAAAATGTACAATTCAAAGTCATCTGTGGACAAGAGCAGGAGACAATTTTGTACGGATGTCACTTTGGGAATTTGCAAACTTATGACCTTATAATATGATTTATGTAATTCCTCTGCCACAGCTCTGAAGCATGCACGCGTTTAACGTGGTTTTTAACGAACAATGACATCATCATATGTGGGAAAATACGCCATTAAAAAACAGAGCAATGTGGATCACATTAATATAGTATTTAAGTGTCATATATATACTGTCATAATTAAATAAGACTAGAGACCATGTGACGGGTTCAGACCAACCGCAATGTCAAACCATGATGACACACACATACATTGACAAACCAGGTAAAAAACAATACCAACCACTCGCTGTCCCGACTGGTAAAATCACGGAGAAGTAAAGTTAAAGCCATCTAGTGTTTTTTCCATCAGGACTATCATTTACACAGACAGACAGACACACAGACAGACACACAGAGGCGATAAGAGTGTTAGATGTGTAACAAGAAATGCAGGGTCTTATAATGTGCTTTGGTGCTGTGTTTTCAAAATGATCTAATCTGGGACAAACAACTGGATAAAAACACCCTCATCAGACCCACAGATGAATCCAACCCGGAATATTACTCACATCAACTGTTGTCAGAACTCTGTCTTAACAGTTATTGGCTCCAGTCAAAAGGCATGTAAGCAAAACGACTGCCACGATGTACCTTTGAAATCTAAAGTCCATATTTTCTCCATCTGTCTCTTCTTAACTTAAGGGGTAGTGGACTGAGTGAAGTGGGATAAGCAGCAGATTTCCTAAATATCATGCCATGTCAAATGCAATTAGTAATGAGACGATGCAGATGTGCTCTGAAAACTATTGGTGCTGCTAAAGCATTCACATGCAAAACAAGTCTTCAAAATCCTTCATTGACGTGGCCTGCCGGAGGATTGAAAACGCTCACTCCCTTCATCTTCATTCTAATGCTGCTACTGTGGTGTCCTTGTTTTTTTTTTCAACCGGCTGCTGTTTTCCAGCAGAGCTGCCACCCATGGCGAGTTGAAAAAGCTAATCTATCCAGAACTGTCATGTCACGAGGGAGCGGACTGAATACTGAATGTGTCCTTACAGGAAGACGAGCGAAAGACGAGATGTGTTGTCAGAGCCGATATGAACATAACTGGGACGGATGTAAGAGAGTTGTTTTTGTTAATGGCTTTGTGAGTGCGGTGTGGATGGGGGGCGGTCACAATCGTCTGAATGGGAAGAATTGCACAGTGTTATCTCCTCGCCCCCTCTTCAACCCGACCACACTGATTGTCGCGGATTCCATAATCAGGAACATCCGTTTCTTCAATGCAGCCACACACAGTCTCCCCGGAGCCACGGCCCCTGACATCCTGTTGAAACCGCCACACCTGCTGCGCTCACTCCCGACCACCATCCGGCAAATTATCGTTCATGTGGGAATAAGCAGCCCTCCAATAGTCGGGATGAAACGCCGACTAGAGTGACTCTCCAACAAAACCGGCCTCACAGTACACACCCTGGCTCTCAATGCTGCTTGCTCCACCTACTACTCTGGCATCATCCACTCCGGTTCTGCCAACCCCAAAGTCCTCTTCTCCACAATAAACACACTTCTCACACCTATAGACAAGCTCTCCCAGTCCTCCAGAGTTGAGAAATGTAACTCCTTTCTGTCATTTTTCAAAGCAAGAAATTGAGACCATCTCCAACCAACTTGCCACTTCCAGCCTCCACGTATCCGTCAATTCCTCACTAACTGACCAGTCACTCTCCCAAGTCTCCCTAATCTCCGGCTCAGATCTTAATAAATCACTTTCTGGCATGACGACTGCAACCTGGACCCCTCCCCTCCACTTTAGCCGTGGCTTGTCTCCCGTCCCTCCGCCCACATCCTCCTCCTCCTCTCTGTCATCAAATCCTCCCCGTCTACTGGCTCTGTCCCTCCTGAGCTTCCGTCACACCCATCCACAAAAAGCCACAGCCCTCTCTCCTGGTTCAAATCATACCTCTCTAACCGCCAGCAGTCCATTAGTATCAATAAATTCATTCATCTCTGACACAGCCCCAGTCTCTCAAGGTGTCCCCCAAGGTTCGGTACTCTACCTGCTCCCCCTTGGTAACATCATACGTCACCACGGTCTCCATTTCCACTGCTATGCTGACGTCACCCAGCTCGACGTCACCACCACCACCACCCACTCCACTATCACCGACTGCCTCAAAAACACAAAGACCTGGATGCAAGCCAACTTTCTCACCACAACTTCTCTTCCTGCTTCCACACATATCCATAACCTCGGTATCATTTGCAATTAAACTCAATTTGAACGCCACGTCAATCACATCACAAACATTTTTTATTCTTTCTGTTTTTACCATGTAAAGTGCCTTTGAGTACCTTTTTAAAGCGCTACACAAAATAAAAGAACGGCCATCTTGCAGGGATAGCTGAACCTTGCAATGTGCAGGTTCCACGTGCGAAGGTTTTCCTGTTTTTCTGATTAGTGTCATGCTGCTCTGTGTGTCTCACTGCTCCCCATAGATGAGTGTGACTTTCTGCCGTCCTATGAAAGGCAACCAGCATTTAGAATGAGCAGATGGTTCACAGTGAGACTGTCCTCAGTATAAAGGTCTTTGTGACAACAAATACAGACAACCGCAATATTCCTATCTGCAGTGAGAGTGTATGGGTTGAGATGCAAAAAAGACAGTCTCTGTTTGAAATGTAAATGTTGAAAAAATGTCACATTGTATCTGATTAGCTATGCATGTGCAGTATCCTGAATTGAACACATTGCATTTCTATCTTCAAAGAAGTGAAAAGGTTTTGCTGGAGAAAATAATATTCAGGGCTGGTTTCCCATCGTATCTGATTGCAGGTTCAACATAAGTATGCATTTCTAAACACGCAACAACATTCCATCTCTCAATTAACACGGCGAGTATGCAGCGTGGCTTTCATCTTCACGCAAACTATTCTGAGCATCACTTACAGGGAATGCAGAAAACAAAACGCCGAGAGCAGCACGACACTACTGCTCTTCTTGTATGAGCGTGTGCACAAAGAGCAGCGTGTTAGTTAATCAAACAGCGTGTGTGGACACCAACAAGACATGAATCCCTTATACTTACAGGGAACCATTGAAGCTCAGAGGGGAGGAGACACAAGGCAACAAGGCCACAAACACACTGGAGGCAAGTAAATAGCAAAGATGTTAAGATGCATATATTCACAGTATGCATCAGTGTACATCAACAAGTCTGTTTCTGGAATAGATTAGAGGGTAACTTTGGTACTTCCACCTCAACCTTTTCTCCCCCATCTTGTTCTATTCATGTGACGACCCCTATTGAACACTTTAATGTAGTTTAGTCTGACAACATTGATTGTAAAACAAACCACACTGAGTCTGAAAGCTTTATTAACAGCCAAAGAGGTCATGGTGCTGCCTCCCTCCAGCCAGACAAAAGGGGACTAACTGCCATTCTCTGAGTCACTCTGACAGAGGTTGAACGAGTAGGCTACTTAAATATTGTACTCAAGTAAAAGGTACTGTTACTTTAAAGCAGTTTGACTCAAGTACAAGAAGCTATGGAAACTTCTTATAGAGTCAACAGGAGAATAAAACATCACCGAAGTAGACAAGGTAGACATGTGTAAACAATACAAACTCCACAGCAGCTGCAGCCACAAACACATATAATACAGATAAGAGGTTTTTTTACCATATTTCCGCACACACTTCACCAAAGGTAGAAGCTCCCCCATGAATGCATAAGTCACCGCTCGATGATGCACTGAGCGTGTTAGCATTTAGCACCTACTGTTCATGTCACGAACATTGTTGGTGTGTCACTGCTGCATTAAAGCAGTCATTAATAATTATCTAAGATGGTGCAACATTTTTCTTAACTGTGCAGAGGTACAATAATGCTAATTATAACCACAGCCCATTGGACTGTGCTTAAAGTGGCCCCGGCCTGTGAACTCGGCCCGTGAATGCAAACATTCATAACGTATCATTTCCCACTCTGTCTGCAGACAAACCTGCAGATCAAGCAGTTTTTTTCTCTGCTGCAGCTACCAATCTATCTCCTTTCTTCTGTTCCACTCTGGCACAGTTTATCAGGACTCAATACACAAACAGTAGTAGTGGCCTACACAAAATAACAAAATGTGTTCCAGTGACAATAGACAAATGTAATTTGTTACTTCCACCTTTCTCAAATAACAATACAAACTCTTCACCCGATTACTATGAAGCTCTTTATTCTCACTAGAGAGGCTAAACATGTATATCTGTCACCCACAAGATGAAGTGCACGTGTGCTACTTTTGCACTGATTGTTGCCCTGCCTCTCCCTCGGGGGGCCTCCTGCCTGCTGCGTCTCCGTTAACCTCTTTGTGCGTCACATCCACTCCTGAAGCCTCTACTGACACTGCAGTGGAGCGCACAACACAGCCGGCATGACCCTTATCATCACAACAGCAGAGCCTGTCCACATCTGTGCCACAGCATATGCTATCTATGTCTCTGTTCTCTGTATGAAAGTTGCATTCAGCGCAGAGTACTACTGATCCGACAAGCAAATACAATTGGCGGCACTTCCACCCGAGAGCAGAGAGACAAGACAGCACCACGGAAACACAAACGGCCCTTAAATGCTGTTGGTAAATTGTACTCTGCTCCTACACCAGCCTTGTTTATGTGTTTTAAAGAGATAATGGTACATACTGAGTCTCATTACCCAACAATAAAAAGCCATTTAAAGTGATAAAATGACTGAACCCTGCTGACTATTTCTTTACTTTTCTACTGAGCTCACAGACTGTGTTTCATGTTGGTAGTAGTCCAGTATTATATAGCAGCCATCTAGATAATGATAATACACTGAATCCACTTTACCAAGTCAAAGAAGGCATTGTATAAATGTAGGAAACCCGGTGACTCCAATCTCTTATGTCCTTGTTTTTTTAAATACTACCCTCCATCTGTCGCTTTTATGGCCAAGAAATACAATATTGCATGGCAATATTACTGAATGGTATTAAAAAATATTTTCATTAACAGCGACATTTGTCAGAAACAACTGCCTTTTGTGGAGGGCTCTGTAATTGAACAGTGACTCAACCTGCTCCATCACACGAGCTAATGAAGCAGACAAATAGAAACCACGCCAAGGTGACAGCAAGGAGAAAGCTTTTAAGCCTGGTGTATTGTGACAGAGACATTATTCACACCCGGTCTGTATTTTTCTTTTTCTTTTTAAATAATACCTTATTGAAGAGAAAAACACCCAAAAATAAACCAAAAAAAACACACAAAAAAAATATTGTCTTCAAAAAGAAACAATACCAAACTGTGGCCATCCTAGCAGCTCTGAGGAGCTAACTGCTAACGTCAGCCTACTACCATGCGCACAGTGACAATTAGAATGTGTTGGACAATGCTAACATGTTGATGCTTTGCATGTATAATGTATATCAGGTTCACCGTTTTAGTTTAGTGCATTGGGATGCTAACATTGGATGGTCTCACTCCCAGGGTGTCAGATACCGAAGCTTTGTCAGTGCCCCTCAGTGTCTTTATACTGGAATACGAGACAATCTTTAGCCTCTCTATTGCACCAGGCTTTCAACTAACTCCGTAGTAAACCAAAGTATTAAGTGCGAGAAAGCCCACTTAGAAAGTCCACATCAAGATACTACACAAAAAGTCTCCTCCCGGTGTCACTATAGTGGCTTCTGTCCAAGATAAGGCAAAATATGAGGAGTAAGGATGTGATCACGTTGGCACGGGAGTGACATGAGTTATTAAGACTCATCTTCTGGGAGCCATTAACGTCGTCACAATCCATCCAGTAGTTTATTAGATCATTTCGTCTTGATTAAAGTGGTGGATTAGCTGCTGAATTGGCATTGCCATCCCTAGAGCCATTTCGCTACAGTGGCTAAAACAATATGATGACTGAATTATACACTACCGTACAGTATACATACCATACCATCGTTTTTTGGAAACTAGTTTAGACAGCACACCAATAAACATCACGGGTTTCCTAAAAAAAAAAAGAAAAAGGACAACGACGCAACATTCTTGCTCTGCTAGCAACGTGTTTCACTTCAACAAACACAAACAATACAAAAGTGATACAAAAGGGATTCAGTAAACAGAAATCTGGCCTTTGATAAATTGCTGCCTGGCCTTATAATGCCTAATGGTAATCAATGTTTCAATTAGAGTTTGGATTGGAGTTTTCCTCATGACCCTTTAAGGAAAAAGCACAGATTATATACTAAATCCTTAGATGCCTCTTTGGATTACTGAAACTCTCATGGGACTCCACGGTATAATATGATCTAATTAGAGCAGCAATGGCCCAGTCTGTGCAGGGTACTTTACCTCGGAAAATAGAGGGTAGCGCAAAAAAGAAAACTACTTCCGTAACGCAATCCTCTAGAAACCCTTAAAAGCCATTTGTAGAAATTAGGCCATAATATCATTAAAATGTAATTAATAAAAATAGCATGTTCTGTAGTCAAAGCCCTTCTGCTTGTTAGGCAGAGAGTTTCAGAAATCAATATACTGTTCTTTAACTGATTTTCTAGATAGACATTGGCCTAACAGACCTGATAACGTTCGTACACTGATGCCGCTGAATATGACGGCCTCAGTTTGTTTCTGTATTTTCAGCGTGACAATTATTTCTCGGACCTATCAGGATGAAGTGATGTCCATCTAAATCTCTAAATCAGTGAATCTTTCTGTCATAGCTCCAAACTGTGATTATTTCTATCATAGCTCCAAGCTGTGATGTATTAAAGGGGAATAAAAAAAAAAGGTCCTTGCTTGAGTGATTCTGGCTTGTTCACTGGGGGATCGGCCAATTTGAAGGTGCCTTAGCAATGGTACATGAACCCTACTGACCTAAATGTTTAAATCCCCTGAGAAGATATCTTGGTTAGTACCTACTCTGCAATTGAAATGGATATTTTCAATCACTGACAGAGTTGTATTTATGCAGCAGCAGCTCAGTGGCAGCAATGTACTCAGTAGTGTCGTGACTGGTCGTTCTGTTAGCTTTTAGACAAACACACTGTCCAAAACAATAAAAGTGTGCAAAATGTTTCCCCCCACTGTGTCTCTGGATGCACAGTATAGTGGCTGGGGGTCCACTAGCGGACCGTATACCAGCCAAGGGTTTGTTAAGAGTAGCGAGTGAGGGACCAGCAGGCGGTCAATGGCACTATAAAACAGGTGATTAAAGGTGTTTTGTGTGCGCCACCGCAAAACATGAGAGGTCCTGGAGCATGCAACCATAACTGGTCACACAAATATATTATGCAGTGTGCTGCAACAGAATGCGAGATTAGCAGGGGACAAACAGATGTGCACACTCACTCACAAGCATGATCCTCCTGGCGGGGGGAAAAAAATTAATGAATGGAAATGAAATGCTATTACATATGTCTTATTATCATTAAATGACATACATTTAAATGACGGGTAATCATAAAGTGTGACGGAAACGACCCTGTTCGTCAAAATGACCGACAACAAGAAAGTCTAACGTAAACCCTGAAGCGGTATGTGTGTTCAGATACATGAACACATGATTTGCAATTATTTTAGGTATTAGCATTAGCAGTTCGACTTGACTCCTTATGTAGAGAACAACACAATCTGGCCTGTGAGACATGCGAGTGATGAATAGATCGGAGATACAACACGGAGGATTTCATTGGCTGGTGCGCGTGACACTCTAAGCTGCACAGAAAATATTGGCGCGTGTGACAAAAACAAAGAAAACTACTCCACTCGGCTGTTTATTTTCTTCTTATCTTTAAGTGTTTTGTAAACATTCCATCAGCCCAGGATGGATTCTCTGTTCCTACAGAATCAATAGTGGCGTGATAGCTGCATCCCGTTGTTCACTGACAGCCTGCTGGCTACTCGGATCTGGCCACAGCACATCAGAATGCGAGCTGAATCTCAATAGTCTGCTCCTGAACCAAATAGTAATCATGCCTGCCTTTTTTTTTGTGGGTGAAAAACCATTACAGGGAAATTGTTCATGATAGAGAGACATGGCCTCAATCCTCCAGCACGTTCACATAAAGGATGCTGAGGGCCCTGTCCAACATGCGTCTTGTGTGATCCGAGCATGAATGGACAGCTCTGAGTTCATGTATGAATGCCCCCGAGACATATTGAGGACTTTTTTTTTTTGTTGAAGTTCACGTGCACTTTTTTTTTTTTTAAATGCTTGGAGCTCCAATCACTAAAGCATACATCATGCAAGAGAGCCGATGACACAAATGGATTAGTTTAACCTTTCAAATTTAAATTGAAGGTGTGTTGATTGATTCACAATGTCAAATCGTACATTTAAACACCTTAAAAGTTGCCTGTATTTTGCCGGTAGCCTTTGAGCAGCACAGTGATATGAATGATTATAGTTAAAGTCTATAGCTGGCTACCTGCACTATTTGCTCGCCACAGGTGCTTAAATGAAATCATTCCAAACACAAACTGGTTAAAAACAACAACACATTTGTTCTGGCAAACGGAAATGATACGGTTTGACTGCATATAGAGTAGAGAAGTGAGATCCAAACATTCCAATAACCCAAGATACATGTTTAATGCCGGGTCTGAACAGAGCCACAGGTCATTCAGTCATGTCAAGCAGCCATGCATGGACCCTTTGAATCTACAGTATGGCTCATAACAGATACATGAATGCGAAGGATGGAAGAGTCATGTATTCTAGACTGCACAAGGATGAAAGCATCGCCATGCTTGAAATCACCATGAAAGCACTGTTTGGAGTCTTTGGTTTTGAAGCTGAAGACTGTGGAAAGACTTTGATACACTTCTTGGGTTCAAACCCTTATTAATAACCAAGACACACTGAGCAACACATGCACACACACACACACACACACACACACACCACACCTACTTACACAAGGCTACGGCTCTTTTCTCATCACATGACGTTTGCTTTTATCGGGGTGTTATGCAAGTCAAGTTGTAAAAAAATCAATAACGGATGATTGGATTCGTCAAAACCACTGCGCAAATGTAGACTTCACTACAGCGACAACAGCCCAGTACTTTCATGTCTCTTGAAGCTGCTGTCTTCCTCCACCGCTCTGTAACATGTGATTTGTCTCCAGAGGAACCCATTCTTCTCTCTTTACAGGTTTACAGCTACAGAGCAGCAGCGAGTGTGCTTTATGGCTTCTTATCTGCTTCAACCCCGGCAGCAGGAGTCAAACACCATCTCTTAGATCTAATGCTTATCCAAACAAAGTCAAGAAATGCATGTGCCGCGGTGCTGGATTTAGTGGCACTCTCTAAAGCCTTGAGTGTGTATTTAAAAAAAAAAAAAAAAAAGTACTTGTGGTGGCAATAATCTAGATGCAATTTGTGACTTTTTGTTTTAGATCTCACCTCCAACTACAAAGGGAACATCCAGAGGTTGAATGGCTTAGCACACAAAATGTGTCTGATGGGTGAATACCTGTCATCTCTTTCCTAACATTTTTCGCATTGAATTTGTTGTCAGGTTTATACAACACTATTGCAAACCTTGTTCCCTAACCTTAACGGAGCAGTGATTTAAACTAAGACTACAATGTATTGGTATTGAGGATGAATGGTCATGGAACCATGAACAGTTTGGGTCAATATACCAAGAAGATGTTGATTGTCTGTTGGAGATCAACAAAGTCATTCTATCTGTACCGAATTACAAGACAATCCATCCAATAATTGCTGAGACCTTTCACAAAAAACAAAATGTCAACATCAAGGTGGTGCTAGAGGAAAAGTCAGGGGCTGAGTAAAGTCAATGGGATCTTTTTTGTCCGTGAGCAATGACTGTCTGCACAAAACATGGAGCCAATCCATCAAATAGTTTCAAAGACATTTCCTAGGATAAGTGAGAATTCTGACCTGCTCGTGACGCTACAGGAAACATCAGGGGGAGAACCAAAGTTATTACGATTCATCCCCTGGGGACCATCAATGTCTGTACTACATTGCATGGAAATCCATCAAATAGTTGTTTATCAAGTTAAATCTGGACCAAAAAGGACGGGATGACCAATAGTCTGACAGCCAGACATTGCATTTAATGGAGCATTGCTGATGGCTACAAACAAGCAGATACATAGAGTATAATGTGCTATATAATGCGGTTTGTTTGTGCTGCTTTGTATCTGCAATATCACTGGAAAGAAGCATGCACTGACCGGAGACCATGAGCTGAACAATGAGGATATCATAGCTCAAACTCCTGACACACATCAGTGATGTAGTGTGCAACCCCTTTCATGCAATCACTATTATGGACTGTGCACATTAATCAACAACTCGTCACTTAATAGAAACACACAAATAAGTGGTTATCAGCACCAGTGGGTAATGGTAAGTTACTTAACCTATGTGCCAATGACGGAGGCGCACCCATGCAATTAAATGACGTTGCTTAGCAACATACTGTGCCTTTTGTAGAACCCCATGTGGGAGTGAGTTAGTAGCTATCAAACGGTGCAGCCTTTATACCATCAAACAAGGCCAGAGGATTATTGATCGGTTGCACATAGAAAACATTACTGCATTAAGATCAAATGATCGTTGATATTTCCCTCCTCGCTGCTCTCCTCCCTCTTTTGAATTATGATCCTCTTAGCGAGAGTGATTAAATCTCCGGTCTTTTGTGTGAGTGATAACATGCATGATCACAACAGTATAGGGCCACACATTCTCACTTCAGGAGAGATTCATGAATATCTGAATTAAAGTTGAGGCGAACAGACTGCAGCAAACAGCCCCGCGCAGCTCTTTTGTACGTGACTCGCAGAGAGCTTTAAATCTCCCGTCTCAGTTGGAAAGAGCAGAGCAGTAAATCCATGTCCCCTGATGATAAATAATCTGAGCAGATAAACATCACTAAGGAGAACAAGGGAATTATTTTATGCCACCAACCATGAATATGATTAATATAAGAGCTGACTCTCTCTCTCCCCTCTCTCCCCCCCCCCCCCCCCCCCGTAGACACACTGCTGCATTCCCACCTTTCCAACCGAAAATGTCTTTACTTCACTCTACTGAGTAACCGAAAGTAGACTTGATGAGATCTGCGGGGCGATGAAGGGCATGTTCGTGGCACTGCTATTAATCTGGAGTTCACAATAGCTTCCTACAGCCCAGTGGAGTGGATCATTGTAACTGAGCGGCTTCAAGCTCCAGCAAGCGCTGACATATCTCTTACCAACACACACCCGAGGTGATTTTTAAAAAAAAAAAAATTAAATAAAATCCGGGCTCCGTGAACGATGACATATACCATTACCAGGCTGTTGATTAAAAGTAGTGCAGCGGAGGAGGAGGAGGAGGAGGAGGAGGAGGAGGAGGAGGAGGAGAGGGTGGAGAGCGATGAGGTTGAACAGGAGAGGTGAGAAGAAAGGGGAGGAGCCAGAGATTGAGGAGACGTTGGTACATTAAATTGTCTCTCAAGACAGAGCTGTAATTGTGATCACTGCTACTATCAGTAATCCACTTTTCACTATGCATCACATTTGCACATATTCAATAAACTGATTTTGCTATTCTAAGAGCTTTCCATGTGAACTTTGTCCTGAAGAGCAACACTAATAAAATGTGTTGTTGCTCAAAAAATCACCAGTTATCTACCACTTAGACTCAGAAAACATTTGCAAGTTTGGTTTAAGGTGGCAAAGAAAAACCTGGAAGTGTCCAAAATGGGGGCCATAAAAAAGATAGGACCTCTATTTCGTGTGGAAGAGCAAGACTTTTGATTAGAGGACAGGTAAGCGGTCAAAGATATGTCTTTTTTTTTAATCTAGCTTAGGTAACGTTACATTTTACAGCATTTCATTTGAATGTGAAGGATCAAAATGTTGGAAGGATGGATCAACCGGCAGACATCACCCTCCTTAGGCTCCACCTGCTCTGCAAAAAAAAATCAGAAGAGCACTTCCTGTAGTGATGTAACACTCACAAAGGGTGGTGGAAAAAGAGGGCTGCTCATATCCCAGAATTCAGCATGAAGGGGAAAGCCATACAGCCCGAGCTCAGCTCAGCAGTCAATTTCAGAGACAGAGATAACCCTGCAGCGAGCTGGAATGACATCCCGCTGATGATGCACTGCTTTACCCTCCTATAGTCTAATGGGATTATCAATTCAGCCGCTTTGAATGAGAACCATGTTATCTGTCAGTGCTTGGAGAGATATTTCAACAAAGGCCACAAAGGTGCAGAGTATCAGACTGAAAAGAGACGATGATAATCTGACAGGAGATGGAGACTTTACCAAATAACACTGCAAATTAACTTTTGACATCATGCACTCTGCACATATTCATGAGACTATATATATATATATACTGTGTATATATAGTCTCCATGTAAAAGACATCCGGCAGTTCCGTTTAGGATTAGATGACATTGTAATGTTAATAGTGCTCAGCTGTCAGTCGACATGCTGGCAGATTAGCTTGTTGCAATAGTGCTAATTCAGCTACAATGCTGGCGCCCTTGATCGGACCAACACCCATCTTCGAACTCTGCCTTCATCTTGATCTCGACTGCACACCTGTGAAGTTGTGTGACTTACATGGTTGCAGCGATATCGTGGAGACAAAATCTTTCCACAGAAAGACAGACAGAAATATGAACACCTGGCAAGGTACGCTAGTCGTTCCTGCTACAGTAGGTATCTACTGCCATGATGACACACAGACTCACAAGGTGAAAGGCTTGTAAATATTCACCCGGGCATGATTGGTTTGCTTAAAAGGATGGTATACTGTACTGTATTGCGTAAGTATATCACATTGTGTGTGCAGAATAGGATTTTGATCTATTTGTGGTAGCATTACAAGACAAATTTAAGACTAAGTCTTAAAGGAAAAATGTAAATGTAAATCATCTGTTTGCAAAGAATTGTAAGGAAAGCCTGAGGTCCTTGTCTTTTGTGTTTTTAGAGCACTATAGCAGTAAAGTGATGAGTCACCGCTCCCCCCACTGTACAGAGAGAATAGTCTGGCAGAAATACAGAATTTGGGGTTATGAAGAGCCAACATCATCTAGCTGACAGTCAGTGAAGAGAAACCAGAGAAGTAATCCAAAATTCCCCTGATGCAAAGCAACCCATTTCACGAAAATACCTTATGAAAGCAAAGGACATTATGGACTTAGTGATTCATCCCGTCTTTCAGGCTGATGTCTGCACTCAGTACTCAGCCTGCACAACGAGCCACCATTTAGCATCCGTACTTTCAATCTGTTGTTCTGTCATTTATGTTTGTATCCTCTTTGTCCTTTTACGCCATCATCTCTTCCATTCAGTCCCGTTCTTTTGTTCCTTGCTTATCATCCCCATCTGCATATGAATGCCATTGTAAAGAAATGGAGATTTTGATGTTGGCAGTTTCTTATTCTGATTTGACTAGACACCAGCTTTAGATAAAAGGAAAGGAGCATAATGCAGGTGAGAGGATAAATGAGAGAAAGGAAGGAGAAGGAAATATATACGTATAACAGTTGAGTGTCACGAGCACCTGACATTAACTCTCACTGCCCTTTAAGTCTTGGAGAGCATTTGACTATAGTAGACCGAGGCTGCTTGATCATGCATGGCAGACTGGTAACATACTAGTGCTGCGCTGTATGGCCAGCTACTATAGAAAGTGTCAACATGACTGTGAATGCCATTCATAAGATAAACGATGTATGGAAGTAATGGAGGTGATGCACATTTAAAGGGAACTCAGTAAGGTCAACCGACATGTTGCTTACGTACAGTACAATAATGGATTGTGTAGTGTTCTCACTGTTTTGTGAAAGACCACTGCTCTAGTAAATGGACTCATATATCGTATGATATTATTACTAATCACACGATAAGAGAAGCGGCTCTGAGGAGGTAAGCACTGAAAATTACAAAATATGAATGGAATATGATCTATGGATATAATCTTGTGTATACATACTCATGCTTTCAAACTGCACACTTGCAGACAATTCTGCTGCCGCAATCGTTGCATTAACATTGGACTTTACGTCGAAAATGTCTTTAAAATGCCGTATGTCAGCCGAACAAATTGATGGTTTGGGGGATTAGCTCAGTGTTTAAAAGCTCATCGCTCAAAAAGTCTGTTTTTCATAAATCTTTCATGAGAGAGTGATTCCACTTGAAACCGTCGGCAGGCATTTAATCCGTCGTTTGACTCTGAAGGTGACACACTAAATGAGAGAGATGTATTCCCACTCAGTTCTTAATGTGATGCTTTAATCAACAATGTCCAGTTAATTGATTTATGACAGTGATGGCCAAAGCTTCCTAAGCATTGTTGCTCCCCCCTCCCCCCCCCCCCCCTCCCTCTCTGGCTCTGGTTTGATTTTTTTGCACAACTTGATACATCCCTTCAAGGACAATTCTAAATTGTCCAAGGCCAAGGCAAGCCTGGCGAAGGCACACTTTCTCTTTGGGGTTTCGTAATCACTGCAACACTGTCATTATACAGTAGATTTAAAGTACTTGCTCGTCCTTTACCCACCCTGCTGCTGCTAATTCACATGTAGAAATGGTTTTGTAGAGCCAATCTAACAAGTCCTTAGTGAATTAGATGTGAGGCTGTAGAGCCCCAGCGGAAAGCTGAGGAAAGAGAAACAGCAGGGAGGGGAGAACTGTGGACGTCTTCAGAGTGGGGCCGAGAGGGAGAGACTCCCATGTGAGCATTATCCAGACCTTGAAAGGACATGCATGTCCTGTTTTGTCACACATAAATGGAGATGAATTGTCATAAGTAGGAAGAACAGTCTGTCCCTATGTAGTAAAGACATAATGGTGCTGGAAATTGATAACGGTCGGACAATTTAGGTGATGAATTGTAGCTGATTGGGTTCAGAAACAGACAGGAGGAAGGGAAGACAGAGAGAAAAAAGATAAGGGGAATAAATAAAAATGAACACAGAGACACACAGTAGAAAGCAAAGAATGAAATTGAGGAGCCAAGTGACAAAGTGACATATGGAAACACTCACAGCATTTCTCTATCACAGTACAGGGAATGGCCAACCCTCAGAGATTCCCCCTTCGGTGAAGCATATCGCAGATGCAGATGAGGACGGGACTGAGGCCCGGACACCGCACACTGTATGTGCAGCTGTAGCTCAAGATTAAAACACTTCACATTTTAACACATTCATAAAATGTATGTGTAAGAATGTCTTAAGATTAAAGAAATAGTCACGTGACAAAATGTCAACTTCACTTTTTAAATTTGCACAGGACACGAACAGCGGTCTCCTGGACAAAAGTCACGTGTTTGTTTAGTTCGGATGTCAACATTATGAATGAAGCTTCTCCGCTCTCGTACGCAAGTGTGCCTTCTTGGCGATTTCTTTGTTTTTTGACAAGAATGGAAAAAGGAGAGCCAGAGAGTGTGAATGAAGTGACGTGTAAGCTTTGCGAACAAGTCGGTACAAAAGATGGAACCACCACAAATCTCCGCTCCCACCTAAAAAAGTCGCCATCCAGTAGAATACACCGACTCCATCCACAAAGAGCAGCCGGACCAAAAGTCGGTGAGCAATAAACCCTCAATCAATCGGGGCTTTTGCAAAGGCACCAACATATACAAGTGACAATAAACAGTGGCCAGACTGTACGAGGGCAGTAACTATTGATCTGATTTATTGATCTCAGCATGCCCTTGTGTAAAGTAGCGCTTACTGCCTATATATATCGTGGCCACTTATGGGCACTGCAAAATATGTACATGTGCGTCTGCAGGCCATAGGTATTTACATCTACTTGCCGACACACCCAGGTCTCAAGAAGGTCCCTGAAGACATCCCGGTCAATGGTATCAAATGCTGCAATTTAATCCGAAGAACAATAATGGAGTTATAGCCAGCATCAGCTGACAGCAATGCATACGTACATTAATCCAGAGTTCTTTTCCTTCCTTCAATGGTGTGAATAAGCCCCAGAGCGAATGGCCGGGAGGGGTTAAAGGAAACGCTAGTGCCCTTGCTGTATTGGCCCCATTGATGGGGGACATCTGTGTAATTTTACAAATCTGAAGTCAAGCTTTTTGTAGCGGGTGTAGCTTTGTTTGCGTCCGTTCTCGCCGCCGCTCTAGCAACAACCACAACCTATCCCCAGACGTTCGGTAGGTGGAGATGTCCCGATTGTCTGGTATCGCAAGACCAAATGTAGGCCAAAGGTATACCCAGCATTACAATGCACTGCAGATGTACAAGGGACCATTGCATGTGGTTTTTGGTCTATTGTGATTTGTACCCCTAGCTCAATGCAAACAAAGTGTGGTCGTGATAGTAATCACGTTTTAATCTAACAAAGTCACTAAGTATCAGAGGCACATCTGTTTCATTAAAAATGTATACTGCACAGGTGCTGCTCCACCATCTGCATGTTGTACCCCATTTAAGAAGCTTCCGAATTACATTTTTCTTTTTTCTCAAAAGTGCTATTTCAACTCAACATGATTACAGCAACTTTGATTTCCTTCACATCCTGCTGATTTAATTAGAAAGCCTAACTAAACAGCTTGGAATGACACAAACTGGAGCTGAAATCAAATCAAAGAGCCATCGGGATGGAAGTCTCGTTGGGAAGACGAGTAGGCAGGAAGCAGTCTTAACAAGCTGTGCGTATCTTTGTGTGTGTGTGTGTGTGTAGTGAGTCTTACTCTCTCTTCTCAACTCAGTGATGCCACCACCCTTCTGGCAGACAAAGACAAACACACACACACAGACTCACGCACAGTAGGCACGGGTTCAAAGACACAAGAGGACATCAACTGTAAATGAATGAAGAAACTGTACATTCTCACAAATGATTTCCTAACACAAAGTAATAAATACAAGTGGTCAACGATCTCAATGCCATTATGGCGAACGTTGAAAACTGCACAAATATCACGATATATCTTTTCCAAAGCAACACAAATTAAACAAACAATGCCTAAGGCCGGTATGACTTCCACATAACTGCAATTGAACTGTAACATGTAGGAGTTCATTGACAGAAAACCATTTGAAAGTGGCCGAAGGATCCAGGTGAGCCTGTCTCACTAGTTTGGAAGTATTTCCCATACATCCCTCCTAAATGATTCATTTTTCAACGGGCAGCTAGCACATGGTATACCAGTGGCCTTTTGGGAAATATAGGGGCCAAAAAATCAGTCCACCTGGATGCATAAATCCTTACCATATAGCATTAGTGTGACACCTTAACACAGATTCAAAATGACCTTTTCTATTACTGACACTCCCAAGAAGCAGAGGCAATGTTCCCCATGTTAAACATAGTGGTATGCATCATCTGTGACAGAGCGGCGTTTTTCTAAGGGCCTTTTTCAGGGCTGCAAAGACATCCAGTGCAATCCAGAGCAGCAGCCTTGAAGAAGTGACGGCTGTCTTTGAGGTTGATTTGCCATCACCAGGTGGCAAAGCTTAATAAAAACCTGGCCTCCCGCAGACCGGACCTGCCGGCTGGCAGATGTGTAAGTCCATGGCACGATGAAAGGGCTGCAATAACCCGGATCTGCACACTACCGAATCCCCAGTAATCAGGGCCCAACTGGGAATTTATTTCAGGCTGGACATTTTCTTTCAACCCATTCTGTTGACAGAGCTTTGCTTGCTTCCGTTTCAGTATAGTTTCATACAAATAAGGGAGTCAGAGATGTACTGGAGAATATCCATGCATACCTAATAATACAGCTGTCACGTAAAACATGCCAGACTGTAAATGGCGCACGCACACATATTGCAAATGGAAACATACTGTAGTTCAAAGGAAACCTATTAAAAAATTCCTCCTGGGTGCAAACAACATGCCACTTAAGCCTAGGAAGCTCACAAATGATATATTTAAATATATTCTTTATGTCCATAAAAGAATATTTGTTGTCTATGAAATGCGTTGTCTGTGAAGTCATGCACACATGTAGTGCACTAAGGAAAATATAATAATAATAATCCTTCCCGATAACATACAGAGTCTAATGGATTCCTATACAGTAATGCTTATAGTATTCACTTTTTGTTCAGACTGACATGACTTTCTCACTCCCGATTACACGTATAAGGTGGGCAGAACGTTAAAAAGAAGAGTTCCTACATCCATACAAAAACAACTTGTTTGTGTTGCTGCGAATGACCACCGCGAGTGGAGAGCTGTAGAGACAACGTTCCCTGAGTGTGAAGAGGTTTTGAGAGACTGTTAATGGAAATCATGTTCACAAGGGAGGCGGGCATTTAAGTGCTCCAGCAGCCTTCCTAGTGGAGGTATTTGTTCTGTCCATTGTATTTTAGGAAATCATTTACTGCTTCAGAGAGTTCTCACTGTGGGAAAATGGACTGAGGGAAATCAATTCCGAATTTGACCCTTTGAGGGCAAGGAATTGATCTCTGGCAGGACCTGGCTGCTTCCTTCGGAGATGTTTCAGTGAGCAACATCAGCTTTCTTTTTACTCAACCGCCATGCAGAGAATAAATGGTGCTCATGGAAACACAACAGCAGTCGCTATATCATACAGCACACCAAATACATGCAGGAATGTGCTCCATCTGTTCTATTTTTTTCTTTTGTGCCCACATGATGATAAAAGACAGGGCTGTGCCTTGAGAATGTTTCAGTATGCAAATTATGCACAGAAAATACTTTTAATCATTTGTCTTGAAGTTCCATTCCTCTGAAGTCTTCATTAGCCCACCAACAGCCATGTATAATGGATAAGGCTGAGAATAAATAAACAATCCATCTCATTCACTACGACCTACAGCTACATCTATGGGCAGCACCTGTAGCACTCCTCCTTCATGTGTAATACATTTGCCCTTACCTGATATGGAAAACATAATAAAACCAAATAATGTAATAATTATTAATGCAATAACATGTCCTGACTCATATAGTAATCACATTTTACAGATAATGTATTCATTATTGTTTTATTATGATATAATAATGTTGATGGATAATTTAATAGTGTTAAAAAAGTAGGCTCGTTTTTTTGTTTTTACTCATAAAGTCTGCAAGTATACAACATGTATAGTGCTGGATTATAGGAAATGTACAAATTTACAACAGATGGGAGTTAACCCGCCCACATGCTGGCCGTTATGCACGGATCATCCATTTAACAACGGTGGATCTAGACACCATCAGAAGATGCCAAATCCCAATTTTCATCAACAGTGACTCTTATTGAAAGTGTCTCCAATGCCTCGCCTGATCTCATCAAGTTTCTGCATTCAAAAAGGGTTTCGAATCAAAAAACGTCGACCTCAACATTTAAAAGTAGGGAACCTTCTGACCTTTATCCAATTGCACACCCACACACACACACAGCAGAATGTAACAGAATGTTCCTGTACATGTCTCTGTATGTTGCTCAAAGTCTGCACTTTGACTTTAAAATCCAGTGTATTGGTCAACCCGTCACATTATTGTGTTTCATTACATTTCCCATATGGTTAGGCGCAAATTTGATTACATTTTCAGGCGTTATCACATTTTCAGGAAATGATTAAAGAAGTGGTTGCTACAATACTCCTTTTGTCTCTGTAAATATGTCTATATGAGGGTCATATATGTGAGTCTGAGCACAGCACAACCTGTGTTTAAAGGAACCAACTGTGGAGTTTTTCACATGGAGGCTGAGTTACCTGAGTTAGTTTACATACGTTATTCACATTGAGTGTAGTCTGTTCTATCACCTACCAATAATAATAACACATTTTTGAGACCCATACCAATATTAATATTTGAGGCAGACATTTTCCAAATTAAAAATAAACCTGTCAGCACTTTCTGGTGAAATAACAAAAATAACATCAAAACTTTTTTTTCAAACAACCTCAAGCATATCTTTAGCATTTCACTGCTGCCTTTTCTTGTTACTTAGTCGTTGATGTAGGTGCCACTATATCCACGATGAGCTAAAATTGGACAATGTATTGGCCACGCTGTTGGGCTCTGGTTCATTCATTCCTGCTTGTCAAACAACACAGTTCAAATGCAAAAGTGTGTCTGAGCAGATCTGCCTGTCAGAGGCAGATCTGCTCCTCGGAATTGAAAATACATTTTCAGACTTACCAACACTGACACATACTTGACACGTTATATTCATTCAAACATAATCAGAAAAACTGTCATTGTGTGTAACATACACCAATCTCTGGATTCCTTTCACCCCTTGACGCCTCAACAACAACTAATTATTCCGTCACAAACACATTTCCCTAAAAGCACGATTAGCTAATGAATACTGGCGATTAGTTCAGCCAGAGGGAACCATCAAATAATTAGAGCATCGCGGATAATTCTGCTCAAATAAACAAGCACAGAGCCTACGTGAACACTACATCTGATTTAAAGCAAAAATTCCAAAAATACAGCACACAGGGTTCATACGGGGTCCTCGTCGTAACAGATCAGACACACACACACATCGGGGGGAGTGTGTGTGTGTCGTCTCTGGGATCCGTAGCCTATTTTAATCTGAACTGCACATTACGAAAACTAATGAGAAGACTCCCACAACGGTATGCAGATGCAAATCCGTATGAAGCTAGCAGCAGGTCTACACCTACCGTGGTAAACCTTCACACACACACACACACGATATATAAAAGCTATCATCGTTGTGGTGATTCCTAGGAGGACTACCAAACGGTAGCAGAATAAATGAAGGCGCCTCCCCCGCTGCCTCACTGTGATTGTTATTAGACAGATAATTAACAGGCGGCGAGAGGACAGGAGACGTTATTTTAATGTAATGTTATTATGTAATGAAGTGCACTGTAATAAATTAGTTATTTGCTATTCTCCCTCTGTTAGGGGCGATCCGATCATCATTTTTGGGGGGCGATCACCGAAAGCATCGTCGTCAGATTCCGACTACCAATCACAGGGTCTATTTGAAGCCTTCTATATATTGTGTAGCACTATTTATTCATTTTAATTGTATTAATTATTCGTAACAACACTGTATATTAAGTTTTAGCATTAAGAGAGGAGAAATATTATGAATTAACAGCTGTTTATTCATTGGCAGGCGGCATTTGAAACACACTCCTCACTGTCCTTGAAGCAATTTTAGCAATACATGTTTTTCAAAATCATAAAAGTACATAAGGAGTATAATTGTGCATGCACAGATGCAAAGCAGAACCTGTACACTCATAACCACTTGTAGAAAAAGGTTCTTGTCTAACCAGTGTGAAACCAGTGTATTATAGGCTGTAACACACAGCGAGTTGTCCCAAATCATGAATATAATGGAGAAGGTGGAGGTGAAGCAGCTACTTGACGCTGCTGGCTGAGTCTGTTGTTCTGTGTTCACACCAAAAACAAACCTGCACCCGCAAGATGACTTGGAAAAGTCCTCAGTGAGGTTGTTTTCTGTTCGTTTGGAATGGTGTCGTTCTCACCTACTAGAATAAATTAAGCAAATGGGGGGCATTGAAACAGCCTTCTGTCTAGCAGGCAAGCAACAACACACACCAAATGTCATTCTCGGAGTTAAAAAGAAATACAGAAAACACTGTGGGTCTTTGCTTTGGCAAACTTTCACCATCTGCTAGCCTTCCATTTCGTTTACTCTGCGTAGGTGGAGGAGATAGCGTTTTTCCATCCACTCAATGTGTTATTTTCTTTTTACCATCTGCTTAGATGGAAAAACAATGGAAAACAAATGCATGAATTCAAACTGAAGTGGGGATGGAGTATGATAATGCTGGTTTCATTAGTGATAAAAAAAAATGCGGACAACCAAATACACGCAAAAACATTTTGTGGATGTGAGAAATTTCAAGCTGAAACATGTAACTTTTGATATGTTAAAACTCATAATCACACTTCATTCACAAAGTTCAATACATCTGTACAAGGAATTTGTTTTGATGCCAGAACAACAAATATGTTCAAAATCCACTTGATCCACTCTACACGTGAATTAAATCCATCGCACAGCACTCATTTAAATGAAGATAACTCACTTTTAAAGATGGGTCTCCGTTATCTCCTTCTTCCAAAACAGTGATGAAAAACACCGGAAGCAAATGCCTGGAGTTGAGTTTTTCCGTTAAAACTAAATTACCACTGGCATTGTGATTCCTGTGTATTGTTACTAGAACTTTAACCCAGTTAATCAGGGTTGAAAACAATGCCAAGATGAATCATGTTGAGCTAAGAGCGGTCAGCCATGCTAATGCTGATAGCTGGAGACAAATTAGAGCTCAAGAGTTGGTTGGAGCTTTGGAGCAAAGAGTCTTCACAGGCTGGATAAAGCTGTGTTTGATATGAATTAATTATGCTAATTTAGCATGCTGTATTCCCACAGCTAAAGCCCAAGAGAGAGGGTTTGATGTCAAGTGTGTGTGTGTACGTACTGTATGTGCACGCATACGAGTGTGTCCAATGTGTGTGCAAGCATTCTTGCTTGCATGTGTGTTTGGCTCAGTGTCTCATGACCTTAATATTTCTTCCATTGTGGTTTTTAATGAGGATGTAAATTCGTCAGAGGCAAAAACAATCCTTGTTAGGATACAATGTGCCTGGAAGTGCAAAATGTTGCGTTTCCGATAATTACCGTTTCGTGATGATGAGTATGCACACATTTCCCGCATTGCGCTCGTGTGTTAATGGGAGCAATGGGATCGATATTCAAGGGAATCTGTTTCCTTTCTCCACGTCAAGGCCTGATAACCTTCTAGGGAAAATGCTGGTACGTCTGTGTTGTGAATTACTGTGGCAACATCGCAGGGACACGCAGGTAAAGGCGTATATGCCCATCTGACAAAAGGGGGCGAGCAAACCAATCGCAAGACTCTGCAGATTACGTATTGGAATGTGTGACTTGAAAAGAAATTATGAATAAAAGATGTATTCCGCCGCGTACACGCAAACTGGCCTTGTCCCATCTTCTTCAAGAAGTTATTCAGAAAATGCACGTGATGGTATCAGCAAATGTGTCCGTCGAGATAAAGCTCGTTTTTTGGATGAAAGCAGAGCTTGAGTTATTATTGTATATTGCTGACCTGTCACTCACAGTCACTGTGTAGCAGGCCACTGAATAACCTCAAGGGTGAGGGTGTACCGTATGTGTGTGTGTGTGTGTGTGTGTGTGTGTGTGTGTGTGTGTGTGTGTGTGTGAGTGCGAAAGAGAGAGAGAGATATAATTGACAGCATGGAGACTGCAGAAATGGACATATGAAACTCGTCTATGAAACCCTGCTTTAGAAGAGACCTGGGAGACCATCAATCGACTGAGCTCTGCTTCAGTGTGCCCCCCCCCCCCCCCCCCCGCCCCCCCCATACCAGCTAATGATCCACAGTCACAGTGAACAGCAGAAACATGGCCGTCATTCAGCTGATATTGAAAAGTTGCTCAGTTCATTATGTGACACGGTTAATTCCTTACTGTGAAACAACAACACTTGAGTTAGCGGCGATGCATCATGTTAGCAAATAGCTGCTTTGACCGCCGTTGACTTTGCTCTAATATCACTCTGATGAGTTTCACAACAAATTAAACCCTGATGAATGTGTCATTACAGGCAACAGCTTCGGTATCATTTGTCGTCATGTTTTTGGGGTTCGTGAAGAAACAGAGATGAAGATGAAGATGTGTTCGGTTGAACAGCTTTCTTTTGAACGCACTGATCACTATTCATTGATTACTAAATACAGCATTTTATACATCAATTGGAAACACCAATTCTGATTCTGATCCTGATCCCATTGGTTGGCCCATAGACGATGTTATGCAGCTCATAGTCGGAGCACATCAAAAGGTTTGGATCATGCATTGAACTCTCCTGGTTTAATCATCAGTACAAAAGATAAACAAGTGCGTTAGCAAATATCTCCTTTGATTAAAAAGTCAAAGGAAAAAGCCTGAGTACATAAACAGTTTGGGGAGGAAATTAACTACAACTCCCAAGGTGCATTTTGTCAAGACCAACCGCGGGGCCTTTTATGTTCTGCAGGGCATGTGAGAGAATTAAAAACAGATCGCTGTAAGTGTAGTTATGTCGAGTTAATTCCTGTCACTAATGATTATGTGTCGATTAGCTGTAGCGGCTAAACATCACAATGTGTTTTGTGGAAAAAAAGAAACGAGACTTGAAGTGAACAGCTCAGTGGCCTCGAACAGACCAAAGCTCTCAACATGAGAATGACTTTGTAAACACGGGGATTACTGCAGCTTTAGCTGAACACAACCATGTCTGACAGTGGAAGTACACAGCTTGAGATCAATGGAGCAAATACATCCTGTTATTCAGTGACAACACTGTGCTTCTCCAGAGCCCGAGACACGAGCACTCTGTGGAGACTGTGTCACCGAATGAAACACCATACTTTTGTGTTGAGTTTGAGATGTTGCTCTTGTTTGAGATAGGATAAACAATTACCATTTAGATTGCATTTTTGACGGTGGAGACACTGATTATACAGTTTCTTTTCTGACTTGTTTTTTTCTTTTTATTTGTAATTATGGCTGGGAAAACAGGGCATGTTCCTGAAGCATATACACAATGCAGGAATAATTCTCCCTCATCAATATTGCAGTATCAAAATGCAGAGACATCCCTACTGTGGTAGGGCAGTCTGAGCTTAAACACAGGCGCAATAATACACAATTCTAAACCAGAGGGAAGCCATAGTGGGACTCAGGAAACAATAACGACAAATAAATGATATAAATTAAAAGGAAAGGGTCCAGACCCAGCCGAGCCCCGAGCTCTTTAAACTCCTAAGCCTCATTATCACGAGGACACTCATTTCAAGAGGACAATAATGGGCACTAATTCGATTTTTGAGCGGCAACCATTGAAAGAACATTAGCCGTTCTTCCCTTACTTAAAAATGCAAATGTTGCCACGTAATCCCGCTTCAGTTGGCTGAGCTATCTTTCTTTGTGAGTTAAGTAATATACCGGGACTTTGCCACAGAGCAGAACAGTCACTAGAGAGGCTTTTATTTTGTAGAGAAGTTCTTGAGAGGGCCCATTTCATAAAAGAAGAAGCACTAATGAGTCCCGGGCATGCATCGGCATTCAACAGACTGAAACAAAGAGTGGGCGAGAGAGAGAGAGAGAGAGAGAGAGAGAGAGATAGAGAGAGAGAGCTCATTCCACTTAGGTTATGAACTTATGCCCTTTGAACTCGCCATGAAGACAGTTCTGTCTCTACTATAAGTTGAGACAGAACAGCAACGTTAACCATCGTGACTGCTTTAGGAATCCCAATCATATTCATTTTTAATCATCCTGCTGTGGCAGCATGGCTCCTGTTGAAGAAAAGCATCATGTAACCCATGCTGAACACAACACAGTTGGTTTCATAAGAAACATTCCCTAGAAGTGTGATAAACATTCGCATCCCGCTGGTTTGCGACTCCAACAACTACATCTCTTCTCGTCATTTCTGCCACAACACTCCAGAGATGGAAACACTGGTCCGCTACATCGGTCCAGACTGAATTCAGTGCTGGCGTTCATGGTCCCCAGATGATGAATCCTACTTACATAGGTGATCCTATGTGAGCAGGTTGACATTTTTAGTTTTCTGTCTCGGCAAGAAATTGCTGGAATGCGATGAACATTGGTACATATATCGATCGTGCCAAGAAGATGGATGTTAATGACTCTGTGGAGCCCTTGACTTCCATCCAGCACCACCAGCGGGTCAAAAATGAGTCTCAGCTGTGTTTTGTGCCCTTACTCACAACATTTCAAATACTGCACCTTGGTCAGCCTCTGAGTGAGTGTGTGAGACAGAATAAGAAAACTGAATACATTACATTAACTGTAATATTTACACAGAACAACGATCTCTCAACAAATGAACTACAATTGTGTCGACGTTGGAAACTTTGGCCGATGGCTAACATGTAAAACCTGGGAGCCCTGTGAAGTAATTGATGGTAATTTCATGACATTAAATATTCCCTTGCCTCATCAGCGGGATTACCACAGTATACGTCTGAGCGGCTCGACTGCTCAGTACGAGCGGGGCCCCTGCAAGAGGCTACCTGCTGGGCTCCTAAAGGCCAGGCGGTTCCAGAGCGACAGCGCTATCGGGCTGTTCACACACAATCTCTGAATGACACCTTGGAGATCAATTTCTTCCATTTAGCCAGAGTGGAGTCAATAGAGCGTATCAAACTTCTCAGCCCTTCCAGCCTGAACCCTCTGAGCCTAAGCACACTCCCAGGAGCTTCAAGCCAGTCTATGCATCTTATCGGGCTGCTGTTTCAGGTTCTATTTCAGTCTTTTGTGCCATGAAAGTGTGCTTCGGAATATGGTTTCAACACATTCAATGTCTCAAATAGATAGGGTATACGAATGAACAAACTTTTTTTTTCTTCACATCTCTGTAATTGTTCCCTTACTCCCGTCATACCATCCTCCCTACAAGAGGAACAAGCTTTCCGATCCAAATGTGACTACTGACAAAGGAATTTGTAGTACTATGTGCCATTTATACTCTTAATTATTCCTTAATCAGTGTCCTGGGGCTGTTTAAAAAATACAGTTTCAGAACTCATTTATTATTAAAACATCATCTGTCCTACACAAGTCCTATTAATACCCCAGACTGGTGTATGCAAATATTGAGTCAAGGCTGCAGCACATGGGTCACAAAGAGGATCTGAAAGCTGATTCTGTGAGAATAATGTGCTTAAGGGTCAATATATTTGTTTCAAGGCTCCTTTTCAAATGATATAGACTCAAAATCCTTTTCAGGGGAATAGATTTAGAGGAGAATGAGTTACTCTGCAGAGCTGCCTGATTAATATGCCAGACTGCAGGCTCACTGAGGAGCGTTCCCTAAGTAAAGTGAATGAGTTAAGTATGGCTAAGCCAAAGCCTGAAACCGATACTGCAATGAATGCAGCCATTGGAGTGGCACCCTATTGCTTCTGCTTTGAGACTAAGCACCCATCTGAGAAATGACACCCTGCCTCTGGTTGCAGACATGGGCAATTTGAATGTTGTTATTAAAGTAATTGGATGTCTGCCACCTTGAGGATCTAAAAGGTAATCTGCGGTTTGTTTTATTGTACGTTAAATGAAGACTGCTGCAAAGCACAAGCAGACCGGAAATCCTCAGTTGGTACAGTTCGATGGGAAAGAGTGCAGCTAATTTCCATTTATAAAGCCTGAAAAGAGACTTGTTCAGAGTTATTGTTTAAATTATGCATGTTTCTGAACCTTCATGTATGAATAACATTAATGAAATGAGACAAATGAGCGAGGCTTTTTTTTTTTGTCACACACATTTACGCTTATAGGATTTATAGTGGCTCTTGTTTAAAGACACAGGTGAACTGCCATGTAACCATATTTACAGCTATGATGATACATACAGTAAAAAGGTTGAGGGTACTTGTACATACATAGGGAACAGGGTACCTTCACTGTTGTATGGTAAGCCTGTAAGGACAAAAACAAACACACACACAGATAAACAGAGACCGGTCACGGATTCAGCAGGCAAAAGCTCTTACGCGCCCCTCCCCACCCCTCCCCACCCATCCCCACCCTTACACCTTACAGTCACAATTTCCATGCACAGCTGTGTTTCAACTCATAAACAGTGAGCTGGAACAGAGACCTTGGCTGCGGTGGGTGCTACAACACAATTTAGGAGTGTCTTTGTGATGTATTTCTGTTTCATCGGCTCTGCAAGGACACCGTGTTTGCCATGGTCTCAGATACCGCTGACATTTAGTGTTCATAAATGGAAGACTTTCAGAATTCATCTCTTTTTTAAACCTGGGAATTCATATTTTTCGCCATCTTGTCTACCAGTATATATATATATATATATATATATATATATCACATGCAATCAGACCAGTGATCTAAGAGTATTCGAAGTCACCCTTTTTTTTGGAGATAACAGAACATGACTGAAATGTCCCAAAATGTCAACCATGACTGCAAAACAAAGCAATACGGTTCAAAGACACTCTGTACGGTCGACCGAAGCCGAACAAGGAGAAGCTTTCTCCTCCAATATTAAGCCATTAAGATATTTTTTTTACAATCCACATTCATTACAGTCAAGGCAGAGACATGTGTCAGGTAGATAGATAGATCCCCTCTCTTCTAACATATAGCAGATGCTCCGAGCAATCGCACGATTTAATTTGTATTTGGGTGAAATCCCGCCAGCTTTGCACCACAGAAGCGTTGATCAATGCAGCGCTGCTGGAGCAATGTGTGGCTGTGGACTGAATACTAATCATTTCATCTGTCCAGTCAGTGGAACAACAGTCAAAAAGAAGGACAGCACACTCCCTGACAAAAGTACACAGCAATTACTGTTTGACCTCATGTGCTCGCCGCTTATTAATGAGTGCAGTCTAAATATTCGCTTTTGCTGAGGACTGAGGGGTTTGGAAGGTATGAAAGCTGAATACACTTTAAGGCTCACACACACCAGTCAAATGTCTTCAGATCTGATAGCAGGTCGAGGGTACTTTTACTTAAGAGAGAATCGTCACCGCTTAAAATATACCAACGCAGTAGTTAACATACAAACCACAGTCACCGTCAAGTATAGCAACACCCAGGGAGTTGGATTGCAACCACAAAACTACAAACAATACAGCGCATCAGGAAACATGATCAAACAAAGATAATATCCAACTCAACTCGGTTTCCTTCATCAAACACATCGACCTCCCATCACTGTCATCGCCGTCTAATTAGAGAGCAATCAGCGGACTCCTAATCTCATTCTGAAGCCTCTTCCATATCGGGAAGCAGATCCGAGAAAAAGCCCACCGCAGACAATAATGACACTAGAAAGGGCCATGCTATACTGTGAGGTAGAGAGGAGTGAAGAGAGAATGTGAGAGACTAAACCTCAGGGGTCCATCTATGTGTCTCTATGTCTTGTGATTGCCTGAGGTCAGGCAACCATTCTGTCAGTACTAGAAAGAGAGAGCAGGACTTTGGAGATATAGAATATACTTGTATTCTATCTCTATACACACACACATACGTTTATTACCAAGCAAAGATACCAACCTGTATTTGAGAAAAACAATTTAAAAAGATGTGGCAGATTGTAGGATTACATGTGACACATTTGTCTCATCTGGAAAATAATTAAATTCATGTTTTAGTGAGCTCATATATATATATATATATAAAAAGGCTTGTCAGATGTGTAACACGACTTTGATGTTATATTTGGACAGTTCTGTTATGTGCATGAATAAATGTAGAGTTGAGTCAAGTGTCATTATCTTTCCTCTGGCTGTGACAAACAAATACAAGCACACATATTGAAAGAAGAGGAGAGAAGAGCTCCAGTAGTTGGCAGAGAGTGAAGTGTGATACGGCCTCGTATTGCACTTCCAGTAATGCGATTCCGCCCGGAAAGATATGCATTTTCACACTGTTTCTGCGTTTCACAGACCAAAGCCTTACAGTGTCAGCATTTTTTGCTGAGCTTTGTCTTAAGGTGGCTCAAGAATTATTGCTGACCTGTATAAAAAAGTATAACCAATATCCAGTAACTCACTGTGCTGTGCGTTTCTTTGGCGCAAAATGAAAGTATAATAGCATTTAATTCGCAAAAATGAGACAACGTATCTTATTGATGACTACAAAACAACAGTGAGTCATGGCAATCATTTCAGGAAGGCCTTTGCTGAGCAGCAGATACTTGATGTCACATCGTTGCATGGCGGGGGAGAATGCTGTTGTCACCATGTTTCCCCCCACAAACCCTTCAAATTTGCATTTGTTTTGTAGTCCAGAAAAGCACTCGTGACCTGAGATCATCATTGAAACTCAATGGTGTAAATGGGCTCTCAATCTTTTTCTTTTGTCCCTATGCAGTCTACTCAGTGATTAGAAAGAGGTGTGAACTGTGATGTCATGACCAGACAAACGATACCATCTCATTCGCTTGACATGTATATATGTGTAAAAATGTGCCTGAGAGTTACTGCACCCAGCCAATTAGTGCAGCGTATAACGGCCCTGCAGAAGTCCTATTGGCTGTGTGCCACATTGTTATGTTGAACATTGGTATTGGCCCAGAATTCAACAATCTGTGCATCCCTAAAAACTGCCCATTTACACAAATCAAGTCAGAATGAATCACCCACTGGAATGCAATAGTAGTCTACAGCTGGGGAGATTGTGACACTTACAGACTCACAGGGTTTAAACCAGAACTTTGCCTGTTTGCAGTATAATCCCTGAATATCTCAATAACAAACGGTGTTTTTTTGCTGGTGCATTTTGGTTCTCAGGTTAGAATCAGCTAACTTTGCTGAATAATAATAAATCATCAAGGATGACTCACCGAACAGTGAGTGGCTGTCTCTCTCTGTGTGTGTGTTGGCTACGACTTTCACCTCAAAGACATCAGCGCCATTCCACTTATCCTCTCTAAAGGTAACACTGTGAGCTGATGTGCCGAGATTTCCTCATTTTCAGATTCTAGATGAGCTTTGAGTAATTGTAAACTTACAGGCAGTTAATTAAAAGATTACACTTTCTTTCTCAGATTGAACATAAATTTAGGCATGACTCAAAGTGAGAATAAGCGTTGATTTACACTTCATCATATCTTCTATATGTATTCATATACATCTCGATCACATTTTGGGCTTCCCACAAATTATTGAACTCGATCGACTGCGATGTTGACGTTAAAAAAAAAACATATAAAAATAAAATGCTTTCTGTACTACCAGCCAGCCGACACGTGACGATTGAGAAGTTCTGGCTTCACTTTTGGGGAACAGCAACAACCTGAGAAAAACTATCCTAAATGCTGCAGCTGCCGTCCAGAGTAGAAGAGTAACATACTGTGTAATAATCCTTCACTCGGCTGAACAATAGAAGACGGGCAGACCGAAAATGCCCCGAAACCAGGTGAAGAAGAACCTCGTTTCCAGTCTTCTTTGATGCAAAGGTTTGTTAATTAGCAGGAATGTAGCACAAGATGAAAGGGAAAGCAAACCGGTGCTCTGTTGATTGAATTTGGAGTAAAAAGTGTCGGTTCAATTTCACTTTGAATTGCAGCTAAAACTTTGCAAATTGTTATTGTTGGTCACACATTATGTAGTGCAATCTGCTGAAGGTCACACTCTTCAGAAATCTAAATGTTTGGACGCGCAGTGCTACAGGTGGACGCAGCGTGTGACACACGCGGATGCTGCCTATGACGCTGTGCACAGCACTTTGCTCCCGCGTAGCGACGTTCAAACTGCTGTGTTGTCTGATTAGAATGTGGAGGACTACTCAGCAACACTATCTCACTAACCTGTGCAGTCTGGGAGTCATTCAACCGACCGGACCGCTTCGGCATGTGGCCAAATGTAGGGTTATTTACAGGATACGCTTGCTGATAGTCATCGTCATTTTGCCAATAAGGATTGATATATTGTCAGCCCAGTTCTTAATATAATATCGTTAAAACAGAGAATACAATCACACAGTCAATTCATGTATTTTTTCATTCATTTAATAAATGCATAACGCTGCTTTCCATTTCCTAGGGAGTTACTATTACTCCCCCTTGGTTCCCACAATTACTTTATTAATACCAATCCATCACTGGATGTTTGGCCTCCATGAAATTGTTTGGTTTTTTGTGCTGTTTTTGGGCAGCACAGAATACATCTTCCTCTGCTTTGTACACATGTATTCTCCAGCATATTGATGAGAACAGTAGGCGGCATAAAACATCACTGGATGTATTCATTTGAAGAACACAAGCAAATAGATCTCAGGGGTAGAAGTGTCTATTCCTGGGTTGTGCAGATGCTTTTTCTTTTAAATTATCAGACATCGTGGAAATCTTACCAAACAACACCTACAACCCTTTTCAGACTAGTTGTGCTATTTGTATTACATAACTGATCAACAGCCGCTTTAACTGCCAAACAAGCATTTAAATGATAAGCTAACTGACCTGGCAGTGTTGTGCGCAGCATTTATTGTTCTAGAGGGCAAACTCGGAAACTCGGGGCATCCCGCCGCCTCTCCATGGCTTCTCCAGGGTGCTGAACCACAGCAGGTAACGACAGGCTTGCTGGGTGTTTCATTATCCTGAACTGGTCTTGTCACGGCGTGCTTGGCTCTGCCGGGTGTCGAGCCTGTAATGCCGCGGATGACCGGGCATTCTGTTCCCCTCTGTTACTTAGATGCACAGTGTTATGATTGTTTGTCGTGTTTTCGATTATATTCAGGAACCCGATGTTTGCAAACTAAACGCATTGTAAGGTGGTCAATAACTGTACACACTTGTCCATAAGTGCAGGAGAGATGCCATGTTCGCTGTTTTTTTATTTTTTATTTATTGGTTAATACAGGATTAACCGACATCATTGAGATCCAACTAGATTGCCATATGTGGTTGAGAAGTATTACAGAGAAAGATGGCATCACAATTCATCTTCCCTCCACCCAACGCCATGAAAAAAAAGAATAATGTAAAAGGGTAAGTTCTGATTTTATCTACCTGAACCCTATTTTATCATGTTTTAGTGTCAAAGAGTGTAATGGGGACACACAATTGAATCCAGCATCAAGGGATATTGCTGTAACTAGCAGCCGCAAAACGAGCTGCAAGGGCAATTTTGCAGGGTCTACCAAGGTACCAGGGTCATTCTACCAGGGTCTACCAAGGTACCAGGGTCATTCTACCAGGGTCTACCGAGGTACCAGGGTCATTCTACCAGGGTCTACCAAGGTACCAGGGTCATTCTACCAGGGTCTACCAAGGTACCAGGGTCATTCTACCAGGGTCTACCGAGGTACCAGGGTCATTCTACCAGGGTCTACCGAGGTACCAGGGTCATTCTACCAGGGTCTACCAAGGTACCAGGGTCATTCTACCAGGGTCTACCAAGGTACCAGGGTCATTCTACCAGGGTATACCAAGGTACCAGGGTCATTCTACCAGGGTCTACCAAGGTACCAGGGTCATTCTACCAGGGTCTACCAAGGTACCAGGGTCATTCTACCAGGGTCTACCAAGGTACCAGGGTCATTTATAGAACACAAAGCTACGCTTTCTGTACTCTGCCCGGCCGGACACGTCACCTCTTGAGATTTCAGAGACTTCTCCTTGAGCGAGCCTCTTTCCATAATGTTGTCAGATAATAACAATCAGAGTGTGTCAGTGGTAACATTTCAGAAATTGTTGTAACAGCAATGTGGTCATGCATATGGACTTTGGTGCTGCTGGAATAAGAGACCTTTAAACTAATTAGAGAGCTTTAAACTAACTGAATAGAAGTTAAATGAACCTTCCCTAAAGACAATCCCTATACTCACGGCGGACAGCACAATTCAACACACCTTCACCACTTACCTCTAAACCATTACCTCACTCCCATCATCAATCATTTTAGATACTGCGTTTCCTTTTCTTTTAATAGTACTGTAAGTTCACATTTCTATACAAACTAACTGAACTGAAGAATACATTTATTACGTTCAAAGGCTGTGTGTTGAAGATCAAAGTAGGACTGCTCATCAAGCCCACACGGCACTGAGCGCAAGTTAAACTGAGAGAATGACTCTGGGCTAAAACTGGCCAGCAAGAAGACAATTTAATATGGTGTCTGGCAGAGCAATATATCTCTAAATTGGTTTTGCATTTAAAGCGAAAGATACATGGATAAAAGAGAAAAGAGAAGGAGGCGAGGAGAGGTTAAAGAGGGAATGCTCAGACTGTGACAGACTGATTAAAATGACATTCGAGGTGTCAGATGTGGTGCTGTAGGGATATTTCATATCCTCTCCTCTCACATACTGTTCCTAATGGTCCAGATTTATGAGCCTAATATAGTCCACTGGACCCCTGAAATGGCATTTTAGAGGTCTCAGCTAAAGTATGCGTTAAGTAGAATGAAGTGAGGAATGAGGCTGGATGAAGGATTCGGTTACATCTCCACCTGAGAGGTTGGATCTATTTTTGTCAGTGCATAAATGAAAGTCTAAACTTTGGAAGGATTGACACATAATATGCCGCGATAGCTATAACAAGGATATTTATTCTACTAACAAAATATACCCAGCATAGCATGAACCGTCAGATGAAAAGATAAACCGGTGTCCTTTCTTCGTCGTGCATTATGTATTCGTCTCGTGGAGCATCAGTATGGAAACGGTGGTGAGGTTAAGGATACACGCATTTGAGATTGAATAAATGTAAATAATGAATAAGTATGTTACGGGATGACTTTCACCACGTCGTAGATGCATTATGGTAAGAATAACTTGACTAACGTGTGGATTGTGCTCGACCTGCCTCCTCTCAAATAATGTTCCCATGAAATGAAAGCGCTTTGTGTGTTATGTTTCGAGGGAAACACGTTATTACCTTTCTCACAGCCTTCAGTTTATATATATGAAGCTGCTGACTGACAAAGCTCAGCAGACAGCTGAGCTCAGCTATGTCCCTGCAGGGTACATTCTAAGAATTTTGAAATACTTGTGCGTTACTTGAGTATTCCATTTTATGGTTTTGATAAAATTAATTGGTTATGGTCAGAAAAAGATCATTGTTTGTGTTCAAAGTATATGCTTGTAACCGTAACAACAACTAGCGTAAATATTTCACAACCGCCCTTTGCAGACTTTCTTACGTAACATTACGTAACAAGCGTAAAACAAAGTTACGCAACTTAAGATCAGCGTGTGATTTCGGTCTCCTGGATAAAAGTCCTCTACGCAAAACATAACATAACATTTATTTTCTTCACTATGTGCAAGGAACACAAAAACATATTGATGGAGAGGATGGACACACACACACACACACACACACACACACACACACACACACACACACACACACACCGTCAACACACATGGACACAGCATGTTTAATCCCAAACTGTGTGTCAGCTGGCATTTTCTATTCTAGAGGGAAATGGGCTGTGACAGACATTACTGCAGCACACACATTCTGAATAAGAAAGTAGCCTCTGCTCACACACTCAAGGTTACACCGAATTCTCTACACGTGAGAGAGGAAAGGAAATACATTCTGTTAGAAAGAGAGATAGAGACTTTGATAAAGTACGTAAAATAACAGAGCACACAGGTCACACAGTGCTAATCAGTAGATTTCTTACTATTGCGTGAGAAAAAAAAAAAGAGACGAGGGTTTTTGGCAAAGGATGGCTTCCAAGTGATCACAACACACTTTGCACTCTAATGTGCAGCAGTGTTGAACTACAGAAAGACCTTCAGCACCATTCAACCATCACGGGGCATTAAAAGTCCAGACACATATGTCTCCTCTCTTCACACAGAATCTGAAAGCCTGAATATACATTACCCATGTTTCCATGGATATGACAGACCGACATCGTCAGCCTCCAAAAAACAAATTTTTTGGGGGCAAAAGCAAATTTATATGCCATCACGCACACACGCCAGCTGTGCCGACAACAAACACACAGTATAAAGCTGCATACAGGCATAATGTCACTCATAATAAGGACCTCTTGGTGCAATTATGCATCTGCGAGAGCGAATTAAGCCTAAATGCTTAATTTTACATCCACAAACATGTGCATCTACAACATGTTTCAAACCTTTGATTACATCTGGCAGGAGTCACCGAATATCATACACGTCTCAAGATTGCTGCTGTGTTTTGTATCCATTAGCAGAGCTATGATCACAGAATCTGGGAAATTGTTTCACTGCTCATTAACTCATAGAATCGGTGTGAACAAGGTGTTTCCCGTTTTCAAAATAGAATCATGCAATGATGGCAGAATGGGGAAAAACAGGAAAGCCCCCCCCCCGTTGGGGTTGTTCACGCTTTATTCCAAGATGCTTTTAACCCCGAAAGCTGGGCTGTTCTGTTGTGCTACATATGTGTGGTAGTTGGTTAGCAAGTGAAAGTAGATACAAACAGTATATAGCTCCTTTTTAAAGTAGCTGAATTGATGCTATCATTTTAACGTTAGATTGTGTTTAGAGGGAACAGCAGGCTTGTTTCCAACGGGTCCACTCCACCAAGTGTGAGATGTCATAATCTCAATCTGATACCTCCTACTTGAGGCTGATGTGATTTATTTGTAACCCTACTTGACTGCTCATAAATCATCTGAACAAAGAAGATGTGAATGTGGCATTACCCAGCATCCATCCAGTACTTGTGTCGTTACTGATGGAACCCTCTGCTTTGCCTTCATGTCTCACTGAGCTCCACCCTTGCCGTCTTCACTGCCTACTTTGTTATTTGACATCACTGACGTCACTGACAATTACCGAGTGAGTCAGCACGCAGCCAGCCCTTTTTGAGCTTGCTGATTATTTTATCACTGACAATTCCCCGGATTAACCAAGGGTGCAATTAACCGCCTACAAAATATAATAACAGAATGTGTTTAAGAGCGTTCTGACAAACGGCGACTCCCGGGTGCCACTGCTTGCATAGATGATCGAGTCGCCATGGATACTGGTCTTAAAATCACTGTGTGGTGAATACTGCATCACTTCGGCAATTTCACACTACACAGCTCTGTGTTTGTCAAAGCCCGTGTTTGAAATGTCTCAGAATCACTCCCTCCATCGCTCAGCCAGCGTCACTTCTGGATCTAGGCTGCAGAGCAAATGCGTTCTGCTTGTATTGTATACATGACACGATGACCGTCTCAGATTCATTGGTTTCTATTGATGATGATGCAGCTTTTGGGCTTTCACTCACTTCTACCTGACCTCCCCCGGGGTCTTAATTCTGCCCTGCAGTCTTCACCACAATGGTGTATACGGATCGATTCTGCTCCATGAAGCGGCAAAAAAAACATACATATATTTAAAGGATGCCAATGAGGGTGGATAATTAGGCAGAGGTCATCTGACACCATCTAGCCCAAGCAAAGACGACGTCCTTTCCCAAACATTATGTCCTAACCATAATGCAAAATGTAACATCTATGTAGGTTTTGTATCGAGACAAGATAGGACACATGCACACTTAGCTTTGACATACTTTAAAGACTACTGTGATTCTCTGCTTAAAGATATTTACTCAATGGACCTAACACAAATAATGAAAAGTGAGGATAAGTATAGCTTGAGCTTTGTCTCCTTAATTAGCTGTATGCACCACACCTGTATGCACTGTGGACTTCCTCTTAGAAACAGGCCATTTGCTCAGAGAAACACTTTGACTTGTGAAACACAGGTGTAACTACTACCATTAATTATGTCTGCATTCTATTTAGGTGCTCTGGTTCATGGGGACTTATGAATAGAACAGAGGCCCCATTACTGTAACGGATCACAAGTGATTTTGTTACTATCAGTCAGAAGGGCTGGACCATACCGTACTAAGATACTAAAAGACCGAACGGCAGAACATGTGGTTATACAAAGACGTACAACCATTCACGAAACCAGTGACAGGGAGCCAGGGCCACGAGACAGAAATTGAGCTGACACCATCATAAATCATGAAACTCAAAGCTCCGCTGAGCGAAACAAAAAAGACATATATTGACATATGCTGTGTATAGAAACAGTCTTGAGTCTTGATTAATCATCAAGCAAAGATCGTAGGGGGTGGATGCACCGAGTCATCCGTTTATTAGATGCAATTCAATAGAAACAACCTCGCAATGACCCCAATGATTACGAATCTATATAATTGTCAGTATTTGCTGACATTGCGATACAGAGACGTTGAGTCAAACCTGTAGTGGATTATAGCATTAAGGGGCGATGTATATTTACATTATATCAAGACGTGTTTTTAATAGTACAACAGTTGTATTAGTGCGCAGCGAGATGCACAGTTATTGCCGAAGTGCATTGTAGAGATGAGGCTCCATTGGCTCATTGTAATTCAGAGAGAAGCCTTACTGCTGAACCTATGGGAAATAAAGAAGTATACATTCAGTCTAAGAAGCAGTCATTAGGTGAGGTAGTGGCGTAAGTGATGCCACTGGTAGATACACAGAAAGGGGTAGAAGACAATACCTGTTTGTGTAATAATCTCTGGAATGTATTCAGTCTCACAGGATGGAACTAGCGATTCTGCGCTAACTTTTTTTATTTTCTTCCCGATACTGATTCCGATACCTGAACCTGCTTATTGATACCGAGTACTGATCCAATACCAGTGCGTTATTTTTGGATGTGATATAATGGCTATCATTGTTGTATGGCCTACCGCCTACCTGTGTGAACAAATGAATGCCAAAGTACTTTCTTTTATTTTTTCACAGATTTTTCAGTGTAAAATATTATCGATTATCGATCCAGCATTACAAGCTGTATTGGAGGCATTTCCAATTCTGGTATTGGTATCGGAACAACTCCGCATATCCCCATCAGGGACAATGATATTACACTTTTCACAATATATATTTGCATCCCGTCTCCCAGCTCTTGTTACGAGTTATAGAAGGCTTAATTTGTGCCGTCAAGAGCGCCGTGTTTATATAATCACACGGCACTCAAACATAAATAAGGTGCGAGTGTGTGGGCATGTGGGTGAGTGTTGCGGCGTGTCTTGACTGTTGCTCTGCATGTAAACTGCTGCTATAGCCAGAGCCCATGAGGGAAATCAGGCAACATTAAGCTGATTGACAGCATCCATCTGGGATGATGGGACACCGTGACAGCATGGAAAGGTGCTAAAAAAAAGACATCTGCTCCCTGACAATGCGGTGGTCTCTCACCTCAAAATACAATTGTCTTTAAGCCTCATAATCATTCACCTCAAGGGAACCGAGGAGACACGCGTCAGCCAACACAAGCAACGGTAAGCACATGTACATGTATGAGCCTGACAGCTTTTACTTAAACATTTACTCTCTCCTCTTTCCCTTCTCTGTCTTCCAAAGAGAATGAACTGACTAATAGCTGGGCGGGTTTCCCAGTGGAGGCCCTCTAACCCATGAACACACAGACCTGCTGGAGCGGCTTTGGTCCACTGAGTTCTGAGCAAATCTCTGGCTCTTGCACCCACCAGGGAGAGAGGTCAGCAGCAATAAACCCTATACCTGGAACAGATGATGATGGTGTTTAATCGTGTTATCTTTATCTAGTAGGCCTTCTTTTACCCTCAATCGCTGATTTTATGATGTAATTGAAATCCAGCACCACACAGACGGTATAGCAGCATAAGATCAATCATCTAGAATCACAACTACCACAGCAGCAGTGCAACTCCGTACAGGTGTGTACAGAAGTCCATTCACTTCTTTTACTTCCCCAAAAGTAGAGGCAGCATGACTGTGGGATTATCGGTTGAATGAGTTTAGGATGTTGAAATGTCGGGAACCAACTGGTTTAGTTTACCAATAGCGAGAGTAACAGCAGGAGGGTGCATTATATTGCATGTTTTTATGCATTATTTGGCATCATTTTAGATTTCTGGCCAAACATTGCTTTAAGGATGCCACTGACAGTCTGTCCGTCAGTTGATTTACCACTTCGGTCCAGAGGAAAGTATCTCAACAACTATTGGAATGATTGCCATCGCATTGGGAACATGCATTCATGCCCCTCTCAGGATAAACTGATCTGTCATCTAGTACCATCATCAGGTCAACATATGAGCGTCATCGTGAGCATGCTGACCGTAGCATTGTAGCTCAAAGGATAGCTGTATTTAGGCTGCTAAGTCTTAAAGGACATAGGAGAGAGATGCTGAGATGAAATGGAGGAAGAGCCAGAGTCTTGAGAGCTGTGCTTTATGTTTCTTTACACAATTTCAGAATAATCATTTTTGAGCAAATCCGTCAATGCTCATTTTAAAAACAATATGTGAGAGCATCAACACCCAAGCTGGTCACAGGATTGGTTAAAAGTGCGTAGTATCACAACCACACCTCAGTAGAAGAAGTACAGCGCGTTCTCAAACGTAGCCAAGACTATTAGCTGAAGAGACAATTAGTACGACTCACAATCAGAATTATTGGAGTTGACCACAGATGCTGCTCGCTACTTGGCTGACTAGCGAGGTGGTACTAAAAGAGCAAAACAGTCATGACTCCAATGCTCTCTGCAGAGTCGTGAATAATCAGCTCTGGGTGTAAATGGACGCCACTGGGATGAGGGAGTCGTTAGAAATAGACGTAAAAAAAAATGTATTAATTTAGGACAGAGACCAAAAAGCAAGGGAAGCTAAAGCTCCAAAAGTCATTAGCATCAGACTGCAGTATCTGCAAATGTACTGTAAATTATACAGTTGTATTGGTCACAGCAACAAGAGGAGATTGCTGTGTAGATTCTATCAATTCTGTTCCATTCTGTAGTCTATTTTCATACTGATGGAGAATTAAGTGTTCCACCTTCAGTTCACTGAAGAGAAAGAAAGAAATGTAAATTCTCTGCAAGACACGCATGATGCGCAACATGTAATCCATACTGAGACCAAAAGCTCAACACTAAAGTCACAGCTCGGTAATAACCTACAGATATGCATCTGTTGTCACGGAGTGTAGGTCGTGAACCCATTACCTGAATCCTAAATGAGAATGGAGAATAGAAAGCTGTGGATCAGCGCATGAGATAAGTGGCGAGAGAAAGGGAGCGTGAGGGGGGGGGGGGGGGATGCCTCACTTCACCACCGCAATAGATAGTTGTTACTGCATTGCATCATGGCCATGCTGTGGAGGATATGGCTTCTTCTTTTAATAAAACACACTTCTTTGATGATTGTTGAATGTTGCAGCTGAATTCTTTGATTTAAATGTTTTAACAGCAAAAACATATATGTTGTAAAAAATAAAAATAAACTCGCTTTTGATGTGTTTTTTGTAAACAACTGGATGTAACAGAGGTTCAAAAATCATATAAATTCCAATGTGTTCAATAATGAAATACAAATATTAATTCAACATCTCAGAAATTAAGATTTTCTATATTTATTTGCTGTTACCACAAAACCAGGTAAACACTGTGCATCCACTTTGACAGACAGTGTTGAGACCAAAGTGACTAAAGTTATGCAATAATACAGACCAATAAGAATGAGTCATGAGGACACATCTCTCACACCGTGAATAGGTTACTCTGTAACCTATTCACGGTCTTAATCTATTCAAAACCTTAAGAATGCTATCTCCATCAAATACAGAACATTTACACAGAATGTGTGAGGATTCCAATGACATAAAAAAGAGCGAGCAGCAGCAGAGTAGCAGCAGGGACTTTATTTTTTTTTAACTTTTTTTTATTTCTTCAGGCTCTTCACGGTCGACTGGGAACCGCTTTAAAAGTTGCCTCGTCCGTGCTTTATAACGCCATCTCATTACTCTTAATCTTCATTACTTTTTTCATTGCTGCCATACATTGCTTTGCATTGCCATGCAAGCTGCAGCAGGCCGACTTTGTGTTGCATACAAAATGCGTGGTTGTTGCATAAACTGAACAGGCAAGCTACACAAAGACACCTTTTGCAACTTAATTAAAGAATACTTCTATTTACTTCTGAAGCCGTTTTATTTTTGGTACCGACGCTAGTTCAATACAACTTCACATCAAACACAGAGGAGGCCATCTCACCACGCTAAAACTGTAGCTGTCTGTGTTTGTGTGAATGTGCCTGCTCTAAATGAAAGGGATTTCTGATGTCAGCTCTGCTTTGATGGAATATGAGCTCTACAGAGCCCACTGCCTCCAGAGCAAAGCAACGACTGGCACACTTTCTACTCCTGAGAGCTCATTTGGCACCGTTGGAACACGCGTGTCCCAACGGTGTAACGCCCCCCTGGGGCGCCCTAATGCAATGTGTGTGTGCGTGCGTGTGTGCGAGGAAGAGCAAATGAATAAAAGACACAGAATAAGAAATAATCCTGTTTGAATTTGAAGCCCATGTTAAATAACTGCTCTGTTTTCTGACACACAGGCTGTATGCTGCCTACAACCAATAGACGGGGATGAATTTATTACTAGAATGTTGAGAGGAGGAGAAAAAATAAAAAATATTTAAAGAAAACAAAATGGTGGATACAATACAAATATAGTTATCTTATAATAACTACCAGCTAAATATTTTAAAAGTTATGGGAAAAAGATGAACATTAATCATGTCAAAGATCAAAGAATTGAAACACAGAGTCTTGCTTCCAATTACACTATTTAGAGGGAACAAGCCGGTGATCAAAGAGGGCGGTTGAGTCGCATTAATTCACTCAGTTCCTCTGATTCTTATTTTAGATCCACAAGTCTGAGAGTCCTGGTGTCAGAGCCAAAAAAAAAAAATCATCATTTCTCTCTCCAAACATCTGAATAAATTATTCAGCAACCAGCCATGAGCTCATATAAAAACACCCAGTGGGAACTTTGAAATTACTTTTGTATGAGGTAAGGAAATATAAAATGAAAAAAATCATCCGACTGAGTAAATTAGAGTCGGTGAGCATCGAATTTAAACTCACAAGTGGAGTTTTTCCTCTTTGGTGAAAATAGTAAATCAATCACTTTCTTTGCCCTCGGAGCTGAAGCAGAACGTTGCTTTCTAATCAGTGGAGCCTCATATCTAGACGATTAATCTAAGGAGTTATTGGTGAATTTATAATGGCAACCACGGAGATAAAAACAGCTTAATCATTCATATTGAACATAAGCATTCATTAAGAGTGTCCCGGAGAGGAAACATATGCATTTTGTATGCATGCTTGACTGATTATAATTGAAAATAAATGCCAGTTTTACTCCTTGGTTTACAAAAACTGCTGGTGAATTCCAATTATTCGCTGCAATGGGCTGATTTTGATGGACCAAGCTCCTGCGGTTTCTCATCACTTCCTGGAGGTGCTTAACAATGAATTAATTTGAGTGTAAAGGAAGTGGTGGGCCTTTACTCTTAACTAACTGCTAACATGACTGAACATACCTCAACATAGTTTTTATAATACATCATATGCACTTTTTTCTTCGGATTTTTTGGAATTTTGACATCTGACCAATGATCTTTCTGCCTGTGTACCTCGAGCCAGTCAGTCCTTGGATACTGTCTTGTAAATGTTATTGCATTTCCGTTGTCAGATCTAGCTAATATAGATCTGTGCCTCTCTTAAGGAAAATGCTTCACATCACATGGAGTCCGTTCACAAATATCCAATCCCAGCCTGTCTTCCTTTATAATACAAAGTAAGAGCTGTGTGTGTGTGTTACATCTATTACACGAGTTGACCATGATAGTGTGTTTGCACTCAGGTCAGGATGGTAACATTGACCTAAGGTGACTGTAGATCTCAACAACTTGTCACGAATCGCTTGTTTCAGCCTGACGAATGCCACATGTTCACGAAGAGGTCGACTCCCTTAAAACTGGCATATGAGGCCGTTTCTTATGCGGTGGCAAGTTCCTTTCATCGCAAAATGAGTTCAAAATGAAGATGTCAGTCTGCATATAGCTTCAAGCAAGACTGTTGCGCTGACGTGTCATCTCACCAGCGCTGTGCTGTGACAGACGTAGCGCTTCGTGAAGTTAGATGTTAGAGGTTCTAACTTAGTTGTTGTCTGGCGTTCGTCCCCGTCAGTCAAAGTGAAGCGGATGGCGTGCTTAAATCAGGCATGTCGACGACCCTGCGAAACCCTGGATTATGTTTGATGCCGGCAATATTTTTATATGTCCACTGCCAAAAAATGTTGAAACTTGTGAAAATAAAGGTTATGCCGCATACAGTTTGGTTAATGTACTATTGTTACATCTGGGCAACTAAAAATACTTGTTCTGTGACAGGACACAAACTCCGATACCCTGAATAAAAGTCTGACATGCTACACTCCCGTTCATCACACCAACTTCCTCCACTACCTTATCTTCTGCTTTGCTACACTACATAAAGGTCACACTATTTCTCACAGTGGAACTAACACTGGCGGTAAATCACGAGGGGCTGAATTGGCTAATAAAGATGTAATTCCTAGGATATACTGGGCTGCTTTAAACCCTGTGTGTTTGATGGTGGGGCAGCCCTTTTGTCTACATCTGAATTACAGATTTGGCTTTTAAAGGCATCCGGAATCAGCATGGGATTGGAAATGCAGATTAAATGAAGGGTAACGCAGATCTAGCTATAACGATATGATAATGTACCGTGCTGCAGCTGCTGCTGTGAGGACTTTTCCGAGATCCTTTATCCTAACAAGCCTTCAAGCCTAACAAGCCTTGGTGAAATCTGGCTGGCTTTTATGTGCCTCTCTGCTTCTCTCTCCCTCCGTGCTTCTATTTATGTCTGAGCTCTGTATATCTGAATAATGTACCGTCTACTATCTACACTCTCCCCTTATCAACACAGCAGTTACTGATCACCAGCCACTGAGATCATACATTTAAAATAGCGTCAATAGAGGCCAATAGAGGGCGCTAGGGCGCCGCCCCCCTTGAGCCATAAAAGTATCGTTGCGTGTTTTTAAAATATGGAATCACCCAGTAATATTTGTAAAATATGATATCTGCACAAAATGTATGCTTTTCCTCCACGTGCTCTCTTGTCTGTCTGCACGTCTCAGCAGCTCTGGGGCCATGGAGGAAGCGCCCACAGGAGGCGGGTCTATGAAAGCAGTTCAGCCAATTGCTGATCAAAGATATACATGCGTCACATACAATTTAGCCAATCAGCGTCCTCCAAATAGATTCAGCGATGGGCAGAATTCGTTTCACCCCAAGCTGCTCGTCCTCCTCGAGACTAGTCTCTACCAGCGCCGTTTGAACGACATAGCAATGGCGAGCGCGAGCACTACTTCTCCAATACACGATCCTAACTCGGTACAATCTCTCCTCCAAGACCCGTTTGAGGGGAGAACTTTGGCGAACAAACTACTGGTAAAAGAGTTGGGCCCAGATCAACCTGACCTCACAATAAGGCAGAAGACTAAATCCAATGGGACGCGGCACGTGCGAAGCTTCTCCAGAGACTGGTACTGGAGGAAGGTTTGGCTAACTGGATGCAGTCATGCTGATGCAGTATTTTGCTTTCCATGCTTGCTTTTTAAAAAAATGGGGACCGATCCAGCATGGACAGTTACGGGAGTGAACGACATGAGGCATCTGTCTGAGAGAGTGAAAAAACACGAGAACACCAGGACGCACATGGAGAACTCCTTCAAGTTAGCCACATTGGACCAAGTGAACATCGCTACACAGCTGACCGACGGACACAGGATTGCGGTGAGGAAACACAACGAGGAGGTGGATAGAAACAGGCAAATGTTATCCAAAACAATTGATTGTGCGAAGTTGTATGGGGCTTTTGAGTTGGCCTTGCGTGGGCATGACGAGACCGACTCCTCGGACAACCCTGGCGTTTTCACGGGATTGGGGGATTGTGTTTCCTCCCTCGACGGCGCGCTGCAGGAGCACGTTAAAGCAGCTAGCGTTTTTAAATGCACGTCAAAGACGGTACAAAACGAGCTGTTGGACTGCATGCTGTCTGTTATCAAGGTTTACATTCGGGAGGAAGTAAAGCGCGCCGAATTTGTCGCCATTCAAGCAGACGAGACGACTGACGGGTCCACCCACTGCCAGCTGGTGCTTGTGCTACGCTACATCGACGCCAACAGTAACGTCCAAGAGCGGTTTTTCGAGCACATTACCATCCAGAACGCAACCGCTGACACCATCGCCACCGCGCTCATGGAGAGGCTAAGCACCATCCTCCCAAACGGACAAAAGGCCAAACTTATCGCCCAGGCGTACGACGGGGCTGCTGTAATGAGTGGAGCCACCGGCGGAGTGCATGGTAAGATACTGGGTGTCTACGTAAATGCTCACTACGTCCACTGCTACGCGCATCAGCTGAGCCTCATCGTGCAGCAGGCAGCATCGCGCAACCCCAGGGTCCGCGCTTTCTTTTCGGACCTTGATGGATTTTCTGCCTTCTTCTCCGAGTCACCCAAGCGAACCGCCGTGCTCGACCAAGTGGTCGCGAGTAGACTTCCCAGTGCCTATACGGCACGCTGGGACTTCCACAGTCGCGCGGTAAATACTGTGCACGAGCACAAGGATGACCTCCTGGTGTGTTTCCAGACCATCAGGGAGTCTGGGAACTTTGACCCCCTGACTGTCAGAGAGGCAGGGTGCTTTATGAAGATGCTCGAAGACGAGACTTTCTGTTTTTTCCTGGCGTTGTTCCACAAGATCATGCCAAACGTGGACATGCTATTCAACCAGCTGCAGATGAGGGACATCGACCGCGTCTTCATTGCATCACTTGTCCAGAGGTTCACAGACAGCATTCTAGCGATCAGGTAAATAACTACATGTACTACTGGCTGATGAAGCTTTTGTTGTCAGGAAGATGAGTCGCTCACTTCCAACAGTCTGTAAAAGCCTAAATGTGCCTAGTCATCAAAGTGAATGATTATCATAGAGAACATCACAACGATATTTGTTTAAATATTTTGAAAAAGACTATCATATTTGTATAATAATGCAGGTAGTTATTAAACAGGCTTATTCGGGTGTCCACCAGGTCGATTTCTAGAAGAGGCCTAGTTGTTATTGAAGATGGCAAGTTAGCAACTTACACTTTTATTTTTTGGAACAGAGCCTCCGTGTCCACTCCGCGTGGGGACCGTGCACCTGACCATTACCACCCGCCCAAAAAGCAACGGAGGATGATGGGACCAGGAGAACAACAGAGGCTGGCTACAGAGGTAAGTTGTGATGTAGTTGTCAATATATATATATATATATATATATACACACAGACATGTACTATATATATGTGTGTGTGTGTATGCACAGCCCAAACGTATGTGCTAATTACAGGAAGTAGTCAAATATTCAGTAACATAGTCGTCTGTCTCCATGAAAAAGGGAGGACGCGCTGGTAACTGACCTTCTGATACATTGTGATGATGCAGTTATAATTTCCCATCATCTAAAGTTCTTTGTAAGATTTTACACACATTGTATTTTTGAATTTTCTATTGTAATTGTTCATGACATATTTCAAAAGAGGATGAATATTCTGTATAGACCTTGTTTTGTCGGGGAATTACAGATCAGGAGACGTAAACGTACTGTAATGTGCAATTAGGAATAATGGTGTTAAAACCTTAGTAGTCATATACTTGACTTGGAAAGTGTTCAATCAGAATCACTTTCATCAAAATAGCTTATTGCAAATTGAAGCTGATGATGTATCTTTTACAGGTGTGCGATACCATCCTGATGCATGCCATGGAGCGGTTCTCCTTCACCCAGCACCTCTTCAGCGCAACACTGTTGCATGCAGAGTTGTTCCCACAACACAATGTGAGGTTCCCTGACTCGGCGCTTCAAACCACAGTGCGGGCTTACCCCATGTTGAACCAGGCCAAGCTCAAAACAGAACTGTCCCTCATCTATGAGAACAGTGAGTTCAAGGCTTGCAGTGGCGCAGTGCCCATGTACCAGTTCTTCACGGAGAACAACCTCGAGAGCACCTTCACGGAGACCGTCCGTCTTCTCAAGATCCTCATCACCACGCCCATGACGACCGCTGAATCCGAGAGGCGTTTCTCTACCTTGAAGAGGATCAAGACCTTCCTGAGAAACACCGTGACACCGGATCGTCTTAATGCCCTGGCCATGCTCTCCATGGAGAAGAAACTTGTTAGGGACATCCCTGACTTCAATAAGAAGGTCATTGAGAGGTTTGCCACTCAGAAGGACAGAAGAGCAAAATTCCTCTACAAGTAATCTGTCAGAAAAACATGCAGGTTTCCCCGACAAACGAGGTTCATAGGGGCGTCTCAATGAATACACATGTTCTATTAGAGGGTGATACAAATGTGTTGATGACGTGTTTGTCACAAGTTTTATTTCCTGCTTTTTTTTTCATGTTGGAATAAAAATTAAACATTTAACTGCAAAGTAGTAATGCGTGTTTGATACCCTAGTTTTTCTTTGCATTAAATCATACTGGGATGTTCGCTGAAATTGATGCATATTGACGCACAGGTGGCATTCCTCATGTTGACGCTAGTCATATACACAGTGAAATATGGCAGCTTGCAAAAGTAATACTCTAATCTGTATGCTCAAACTGCCGTGTACGGCTTTGTGTATCTCATTCATCCAATCAGCTGAAAACATTCCCAGTTTCAAAGTAAACAAAGCGATAAACAAAATGCATCACACTTGCAGCTTTCGCGCGGACCTGAAGGCATTTTGGAGCAGACACATAATTATATTCATCAAAAGGCAAATACACATTGTGATTGCTTCATTCCTCAGCATGGCTATGGGCTGTACAAATGTAAGAAAGGACTGTGTGTCCTACTTTACTTAAACACAACAGTCAAACCATTAGCGCTTTAGGACTGTGATTCTAAAACGGCAAACACAACAGTGTTTTACAAGCTTACTGAAATCACCCGTCTGTTTACCATACTCTCTGTGTTTATGTGCACATAAGGAGCCTTTTTTCCTCACCAATAGTCAGACTGAGAGGGCAACGAGAACATGCAAACATCCACCATCAGGTTGGTTTGAACCTAGTTTTTGTTAAAACCTTTTATTGCTTTCTGCTTTTGGAATATCTGCACTTTGCAAAAGAAACTCCTGGAAAAAGCCCACTTTATTTGTCATTTTTGAACAGATGACATTCCCTAGTGTAGCTTCAGAGAGATCACATATAAGCACAGCAGTGAACCAACGATAAGGCCAGTGTTTACAGTGTTCATGCAAATATTCCGGTGGTTGTCACTTGGATTGATTACATTCAGATGGTAGAATAATCTCCGCCGCCAGTGTCCCCGTCACATAAAAGAAAATTAAATTGATTAAACCTTGACTGTAGCAACCTCACAATCATGGACATTTCCCTAGCTTGCCAGACAAAATCCTAAAATCAAGCTTTTATGAAGGGCAGGCAGAGGAAACATATAAAGTCATTATCATCACATCATTATCCCGCAGCGAAACATCTGGGATCTCAAATAGGCTGAGATGACATTCCATTAATATTTGAGATGAAAGTGTTGGTGGCTAAATTACAATGTTGTACTCCTTTCCCACATTAACGTGTAACTTGACAATCCACATTGCTGGGTTAGTGCATAACGTGTACAGTACGCCTATATCACTTCACTACACTACGGTCTAGTACTAGTAGTAGTAGAAAGTAATACTCCTACCAACGTAGTACTACTACTTCTACTTGTAAGCTGGTGGTTCACTAACAGAGTAGTATTGACCAATTAGGTTCAAGTAATTTGGTTAAATGCAGGTCAAGAGTCCATGTGGATTGCAAAAGAGATGGAATCCACTGGGTACCGTCTGACAATGATTTAGCTCTATATTGGTTTAAAATGAGCTTGGAACTCTAATTAGCTACTTGTGAAACAACCCTGTCGTACACTTCGTCTCTCCACTCCCAACTCCAGTTTCAGATCTTAAGTTTGCTAATTGCACAGTAAACTATGTGCAGCACACGGGGAAAAAGGAGGCCTTGGCCTGGATATCTGCTGACTACCCAAGGACTATATAGCACACGGGCCCCTTTTTCTGTCATTATCCACCTCTACTGCATCTGCTGAAGCCTCGGTAAGCTAACATTAAGCTAGCAGTCAGTCAAGGTGGAGACTCGGGGACTGACGTCACTAATGATGCTTTCATTTTGTGTAAGTAAAAAGTGGGTAGTTCATATTTTTTGTATAGATGTTAAAACAAGCGACACATATGTACTTATGGTTTTTTCCATGAGCTCAATGGTAAAACTCAATGGACACTGGACAAAAAAAATTGTGTCAAAGCAAAAATCCAGACACCCACACCTCGGCACAACCCTGCGGGAAGGTGTTGCGTTGCCATATTTCGAATGAATGCAGACGGGCAGGAAAGGCTTCATCCTGTCGTCTCTGTGTGTGGCTCAGGGCTGCTCTAGGTCAAACAGATTTGGAAGCACTCTGCACAGAAACAAGGGAAACACTAAAACACATGCACAACAAAAACAACACACACACAGCGAGGCAACAACCCCTTCTCCTCCGTGAAATACGGCTGCTTTGTATGAGACGGAGGTAAAGTGGGCCTTGTGCCCCGTGGATGTTATGCTTGTGCCTCAGTATCAGGCGTAGGAGGGTGTGACAAAAGCAGCGCTATTTGGCGGTCTTCACACCCTGCGTGCTGTTATTGACTGGAGATTACACAACCTCGTGGGTCCCAAAGTCTCTTTGCTGACATCCAGAAACGAACCGAACACAGAAAACATAATAAAATGAGATTAAATACAAGACGAGGTCTCTGCAGGCACGGGCACCACCACACACTTCTGGTGGGTCATAAGTGATGATTGAGAAGGAGGAGATGGTCTATACATTGTTGTTTCTGTTTTTTATTTTATCCCTGCATATTATACCTTTTAAATTGAAGTTGGATATGTCTAGAACTAAAATATTTAATTCATGATGGCATCACCAGAATGAATCAATAACAGCGAGTGCTTCTCTCCAAATCGTTCAGGGAGCCTCCCAACAGCCGATTCAGATCATTTAGTGCAGCTTATATGCGACCACACTCGATCAAAGACAATAGAGCATTAAAGCATTGAACCCGGCTACGATGTGGGTTTTAGTTAGTCTGATGTGCGTGCCTTGTATAAACGGGCATGAGTTTATCGACTGGTCAGAGTCTTATGATGGAGCATTACATCATCAGAATCAGAAATACTATATTAATCCTGATGCATTTACATTACAATCACAATATGGACATTTCTGTTATTTTGTTATTGGCAATAAGCGAGTATGTAAGTGCCTTAATAACTGTTACGGTAAGAATCATGAATGTATATCATTTTGTTGTCCCTGTTGTACAGTAAACATACACAACCCTGACCCACAAACACCCGCATTGTGTGTTGCACAACACCCCTGATGGAGGTACAACATGGCAGACCCCGTGAAGAGGACCTGCTAAGTACATATAAACGGATAATTCTACGGTAATCTCAGGTGGTTATGCACTACAGAAAACGTATGAATATTATTTTCCATTTCTGACAATAAATGTTACACACTGTTCCTTTAAGGAGCAATTGAAGTTAGATGGAGGCTTCAGAGTGATCAACGCCTTCCATACTCCCACTCTAATTGGCGCCCTTTTGGCCCCTAGTGGTGCTTGAGGCAAGTGCCAAGTACAACTGTGCCAAACAAATACAGAAAATATTCATATAATTGTTTACACATGAATGACAAATTGATCAATTTCCAAATGTTAGTGCTTGAAAAGAGTGACGGCATGTGTTTGTACTATTGTGATGAAAGAGCAGCGTGTGATACTGAATGTTTGGCAGCTAACAGTAAAGCGCAATGTTCACGCAGTAAATGTAAAAAATATTGCTTAATTAAATCCCTAGAGATGAGATAAATACTAAAAATATAAGCCGACACATAGATGCTACTTTACTGTTCCTCAGTGTGGTTTGAGATGCTCAGTGTCTGTGTGTGTGTGTGTGTGTGTGTGTGTGTATTCATGTGCGATCCCCTCTCGACAATCTGTCAGCTAAAGTATGATTTATGAAATATGCATCTGCCAGAAAAGTCGCACGGGGGTCAAAGGTCTCAATTCATCCGGGTTAAACTTTGAGTTTGTTTTTGTGTTACCTCACCCTCTCTCTCTGTGACTAACTGAGAATTAAAGCAGCTGACACCACTTGGGGCTTTGAACCTCAACCTATGGCACTTTATTTTGCAAAAGGAAAAGTCCGCCAGGTGCAGTGTTTTTATAATAAACAGCTGCATTCTGAGCTCTGTGCTCGCCCAATTGCTTTCTGTGTGAAATAGGCAGTAGCAGTTGAGTAAAAGAAATACAATATATGCTCACTAATGCATCGTTTCTTAATTTATCTCACTTTACTCATAGAGCGAATACACCCTGTATTGTTTATGGAGAAAAATGTGACTTGTGTTTTCATTAAGGGGGGAGATCTCATTTATTTACCCTGATCAATTTGCTCTTAAAGAGCCCCAAACACGGCAGTGATGATGAATTAGCAGCCGGCCTTGTTAGATGGAAGACAGAGTGGGTGGATGTGCTACCTGTGTGAATGCAGTGATGCTCAACGGAGAACACTCACTAAGTCAAATAAAATACAGCATATTATACACGGTAATGAAAAGGGAAAGAAGATATAATTGCAGAGTGGGCTTTTTAGTAACATTAATAAATGAGCCTAAACCACCTTTACTTTACTTAAATCGTATCTGTTCACATTGCTTTCAGTTTTTGCTCAAACAGAATAATTCCCAGTCTTTAAATCGATGTATAATTCCATTTTATTAGTGAGACTGTATATCCCTTTAGTGGATCCGTGTGAAATTAAATTGATTACCCTCTCTTTAAATCTGACATTGTCTCTGATTAATATACCAAAAGTGTATTAGTTGTAAACATCCTGCCACCAGTATGCGATGTAGATACGCTGCACTCTCCAGACTTCACCGGACTTCCTCCTTTACTTCAGTCATAAAAACCACAGCTGCTATGTAGAGGCTTTTGTCAACGGACTGTGAACATATCACATTTTGGGACACTTTAAAACCAACGTTCTTGGAGGTCTGCAGGGAAAAGCCAAATATACACCTTGTTGATTACCTTCAGGAAACATCGTCATGTATGAAAAACAGATTTAAGTGTCGGCATTGGTTCACTGACTGATATCAAAGCTCTTTGTACTGTCCTGGTAAAAACACGATGCAGCCAACTCATAAACCTAAACCGTCGTCTGTGCGCCTCATCTGCTAGACTGCAGAGGATGGGGGGGGGGATAGTCGAAATCCCAGTCATTTAGAGAAGGAGGCAGCAGAGGCTCAGAGGCAGAGGCAGAAAATCCCGAGCTTTTCACGGTGCCTCGCATCACCATCAAAGCGCAAATTCATTGGCCGTGGCTGCTGTGTGAAACCTGCCTGAAGTCACCTGCAGTTTGATGGATCTGCGACTCTCAATCAAGTCAACATCTGCAGGTAGAAACTCACTTGGAGATCTGAGTTTAGACTGAACAGAAATCAGTACAGAGATTAAAAACATAAAAGGAAAACACAGAGGGCTAAAACGTTTCACATGCAATAAATCCAGGGAACCTGATGGTGCTCTTGGAGATGAAATGTAAAATAAATCTTTCCAAAACAGCAAACGTCTGTAAAGATCTTATCAACCAACAATCTATTTCCATAATATTTGCATATCCGGGTTGAACCAAAACCTGATGTCAGCCATCCACATAAGTAGAGGAACCATCACTGTAATATAAGGGTCAGAGCAGCACCAAACTGTAATTTCCTGGCCTGTATTGAGGGCGGTGGAGTGTGGCTGGGTTAACAACGTCACTGGTGAGAAAGAAGAGGTGGATGATGGGGGCAAACAAGTCCGTTACACTCCAGCGTGTTTTGGTCAGCAGCGAAGGCTCAGTGCACATTAACTCATGTTCCCGGCTCTCCAGATTTCCCTGTTGCGTTTAAAAATGCCCAATCCACTTAGCATATTTTTGGCACAACTGAGATCCTACTTCAGTAATTACTTCCCAATATTAACAGTAATCCAAGCAGAGCAGATGATGAATTAGCATAAGGGAGATCCCATTTACACTGCAGGGGTATAAAGTAGTACCATTGAAAACATCTGCTTTGAAGTACTGTACTGTACATCTTTGAGGTAATCAAAGTCCTTGTATATTTGAATATGTATTTAAGTACGTATTTAGACTCCACCTGGCCAACTACAAAAAGTACCTTTCTCTAAAGGAGTAATCACAGTAGTGGCATGCTGCGTTGTTTCATTCTAATTTGCATTTATCCATTGTTCTTTGTGCATAAATGTATGTTTGCCTTAAAACTTGACTCCGGGGAATGTTCTGTCCGCAGGCAACGCTGACAGCATGCTTACAATTACAGGATAAATGTGCTTCATGCAGTGTCAAGTGAGAAATAATTAGCAAAAAAGCTGCCTCTATAACACACCTGCCACATGAGATAATGTGCAGGGATTCCAGGATAATGTGCTATCATTATGGAACACCTGGTTGCTCAACGAAATGCAAGAAGAGAAAGAAAAACTTTTTTGAACTTGCATCGGGAGAAATGTAAACAGCAGTGACAACAACAACAATTCTCTGGGCAATACGACCGACATCTCCACTTTACAAGTCCGACATCGGTGAAACACCGTTCATCAACTTTGACTATGTTTGAGGACCAAGCATCATTGGTGTAAACGAAACCCCGCCTCCTCCTCCCGTCCCATCGGAAGTAATGCGCTCTCATGCGGTCCGCCAATCAAGTGCTGCTTGATCCGGGATGCCACGATGGAGCCAGGTCTCTGTAAAGACAGTCACCGAAGCTCCCGTTGCCAGGGTAACCCTGAATTGTCCTGCAAACCAGACAGACTGGGTGGTGGAATAACCTTAAGTTCTAGCTGTCTTGGCTTAGCTTACATCTCAGCTACTACATATACACAGACATAATGCACTCTTTGTACATTACGGAGCTGAAGTCAGCTCATGTACCCTGTGATCATAAATACACTGAGCAACCCGATTGACACATCGCGCCACTAATTTTATGCCACATGACGTGTTATTAAAGTATGATGAATGGGTGCTCGAATGTTAAAGCCATTTCCTCAATATACTGTTCTAATAGAGGATTCAGAGGAGCTCCTGTGCCTGGTATGTGGAGCAACTGCATCTGTTAGTGTTGAAAGCGGGAAAAATAAGGAAGTCGGATGGTCTCACTAGAGAAAACCAGTTATCTGCGTGCATACAAATGTGTGTGTGTGTGTGTGTTTGTGTCCCCCCAAGAAATCCTGACAGAAGATTTATTACACTATCGGGAGCGCTGGATGAGATGTTGCTCAACTTTTTACTATCCGCTTTAGTGTGGTCATTGGTGAGGGCGATGTGCGTCAAGTCCAGTTACAAATAAAGAGTTCAGGGTGTGTGTTAGTGTGTGTTCATGCGTATTGTGTGTATGCTGATTGGCAAAGAAAGTGTAATAGTAAAAATCGATGCTCTCCTCCTGAACTGAGCCCTTATTGATTCATGTTTTCACACCAGATCTTCTTAACTCATTGGGGATTTACAGCAGGCATTGTTTTTTTCTGCCCCCTCAGTTATTCATTAGTTCGATGTGTTTTTACTGTTTTATAAGTGACAACCAGATAGATTATTTAACCGCCACTAACTCTGTGACGAAGGTAACGTCTCTGAAACATTAGCTGCAGTTCTGAACACAACTTTACTTTGGGAATCTCCCAATTATAAACGTTATTGCATTATCGATCCACCAACCCGAGATGAATCTCAAAGCCGCAAAATGAAGACATTAGAAGCGTTCCCATTCACAATTTGTATATGTGCATCAAAGCTGTATGGAATTGGTATAATTGGATGAAAATTCCTCAATTGCACAAAAAAAAAAAAACGCTAGTTTGATTTTTTTTTTTTTGCATTTGTTGTAATATAGTTCTTATGCTGAATAGTTTATGGAAAAGCTTTTGCCAAATCATTTTGGACGAAGCCAACATTAAAATCACACGATTGATCCTCCCATATCTTCCCATAATGCACAAACTTGTCTTAGTCATTGGACAGCATGAAACACGGCCAATACTAGCTGAAAAACTATTAAAACTTGCCAAATAAAAACAAATTCCTGAAGACCTGGATGTAGAACGATTTGGCCAAAGTGTTGTTGTGAATCCTGGTAGTAGTACAAACAAAAGAAAACTATTGCAGACAAACTGCTTTGACCCTCTCCATCTCCCCACAGCAAACAAACGTGGACGAGGAGAAGTTCAATACATACAGAGGTCCAAACATTGATACAAAAAAACTTGAACTGCATGGCCCTAAAACTCCAAATGCAACAATCTTTCCCCTTTAACACAAAACTCATGGCACATTCTGCTCTTTCTGTACTATTTTGACATAAAAAGCTGCAGATTTGATGCCCCTTCACGTCTGCTGACATTTGTAACCCTGGACCACCCATCCCTACCCACTCTATATCTGAAATAGTACATCGAAGTCTAAGGCTAAATGTTTGTAAGATGGAAAAATATTCTCTGTGGGAAAAAAGGGAATAGCAATCTTTGCCAAAACTGACAACTATGTCATACATAAAGTGTGAGAAGAGGTCACTGGATTTGATTTATTCTTTTTGCAATAAAAGAAAAAAAAAAAAAAAGTTAGAGCAAAACTAGAAGATTGAAAAAAGGAAGAAAGCTTTGTCAACACCATTGTTCCTATCTGAAAGCTTTTCAAAATGAGGGGCCGTCATCTTCAGAAGTCAAGGTCAGTGACTGTGCGAGTGTCGCCATGAACAAAGACACAACCTTCACATCATCCTGTGATAGATTAGTAGTTGTTTACCAATAGAAGAGGCAGTGCAGCAGACTACGTCTCAAACACAAACCGGGGTTAATTGCGTGACTCATTATAATATAACATTTGAACTTTCGCTGACAATATCCACAGAATGGTTTGCAAGGGCAAGCCCACCTCACACATCGAGCTTTGAGTGTATAATTATACATAACACTAATATCTAGAATTACCGCCGCGCTGTTGTAATGCCTCTGCCAACCAGTTTACATCTGTGTCTGTCCAAACATGTCATCACTTCATCAGTTCATCCTGTTTGACATCTGTGATAAACTGTCATAATTAGCACATTCATTCTTTAAATGTCTAAATGTGTTATGGCCAAAGGCTGTCGCATACAAACAGATGCAATGAATCAAAATACTGCAAAACTCAAATCTGTAACATGGAAGAAGAGGAAGTCTAAACAGGTATTTATTTTCCAGTCTATTCCAAAACCAAACATGACAAGGTCTTTGAGGAGGATATGTCTTGTTCATTCAATTAGGTTTTTTGGGGTAAAATTGCTTGTTGTCTTTTGAATTTCTCTTCGGCTTTTGATGCGAAAAGACTCCGTTTGAAAAGTGAATTCACATTCCCCGCCTTTTTCCATCGCACTGCTCATTTGTATTTTGGGCCCAAAGCGAAAAAAAGAACAGAGTGCTCATTATAAATGTGCCAAAAGCAATACAAAGGCAGAAACAAAGAAACGGGTTTGGATTGAATCTCTTCACAACAATGTGATGAAAAATACAGTTTGCTGTCTGTTAGGGTCAAAAACTCTAAATGACTAATTATAATATATGTGTGTGTGAACTCACTCTGACATTATTAAGTTCTACAGCTGCTGAGAAAGAAAGCTTTCAGCATGTCCTGGACTGGAATGATAATAAGGACACTCTTCTCAGACTACAAGGCGTGGACGCCATTTTGTGTGTGTGTGTGTCACCTTTTGTGACGAAGACCTCATCGTAAACCAATCCTGTGCCGGCCCATCGCATGTTGTTTACTCAGTATGAATATCAGAAGCTCAGAGTCAGAACTCTGAGCGGCCTTGATGTACACATCCTGTATGTGAATCAACTCTGTCTCCTTCTCGCAAGAATAAATGTCCCCGTGATTAATGATTTTCCATCGGTCTCGAGTGAATTTTTCCAACACTGTCACAGTCAGAGAAGATGAGACTGCTGATTACCAGAGACCAGTCAAGTCTTGTTTCATGTCGGAGACAAACATGCAATGGCCATCAGTCACGCGGATGAAATGTAAATGATTTCGGTTTGGGTATGCAGTGTGCATGCCTTTATACATTATTCATCATACAACATTGACACGTGCACTCGTGGCTGGTTTTACACTTTCAGGGTTTCACAAATCTCAGAATAATGTCTTGTTGAGAAACGCTATAACACAACAGGGCTGCACGGTGGTGTGGTGGCTAGGGGGACTGGGTTCCCGGGCTGCACAGGAGGGTGGAGTTTGCATGTTCAACCCTTGTCAGTGTGAGTTCCCTCCAGGTTCTCCAGCTTCCTGCCACAGTCCAAAGACATGAAGCTTAGGTCAACGTATGATTCTAAATTTCCTGTAGGTGTGAATGTGAGGGTCAATGGTCGTCTGTGTCTATGTGTCAGCCCTGCTGTAGTCTGGTGAACCCGTCCCGGATGTACCCTGATTTTGCCCATTGTCAGCTTGGGGTCGGCTCCAGCCCCCCCCCTGCGACCCTGAACAGGATAGACGGTTTACGGATAATGGATGGATGGACTACAAGACAACTTCAGTGTCTGCATTCACTTTTTCTGGCAACTGTTTAAAATAATATTGGTGCGGGAAAATATTTCAGCTTTCATCTACACCTCAAAGACCCCTCGTCAGTCTCTTTATAGCCTGACTCCTCTTCCTTGGAATGGCATGATGGGCGATCCCAAGACAAGAGTATATCTCTACACTGCTCCAAGCATTTCATCTCACTACCACCCACAGTAGTTGCCATCCGTCTACTCGACTAGTTTCAATAAAAGTATGCTCTGAAATGTGATTTAAGACGCGGTACTGACTTAGTTTGCCTGGTTCCCTCTGGCTGTTTGTTTCAGAGCCCTGGGGGCCCTGATAACAAAGACTCCAGCAGCATACTATAAGATTGCAGCATCAAGCGCACCATAGGCCATACGCCTCCTGTTGGCTTATCAACACAGACTGTCTCTTCAACCATAGCACCAGACTGTTTGGTTCAGCAACATGATTCCTCCCTGCAATGTATGTACTCTATAGGTTTTATTTGTGATCATCCCCATCATATCACAGGAGGATAAAGCCACCTGTCCATTTAATTAAAACACAACACTGATGGTTCAGTGGTGCGTCGTTATTTTTGCCAGCTTTGCAGAAGGCCCCGATTTGATTCTGAGCCAAATTTCAAAGTTTGGCAAGAAAACTCAGCAAAACAGCCAAGTGTAGTAGGAATAGCCAAGTGGCAAGCCGGTTGTGCTGGCTGTGATTCCATGTTTGTTGCTGCTTCAAATCATTTCACACTTCTGTTCTTTCTACTTGCTCTGAGATGTAAACGTATATCCTACATGAACCTGCCATCATATCGTATAGAATACATACAGGCTGCCTGAGCTTGAAGCACCCTTCCACGTTGACTACATCTCTCATTATAAGCTAAATTTCAGTCTCCTGGCAATCCTGCACTTGAAACAGTGTGCTACACACATTACAGGGCTTATATTCAACCAGGTCTCCCTGAGAATGAATCCTACAAGGTTGACATTTGCTTTTTTTGGGTGAAATGTCAAATATTGAACGTGGTAAATTGTATGTTATGATGTCATAATAATTTAGCTCAAAGCACCCACTGTATCTAAGCACAGCCTTACACAGCTGTGACGTTTGACTCTCGCTGATCTCTGGTTTCCTTCCCGCCCACTGCACTGCGACATCACTGGTCATAATTAATTTTGACAGGGCAGCCGACCATGGCCTCTAAGACTCCAGTTATGCTTAACAACGTATGTAGCAGCGTGGCGTAGACAGTGCAGCAGCACAGCACAGAGAGCTTGGTTCACTGTGCTGTAAAAGAAGATGGCTTTATTCCACTGCAGCACGTGAGCAATTATCAGTGCTACCATCTCTTCTGCCCTACCATGCATATCAATGTCTTCAGCTTTGCTTAGTGCATTGATTAAGTCCCGGTTATGTTCTATTCAACACTTTTGATAATACTGCTTTCCCCTCTCTTATTATGTCCCCATATCCCCTCGTTAATCCACCATGGCCCGGCGTTGCAGTGAAAAAAACATCTGCTCTAAAAAGCTAACCAGTGAGAGATTCTAAACAGATGATTAAAGAACACTACATGTTCAAAGTCCATCGCTAGATATCTTCTGGAAATATGAATTGTGAGTTTATTCAAAGTAAAAGACGTTCTGTGTTGTACAGTTAAACATTACCATTGGATACAGAAAACGTTAATGGCAAAGACGTAATGCACATTTACAATATAGTGTTGCATTGCATGTCACTTAGTGTAAACGGAGGACATTAACAGTGTGTAAAACAGGAAGCTGACTCCATGCTTGAGCCATCTAATTCCATTAGTTCGTCTGTCCTCGTTTCCCTCTACTCACTCTTTTTATGTTCTGTATCATTGTTGGAATTTTGAAGTCATCTTCCCCGAGGAAACTTGCATACGCTAATAGGAGACAAGACAAATGCTTCCCCAATTGGATTTAATAAAAAAAAAAAATTAGTCTTCTCTTCCACAACAACAGATGGAAAGGCTTTAAAGAGAAATTTGATTTATGAGTTTGAATTGTTTTCCATAACTCTGACTCTTCCTGTAATTACTTGCGTGTGACCTTTTTTGGTTTAGAGAACCGCAGTTTGTCATTAAAAATACAAAAATAAAAATAAATAAAAAGTCTTCGAAATCTTCAGTTCTTTAATTAAACGTTTTCTGTTTTATCTGAATACCATCTGTGATCTGAAATAAAACAGACAGAAGAACGTCCTGTCACCAATTTCAGTCTAAGTCATCAATAAAGTCTACTGTGTGTATGAATAAGAATAAGAAAAAGAAAACCACTGAAGCAGCACCTGATGGGAACTTTATTGTTTTTCAATGTTTAAATGGCCTTTTAAATGTTCATCTCTGGCATAAGCTGACCATCAAAAGTGATTTAACACAGCACAGTGTGCTGGTATTTTGTTATAAAACAATGTAGAGGACAAGGTTTATGTACAAGGTTGGCAGTAAATGTAAAGACTTCTTCAGTGGGACATGAAAGTCTATTACAAATTGTATGGCAATCCATCCAACATCTATTTCACTGTAATCTTAACAAGTTTATCTCATGGTGGCAGGATAAAGCACACTGGCCACTAAAGTCAGTCGGATACATCATTTGAGAACCATGGATGACTGTACAAAGCGTGTAAATCCTCCTCGTAGATATAGCGATACACTCAGCGGCGTCTTTATATGACGCACGTGTCTGAGTGGCATATACTCAACAAGCTGCTGCAGCTGTCCCAGGAGTACACCGGACACACTGGACTTTCTCTTACTCTTTTCAGTACAATGGGCTTGTTCGAGTGTGCCACTTCAGATTCAGCAAACGCTCATAACTTGAGATAACTGTGTAAAAAAAAAAAAAAAAAAGTGAATAAGTATTTAGTGCCCCAATAATACCAAATAAGGCTACGCATTCTGCCCCATGTGTCCTATATTAAAGCCCTTGCTTTTGCAGTCGTAAAATAATTAAAGTTGATTTAAGGGACCTGTTAAAGCAAAGGAATGGAGGAAAATAATGAGTGCTTTTAATGCCGTGTCACCTGAGGGTCGTACTGTCACTGGAATAGAGAAGAAATGATTCGATATGACAAAAGTCTCGACACAGCGAGGCAATCAATGACTGCAACAGGAGGGGGGTCCAAAAAGTTGTTAGTATTGATATTGTAGTGGGATACAATGACATCAACAGCCAATGTAAATGAATAGGGATGGCATTAGGATAACGCTTTAAATCCGCAGTTCTGGCGATCCATACCCCATTCCTGAAATACAGACAGTGTGAAGCCCTGTGAGGATAAAGCAAGGATTCTGTGTGAAGGAGAGCCAAGTTCAGATGAAACAGACTCGCTTCACTTGGCAAAGAAAGTTTATACCATTTACATTTTAGTGTGTGTGTTCACTCTCATTTTCATACTCTTCTTACTGTACACGACATCCAATTACTGCACTGAACAACTGTAACCAATCCAGTGTGCGCCCATGTGTGTGGGAAAGAGACAGCGGATACGTGACACCAGTGCTCTGGACTTAGCACATTTGAATGAATGCATTATATAGTAGCAATATATATACTGCACACACAGAGCTTTACCGTCAGGAATCAAGTCATTAGCAGCTAATTAAATGCTAATTAACACTTTTATGGCAACTGAGCGACTGGAGCGAAACCCAAAAAAGTGTGTGTGTGTGTGTGTGTGTGTGTGTGTAGGTGTGTGGGATGCTGTTGCTCCTTCTCCAATATGCAATCACACTTTGTTATTTTTCTTATAAATATAGAATCCGCTACAACATTGGCTATTTAACATGTATTTTTCATGCCAATTTGTGTTTGTATTTTATTTTAGAAAGCTACTTTGCGATGACGTCAGTGTATGATTACCGGTGAGACAGGTGACTGAGAATCTGCTTTGATTTTTCATATATAGACAAAGAAAAAAAAACACGTCAAAGGATTTACTCAATCTGACAAAAGGTGTGCATCAAGGATTAATAAATATTATATAAGTAATTACATCAATTAACCATGAACTCGTCTCCTATAAGATTAAAAAATGAAAATACATCATAAGAAAAAGTGTGCGCCACCAACTTAACAAAGGTTTCTTACCTGCATATTTAAATCTTTGCATGTGTTGCTGAATGCACCTATGTGCACAAGTGTACACCTGGCTCAGCTGATTGTTGGCCTATTCTTGTCAGAGCATGAATATATAGATTTGCCCATGCTCTGAGTCTACAGCAGTGTCAACAGTATTCAATATCTGAGAAAAGAAAAAAGCATACACCATTTTGAGGTTATTGGATCGAGGCAGATTTGCAGGATCACTTGAATACAAAGCCTATGAAGTAACTCAGTAGTTATTGTGCAACAAAGAGCTCTGTGTGCGAGGAGTGTGTTTCGACAAGTCCGACACACTGATCATGTTTTCAAGGGTAAAAACTGTGTTCTTTCTCTATGTGTGACTCTCTTGCAGTGTGCACCCTTCTCTTCCGTCTTCTTTCCGTGTCATATAGCTCCGTTAGATGTACGACCATGACAGCCTAAAGTGTAGATCTGAAGCTCCACAGCAGAAACCTCTTAACTTTATTAAACTGTCACAGCAGCATTCTTCATGCAGCTCACTGACATCAAGAGTTTAAACATGGAGGCTAGGACTATATCTCTCTCTCTCCTGGTTTACCTCATCTCTTTCGGTGTCTCATGTGGCCTGTTAAAAGCCGTTATTACGCCGGAATAAGATGTATCCGTGCTGCGATGCACCTGGAGTAAATCCATCAGACCTGCAGCCGTGAATCTCGTCTATAGTGGCCGCTGCCAGGACGCATCGACACACTGCCAGATGTCTGGTAGAGGGGGCGAGACGAAAGATGCCTGAGGTGGGCAAGTCGAAACGTAAAAACCGTGACGGGGAAAGCTCTTCGACTTAGGGGAGAGTTCTGATGTATCGGACAAGGATGAGGTATTGTCGACCTACAGAAGAAGCCGGCGTCTCAGCTAGGATGAACGCAAGCACTGACAAACAATGTTCCTGAATTGCCGTCTCCATCCGTGGAGGTATGTTTGTGTGCTACCTTGTATACTTTAGGGTCCGTAGGTATTTGGGTGGGCATGCCCTGTTGCCGGCTACGCTTATGCACATTTTTTAGTGAGCAAATGAGTCCAGTAGAGGCCTCCACCTGTGCTTATAGAACTACGGTTACAATATTGTAACCTCCTTTTTTTAAGTACATTCATACGCTGACGATGATGCCCTATATCTCTTTGACTTACTATTACCACTACTACGATTAGAACGAAACTATCATCTGAAACCAGAATGAAAAGTGGAACTGGGATCATTAATACAGAGAAAGTTACGGGTCAAGCGTCTCAGTTTCTGAAACAAACGTCCCTTACGGACTCAGGACCATTTCGTTTGTCTTGTCATGTTTTAATTTGACACTGACGCTGCCATGGGATTTTTGATGCTGCAGTGTGTGAAGGGAGACAGACACACCGAATTATTGGAGACAGAAGGAAATAGGAATTGTGTGAGGGGCTGTGTGTTTGGAATTGTGTGAGGGGCTGTGTGTTTGCCTGCAACATGGATGCAAACCTTTGATGAGGCTGTTTTTAATGCTACAGAGTACAACATCCCTGGGCGACCCAACATGAAAGGCTCCTGGTTCTCTGCAGCAGAAAATACACACCTGAAGTCTCAAAGCAACTTCCAAACACCGGTTTGAATTGCAACTACCAACTTCTTCAAAGAAGATCTGACATTTGACACAGTAATTGTGTTCGGTATTAAATGTAGCTGCACAGAGTCACTGCTACGTCATGTATGCTGTGAATGTCAGGTTTGAGTCACCAAAGTCTCAACAGAGGATATGTGGTGCAGAAGCTGACCTGTGAATCCGTAACTTACGTTATTGAGCAAACTGACAAACTGATGGTCCCTTATTCTGTTCTTCAGTTCTTTCTTTAACACAAAGTCAGCCTTTTTATAATGCCCCCCTCCTCCTCCTACACACCTGGTCTGTCTCCTATTTCTCTCTCCTGCATCCAGCTGCTGGATTCAGCTGAATTTCCTGAAACTGACTGAACAGAAAAAGGAGAGACCTCAGCTGTTCCCCTGAGGATTCTCCTGTTGAGTCTCTGCAGACTTGTTAGCTCCTTCACTTACACATTTCCTGTCAGACCAAGTCCTCCCTCCAGATTAAGACCATCGACCATGTTGGCCATGTCAGCCATGTATAACTGTGTTTCTGATGCGTAACTTCTACGCTTTATCTGGCACGTCAAACATTACCATCAAACCATGCAGGATCTCTTTTATTCCAACATGAGGAATAGTCCTGGAGTCCACAGCATCCTCTTAAAAGAACAACATACAATTACACGTGTGCATTCAGGATTAGACCATCAAGTTATGGATGATGTACTGCCACTGCTGTGATTGCACAATACACAATTCACTTGTAGCATGAATGTAACCATAGGGTTGGCGGATTTCTAGGATTAAACTTTGATGGTTCAGCCACTGCTAAATATATGAGAGGTGTGAATGGTGCTGTGAATACAGATGATGTGTGCAAGACAATGGCTCCTGCCTACTGTAACCTCACATGTCTCCATATATCCATCTATGGAGTCTTAATGCAGTGCAAGACAACTGTTTTGACTGAATCTAAACTGCAATGCTCGTTTTAAATTAGTTTATTGTCAACTCAACACACAATGCAGACAGATACTGTAGGATGCTTCTGACACTCAGGCAAAGACAACAATGTGATAATAACAGATGAGGGTTTAAATGGATCATCAAACAGCAGTGTTTCAGAGTGAGGCTGACTGAGGCTGGGTTATCAATCACAAGCCTGGCAGAAACACACATTGTATTTTCCTATTAGATAACTCTCCCACTGCATACTGCTCTGGGTTCACACACCAGCTTGTTATGCATGAGCTACAATGTTGTGAGGAAATTAAAAAGCTTCTTGACCAACATTTAAAACGTCACAGTTGGGTGAAATCTGACCTCCTCTCATGAATAATGACAACCTGGTCCAGAGCTGCTGCCTGACTTTGGACCAGCTACAGTACAGCAGGAAACACTCAGAGCTTTTTAGCATTCTGAAAATGAGGCCTGGTGTGCAGCCGTTATTGTGGTCTTTGGGTTTATGTTGTGAGCAGTTCTGTCACCAAGCAAGCCGATTCCTGATGAATGCAATTCATCACACAAAACACCAACTAACCATATGTCTGTCCCTGCATGGGGTGAAATAACACAAACAAGCAACAAATGGAGAAAAGCAACACGGTCCAATGTAGGAGGAAGCTGCAAGGACTGAAATGATTCAGCAACAGGAAACAACCTGTTTAATTAATTCCTTCAAAACCGCTCCAAGCTAAGAAAGAGCTGTAGGGCCAACTCTGCTTTTAGCAGGTAGCAGCCCTGATCAGTTATGCACAGCCCACACACACACACACACACACACACACACAAACTCACAAGTAGACCCTCAAATGAACAGGCATCCGTCATTTACATCAGAACTAGTTTTATTTTACCTGCATTTAAAAAAATCCAGATATGAAGGTTCAGGATGGAGTCAGTCAGGAAACAGCAGCCCAAAAAAACAGAGAGAGAAGGACAAATAGTTAGCAACCAAACACCACACATGAACTGAATTAAGAGCTCTCGGTCATATAAGCAGGTACAGTTTGAAGAGCTCGATGATTGACAGGAAGTGGAAACAAGGAAGAGACCAGAACACAGACTGTGTAGAATGGAGATGGATTTCATACTTGTATTTACAAGTCTGTGTCTTGACTCTATCTGCTGATGCTCATGTTAAATAGTCAAGATCCATCATCCAGCCTGCAGTCATCTCACAGTCTGCAGTACAGTCAACATCTCAAGAGTAAAAAGATCATTCCCGCTGCACGCTCTTGTAACAAAGAGCAAAAAAACTGAGTGATGATGTCACCGAGGGGTGTGGCATTCTGTGTGACTATAAGACTGATGACATAAAGAACAATGAGGCACTGAAGAGATGAATTGTAATAACAGAGTATTACAATTAGAACTTATTTTTGGCTAGTTGTCTTACAGTAGGCTATTACACATGATCGTTGAGAAATGATGTTTTTCTATACTCTGAACTTTCACTTCTCATACGATCTTACCGCTCGATGTCGGTGGTAAAATATTGAATAACAGGGAGAAGCTGAATACTTCACACAGGAAACGGATGTGTGTGGATCTGTAAGTGACAAGAGTTCAGAGAGGAAGACGGACTAGAAGTAAGAGAGAGAGAGAGAGAGAGAGAGAGAGAGAGAGAGAGAGAGAGAGATAAGTGGTGTTGACAAACCCTTGATAGTTAAAAGGCCAGTGAGAAGAAGATAAAACGCCGAGAGCCAGTGATCAAGAGGAAACTACTGCACAACTCACTGACTCCGAATGAAAAGCAGCAAAGAGCAAACATAAGGTGAGGGAACGTCACGACTGTCTACTCAGGAATCTCTTCTCTCTTCATTCCTTTCTAACCTCGTGATGTGGTCCATGTGGTGCAGAGTGAAATGCAGTTACATGTAGACTTTTGTTCATATAAGTGTTTACAGCACAGCGGAGAGCCTCATGTTGCTTTCATCTCTTTATCCTTCTCTGAGCATTCTCTCTCTCTTTGCCTTTTGAAATACAGTCTTCATTTCCTTCCTTTTTCCTTCTTTTCTCTCCCTTCTGTCTTCATTGTGTCTGAAATCCTCGCACTGTATTGTGTTATTTATATCTTACATTCTGTCAGTCTGATGTAGCCTCTTTCTTCCTCTGAAATATCAAACAATGCTACGGACTCCATCTTCCCACAGTATATTAATCAGGCTCCATAATGCATATACTATGAAACACATTATTAATTCCACATTGACACAAACTCATCCAAAAGACGTCTTCAATCCAGTTGACACACACCAATAGTGGAGAAAACCCTGAGTGACCGTCCGTCCTCCTCTCTTCTCTCTCTTTGTCCTCATTTGTTCTCTGCAGCTCTACAATCAGTGGGCTGAGTGGTCGATACCTGGAGGAACTAGTTCCTGTGACCTTGTTATTTAGTTATGTATGTCATTTTAGAGACAAAACAAAATGTCTAGAAGACGAGGACTAACGATGAGCTCGATGGCCTGATCACAGAGCAGTTATAGGATCCATTCTGGAGACATAAACACAAACAACTCAACTCACACAGCTGCACCGGCACCAGAAGAAACAACAGCACCAAAGGTGATTCATCATTCCTCATTGCTCACATCACATCAGTGAGTTGTGTGATGTGTTTCACTATGTTGTGGAGGAAAAAAGAGGCTAAAGGAAGATTAGAACGGAAACATGGCGAACAGCCTCAACTCAACGATGACAGGTGAAGCGCTCTGAAAATGCCAAAGCTGATAATGGAACATGTTTTGCATCTCCAGTATCAAAGTCAGATATGCGGAAGAACTTTTTAAGTGGAGAACTTCTGAAATAAAATCATAGTCATGCAGGTCATGCATACAATCGATTTGTACAAGCACTTGACTGCTATAGTCTAGTGAAACTTAATGGACACAGTGTGTGTTGTAACGATAACAACAACACTGCAAACACTTCCCCACGTATAGGAATGAAATCAGGGCAAACTTCAAAGCCGTACGCTGGATTTCTCTGTTATGTTCAGTTCATTGTGTGAAAGCTTCGCAAAGCTCAGAAGCTTCGTTCTGTCTCGAAAGTAGTTCTGCTGACAAACTGAGCTGCTAGTTGGCTTTGATGTTTAATGTAAATCTCATTTCAGCTCTCATTGAGATCAATTCACATCAATACACACATTTACATACACATGCACACACACGCACACACACACACACACACACACACACACACACACACACACACACACACACACACACACACACACACACTATCACTTCAACAATGGCCTGTTTGAGTAGAGTTTTGGACAATTTACTTAATTACTTAATCCGCTTTAGTTCATGAGAGTTTACAATCTTTACAGGTTCAAAGCTGCTTTTAGTGAATGTCCACTGGAGCTGTTCATTACATTCACCAATGTTCTGGATTTTTTTTAAAGTGATATTTGGAAGGAGCACATTGTGGGGGAAGAGTACATTTCCTCTCCATTTTCTCGCTGCACTATAGCTTCTCACGGGCCATTGATCCACCGTCACATCAGAATCAAACACCTTCATCGTGGTCAGCAGCTACAAAGGATCATGGAGGACATAAAGCCTCTACCTTTTCTATCTCCACTTCTATAATACATGTTCACTCTTTTGTGCCCTTTCTTATCGAAGAAAATGACATTTCAAACACAACAGATATGTAAACTAATCCCACAATCTGTTTCTATCTCACCCGTCATCATGTCTACACCGTGTGGTAGAGCGAGGGCCTATACAGAAACGTGGCTCGGATGTTTAAAGGCAAACACTGTGATGTGATTTGAAATGTCAGGTGTTCTGACACACAACATAAAACTCAGACTGGAGCTCAGACTGGATCCCATAGGGTCAGATATCTTAATACATCTCGTGGCCCTCCTGGCTTTCTCTTTGTCACACGATTGACTTTAAAAATACTGAATGCTTTTTTTTGACCAAAATACATTTCTGCTCCGCTGCTCTGTTATGAACCATCCAGACCTCTCAGGACATCTGGGACAAAGTCTGCTTCATGTCCCCAGACTCGAAACAAGACACGGAGAAGCAGCATTCAGTTTCTATGCACCACATATCTCCTCATACATCACACAGCACATGTCTGGAACAATGAAACAACTGAACACGTGGGATCTGCTGCAACTCTCAGTCCACTGCACTGTAATGTTCATACTGCTTGATTTCTCTTATAGTATTTTAGTTTATTTTTATATTCTACTTCATTTAGTTCATTTTTTATTAAATGTGTTTGTGTACCTGTTTTATTTGAAGCACTTTGAATTGTCTTGGTGGTGAAAGGTGCTGTGCAGATACACTTGCCTTTGTAAATCTACATGAAGGGGAAACACATCCGCCTAATGATCAATTCATTTGAAGAACAAAAATCAAACGTATGATGCGTTTGAAGATAATTTGTGTATTAATATTTATGAGACGTAGTGGATTTGATATTAATCACGACACAATAACACTCTCATTGCAGTGGAAATCACATTTAATACCTAGTGTGATATTTTAGCAGCTTTTTTATTATTATTTTACAAGCTGTAACACTTGGATATACATTTTCAATAAATATTGGACAAACAAGTGCGTTGCAGACTTCCATCAAGGCTCTTTAACATATGATATCGACTCACTAGGTTCCCTTCTAGCGTTGCTCTTCAACATGTCGGGACAGAGTTTTTATATATATATATATATACTCGTTAAATGCAGAGTATCCTTTCAAAATAAACTAACAAAATAACAGGAAAACAACCGGCTTCACTGTTTGTGAATCAGGGATGCTTCACAGATGCATCTTCTCTGGACATAAACAACAACGCCTCAGATAGATTTTAACTTGGTGCAATCTAACACAGTTATCTGACCCACTCATTTAGAAGTGAAAACCAATATGCATATTAAGCGTTATGACCCAGAACGATCCACTTCACTACAGAGCTATTTCCTGGTTTTATCATCTTCACACGCACACACACACACACACACACACACACACACACACACACACTGTGTTCATAGTGGGATGCAGCTCAGTACATGTGAGCTACGGTGTAAAACCAAAACTCCCACTGAACCACTGAACCACGTTCATGGTTGGATATTGATCTGACTCATGTGCAGATGAACATGTAGCCTCTGTAGTGTGCGCTTCATAAAGTGAGCCAAATATAATACCTCAATAAACATAATGCATACACATGTGATTACAGTTATGTACATTATATCTTGAAATCATTTCTCAACCAAACATCTTCCTGAATCCTGATCGCTTGTTGTCTGTCTGAGAGACAGATCAAGTTTCCAGATGAAGTTTGTATCATTTCCTCTGCTCAGCGTTTTTGATCTGATCTCCTGTCAATATCAATCTGAACACGACGGCTTTTCTCTCAGTAGAGGAACCAATAAAAGAGTGAGATGGGAGGATAAACGGTGTATGATTGACTCTCAGAGTAATACCAGCGCTGTCACAACAATCAAGTCATCCAGCAGCACTGATCTGAGTTCAGTTCGACTCAGACTATAACTGATCACTGCTGCCTGAACATAACTTAAGAACGTTTTGTCTCCTGGACCTGCCGCTGTCCGTCTGCATTTACTTTTCTGTTTCTGTCTTTATGTTCTCCACCTGTCTGTCTCTGTCACTTCAATGTCCCTGATATTCTTGCCTTTCAAAGCAGAGACAAGAAGTGAAAAGATGGAAGAGGAGGATGAACCAGAGTGAGGAGGAGGGGGTAGTCAGAGCTCCATCAGCTGTGAAGGATAAGCAGCCCCTATGGGAGCTTCAACAGCAGCCAGCCTCCATTCACTTTAATGTGTCATTGATTCCACGGCGGTAACACAGCACAGAGAGAACACTGGATGGACGGTGGTTGGTCTGGAGCTCCAGAAGGTAACATGTAAGAAACTCAAAGATCATGTTGTGTTATAGACGGAAAACGAACATGTCTAAGCACCGGGTGATGATGAGGTTGTCAAGGACTCTTCAGTTATCAAGGTTCACATCTGACTTTAATTCTCTTCACCTTCATGTTCAGACACACAGATTAGTTCCTCTGCAGTTCTTAATAATGGAGTCATAATGTGAACATTTAATGGTTCATAGAGAATAGTAATGATCCTTTACTGAGTGGATCAACTGAGTGAGACAATAGGGATTAGAGAGGACACGAAGAGACTGAGAGCTCTGGATGGACGAGGGGACGTTTAACAATGCTGCACAATCATCTCCTTCTGTTATTTTAATAACATGTTAATAATGTTACATGTTCAGAATCGTCATGTGCACTGCGATCTTGAAGGATCAGTGAGACGTGTGCACCTCTCATCAGAATTTGGTTGGATTTACACAGATAAACATATAAGAATGACTGGCCATATAGAAATTAAGAAATTCATTAAACAAAATGTTTTTTTTTCTGTAAGAAAAATTAAGGGGAAATTGCACCACCTGTTGTGTTCGGTAAGGCACAAATAGCCTATCATACCGTATATAATGTGATATTATATTATATTACGGAATACATGAAAAAGAGGAAGGCGCTCTGAGGGGAGAGAGAAGAGAAGAACAGAGCGAGAGTTTAAAACAGAAGATGAACAGAATCCTCTGAGGTGGAGAGAAGACCTGCGGCTCATCTGTGTTAGTCAGCCGTGACGCACACACACACACACACACACACACACACACACACCACTTATTGTGTGTGTTACATTGCATGTAGCTCTCATTATGCACATACAGCTGTCTTCACAGTCCAACCTGCTCCAGCATCGACTGCAGCCTGATAACACAAACAGACAACAACCAGTCTTCACGACTTTGACGGCGAGACAACGTGCTCGTCATTTCCTGCTCTATAACAATCAGATGAAATAGTTGCATCATACAGTGAAATATTTCAACTTCATTTACTTTAAACTACAAGCAGATTTGACATTGTGCAAAACTTTTACCAATTTGTGTCATAAACAGCTGGTGGTTTTACTGAAGCAGAAGACGTTGAAAGGAAATGTTTTCCTCAAAAAAAGCCTCCCAGTGGGATGTCTTGTGTGTTTATCAATCAGTTTGACTTTCATCCTGCAGACAAAGGTAGTGGGGGAAGATATAGCCATGATTATGATCATTATTATTACATGTTACCCTGATAAGTCCACTTCTCAGTGTATCAGCAGGAATGGACTCATCCTCTACAGTATGTTTTGTATCTGATCACTGGTCAGTGTTCAACCAGTGGACACAACAACACAAAAGACTGATTTCAAATTTGCATTCACAGAACAGTTTCTCCAAATGTCTTTCTGAGGGTGGAAGAGAAGAAAAAAGAAAAGGCCCTTGACGTTGTTGCTCCTCCTGAACTCTGTCAGTGCAGAGTCCCACACAGACCAGCAGTCTGTCCAGAGGGTTTCAGTGGGATATATCAGACCAACGACAAGCCTCTCATCAACCGGTGACATGGAATCATCTGTCTTCACCTCACACTTCAAGGTAATTAGACGTCATTAACAACGCAGCGTTAAACACGTGGACGTGAAGAGGTTGTCAACTCAAATGGAAGAGTCAAGAGGAAGGTTGAGGGTCCGTGCAGAGTGGAAGTGTGCACTTTGATAATATGGGCAGTGTTGCTGAGAGCTTTTATCATCACTGCAATTATTACAAATTGCAGGATTTCCTCCACTCACAGTTAATTCTAAGATTTCCATTTAAGTGACAAAAGTGATTATGAGTTCAATGGAAACCAAACTTCAGAAGGATATCCTGTCAAGTGTTCGGTTTTCATTGGAATAAGAAGATATTTACTTGTTGGAAACGTGTTTAAGTCAACAATCAGAAGACGTCATCGTCCTGACCACATTCAATTCAAAAGTTAGATGTTAAAGTTAGATATGTATAAAGAATATTTGACCACCAAGTCACTACTCAGCTCTTTATGTTCTATATTGTGTAGGCTTCATCCACTAAGAGATGTCACTAAGTATGATTTTCCTGATTTTCGTTGTTGACCTTCGTACTCTTAGCACATTTTCTCCAGAAGAGACAAACAAGCTATCTAGACACACATCAAGATATTTTAATGGAAACAATGTGCTGAGAATAAGAGAGGATGTGTGCACATTTTTGAAGATTTGCATTCTTCATTGTGCTGGCATTTATCCAAACTAACAAGTAAAAATGTCTGCCTAAAATTAGCCTTTTCTTAATGATGCCGTTCGTCTCTTAAAGCCCCAATTAAAAAATCTCGTGTCGGCATGTGTCGGTGGAATGATGCCCCAGGGCAGGTAGAAAATAAAGACTGACTCATCACATTTAGACAACAAACCTCAATCGATCTAAGAGTTATTTGGATGTGTGATGTGTGAATTGCAAAGCAGAGCAGTAAAGCTTTTTTTTTGTTTTTCATGAGGAGGTAGCATGAATTAGCAGAGAGGAGTAATGCACGAGGCCGGGGTGACAAAAGCAATACCAGAACTATCAGGTTTTCATGTAAAACCTCCATCACTGGCCTGTCAGTCTTATATTTGACCTTTGGGACAGATTGTGGCTCTGTGCTCCCCCACTGTTCCCATCATGGCCTCTCCTGCTGTGGCAGGCAGCTCCTTGTCCTACACCACGGCTGGAGGCTGCTAATGCCATTCAGCGGCTCTAATAGTGGGGATCTAAGTGTAATATTGGCAACCCGAGTAGCCTCTGGCTATATGTCCGTGTGTATCTGTGTAGGTGTGAAGCCTTGGCAGTGGATTGTGTTGTGTTTCTCTCTCTCCTGGCCTCCCGCCTGCTGTGTCTCTCTGACCCTCTTTGTGGGTCACATCCACTGCTGGAGCCTCTCCTGACGCTGTCAGCGTGACACATGACATTAACACAGCAGACCCCCGATGTGGTACAACCTGTGGAGAGGGAACCATGGGTGGTACACAGTGTGTCTATAAACCTGTCACTGTGTCGAGTCACATCTTTGCTCTTGATATACATCACGGAGACATAATGTTGAGCATGATAGCGGATAATTTGCATCTAAATCGGACAATAAAGAAATATAATGTGACACGTCAAAGAGTTAAAGCAGAAGCAACATCAATATGCATATATATGTGTATAAATCAGAATAAGCTGATGTTTATGAATCTCCAGCATCCTATATAGAGACAGCAGATCTTTTGATTTGAACATTTTCACTGCTCATTGCTAACACAACACTGTGTGAAGCCCTCGGGCTGCTGGAAGCTGCCAATGAGTCAGGAACAATATGGTGCTGATGTCTCTCAGTGTGTGTGTTTGTATTTCACATTAAGCTGTTTCATCTCCTCCCACCTCTCATCCCTCCATTGTTAATGTGAACTCCTACCGCCCACCATCCCTCTCTCCACCCCTGCTCTCTCTCTCTCTCTCTCTCTCTCTCTCTCTCCATTAGGGAGCTGGCAGCTCTGATCAGGTGACGCTGTGCTTGAGTCATTTCCTGTGGGAATCGATGGCCACATTTAATCAAATGGCTGGAAGCTAATGACTTTAGTGGGGCTGGGGGGGCGGGGCCCGAGTGCACTGACTCGGGTCAGACAGAAACAATAGGTGAGCGTGGACGTCCCTCCTGGTAACAACACCGAAGGGCATCCTAAACAGAGGACATGTTTTTAAGTCACATGTGAAACTGATGTCACGGTGACTGAATGGAACAAACTAGACTAGAGGACACAGCCAAAGAGTTTACTACGAAAGAATGCTGAGTACATTTATAAACTCTGACACAAAAAAGTTTAAATTAACATCAGGGCAAACGTGGGTTACTACCAAACACTCTCAGTTCAAGGCAATCATACTTATACTCATTTCAGCACACATTTTGCCATTGATGGTACTAAATTAGAATATTTGTTTCCTTAATGATACACAAAATGTTTTATATTCAGAACAAAACGACAGCAGGCTGTTTCAACATCACAGGAACAAAAACAGCCTTTCAGTTTTCCACAGAGCTCAATGTCTTCAAAATGCAGTGCTCAGTGTTTTTAAAATGATCATGTACAGGGGTTTGGGTGATCAACATTAGGATTCCAGGAGCGTTTTAATTTTTCTTATTGGAGCAGTTTGGTTCTCTTCACCATGAATATATAATAAGCTTGAATGAATAGCGTTCTGTTTAAAACCTTTTGAGCCCTAGACGTTTTTTTGGCTTATTCTCGAAAATACTATACCCATACTCAAAGGGGCCTTACTCTCTAACTACAAGGTCTATTTGAAAATGTTCAATGGATTTATAACACTGAGGAGGGTTTGCTCATATGAATTGTGTACATATTGTGTATATGTTACTGGTTAATAGCTGATGAAGATGGAACACAGCTCCACTTTGAAAAATGTCAAATTCGTATGGTGAAAAAGCATAAGCTAAATATTAAATGAGGCTCAGTGAAGCCCTATAAACCACACACAATCATAGAAAACGACAGCAGTAGTCACCCACAAAAGAATTGGAGTGAATAGAGTGAAGTAGGCCAGAGTTAGAGACATAAACGTTATGAGAGGTCACGAGAGGTCACGAGAGGTCGCCATGTGAGAAACAGCCTCTCCAGCTGTTCCATTGTACTTTTATAAGCTAAATAACTATATATTTAACTTCCTTTATCCTTGTACATGCACAATCTATCACATACAGCAGTTAGAAATCATTTTGGAGAGCTAGAACCGTCTCCAAAGCGTCTCGGGACCGCCGACCTACGGGAGAATTGCGCCATAGTGGTTGTGTATTGGGCCAGTGTAGAGCCCCTGATTGGTCGATTTCTTCATATGAAACGTCTATGCACGTGTCTGGATGTGGCCAATTGACTGGCGTCAACGGAATTTTCAGGAAGTCTTTAGTTTTCCGAAAAATGCCGATCTAAGCCGGCGGACCCGTGCGTAAACGCCCGAAGCTGCCTCGCTGGAATGTGGTCCCCCAAGCTCATTTGACCCCCCCCTTCCTTTTTTCACAACTTTATTAGACTGTAAACGGATGACAAAAGGCGAAACAGGAGTCTAAAAGGAGTTTGAGGACATCGTTTTATGATTTGGCTTTCTTCGGTACCAGTCGGCACCAGTCGGTACCAGTATCCCCCCCGTCGGGGGGCTCTCAGTTTAGAAAGGTTAAAAAGCAGCCAGCGGAGGGATTCTACCTGTGTCGTGACTCTGAGCGCTGTACTGTAAGTTAAAGCAGATGCTCCCAGAGCATCATCACTTATCTTTGTGTACCAATCAGTGGACTCACGTCTTTAGATAGCCACACCACGAACACCACGAACACCACGAACACCACGAACTCACATGTGTTTCCTCACAAAGTCTGTCAGTACAGAGGAGGATGATAAGCTGCAGTATAATTACACAGAAGAAGCCTGCTGGGTAATCCTATGGGACATAAAGTCCTGCGGTTGTTGTTCCCAAAACCGCAGAAGACCAGCGCTGTCACAGTGATGCAACGGTGATTTGTGTGATCGTGGGAAAGGGAGCTCAAAACTGACGGAGCACACGTTTATCTGAGGGAACGATATACCGCCGTACAAGCCCCCCATCCTCCCCGCTCAGAAACAAAGATCAACAGCAGATTATGAAGTGAGTGAACACGTCCGCTGCTCTGACTGAGGTCTGGGAGAGCAGCAGGGCTCAAGCTGGGGGCTTTGATATGCAGACAAGCCAGGAGGAGGAGAAGATGAGAAGACAAGATCAAACACCAGACAACAGTTCTCTCCTCACACTAACTGGTAGTGAAGCTGCTGCAGGGTTAATGGATGGATGGATGGATGAACAGACAGAATGGACGATCAAATGTAAGCAGGTCATATGAAGTATTTCTGGAGACAGAAGGACACTGCACTGGTATAGAATGTGTCCTTGGACAGAACTAAATGTTAACTGTGCTGAGGTCCATTAGTATGAACTCAGTCTGAAGTTTAAGCGTATTTGGCATTAGATCTCTAAAAGGGAAACATCGTCCACATTCCTCTGCATTGTGTCACCAAAGTTAATCGTTACGAGAACACAGACAACCTTCACACACCCTCCTCAGCACTAATGTTAGAAGACGAATGAGAATCGGAGAGACAGAGGAGGTGGAGAGTAGAACAGGATGAGAGAACAGGGATGTTGTTTGATCAGCACACTGTATTGAACAGGTTGAGTGTCTGCAGTCGTCTTACGTTGCCCTCTGTTTAACCTGGTCACTGAAGTAAAAAGGCAGAGAGGACGGTGGGAGGGGACAGTGATCCCTGAGGGTGTGCTGATTTTAAAGGAGATCAATGAATGTCAAAGGCATCTTGTTCACGTTTGGTGCAGGTCAACAGTCAGCATGCTAATGATGACTCTGAGAAGCCAAACTTTTTTCTTACATTTATACATTTGGATCTTTAAATCTGAACCAAATATGAGGCCAACAAACTTCATGAAAACATTAAATCAGCTTTAGACTCCAGCATACTGGTGCTGGTGCATTCTGGAATCTTTAAATGTTCCTATTTAAAACCTTTCACGTCTTCCATATCACTTCCTGATTCATATCAGACTATCAGCTACATCACAACCACAATTGATTCAGCGCTGATAAAATAAACTGCAGTTGACCCTGAATCTATAATCCTCTGTATGAACATGAATCACTGTTGATTATTATTGAACGCAGGTCCGGTTGAGATCATCGACTGCTTCTGAAGACCGATCTTGTCGTTATTGACTCCAATAAGTGAAAGTAGAGTGAAGTGCTGCTCTGTCAGCATGCTATGTTTGATCAGCAGCAGTCCGTCCTTTTTATTCCTCTTTGGCTTTTGTTGTGGTCAGAAGAAAGTGAGCTGTGCTGAAATACATGTCTGGTTTAAAAGCTGAAGTGATGCACCGACCCAGAGACAGCACAGTATCTGACCTCCTATACAATCATCTGTCGGGTGTCAGTTTCATAGCTAGCTCTTGAGCTGCCTTGAGGAACTCCGGGTCAAAACCGTCCATCTGTCTGCCGGCACTGAAACCTCCACCATCAAGGTTATGAATGTGATCCTGATCAATGCCACTGAAGCTGAATGCAGACTGTTAGTGCTGCCTGAGGAGTGGATGTGAGCAACAAACCACCGATGACAACTGCTCTGGTTTTCACCGTGCTGCTTTCAACTTAAGCCAAAAGCTTTGCTGTTTTAGTTTAGATTAAACTACCCATAAAAGGTATTTACAATCAGCCAGGCCATCAATACTTATCTTGTTCACGAGTGGCGAGGCTGGTCTGTGTCTAATGGTTTGTAGAAGCTTTGTTTAGAATAGAATGCACGAGTGTGTGTGTGTGTGTGTGTGTGTGTGGCGACCGTGGCTAAGTGGAGAGCAGGGCCGTCCTTCAATCGGCGGTTCGATCCCCTGCTCCCCGGCTCTGCTAGTCGCACGTCGATGTGTCCTTGAGCAGCAAGACACTTAACCCCCGAAATTGTAGCTGTGTCTACGGTGTGATAGAATCTGAATTGTGAGTCGCTTTGGATAAAAGTTTCTGCTAAATGACTGTAAAGTAACACAAACAGCAATATCCACTATTCTGAAAGAACAACGATGTATCTTGTCATATAATGTTGTTTTCACAATTTTTCTATAGATACATTAAGCTGAAACAAAGGGGGGTTAATAAGCAAGAAAATCAGGCAAGACTTGACCAATCAGAATCAACTATGTCTATTCGTAGTCGGGGACACTCCTACAGTGCGCCATAGGAGTTTAAACTCTGTTTGACTTGACGCTCTCTGAACCCGTAGATGTACATGTTTCCTTTAAGTTATTGAAGAGTTTCGTTTAAGTTATTGAAGAGTTTCCTTAAGTTCTCGAATCACAGTATTTAATTCCTCTGGGTCACATGATTATAAAGTCTCCTCCCACTGTTATTCTGTTATTATTATTATTGTTCTTCCTCTCGGTCAAACTGAGTGAACTGGGTCATTTAGCTTCACTACATAATGTAATCATCAGCCCGGTCAGTGCTCCATGGTGTCTGTGAGGGACCCACCCACAGCACAACGGGCACAGAGCGACTGACCGACTTTAAATAGAGAGAGAGAGAGAGTCCACAAAGGGCAGGTGGGAGGATCAAACTAAACAGGACTTCCATCCAGAAGCCTGTTGTTTGTTCCCTGTGGGTAACTAGAAGTAAACTCTGACATTGTATCATGTGAGTCGTCTGTGCTGTTAGTCACGTGACTCACGTACATAGACAAGTTAACATCAACCATGCTGTTTTCCTGAAAAGACACTATGCATGTCACGAGTGTATATTAGTACACCGTCACCGACAGTGACAGTTAACTCTGGTTAACACTAGAGGGGTATGAAGAGCGTCATAGTTTAAAGCGTATTGATCCTGACCAAGCTGCATTATTTGATGCATTGGTGTGAGAATGTGTGCAATTGCATCAATTGCATCATAGAGACCTGCATGTCAGCAGATACTTCTGAAACACATTTCAGATTGCACTGGCCCTGAGCATGCTTCCAGGCAAACTGCCACTGGTTCATCAAATCGGTTTATTAACTCTATTTCTCTTCAGTGGAGAAACGTTACAAATGAGATCAGTCGTATTTTTCAGTGATACAAAGAGGACGATACGTCATTAAAGAGAATAAGAAGATAAGAAGCCTCCTCATGTCCCCCAAAAGACTACAATCATCCCCCCCCCCCCCAACCAGACTGAAACCTTTCTTCTTCTTCAGATCAGAAAATGCAGAACTGTCCAACCATTCAACTCTTCAGGAGTCGACCAGACAATCAAATCATTCAAATGAGGAAAAACCATCCCGAATGTGTGTGTGTGTGTGTGTGTGTGTGTGTGTAGGTTTTATCTTATATTATTCACCCACTCCTCCTCAGAGTGTACTAGAGTAAAGGTCTCATAGGAAGGACACTCTGTGCTTCCTATTCATCTGAAAATTCAAATAACAAAAGTCTCTTCATGGAACAGATTTATTAAAATTTCAAATAAATATCTTACACTGATGTAGGAAGAGCTGTTCAAGTTCAAGGTCTTCATCACTGCTCTGGATCAGCTTTACAATTGCTGAATAGACTTATTTTAATAGAGTGCACACAGTCTCATGTCTTACACATCCAGTCAGATGATATGATGCTCAGAACACACATCCTCACACAGAGAACGTGTTCTCGGCATGTTAACCAAGACGGAAGTCCATGACCTCTTAATCCATCGTCCCCTGTATTCACTGCTTGTTTCCATTGGTTGTTAGTTGTGACCGTTTCCTCCGGTTGCTGACGTTTTTTGAACGACAAACAGAGAGGAAGAGCGACTCCATCTTCTTCTGCTCAGACAGACGTAACTCCACTATACATTTTCATAGATTCAACTTATTTGCTGCTATGTGAACGCTCTGAATGTTGACAGCTAACCACAGAGACCCCCCCCCCCACCACAACAGTGATCACCTCCACAATCACCATCTCATACGTCACAGTGACATAGTGCGACAACTTGATAGAGACCGAGCCGAACCACAAACACCACAGCTCTCACATCTGGTCTCACTCGTGACCATAAATGACAAAAAAAATGAATCAAATCTGTATATAAGCCTTGAAAATGTTGAACTGATAGCTGTGAAATAGTTTCAAATGTTGATATCAGTCAGAATTGGAGATCTCATCTCCAGGGAAAATGGCAAAATGTCAGAGGTTGAATGAGGTTTAGCAGAGAGAAACAGCTTAGTCCTGCATGGCTGAGAGCAGAAAGACCTGGCATACAGATGAGACGTGATCCCACCAAGTGGGAGATTCTGCAATATTGACATTAATAATGGAGTATTGTCGGGGCTGTGTGGCCGTGCAGGAAGAGACACAAGACAAGGGAGGAACACAACGCATCCATATTTCATTATGATACTAGAGACCTGGAGATACGGCTGCTTCCCAGGGACAATAGTAATACAGCAGTGGTCTCAATTATAGGGCAACACTTTACATTGGTAGTGAATGTCAGAACATTATCCTCACTGGAGGCTAAACGTGGATCCAGAGGAGCAATCATTTACCCGGCAGCATGTACAGTACAGTTTATGGTGTGGAATCTGTGTTTACATGAATGTGAGAGAACAACAGAAGTACAAACAACAAAGACCTGGAGCTCCCAGGCAGCCCTGACACGTCTTCCTCTAACACAGAGCAGTGGTGGATTCTGGGAAATGAGGCCGATTCTTTTAAAGAGCAAACATTGATGCTGCTGCATATGAACTGTGAGGCTGAACTACTCTTAACTTCTAGGAGACTGAGATGCTTCAAACACATTTATGTCTTTAGTATCGAGCAGAACACATGGTAAACTGACGCTTTGCTGGCTGGTCCGACACTTGATTCATTATCTGTCCTCTCCACTTTATTAATTCAGATATGAGTTGTGGTTTCCATCATCATCATTCAATGCCGTCTGTGTTGTCATCATGAATATGAATGTGTGTCTAGTACTGTTTCAGAGAATGGCCTCTCTGTGGAGAATACTGTTAGTGATCGATCCACAGGGCAGGCCTCAGTGATATACATATATACAGTATTGGTTTTATGAACGAATATAATATCAAGCAATTTAAAACAGTTGGCATCGTAGACATTTGAAGACAAACAATACTTCTAAAGACAGACTGTAGTTGATGCTGACATCTGTCTTCTACAACTATGAAGACATTTACCTTCAGTTGACAGACTCCCTTCATACTTCTAACATCATTTAATGCAAGTGCATTGCAACTAGTTATGAAATGAAAATACATATTTAAACCATAAACCACGTGCACGTGTGGTGCACAGGACTCTTCTACAGCTTCATGGACCAGATTCCTCTCTCGTCTTCATTAGTGCACAGAAACTTATCAGCCGTGTTTGGATAATGAGCCCCCTGTCGGTTGGCTCCAGAGGTCCCCCTCCATAAATCAATCTGTACTCATGCTTTGAGGAACCACGTGAGAGCATAGATCTGCTTGCCAGGCCTGTACTCCCTGTGTGCACCGGTCCTTCTCAGCAACCAACTGTCTTTCCAGCTGACACCATCCTGTTCCTGCTCAATACGGAACATTTAGTTATTACCATTATCAAAGAGTCACCAACATTCTGATAGTAAAAATAGATATGACTCTGTGTGGACCTGTATGTGTGTGTGAGTGTGTGTGTGTGTGTGTGTGTGTGTGTGTGTGTGTGTGTGTGTGTGAGTGTGTGTTTGTGTGTGTGTGACAGGATCCTTTTAATCTCTCACCACGCTTCATTTGTCCTGTTAATTAACACTTAATCTGCAGATTTAAAGGAATTGGTCTCATAAACCCACAACCTACTGTTGTTTAGAAATGTGTATTTATCAGGTAAACAGTCCGTTTAACGTGATTAGTCACTTATATACGATATAATAGAGAGTCTTTCTTAAACAAGCAAGCAATCTAAAAAAAAAGCTAAATCACAGTAAAAGGGCTGAGCCATTGAGAACCAGTGGACGGGTCTTTGATGGCTGCTGTAGAACATGTTGAGCTGGTGAACAAGAAGGAAAGTGTTCACCAACAATTCAAGTATCAGACTAATGATGGAGAGTGAGGGACACACATGTGTCCGTCTGTTTCTTTGTCACTCCACTTGATTTTCTACATTTTAAGCACCTTTGATTTCTGTTGAAATACTTTTCTATTTAAATCAGCTTTAATGCCCAAAAAGTTTTGATGATGCAACCTTTTTTTCTGCTCTTTTTTTAGAGTAGATGTGTTAAAAGAAAACATCACCCAGCCTTCAGTACAGCTGCATTCATGTAACAAACCTCACCATCACGAAATGGCACACAAGTGGTTTAACCTTCAATTTCAGCTCCAAATATCATTTCAAAATAACATTCTAACATTTTTTTTTTGTACCCAATATCATGTCTACGGTGGCTGCCACCTGTATGAATGAGCCTCCTGAGTTAAGACACATCTGCGTTGGATAATCTGAAAACTCTCAAACGAATTACTAAACTGTTTCAGTCAACTGATCAGTGTTTTTGCATTGGCAGCAATAATCAACCCTTTCCTTTAATAATGGTCTAATAGATTGTCGTTTTTGTTTGAATTAAGTCACATAATTGAAAGTGAAATGTTTGACAAATGAGACCCTGATCCTAAATCAGTTGAAGTAGAATGTGCATGTTGTAAGGGGACGTTTGAAAAACACGCTAAAAGGTCAGTTCTGGTGCAGTTTCTCTGATTTAAGGATATCGATGAACTCTAAAGAGAGGAAAAGATGAACACATCTGAGATTTTCATCAATGAAGTGTTGACAGAAAATGTGAGACAGAAACAAATGGAGCTGCAACCTGAACAGAAGGAAGCACAAGACAAAGAACAATAATTAAGTAATTTCCCATTATAAGAGACGCTAACAGTCATACAAATGAACATTTAGCAACAACAACAACCAGCTGGCTCTAGATGACAACAAGTGGATGAACTTGTTACATCGATCTCTGCTGGTGAGTTTATGAGTAAATCATTTAATAAGAGGAACATTCTATGTTACTACAGGAAAACAATAACAGTCTTTTCTTTATTTTCTTCTCTCCTTGACTCCTTGACATTTGATCTCATTTCCTCCTCCTCCTCCTCCTCCTCCTCCTCCTCCTCCTCCTCAAACAAATTACCACGACTGAGTCTCATTTGTCTTTTGCCTTTAACAAAGGTTTACTTCTAACAGACAATCTGAATGCAGCATAATGGATGTGACCAATGAGACGGAACTTCAGCAAGACTGAGTGAAATCATGGAGCCTTGATGCATCCATCAATCACGGCAGGAGGGAGGGAGGGAGGGAGGGAGGGAGGGAGGGAGGGAGGGAGAGAGATAGAGAGATCGTAATGACGTAAAAGTTCAGTTTCAAAGTCTTTTTATTGACACAGAAAGTTGCAGCAGAAATCACTATCTCAGCTTGTTAAGTCAAAATGCAATGCACGTATAAAAGATGTCCTCTCAATGTCTCTCTGTCTGTCTGCTGCTCCTGTTGTTGTCTCCAGTTTAAACACAACGTTTCTCCTTCACACTGAAAGCTCTCCCGGAGTCACACACATTCTGGCTTAAGAACAGTTTCAGTGGGAAACAGTTTCCACCGCAGTGAGACCTCAGCTCTGCTTTCACTGATTTGTGGGGATTAACTGGAAATAGCAGGTCATTGGATTGATAATGTACTACCATGTTCCATATTTATCTAAATCCATGATTATTTGTGTAGTGAAACCTTATCATCCACTACCACCCTCTGTGACTGTGAAGCTGCCATGAAAAAGCTTCCGTCTCACAGGTTCTCAGCAGCTATTACACTACTGACAGCGTGTGGTATAAGTACATAAGTATAGTATCAATACCATTAACGTTGTTCTTCTTTGGAACTCATGGAGTGTTCTTGTGCACTGCTTGCACCAGGTAAGAATAGTCTGTTGCAACTTTACATTAATGCTATTTCACAAATGGTATTTAAGTCAGGGAGAAGGTTCAGCACCTTGGACAGCAACACTGAACACTGAGGAGCCAGCCTTCCTCTGGAAGTGCAGACGCTCTACTCCCGACCATAACTCTGACCCTAAACATCCACAACCTCTAGCAGTAGTAGGAGTTTGCACTTCCTGATTCAGTCCATCAAGAGAGAACATTTCTTTATTTTTTACTTTCTAACCAGCTCTGAGATGACTGCTGACCATCAACCTGTTGGATTCCATGTGTGAGCGAGAGCATTGAGCCAGTGGAGAGGAGGCTGACTGTATGAAAGGGTCACTGGTAAGACGCTGTGAGCAGCAGGATGACCTACTTTGTGCTCTGAACCTTGCCCTGATTCCTGACAAGTGGAAAAACCAAAAGAACGAGTGATGACAGACTGATGCATGGATGAGCAGACTGATAAATACCCAGAATGCTTCCTCACCTGCCGATGTCTCTCAGCTCCTTCACTGTGTCTCTCCAGGTTTTGCTTCATTCACTTCTAACTTTGACTATTTTGTCTTTGAGTATAATATTCCAGCGATAGAGCAGCTTGCAGCTGAGTGTTTTGCTCTTCAACACATCACAGATGATACACACATGCATGAGCACACGACTGGAAGACAAACATTAAATACACCAAGAACATCAATGAGCAGCATAACAAACCTGCTGCAGTCTACGAATCAGCACTCGTCTCTCCCGTCACCTTTGACGAAAGCAACAGGAAGTCGTCTCATTTTGTTCTTCCTTTTCTATCACCCCGGTATATTACGCTTCTTACGCTATTCTCTCCTTGTTCTTCAGTCTCCATTACCAGGTTAACCTTTTGTGTGAAGAACGAGAGCAATTCAGGTTTTACTGTTCTCTAAAATGTCAGAGTGGTTTACTGGGACTAGTGAGGGAATCAATGCAGCTAATGTGCTCATCAATCTCTGACTGTGGAGGGTCTCAGTTATGAGCAGGTCAGACATGTCAGACCAACCAGGTTACATGCAACACATCATTCACTCCAGACTCTCTTTAGTACAGACATTTAATCACCACAGCAGCTGCTCTCAGTTTGCAATCCTAGTGGAACAAAAAAAACCTTCTAACTAAAATACGAGTCTTGCTAGAAGGCAGCACTCAATAAACAAGCTTCACAAAATAGTGTACGGTGAGGCACCTTCCTCTGAAGTGAATCACACTCATTTACTGACCTCTCAAACCTCCCCATCCAAAACCAACAACACAGCGAACTCTTGTCCGGTATGTCAGCTTTCAGGTGGCAGTAAACACATGTTTCCACGGTAGTTGGTGTACAGATACTGAGTAAAATGTCTGATGTAATCGGTACCACCAGTGTTATTCACCATCCCTTTACACTAACTGTCAAGTTATCCACTGTTGTATCTCTACCTTCTATATAAAACCCACGAGGACAACATCGATTCACTGGAAGATCTGTGGAGCTCTCTGTCCGTGCAATGAGTCAGCGTCTTCTCCGGGAACGAGATACAGAGAAGTAGAAATGAGTGGAGGTCTAATGGTCCTCTGAGCTTTTTCTCCAAACAATCAGAGGGTCAACAAAGGCCATGAAGCAGAGCTGTCGAGTACAAGGAGCAATGTTCCACATGTTGACCTTTCAGGAACAAGCAGGAGCTGAATGTGACCTCGTATTGATCAGTGACCTTCCTGAGGAAACTTACAAACTAACAAAAGGATCCTTTCACAGTGAATCTGTCCTTCTGTTACTGTAGTCTGAGATGTCCGTGTTCAGCCTCTGATAATACAGGACATACACAACTGTGCTTTCTCTAAATAACTGTACTTTCAGATCATTGTAGAGTAAATAGGACTCCATCGTGGTTTTTGTTCACACATATAATTCAATATTTCCAAATATGTCGACAATTTATTTTCAACTTGAACAAAGCTACACTCAGGTCTGGTGTTAATAATCATTTAACATCTAATGGATTGTATATATTATGAATGACACAATGTTTCACTGTTATCTAAGTAAGCCAGCTATCAGGAGAATGCTGTAATGCTATAAAACACTTAAAAACACAATAGTTTTACTACAACTGTGAAGCCAAGCAAAGAAGGCTACCTTTGTCTCAGACAGAGTCTCTGATGTACTTTAAACGCTTTAAAATACAGATTCTGGTAAAATGTGTTATCGTTTTCTACACAAGCTGTTGATTTCTGTCCCAACATGATAAACGTAGTTAAATGCATTGATGTCAGTAACCTCCTCAAATACGGACTCAACTTCGTCAATACTAATTTTCTTTCGTGAATAAATTACTCCACATAACTAACATTTATCCATCTAGGCAGGGGACGCAGATCTCACTGTGAATAATAAAATACCAAGTCCATATCATTAGCACGAGTGTAAATAAGACTTTAAATGAATCGGACAGCTGTGGTCAATACAACAGTGGTAGGTCTCTGCTTTGGAAACACTTCCACCGGCTGTGAATTCAAGTTGAATTAGCTTCATGGAGGTGGAGGAGCCGGGCTGGAAGCTCCAGAGGGGTTTCCATCCACCCACTGTGTGTTTACCATCTGCTACAACTGAACACACAGTGGGGACAGCACATCATAAGAAGTGTAATGGTACAGAATGTATTCGATTTTTACAAAAAATGCAAATTGTACCTCGCAATGCTTCTACCAGTGTTATCAGGTTGACATCTACAGTCATCTATTCCATCAGAGTGGAAACACCAACACGGGGGAATCATGTTGAGCTCAGAGCGGTCAGCCATGTTCATAATACTGAGAGCTGGGGGCACATTAAAGATGAAGAGCTGTGGAGCAGTGAGGCGCTACGGGCTGGATGGAGTGTGTGATATAAATGTATTATGCTAATTTAGCTGCTGTATTCCCAGAGCTGAAGCCCAGGTGAGGGGGTGTGAGGTGAAGTGTGTGTGTGTGTGTGTGTGTGTGTGTGTACTGGTTTTTCTTGCTGCATATTTAAACATGAAGAGGAGAGAGAGGCTGAAGAAGTGAACAGGTGAGTGTCAGGCTGTGGACTGACTGCTAATATTATCATTACAGTATATTTCCTAAGTGTCACTCATTTACACGTATCAGACAGCTGAATCCCCTCATGGATGAACGTGTGTGTGTGTGTGTGTGTGTGTGTGTGTGAGAGGATTGACAGCGTGGAGGCTGCAGAAATGGACGGATGAGAGTGAGGCTGCGGACTGACAGCTCGTATAAAGACGTGTCTCAGAAGAGACCACATCACTCTGCTGAGCGCTACTCGAACGTGCCGCTAGGGAGCGAAGCAGCTAATGATCCACAGTCACAGCGAACAGCAGAAACATGGCCGTCATTCAGCCGATATTGAAACGTTGCTCAGTTCATTATGTGACGCAGTGAGTCCATTACTGTGAAACAACAACATCACTGGAGTTAGCGGCGATGCATCATGTTAGCAAATAGCTGCTCTGACCGCCATTGACTTTGCTCTAATATCACAGTGGTGATTGTCATTACACATTAGATAAACAGTGATGAATGTGTCATCAGTGTCGCGCTTCGGTTCAGAGACCTAAACGCACCATAACCTCCAGTGTTTGACCCCGATTGCTTCATTTCTTTTGTCGTGTGGAGAGTAAAGCTTGGTAATAATTGTCAGTGAAGGACACATTAATTATGTTATCATTCTAAACAATGTTGAATTGTTTCAACTGTTCAACATCCAGACAGAAGAACTGGATGTTTAGTCAGGTGTTCTAATGATGCGTTGTTCATGTTTCACCTTGTGTAAAGAAAATCAATAAATAACAGTCACGTGTCAGAGGAGAGGAGAATATTTAAAGCAACAAAACGTTACACAGCTTGAGTTGAACTGATGACTCTCTGGGAATCTCTCTAAATGATTCCAAGCAGCATGAAATGGATTCTGATGGGAACAATAACTCTCCACTACAGGTGTATGGAACAGCACAGAATGCACACGGCAAGAAAGTATTATTAAATATAAATTCAGGAGGAGTGTGCAGGAAATCATAACCATGAACTGCAGCATGTAGCAAAAAAACAACAGTAGTGGCATCAATGGACTGTAAGTATCTGCTGATCAGAGCTGTGTACTCATCTGTCCTGGAAGTACTCACACACACACACACACACACACACACACACACACACACACACAGTGCTGATGAACATCTGAATGCTAATATTGTCATCTTGATGTTTTGTGTATGTTCATGCAATCCGTCATTGTAATAGTGCAACACAGCAGGTTGCTGTAACTTAATCTACATTTAATTGTTTTGTTCAATGTTTGAGAAGCCGTAACAAGTGATGTGAGAACACCGCTGTGATTGTAGAGCGAGTGGGAGAGAGCATTACTCCTCTTCTAAAACACAGTCTGGTGGATAAAAAGGGACCAAAGAACCATCTATTTTCATCTCCAACGAACCGTCCTCCTGGAGAGGTTTCCAGTGTTACAATAAAGTAGCAGTAACAAGTGAAACATCAGATGTGTGATTGTTGAACAGTTCCCTCGGCTGCAGCTGGTGGAACAACTTATTGGATTTGATGTCAGCATGCAGTGGATAAACGCAACAGAAGTGATATGATGTGATTAATAACCTAAAGATTATAAGCCCGGCCATGTCTGACGGTAGAAGCACAGCGTTTAAAAATCAATGAAGCAAAAATATCCTGTTATTAAGTTACAGAACTGTAAATGTGCAGAGCCTGAAATACAACTGCTCTGTGGAGAATATGTGACTGTGTTAAACACTCTGCTGTTTCATTAAATATAAATGAGTTTCAGATGTTGTTATTGCTTCAGATGAACTAGACACTAGTGAAGCCCGGACAGGCTTCATCTTGTAAGAACATACAGGGTGTAGATGAGCTACTGCTACACTTTGTTCAATGCTATATTTGATGAGAACCTGTAGTATTGTATAGTAGTTTGTGTGGTTCTTTGATCAAGTATGATGAGTGAAAAGTATATTGATGAAGAGGAGGAAATACCAAAAAGCCACTAAACCAGACCAGACTCAGTCATTCTCTTAAACTGACAAGCAGACACAAAGTAAAGATCAGGAAACATGACTCAGCAACAATCTAATCTGAGACCAACGAGACGGCAGTTCTGCCCCCAAACCAGATTCCTTCCTTCAAACACAGAGACACAGCAAGAGGAAGAGAGGGACTCTGTACCATTACTGTACAGCAGCCTCCAATCACTGTCTAATTGGAGAGCAATCAGTGGACCGCTAATCTAATTATGAAGCCTCTTTCTCATTGAACTGCATTTGGAGGTAGATTTGATGGCGGATTGGAGGAAAGAGAGATTCTCTAAACCTCCATCTTTGTAGTCTCCATGGTGTGTGATGACTGTGTTAGAAACATGAATGTAAAGTGCCAACTTCTACCTCTTAACACAGCACGTGTGATGTGATTATAAGCAGTCTGACAGCAAGTGAGAGCGTACAAGGCTACATGTGACACCTTCCTCTCACTCAGATATACACGATGGAGGTCAGCTCTCAGAGATCCAACTCAACAGACACAACAGTGTGTGTGGCTCAATGTACAGTCTTACTGTCACTGTTGAAGTCCGGAGCTGGTGTCATCATCACCACACACACACACACACACACACACACACACACACACAGCACAGGGTTGGACTGGCCACTCTTACCTGAAAGACATAAAAAGAGGAGAGCAGACTGTAAGTTATAGTTTCACTTTGAAGTTTATTGTGCACCTCAAATAACATTCCCCACAAACATCCTCTTTATGTCATTGTTAGCGCTTCACATTTTTGCTGAACTGTGTCTTAAGGTGCCTCCAGAAAAAGACACAAAGCAAACAAAAACTAACCAAAAAAAATCCATTTAACACACACTGCTGTGACTCTGTTTGAATTCACTGCATCAGTCACTGAAGAAAAACAAACATGTACTGCTACAGGAAGTAGTCAGTGAGAGAGGCGTGTACTCTCAGAGGAGTCCTGCAGTGATGTGAACGCCACACGAGAGGAAACTGAGACAAACTCCATTTTCTCCTAAAAGTAGAGAATGATTCTGTACTAAAATGCAGCTCACGTGATCACAGCAGTTCATCCGACACTTAATGTCACAGCAGATGTGCAGAGAGGACGCGGCTGCATCGAGATCATCACACTTCTTCACCTCATCACGTCACACTTACCGACCTCAGTGGGAGGTAAAAATAACTCCTGATGAACCACTTCATCACTGACAGTCTGTTAACTGGTAATGACTCCGTGCCCTCACGGTGGACACGTTAAGAATCACTCATTAGTCGTTGCTTCAACTAATAAACATTCCACTAAATCCAGGAAACAAGGAGAAATCCACCAAATGACCAACAGCAGAAATGTAATAACGTAGTTTACTCAGCGGCCGTACCGTCGTGTTCACGGTGTCATCTTCCAGTGGGTGATATGAGCAGAAGCAGCTTTCTCTGTGAATATGAAGCTGTGAGCAGCAACAAGAGACTCCACACAGTGATTAGCAGCCTCCTCCTGTGACTGTGACTTCCACCTGACAGGAATCAGCAGCATTAGAGTCCTCACCTCTAAAGAGCGCTAATCTCCAGGTAGAGAGAGCATCGAGACAGGCAGACGCAAACGCTGACTCACCACTCCACTGGAAATGTGATGGAACTGAAGTGATAATAAAGGAAAAGAAATGTGATAAATGCAATGATTTCCAACTGTGGTAATTATGATTAAAGGCTGATTCGTTCATTAAAACTGTCAACAGCAGCTTAAAGCAGCTGTAACGTCTGCAGACGTCGTGAAAAACACTGATAATCATGATGAACACACCCACATCATGAACCGTGAACCCCGAAGGGAACAAAACCACTAGTTATTAATCACAGAGTACGTTATAGAGCTGAATCAAAGACAAATCAAATGTGTAGATTTTAAAGAATGAAAACATGCTGTAGCAGAGTGACACTACACAGCTCCACAGGTGGATGAAGAAGAGGTCATTCTGGTTCCAGAGGATCCTCCCTCTGCTGTCTAACTCCGTCCATCCCTCATTAATCATGTTATTATTTCATACCTCTGGTTCAAGAACCGTGAATGAGCTCACACTGGTCTGGTATGATACAGTGTAACAAAGCTCTCTTCATCCACTGCCTTCAGTCAGAGAGCCCATTGAGATCCAACTGTAAACAGACTGAATGAGTGACTCCTCAGTCCGGATGTATTACCTTTAATACTGCACTATGTCCACAGTGGATTCATCTAGCTACACCGTGTACATGTGACCTTGATGTTCATCCCAACACATTCATTTCTACATAATGTAAGTGAAACACAACAGGTGTTGTGGAGAAGTACAGTCTGAAGACTTCTGACACTCTCTACATTCCTCTATGAGTATGACATCACTCTCTCCTTTAGATTTTCCAGAGCAGAGATCCCACTGGGAGAGTTTATGTTTGACTGCAGGAACCAACAAACACCTTCATCAGTCTGTTAATAGTGTCTTTGTAGATGTGGCAATGCGAAGGTTTACCTTTAGGATCAAGCCTATTGGTGCATATTGTTTCCAAACCTCAGCTCTCTCCCTGTCTCCACTTCTCTTCTCTGTTGTTGTGTTGGAATCATGTCTCCAGTTAATTATCAAAGTTAAACTCTCATGTGTTCTGAAATCAAACCGAACTCCCAAACAGAGCAATGTTAAAATGATTTAGTCAAAGAATTCATGAAGATATAAGTGGACTTTTGAACACAACTTCACTAGTTTAAATTCACAGCAGTTGATTCAGTGGTTTAACTTCCAACCAGTTCCCATTTCTATCCCTAAAAGTGTGTGTATGTGTGTGTGAGTGTGTGTGTGAGTGTGTGTCAGCTAATCTGTTTCTCAGCATGGAGGCTGCTGTTTGAGCAGACAGGCAACATTAAGCTGCTCGACAGCATCAATCTGGGCTGATGGGACCCCCATACTGGATGTAGGAGGACTTAAAAAGACACACACACACACACACACACACACACACACACACCCAAACACACATCTCTTCACTCTTCTGTGACACAGTCTATGATCCTTTGCTGCTGTCCACTGACAGACAGCCTGACTCAGCCTTTTTCCTTCCTTCCTTCCTCCTCTCCATCCACAAAGTAGAGCATTAGCTGTCTCTGGTAGTTCTGTTGACATATTGCTCCACACAGAGACTGCTCTAATACGTGTGTGTGTGTGTGTGTGTGTGTGTGTTCCAGTGGTGGTGCTCTAACTCTGGACTGACTCTGGTCCTGGAGATCTAGTCTGAGCTGTGGGATAATCTCTGTGGGTCCGGCCCATACGGTCAGCAGTGTACTACAAGCCAAATCAAATCTGGCATGTTTTGCAGGCAAAAGGGCAGAACTGAGACTATTTTGGTTTGATCATCGCAATGAGTTCAGGCCGTCTGGCTGAATTTGCAGCCGCAATAACGGAGCCTTGTTCACAATCATGCGACTAATTCATGTCGATTCCTCCCAACACAACTCCACAGCTCCTTCATCAGCTGCTGGACATCATTAAAGGAACAGACCTCCAGTTAATATAGAGCCACATACTCAATAACAGACCGGCAATATACTGTTGGCTTCAGCCCCCTGGTCTCTTTTGTAAACGTGTTAATCCACTGATCAGCCACAAACATGACAGAATCTTCATTCTAAGAAACTCACTGAAATGAGAACCCATGACACAGTATCAGAGGGGCTTTCTGCAGGATTACCTGTTTGAATGAAGGATTAATAGACAAATATAGTGGATGTATTTAATGAAACCAAGCAAAAAGCTTTAATCGTGTAATCCTATAAAACTCTCACCTCTGAGTTGTATTGACTCAGAAACAAACATCCAGTCATTTATTGGCTCAATGTTACAGAAGGTTAACACTTTCAGCGCTGTGCTGTTTGCTGACAAAGACACTCTGATGATGTAATGTCAACAAATGAAACGTGGAGTATCGATAGGAGCACAGATGAGTACTGATAAGAAGTACTAGTACTACACTGTAGAAGTCAAATCCTAAACCACAATACAGCTGTTCAAGTAAACTAGGAATACAACTACACGTATTCATCCTCAACTGTTCAGTGACAGTCCTCTGTTCAATGTGAAGTTACAGCTTCATTGGTCCAGGACTAGTGGGTCAACTGTGTATTGGCATTGTTCAACCCGAGTCAGGTAGCGTGTTCTCTGGAAACACGCCAACTCATTTGTGGAGTGAAGCTACAACAGACTTCTGCTGACGCAGCAACATTCAAATCTACAGAGGTTTTGTTTTTTTCATCACAGTGGAGATGTGACCATACACACTCATAAATAACAAGGCTCACCTTGTGATTATTCATATATACAGCTCTGACATATTGTTTTTGTACTCCTTAAACCTAACAACCTTCGTTAGCTGCCATCTCCTCCTCTCAAACATCTGCCAGATGTATTAACGAGCTCCCATCAACACATCTGGCAAATATCTGCTCTCAAGCAAACGAAATAGATGAAGAGCAAACACAGACCTTTACAGATCTGCTGCCCTGTGCTTCACTGAAATCTGGTTTGCTGACCTTTTATTAAATCTTAAAGATTCCCAACTCACCAAGACTGAATCACCAAAGATATCCGAATCACTGAGGCTCAGCTTTTACAGCAACGTATCCGTTTAAAGCTGCAGCCAGGAGAGGAAGACGAGGACATTGTTTCCACTTTGGAAAAACTAACAAACATGAATGAATACTCTTTAGTCTCTCCTCCTAATGAATTTAGAGAAACAACCTCATGTAAAGTATCAAAATGGCAGTTTATTTAAAATACATCTTCATAAAACATGATAAATGATCTGTTCTACGGCATCATTTAACTTCATGAGAATATTGTGAAGATAAGTTTCATCTCCAGTTTAAAATTAGAGAAAATGAACGAGCTAATTTGCTTTACTGTATTAAATAGAAACACTGACGGATCACCAGCAGTACTTTGACTGTAGAGACACAAGTGTGTTTCATCTATTTGCTGAACTTAGTGGAGAGAAAAAATTAATGAGAAACCAAACAGAGCAGTGGAAATAAATTATAATTCAGACTTTAGCAGCTGGCCTTGGTAGGAGGAGACAGAGCTGGTGGAACAGTGATCTACCTGTGTGATTAAAACTGAGGCTCAGCAGAAGACAAAAAGAAAAGACAAATCAGTGTTTCCTACACAAAGTCTGTACTCTGTCAGCCTGCCCAAATATATTCATGCTCATTGTTTCCATCATTGTATCCTCTGTCTCTCCTGCTCATTGGTTGCACATCCAAACTGACGGAAGTGTGATCAGACAACAAGTTTAACTCTGCAGTGAGATGAGCGTCAGCGCTCTTCATGCTCTACACGTCTAAGTTAGCTCCTTTAACGGTTTCACGGTCAGTCATGTGCAGACGGCTTTGGGGAAATTATTGGAGGGAAGATTAACAAAAAAAAGGATGGTTTTAGAATCACGAGAGCCACAGAATAAGAGGCGATGGAGACAAAGTAAAGAAAAGAATGTGAGTCTAGTGAGAAGTGGAAGATGGAGAGGGAGGTTTACTGTATGTGTGATCTAATGAGAGGGAAGACTTTAACGCCTCACTGAGAAAGGATTTAGTGTGAGAGGTAGTGATGGGAATCTTAACTGTGGATCTTTTATTCTACTCTATTATGTTCCTTCTCTCCTTAACAGCAGAGGAGCATAAAATGCCATCATTTAGTACTAGGTGAAAAAAAACACACAAAGAGAAGCCAATTTGAGTTCAGTCAGCAGCTGGAATCCAGTTGTGTTCTGGTCCTGGCGTCTCTGAGGCGTCAGCTGCACATTATTTCCCCCGTTCAGCACTGCTTCATATCAACCCTCTGTGCACTCTGTCAGTGTGTCTGTGTGTGCTCACTGCAGGTTTATGTGCTGAGCTCCTGTGCTGGTGTGAAGCTGTGAAAAAGGGTCAGCTGCTAAACAGTGTTGCATTCAAGAGCTTCAGTGTGCTGTTACAAAAAAAACATACGCAAATATGGACGTCATTGAGTGTGAGTAAGACTACATCTGATAAAAGATGTATGACGTTTTAATGCAGATTGACAGGAAATAAGTTGATTATGATGCAGGAGTTTGGCTAAACACGTTTCTCTGTTGCTCTCTTCTTTCAGCTCTGAAAACGTATACCACCAGTAATAACATTGTTATGACTGCAACTGAGCAGTTAGCCAGCACTCAAGCCAACAGGGTGGAGTGTTTGATGCTAAAATGAGTATTGGAGTATTACTATAAAAACTATTCTCATATTTAAAGACAAACACGTCACATTTAAGGCCACACAAACACAAACAAACTCACTACCCATCTGAGGCAACGTCATGAACCAAATGAGCATGATGTCATTTGGATAATTTGTAGATGATTAATGGGGTAAAGCCTTAACTCTGTGTTTTAGTGTATCAACAGGTTCAAACTGACTAACGTTAGCAGATCACTTCTGCTTCCAGCACTGACCCTGAAGACCTGATAGTGTTGCTTCTGTCACCACTCCATTACCAAACATTCACAAATCCTCTTAGTGCTGCTGAACTTACAGCATCATTACTCACTGATGACAGAAAGAGACAAGAGAGGACACATGGAAACTAAGTCTTCTCCTCCTCCTCCTCCTCCTCCTACCATCATTTCTCCTGCTCCATCCTTCTCACCACACACTGTCTCTCCCTTCTCTCTTCATCCATGTGTATCACACTCTCTCATCCACCTCACACACTCCACACTAACAGGCTCCTTGCCAGCATTAGAGCAGTGCCAAAGAGAATCCAATAGGTCAAGACTGACTGATCCAATCTACAATGTAGACATCAGGGGTCGAAGTGAAAACAGATACGTGTGAAGACATTAAGGTATTTCCAGTCGATTTTGAACTAATATTGAAATATAAATGCACTTATTTTACATTCAACACACATGCTCCTGCTTTTGTTCCTTTCAAATGTGCCGCACACACATTTCACCAGAGAGGCCAGCGTGCTAAAATAAGCCCAACAGCCCTCCTCCACATGTGTGAGCTCTCCTCGACTACTCTTGCTGAGAGGAGACTCTACTGAAGCTGTCAGCTGGACCATCAGCCTGTGAGGCTGCTCTCCTCTCTGAGTCACACACTGCTACTGTACATGAAGACTGCTGTCAGCTCAGCTCCACTCACCACCAACTTTATTTAGAGCAAACAGAGCTCTACTGGAACAGTGAGCAGCGCAGAGTCACGGGCTCTCCGTCATGTCAGCTGTTTTCAGGAAGGGAAGTCACTTCACATACCTGCACAACTCGAGTCAGCAGCAGACGGACAGACGCACAATAAACATCCACGGTAAGCTGTCATTTCTCCCCAACAACTCCGGTGTTTCCTAGTGGAAAACGTCCGGACAATACAATGAAAATAATGATCCCTTGCCTTGCAATCCAAAGAGGAGAGCGACGCCGGGGATCCACACGGTGTGTATCCAGAAGTAAAGCATGGTGTCCTCGAATCGGCTGCTAAAGCTCCGCGCTCTTCTTCCCCCGTAAGAAGCTCCGTCTGCAGCGGTTAATTTCCAGAAGAGAAAGCGCTGCGAGTGAAGCCGAGCGGAGGAAGAAATCCCAGTCTGAACGGTGCTGATGAACACAAGAGCTGGAGACTCTGTCACTGCTGCTTGTGCTGCCTTCACGCGGACAGTAGCGCCCCCTACCGACGCTCTGCTCCACAGAGAGAGAGAGTGAGTGTGTGCGCGCGTGTGTGTGTGTGTGGGTGTCCTATCTCTGTGTGTGGTCAGTATGGTTCTACCACAGCAGCGTGTCGTGGTTCAGCACTGACAGCAGGACTAATCTGAACTAAAGCGATATATTTCATTCAGCACCACAACCACGATGTTTCACATCGAGGCTCTCACTCGTTCTGCCTCTCAGCATGTTGACTGCTGGACAGTGAAACCAGTGAAGAAGAACGAAGTAGGAAGCAAGTCACGTGTTTGTTAGTCAACAATCTGCTGATTTGTCAATATGTTTTTTTTTTATTTCTCTTCACTGTTAAACATTCAAACTCAGATGGAGTGTCAACAGTGGATATTAGTGTCTGTATGTTGGAGGTCTACATGGCTCACACAGTTCTCCTCAGGCTAGAATGTAAAACACGTAACTCTCAAACACATCACAGATAAAGACACGTTTCATAAGTTCTTTTATCAGACATTACATCTGCAACATTCACTGACACTACACGTCTTAAACCAGCCCTGTCTCCTAAAAATTACGTTCCCCCAAAACTAAAATGCATTCTCAATTACGTTCGACCATAAACGTATTTTCTCCCTGATTACGTTTGTGTTTGATACAAATACGTTTCTAGTCAACATATCTTTGCCGTACTCAAGTCTTTATTATTTATTTTTCTGTGATCTGCCTCGCCTCTACCCCCGCCACCCACGAGTTGTTGCCCCGCGGGCTGACGGACCTGACGACGGGGTGCCTCGCGGCGGGGGCGGCTGGAGGCTGCGCGTACGGCGCCAACGGGTGAGCGCGCGCCACTCGGAACCATAAAACCAAGTCCCGGATTTCACCCGGGGGACGTTCTATTTTATTTATTTGTATCCATCTAACAAAAAAAGGTTAAAATGTTGATAATAATAATACAATTTGTAATACGTCGAACACAAACGTAATCAGGGAGAAAAGGGAGAAAATACGTTTCTAGTCAAACGTAATTGAGAATGCATTTTAGTTTTGGGGGAACGTAATTTTTAGGAGCCAGGGTTTAACAGAATACATGGTGTTATATTTATTGACTTTTCCTTTGGACAGAAAAGTACTTGATTAAAGAGGAAACAACATAAGCCAGTCACAAGAAGCTGCTTTATAGTTATAGGTGTGGTGTTTTACCCCAAATAAATCCTGACAGTAGATTTATTACACTTAGTTCTCACAGAGCCACAGACGCTGTTGCTGTAGTTTCTATATTTAGCTCCAGCTGAAGTGAGAGCTTCTACACAAGACACGCCTTTACAGAAATGAACTACTAAACATGGTGAGATGTTGTCTCTAAATGTGCAAACATTAAAGCTTGTTAATATCAAAGCAGACTACTGTGGATATATATGACATCTGCAAACCTCCATGCACAGATAGCATCAGCCCTGCTCATATATAAACAGTTATTCAGTGGTATTGTTCTGTTGATTGAATTATTGGTTTAAATGACTTTCATCAAGAAGATAGTGATTCATGAATCAGTGCTAAATCATATAACATATGGGTGTGTTTCCACTTTAAATCACAGCATCAGCTCTGGTCATAAACAGCAGGCAGCAGCAGTAATGATACGTTTCATTGTTTGACTGTTCTGTTCAGTAAATGGCTGCACAGTTGTCACTATATTTAGTGGGCTTAACTTAGTTTGGGATATTTCCCCTCACACAGAGAAACATTGTTGATTGGAGCTACAGTTTCTGTTGTATTTGTGTTGTTGTTCTCGGTTTTGTTTCCATCTGTGTTTAGCTTCCACCCACCAGACCTCGTGTCACAGGTGGACTGTGTTTGGAGGTTTGTTTACCCACCTGTTTCTGTCACAATGCTCATTTGTATTTTATGCTCAGAGGAAGATAAACACTGTTTCATTATAACAGAGACAAAGAAAGAAAAGGTTGGAATGGATCCCATCAAAACACTCTGATGAAAAACACAGTTTACTGTCAAAGAAATTAAAGTGTTGATTCTCAGAGAGAAGTCAAGTCAGTAACAGAATCTTCAGTCTGAGCCACATCAGAAAACACACTTCACAGATCATCTCATAGTCCACTGTGTGAATTATATACACAGTATGAACACACCATTCATTTAGATACAGACTGAAAAGTAGGCAGAAACAAAATGCATCTATTTTAATCATGGCTTGATGCAACAAACTGCATAAATATGCAGAACGCTCTGTAATGAGTAATTATTATGTGTCGACAATGATTTCACATTAGCTAGTGGCGCCAATATCTTTTGCAGAATACTGAAATATTGCCAGCGTTGGAAGAAGACATTGACATCACATGATGCAAGAAACAAGGCAGATTATTTTAGTCTCTAATGCCGGACATGTCGAGACATCACCACTGTTGGTGGAAACACGTCGTCCTCATTACATTCCCTCATTAGTGAGACAGATTCTGATTCATTGTACAGAGTGCAGTCCACTCATGTCTTATCACACTGAACACTTAGTTCAAAGCTCCTGACCTCAAAGTGTCTTCATTCATTATGCATTTTGAGCCCACAGAGTTTCTGTCCTCCAGCAAACTCAAAGTGATCTCATATATGAGAGAAAAGTTATGAGGAGGAAACATGGAAACACGTGCGGAGAATGCAAAGTAGGCTTTATGTTCCTATAGATCAACTGAACACCAGACACAGAGATAGACAAAACACAGACATGAAGGAGGAGGAGAAGGAAGAAGAGAGAGGCAGAACATGATGGAGGTAGAGAACAAACTAAAGGCAGATCAATAAACCAGAACAGGTGAGAATAAAGTTGAAGTGACCTGTGATGATTTACATCATGTGACTCTGCATCACTCCTTCACCCACCAGAGACTCTCAGCTCTGAGTCTTCTTCCCTGGCCCATAAACAAAACTGCTTTGGTATTTGGAGAACACAATGTATGTGTGTGTGTGTGTGTGTGTGTGTGTGTGTGTGTGTGTGTGTGTGTGTGTGTGTGTGTGTGTGTGTGTGTGTGTGTGTGTGTGTGTGTGTGTGTGTGTAATATATAAATATAATGTATTAAAGAAGACAAGTTTATGACAAAATACTGTAAATGACCCAATCTGAAGGTGTTGGAGGTTATCCTCTAACTCAGTGGTGGACTGACAATTCACTGATCCGAACACAATCATGTTTAGCTCTGATAGCATTCATTGTATCTATAGTTTTTGTCATTGCTCATATATATATATATATATATATATTGTTTTACCTCAAATAGAAATCATAACCTAACCACACAGCTGTTTGCAACAGTCTGACAAATAGTGTTTAGCTGCCCTCTCTGGATCAACGTTTCCAGCCTGTTCCACCTCTGACCACACCCAGCATCACTGGTAGGTGTGGTTGTCACCCACCAGTGATGTCCACCGGGTCCTGGAGTCCACCTGTACATCAGTGCAGCACGGTGAGACGTTGACCCAACTGGAGGTCAGCAAAGACAAGATGCTCTGGAGGTGTTACGTTACTCTTTAATTAAACTCCATCGTCACACGAGAGTCCAGTGAGTTGATCCGTCCTCACTTTCAGCACCATGGACAGAGACAGAGCTCTGTTCTCCTACATTCATGAACAACTGCCACTATAATATAATAACATTTTAACTGATTGAATTTATTCAGTATTACTTATTGCACAGCATATTAGCTAATATCGGTGTTACCATACATATCTGTTTCATTTACGTCTCATGCTCGCTTTAGTTTTTCTATTTTCTCTGTTCACTGTTTGCCTCCATTTTGGACTGCCCTATTCTCCTGCACTGCACTCCTGCTCACAGCTAACTCCACTGTCATGATGATTCATTCTTTGTGTAAAAATATCAACCAAAGTCCTGTTGGCAGAGACCTTTTCATTGTTTGAAGTGTTCCTTCGCAGCAGGCCTGGCTCTCACCAGTTACTGTAAGATGAAATGAGTCTGAAAGTTGAATTTCCATCCATCAAGTATCCGGATACAGCTCAGAAAAGATCTGTATTGATCGCACTAAATATGAAACCACATTAAACAGCACTCTCGCCACTCTGAGCTGTTAGCTCCAGAAGTGGATCATTTACAGTAAAGTTGCAGATACTCTGTGCTACTTGTGCTCTGATGCTAATGACTGTTGAAGCTCTAGTTTCCCCTGCTGTTGTTCTCTGTCCTGAATAAAGAGCTCCTCTGCCTATTTCTAGTGACTCCATCCCAGTGGTTTCCATCACACCAGACCCCCAGCTGATTACCTGTGACTCTGCAGAGAGCGTTGATTTATGACTGTTTTTCTCTCATTATACTTGAGCTCTCTGCTGCAACACTGCAGCTCTCAGCTGGCAATGCAAACGTGGGAACGCTTCCCTAAAGACTTGGTTTGATAACAGTTTGCCTCTGACAGAGAGCCAAAAGTCTGTAGAGCAGAGCACCACTTTCTGGTTCAGCTCCAGTTTAAAGTGTGTTGGTCTCTGTCTCTGGGTCTTTGTTCCAGAGAGAGAAATGAATCTCATTACTAACAGAAGTCCTGAATATCCAGGCAGGTAGAAGAGGAGTGAGGCTATACCTACAACAATAAAATGAATGAAGAACTGATTATAAAGAACAAAATTATATTCATTATTACAAGCAGCAGTACATTATTACAAGCTGCCAGAAAACATTCTGCAGGACTGCAATCCTTTAAATGCGTCTCTATTATCAGGCTACATGTGGCAGAACTGCAATCATAATCACAATCATAAACCCACCTGCATTATTAGACAAGGAGAAAATGCTCTAGGAGTGTGATGACAGAGAGTGAAAACCAAAGAGGCCCTCTTACTGTGGGTGGACGGGGAGGTTAAAAGGTCAAACAAACACAGAGACCGGTGTTGAGATATTTTGAAGTTACATTTTTGATGTTCATGATGTGTTTTCCGTACTTATGCTAAGTGTCATGCAACTGCAAACATGAACAAAGAAAAAAAAATTGTTATAATCGTTGTCCTCTGTTATCTGTCTTCTGACATGAACAAACAACAATGAAGAGAATACCTCATGGGTACACGTAACAAAGGAGTTGCAGCTGGTTAAACTCAACACAACCCCGTATATATACGATATATATACTTTATTATGGCAGCGGAGGAGGAGGTGTAGGAGGCGCTGTTGACCTCCTGTGTCTTGTCATAGCAACCTTATATTTGCTTCATGCTAATTACAGGCTAATTATTCTCACACCTAACTGCACTAATTGCTTCACATATTATTCCATTAATATCACAGACTCTCAGTGAGCAACAGAGCAGAATAACAGAACAGTTTATCCAACGGTTACTGCATCACAGGCTGCTGGTCAGTCGGTAAACAAACATCACAATCGCAGAAAAATAATTTGTGTTTCAAACTCACTAAACTAAAAATCATTCCATCAACATTGAGTCACAGTACAAGCTGAGCAACACACACAGCACCAGAGTACTGTGGAGTCATCTTCTCTGATCCTTCCTGTCTGTCTCACTGACATCCTGGGAGACGTCCTGCTTGTCAATAACTTGACCTTCATAAATTATGATCCTTCTCCTTTACAATGCATTGACTCTATAAACAGCGTGTGACATCACAATCCTCAGTGATAAGTGGATATGATGTGAGGCTGTCATCAGGATGAAACCAATAAGCAAACAGCAACCCGAGAGAGACAAAGACATAATCAGACACCAGAAGGGAATCGTCTTCTAGTCAGGACAGTGAAGCTAGACGACAAATAGGGAGAAGGTCTAATCATGTGAGAGTTATTTAATATGGACGAAGAGACAAAGGTGGTGGGAGTACTTCAGTCCAACCAATCCAGCTGAGCAACAAGAGTGAAAAGATGCTGAAAATGACTTCTAACAAAGAGAAGATGAATAGTTCACATAGAAAATCAACGTATCTGCAAGTATCAAAGAGAGGAAGATGAAGTGGGAGGACTGAGAGAAAGAACGTTTTGTCCAAATCTGACAAAGAAAACCTCTTTAGACGTGTGAGGACAGTGAGTAAGAACGCAGAGAGAGAGCAACGTAGAAGTAAACACATCAGTGATTAAAGCATGATTAGTTCTTCTTCAAACATGACTCCAAAGTGATTTGTAAGAACAAAACCAGTTTAGTCTGAGCTGAATCCAGTTCACAGACGGTCAATAGAGACTAAACCCTGACTGACAGAACGTCTCCTCCTCTCCTTCCCTCTTTGTCCTCCTCTGTTCTCTCAGTGCAGTCAGTGGATTCGGTGGTTGCTAGCTCGTAGAACTATTGACTGAAGCTATTATAAGTTACTGTTCTGTTGAAAGAGACTGTGATGAACTGATCTCAGACCAGGGCTGGGGGGGTACCTGGCTCACATAAAAGACACAGAAAAAAGAACCGCAGCCTTGAGGCTCTCCTGCTAGAAGTAAAAGCCAATCTAATTTCTATTATCAGCTCATTTAATGTTAATTTTCTCCATTATGAACAGTCCTCAGCTCACCACCTGCTGGTCTACAGTGTTGATCTGCCCGGCAGACGTGTTGTGGTCTAATAGGATCAGACAGCTGTGAGACACACAGGATGAAAACAGCTCTGCTTCTATCACAGTAGCTGACCTGGAAACAGTACAGACTCCCTCTTTACTGATGTCATGAACACCAACAGAATCACACAGACATGTGCAGTGGTCACAGGTGCACTTGTTGTTCTCGTCTGTGTTGGTTTAAAGTGAAACTATTAAAGTTCATTATTGACCAAAGGAAACAACACACAAACACAAATGGGAATTCCTAAAATTGCTCTGGATTAAATCATAACAACTGCTGCATAATGAGCAGCTTCCAACACTGTCTTTCTGACCGTCTACCTATTTATGCCAGTATAGATACACTACACAAGCAGCATTTAGCAAAGATGCTCACATTAAATTGCACAAGTCAAACACATGCACACCGTCCTACGGACTGTCAACCACTGCTGCTGAGTGTCTCTGTGAAATCACTCCTCACCACTTTATTCCTCCAAATATAACTGTGATAATTAATATCTGTGAAATAATAAGTCTGCAAACTGACACACACACACACACACACACACACACACACACACACACACACACACACACACACACACACACACACACACACACACACACACACACACACACACACCACATTATCCACCTACTTTGACGACTGACCTCTGCTTGCTTCCACTCAGCTGCCTCTCACTGACTCTTCAGAAAGTGTCGGGGGTTAGAGATCTATTTACTGAAGCTGGAGCTGTCAACAGTCCACTTCATCATAAACAATTAAAAAGTGTGAACTGTGCAACAGATGAAGAAGAGTGTCAACAATCTGAGAAAGCACCGACTTAGTGTCTCATTCTTCAAACCTCTCTGATGGTGTGAGAGCTAATCCTCCATCTGGGAAACTACGTGCCTCTGATGTCATTACATTCTATAATCAGTGTGATGTCATAATGCCATTATGTCATTATCTCCCTCGTTAACAAGTCACAAGTAAGTCAAGTCACTCTGATTCTTCAACCCTCTGAACATATTAAATCAACAGATTAAGAGATGAAGCTCACTTTTTGTTTGCGTCCTTCAACAAGTGAGAGAGGAACTGAGACTGAGAGGACTTATTATTGACTGACAGGAACATAAAAACACTTCACAGCCACTTCTACCAGCAGACAAACAGACACCAGAAGGCCTCTTCACCTCGCTCTGAGAGATGCAGCCCAGCCCGGCCTCTAGAACTCTGAGGAACAAATGACTTGAACACTGCTTTGATGGAAGCTGAATCAGAGGCAATCAAGTCACGTCAGGTACTTTTAAATTGAATACATTATGTAACACATATTCATAATTCAATGTTAAATATGCATTCAAGACATTATTTCAGCCATTATGCACCAGCGCAGCACCTGTGAACACACAAACAGTCAGCTAAACCGTGAAATTATCTCCACTGAACATCACTGTGACAAATCATTCTGGATCCATCTGCTGTCTCAGTGGAACATCAAGTAGGAATGTGTTGAGGCGGCTGTTGTTGGTAGAGTCACAGATGTTTTATTAGCACACACTCTGGTGGTCCAGTGATCCTGACAGCATGCCAGTTGGTATCCCACTAATGTAGGAAGTGGCAAAGACATCAATGGTTATTTAGTCATCTCAGTCACAGAAGAAGAGTGATTGAGGAGTGTTACTTGTGAGGAGAAAGCCCCGTACAGTTGAATCTGCACGTCATGGCTGAGCACTACACGTTCATGTGTTTTGCCTCTCACGTGCACTTCACAATGTGGTGGAGAGAGTGCACCTGGTTATTGTGAGCTATTGTTAGAAAGTATAAAGGATCTGCCATGTGCTATTCATATTACTCTCGTCCTGCATCAATGTGTTGCCATGATTACTGCTCGGTTGGACTTAATGTACTGTATTTTACATGACCAGCTCTGCAATCATACAACCATCTTGAGTTGTCTGATGTGAAGATTCGCAAGTCGTAAACATGGGAATCTTCCGTCTCTGCCATCAGTAGATCCTTTATAACGGGAACATGGCACAAGCAGCACAAGCATTGATCAGTGACATCATCACACAGTCCATTAGGGGACACTGAGGACAGTAGAGGTTTGTGTCCTTTAGAGTGAACAACAGGAGAGCTGAATATATTTGCTGAATTTGGAGGAGCCTCTAAAAAAGGGACACGTCGTAGCAGGAAATAACACCAGCTGTAATTAATAGCATTAACGATGGCTGCATTTCAGTCAGCAGGACAATCGTTAGTGTTGATTAGTGACACCTGTGTTTTTCAACATGTGGAAAAAAAGGTCCACAGTGACACAGCTACAGTCTGGTAATTAGTGAGGAGACACACTTCAATTCAATTTGATGACATAAATTACCAACAGCACAGGCAACATGACTCACTTTAGTACCAACTCTCAATGTAATAACGACAGTTTGAACTCGGTGATACCCAGTTCACACTCTAATGATCCTCACCAGCTCAGCATGACCACTCGATAGAGAGGACCAGCACTGTTGTACTTAAATATCACTGAGAGGCAGACTGGTAGATGGACAACACAATGACAGTTCAAGTCACTAAAGCAAATGTTAAAGTTGAGTTAAATAGCAGTTGTGGTCGAGAGAGCTAGAGATGCATGAGAGGTGATGTGAGTAAAAACAGAGAAATAACATTTTATTCTTGGATTGTTTCATGGTTACTTTCTAAAGTAGAATAAATAACACTCATCTCCTGTGGAGACCGGCGCTCTGGAGTTTTCAGTCTCTTTTTCATTCATTCATTAAATCTAACTCAAACATTAGAGTCACAAAGCAATGAATACAAACAACACGGAGACTCTGTTGTTTCTAATGTGAACAAATTGTCTTTCTGTGGTGGAAACACAAAAAGCGAATGCTCAAAAGGGGCTTTTTGGTGCCTAGTTAAGTTCCTGAGATTAGTTCCTCTGGTTCCTTATTTCCTGGAACTTTATAGTCACAAAGGGTCTGAAGAGAACAGTTCCTTTCTATATGTGATATTGCTATTGGTGCTGAACAAACACATCTCAGCAAAGTCCAACATCTGCTGGGTTCTACTCAATGGGGAACCGGGAATGCTAATAAGCTAATTCAGACAAAGGATATTTGGGGTAATCACACTCAAACATACCTAATATATACTTCCACTTTAAACCCTATTTAATGTTACTTTGAGCTTCCTTCTACCTTTTTTTTTTTTTTTTCAAACACATAATCGAAATCTTCTTGAGAATATCTGATGGTATTCAGGTTGAGAGAGACCTTTTCTTTCGTCCCATTAGGATTCTCCTTGGTTGTTTGTATGGAACAACAAAGAAAGGTCATCTCTCTTTCTCTCTGCAGAAGTCATTGGCAAACCTGGAAATTCAACTTCACAGGACCCAGTTCCCCAAAGTCTGCTGTCACGTCTGAGATTCTATTCAGATTGAGTATAAATCAGACTACAAGCTCTGTGAAAAGACATGTTATTTATATACACAACGTTCACTTCACAGCTCATAACCCAAGACATGTAAATCCAAATATGCATCATTGCATCATCTGATTCAATACCAAGTTTAGTGGTTTCACCATCAAAGCAGAAACAGCACAGGTGTAATTAATGACATCACTAACGATGAGTCAGGTCCTGCTGTAGTGCTCACTGACACTCAGTGGAACTGAGCCATCGTTAACTAAATCAGTGACACCTGTGCTTCTCCTGCAGCGATAACCTAACGATGACACTATGAGACAAGGAAGAACAACAACTGTCTGGATAGTTTAGCGACATTGTGTGGCTTCCTGTACCATTTAATGCTGTGATGTGAAGGTAGGTTTATTTCCATCTTTTTTTATTTATTCCTGTTTTAGACACTTTTTTTTTAAAGTAAATTCATGGAAGCTGTTATTGGCAACTGTGAGACTATCACCATAGAGACCAGGTGAAAGTACTCTCCCAGCGACCAGTGTCAAGGTTCCACGTAATGATTCACTACATGTAGATATAAGTGATGTTTATGACTCTCTGCCTCTGCATGACTCTGTTCTGTTGACAGAAGAACAAGCTGAAGCAGTTTATAGTGAGATTTATGATGACGAACGATATTTGTTGCAAAGACATTTGGTTGATAGACTAAATAAAACTGATGGTGAATATCAACCACCTCATGAACATTAATTGTATACACACTGAACAACATAAAAGACTGAATCCCACAACAGGGAGTGGTGGTCTAGACTTCTCTGCTGTGAAGTCATCAGTGATGATGAAGCTGCTCAACGTTGATGTCTGGACAAGAGCTCTTTGTATGATCAAGAGAGGATGGAGACAGAGTTATTTCAGTATCTCATTTCATACACAGACAAACTCGGAGTGGTTTGCATATAAACAGCAGACAACAACAATATGAAACCTAGCCTACATTAAATATTCATCAATCAGAAAAACACAGACAAAGCTGCATGGTCATGGTCTTTCTATTACACGAGGTGGGTATCTGAGTCATCTGAAGCTGTTCCAGAGACCGGAGCGTTGCACGTTAAAGAAGCTTCGTCCAGACTTCACTTTAATCCTTGAAGCGGGCCTGTGTGAGATGACCTGAGAGACCTGTTAGGCTCGTAAGCACTGAGCAGGTCTGAGAGGTGTTGAGGAGCGAGATAAATAAGAGCTTTATAAACAGGAAGCAAAGCCTTGGAGTCAATGCTAAAGTCTTACAGAAGCTGATAGTTGTGAGAACACTCGAGCATTGCTGCAGTTAAAACAAAAGATGTTTTTCAAAGTTACCCAAAAATGCTATTGGATATTAAACTCATTAAGTTTCCCTAGCCAACAGTTATGGCAAAGAAGTGAACAAATGAATGAGTCATGAATTGATCTCCTTCTAATAAACAGCTGGAGAGAATTAATTTACTAAAAGTCAGTCTAATCACCAAGCTAATTACTACCAGACCTGCAGGTTTATTCATTAAGTATTACTGCTGATTACACACACACACACACACACACACATACATACACACACACACACACACACACACACACACACACACACACACACACACACACACACACACACAGTAGTGTTTTCAAGACTTCTGTGGATTACATTGAGTTACATTCATTTCCTCCAGATTTAACCATATTCATAACTGCTACCATGCTAATCTTAATCTTACCCTACATTTAAACCAAGTCTTTACCCTGTAATGTAATGGTTTACATTATAGAGATGTGCATTTTCTCCTTATGTGCAATAAGGAAAGTGAGTTAATACATGACGGCTAGAACACACACACACACACACACACACACACACACACAGTAAACCTAGCTGAGCGAGAAAGTCCTCCTCTACTCTCATTAACATCTGTAATGTAGCTTATGTTCAAACCACTACTACTATATGAATGGAGTATTACAGTCCGTGTGTCTAAATATTGGATATGTGATGAAGTCCAGAGGCCTTGTTGTCTCTGGTGGAATTGAAGTGTTTATGGTCATTGAGCAGCTCTAAATACATGTAATCCTACAGAGCCCCGAGGTGTTAGCACTAGAGAGATGAAACACACCCTGAGTCAAGAGTTTGTGTACGACTGACTGCACTTAATGAAACACTAATGCATTCATGGAGGATGTATTTATTCCACATTAATGTCGAAGAGACACGATGACTGTGGGCGACTTGGCTTTTATTGAGAAGAGTTAGTATCGTGAATTGAAGGTAAATTAGCGGTCATCAAATTAAACATGATTATATTCTCTCTTTACATACATACAAATACACACGTGACTCATTCTCATCTAAACACTGAGAGGGTACGTTTCTAGACCAACTGGTGACCACTAACCTGATGGGGAAACTGGTACTGTAGCAGGTTATATTCTGTCACAACATTATTTGACTTTATATGCGATGCAAAAGAACCTGCACATGGATTTTGAACAGTTCCGGTGAGGAATTGGTTTTGCTGCAGGAGGTGACGGATGAATCGTGGTGACGGAAAATAAAAATGAAAATATCTGTTCCCTGTCATGACGTGCATGAAGCAACATTTAAGAGTCTCTCTCAACATCTATTTATTTATTTCCTGTCTGCCTTCTTTTTCTGTTTCTTTAGTTTCCCCTCTTTCTCCGTCACTTTTATCTCACTAGATCTTCCTCCCTCTACCCATCCTGTCTTCTCCCCGTTCTCTGTGTTTACACCACGGTGTTTATGCATGCAGAACGGTTTCTCCTTCAAAGCTTTTGCTCAACAAAACACTGTTAACTGTTAAAATTAATTCTTCCTTTCCTTCACTTCCTTTCTTCCTCCTACCTTTTCTCTGTTCCACTCTGGGCGATGATGAAGGTCGACTCGGAAGGTTGGAGAGAAAGAGCAGCGCTTCTGTGACTAACACCGTGGTGAACCTGATGAGTATCTGAAAATGGAAATGTTGCCGTTGTATCCGTCTCTGGACTTTAAAATGCTGATGCTGTGAGTCTTTTGGGATGTGAGTATGCAAATCCTCAGATCCTCTGATGTTAGAGAAAGTAAACTGTAAAGGAAATGTCAGAGCTTCAAGGACTGCCCTTTGTGCAGATTCTAATGGGATTTGTGAAAACTGTTACTTTGTAGAAATGTCCTCATTCAGACTTGTTTTCTTGCTGATAAAGTGATACATCTCACAATGAGGTTTGGTGTAGTGTTTGATAAATAGTGTGTAATTATTTTTTCACAAAATCAAAGGTAATAGAAAAATGAAGATGATCACATAAGGAGAGAAATGATCAAACTGGATAAATCCTCATTAATCTCCACATGCACATTTCCCTTCACAGCTGTCACCATGTTAATGAGTGAAGTGGGCTGTGTAGCTGTTATCTGAGTGGATCACACCTACTACGTCCGGTTTCTATCACCCAAACACACACACGGAGTATCTGCTGTTCTGTCTACTTAGACCCTTTTTCTCCTTCGTGTTTGTTTTGCAAACACAAATGCAACATGAAATTATTCCGAGTGGAGCCGCTGAATGAATCTATTTGATGGAATTAGAGCCTGAAGGTTGAAGAGGGAACAGCTGTACTCAGTCAGGAACCTACACTTCTGTATGAGAACGCCTGATGTAGTGATTCAGAGATGAAAGTGTTCCTACAGACAGATTATACAGTTTAGCTCTACGTGTTCCTATCTGTGTTTCTGAGCCGTGTCGGTAAAACAAAAAGAAAACATGTTGGTTCTGAAGTTCAAGTGAAAGTCTACAAGGACTAAAGGCTATGTCTGACTCATATTCTTACTCATAACTCATTGCTGTGTGGGCTAATCTCCTAATGATGCAAACGGTAAAAATAGAAACACGAGTCTCAGAATTGTTTGAAATAAGCAGCCAATGACCCACAGTCTGCATCCGGTGAGTCGGACTAACGCTGAACTAGCCGTCTTCAGCGATTCTCTCAAACTCGTGAGGTGATCTAAATGAAGCTTAAAGTGAGGCCATAAAACTGAGCCGTCCAAAGCATTCATCTCATTCAGTTTGTAAAGTGTCGGTCAATAACTGCATGGAAAGAACATAAATCCTGTGGGACTGAGAAGTTTTCCTCTTCTCACTGGAAGTAAAGAAGAAGGGAATGATGGAAACTAATCAATACATGAAAAGAAGTGAGTAAAACAAACACAGTTCAGTACCGTCTGCACACAAACAAAGGCAGCATGGGAGAGGTCTCTGAGCAGGTGATGCTGCGCTTGTTAACTGATCTCCTGCTGCGTCTCTCTTAACCTCCTCAGTGCGTCACATCCACTCCTGAAGCTTCTCCTGACACGGAGGCCAAACACACAACACAGCCAGCATGACCCTCATCATCACAACAGCAGAGCCTGTCCACATCTGTGGCTCAGCACCCAGCGCATGATGCAGTGTGTGTGTGTGTGTGTGTGTGTGTTTATGTTCTCAGTATGAGTCTCATTAAAGTTTAACTCGGTATAGAGTACTACAGTATGATTCAAGTGCTAAACACTGAGCATTACTCACAATCTCTCTGACCTGAGAGGCAAGAAAAAAAAGTTAATTTTTACAGTTGTGAAAGTTGTATTGCTTCACAATGCATCTATATTACTGATATTAATTTATTTGTGCATCCTTTTGTGTTGTAATCTGTGCAGACCTTACAAATAGCATTCAGTATCTTCTCTGCAGTGGCTCAAAGAAGACACAGAGACACAGAGGTTACTTTAACACAGGGCTCAGAGCTGCTGAACTGAACATGCTGTTTAAATCTACTGTCAAACGGCTTTATTTAGCAGACAAATCAGAGCCACAGTGGAGCTGTCTGTAGCAGTTAGTCTGAACAGTACAGCAGCCTGAGGAGCTCAGAGGAAAGGAAGAGAGGCTGGACAGTTCAGGAGGAATAAGACGCCTGGAGTTCAGCTGTTTGTTGAAGATGCTTTAACTCCACTGGTGGTTCATAATAAGGTCAAAGGTCATGCTGGAGGGCAGTGACCCTTCAATACGAGAGACTCGTGAAACCATTACAGAGCTGGAGGAAGATGCTCGCTAGAGAGATCATTACTTTAGCTGAGAGAGACACACAGTGTGTGTGTGTGTGTGCGTGTGTGTGTGTGTGTGTGTGTGCGCGCTGTTCAGGTAAATAAGTTATCCGAGCAGTTAAGGAAATCACACATTGTTTACGTCCATGTTTGCTTGCTAGCAGTCTTCTTCCTCACTGCCTTTGTGACTGTACTGTTACTGCCTGAAGAGTCATGCTGCGTCACACTTAAGTATACAGATAAAGGGTTTAGATAAATAATGCAAAGTGTGTGTGTGTGTGAGGAGTGAACAGTGTCTTTGGAATAAGAATAACAGAATTGGTGACAAGAGGTGCCTGTGAAGAGCCCAAAGGATATTAAAAGAATACCCAATATCTGCCGAAGGGACAGAAACTGCTAAAGCTTCTACACTGACGTAGAAAGTTAACAACTGCATCCAGAATATTATTATATGAGACCAGTGGACGTTGCATTGTTTATGAAAACAATGGTATAGGCCACTGACTGAGCCACACATTCATTGATTCATAAGTAAGGCAAACATGATAACAGACTTACTCTAATACATTATCCCCAGCCGCACAGTTTATCTTCACAGCACTGTGTTCCTATTTAAATGTAAATTCTCTGTGGCTGAGGTGAGGATTTGTTACAGAAATCCTGAGAAAGAAGGTTTTACCTTCAGGCAGACAGAAGTTCAGGTCTCCTCTTTCATCTTTCAGTTTCTCTCTCTTCCCCTCTGCATACTCACTGGTTTGTCTCTAAATGTCTCATTAAATGCTGAAAGTAAACGAAGTATTGGGGACAGAGTCTATTGCTCTAGTCACAGACACAGAACACCTGGAGATGGAGGAAACCAATTTCCCAGAGTGCAGCAGATAAACTATTTATTGTCTTGAGCTGACAACTGCTGAGACAGAGGAAAGAGAGAAAACATGAGTCGATTTCTGTTTCAGTGAGACTTAAAACACAAACTGATCCTTTTTTCATTTCAGCTTAATGCAAACATTCATCAGGAAGGGAGCAGCACCCCCCCCCCCCCCCCCCCGCCCCATAGAAAACACCGGGATTGGTCCTACTGATAATCCACCTGTCTGTAATGATACAATATTTCCTCAAGGAAACATAAAAGTACATGATGGATATACCGTATAAGCTTGGATCTCCAAACACTTGAACTCATCCACACTCTCATTCCTCTCTCAAATCCCTTTCACCAACTGTGTAGACGTTTTGTCCTCTTGTCCTTGTCCTCCACTTTTCATTCACAAACACTCAACCGATAACAATCAAAGGCAAAGCCACGAAGACAAGATGTCTCAGAGGTAAACAGTGAGGGATTAAACTAAATCTGAACAGCTCATGACTTACACTTCACTTACATCCGAGTACGTGTGCGAGAGCAATGATGAATAACATCATGCATCTTATACATTCAGCCGGTACAGAACTATTACAGAAGTGTTCATGTCCAGGACTCTGATCCAAAAGTAAACTCACAGCTCGTAGCTGCTTTCTCCTCCAGATGTTCCTCCAGATGTTTTGTTAAGCAGCTAACAGATGTTTCTTTGATACACATCAAAAACACCTAGGACCAAAACCTACAATGTCCATCTTAATCATTAGTCTGCTCATCAGTACAGTAGCAGGTGTGGCAGAGATGTGTCAATATGATGCAGATCTGCACCCAAACAGGAGCTTATTTTATCCATCCGTGTTATACTTAAAGACATGAGGGAAGGTTTTTCTAAATCATAAAGTTACTGATATCTGGTGACAATATTTATGATTTATAATCTCTCTCTCTTATACACCTGACCTAACTAAGCTGTGCCAGACCTCCAGATATCAAACCATAGCAAGTATTGTCTAACAATTGTACTTCTGCAAGTCTACATGTGTGAACACACTGCTGTCATTGTCTAGTTTTCAGAGCACCCCGAAGAAAGCAGCAGATCCTCTCACAGTCGTGACGTGGAGAAAACACCATTTCATGTTCAGCAGTTTTCAGAGCAGAGATTCTGTCACAGTTGAACATGAGGTTTACAGGCCTGGAGAAGGAATAATACATAGCTGCATGTATACCTGCATGTAGCGAGGCGTTCTCTTTCTGCTGACAGAAAAGCTTCTCACACTTCTTTACACCAACAACACCAACATCTCGGAGGCTATATATATATATATATATATATATATATATATATATATATATATATATATATATATATATCAGTGTTAGTACAGTTCCCTCTACATGTGCAGACTGTTTCAGTCACAGTTCACCTTACACACTTCTACTTTCAAAGCTCATGAACACAATATAAAAACACCGGTGAAATGAATGTTTCACTGTGACACTTTAAAGACTTAAAGAGTTTCTAATGTTATTATTTAAACCTGTGCTTTTACTGCATTGATGATTTAAAATAGTTTTACTGCTAAAAGAGTCAGTCTGTTGCTGCACCACCAGTGTCTACGCACCCTGTCCATGCTGGAGGATCTCTGGATGTCTGCTGCTTGTTTTTGTGTAAACAAAAAAAAAAATCTGCAAAATGGAGACTGCGATACAAGCAGGAGGGGATTCTTCATGTGTCATGTTAATGAACACTTAATGAAAATGTGTCTCTGCTAAATATGAAGCATTGTGTTTGGCTCATTTAAAGGTCTTTGCTTTGTCACAATTACTTTGTTACCGAGATTAAGAGGAAAGAATATAAATAATATAACACAGTATGCTCCTTCTTTGCATGCAATGAACATAAATCTATGCAAATATGATTTGGTCCAAATATTTGCATGTTGCCATGACAACCGCAATGGTAGTATTGAGAGAGAGAGAGAGAGAGAGAGAGAGAGCAGCAGAATCAATGTGCAGGACTTCTCTCCTCTCTGTAAACACCAGGTCCATCTCACTGAGGCTGTAGGTATGAGGCCTATTGATCACAGCCGGTGTTGAATGGAGCGACTGTGGAGGCGTTCACACTGAGGCTGACTGGAAGACGCAGATTAACTAAAGAGGTTGTTCATCTCTTTCATGGGCTTCAGCTACCAGCAGATCATTTCAATTTGCCACAACCTCTGGCATACAACACGGATGTGAAGCTGTTTTGTGCTTTGTATTGAATTGTCTGCTTATTTCCAGAGGAGGATTTAAGGCTTTATCTCACTTCCTGTAAATGTCCTTTGTTGTCTCTCAAATATATTCATCCTCTAATTCCAAAGAAACAGCAGTGATCTCTGTGATGTCTATGACAGGATATGTCGAACCTCCTTCTTGCTGCTTGTTTGTGCTCATTATCACTGTTCTGTTTTCTTTAATGCAGCCTCCACATCATAGCAAATAAACATGGGCATCTATTATTATGAAAAATACATATGTGTGTGTGTGTGTGTGTGTGGGCAGCATGCAGAAGCGGATTGACAATGATGCCTGAATGCTACATGGCTGCTCTGTCATTCTAAAAACGTCTCCCTGTGTTTACGATGGACGCTTGTGCACAATGTCTTCAATATTTGTTGTTGGTGCATCTACATTATCTTTTTTTATGTGTTCAAGGCATGAAAAACTAAATGGCCCCACTGCCTGATGTCTTTCAAAGGTTCTGTCAGTCTGTTCTAAAGATAATTAACAGCTAATTAATTTCAGATTAGTGTGCAGCTGTTTAGTAATTTCATCACAAAGGAAACATCAAGAGTTATAGACCAAAGGAAGTGTTATTGGTGCTTTACTGGTAATGATGAAAAGGTTTCAAATTATTTTCACATATTCATACGAGTATTATTCCTGCAAGGGTCCGTTCACATCACTTGGGAGGAGTGTTGGTTAATGAGAGTGGGCGCTCATAAAAGGCTGCCAAGCAAAACAGTGAACGAAAGAAAAAGGATCCGGTCTGATCCGGGCATATAGTTTAATAAAGGATCTGTATCGGCTTAAATGAAGCTGATTCTTTCTTTATTGTACTGGACTGTGTTTTGTCCACCTCAGCCTGCTGAATATCAGAGTCGGACTCTCCTGCGTTGATTTCCAGCTGAACTCACAGCGGGGGGGGGGGGGGGGTCACAACAACAATGAACAGAATGCCAGCTTGCGTCACGTGGAGATTAGTATATAACTAGAGAGGGAGTAGATTTGTGAAATGCAGATCATATTTCTCTCTGTTATTTAGAGATTTCGTAAAAGTCAAGCCCAATGGAGCCGGTGGCATTTCTATAAAATGACTGTGAGTGTGCACACAGAGCCGGCTACATGATTCAGGAAACAGCCTCTGCTTCACATTCAAATCCCAAACTGAATGACATTTGTTTTGGGGGGGGGGGGGGGGGGTGGTTTATGATCATTGTGCTCTGACATCGTGTTTCCTTTCCAGCCTTGTAATAAAGACTCTGTGGGAGACGTGTGGATCTCATGTGGAGTTGTTACACAGAAGCACAGAGGCAGCAGGTTCAGCTGGAGATGAACTGGACTCTCAACCATCCAAATCAGAAGTGCATCAAATATAATACAAATATCACCTTTTCATAAAATGCCAAATGACTTTGAATAATAGATTACAAAGAGCAGTATTTACTACAACCTTGAATCCAAACTTGACCGACAGACAACAAACCAAAATAAAAGTCTGACCCAGTCTGTCGAAGCTGAACCTCAAACTACAAGCTCCAGGTCAGGTGGTAGATGCTTTGTTTCCCCCCCTTTGATATGGATTTGTGTGAGAATGTTAATTGTCCTAGTTTGAGTTTCTCCTGTTTGATCTTCACCTCATTACAGGATAGAAGGAAATATTAACAATACAAAACAAAAAGCTACACGGTAAACAAGTGATAGTGTTTGTGACTCAAAGGAAACAGAGGGATTCATGAACGGGTGCTGCTGTTGTGAACCAGAGAGGATTTAAAGAGTAGCTTAACAGCAGGCTGAAAAAAAGCTGCTGCCCTCGATGGCTGAAAGTCTCAAGTGAGTTTTCAGCTCTGATGAGAACCAGCATCACTGATGGGTGTTCAGAGGAGTCTGTGAGGAACAAGTATCCAGTGACTGATACCACCAGCACAGTGTAAGGTTTGTCAGCTCTATATTTGGAGTCTCGCAGTAACACTGAGAGCCACCAAAACTGACAACTTTACACTGCAAGTACAGCCCACCCATCTCCATGCATGTGATGGAATACCACTGAATCCCTCTTGAAGTCTTTTCTTCACGTGTTTCTGTGAGGCTGAATCCCTGACAGCTAAAAGATGTCAGACTCACTGGAGCTCAGCCTTTACAGCACTTCAGCTGTTTAAAGCTGCACAGCCAGGAGAGGAAGACAAGGACACGTTTATCACCGATGCAGCTTTACTTCCCTTCACTGTTGGACTGTGTGTGTTGACTTCCAGCCAGCCCATGAGTCTGACCTATGAAATATGCAACAGCCAGAAACACATCACAGGGTCAAAGGTTTGAATCCAGCTGGGTAACTGAACAGATGGCTGTCCGGCTGCATTTCACAGTGGACATAAATGAAGAAGGAAGACGCCTGGAAGTCCAAATCTGGGAGCAAAGGAAGATTATTGGGGGGCTGTAATAAAAGGTAACACATGGTTAATATGTAGCTTCATCCAGTTACATAAAGTTATTAAAACATGATCTGTCCACGACCTCAACATCCAGTAAACATGTAACACTGACTGATGGACGATGTGTTCTTTTTCCTAAACCTCATTAAAGCTCCATTAAGTCACCTGCAGATAAACTCTGATTTAAAAGCACAGAAGAGAACTCAAAGGCAGAGTAATGGATGACTCCTTCATTTATCTCTTTTCCAATTAAGTAGCAAAACTAATGCAGATTCTTCCTGCAGGTTATTTCCTCCACCGAGTGTACTTTCATGAAGCCTCTCAGCCGGCCTTGTTAGAGGAGCAGTGAGCCTACTGTACCTGTGTGATTACAGTGATACTCTGAACACTTACTATGAACGGTGCTGCGAGACGACAACAGAAATGATGCTACATGACAATGATTGATGTGAAACAAAATGAAAGCAAGCAGAAATGTGGTGCCAACTGATCCCCCACAGGTGGAACAGTGACCACAACATAGTGTAATATTCACTCCTACTGCTGTTGAACATGAGGGGAGCAGGCTGTCTTGGTTGAATCATTGTTAACATCGAAACCAGCTGTTGTTCTCAAAGGTGTCGTCCTCCACAGCGTGAAGCTCTCCGATGTCGACCCGGCAGTCGGCTGCTGGACTCGCATGTCGATGCGTGCCATTCAGCAGCAGTTGATCTCTCGCTGAGTTGAATGAGAAACGGATACAGACCGTGGTGACTGATGGCAGATGGGGCTTGTTAGCACTCATCTCACCGCTGCATACTAGATTTAAGTGAGCCATGTTGTCACGTATTGGACTGACAGCTAGAGTGTGTGTCAGGATCCAAACTAGAGCGTAGAGAGGCTTTGACTCCTGCAGCTGGCCAGTTGGTCCCTTCTGTTTCCAGCAGACCTGATGCCGAGTTTGCACTGGAAGTGATTTCCTGATTACGTCCAACTGAGCTGCTGATCGATCACTGTGTTTCTTTTTTTTTTTGTACCACTCTATTACCAGGACTCCTTTTTTTGGGGGTTGAGCTATTTACAGTCTGAAGAGCTTCATTAATGCTGACATTCAATTACAAAAGCAGACAGGAGACAGTGAATCAATACACTAAAGCAGAAGTTTGTTCCTCTCTCCGTCACTTTCACTTCCTCTTCTCTCGTTCTGTCTTCCTGTAGTCCTCTGCTTCCTCTTGTCTTTTCCTCCTGCATTATGTTGTTTAACTCGAGGGCGCACAAGAATGGAAGTTAATGGTAAGATAACAATGAAGTAATGATGGATTACTTGTATACTAACAACAACTCATGAGTCGGTCTGTTGATTGCGGTATATTTAGGAACGAATCACTTCCTGATCCATTAACATTGTATCTCCCTGTTTTCTATATTCATAGTTCTCTAGGCCTACTATATAGTCATGGATTTATTCTTCACTCGTTCCTTTGTATCTACTCACAATTTCATTACTAACTTAAGCTCTTAATGCATGATGCGGTATTATTGCTTTTTATCTTTTTCTTCTGCCAAATGTCAAATGATTGACAGGATTCCAGCTGTGTTTGACTCGCGTGTACTAGTGCTGTCATGTGGCATTCACTGTTGTGCATCAAGCCTTTTGTTGTGCACTTTATTCTCCAGTTTGATTCTCTAATCGTGGACATTTCTGTCTCAGATCACAGAAGAAATGCCATTTGGTTCCAGTTAATGTCAGCTGACGCTCCCAGAGTCTGGTCGGTGCTCTGTGCTGTTCTATCAATATTAAAGACTGATCAAAGGTCAGCTCTCAACCTTTCAAACACGCTACAAACACTCCTCCCTCGCCACACTGACACACTTCATGGGGCGACTGTGGCTCAGTGGTAGAGCAGGATCCTTCATTCAGAGGATCGGCGGATCCATCCCCGGCTCCGCTAGTCCTGAATGGGTGTGAATGATTAGTTAGAGTCCTGATGGGCAGGTGGCACCTTGCATGGTAGCCCCTGCCATCAGTGCATCAATGGGTGTGAATGGGGAATACGATGGCATGTTGTGTTAAAAGCGCTTTGAGTGGTCGGATGACTAGAAAAGCACGAAACAAGTACAGTCCATTTACTTCCCCCTTTATCATGGACATTTAGCATGGACCTCCCGGTGAGGCTCTTTGCTGTCAGGTAAAATAAAGGTGACCCCCAGTGTCACAAAGGTGACATGTCTGCCTGCACTTCCCCTCAGGCCAACAGTGAAGTAAGCAGTGAGCAAGACTGTGCTGCAGAGAGCTTTATTACTTCCTCCAGCCCTCCGGAAATCCACAGTCTCATTTGTCACAGCCGTTCTGCTGCATTCACTGTGTTTCGTGGTAAAAGGTAAAAGTAAACATGAAAGATTAGACTGACATTCTGGTAATTAGTTTATAGAAGGTGAGCAATAGTTAGAGACACAGTGTGATGTAACACGTCTGTGTGCTTCTCCATCATATGTAACACATCATTGTCTATATTTGTTTAAGGTGCTTCAGAAACAAGAGAAAGAGGTTCACAAGTGTTACTTGATGATAAAAAGCACTGAAGAAGAACTGTTTAAAATCCATTAGCAGGTAAATCATTAGTTATTGACAGTGCTTGTGTGACCCTTCATGTATCGTAGGAAAGGTGTCCAGAGCTTGACCTGGTAGTGAGTCACTGCACCTTGTTAGCAGTTAAAGAACAATGAAGCACAGATACACTGAGGCCTCTTTCTCCATTCAGTGGACTACAGCAGGACTGTGAGGGTACACTGCACAGGAAACAGCTCCTGGCTACTGAGGACAGAGGATGGGATGTCCAGAAGGGTTTCAATCTGATCTAGGATCCATCCAATCATTTTCTAACCACTTATCTGGATACTGGACCTCTTCCAGCTCCTCCTTGAGTTCTCCCATGAAAGCTGGGAGATGAAGTATCTTACCTCTACTTCAACAACTCTTACCAGTCAGTTGTGCTTTGAATACCTCAAAATGAAGACACTGTGGAGGTTCAGTTCTAAATGAGAGCTGATGTTAGTGATTCCACTGATGCATTACTGGTCCCTCCGTGTCTCAGCTGGATCCCTCCTTGCTTGATGCGCCACCCACGTGTTATTCAATACACATCCTATAAGTGATTTTGTTTATAACAGAGTCGTACCACAGCTTGTGATTGGATGACCGGCCTTTTAAGCCTGTTGATTAGATGATTATCAAGTGATTGGCCCCAATCTCCTGGTGTCATCAGACACCATTAATAACCTCTGTAATGAAATAATTGAGTGTGTGTGTGAGTGTGTGTACTGAGGAAACATCATGACGGTGAATCTCTAACATTTGTTTCATGGTGTGACGTTGATCAGCATTAACTCAACATGATTTGTATCTAAATGAAGCCGATATGTTGAACACGAGTATTCTACAACAACTGTCCCCCAACAGTGAAACACCAACACAAACTGCAGCTTCAGACAGAAACGCTACATTGTGGCATAATGCAGCAAATGAGCATGTGATACATTCAGTATTTGACAATCAGGTTCCCTCCATGTTTAGCTGACTCCGAGAGTTAAAAGAGAGCTTCATTGTATTCGTCCACTCACTTCAATTGTTCAACTAAAGGCTCACACACGACGTCAAGTACTGGGATCTGAGTTTCAAAGCAGAGTGGCGACTATGGTCTCAAAGATTACATGCCCTCTTATAAAGTGTACTGTAACAGAGTAAGAGCTTGGAAACACTCCACCAAAGCCCACAAGAAGAAAAAGAAACAAAACACATTACCTAAATAGACCAGCCTTGTTCCAGCTGACCATGAAGGGATTATCAGCTTATGTTCAATGAAGCACTAATAAGAACAAAATGGAGTCTCTGCATCTTTTTTTTTTCACATCTCTGCTCAAACATTCACCACTTTGATGCTTGTAAGCTATCATGAAGCCACATGTGTGTGTGTGTGTCACTGAAACATCGAAAAACAAAAGACAATATTTAAAATCAAAACACAATGTACTGTGAATAACTGCGCGGGTGTTTTATTAGCTGACACATTTGCAGCAGATACATAATTATATTCATGTGAAGTGAACGCGTCAGTGAGGGTCTCATCTTCTTTCTAATAGCCGAGGGGTCGACCACATCTAAACGCTCCCACACAGCCTCCAACACAGCTCATTAGTGCTTTGGGAGTGTGTGATCCATTAAGGGAGATGTGATGAGATTAAGGATCCAATGAAAACAGAGCTCGCTGACGATCAGTCTCCCCCCTCGCTGTCTCCCTGTCTCCCTGTCTCCCTATCCCTCACTGTGAACTCAAGAAGTAAACAAATCACTCATTAAAACTACAAAGTTTAATTTGTCCTAATTAATTGGCTGAGTCCTCTAGAAAAGGGCATCCATGCCACCGTGATGAACAGTGGAATGTCAGACTACAAGCTTCAGTCAGCTCGGTGAGCAGCAGTGCAACAACTGCAGACTTCTTAACAATGACACTGTGCACTGTGTGCTATCAACTCAACTGCCTCTTTATAGTCATGAACACACCCTCGCCATCAGCTGTTAATCATCACAATAACTGCTCATTTTGAGACCATTGGAACACAGAGAATATTCATGAATAAATAAAGAGTGGAAATAATAATAAAAATGTAAAAACAAAGCAGACGAACTCAAACAAAGAGCTGTTTATTCTTCCTGTCTGCTCTCAGCTGAGCTAAGCTGGCCTCAAGTTTTCTCATGAAGTCAATGTTCAGCATGCATTCTGTTGTTTTCTGAGACAAATCATTCCAATGTAAACACGTATAAAAAAAGCCAGCAGAAGAAAGAGATGGGAGCGGCTGCAGACTGAGAACCAATGAGTGGAAACATTTGAACAATTTGAACAACCACAGGATGAAGAAGTAGTGACAGGAATCACAACTGCTGAGCTCTGTTTTGTTCACGTTCACCAGTGGGACAGCTGAGTTCCACCAGATAATAATCATGTTTCTATGAAGGTAGCACGTCATGAACTTGATCATTATGAGCCATAAAAAAATCAGTTCTACAATGAACAAGATATGTCAGATTCATCTTTAACCAGCCTCTCTGCTTGTCCAAATAGTCAGCAACAGTATCAGTCAACACTGATCCCAAAACAATAAAATAACTAATTACTCAATACTCACCAGCCTGCACCATGCAGGTTGTTAGAAGACCACAATCAAAGTCTGAGTGGCAGCCTGATATCAACAGCTTAGTTTCTGTTCATCTCTCAGCTTTTATTTCTGATCCTCAGACTTTGTAAGTACTGTACCTTTAAATACACTTTCAACTTACCAGGAAACACAATTTTAAATGAGCTAACGCTGGTCTGGGATAATCCCGTGTACTTTATATCACTCTGTTACTGCACAGCTACATTCTCCAGTGTCACAGAAAATGCATCACGCTATCTGCTCCACACAGACCTGGAGTCATTCACATTCAGATTTTTAGGTGTTCAGTTCACCTCCTACACACATGTTACACACATACAGTATAACGATACTCAATCACACAGTGAGACAACATCGTGACATCCTTTTGTTGATGCTGGTGGCATCAAACCAACAATAATTACAATAAAATATTGTCCATTTAAATACTTAAAAACTAGTAAACTGTTATGTTGTGGAGGGAGAACTAGAGGGCAGTATATATATATATATTGGGAACTGAAACAAAAGACAGGTGACAATCAATAATCCACAAGAGAAGGTAAGTACAGGTTTAGACATGGGGAGTTTAAGGTTGAGCTGTTTTTACCAAACCTGTCAATATTAAAGCAGAATGTGTCAAACTGAGGATCCAGTCTGTCTCAGGCAGAATGATGAAACATCTGTGAAGTAAAGAACAGAAATCTCTCCGGGGTTCAGGAGAGACAAGCAGATAGGTGTGTGTGTGTGTGTGTGTGTGTGTGTGTGTGTGTGTGTGTGTGTGTGTGTGTGTGTGCGTGTGTGTGTGTGCATGAGTCCTAAAATGTACTTGTTTTATAAAGCAGCTTATTTTAGGATGTATGAACTTCTGGTATTTCTGGTCCTATTAGTACCTTGAGATGTGCAGTGATGACAGTGAACTAATTATATTAGCTGTGTAATTACCTCAGAGTCACCGACTATAAACAACATCCTCCTGTACATGTCATTCTGATTAATGTTTACTCTAAGTGGGAAAAAAAAATGCCAAAAAATCTTCTTTTATTAGTTTGAAACTACTGAAAATGTTAACATATTCTGTGTTCATGATCATTTCTTTTCCCTTTCAGTTTCTCAGCACATGAGAGCTCACAGGTAGACTGTGTGGGGAAGCTCATTTGCATTCCCTCTCTTGTCTCACACCTCATATGTGTCTGAGACTCAGAGGAGAGTGATTTCATTATAATGTGCCAGCAGCAACACAAAGGCAGAAACAACACGAAGGTTCAGTGGACTCATCATATAAATATGATGAAAAATAAAGCTTGCTGTCTCAGTCAGAGACATGAATCCATGCAGTGTATGTTTGTTGACAATCCCACTGTATTTTATCACAAACCCATCACTATAGATGAAAAAGCACCTCATTACATTCATTAGGAAGGAGACCCATCACCTTACACGGTCCAGTCCACTTGTGTCTGAGACTGAACACAAGGTTCAAAGCTTCTGACCCCTGGGTGTCTTCATGCATAATTCATTTACAGCCCACAGTGTTTCTCTCCTCCAACTAAGCTCCAGCTGTCTGTGAGGAAACCTCCAGTGAGCTGTGCTGATAAAAAAAACTGTGATTCTTTATGTAGAACGTCAGAACTTCAGCGAAGACTGGAAGTATAGGAGAGATTTGTCCTAATGCTGAATTTGCTCGTGGGGGGTTTTCGACCATAAGGTTTTGATAATACAGTTTGTATTCTGTGAGAACAGCAGCGTTTGAGGAGGAAGATAAAAGCTGGCTGTCGATGATGCATTGATGCCCATGAGCATGCTGGGATATAAATGAACACATTGCTTATCCTTAAATCCCACTGTAGACCGAGAGAAAGCGGGGTAAGACAAAAAGGAGGAACTATATACCTACAGAAAGAAGGAGTTAAACAAATCAGGAAATACAACTTTGACCTCCACGTCTACCTTCAGTGACTCTGCATCAGTTTGCCTCCCTCTGGAGACTCTCTTGCTCATCTTCCCAGAAGAAACCTGATGGAGACAAAAGTCCCTCCATTCTGCTTCAGACACGTCATGTAGCTGTGAGCCGTTAAAGCTGCTGTCACTCTCCTCTGGAGGTGTTACCAGCAGTGAGTAGTCACACAGCGCCTGCTGAGGAGACTGTGACTGTATGAGAATCAGCACCATGGACAGAGACGGTGCTCATGCATTGGTTCACTATGTGGAGAGTGAGTAGTAGCACACTCCTCTAATTAGACTGTCGATAGAATGAATGTATCATTACATACAGGATGATTTTCACACGATGGAACGCATCGGGTGGTTTTGTTGGTGTGATATTAAATTGCCTTCAAATATAATTTCCTTTTAAACATCCCAGCGTATTTCCATAAATACAGGAAAGTCAGATGTCAAGTCAGACGAACACTAGAAACTATTAGCTCTGCATAAAGTCTAGTTCTGTTTTAAAGAGAGAAACACCTGAGGGATAAATATGTATCAGTCAGTGTTCATTCATCAGGCAAAGGCTCACTCATCAAAGGGTTATTACATTTTCTGTCCGTCTACACACACACACACACTACTGTGAATATTAGAAAGCGCTATTTATTATTCAACCGGAGCAGAATGAACCCGTCATCAATCATTTGCTTTCATTCTAACTTTTCTCAGTGATGCTGTCGGCTCTAAAAGAACATTTAATCCCAAACTGCTGACGTCTGTGGACATGATGACAATGCTAAAACAGAGTGCAGCAGTGAGATCAGTCAGTCAGTCACACAGCTTATGAACTAACCTCCAGGTTCACCTGTTCTGCCCTCAGCAGCCATTTTACAGTTCTGTTAATTAGGCTCTTGTCACTGTGAGATCTGGAGCCACTCCTCAACGTGAGCCTCAGACTCAAAACACTGTTACAACCCTGATTACACTCCGATCTTATTAACAAGCTCCGTTTGCCCTCTTCACCCATTTACTGACATGTTTCCCAGAGGCAGGATTCAATGTCTGTATTATTCTACAGAGCTGATGGTAACAAAACACAATAAACAGTGACAGGGAGGAATATGAATTAATTGACATTGTTTAGCGTCTTTTGAGCACAACCCATGAATGGTTTTACTTTATTTCCCTAACATCTTATCTGCACTCATTAAATGAACTACACTCATTAGTGTGTCCCATCTGCGCAAACAGATAATACAAAATAAATTTAAAAAAACTGATGAATGATTTTGATCAAGAAAAAACTATTTCATTTTCACATTAAATTTGGCCATCTGGAAATATGATCTCCACAGAAATTACAGATTTATGATTACAAATACATTTCGCAATCAGCTACAAGAAGACATGTGAAGATGTGAGCTGAACACATCATCCCTCTGGTTTACCAACAGAAGAGACACTGACTTCACAGTGACACACAGTTCCCCATCATGTGGGGATGTGGTCTTCATTTAGACTGAGGACTGCAGGGGAACTGGTCTACATAAGATACGGTTCATTTGAATAGGAGGGCTCCGCTATATTCAAGTGAAACCACGTAAGTCTGCAAACTGCAAATACACCAAAGGGCCCCACAGAGTCTGAAGGCTCCCTTAATGGAGCTAAAAGCCAATCTAATTTATATTATCAGCTCGTTAAATGTTCATTTTCTCCATTATGAACGGTCGTCAGCTCACCACCTGCTGGGCTACAGAATTGATCAGTGATCTAATAGCATCAGACAGGTGTGAAGACGTGCAGGATAAGAACAGCTCTGCTCCACTCTGCACAGACGGATGTGAATGAACCGGTGCAGACGAGGAATCCTGCATTGTCATGTTTGAATACATATAGATATATTAATGTACATTGAAGTTCACTGATCTCCTTCCACCTGTGTTAGTATCATTAGTCATGAATACATTATGTGTGGTTTGATCTCACTGATTCTATTATGTAAGAAAGACCAACTGAAGACTAGACACAGAAAACCATGATGTCACTAACCATGAAGAATAAACTCAATCATTTTCCATTCCAACATTCATTGGAGCATATTAAACACGCACGAGTCAACGTGTTTAAAGTAGCACCTTGTAAAATGTCAGTGGATGTCTCCTTGTTATGTCACCATGAACCTGTGCTGTGAAATCTTCACAGAGTGTGAGATGTTTCTGTCTCTGATCAGTTTTATTCATCCTGCAAAGTGTGAGCAGAGCTCAGCTGGCGAGCTTTGTAGTCTGATTTCTATCTAGATTCAGCTGTAATGAGCATACATGTCAAACTTTTGAAATATTCACACAGATGATCATGTACTATATGTTTGAAAATTACAATCTAATAAGGGTTTGGTAACCTCAGGTAGCTCCAGTACAGAGAGGCTCTGATGGTGAGTGTTGATCAGTGAAACTTCTCTTAATCAGATCGAGGTAGCAGCTTGTTAAAAGAAAAGGTGACATCACATCTTTCTCTGGTCAAAACCAACTCTAAGTCGCAGTAAAACAACTGCGGTTCAGTCAATTCTTCCAGCAGGCTGACTCTCATCCAACAGTACCATGACTCATCACCTTTAATTCTATTGTTATTTGATTTATATGTGAGTTGATTATTCAGTAGCTGAGTACATGTTTGTCCACTTTACATCAGCACCGGCACTGAATTCTGTCACAGCAGAGACATCACTCACACACACACACGTTGAGACACAGGAACAGAGAGGAACACAGACACACTGATGAAGCTGAGTGGACACAAACACTCTCTGTGTGTCGGTAACCTTGAGATCTGGAGAACCATGAAATCAAATTTCATTGGCCCCGATGTCTCAGTGCAGAGGCACATTTAGTCAGAGTGTTGAACTGTGTGGGAGGCTGTTGTTGCTGGTGGACTCACACATGTCCACAAACCAGATATAAATTGGATTTGTGTATAATTTGACATAGAGAGGGTCAGATATCACTGATGGAGACCAGCAAGAGCAGAGTGAGAGAAAATACACATGTCAACACATGGAATGAATGTATATCACGTATTATCCGCCCACACATGTGAGTATATTTAATACAGTAATTGTCACTCAGTGATAAGTATTGCAAAAAGCATCCATCTAAGCAGCAGAATGCAGCTGGCCTTTCGGTGTGTTGAACAGATTGCATTAGCAAGAGTAATGGACGGCCTAATTACCTCTGAGAGATCAGAAGGGGTTGGATAGAATAACCATAACATTACCATTCAAACGTTTCAAGAGTTCATGAAGAAAAGAAACGAGAAAAAAAAGGTCAGCAATCTTGCAAAGTGACGAAGCAAATGGAAGATGACTGAACAGAAGAAAAATGGGCAACACGTTGCTGATGCGGTCTGACTGCTGAGAGTCTCCTCTCCAGTCAGGAAATAGCATAACCTGAATCATAACTACTATCTTGTCCCTGCTCTTCATATCATGCTCGTTAAACTACCACAATGTGACAGTGCCTCCATTCCTCCACTCAGACACTGACTGATGGTGACACAGAGGTTATGCTGAAGTTCACCAACAGTAGAAGAAGAGATTTAACTGAGCATGAGCAACAACAGACACATGGCTGAGTAGATAGATCAAATACTGTGCAGACAACAAATAACATTCCATTATTCACATCACATTAACGTAATCATAATGTCTAACATGTTGGATTGTTCAGTCCGACCGAGCCCAGTTGTTTGTGAAATTGATGATGTGGGAAATCCATATGGGTTGTGCTAGTTACATGAAGGTGAAGGAAAGGGAATAAGGACACAGCATGGGAGGATCCAGTTCATATATCTTACTGACACAAATGGAGGTTAACAACAAGCACCAGTGGAACACAACAGTGTTTGTTGTTATCAGAACTGGAATATATCTGAAGTGTCAGGCTATATGTGTCACAGGTGGAGGGGGAATTCAGCTGCCTCTGTTAATCTGCATTGAGCTCTATCCACCTGCCCACATTATATCATCACTAAGAGAAGGCTGGAAGTCAGTGTGTGATATTAAAATCATTGAGCTCTCTGTTTGAATAAAGAGTAAAACACTTATTACTGTGTGTTAGGGTCAAACATCGAAATGACTAATTATAATATGTGTGCTCACAAAGTCTGGTGTCCTCACGTGAACTTTATGGCCTGCGTCCTCATGTGAATGTGTGTGTGTGAACTTACTCTGACATTAGCTTCTACAGCGGCTGGGAAAGAAAGCTTTCTCAGCCTGTAAATGATAATAAGGAAGATAGACACAGAGTTGTTTTGAGAAAGGGACCTTTGTGCCAGAACAGATGCTCAAGTGAAGTTCTCTTCCCAGACTACATGGCGTTGGACGCCATTTTGTGTGTGTGTGTGTGTGTCACCTTTTGAGACGAAGACCTCATTGTAAACCAATCCTGTGCCAGCCCATTGCATGTTGTTTACTCAGTATAAATATCAGAAGCTCAGAGTCAGAACTCCGAGTGATTAATGATTTCCCATCGGTCTCCGATTTCCAACACTGTGACAACAAAGTGATTGTTCCACCAGGTGTGTAAATTAAATCTGCAAAATGATATTTCAATTAACAGCAGTTTGGTCTGTTGTCCAAAAGTGTTGTATATCTGATGCAGTCTGGAAGTCTCTGGTGGAACTGAAGTTGAATTATTCATTTAAAGCAGCTCTAAATACATATAATCCATCAGAGGCCTGGAGAGGCAAGACGATGAAGCTGACCAAGATTATAGAAGCCACATGAAGTTAAAAGAGGTTGTTTTCTTGAGCTTCTTATCAATCTCATCTTATCTTTAATTTTCTTTTGGTTCTTTATTTACTTTTATCTGTGTTTGTTTATTTCTTTCCCTGTCCAATCTATCCACCACTTCCCCTCTGACCATCTCTTTATCAGGTCTTCAACCACAACACTGCCCTCTATCAGTAGAATGTGAATCTAGATCAATCACACAGAAGCTCGCCCTCATATGAAGTCACGGAGCGTCTCATTTCCATTCTACTGAATCCTAAAGTATGTGTGATGTGTTGCTATGGTGAATTACCATACAAATAACTGCCACTGCTTATCGAGCTTTGTTTAAGAAGCCAGAGCAGAGCGACAGAGAGAGAAAGACTGATTGAGAGGGAGCACCCCGCGGACTCCAGAAGCTGTTACTAAAACCTGTATCTCATCTAAACTTGACTAATACTTTCATGCTTTTTCTCTGTGAAACACTTTTATCTATGTTCACATTTATGTATGAATGAATGCTATGTGTGTCTCAGTCTGAGCTGCTTTGAGGAGCAGAACACAGCCTCAGGGAGGCTGAAGGAGCTCCAGGGAGCAGAGCAGAGGACGGACTCATAAACCTGAAGAGTGATCGGATCCAAACAAGGCTACACACCCCGAAGGCAAAGAAGACCATGGGTTTATAATGGTGCTTATAAAATCCTGTCTGGTTATTCTGCTGCATCTGTAGTCACATTTATACGAACCTTGACTTTGTGTTGATGTGAAGAGAAAGTTTCACAAACTCTGACCACAAATAAAGACCATTTATAGTGTTCATTGGACTGAACTTAGGGGTCTAGTTTAAGAGAACATTAAATGATAATATATCAATCAGATTAGTATTTTCATAGAAGTGCTGCCAATGTCAGCAATGCAAATGAGATGTTTTTTGACTGCTGACAACTCATATCACACATACAAATACAGTATATGTATGTGTTTGTATGTGGACTTTTGTCTGTTTCATAGATTGCATGGTTGTTATTCCTGTCAGGAACCTATACAGTCTCTTAATGTAGTCCACATCCAAATGCTTGATTTATTTCTTTATTTTCCAAACCTGGATTTAGACCAAGAAACATCCAAGCAGTCTGCTAACAAAGTGAAATGATGAAACATAGAAGGAGCCTTCGTGTGAAGGAGCTAATAGAGAATTAATTGCTGCTTAATTGTGTCTTTTCAGATCAGAGGTTCCATTATTGCATCTTTGTTTTATAATGAGCCGATTATGACCGCAGGGAATAAACAGATTGCATACAAATGTCTTTATGTCAAAAGAACATATGACATTCATCTGCTGCCAAACAAGTCTTTACATTATCAGAGTGACAGACTGACTGTGATCGTTCAATAAGCAGGAGGCTTAGCTTCCACCAGCCTCCTGTGATGTTGACAAAAAGAAAACCGACACCTCACTGTCAGAGCTGCTGACACACACGATTAACACTTATAACATGCTGAACAAAAATATTAAAGTCTGATGCGGAAAATAATTTCCATGGACAGCTTCAATATGTCAGCCATGTCACACCAACCTGCTCTAACAGTGAGTCTAATCCACTACAGAGCTTTCTCCAGCAGACATATGAAACCTACTGCAGCTGAAAGCTGACAGCAAAGAGGGAGCTGGTGAACCTGATGAACTGTGACAGAGAACTGAACTGATCCTCATGTGTCTCCAACACGATACCTCCACTCTGGAGATTATCTTCCTCATCTCACTGATGATTTAGCTCACAGTAACACATTACAGTCTACAGTCTGTACAGACCACATGCTTTGTCCTTTGCTAAATGGAGATGTTGGCCAGCAGTGGGGGGGTCCTGCTGCTGTCTGTCTCCACTGCTCTGTGACATTTGATAGGACTCTCTTCCTTGTTACAGGTTCACAGCTACAGAGCAGCTGTCAGAGTGTCCTATTGGTTCTTCTCTGCCTTGAACCCAGCAGCAGTGAGTCACACTGCATTCGTCACATCTGATGACACTTCACTTGTCCACAGAAAGCAGAGAAATGGACGTAATGTAGCTCAGTTGCTGATAGTGATCACTTTCTCTGCAGCTTAAAGGGTTGACATTTAAGAGTAAAAAAAGGCTCACTGTCACAATCTGACTGTGAGACTTTAAAAGATGAAAGTGTGACACACTGAAAATGGATGTGTTTCATTTGAGATGTCGTCTCCAAATGAAAAGGAGGAAATATAATAGTTGAATGATGTTCAGCACTGAAAACATCTTAATCCCACACGACTGAGAGCAGAACATCAGTCAGCACTGAGAGGTATGAATTCATGAATACAGGATATGTTTCGTGGGCTAAAGTAGATTTAATGGTGTCCACTGGTTGGATAGTAACCCATCAAAGATGACTCACTTATTTATTCCTGTATATGAACATTTATATTACGGATTGAAGTGTAATTATCTTGCTTGCAAAAGGGTGATATCACCCTGCATAAACTAACATGTCTATTCTGTAGCAGAGACACCTTTTTTCCCCAAAACATCAACACCTTTCCTCACACCACCATATTTACATGCAGCTTCCACTTTCTTGCACATCCTCCCAACCTTGGAGAGAACTCAGTGTGTGGAGCAATAAACAAGCAGAGGATGGACGGGGACATAGTGTGTGTCTCTTCCTGTGACCCTGAAGTATCCACAGTTCATTTACATTCACGTTAATTAAAGTATTTACTGGGCAGGGAGCAGCTTTGAGGAAGCTCTCAGTAGAGAGTTCTAGAGAGTTAGAGGACTAGATGTGTTGATGATGATGATGATGATGATGAAGTCTTCAGTTAAGATACCGTTTCTGTCGTACAAAAAGTGTTGTATTCGACTTGATTATTGTGGTTCAGAGTTTTGGGGACGGACATGCTTCAGTGCTGAGAGAATGAGTTGTTCTCCGTGGAGGTATCTGGTCAGATCATCAATGGTGTCATGTACTTTAGGAAATGATGTAGTGCAAGAAGTCTTTCTTTTGGAAAATGGACTCAAGAAAATCAATTCGTTATTTGAGCCTCTGAAGTGCAGAGATAAATCTCTGTCAAGTGGAGTTACTCAGGCCTTCTTCTCTTCTCCTCGGGATGCTGACTTGTGCCATTTGTTTCTCAGTGTATCTCTCTCTCTCTCTTTCTTCTCAATTTATAATCCTGACCACGTTAACGTGCAATATATCAGTAGAGATCTGCAGCGTATAGAAACAGGCCCCTCTTCTCTTCCAAAATAGAGGCTGACACACTTTACATCTTAGTGACTATAAATGTATGTTAAGAGTATGTTTTCATATTTAGGGGTGATCACGGATGGAAACATTCACAGACTTGCATGCAATAGGAATCCAAATGAATATTCATTGAGATGCATTTGCATTTGGTGAGATTACTGCCTGTGTAGTGGAGGTGGTGACACCTGGAGGAGGAGATTCTTCTAATCTCTCTGCCACACTTCATTTCTCCTCTAATTAACACTTAATCTAAAGGCTAAAAGGACCTCAAACCAAATGAAGCGTTCAGTGAGGCTCATTTAAAGTTCTCTCTGGGAAGACAAAACCGTCACGATATTAAAGGCCTCACATGTTGAATACTAACCTCAACCCATCATCCTCTAATACATTGTGATTAGATATCTAATAGCTTTAGACATCAGGGGACATCACAGGGACAGAGCACCGATAGAGATTGGTGCTCTGTCCCTGTGATTTGTCTTAAAATATAATATCTACACATGAGAGCTCTACAAAAGTGTTGTTTCCTACTGAATTGTGTCTCCAGCCAGTGTGTGTGTGTGTGTGTGTGTGTGTGACTCTCATTGAGCCCGTCAGTCTGCAGGGAGTTAAGGCCGGCTCTTCTCTCTGCTCTGCTGCTTCCTGAAGCCTGTGACAGGAACAGATGCTCCCGCTGCAAGCGCCGTCCTACCACCCACCCCAACAGCAGGATGCACTCGATGAGGACTAAATGTTTATGTAAGTGTGTGCATGTATAAGTGTGTGTGTGTGTCCTCACATCTGTACTCATGCAGGCAGCGTGTGAAGTGAATTCACCACGAGAGTCACGAAGAAATGATAAGTGGCTTCCAGGTTAAAATATTATTAAAAAAAAAAAAATAGAAGCAGATCAGCAGTAACTTTATCAAATAAGACTTCTGAATGTGGAAAATGTTTTTGAGTTAACATGACATCATCACTAGTGTATGAAGGTTTTTAGATGTTATGATCAAGCAGTGAACACGTCCTCATTCAACAATTCATCTCGGGCCTCCCAGATATATCAGTACCTGTACCTCTACCAGAGGAGGAGGAAACTAGCCTCTGCACACATGAAGTTCTGTGACTGTGTTGGATTATGTGTTTGACGATTCCAACAGTGTGAGGCTGTATAACAATGATCATAAAGGTCTCTTCCAGTGAAGAGCCTGACATAAAGACCAGGGGGAGGATGTAATGTTGGACCATTTCCTGGACTAATTGCTCCATCGATCACACAGCACAGGGCAGCACAGAGAAGAACCGTGAAGACGCTGGAGTCCTTTTCAAGCAGACACAATCAGTTTGGCTCAAACACCACAGGAGTTCTCAGCATGTATTGGTGTGTGTGTGTGTGTGTGTGTGTGTGTGTGTGTGTGTGTGTGTGTGTGTGTGTCTGTGCTGAAGACTACCTCAGGGACAACAAGATCACGTTCAATTCACAGTAAGTGATGTTCTCTGATTCCTTTGTAGTGAGTGTGTATTGTTCTTACCATGTAATGACACTGATGATCACACCTTCAAGCAGTAAGGAAGAACTAATAAATGATCGCCTGCTATGGGCTGTAGCTGGAACAAAAACTTATTTTGGGATACATGACTCATGGATAACATCCGTGATCTATCATGAGTCTCGCAAAACCTAAACCTGAACCTGCAGACTCATGAGGACAGATTGATTGTGGTCTGGCTCTAGAGCATCAGTCAGCACTGACAGGTTCTAATAGGAAAAGAGAGCAGCCGTGATCTCAGTTCTTAGCAGCTTTAACAAAGCACCATCACCTGTAGCTGGTCCTGAAAGTCACAAGACACCCGAGAGGACGAGTGTGTACGAGAGACACATGATCACAACCCACCGGATTTATATCTACATCAACCACTCAAATTACATTATGAATCAAATACAGTGCCAGCTGATCAAAGTACATTTGTAACATCTGACATTCTTTCTGTCTCTCTGAGAGCTTTTAATTCTTCTGTGTTTATTGACTTTAAACTAATAAGTTTGGATTGACAGATAGAAGGATGGATTTGTTGTCTTTTGAAACCCGCAGCAGAAGCTCCCAGCATGCATCTCTTCTCTATTTAGTGGACTCCTGACAGTTTTTAACCACAGAAGCTTCAATCAATGCAGCGCTGCCGGAGCAATGTGTGTCTGTGGACTGACTAATAATCCTTTCATCTCAGAACAACAGTCACAAACAACGATGGATACTTTATACCAGTAAAGAGAGTTTACTGTGTGACTTCAGGAGAAGCTTGTAGAGAGCAGTGAGTGCAGTCTAATTATGCAAATGAGACAATAAACGCACCTGGTTTAAATAGAGTACATACTGCTTTGTACTGCAGAGAGTGATGTATATTTATATTATTTATTGAATGTTGTCTGTATGAACCACTCACACAGCCACGTAGCACTCCAGTCTAATATCTCAACACATTAGCAGCCTCTCAGTACATTAAGGAACAGACTGCAGCCTCTCGGCCACTAACACCGTCAGCATGTGTGTCCATACGACCATCCATCTCTACAGTGAAGCCAAACAGACAGACTGAGCCTGTTGCACTGCTGAGAGTCAGAACTGTGACGCAGCAACAGGCTGGACTACAGACTGCAGACACGAAGAAAACACAGCACAGCAGGAAACCAACCAAGATGAAAGTCATCTCAGACTAAAGGCACAGCAGCTCTGCCTCAACCTGGTTTCTGCTATTAAACACAGAGCGACAGCAAGAGTTCATCACGGTTTAACAAGAGAGCCATCAGTAGTTGTGCAGCGTATTTCTCATTGGATAACGTGAGGAAGATGTTGTGATGGTTGCTGGTGGAAAACTCTGTCCACAAAGAAGAGAATGACTAAACTAGAAGGAACAAGTGCTCTGAAGCAGGACCGACAGAAGAGAGGCGAGAGAACAGAGACAGTGAGGGAGACATTCAGATTGAACTCATAGCATCTCTGGCAGGACACTAAACTCATGACTCATCGGATGACACCCACGAGCTGGACTGCAGACTGTTAGTCAGTATTCAACGGACACAAGGCTATAGATTTTTACAGTAATGGTGTCTGTTTGGGAAATATCAGAGTTGTTCTTACTGTTATTTCTGAAAACCAGTTTAATGCAGGAAGTTCTGCCTTTGAGGTCCTGCTGGTATAACATCAACATGAATCATGAGACTCTCTGTTGGCCTATCAGAGCTTATCAAACACACGTGTATGGAAGTATTGGTCACTTTGCCCCGACGATCTTTAAAATGCAAGACAGAAAACTTCAATCAACCTTTTGCAGAGAAAAGGACCAACAAGATCTGAGTGGCAGTAAATTGATCGAGCTTCTAGTTGCAGCCCATCTATCCCAAGAAGAACAATATAACTTACAATTAGTTTCTTATTTGCTTTGGCTTAATTCTTGAGGATTTTTATTTTTATGTATTAAAAACACTTTATCATCAACCTTTGGATGAACGAGCCAAAACATTTAAAGTAATCATCACTTTCTGTGTCTCCTCACCTCCAAAGACTTTGTATGCAGACACTCAGCCAGTGACAGTCTGGCAGAAGAAACACTGAACAGTCAGACATGTTTAACAGAGCCAAAGATTTCAGTCCAGCGGGATCATTTGGACAGATGGCTGCCTGGCATCATGACATCATAGACGTCCACATAGGACTTAGAATCTCCACAAAGGTTTAGTTAACCAGGCTCTGAACACACTCAGTAAAACTGTGAAACATGATGTTTAAGATATCGAAGCCATTTTATTAACTTTGTCCAACAGCTAATATGATAAACAAGTCAGATGTTTCAGGAATAAATGGCTTCTTAATTGGGATTACATTAATAACACCAGTATTAAAAAAGGTGTGTGAGTGATAGCTGTTGAACTGAACTACAGAGACAGATAGATGGTTGATGCAGGCTCTTCATCAGCACCATGGACAGAAACAGTTGAGTGTACGGTCATGTGACTTCAGGCCAATCACATTCCTAAATTGTCAGAGAGGTGAGGGGGGGGGGGGGTGATGTGTTGGAGCAGAGAGGGCAGAGAGACCTTGTAGAGCCTGTGTGCTGGTCAGGGTTGCAGAGTATTGCATTTCTAACTGTTATTATGTAGAGTGAGTAAAGAGCAGTCTAAGAGAGTGTGAAGTTGGACAAATGAAAGTCAAGCTCTGTAGTGAAACACTGAGATCACGTCTGCTATGCAGGATAATATGAGAAAGTCAGTGCACACATTGTACAACACATCTCTTAGAGAAACGGTGAACACAAACGTAAGAGACTTGATGACTTTGTGCTGAAGAGAAGGAAAAGAGAACGTGGGAGGAGGACAAAGAGAGAAAGCTGAGAGTGTAACTATAAAACCCACTGGTGACTCTGAAGTCACGGAGAAGAAAAAGACAGTTTGACACTTACTGTGAGAGGCAAAGACTATGTAACTATTAACACCCACTGGCAGCTCAGCATGAACAGCAAACATCTCTTCAGAATTACAGAAAGAGACGACGCTCTATATCACAAGTAAGCGTTCCCACAGTCAGAGACTTGTCTCTTTGTGTTCAACGTAGCAGATTAGCAGGATGTTACTGAACAAATGGGAAAGTGCATTTGTTTGTATTTAGCTAAAAGTAATGATGCACATAAACTGTTAAAAAGGAATTATTGATACGTTTGGTTTTGATCCAACCATCACTAATGTTGTGCTGCATCACCTGTTAGGATCTCCAGTGTCTCTGGCTGAACTGCACTGTTCATTCAGACCGGACACGAGGTCGTATGTTGTCCGTCTGCACTGATCACCGCACACATCAAACACACAATCCATTCTCACAACAAGGCGCTCTATTGAAATGACCTATTTACACTTGTTCCTCCTACACCGGCTTCTGTTACACTCTGCCTCCTACTTTCACCCTGTTGACTGTGTGTGTGGCGGCTTTCACAGCATTAACACCGGCTCCGCTCAGAGAACAGCCTCGGGGGATTATTGTGCTTCCAAGTTATGTCTCCAGCATGCTGGATAATGAAGATGTAGCTGGAGAACAGAGAGCACAACTGTGTCACCATTAGTTTTAATTAATGGTTCATTGTGTGACAAACAGTGTTTGTGGCTGAAGCAGCACACTCTTCCTTATAAAGCAATCTGCACTTTTCAAGTTTTGGCCATCATCTTTATGTATCTGATATCAAAAACATTTTTAAAGAGATAAAATGGTGCTCATGTATTTCGTACAAAGACTGTAATGGATGATCTGAATGCATGTTGCAGACATTTTCACAGTCATTTATATATTCGGAGGGACAGTTAAATTGTTCCTGTGCAATACTGAAGACAATGAAATCCCATTGTTCCTCCATTTCTCCACTCCCGTGGGTCATTGAGCCTCGGCAATATCCAAATATCAAATATTATCGGTGTCCACAAAGGACCTTTTTTGTTCATCCAAACTTTAATAAAACCCAAGACATTTGTTCTTTCTCCTCATGTCTATCTTCATGCCATTACAAAGTACAGACATGCAGATGATTAATAATCATGTGTATGATGACAGAGATATATATATATATATACAGTATATATATATATATATATATATATATATATATAATGGTATATGAGCCTTGAGACTTGTCAGTTTAAAACATTATTGAATGAATTAAAAAGAACTTCAGAAATGTTATCTTTTTAATAATCACGTGGGATTACTCGTTGACTGAAGCTTGTTCCACTTTAATGTGCGTCCTTCAAAACGTTCCCTGTGGAGGTTTTAGTGAATGTGAAAGGACTTATTATGGACCGAACGGATCGCAAAGACACTTCACTTCATGTCAAGCATGCAGCCAGCAGACAAACAGTCATCAGAGGACCTCTTCACCATCTCCGACAGAGAGATGCAGCCCAGTTCAGCCTCCGTACAAGAACACATCACCGGAACACTGCTGGGACTGAAGTGGGTTCAGACAGCAACACAACACAACTTGTATACTTGAAATAAATTATAGTCACATCAGGGGGTTTTACAAATTGCATCATGAATATTTCAAATCTCAAATCACAGAGTGTGTAACTGATTTACATCAGCACATTAAGAGTGGAGAGAAAATATGCTAATGTGTTTTATTTAGTAAAATATACTTAGATTACTGAGTATAAATCCTATAAAGTAAAGGGCAGAATCCCCCCCAGCCATACACACACACACACACGCGTGCACGTACATGACTGTCTTCACCAAATTCGGTGAAAAATATGTTTTTTCCTTCATTCTTTTCAACTTTGCATTTCCATGTCATGCAGGAATTCAAATGTGAAAGAAGGAGGGAGAGAGATAACCTGACTGCAATACTTTCATATTAATGCGGTGATATTTTATAAGTCATAAACCGGGAAGTGTATATGACAAGATAATTACTGTGTGAGATTCATATCCCAGGTAATGAGAAAAGAGGGCACGGGTATAGCTTCTCTTTGTATCTGATGGAAAAAGAAGGAATTTAAATAGATTGCATGTGTAAACTGCCGGGCTCATGGACAGAACCATTGAATTTAAAAAATGTGAGTTTTAAACATTTTGTTGACATCTAAATGTTTTCCTCTACAGCTTCTCTTTGAACCTCTTTCACTGCAGACATTTATTTCACTACTCGTATCAAATATGGACCAGATGTTCACGTATAAAAGTAAATCATATTGTATAGAGGGAGGTTAAGAGAGAGAATGAGAGATGGACAGAAAGCTTCTGTGGGTAATATTAGTAATACTCCTACTCTTTTAGAGTTTAAAAAAGTATTAATCCAAAAATGTTCATTTTTGAAAATTGGCTTAGTTTTGCCTGAAGTGTAAGCAAATGCAAATGTGTCTGTTGGAAAGACGGAAAAAAAACTGTCTGCAGTGAGAAAGATAACATGTACTTTCACACTGGACCTGATAACTAGATTTACCAGACTGTTCATTTCTCAAATAATCAGCTGTCCAGGTGTCAAAAACACTCAGCTGTGCTTATTGCACACATGCACACCCCTCTCACACCCTACTACTACTACTACTACTACTACTACTACTACTACTACTACTACTACTACTACTACTACTCCTACTACTACTACTACTACTACTACTACTACTACTACTACTACTACTACTACTCCTACTACTCCTACTCCTACTACTACTACTACTACTACTACTACTACTACTACTACTACTACTACTACTACTACTATTACTACTACTACTACTACTACTACTACTATTACTACTACTACTACTACTACTACTATTACTACTACTACTACTACTACTACTACTACTACTACTACTACTACTCCTACTACTACTACTACTACTACTACTACTACTCCTACTACTACTACTACTCCTACTACTACTACTACTACTACTACTACTACTACTACTACTACTACTACTACTACTACTACTACTACTACTACTACTATTACTACTACTACTACTACTACTACTATTACTACTACTACTACTACTACTACTACTCCTACTACTACTACTACTACTACTACTACTACTACTACTCCTACTACTACTACTACTACTACTACTACTACTACTACTACTATTACTACTACTACTACTACTACTACTACTCCTACTACTACTACTACTACTACTCCTACTACTACTACTACTACTCCTACTACTACTACTACTATTACTACTACTACTACTACTACTATTACTACTACTACTACTACTACTACTACTCCTACTACTACTACTACTACTACTCCTACTACTACTACTACTACTCCTACTACTACTACTACTACTACTACTACTACTACTACTACTACTACTACTACTACTATTACTACTACTACTACTACTACTACTATTACTACTACTACTACTACTACTACTACTATTACTACTACTACTACTACTACTACTACTACTACTACTACTACTCCTCCTCCTCCTCCTACTACTACTACTACTACTACTACTCCTCCTCCTCCTACTACTACTACTACTACTACTCCTCCTCCTCCTCCTACTACTACTACTACTACTACTCCTCCTCCTCCTACTACTACTACTACTACTACTACTACTCCTCCTCCTCTCCAGAAGAGGAGAGATACTGTCTCCTCCAATATAGTAAGAGCTCCATCAGCAGTGTGAGGGATAAACAGCCCTTCTGGGAGCTTTTAAACATCCCCCTGCCTCCATTCACTCCAATATAAAATGGATATCTCTAAATATGTGATGCAGGGTCAGAATGTTGGCGATATAAAACTGATTGGTAGCTCATAGATGTCACAGTGTGACTTATTGGGCATACGAAACACAATCTATTGACTGATCCAGGGTCAGAGCAGAACTGGAGCAACAATACTAACACTCAACTCACGTCCAAGTTACTTCTCTCCAGCGTTGTACCTCCACCTCAGTGCTTAGAGGAGATGAGGTCAGACTGAGTCATCTGTCATTTGATGGTGAACTACAAACACGCTCTCTACGTCTCTGAGTGGATTGTTCATTTGTGAGGTTAATATAAGAGATCAAGCCAGTGGAGATCGACACTGGAACAAAATCATGTTTATTAAGAGACTCTCTCGCTATCAGGAACAGGCATACATGAATTCTCCAGCAGCCCTTGTGAACTTTATATTCATATTTTATAGGAAATATGAAATAGCAATGAGGCTGTAGTGAGTGGATTAACTAAATATGCTGTAGATTAGAGAGGGAACCTCAGACCAGAACCACTAACATCATGCTGTTATTGGATTCATATGCTACTCATGCTACAACCGTCCATAAAGACCGCCCCCTGTTTAGTTCACAGCTTGATATCAACTTCACACTCAAACCTCCATGAACTCTGGGTAAAATGAGCTTCCTCTGCAGGGAGTCTGGACTCACCCTTAGGGACCGGGTGAGGAGCTCAGATCTCTGCTAGTACAGTTATATATATGTGTGTGTGTGTGTGTGTGTGTGTCTCTTTGTGTGCATACACATGAGTGAATATGTGGAGGGCAGTCAGGCTTTTAGCAGGACAAGCTGTTGACTCCCTGTGTCACTGAGGCAGAACAACATCAACACACTGCTGTTGAACCCATTTAGCGTTTTTTTTCCCTGAAGGACCGATCTCACAAGACACATGTTCTCTGTCTGTCACACATCTCTCACTCTCGCTGCTATTCTGTAAACCTCCCACAGTTAAATACACTCCTGCTACAGTGGGGAGGTTACTCACGGGGGGGGGGGGGGGGGTGACCCACCTTGATCCAGCTGAGGGGGCGGCATGCTTGTTCTGTGAGGAGATAGAGACAATAGAGCCTCTGCTACTTAAAAGCCTTTCGCTGAAGGGCTCGCTGAAACACTACACAGAGTGAGGAGAAGGTCTTCCCAAGAGGATGAGTTTCTTTTTTTAGTCGGGCTTATCTGGCCAAATGCCAGTACACCGTGAATGTTTGTTTTAGATGAGATGTGCATAATGTACATTTTACCAGAGGCTACAGCATCGTTCTTCTCAAACTGCTGTAACAACAACAAGTCAAAGTGATCCTCATCCACTCACCTGTTAAAAATAAGACTGCTCGGTATGAAATGTGAGATGATACTTCCTTTTTCTGAATTTCCAGATTTGCATTTAGAGAGAAGCAGTGGCTTTATGTCTTTTCCTCCCTCCAACAAAGCCATGAAGTCATTTTCTCTCCTGAACTGAGTGACTGAGTAACTCCAATCTGTCCTTTAAAGATCTCCTGTGGAAGTCTTTTCTGCAGTTTTCTGACTTCAGTCCTGTCAGTGCTCTGCAGCCACAGCAGCCTGTCCTCTGAGCTCTTGATGCAGCAGGAGGAGATGTTCATTGTTCAGTCACCGGGAGCTGTCAATCATTCCCTCTTTCCTCCCCGTATCAAACTCTAGCAGAGAGGTAGAGCTGTGCTCACAGCATCCTGTTTTTCAGAGACTGCGGTATTACTCATTCAGCTATCAATCAGGGCCGAGATGATTCAGTGGGAGGTTTGAACGAAAAGCTGGCATTATGTAAATGTTCAGGTACCACCTGCACGTGGAACAGATCCAGTGGAAAATTAAACACAGAAGCTGTAATCATTACACAATAACGGTTGGTAGAGGTCTCTATGGTGATGGGAATAAAGGTGGTGAAATCAGTGAGCCCAGTGGTTCAGTCATGCGTCTCTTCATTGGTCGCTGCGTATATTAACACGTGAGACATGTCTGCACTGCGTTGAACCCAATCAGCTCTCACTGAATCTTATTTCATCCGTTGTTGATTGTTGATCAAATCCATTCTCCGATAAAAGTGCAGCTCTCTCATAAGCACCTGTGTTATCAATCAGTGAGTCTAAATAATCAATGTATTCCACTTGAGAAATAAAGAATCCTTCATTTCCTCGTGACAAACAAAGCCCGCAGAGCTCACACCTCATTTTATTTATCTATAATTCAATCACCATGTTTCATCATAACACCAGAATAAAAAGAATGAGCTTCAACATTTAAACGTTGAGCTAATTGAAGTAGTCATTGTTTCCATTGAGATGACATTTCTTAGCATGTCTCTGTCTTTTCTGCAGTTCTTTCAGAGAAACTTTGCGTCACAATAAATAGAACCAGCGGATCTAGTGGATTTAGTGTCAGCAATTAGGATCGGAAATGGTCTGACTTTTATTCAGTCTCATTCTAGGGAATCTGCCCCCCCATCTACAGACTCACACACTCCGGTCCATGAGCACAGTGCTGTAATCCTGTCTTTGACGCCAACATTTACTGTGTGAATTGTTGAGAGAACAGGAAGCAGACCAGGTGGGCTCAGAGGGGGATTAAAGGACGAGTGTACCTTTCCTACAGACCAGTGGAGTGGATCATTGTGACGGAGCAGACTGGAGCTCCAGCAGGCCCCGACGCATTCCTCCTCAAACACAGACCGAAGGTAGTTTATGGGAAAATAGATTTTACAATGTGTTTAAACTCCTGGGATCAGCGAAAGATGTGACCGTGTTTACTGGAGAGAAGATTGGGACAAAGGAAAGGCCGGGCAGAAGAGAAGTTTGAACAGGGGAGAAGAAGCAGTCAAATAGAATAAGTACACATGTATCCACTATAACTCAGACTCTGTTAATAATATGCAAATCTAAACCTATCTGAGCTCCTCACTTTATTTTCACATTAAATCTGTGATTCACTGTGACAGGTCTGGTATAACAACTGATAAGGGAGTGTGTTGGCATTTATTTTTGGCTTATTATCAACACGCAAACAATCTGACAGTCATTTCAAATGTGACAGCAGCAAATTATGTAAACACAGCAAGTCACACTTCAAAGATATGCACAGCATTGTGATATATACGTGAGCTGAATATTTGATTCATTAGAGGCAAAATGTTACATTAGTCCGACACCTGTAAAGAATCCAGTCCCATCTGCTCCATGAGAGGCTTTGAGAAAAGTTAATATGTTGAATGAATTCAGTGTGATCATTATTTCATCTGTGATAAACAGAGAAGATGGAGGAATCACGAGGAAGGTGCTGCTAGTAATTTATTCATGTAAAGCCAACCAGCAGTCCTGGAGATGGAGGAAAACAATGCTGTAATCTTGACACAGTCACAGTTCATCCATTCAGCTTAATGAACACTATTTACCAGCCAGGGAGCAGCTGGAAGAAAAACCAAAGAATAAAAACAGCAGAGAGGAGAGGACCTGCTGTAATGAGGAGCAACAGTTGTTCATACTTCACCAATACTTTCTATGACAGAAGCAGGTTGTGAGTGACACACAGAAGTTAAGAGGTTCATGTTCGCGGATACAAAACTAAGCTGAGTGGTGTTGATGCAGACTCTCTGCTGCAGATGGATCTTACAGATATTTCATCAACACATGACAGTACAATACGTGCATCTGCTCCCTGAGTAGCTCAAAAGCACCTGCAGCCACATGTGTTGACCAGACTCTTACAGTGTTCCAAAGAGAGGAAAGTTTCCTTCTTCAGAGTTCTCCCTGTGGGAAAACTCAATTGAAGATGAAATCTGAATGTGAACTTTAAAAAGGAGGACTCCTCTTTGAAATGGAGAGCTGCTGTAACCTTCATGTCTCAGCTGTCTTTGGAGCTTGAGTCTCTTTTGAGTTGAAATTTCAACATTTGAATCTTAAGTGAATATAAAGTGCTGTTAGAGTTATAATCTTGACATGTGTGGAGGGCAGAACTGTTCACTATCTTCTTCACATATCATGTGAGGTTACACAGGGTTCAGTTATTGCTCTTAATCTGCATACTCTCCTTCAGACTACAACTTTCTGAGACTGATGATGTGTCAACACACTGTGTTTTTATTGCATTAGAGTCAACAGCTCAGGGGCCTTTAACAGACCAAAGCTCTCAACATGAGAAGGACTTTGTAAATACAGGATGACTGCAGCCGGAGCTGAACGCCGTCATGTCTGACAGTGGAAGTCTTGTTGTTCAGAGACAGCACTGCGAATCTCCAGAGGTACAACTGCTCTTTGAAGAAAGTGTGACTGTTAACATGAAACATGAATATGTTTTAGTTTGGTTGTCAGTTTAGTTTTTTAATAGAAAACAATCCAGCTGACATATTGAGATGAGATGCATCATCAGCAGGCGAGCAGCAGACATTCAGTTTAGACATCGTACACATACCACAGAAGCTCTGTCAGAAGTAACTCATGATAACTACATTTATATATTTATAATAAACCAAACCAGACCCAGTCCTGGCCCTGCTGATCCTCCAGCACTGTAATGACATGAACTCATTCTTATGAGGACAATCATTTCAAGAGGACGACATTAAGCTCTAATTAGATTCTCTGATGGAGACCACAGAAAGAACATTAGCAGGAGCTTCTGTCACTTCATGACTTATAACTGCAGAACATAAAAGACAAATATAATCCTGCTTGATCGCTTGTTGATGAAAAACTATTTTCCTCTGTGTGAGAGTGTAATAAACAAAGGTTCAACCAAACAGCTTTCACAGTGACTGGAGAGGTTGGTCTCACACACTAAAGCTGTGTTTGGTGATTAAAGATATTAGTCATGAAGACACTCACTTTACTGCACAAAGTAATACGTTGCACTAATATAATGCAAACACAGCAGAGCAAGACCAATCAGACAAGAGATACTAACATCCTATCATGTATTCTAGAGTCTGGAGCATTGGGACGCATACTGTACATACTGAGAGCTGTTTAATCCTAACAATTTGGTATTTTGGTAACAAAGAAAACTGGAGAAGCTGTGCGGAATGAGTCATGTAATGAAGGGTATAGGGGGTTCGTTTGAATGATGATAGGGCGGGAGCCTCACGGATGTAGATGGGGAGGGCGTTCCAGAGGGGAGGGTGCAGCAGCTGAGAAGGCCCTGTCACCCCAGGTCTGGCGCTTGGTCCTGATGGTCTTCAGGGTGTTTGCAGGTCTGAAAAAGGTAGGGAGGGGCCAGGTTGTTTAGGGCTTTGTAGGTGGTGAGTAATATTTCGTAAGTCTATTCTGTATTTGACCGGGAGCCAGTGGAGGTTGCGAAGGACCGGGGTGATGTGTTCATAGCGGCGGGTGGAGGTGAGCAGTCGAGCGGCAGAGTTCTGAACATATTGGAGTTTATTGAGGATTTTGTTGGGAGAGCCATAGAGGATGCTGTTGCAGTAGTCGAGTCTGGAGGTTATGAGGGCATGGAGGAGAATTTCGGTGGTGGCAGGGGACAGGGTGGGCCGGAGGCGTGCAATGTTCCTGAGGTGAAAGATGGCAGTTTTGGTGATGTGGTTGGCGTGGAGTAGGAAAGAGAGGGTGGGGTCGAGGATGACACCGAGGTTACGGAGGAGAAAGTTCTGTTGCATCCATGATTTTATATCAGTGAGACAGGCGGTGAGAGTGGAGTGGGTGACTGAGGTGATGGTCTTGGAGGAGAAGTAGAGTTGGGTGTCGTCAGCGTAGCAGTGGAAATCGAGACCATGACGACGGATGATTTGTCCAAGGGGAAGGATGTAAATGATGAAGAGGAGGGGACCAAGAACGGAACCTTGGGGGACACCGTGGGTGACTGGGGAGGTGGAGGATTTACAGTTGTTTATTGCAATGAATTGATGTCGGTCAGAGAGATATGAGGTGAACCAGGAGAGGGCAGTGCCAGTTATGCCAAGGGAGTTCTGGAGACGTGAGAGGAGGATGGAGTGGTTGATAGTGTCGAAGGCGGCGCTGAGGTCAAGGAGGATGAGGATGGTGAGGAAGCCAGAGTCAGCAGAGAGAAGTATGGCATTTGTGATTTTCAGTAGGGCGGTTTCTGTGCTGTGTTTTGAACGGAATGGAAGGGTTCGTAGGGATTATGGAGATTGAGGTGGGACTTGAGTTGTGATGCAGCAGCTCTCTCAAGGACTTTGGACAGGTAGGGGAGGTTGGAGATGGGCCGGTTGTTGGGGTCAAGACCAGGTGGGGTGACAGCAGCGAGCTTGAGTGTGGGGGGTGGGTATGAGACCAGAGGACAGTGAGGAGTTGATAATGTTGGTGATGAGAGGGGAGAGTGAGGGGCGGCAGGCCTTGACTAAGGGAGAGGGGAGGGGGTCAAGGGCACAGGTGGAGGTCTTCATGCTGGAGAATATGGAGGAGAGGTCCATTTCAGTGATTGAACTGAAGGATGAGAGTGGGTGGCTTGGAAGTAGGGGAGGGTCGTGTTGAGGGCTGGGGGGGGGGGTAGTGGAGGGGGAGGGGGGCAGCCAGCTGGTTGTGTATTGCGATGATTTTGTCGTTGAAGAAGGATATAAATGAGTTGCATTTGCTGGTGGTAAAGGAGGTGGAGATGGTGTCCATGGGCTTGAGGAGATTGTTGGTGGATGGTGGAGAAAAGCGTTCTGGGGTTGTTGGAGCCAGATTGGATGATGGAGGAGTAGTGAGAGGAGCGAGCGGTGTTGAGGGCATCTTTATATTGTTGTTGGTGGAGTTTGAAGGCATCAAGGTGATGCCTCGTTCTCATTGGACTACATTAGGAAGTAGCTGTGATGGCGGCTGGAAGGAAACAAGCAGACATGTGGAAACATGTGGACGATGGAAGAAAAGAAAGAAAAGGAAAGAAAAGGAAATGCTTAAAAGAGAAAGTGAGGGGGATTTGTTATAATCCTCATCTTCATTAGCACTTTAAAGTGAAACATTAGAGAAAATGAGGGTACGAGAGGTTAAAGAGAGGAGGTTCAGACTGTGACTGACTGATTAAAATGACATTGAAGCTGTCGGATGTGGTGTTGAACACACTCTTCCTCATGGGCATGATATATAAACCTGTTAACCTCCATTGAAATATTTCAATAGAGGATCCAGTGATGTGAAATCAAATTATGTGAAGGGCCAAGGTTGTTAAGGCAAGAACATTTCACCAACAAAGAGACATCAGATTCACATTATTGACAAAAGTAAGGCGGAAAAATTAAAGCGAAAAAGCTCTCAGCAAAGCATGATGGGAAACAAAGTGCAGAGATAGACACACACACATTCAAACACACAGTGTTAAGACTCAGACAGCTGCTGTGACTCTGCTGCTTGTTATTTACTATTGAGACAATCTGACTGCTGAGAGTCCAGCTGACGACATGAGCACCGAGTCCAGCCAGGACTGAAAGACTACAAGAGGCTCAGTTCACCTCCACTGACCGAGCTCCTCTGGTCTCTACACTCATTTAGTCCCGTTAATCCTCTGTATCGCCTGGTGCTTCTTATTCTAGAGAGGTGGAGCGTGACAGGAAGTTACAGCAGCACACATGCTGTACAAGAGAGACAGAAAACAAGAGACAGAATTATTTCTGTACTATTTACCAAAGTGATTTCATGAAGTGTCTTAACAGCAGAGCTCCACTCCATCAATCACAAACACAAACCAGTGAATGGCTTGAACACCACAAACCGTGCTGTACTGACTCTGGTGTTGTCTTTAGTGCACTACGTAAACTACTGTCTCCGTGTCCATCCTCACTGTTCACCACCAACTTGTTATTCACTTCACAATGTGATGTGAGCTAATTGACAATAATAGAGTCATAACCCAGCATGCAATTGGGTGGTCGGCCTTTAGAGCCTTTTGATTAGAAGACTTATCCGATCACCCACAATCCCCCTGGTTTCATCTGGGAAGCAATTATCTCATCACTGATCTGTGGCCGTCACATAAAGAGTATCTGATCAGAATTTAGTGTCTGATTTCATTGGCTGAACACAGTGACAGGGGACTGAGATAACACAGCGTTTAAACAGGATTTAAAACTTCGTCACAGACAAACTCTGCCTGGAATTACAATTATGTGTTTGACTGCAAAAAAATGAACATGTACAAGTGAGCGTTTAACAATTCTTATATCCTTCCACAGGTTCACGGCAACACATGCTAATCTAAAAAGTGTTTTCTATTCAGAATACATGTCATTAGAATGAGTTTGTTTGGGACTCTGAGTGTCCATCCATCTGAGATGGTAGAACAGCAACAGGATGAAAGAGGATAATAAAGACATCTATTGTGTGACTCAGCACTTAAGTCTCACTCCCTCTCCACTGACAGACAACTAGATATTCTCCACAGTTATCTCTCCTCCTCCATCCACAGTGAACCGAGTCTATTATGAGCTCTTTCGATATATTGACTGACAGCTAACTGTCCTCCAGAGAGACTGGACTAATGGCTGGGTGTGTGTCCCGGTGGTACGTGACCATCTAACCATGAGACACACTGAGTCCTGCAGGACAGACTCCGGTCAGGTCTTTAGCTTTCCCACCTCTATGTCTGTGACACAGTGATAGAGAACAGTAGAGATATATCTCTATTACTAAGGATGGAGTTGATACATTTACATTTAGCTGTGCTTTAACTATTCCTCTCCATGTTCACCGATGTCTCTCTTCTCTCATCGTTACAATCTGCTACAGACCTAAGTGTTAAACACTGACCTCATCTAGTTTCCAGAGATAAAAGAGAGCAGATATTATCTATACTATGTTGTATTATAACCTACTTCTGCTATGGGCTGTCATTCTGTAAGACCAGCAGTCTCAACATAAACAAACCTGCACGTATTTACAGGCTTGATATTTCAGAAAAGAAACACTTTTGGCACAATGTTGCAAATTACAAATGTTATTTTACACTTTCATCTGTTTCGAGTTGAAGTTTACTGTTGATGAGCTGTTCTCAAGGGGCAAAGTAAGGTGTCATGTAAACACATATTTTACTGGTGATGTTTATTATTTGGTAGAAGTAGAGTTTTTAAAAAGCCGTTTCCTTCAGGAGCGTCTGAAGTTTCCCTCATGTTGGTTCTACAGTTCAGTAGTTCATGTGCTTTGGTTTGACAGGCTTGCATTAATTCAAACACAAGTCTGACAGTGTTTGTAATGTAACAGCACCCTTTTCAGTTATTAAATGAATGAACCATCACACTAGTGGCTGTTTTTCTTAATCTGTTGTTGTTGTAACAGACAGAAGAACACTGAACATTGAATTGTTCTGTGTTTGATTCTGATTCTGTTTCTCTCTGTTGTTTAAATCCACCGATGGAAATAAAACTAAACTGCTCCGCTGAGACTGCTTTTAAAAACAAAACTGAAACTAAACGTTGTTATTAAGAGCTGTAAAGTAGTAAAAGAGGAGTAAACACGTAGTGCTCTATAATCAGAATGACTGGGTGTAATGGCCAGAGCCATGTCTTTGTGGGGATTCTGTTCTGCTTAATGGATGACTGCATCAGAGTGTTATCCAGTAGCCTCCATCATTTAAATATTTAAATCACTGAAATTAGTCTCTGTGCTTTTCCCGAGATAAGAAATCCATCCCAAATGTTCTGTTTAATACATAATTTATGCATATTTGTCTAGAAAATGTGCCACGCTGGCAGAAAGGGAAATCAAAGTGTGAGTGGCCTCAGAGGGATATAAATGAGTGTAAAGAAAGAAGAAAAAACACAAAATATCACACAATAAATATAGGATTTAATTATACATCAAGGAACATGTTTAGAATCATGATCATTTGTTTCCATTAATGCTTTGGGATATTGAATCTCAAAGATCGTTTTTTCATTATATTGTCTATAGACAGTACATATAGATTACCACATTTCAGCTTGATGCATTAAAACTTGGTTTGCTTCACATCTCTACTTCAGTGTCCCTTAAATGTAACGTTTATCACCAATAGTAATTGTCTCAAATGTAAATGTATCCCTATCTGTTCACATCACACAGCTTGTGCTTCTACCGCTGTCTCCTCCTGTCTCCTCCTGTCTCCTCCTGCCTCCTCCTGTCTCCTCCTGTCTCATGTCTGTGTTGTCTCTGCTGTCCATCAGGCCTCCAGCTGCTCTGCACACCTGTTCCTAATCATCTCATCAGCCTCCTGACCTGTCACACACCTGCCTCCACAGCTGCACCTCATTGGCTAACGAGTCTCCCAGGACTCCGCTTTTCCTTCAGCAGTTTGTCAGAATGTTTCAGTTTCCTGTCATTGCTGTACTTTGCCTGTTTACCCTCCTTTTTTTCCAGGAGACCATGTCCTGTTACGACATCACACATTCATGTGGAACATATCACCTACTGTATGAAACGCCCAGAACTGGTGCATAACAAGGTATGAGTGCTTGATGTATTCACTTAATTCCTTTGGAGATGAAGGAACGTGTGCAGAGCAGCTCACCTGAATCAGAGTGAACTGATGAGAGCACAAACATCATTATTGTATTATCCCTGACATCAATCTGAGAGGACCGAATAACGATAATAATCATGTTCAGAAGAAACAGTTCTGCATCAAATCCTCCTTAATCTCCACACAGATTAGCCGGTAAAGCTGTCGCCATGTGAATAAGAGGAGTGGGTGTATGGCTGTGATCTCACTGGATCACTGATTACTTCCTCCTCACAGTTTCCATCACACAAACACACACACACAGCGTGTGCTGCTCTCTCACTGTTTCCCCTTTTTAACCAGAATGCAGCATCACATTAGTGGAAGTGGAGCCACTGAATCAGTCCATTTGTCAGAATGAACCTCCTGAAAGGCTTGAAGAGGGAAACACTGCACTTACTGAGAGGACCACACTCATGTATACAGACACACACACACACACACACACACACACACTGGTGTACCGATTCAGAGATCAGTGTGTTCTGCTCTATGTTGCTGTGTCATTCTCAGTGGGACAGAATCATCTCAGCAGAATGAAAGCTGCCAGAGTCAGAAACCTGCAGGAGGTATGACAGTTTTGTTTCATTTAAATGTCATTAAATATTCATTATTCATTGCTTTTGACAATAAACCAGGTCTTTGACATAAACCATGACAGTGAGGATTTAGGTTTTCTTCAGAATCTGACCACCTGTATGACCTTTATAGACACATTCTAATAACACATGATGTGTTATTAGAATGATAGAGCCAATATCTCCTATTTCAGTCATACAGTACATGTATAACATGCAGAACAGATCTGACCATGAACTTTTTATCGATCTAACCTCTAACTCCCTTTATTATAACTCGTTATTCCTCTAATAAACTATGAAGCCCTGTGTTCTACTTCTAGGCAGGATGTCAGAGCTTATCAGAGATGGAACGACTCCCAGCCAGTCTCTCCCCGATGGCACAGAGTCACATCCACAGTGTCGGGTCGTCACTTTTAATCCTTCATCATTGTGCCCTCTCCACTCTTTTATCTCACCTCTGGGACACATTATTGCTCTTGGCTCCTTCACTGTTCCCAACTTGGCCTTTACCGAGCCAGGAAGTATTAATTTCACCTCTGACTGTGCACAGCTTTTAGCAGCGAGAGAACATATGTCTTTTTGTTCTGTGCACGAGAACATGTTGCTGTTCAAAGATCACATCTTGGAAAGGATAATGTAAAGAAGACACATAATCGTAGCTGGGCTGCAACTTCCTGGGAGCTGTTTGTATATCGCTGTCTTTGTAACTTCAGTAAACATTAAATCTATTAACAACCATGTTATCAATTAACAACAAGCAGCAACATTTGCTGTACAGAACTCATCCACTGTGACTTGTTCCAGCTCATCTAAGAGAAAACCAATCTCATGCTAAGAGAGCTGAACATGACTCAGCACCAGTCCACATCGACAATGAAACCTGACATTAATAAACTTGTTATGTGGAAATTACACAGTATTTAATAGCAGAGAGTTTTCTTTTTTAAAACAACAGGTCGATTTGCATTCAGCTGCCAATTACAGACAAGTGGTTCAGTTGGAGGTCTGAATTAGAGCTGACAACGTGAGAGTGTTCACGTAAGACCACAGAGAGGAACAGCTCAGCTGGTTAGAAATCATTCTTATTATAAACATGTATAAATACTGGTATATTTCAGATCGTGAAGTGAAGGGATTTAGAAACCAAACTCAGCCGAGCCCCCGGCTCTTTAATCACATAAGCTCTTTCTTGCGAGGACAATGAATTCAAGAGGACAATAATAAGCACTAATTACATTTTCTATCAGAATCCATTGAAATAATATCAGCTCACATTTGCCTCCTGACCTACAAATGTAAATGAATACACGACCCTGCTTGAGTAAATTGCTGAAACTATGATATAAATATAATGTGTAATAGTGTACAACTGTTCTGCTGCAAAGCTTTAATGCCACTGGAGAGGTCTGCATTCTGTGGAGAAGCTCCAGGAGGTCTGTGTTCTATAAAGAGAGCGGAGGAGTGTGAGTCTCTGGGTATTAACTCATTATTAATGGTGACTGGTTCCAAGCAGCAGAGAGGGACTACAACTTATTCAGAGAGAGAGAGAGAGACATCTGTCAGACAACACAGGTACACGATGAAGGTGTGTAACTTCTTCTCTCTGTCTGCATCCCTCTTTTTCACTCTCTCTGTTCATCACTTCTTCTCTGTCTAAATGAAACTCTGCAGCTAATCTGCCTAACAACCTTGTTAACTAGTAATCCTATTTACTTTAAATGATATATTTGCAACATTCAAGATCTATTATATTAATGAGGGAGGCTTTATTCCAACTGTTGAAAATGAATGTATATAAATGCTTTTAAGAGTATGTATCCAACACTGGAACATGTGACAGGAAGTGACCGTGACTGCTGCTCTAATCCACCATTGTATTTAGATCGACTCGCTCCATTGGTAGATTGGTGATGGAAATGAAGGCTGTAGATTTTCTATTGAATGAGAGTAATACAGAAGTACAGTCAAACAAGAGAACAACATCACATATGAATATGATCTCTGCCAAAAGCACAAACTTAAATCGGGCTTCGTGCCTAAATGAATGCAGACAAATCATGCAAATGCTAATTAGAAAACCAGTGCATCTGATCCAGGAACATGCTGGGTCTCTCTGCAGAAAGAGAAGCACACAATGTGTTTGCACCCTTTATCACTCTTGACTTGCTAAAAAAGTCATTGTGTAAAAGTCTAAGTTCAGCTTTCCATCATCATTGCTGCTGCCACTCTGTAACGCACACTTTCATTCAAACCAGCTCTACAGAGTGGAGGGAATATCAGAAGATGGGCTCCACAATCAGCCATCCAAACATCTATTCATGGAGTGACAAGAAATGTCAGAAAAGAATCAGATCACTGCCACAACAGTAACTGATATTGAAATGAGACGAGAGCATTAAACCAGGCCGATGCATGTGCAGTGCATGTTGGAGGGAGATATGGACCGGACAGCTGCAGCACTTCCTGTCCTGTCCTGTCCTTTATGACAGCAGATGGATCATTTACAAATGGAGCTGTGAGGATTTAGATCGTATTAGGATGTGGCAGTAACAGACAGCCAGAGAAGTGGCTGGAAATCAGTCAATTTACCAACAGATGAGAAAGCTGACACCCACAGAATGGACACCATGGTTGAAGAAATTCAGCTGTGCAACGATTCTGCAGCCTCTTCAGACAAGAAATAGACCAGACTTTAAGAAAGTGGCATCCTCAACTCCAGCAGATTGTATTTCTGGCATTTCAATTTCATGTCGGAAAATGTGATTAATACACGTTCAGCCATCTGGCATCCTCATCAAGTGTCTTCCAAACCTTACCAGTGTACATTAGGCCTACATTTAAAAAACAACTCCATCTCACAATACAGATTTGATGTTTCTGACAAACAGGGTTCATCCTTATTAAAACAAAGAGCCAAAGAGGAGGAGAGGAGCTCTGTACGACGACATCACCCTGTCATCACTGACTAATTAGAGAGCAATCAGTGGATCCCTAATCCAACTCTAAAGCCTCTTTCTTATTGGACGGCAGTAAGAAGGAGATGTGACCAGTGGCTGGTGAGAAACAGCAGCCAGCATTCACTGCGAGGCAGGAATGACAAAGACAGAGTGTGAAAGAGAGAAACTAGAGGAAGGAGACAGGAAGGGAGATATTTATTAAACCTCAGGGCTCCATCTTTGTGTCTCCATGGTGTTTGATCGCCTCAGGAAAGGCAGCCGCTGTGTCAGTAATATGAATGTGAAGCATTTGGCTGAAGAGTGGAGAGCAGGATCACTTTGGATTTGTCTGAATCTGCTTCATGTTTTTCACTCACATCATCACATTGGAGAATTTAAACTGTGCCAACCGCTACCTGTTACCACAATACAATGTTCAACAATCTACTGATGTTACTTAGACAACGACTGGCAGATATATGACAACATGTCACACATCAACTCACCAACTTGCTGATGAAAAAGGTGGAACATGGAGCATCTTTGCTGCGTGGATGAAAATCCAGATGAACTGCACTGAACATGGACAGTGTTAGCAGCCATTCAACGACATCTCTGGAAGTGACTTTGAACGCAGCTTGTACTGCCGTCCACCGGACTGGAGTGAAGGAGACTTTAAATGTGAAGGAATACAAGTTAAGTCCGTGTAATCACAGCCCCTGTGATTAGTACGTGTTCCCTGAACAGTTGACCTCCAGTGATTATAATCGGCTGATTAGATGAACAACTTATTATATTATAATGTTGCCGCAGCAGTGAAGCAGAGGTCGGCTCGTGGATTCTCTAGTTTTCAGGAAGTCTGAGGCTTCACAGCCTTCAAACCTTCAAGCTTCTCTGTGGAATAATTACCACTTTGATTCAGTTCAGCTCATGAACACTGATGAGAAGATCATAGAAGACCGGCCTCTGTTCGGTAAGTTAGCCACAGATAATCCCTGCAGACATAACAGTAACTTGTAATCATTATCAGGGTACAGATGGCTTTTCATTCATTCGTTTCTTTATTGAAAGTAGTATTGATTAAGAATACAGCAGCAGCAGCAGAAGGTAAAGAGGTGATGGTCACTCAGTGATTGACTGATTACAATGATATTGAAGCTGTCAGGTGTGGTGCTGTAGGGAGACTTTAAATCCTCTCAGACACTGTTTCTAAAGGACAGGATTTATACACTAGATCTAGGACACTAGATCTCTGAAATGGCATTGTAGATGTCTCAGTGGTATTTCAAATAGAGCAGTGATAGAGGTGAAGTGCAGGGTGTTACAAATGTACAATGAAGCTTTCAGAATAATCCTTCACCAAAGAAAGCAACATGTTTGATGCATTTATCACTTTATAATGCAAATATCCAGACTATGAATGTCAATGCACATGATATGAACCTCAGGACTAAAACTAACTGTAACTGTAAAGAAAACTATTTTGCAATTAAGACCCCCACATTGTAAAATGTAGATAGATTGTGTATGAGTGTACACACACACACACACATGAGTTGATCTTGAGATGTGTGTCATTCAGCATTTCCTATTCTAGAGGGAGATGGGCTGAGCCAGACATTACTGCAGCACACACTGAATACAAGAGTAGCGTCTGCTGCTTGAAACGCACGCAAGGTTACACTGCACACGAAGAAAGAAAGAAAGAAAGAGCACGGGCTCCATTATTTGACTTTTTTTTAGAAAGGAATACTTCCTGCTCAACGAGGACAGACTGGAGCACCACAGTGTGCACCAGTGCTGTACTACTGGTTGTAGGAAACAGCCTCAGCATCACATACTGTACGACAGCCTCTCTCCCTACAGCGCACCCATTCTTCTTTTACTGCTCCCATTCCTCCCTTTATTACACTCATTATTTAGCACCCAGTCTTCCAGTGCAGACCAGTGGGAGTCCTCCCACAATGATTTATTCCACTAGCTGCTCACAATAATGTGCTTCTCTCTCTCTGTAGGAGGTTCAAATGGCCAGCTGCTTTTTTCTACGCTGGTCTGACTTACAGCCAAACTGAAATAAAAGAGTTGATAGCATCAAAACAAGCATTGCTGCCGCTGTTTGAGGGCCCCTGTGGAGCGTTGTCAGGCAGAGACAAACGAGAACTTTCTATCACGCTGTGATAAATGGATCGGTGAAATGTTGAATGATGAGTTGTTTGTGTTGGCCTCATTTCTAAAGATAATAAGTCATGTTCAGCTGGCTCTGATGGGGGGGCCTCTATTTGTTTCTTAATTCAAACTCAAACGAACTGTCCTTGAGACAAAGCAAGGACAACTGGAGCTAGAGTTAGATACCCGTTCTCACATTGTTTCACTTTAGTGGTGATTTACTGGAGACTCCTGCTGTTATCTCCCTCAAGCAAGGCACAGCAAAAGTTTATAGTTTTAGTAAACAACCAGCTGAGGAGATCCATAACTTTAGTCAAATTCAAACTGTGGTGGTCAGCCTGCAGGTAAGGGCATCTGTGGTGGGCATACAGTAGTTGACGGCACAAAGTAATTCTGATTGAAGGTTTGTATTCCAGATAGATCTCTCCTCAGCAGGATTTATAGAGCTCCTCTGCCTGGAGGAGCTGCTGCACTTTAAAGAGAGTCCAGTTGATTTCTTTAGAAAAAATCACTCATATGTTTGTGCTCAGAGGTGTGAAAACATGTCAATACTGTTACTGTTATTGTATCACTACTGTTAATAGTATAAAGAGTTTAGATCTATGACATATCTACTGTATGTTGTTTATTTATGTTAAACCAGTGTTCTTATGGGTACAGACTGTACAGTAGATATTTTATAATGACTAATCAGCTTTAAAACATCGGTACAGACTTCAAAGGACCCAAAGTGAGAATCATGTCTGCACAAGATGAAGGTTCTCCTCCAAAATCAAAAGTCAATTTTTACACAATTTTACAGCAAATCTCTAATTACAGACAATTCCTCAGGGTTTCACATTCTGCAGTCAGAGTTTTATCACCGACTGAAAACAAGTCCTCCTCATTATATTCCCTCATTAGAGAGAACGTTCACATTCATCCTACAGCGTGCAGGACACTCGTGTCTTCTACTGAACAATACGTTGGAAGCTCCTGACCTCTTGGTGTCTTGATTTATAATTAATGTCCAGCTCACATTATTTCTGTCATCAAGCAAAACTTTGGATGTTTGACTGTAAAAGTTTTGGAGCTACTGTCTGAGGAGATGCTTTGAGAAGTTCAGGATTTGGGTTGTTGGAGTCGGATAATATTCAGGAGAAATAGTTAAAGATTTGCTCTTAATTAGTTTGGATTCACTACACAATACTCAGAGGTCTTTAGTGTATCTGGGATCCAAACACAACATGTGGCTTCTCTGCAGTGCTTTTGGGTTTGCTGACAGTACAGAGCTGGATGAGGCTGAAGTCAATACTGTGTCTGCAGTATTTCACTTGGAGAGAGAATGGAGAAGCTGTAATGATTTCTCCAGCCCCCCCCCCCCCTCACGACATGAATAGGATAAGTGGTGACAGATAACGGTTATATGGATAATTACATGTTTAAAACAGCCAAACTCATTGGCTCTCCACTTCAAGATGTAGAGTTATCTTCATGTTTTGTCTAATCTAAGAACAAACTACCATATTCATGAAATCAGAGTTAAAAAAAGTTTACTTCTGTATGCAATCAATACAGTGAGATCTGTATTTGCATTTATTGTACTACTTTGTGTGGAATCTATGGAAGCCCATTCCCGCAGCAAAAAAAAAAAAAAAGATCACTAAACAAAAAAAAAAAACTTTTGGTGCATCCATCTGTAATCATAACACTGACCAGATTTTTCCAGTTGCTTATAGAAAGTCGAAATTATGAGATACTTTAACACAACAGTCATAGAAGCAGCTATGACATATGAATGGATTGTGAGTACATTGAAGACTTCTTTAAAACGTGGCTTTACAACACATGAAATACAGATGATGTTTCACATGGATTGTACTGAGCAAACACACCCTTGAAGCTCTGGAGTATAAAGAATGAAACCAATGTGGCTGAGGTGGCGACCAATAAACAGCAACTGGAAACATCTTTTTTTTTTTTTTTTTTTGCTGACAGAGAAAAATATATATATATATATATATATATATATATATATATATTTTATTTTTTTATTTTTTGTGAATTAATTATTATTATTTTTTTTGGTGATCTTATTTTTTCTTTTTTTGCTGGCGTGAATGGGCTTCCATAGTTATTGGTCGCCACCTCAGCCACATTGGTTTCATTCTTTATACTCCAGAGCTTCAAGGGTGCGTTTGCTCAGTACAATCCATGTGAAACATCATCTGTATTTCATGTGTTGTAAAGCCACGTTTTAAAGAAGTCTTCAATGTACTCACAATCCGTTCATATGTCATAGCTGCTTCTATGACTGTTGTGTTAAAGTATCTCATAATTTCGACTTTCTATAGCAACTGGAAAAATCTGGTCAGTGTTATGGTTACAGATGGATGCACCAAAAGTTTTTAGTTTTTTTTTTGCTGGTGAAAAAAATTATTATAATTATTATTATTTATTTTGTGGGTGGATTATTTTTTTTTTTTTGTGAATTACATTTTTTTTTTTTTTTTTTAAGTTACTATTTTTTTTTTGTGATCTTATTTTTTTTTTTTTTTTTTTTTAGTGATCTTATTTTTTTTTTTGCTGGCGGGAATGGGCTTCCATAGGAATCTGAGCCAGTGACTGCAAAAAATAAAATGGAAATGCAAACGATTAATTCAAAATCGATAGTGTTACAGTATCACACAATATATTATCGCATCACTCGAGCGTATGAATATGTTCTTACACACCTACATGTTAGAACAGACTGTGTTTGAGCTCAGCTGAAATTCATTCAACAGTCAAAAGATAAAGAGAACAAAGAGACAGAGCCTTTGGTGTACTTGAGAGCAGAGGATGTAGAGGTGTGTGTGTGTGTGTGTGTGTGTGTGTGTGTGTGTGTGTGTGTGTGTGTGTGTGTTGTGCTTTGACATTTCCTGATACGCTGCAGAGTATCTATTGGGATAAGACACTGACTGAATGACAAACAGAGACAAACACAGAGATCTTGCAGCGACTGTGAACGTCTCACTGAACTGTGTTTGTGTATTTGCAGCAGTGCAATATTTTGATATTCATATTTTTACAGCGGCCCAATAAGCTTGTTCTTTTCAAGGGCAGTAAAAACACACTGCATTCAGTTTACACACACACACACACACACATCACACACACAACAATCAAACACCACCACTAACTACAACACAATACTTAATACACAAGATGTCTGTCAGTCTGTGTCTACCTATAGCCATTCTCCCTCTGTGTGATGAGCTTTAGAACGACTTACTTCATGTGCAATAACAATCTTCAAAGTAGGTGTAAAACCAGACTTCATCAGTGCTGAACTGACAGCTTGTGTTTACTGAGTTATACTGAGACTTTGTGACTTCATGACACGTCACACTATCAACATGCACACAGATGGTGAAAGTTCAGAGCTGCTTTGAACAGGTTTGACTTGATGAGAAGAGAACATCGCACAATGTAACAACCTGTTAGCCTCCATCTGTATCCACAAACAGATGGAGGAGATCCCCCCCAAAACAATCATGTCACTAACCACACTGCGACACTGAGCATACAAACACAATCGTTTTAATAACCGCAATGACACTGAGCATACAAACGCACTGCGGGTACACCTGCGCAACCCATTAGTACAAGAAGAAGTCATGATTTACCTGCATTTCCAGGATTCACAGAAGAAGATCCAGGATGAAGGAGTTCAGAAGAGGAAAATACAATTAAAAGATAAACATAGACACTCATACAGAATCAGATTCAAGTCATTGCTAAAACTAAGTTTTGCATCTGAATGCATTAAAATGAATAAACTAAAATGTTGTCAGACTGTTTTTTTACAATCATGTTGGAAAGATAATCACACTCCTTGCATATTGCCTGGTTATCTGTCACAACTTCCACTTTCTGAATTAGATGGTATTAGATGATAATTAGATGAAGTGTCAGCTTTAACGTTCTCCATCAGCACTCTGTCTGTCGACATCATCTTTCCAGACGACAGGTGTGAGTGTTATCTGAAGGCGTGCTTTAGCAGCTGATATGTAAACTGTCAGTAACAGCTTCAACAGAAACTCTGAGCTCATGAGGCAGCAACACCATGTAGCGGAGAAGAGATGTGGAGCGATGCAGTGCTCATCAAGGCTGAATATTCAGTAGAATTGGTATATCTGATGGTACAAGTATCAGCAAGGAAAATAAGTTACAGAAGTGATCAGAGATAAGGACGTAGAGAGAAGATGAACTTTCAACACCTCTCACGAGGAAGAGGTATCTGTTAAAATGAGCATTTAGCTGCACGTTAGATATCTATAAAATCAATCAGAGCTTCTGCCTCAGCTCAGTCAATCCAGCTGCTGAAAACTCATCTCTCTCTCTGTGTCTTTTGTCTTTGTCTAATTATCTGATGTCTCCTGTAGGAACAGAGGCTGATGGGATCTGGTCTATGCCAAGCTGAGACTGTGTGTGTAGGTGTAGGTGTGTGTGTGTGTGTGTGTGTGTGCGTGTGTGTGTGCCAGCTCTGCCTGGCATGGCAGCATGAGTGAGGCTGGCCTGAGGTCAGGTCTGAGATGAGGCGAACAGGCCTCGGTCATATTAGCAGATGGAGTCTGAATAGATTGATGCTTAATGCTCAGTGGAAATCAGAGAAGAGACCAAAAAGAAATATCAAATAGAAGAAGATGAGGGTGAACAACAACAAAAGCTCAGCAGAGCAACATTTAGCAGCAGTAGTAGTTTGTGGTCCAAGTAAAAAATAGATTTTTCATAATAATCTTTTGCGAAAGAGACAATCAGTGAAATGGTCCTTTCAGTTAAGACACAAACATACACTCAAACATTCGGCTTCGTTTTCCAGATGCTCAGTATGGAAATGAACATGAAGCAGATGTAACGATGAAAGAGATTTAAATATAAATATAAATCTGCCTCCATATAAATATCTCCACTATCATCAGGAGGAAAGATAAACATGTTCACACTTCAACTGGTAATCTCATTACAGACAGACAGAGATGAGAGAGGACCAACAGTTTACATTTGACTCTCAGAATAAGACCAATGATGTCACTCTCTCTGTTATTTTAATGATCTTCCTCCAAACTATCCATCGGCACTGATCTGAGTTCAGCTCGTTCTGACTAATAAGACTCGAGTGAAGACGACGTTCTTCTTTTGTGACGCAGAGACAATGTCTCACACAAGCAACTGTCTGCGCTGATGTAGCGGCTGTAGAGAAGACAAGAAGAGACCATTACTCACACGGGTCTGAACGTCTTTCTCTGTTTAGATGTTATTCAGGGAGGAGAGGAGCTCCCTCTAAATCTACTGTTCATGTTTCCAGTTCAGCAGCTCCTCCGTCACAATAAGTTAAACCAGCAGAAGAATGGAACGTAACCTTTAAAATACACACTTCATCTGGCATTACACTTGTCAGCAGCACTTTAGTTTACAGTACAGTTATAACCTTGTAGCTGAAATTACATGTCATTTAAAGTAATATGTATGCAATTATTAGCACACAAAGGCATTAGTGTCAGCTGTCAGGACGTCACATTGTCTGCAGACATAGATGGCATTTTCCCACATAATCGTCTAAAAGCCTTTACTTTAATCTCCTCTACAGCCACTCATGCAGCACAGTGAAACCCGTCTCAGCAGGAGGTCTTCATGCAGGACTCAGACCTCCAGATCTGCCCTGCTGGAAACAACCAGAGCTAGAAGATAGAGAGGATTTGCATCTATAGTAGGAGGGATATTCAGATATATATATATATATAGATATTCACCAGCTCAGAATGACCACTAGAGACGAGCACCACAGCTGGAGACCACACGATCACTGCCACTGAAATGTGAAGAGTGTTTTAATGCCAACAGAGATTGTAGAAAAGATTCGGTGAAGCTAACGTGTTGACAAAAAAGAAGAGGTGGCAGACGGACTAAGTGTTTAAACAGAAGGCTTCTTTTGGGACAAGGTGAAGGCTGCTGATCTCTCATCAGCTTCCACTAACACCTCATGTCCTCAGGTTGTTTGTCAGTTCTTAAAAATAATTGACGTTATGTTTAGAAAACTGACACAGTTTGGTAAAGGTTTGTGAGAGACGACGGATGAGATGACACATATTGATGTGCCTTTGTGTTGTTAATTAATGTCAAGCTATTTCTCGAGAGAGATAATTAACATATTCATCATCTGTTTAAAATGAGTTGCTGCTGCTTCAGACTCCAAAAGAACCTGCGTCATACAAAAGTATCCAATCACCTCATTTAGGCCACGTGTTGATAATTCAGCTTCACTATAATCATCTCAAAACCTAAAGGCAGTAAAACAGAAGTATTTTAAAATGCAATCACGTTTTATCTGTCGGTGGATACAAGACTCATTACAAGACTAATTATATAATGACAGAGATAGAAACGTAGTGAGCTTGAACTACCTGTAATGATCATGATAAGTGAGCAATTGTAGACATTTACTCAGCACCAAGAAAACACCAAAGCATTCATTCCACAGTTCATATTTCTATATTGTGTGTAGCAGTAGAGACATGGTTTGTAGTTCTGCAGGCTGACAAAAGAGAAAACATTTCCTTTCTTGAACCTAAAAGTTTTGAAGGCTTTGTGTACAACTGATTACATCTGGAACTCTTACATTCACCATCAGAGATCATTGGTCTTCTATATCTCTGACTACCCTTCACAGAGACTGATTTGGCTCTAACATGCCGAAGTAGATCGTAGATCAACCCAAAACTTGTGATTTGGATTGTTGTTTTCTTGTTGAACAATAGTTGAACAGAGAAGTCTACAGAAGCTCCTCTTAGCGCCTAAAGGGGAGCTACAAGGTGAATAAATGGGTCAACATATTTTAGAAAGGGTCTCCAGAAGTTTGAATGGGCCATGAGCCTCTTTATTTCCTGGAGTCTGTTGACTGGCTTCTCTTTCTCTCCTCTCGTTGGAGGTCTTGTGTTGAGATGCTCTATGAAAATGGTCCCAGAGATGGGTTGCTCTTCGTTTTGAAAGGTTCCAGATGAATGTCAGATTTGGTGTTCAGTCTGCTAGCAGCCGGTAAGAGTTGATATGTTCAGACACTACAGTCTGGAGGACTCTGCCAGCATGTTAAGGTGCTGGTTAAATATTGGTTTATTAAAATGGGCATACGAGTCAGACCGTTCCTGGTAATTATTGCGTTTAAATGTATTTAAATGTATGGGTTCATGTATTGTTCCATAAGCTGGAGGTATAATACTCAGAGAGAGAGACAGATGTGTAGATTGAATGAAACAGAGAAAACAGATACTATTACTTATTTCACTGCTGTTATCTACTTTCTATTCAAGTTCTGCTTTGATCTCATCGTAGTAACTGCCTCCAGCAATGACATGATTATCTCTTAAAGTCTGTGCTCATGCTGCCTTTGAAGATGATGCTTCTGGTATAATCGTCTTTATTATATAAATGGGCGACTGACCGAAGTCACAGGGACGAGGGGAGAAGGGAGAGACAGCAGGAAGGAGTATGTGCGGCGTTCTTTTGTATCTGTTAAACATCATGAACTGGCCTTTTATAACTTCTCCACAACGTATGCTCCACCACAGACAAAGAGTCCAACTCACAGTGTGTTCTGACCCTCTCATTTACAAGCAAACATGCAGCCGACGTGTCGGTGGTTTGAAAGGTCAGCTCATCGATCACTACCGGGTTCACCGAAGTCAGTGTTGTTCTCCTGTGTTGTTTTATAGAATCTGTGCATGTGGAACAGATGGGCTCTGTCATATTCATAAGGTCAGTGTTTTATTATAATCAGTCTGGGGGCATAAAATTGTTTTGCTTCGGTAAATTGAATCTTTTTCGTCAATGCTTATTTTTGGCGCGCAATTCAAACTTGCCTCTCGTCTTGACTCACCAACACTCCAGCAGAGCAGGTAGCGATACGCGTCTGTCTGCTGGAAACAGCTACAGTTTTATACTGCGGAGGACCATTGAGGGTGTTGAGACTTGAAAACCTGAATAATGAGCTCGGAGAGACTTCGGCTGCAGGATAATGTTGTGAGCGTGTCATCGCTGTATTTTACTCAAAACAGTAATAGAGACCAGAGAACTCTGTGATAATATAGTTAGTAATAATAATGACATTCTACTATTACAACCCACTTAAGAAGACACATTCATATTTGTGGAAATGCTTTAAGTTTTTTTCAAAGATACGTTCACAGACCCAAACCCACTGGGAGGCTGATCCAGAGTCTGTGGGTGTATGAATGTAATACATCACCATTGCAGGCTTCAGTACTGAAGTGACAGTAGATGCAGGCGTTTATTGTATTTTTTTTTGCATCATTTCGATACACAAAAATGGAACTTGAAAATGTTTAAAGTGAATTGCCGTCCAGTATTTTCACTGAAGCTCTACTAGCCGCTGTAATGCACAGATCAGTGGCGTGTGAGGTCTGGGAGAGCAGCCGGGCTCTAGCCGGGGGCTTTGATATGTGGACGAGTCAGGAGGAGGAAGATGAGAAGTCAAGATCAAACATCAAACATTGGTATTCTCCTCACACCAACTGACAGTGAAACTAAGACCATCAATACAGCCACCTCACCTCACTCTCCATGTTTGTTTTTTCTTTATACATCAGCTGAGTTTATTTACAGACGTGTCGGTCTAAACCTGCTGCTGTCTCCCTCCACTGCTCTGTGATGTGACTGGACTCCAGTCCAACTCATTCTTCTCTCTTAATAGATGTCGAGTTGCTGTTGTGTTTTATTGGTTCTAATCAGCCTCATCCCCTTCGGCGGGAGTCACAACACGTCTCTCAGATCCGTCGCTCCTCATCCAAAGACACTCAATAAAGAGAAGCGATGAGGCTCTGAGCGGAGACTGATGTCTGTCTCTAAGGCTGGATGAGTTGACATTTAGCAGGAAGTAATATCCTCTCTATTGAATCTCACTGTACTGTAATCCTTTAAATGACATCAGTGTGTGCGCGTGCCGTGTGTGTGTTCTAGCAAACGTTTGAGCCATTATCTCACTTTGTGGGGGACTTATGCAATATTGATATCAATAATAGAGTGCTTAAGGGGCTGTGGGTCTGTGCATGAGGCAATAAAACACAAGCATGAAGTGAATACTTCATTTGGCCCTGAGGAGACAGCTATTTTCCATGAAGAGCAATAAAACAGCAGTCATAAGCATTCTATGTTCTTATTTAAAGACAATATAATGCTCACAGAGGGCTACGTGTACATTTAAATGGATCTGACATTTAAGCAGATTTTCAGATCAGCTAAAGGTATATTTACACCAATTTTAATTTCTCCACTCGAGTGGAATCATCCCAATAATTCAAATTCCATTCAGAAACACCCTTCCAGTGCAGCTCTGTGATGTCCTAGACATCTTGAAGGAGCGCTGAGAGTGAAGCTCACACCTCTGAGTTCAATGTGAAGTCAGGAGTTGTACAGCTGGAGCTCAGCGGGCGTCTTCTGAGACAGACATAACCCTGCAGCGAGTGAGAGTGACACCCCGCTGAAGAGGCACAGCTTAAACCCTCCTGTCGTCTAATGTGATTATCACTTCGGCTGCACTGAATAACAATCGTATCATCTGAGTTTTAAGAGTAGATGTTTCACAGGAACTCAATTGACTAGGAATCGGCAGTCAGCCAGGGAAAAAAAGGCCAAAAACACAAGCAAAGATGCAAATGATGAAACTACACCTCCAATGACAGGCAAAGCCTCCAGCTGTGCTACTGCAAAGACACAAGAAGCAGAGTAACAGGGGTACGTAGGAGGTTTAACTTTATTTATGAGCTGTAAAATGGAATAAAGACATTTACAATAAGTATCAACAACTATATAAACACTCAACTTCTTATTTTATTTTATTGTGACTTACTGTAAGTAGTATTTTGTTATTTAATGCCTTTAAATATGTGAATTTCCATACTACATTGCATTCACATGGTTCTATGTTACAATATATATATATATAAAGACACATAAACATGCGGTAAATTCACAACCAATCTCATTCACGATTCAGAATCTCCTGCTTCATTATTTTTATAAACAGTTCACTGGTCACGGAGACACTTAATGTTTTCAGCAAATTAGAGACACTGAGTGGAAACAACCAGCCGCTGTCTGTGGCTTCACACACTATTCAACACAACTTTCATTCTGGTACACATATTCCCAAATAATGATATTTGGAGATGTGGTGCATTAGCTTGTGAGGAATATTGTATTGTTCATTTCCTCACTACATTATATCTCCTTCATGGACCATTGGAGCTTTGTAATAACCAACACTGGAGGTCTCAGATCATCAGTGTGGGCAGCCATAAAGGCTGACATGAACATATCTCATATTTTTAACCAAGCCCTAAATATTTCCCTCTCTCTACGAGAACACAGCACACCCAGAAGTCTCACCAATCAAACTGTGAACTCTGCAGCCTCTATTTTCAGCATTAATAAGTCTACAATAGCAGCAGCGGTGCTTCATTAGCAGTATGTCAATGAATCATGCAGATCGTTGTACACACATGGAGGAAACATTTAGTTTTAAGAATATTAATGTCTGCTCATTGAATGTGACTATGACTATAACAGAAGGTTCTGCTGACCGAGTCATTTGTACCATTTGACTGATTCTAATTGAATTCATGATTGTCATGACAGGCTGCTGTCATAACAAACATACAAAGTGTGTGGAGTCTCCTGGGTTTGTGTGTCAGCTCATCATCATTCGTGAGATACACAACATGTCTTGAAATTAAAACACTGTCTCAATGTCACTGTCACAAGTCTCGACGAGACGGTGACACTTTGCAAACGCTTTCATCCTTCAATCTTAATTTACTGCTGTCAGAAATTTGAAACGCTCCCATTTTGTCAGAACCTATTAAATGCCATTTGAAAGTCAGCGTTCGTAATTGTATCCGATTGTTATTATGAATGTTAGGTGGGTGAGGAGCATAGTAGAATATTAACCGTCAGAAAGTGTATAAGAATAGATTGAAAGTGTGGCTTTGAGCTGTGATCAACTCCAATTGTCAGACAATCTGTTGGGAAGATCAGTCCGCGCTTATGAATGCAAATAAATAGAAAAAAAAGGAAGCGATTAAAAACATTTTGTCGAGCATTCAAGTGACACTCTTTCAAACTGCTGTCTCAGTGGAGCAGAAAGTGTTGCTGTGTGTTCAACTGAGCAGGAGAATGGTGGTGTTGTTGTTGATGGAGTCACAGATGTCTTGGTACTAAACCAGCTGTACATTGGATTCACATGTGTGTGTGTTCAGTGTGTCAGTATTGGTTTGTCCAGGTAATGTCAAAGTGCATCCAGACAGCTCACTCCATGTCTTTAGAAACAGCAGAGAAGGACAGAATATGTGTTATCAAGTAAAGGTCTGTGACTCGCATAAACAGGGTGACGTCTTGAGTCAAATCCTGAGAGGGGCAAAGTGTGAATGAGGTCTGGAGGTCCTCTCGCAGTATATTGATGGTTCGACATAATGTGACATATAGACACTGTATGTAATCTCTGAGCCGACCTCGGAGTCACAGCCTCTGCTCTCTGTGAAGATCAAACAAGCAGACTGTACCAGCCACCTTGCAGCATACCAGAGACGCTGAAAAGAGACATTTTACAGCAACAACACTTGTATAAGGTAATTTAAGTTCAGTGTACACATACTGCATGTTGGGAAAGTAATGACAGGCCTGAGTGAAACATGCATTCATCAGACAGCTGAAGTGTCTGATTTAATAGCCTGATAATTCCACACACAAACACCATCTTGACTATCTCCTCCATCTTATCTGCATTCACTGCTTGTATATTTAATGGTGTTTGCATAACTTCTTCTTGTCTCAGTTTGATCCGATCCCCTGTCAGTGTGAATCAACAGGGGACAGGTTTCTAGTGGACGACTGAACCAATGAAAGTGTGAAACGTGTGATTGACTGGCAGAGTAATACCAGTGCTGTCACTCACTTGTTTCAAGTTGCTGTATCCTCCATTCTAGTCATCCGGCAGCAATGATGGTGACTTCGGCTCATTCTGCTTGACAGATATAGCTGAAGTGAGGCACACTGAGAAAACACAGCCTCGCTGTCTCGTGACAGCGTGTCTACACTGATGTGAAGGTCTGCTGGTAAAATAAGATGAGGCCATCACTGTCACAGGATCCTGAATGTCTGACCGGACCGGAGTCATCAGAGGAAAGTCAGAGCTTCCACACAGCAGTCTGCTGTGTGGAAGCTTTCAAACAGCCCACAGCCTCCATTCACTCGAATGTGTAACTGACTCTGACATGATAACACTGCACAATGCCACAGCATGGAGACAACATGCCGAATAACAGAGAGATGTGTCACTACTAACATTTAACAAGGACTCTGCTCCATTTAAGTGGCCCAATATAGCAGACAGAGAGCCAGCATCCAATCTACCTGCAACTGGGAAACTCTGATATGTATCGTGTCTGTCATATGGATTGACTATGTTGTAATGTTATTATGTTGTGTTATTCGATACAATGACATTTATTGAGCACGGCAGAGGGATCCCTCCTCAGTTCTCCTCCTCCAGGTTTCTTCCTTTTCTTCCCGTTAAAGCGTCTAAAGACAGACGATGTCATGTGTTGGACAGATTGTAAAGACCTCCGAGGTAATGCTGTGATTTGTGATATTGGGTTATATAATTTAATTGAATTGTTTTGAACTTGATTTACCCTTTCGTAATGTGACTGATCTCTCTAAAAATGAATGGCATGAAATACCTTCAATGCATCTGCCTACGTGCATTGAGTGAGAAGTGAGAGCTGTGGTTTGGTGTTTCACTGAAAGCAGATGGAGGAGGAGGGAATAGTAAACTAAGAGATCAAGAGTTTCAAACAGAAGATGAGCAGGATCCTCTGGGGTGGAGAAAAAGGACAGTAGCTGATCTCTGTTAGTCAGCCGTGACACTTTATGCACAGTGCATCACACGGTCTTAACACCCACACATACACACCCAGAGAAAAGTTCCACTGGCTCTGAACAGACACATCTCTCTCTCCAATGTTCAACCTGAGGGTTTCTATATAAAATAGGACCATCCAGTAGAAAGTCTAGTCTGACAACACAAAGCCTCAGCTGTCAGCTACAACACAAGGCCAGCACTCAAGGTATCTGCTGGGTTCAGCTCTACGGGGAACCGGATCCTAACAAACCATTAAATAAGAAAAGAAACACAATGTCATCACACTCCAGCGAACACTGTGAGAAACACCTGAATCACAATCAAAGACTTTCCGTAGCTTTCTTGTTCCTTCTTTAAACTTTCAGCCGGTTTCTTTAAACACATGAAAGCTGACACTGAGACCCGAGCAGAGCTTCTCTTTCTGCTCGTTAGGAATCTCTTTGTGTGTTTGTATGGAGGAGAAGAAACGTATCAGTGAAAGGAAGTGAACTAAGTAGCCCTCTGGATACACTTTTCTTCTCCTCAGAAAAACAAAGAATAACGAACCCACTGAGGTATGAACGGTGCTGAAGATATCAGAGAATCTTTTGAAGGAGGTCATTGGCAGAGCTTACCTGTAAGAGAAGAGACAAACAGAAAGCATAGGTTCAGTTAATATGTACGTACTGTATCTTTAAATATATACATCAGCTGTCATATAAGTCGTCTTCACATAATCAAATACATATTAATATACTATTTGTTCTTCTTCTTAAACATGTCAATGTCTTCACCTCTGACAAACCGCTTCATTCATTCTCGGTCGGAATAGTCTAAAGCCATGCAGGATGTTTTAATCAGACTGACCTCTCATTAACACACAGAGACACGGATTTGAATGAGAACAAAAAGATCTTAACATATTCAATAATGTATAAAGGCTGCAGTGATCTGAGCTCAGGCTGCTCGTTGAGTCATTACAGAATGTGTTTCTGCCCGGTGCACACAGAGAAAATGACTCTTTATTCATTTCGCAGTTCAGACTCCAAATGTCCTTTTTCCTCTTTGAGGCAAAGGACACACAGTCAGACACCAAGAGACACCAGAGCCAGACAGAGACATTAGACTGATAGAGGCATTGTCATCAAAGAGTATTAGAGCCATATCTTTCATACCTTTCTCTACTGTGTGTGTGCAGGTTATTACAGCCAGACCTTAAATAGACTGAAGCACTTTAAACAGAATTCATTATATGATGAAGAGAGAAAGGAGAAGAAGGATTTACTCCAATGCTACAGTATATATCAAAAAATGGCCGCAGTGTGTTGGATGGGTTTCTTGATTATGTTGAAGTTTTGGGCGTATGCCCGTGTATACTACTGTATTCTTAAAGTTATGTTGATTATGCTGATTATGTTTAATTCTATATTTTTTGCACTTTGAGTTTACGTAATGAAATGTGCTGTTTAAATAAAACTGCCACTGGCAGTCTCACTGATCAAATCTGCATAATCACAGCATCCTGACCTTAAATATTGAATATTTGATTTACAGCAGGTCGAATATGACACAATAAGAAGTAATAGCTGATATTAAAAATCAGAGAGTCAAGGTGTCAAGACTCCCAAGGTGAAAGCTAAATGGATGACGAGAACTAAAAACAGAGGAGTTTTTTTCTCACTGACTTTAATTCGCCGTGTCAAGCAGCAGATTACTTAAAAAATGTCTTTGCTGGTCCACAACAGCCACCGCTACACTGTAAGTAACAAACACAGTTACACCTTTAGGATGAAAGAGGAACTGAAGGATGAGACATGACTGGGTCAAGAAGTGTGGAGCCATCATCACAGCCATCATGTCTTCTTGCTGGTAGCTGGGCTGCATCTCCCTCTGGGAGACACTGAGACCTGTCACCCTCACAACTAGAGAGGAGACTCGTCTCGTCCGGCAGAGACGGCAGACTACACACTTCTCTCACATGTCTCCTCTTCCAGCTGCTCTCACCTTCCTCCCTCACAGCCTCATCTGATCTCCATCTTCCTCATGTCTTCTCTCCCCGAGAGGAGAAACACTCATTTTAACACCATCACCTAATATCATTTCTCTTTCCACTCCTCGTATGGCATCTTTTTTTCTGAGATAAGAATTCCTCCAATCGATGATGGTTTATGTGTTCAACCCCCGACGTAGGAAGCCAGAAGGACGACAGTGATCACAGCACAGCCGAGGGTCGTCTGTAGGATTACTGAAAGAAAAAGCATCGCCTGTACATCTGTCCCACCAGCTCCTCCTTAGATCATCAGTCTCCTCTTGATCTCTCTCTCTCTTGTCCAGCTAGTGTCTCTCTCCTCTGGGACTGAGTCACATCCACAGTGACAGGTTGTCATTCTAAAGCTCCATCACTACTTGTGTCAGTCCCGTATCATCACCTTTGGGACACATTGTGCTCTTTGCTCCCCAATTGTTCCCATCCTGGCCTCTCCTGCTGTGACAGGCTGCTCATTATCGCTGGCTAGAAGCTGTTAATGCCAGTCGGTTGGTTCAAAAGTTGAAAAAAATAAAATAATCATCTTTCTACCAGCAAACTTTACTAACCTACTAACCTCACAGCTAGCATTGTGTGTGTAGCTGTGTAACATGATGTCATGATGTCACGGATGAACCGTGGGTGGTACTCACAGAGTGACACAACACTTCCTACTTGTGTTGGACCGAAAAGAGAGAAATACAGTCCGGCCAAACCTGCTTCTAAACCTGACTTGACGAAGATGAAATGTGCCATTTCAATCTCACACGTCCCGATAGAATGTGAGCAAAAAACATCAGCCTCCCGTAAAGTGACAGACAGAAAATCAGCATCCTTCATCCTTCAGTGCGTGTTGCTGAAACAATAAGATAATGAAGCCCTGAGGCTGCTGGGGACTGTAACTGAACCATGAACAACACCACGAGTTTAGTTTCTGTCACTGTTTGTTTGTATTAAAGTGGTTTCATCTCCTCCCGTCTCTCATCCCTCTGTTGGACGACGCCTGTCTCTCCCACAGTCCCTCTCCACCCTCAATCACTCCATCAGAGAGCTGACAGCTCTGATCAGGAGATGGTGTTTTTTTTCTTTCTTATTTCTCACTGGTTTTGGTATTTTCAGAAAATCACAAATGGAAACATTTTGTTCTCATCACTGGATTCTGTGTCTTGTAGCTTGAACTGAATGCAGTGCAGTGACTTGATGAAAGCACAGGAACATATTTCCATCACATAAAGTATCTATTCCTTCCAGAAATAACACGGAGACACACACACACACACACACACACACAGAAACTAAATGTTCTCGAAGGGAAAATAAGTGTTTTCATTGTTTTTCAAAATATGGTTTGATATCGAATAAGCCGAGCTGTTTCCCAGTTACCCAAAAACAATGATGCAAATTGCCTTTTATCCAATGTAAGCACACAAAAACAAAAAAAATAAAGAGCATGGTAATAATAAAACCAAACAGGACAGAAGTGAATCTAATGAGCTGCAGACACCCTGAAGACCTGCATCACTGGTCCTCATCAGTGTAAACCTCACACATACACGACTGACAATGGGACTTTTTTCACAGCAGACATATTGACTTGTCACAGTAGGAAAAGAAAATGTGTTACTAATAATGTTAACAATGGCTCTGTTCTGTTGTGAGCGAGTCAGAGAACAAAGCAGCTAAATTATCATTATTAATTACACCTGTGCTTCTCTCACATTACCTCTATGAATACTTCATTTCTGCTTATGTGTGGAACATAAAGACGTTATCATACTATTATTATTTGCTTCCCATTAGACAACTGGGATGGAAACAGAAGCTCTGTACCTCTCTCTGTCTGTCTCATCAACACATTCAACTTTACCAGAACACTAAGAAACAACACAATGATCCACAACTGTTCCAGTGAAATGATTCTCTAATCCACAGTACAAACACAGTGTGTGTGTGTGTGTGTGTGTGTGTGTGTGTGTGTGTGTGTGTGTGTGTGTGTGTGTGTGTGTGTGTGTGTGTGTGTGTGTGTGTGTGTGTGTGTGTGTGTGTGATGGTGTGTTTCTCTCTCCTGGCCTCCTGCCTGCTGCGTCTCTCTTAACCTCTCTGCTTCACATCCACTCCTGAAGCTTCTCCAAACACACACACACACAACACAGCCAGCATGACTCTTATCATCACAACAGCAGAGCCTGTTGTCCACATCTGTGGCTCAGCACCCGGCACATGATGCAGCGGCTGTGTTTCTGCTTCTTTTAGTGGAGCGTGCCACAGTACGATCCAACATGTAGGTGCATAAACAGTGAGCAGCACTCGTAAACTGACAGGAGAGAGGGAAGACTAAAGAACAGACAGACAGAGAGACAGCTTCTTTGGTTCTGAAAGCTCACTTTGACGGCTCTTATTTATTCTGAAAGCTCAGTTTTTTCACTTGCTTCTTTGTTGTTGTTGTTGTTGTTGTTGTTTCATCCTCCAGTGTATTACACTCAAGCCTCAACATGATGCTGTCAGCTTTGTCTATGGCAGCTATGGCTCAGAATACAGGAGTTATACAGCTGAGGCGTCGGGTCAGAAGTCGTGATCTGTACAGAATATTTAGAAACTGTAACGCTTCAGGACTTCTCACAAAGTCACCTGAGCCTTGCTGATCACTTAAAGAGCTGCAGTAGGATTCCATCGCAGTTCCACGTTAATCTGAATGTAAGAGAAGGAGCTGATGATTTATGAACTTCTGGCAGCCTTCTGCAGCTTCCTCTCTCTCTGAGATAATTATAGTATAATCACATTCACTGAAGCACAATAAAACAATTTAAGTAAAAACATTTCCCCAGAACAAATCGATGTTTAACAATCTTATGTGTCGGAGGAATCAATACATCATCACACCCTAGTAATGCAAACTCTATTATCTGCAGAGGCCTGGATACCCAATCTCTTTCTCTGAAGAGATATCACAGTTTGCATACATTGACCCAAACAACACTGAACAGACAAAAGCAATATGTAGCATAATATTTATGGTCAAGAAAAAAAAAAGACAAAATGGCAAAAACCCGATGTTTCAACTCAGACATGACCAAGAAGACAGACTGGATACAAACGGCTTCGTCACAAGGATTCCCAGCATCCTCCAAAAGAAGCCCATCACCCTGTCAGAGTGACTGACTGTAACAGCTCAATGTTCACTGGGAGAACCAGGAAAACAGCGCTCCACGCTGTGTTACAACTTCTTCTTCAACATGCCGTCCAATCCATATTTCATGAGGACGCCTCGGTCCTAAAGATAGAACAGCTTTAAATGGGAAGACATCAGGACAGCAGCGCCAGCATTTTACATTCCTAATAAATGTCACAACACTGATCCTCGCAGGAGGGAAGTGGGACTCTGAAGGAGCCTAAAATGAACCGTTTACTATTTAAGAGCAGCAGAGCCACTTAATCCTTTAATAATGCATAACGTACTTTACCGTATATATTAAAAGCCTCATTACCGCTTTAGCACAGCGTTAAAGATGAAGTGAGCATTTTGTAGTAAACAGTCGATGCACAGACACACACACACAAACAGTTTCATTAATATGTGATTCACAGTATGAAGGTTTATATCATCTGTCTAAGATATACTAAGACTTCAGAGGATCCAGCACTACACTAAAGTGTGTGTGTGTGTGTGTGTGTGTGTGTGTGTGTGTGTGTGTGTGTGTGTGTGTGTGTGTGTGTGTGAACTCTTAACTGTAGATGAACATGAAATAAATCAATAACTCACTTGCTCCTGTGTATTCTGTGACGCACGCCGCTGCGTTCCTACATCACACACAGATCACAGAGACGTGGACAGGAAGTAGACCAGCTGGTCTCAGCCCGGAGGACATCGTTGGTTTACTAAAACCCAGTAGATCATCGTGACAGAGCAGCCCGCTGTTCTCTGCTGTTCTTATTCTACAAAAGGAACATTACCCCTCCTTATGTAAATGCTGGACCCGTGGCTTACTGTAAGTGATACATTCGTTGTGCTCGTCTGGTTTCTTCATGTCAATATTTGCTGAATAAGTGATTCTTTGAGTAAGAGACACAAAAACACACCCGGCAGAGAGCAGCCGGGCCTCTCCATCATCGTGATTAATACACCACTTCACCATAACAACACCGTGACTCCTTCACTCCCCCCCTCTGAGCACGTCATTCAAATGATAAACCATTTAAAATGAAGCTCTGGTGTTTCAGGTGAGAGGTGGAGAGAACTGTAGCGGTCGTATATATATATTCACGTGCTTCATTTTAAAAGACATGCTTCAAACTGGACACATGGCTCTGCAGGAGAAAGCTCCTCAGCACTGTGCAGTCGCTCGTCTCCGGTCTGCTTTGAGTCCTCCTGCAGGTTTGAGGTTTACCTTTTTCAGCCTCATCACAGTCCTGTGATGTCCTTTCAACACAAACGTACAGTCGGACCAAACAGCGCGAGTTCAGCATTTAGAGGTTAAACAATATTTATTACTGTTTTCACAGTGACATTTAGTTTCCTGGGCAGTTCTCCCATTGGGATTATGAATTTCTATAACTGCAGGGATCAACAAATACCTACAACATCTTATTTCCTTTCTTTATCTTTTGTACTTTGAAGTGTCAGTTTTCTAACCTGACAGTTGGTAAATCTGTAAAACTATTTGATGAATGTCAGTTTATTCATGAAATCTACAATAAAATGTCAACACCGGTATCTCCTGGTAAACATGTGTATAAACGAACTGTATTTCAGCGCTGTGTTTGTTAGAGAGAACACGTGACTTGAAATGTTTTCCTCATTAAAACCTCTCAGCCAAACAGCAGCAGTGATGATGAATTAGCAAACAAAGCTGTTAGAGAGAGACATTGTGGAGGTGAACGGTGTGTTACTGTGGTGATAATGGTGCTGAGAGTCAGTGATTTGGACTGAGTCAACACTAAAACTGACAAATGACAAGCTGCAGGAACATTTAAAAGCAGCAGCATCTCTTTCCTGGTAGCTTTCAGACTTTATGCATCATTTCATTTTTCCAGCTGATGAACTATAATTGTGGACTTCACTTTTCCTGAATATAAACTAAATTGAATTTAGTTTCAGTTCACATCAGCTGAGGGCTCCAGAGGCCGGTGAGCTCTGTGTTGTTCTGTCAAGTTTAATGCTGAACAAAGGTCATATTGTACCCTCTCTCACACACACACACACACACACACACACACACACATGGCCGCACTCTCAGAGACAAGCAATTAGTGTGAAGGGAAACCAGTAACCTCACTACACTTCATGTGACTTTTCTGAAGTGCCAGTATTACTATTCATACTCAGGAAGTGACATCATACTGCAAATATGTTATTATACACACATCAGGCTACTAAACCCACATATCATGATATCAGTTATTGAACATAGATTTTAATACAATATATAAAAAGTAAAAATAGAATGAAGTAACGAGAGAGAGACAAAGGAGAGAGCCTCCTTCCACTGAGCTCCCTCTCATCTCAGACTGCATGTTAGAACTCTGAGCTGCATAATGCATGCTGACATGTTGACAGTTTAATACAGTTAAAAGGTTTCTGTTATGGAGCTTCAGATCCAAAACTGTACACTGTCCTGGTCAGACATCTATCAGAGCTACAAGACAGAGAGAGTCACACAGAGAGAGAGAGAGAGAGAGAGAGAGAGAGAGAGGAGGAAATGTGTCTGTTGAGCTCATACTGATGCAGCACAGACACACTGGACTGAGGACGAGTCAGTGACTGTAATGTACTATAAAGTATTCATCTCTACAACACACGTACACACTGGTGGTGAATAGTAATGACCAAGGGCAAGGGGGGGGGGGGGGGTAATGTGATTAAAACTATGTTTAGTTTATGTCGGTGACTTCATCTCTGGTATAAATAGAATGACATCATAGATCTTGTGTAATGCTATGTATTGCTGCTGTGATGTGAATATTCAATGTGATTCCACAGCCTCCTCATTGATATTCACACTGCTTCATTCCATGAATCAAGAAACAAGACTCAAACATTGAAGTGTCATCCTCATTGTTCTGAGGACAAAAGGATGAATAGATCTATATGAAAGATATGAAAGATATATCATATATAGAAATATATAACTGCAGCTGTTCTCTGGAGGATTCTCCTGTTGAGTCTCTGCACACGTGTTGGATGAATCATTGTCCTTCTGCTGACCAAGTCAACCATGTCTTACACTAACCTGTATCCTCTCCATCTGTCTCAGTCACTCTACTGACATAGAACAAACATAGAACACTTGGTAGACTATCATGTTACACTCTATGCTGGCTAAGTTGACTTGTGTGCTGAAAATGAAATGAGCATGTTTAGATTAGTCATCGTTAAAGTCTACCTCATTAGTCCCTGCAGCTCTTTTAGAAAAATGTCATTCTGATGATTGACTCAACATGACTGTGTGCTTGTTTTATAGAAACAATCTCATTACAGCGTGGATGATGACAATATTTAGCTATAGAGTCCCAGCAATAAAACCTCTTGTTTAATGTCACCACTGATGTCACTATGCAGTGTGGCTATTACCTCCTGTCAACTCCACTTTACAAACAAGGGTAAACACAAGACTTCCTTCATTAAAGACACATGATACAAGCTCTTTCTCTTTGTGTGCCTCCCTCTCAGGGATTGTCCCTTTCAGATTTTCTCTGAGGTTTTTATCATCATGAAAGTGATTCCCGTTACATTTTATCTCCGTCCTCTACATGCATCCTGCACACTGGCTGATGCAGCTGTTAATCTGCCTTGTAACCTCCCAGATCTCCCAGCAGGAGGTTATCATGCAGCACACTGAGTCACTGATCACAGTCACACCAGCAGATCTGCCCTGCTGACAGCAGGCAGAGCTAGGAGCTACTAATGATTACCATTTACAGTGAGAGAGGTTCATCTGATGAGGAAGGATAGCACGTCTTCACACACACACACACACACACACACACACACACACACACACACTCACTCCGATATTCAGCTGCTCAGCATGATGCTGATTAGGAATAAACAGCTGCTGGACCTCATGTTACTGACACACACACAGGAAGACAGACAGTGGAGCATCATCACATCATCATAGTCCAACGAGATTCGTTTAAAATGATTGTGTTCCGGTTAATGAGAAGTAACACAGCTAAAACAATGTGAGCAGAACAATGCTCACAGACCTGGAAGAGTGTTAGAAACAAAAGGAGAACAGGGTCTTCTGGGGTAAAGAGTCGGCCAGAAGCTGGTCAGTGTTAGTGAACACATTGTACAACACACTCTGCTACAACAGACATTAAACTAAAAGAAAACATTAAAAAGGTCTTTTACATCGTATTGCCACTCGCTGTGCACAAACATGAAGCTTTCTTCAAAGTCCAACCTGTGGATGATTAAAGATACCTTACACAAGATACATGCATAACCAAAGTGCACATGTGGTCCAGGCCTTTCATGTGAGGCTGCAGAAGCAGCTGCACCTCTAGAAAGGGAAGCAGAACGTGACTGTACCTCAAAAACACTGTTCATTGTAACCTGATACACACACACACACACACACACACTACTGGTCCTTTCTCTCACACACACACACACACACACACACACACACACACACAGCTGGCCTCATTCATCATCATGTGGCTCACAGCCCGGCTCATATCTGAGGAGCTGCTGATTATAAAGGACCATCAAACCTGAAGAGATGGAGCCAAGCGGAGCAGCGTTTCACACTGCAGTGGATACACAAGAGGCTGATGGCCAGACCTCTCTCTCTCTCTCTCTCTCTCTCTCTCTCTCTCTCTCTCTCTCTCTCTCTGTGTTTGCTGCTGCTTCTCCTGCAGAGCAACAGACACTCTGTGGCGGCCCAGACTTTACATGGAAATGTTACATCTGTGCCATGATAGCTGGTTTGGGAGCATTTTAACAAACACTGCAGCACAGCCTGAGTCTTCAGAGCCTTCTTTAAATACGTGCCTGAGTTTAAACATAACAGCTTCCCTCCTACGAGCCGATCATCTCTTTGAATTAGTCAAACCATATTTGGTCTCTGGAGGATTTCAATGAGTGGGTGTAATGGACGACAGTGTCTGAATGTTATCCAGTCACATTACCAATTCTAATTATTCTAATTATTCAGTGTTTGTGCCTTTCCCCATGATAACACTATCTACCAAACCGCTCTCTTTATGACAGGAATTATGCATACTGTATTATTGTACAAAAAGTGCAAGGCTTGCAGAACAGGAACAACTGGCAGGCAGAGACCTTCAAGGAATCGGCAGGAGAATAAAAGTAAGAATAAATGAATTCGTGAGGCACAATAAACCAAAACCCTGAGCAAACACTTTCTCTACAGCAACTTTTATTGGTTTCTGTCACTGTGGCAACATCAGTGTTTATTATGATCTATGCCAAAGTGTTATATTTCACTTTAATGAAATGCATGAAAGTGGAGTATGGGTGTTATTGGAACTTTTATTATTCAGACAAAGACCAATTACACAAACCATCTGACCAGTTGCTGTGGAAACTGGTTCTGCCATAAAACATTTTTTTTTTAGAATTAGTTAAATAAAATGTCTCTGTCCTTCAACTGCTTTAATTAGAAGGCTCTTCCTCTCATTACTCCCTCCTCCTCACAGCGTCTCTCTCCATCTCTGTGTGTCTCTTATCGTCCATATAAATCCATCTCAAACTCTACTCTGTTTGCCAAAAAGATGAGGGACGATGGGGAAAGTAGATTCAGCACTTTACATATATGCTTGAGTGAGACCAGAGATGATATGATGAGTATCTAAGATGAGAAATGTTGCTGTTGTACCTGGTGCTCTACTGCAAGACACTAATGCTTTGAGAATGTGAAACAACACACAAGAACATCAGCTGCTTTTCGTCTATTTGCCAAATATGTTTATTTTCCCCGAAAACAGAAATGCAGCATGACATCGTGTCATTATTAAAAGTGGAGTCAGTGAATCAGTCCATTTACCAGCGTTACCTCCTGGAAGGCTCAGAGAGGAAAATGAAGTTGTGACTGAGAGGAATACACTCGTGTATATAAACACAAACTGCTTGATGTCCTGATTCAGATGAATCTGCGCTCTGTAGAAATCAGTCTGTTGCTGTCCAAGTCTCTCAGTGGGAGAGAAGGAGGTAACACATACATAAATCAGCTCCTACCAGAAAACAATGATTTGATGGAAGCTGTCACGTAGCCTCAAACTTCGACAAACCTCAGACCTCAATCAGAGGTGATGTCAGTCAGAAGATCAGTATTTCACTAATAGCTGTCTGGTCTGCATGTTGTACTTGCAGGCAGGAAGCCAGAGGGCTATCAGAGCATGTAGCAACATGGATGACAGTAATCACAGGACAGTAAAGGGTTAACTGTAAAAAATCACTGCAACGTGCTGAATAAAACATCAGCTGCACCAGCTAGTCTTGCCAGTCTCTCTCCTGTGGGACTCAGTCAGACCCACAGTAACAAGTTGTCATGTTGAACCTCCATCGCTGACCGTGTCAGTCTTGTGTTTTACCTTTGGGACAGATTGTGGCTCTTTGCTCCCTCACTCTTCCCATCCTGGCCTCTCCTGCTGTGACAGGCTGCTCCTTGTCCTTTGCCATGACTAGAGGCTGTTAATGCCAGTAGGTTGGTTCACTGGTGGGAATCTTCATGTCAGCCAGCTGAGTAACCTCTGGTAAATGTGTATCTGTGTAGGTGTGAAGCCTTGGCAGTGGATTGTGTTGTGTTTCTCTCTCCTGGCCTCCTCTCTGACCCTCTTTGTGGGTCACATCCACTGCTGGAGATTCTCCTGACTCCTGACAGCATGGCACATGACATTAACACAGCATGAGAGTGAACCTTGAGTCAGTGTGTCTACTGACCTGTCACTGTTTCATTGTGTGTCAACTGTGGCATCACACGGGGGGCCAGGTGGTAGATGGGTGCTACTTCCCCTTTAAGGATCAGCAGCCACACTACAAGATGACCGCCGAGGCAACAACTACGGCTCCCAGAAGGCCTCGCCGCTCACCCAGGTGTGGGCGGTTAGGCCACCTGATTGAGGCCGGACTTAAGAGAGCTGAGTGGCCGAATCAGAATAAAACGTGATCTTATTCTGAGAACCTTTTGATTTTGTCGTTTAGGGTTCATATGTTTCATCTCCTCCCACCTTCCATTTCTCTGTTGATCATGTATACGTCTTCCTCCCACAATCCTTTGCTCAGCCTTAGATAACCAGCAGCTCTGCTCTGATGATGCTGCACTCAACTCATTTCCAGTGGATATCGATCGCTGCATTTAATCAAATGGCTGGAAGCTGATGGCGTTTTTTTTGGGCCTTATGGGCGGTCACAGTGCACTGCCTTAGATAAGCATCGAGTAGAGAAGATAAGTGAGCATGGCCAGCCCTCTGACATTATCTCTGGTAGGGTGCTCCATTTGAAGGCCGTCCTAACGGAGATAACGTCCAGAAGAGGTGACAAATGTAGATTCACACGGATGTCACAATGCTGCCCAAAAACTCAACTGGACTGGACCCAAAACCAGAAGAGGAAACTGAGTTTCCAGGCCGGTTAATGTCCACTGTTAAACTCCCAATCGATCAGACATGTTCTCTTCCAGTGTTGTTGTGAGGGAGGTTTCCTACTTTCATCTATTTCATGATGAGGACTGAAGTTAAACATCATAGACGGTGCAGGTGACGTGACTTTGTCATGAGCAATGTTCACATCTACTCTAAAGTATAACTTCGCTGAACCAGTTCAGTCTTTAAAACTGCTGAGTGGAACATTTAAAGCTTCTCATCAGCTTCCTGATTAGCTGCTGTAGAAATCAATTGGTGGTTTAGAAACATATTGATTTACACAAGTAGCTAGAGGTAAGCATAAATATAGATAAGGATAGTGTAGGAGTCTTTAGGCCTCTGCTGGTTTACCACCGAGTCTTCTAAAGACGTTTGATGATCTCAGTGATGAACTCACATGCACACACACTCACAGCACTGTAACATGAGACAGCTGCAGTAAGAAATGGTGAAGTCTGACAAATAGTCCCACAGATTCCTCACAGTGTAATCTGATGTCCTCTGTAGTTAGCATCCATAGGTCGTGGTTCAGCACCACGGACATCTTCTTACACGAGGCAGAGAAAAGCAACAAGTCCACACGGCTGAAGGAGGATTGTTCGGCTATTATGACATTTATTATATAGTCATTAAATATGTTTGCCAGTTGATTAAGTGTTGACAGAATAATCAATAAATCAACTAATAGTATCCATACATGATGATTTATGGATGCTGAGACGGTGACAGAGACGGAGCCAATGTTATTACATTCAACCAAAATTCAGCTAATGTGAGTCGGCTGAGTAACGACACGCACTGTAAACAAAAGCAGCCTTCTCAGCCACAAGACCTCTAACGGGTCACCTGTTGTCTTCTTGTATGTGTTGGTGCCCCCCCCCCCCCCCCCAGTCCAAAGGAAGTCCATTAAAGGTTCTGTTTGAGTCCAACAAAGTGTTTTCAATGGAGATGCTCTTCGTTGCTCGTCTTGCTAAAAGCACCATTGATAAAGATCCATTTTATCCCTCGTTGACTGAACTACCAGCTGATCCTCCACTTCTTCACTACGTTCTGCAGTAATGCGTTGCTACTAAAAAGGTGGACCATGGTCCTTGCTATATTAAATAAGTACACCGAAAGTATGTTTTATCTCGGCCCAGAAAGAGTCCCGCTTGCAAAACGTGCCCCATTACATGATGCATTGCTGATGGTGTGGCACAAAGGAGAGGTGAGCAGGGAAGACTTCACATAGAAATAGAGATATTTAAAGTTGCACACTGTGTACTCTGCCTTCAACACCATATAATACTACTTCAAGGTCAAAGTGGAGGAACCACTTACACACTTACACAACGTTGATTATATACAACTGTGGGTGCTCTGTGTGATGATGAGTCTCTTTGGTGAATTACCATATAAATAACTGCCGCTGCTTATCAGGGCTCATTTTAAAAAAAGCCTGTGGTGAGAATGAGAGCGATAAGGTGACAAAGAGAGTATACCTGCTCTTGTTAGAGGGAGGCATTGAAATATATTTCTCTCCATCTGTTTGACTCCACTTCCTCACAAACTTAGAGTATCTGAATAGACATTTAGAGAGTGAATAGTGTCCTCTGATGTAGGATGTTGGCCATGGAGGTTGTGCAATATGTTGCCTTTGTGAAAAAAGGATATATGTGTATCTGCAAACTGCAAGGTACATGGAAGCTATGTGTTGTATGATTTCATCTTCTGTGAACCAGAACACTTATTCGGCCTGAAGTCACGACTCCATCGTCATGTTAATGTGATTAATGTCAAGAAGTTCTCTCCACATGGAGACTTCTTACTGCAACAACAGCAACAGAACATCTCCCACTGACACCAACATGCACAAGTGCTTCACTAATGAGTTAATAAGAGGCTGTGTAGCATCCTCCCACATGAGCACACTCGCTGCTTCAGGTCTTTCTCATCAGGAGGTGTCGGCCTACAGCGGCGGTCCTGCCGCCGTCTCTCTCCACTGCTCTGTGAGATGGAACTGATCCAGTCACACTCAGTCTTCTCTCTTCACAGGTTTACAGCTACCACGAGTCTTTTATTGGTTCTCGTCAGCCTCCACATCTCGCTCTGATCTGATGCTGCTCGTTCACACAAACTCACAGATATCTGTGTGATGTTCCTCGGTGCTGAGGCTGGAACGTCTTCATCTCAACACGGGGATGAGACACGGTAACACCTGGTGGAGGAATGATGCCACACTCGTACAAATAATAAAATAATGGAGAGTTGTGTGGGGCCGTTGGTTCAGAAGGAGCCTAAATACCAGAGAGACGATGAAATAGGTGGTCTGTCAAAATGTTACGACACTTATAATCCTTTATTAGTCCCGCAGTGGGGGAATTCACAAGACGCAACTGATTTTAACAGGGACAATATTACAAACTGGATTTTAAGTCAACACTTCACATGAATGTCAGAATATTGATACAACATGGCCATGAGTAAATATAAAGAAATGCCTACCAAGTGTTTTCCTCATACATTATAAAATATATCATTACATGTAAAATATGTTCCAATAAATAAATGGAGGCTCACGTTGGTGAATATAATTTGGTTTATACCACCCAGTGGAGTGGATCATTGGGGCTCCCAGCCAGCTGACACATCTTCCTCCAGCACTGACTCAAGGTGATTTATGTGTGAAGAGATTCCATATTCCGCGTAATCTTCTTTGCTCTCTGAATATGTTTTTTGAAGTGTCTTGCAGAGCTTTTCGATCTATGAAATGTGCCTTCAGTATATAAAAAGAGATTCATTTGGTTTGCTTGAATTTCCAAACAGAGATGAGAGATTCATCCCTTTGGATGAAAAGGGATTGAGCAGAGGAGAGAGGATGAAGAGAGGAGAGAGGAGGAGGAGGAGTTTCCTTCATCCTGTGGCAGCGGATGATGTCACGCACCTGAAGCAACGCATCGTTACAGACGTTTGTCACTTCCAGAGCACTGGTGAAATAACAAACCTCTTCCTGTGAGACGCAGACTGAATGAACTGACTTCAGGTCTGATTCTGCTCCTCTCACAGGAGAGCCTGATGACATCCGTCTGCGTTCCCTGAAATGTAATCCAAGCTGTAACAGCGAAGCAGCTGATCAGTAGTTTCGGAGGAATTCATCACTTAAAGAGCTTGTTCTCAGCTCAGTCTGTTCCATCGATCAAATTAGATCCTATTGTCAACACAGGGAACGCTCTTCAGAAAGCTCCTTCGAAATATATGAAGTGATACAAATTCTAAAATGAAAATAGATGAGACTAAATGTATTTACTTGTTGTCCTTCTTCGTGTCAAATAGAACAGTCTCCAGGTGTCACTGAAGAGAAGCTAGTGTCAGTGAGAATCTTTCCTTTCTGCACAGTAGCACTCTGATCCCAGAGGAATCAGCTCATCGGCTCTTGACATCCTGGATTCTTTCTTTCTTTCTTCTTCCCTCCCTCCATCACACTGATGTCTTTCAGTTGCTGTCCACAGCTGTAGCAGAGATCATTTGAAGCTTTTATTTTCAGTTTCTAAAATGTTTTGAGATCGTCAGTGTCAGTGGCGGCTGGTGGAAAATGTTCTTGGTAGGGCTGTGCCACATCCAATCAATTTCAGCAAACATCCCAGAATGATTTAATGCAAACAAATTAAGGTATCAAACGCGCATTACTACTTTGCAGTTAAATATTTAACATTTATTCCAACACGAAAAAAAGCAGTAAATAACACTTTCACAAACACGTCAGGACATCTTATTTTAGTCACCCTCACAGGGAATTCAGTATAATATAATATATATAACATATAATAATATTCTGTATAATATAATAATATATATATATATCATATAATATTCTGCATAATATAATAATATATATATCATATAATATTCTGTATAATATAATAATATATATATCATATAATATTCTGTATAATATAATAATATATATGTCATATTCTGTCCCCGTTGTTTTAAAAAGATAAATAAGTTATTATCATGACGTCATCCAGCTAGTCAAACCTGTCTGGTGTACAGCTAGTAGAGAAGCTTCATGTACTGCTTCTCTTTCCTGCTAGTCTGCTGTCTGATTGTGAGGTCAGGCTGATCTGGGATCAGCTCTTTCAGTAGTTTCTCCTCTCAGTTCTCCTCTCAAACGGGTCTTGGAGGAGTAGTGCTCGCGCTGGCGCTCTCCTGTAGAGACTTCTCCTGACGAGAACGCGCAGCTTGGGGCAGGAAAAAAACTGCCCCAAGCTGAATCTATTTGAGGACGCTGATTGGCTGAATTGTATGTCACTCATTTATATCTTTACTCAGCATTGGCTAAACTGCTTTATAGACCCGCCTCTTTGGGGCAGTTTTTCCAGCGCCCCAGCCAGCTGAGACGTGCACACACAGAGAGGAAGAGCAGACAGGCAGAGCGGACAAGCAGGAAAAGCATATATTTACCGCAGATATCATATTTTACACATATTACTGGGTGATTCCATGTTTCAAAAACACAAATATTGACAATTTGTATAGTTTATTTTTATTTTAAATTTTATTTTTATTTATATTTTTATTTTTATTTTTATTTTTATTTTTTGTAGCTCTAGGGGGGGCGGCGCCCTAGCGCCCTCTATGGACCAGCCGCCACTGGTCAGTGTTATTCTTCACACTTTTGTATTGAAATGATAAACTGTGACTTCAGAAATAATAAACGCTGCCAGTAAAAGTGCTTCCAGCCAATGTGTGTGTGTGTGTGTGTGTGGGTGCACATGTGTGTACTTACTGAACATTAACTGTGTATATGTACTGAGGGTATCGTGGGAGATAATTGATGCTGCTGCTGTCCAAAAAGCCATTAAACCTTTTAACGGTTGATTTGACGATGGCACTTTAATAACGTCAGATCAAAGAGTGGATGTTGAGAGATTGTAATAAAGTGTTTAGTGAAAACATCCAAAGCACTTCCCTGTAGTCATTACACAACACATCTCTCCTGTTGGGCTCCTGTCCTCCTACACAATGAATCTCTATGTGATTATTTCAAAGGCCATGAAGTAGTGATGGATCAAAGTCTTACATAACACCGTTTTACCTGTAATCCCTGTTGCATAGAGGAGAACCTAATTCCCACAGACGACCACGCACTGATTCAAACACACACACAACAAGCAGCTACTGTCAGATCCCTGAACACATCGACTCTTTACAGATGTTCGACACATCACCAGTGTGGAGTATAACAATCCCCATCATGGTGCTGATTACAAAGCCAGGAGAACCAGCTATAGGGACATGAAGCAGGAGAGAAACCTCACATCGACATCCACTGCCAGAAGAATCAGTAAAACCAGCAGAGCCCTCAACCCTCTTCCTGATTGGACTGCATTTACAGTAGCTTTGATGGTGGCTGGTGCAAAAAAAAAACACATCCTAAACTAGAGGGAACATTTTCTGTAGCGTGGGGGAAGAAGAAGAAAATAACGTGATTATCTTGTTGCCTCCATGGTGTGTGATCGCCTCAGGAAAGTCAGCCTGTGTGTCAGTGATGGAAATGTGTGTTTGGATGAAGAGTGGAGAGGAAACATAGTTCCCATAAAACATTGACTTTCAGTGCAAGACATCAAAAAACCAACATTGTTGCCAGTGAACAAACTTTGGCGTAACAAAAATAAAACTAAATGAAAAGCACAAATAGTTATTCTTTGTGTGTTGAGATCCTGCTGTGTCAAATATGCTTTAAATTAGTTGGATTTGACACATTATTCAATCTGCTGGCAGAGACAGAAAACAAGAGTATGCACCGAGAAGATTGTGAAGAACAGATGGTAAATATGTAATATAAAAAGACAGGGGGCATCAAACACAGTGAATCACATGAGGATCCTGTTAGTCTATTAGTCTTTATAATTGGAGATGATAATCTCTGGAACAGGACAGGTGGTGTTTAATCATAAAGCACAACATCCACATATAACTTATGTATACAGTAGGTCTAAGAAAACAGCCGTGCCTCACCAAGATCGTTATGGTGTCAAAGGCCCTGAGATGTTGAGGTTGAATCCTGACAGCTAGAAGATGTCAGACTCACTGAAGCACAACCTTTACAGCGCTTCAGCTGTTTAAAGCTGCAGCCAGAGAAAGGAAGACAAGGACACTTTGATCCTCCACCTTTTGGAAGTGAAAACTAAAAGCTGTCATTAATATCACTTTGCTCCTCATCTCAGAGGACCTTAGTGGTTAAAACACATGCTGAATCTGATCTCTGACACACTGATGCTGCTTTACTTTCTCTGCATGTTGTTGGTTGGTGTGTGTGTGTGTGTGTGTACAAACACACCAGCCTGCCAGGGTCTAGGCTATAAAATATGCAACAAGGAGAGAAACAGAGTCAAAAGGTCTCCGTCCGACTGGTTTATTCCTAGAGAACTGGAGGTAGTCCTCTTTCCAAAGAGCTCACAGTAGCTGCAGTGTTACAAACGTGTGCGTGGATGAGCTGCTGAGCTGTGGAAGATGGAGACGACTGAAACAGCTAGAGGGAGGAAGCAGAAGCAGCTGCTGAATCTCTGATGTGACGAGGCTCTGAGTGACAGAATCTACAGCAACCATCCTCTCATCCTCTCTGATGGATCTCCCAGTAATGAGACTTCAGCTGCCCGTGTTATTTATATGACAACAGTCATATTAGATAACTGGGGTGATTTAATGGAAACCTTCGGGTTTATATTCTTTGGGGGGGAGTTACCGGTTCATTTGCAGACAGTGGGCAGCAATTTGTGTTTGAAAAAAATAGAAAGTATTACCGAGTCAAACATCAAAAAGTATCTGCTCTGAGAAGAAATGTTCCAGTGCCACCTTAAAATTCAGGACAGGCAGCAAACTCTACATGAGCTGAATAAAAAAGAGACGCGTGGGTGAGGAAAGAAGACCGAAACAGAATAAAGAGTTACTACTGTAAGTAATAGTGAAGGGAGACTCTGGTGAGACAATTTCACACCATTTGATCTGTGACAAAACAATAGCGGTGTCACGGTTAATTTCACAAAGATGCATTCAAGTCATTGTCTTTGATCCATTATTCATATTCAGGACTGGGAAGTGAAACACAGCCTATGTTTGGCACAAGACAGTGAAACACACAGATTTAATGTATAGAACGCAGAACAATAGAAGAAAGCTAGAGAGCAACACTTACTGCTGCTATCTCATTACAACGATAAAAGAAAGATACACAGTACGTGTACCTAATTTAAACACATTTCATCTCAATCATCACAGTTTTCTTTCTTCCTACATTCTCTCTCTTTCCATCCTTTTCCCTTCATACTGTCTCCCTCCCTCTCTCTCTCTCTCTCTCTCTCTCTCTCTCTCACCTCCTTCCCATCTGGCACTTCACACCATCCAGGCTGCCTGCCAGCATCAGAACAGTGTTAAAGTGAATCCAATATGCTTGGTCAGGCTGTACATTGTTCTAGGTAGTGTGTTCCTGTGGGAGAGGGAAGAAGCTAATTGTTTCGACGCTCAGCTCCCTGAGACGGGCCAAATCAGCTCCATCAGTACAGGCATGCTGGACTGAAAAGAGATGTGAGGCCAGATGATGTAAATGGAAAGAGATTCAGTCTAGACTCAATACGACTGGTGGACTAAAAGTAAATTGTATCAGTAAATCAATTGATTTTCTAGTTTTCCAAAGACAATGGGGTCATTAGCACTGTTTCATATCAAAGCCACATCAGAGTCACTCTGGTGGTTTTGGTAATCATTGTTGGTCTTTTGCTTTACTGAAAAGAGATGGTCTAATGCTGGCTGACAAGATGTTTGCTGTTGGTCACCAGCATTTACTCGCAAAAACCAGCCATTGAACATCAGCCTGGTGCAGAGGGCATGGCCAGGTGAGGATTGGGACTATGGCCAACTTTGGCGAGGTATTCCTCAGCATCATTAAGCAGACCAGCAGCAAGTGACTATAAAGTAGCAGCATGAAGTAGACCAGAGGTCTTCAACAGGGGGTCCGCGGAGGTACTACAGGGGGTTTATTTATTTTTTTCCAAACATGAATCTGTCCATTATTTGAATAGTTCAGTATCGTATGCAAGATAACAGGTATGTTTATGCATGGCAGTGGCACTAATAGGCCATCACTCGTTTCAGTTTCCACATTTATGTTGTTGAAGGATCGTAGAAAATATGAAAGCATAAAAGCATAACCATCATTTTTTATAACTGTCACAAAGATATATTATGTTTGCTTTTTATAACCAGTTACATTCTGTTGCTAACTCTGGTACAAGATGCCTCCTGTATGTGTGACGCATGTGATTATGGGAGGTACTAGAATCAGAGTAGTATAAAACAAACAGAAGGGTTCTTGTCTTTTGAGCTTTTTTCCCCCATCTTTAGAGACGGGACAGACTTCTTTCTTAAAAAGTAGACACCCCGGTTTAAAGGGAGATATTTAGCATTCATTTTTGGTAACATTGAGACTGTCTCATTGAATATAAATTGTTGTATGTAATTGCTTTGAAAAACCTTTAATAAAACCACATACCATTATAAGTGACTGGATCCAGAGACTCTGGTCTTTTAGAACCGTTTGACCCTCTTCCCTGTCCCTCACCCGTGTGATACAGAGGTGACGACCAACTCTACCAGAGGAGCTTAAAGGTGAGTACCCTGGGTGAAGACTTGGCAGTGTTAGTCATATATGGTGAGAACTTTCATAATAGGCAATAGTAAAGTATAGACGATCTACATAACTATTCATACTGGGTGTTAGGTTTACATCCTACTGAGAGCGCCTAGGGCGTAGCCGTACAAGACTCTCAGAAAGACAATTAATTCCGAAAATCCTAACGATTCAGCTACGGGGTGAGATAAAAGACCTATGGCATTGTTCTGATACCCCCGTGAGGAGACTAACTCACCCGGGAAGAACAACCCTAAGGAGTAACCACCGTGTTAGGTGAATAGCTTAGTATTGAATGCACAATAAAGAGGTATGTTTATACATGGCATATAGGCCCAGTTTAATATAAAACACAATGTTATACAATATATATAACCGGGGGTCCCTGCTCCATCTCTCTGTCAGTTTGGGGGTCCTTGGCCTGAAAGACCCCTGAAGTAGACAAGAAGCCAGTTTCCTAAAGAGCCAACAGGGTCCACAGCTCTCTTCTTCACCTGGTGAGAGGATGCTGCTGGATCCTACAAAATGCAACACAATATTGTCTGGCTGTGCTCATCATAGATTTGCTGTTACCACTTGGAGAGTGCTTCAATTTATTCATAATAAGTCAGGGTCGCTCTGCAAAAACAAAGGCAGACTTCATCATCAGTCACCATGCAGATGAAGGCCTCTGTGCCTCAGTGCCACTCCTCCAGCACTTACACATATTAAGTTTGCAAATGCACCCGCGGTATTTATTTATTTATTTATTTCCCACACAGCTCAGTTTAACATGTCAGGCACGCACAAAACAATGATACAATATCCGAGATGCGCAACAGACAGAGCTGAACGAGCCAGGCATTATTAGCCTGAGCCTGGTGAACCACCGCGGGCACCAAACATGCAATCAACACTGTCCCAAAACAATCCACAAAGACTGCAAACTGCGCCAAACCACACTGTAATCTATATTAAAATCGAAAAAAAGAAATGAATGAAACAGCAGATGCTTGCCTTGAAATCCGAAGAGGAGAGCGACGCAGGGGATCCAAACGCTGTATATCCAGAAGTAGTGCATGGCGTCCTTTAATCAGGTCCTATACGCTCCTCCGCACGAACTTGGTCTCCTGACGAGGGTCGGTGTCCACACACAGGTAGCGACGGTAGAGAGCTATCCTCCGGATATGGAGCCTCAAAGTGGCACAGCGTGGGAGCAGCAGCCGAAGTGAAGTGCTGGAGAGCCAAAAACACTGGACTCTCTCACTCTGCGGGCTGTGCGCTCATTGTTTGGCCTGCCCTGCCATCTAGCGTTGGTGGAGAAACGGAGACTGTGTGTGTGCAGAGGCAGAACTCAAGCTGCCGTTCAACATTATTAGCTGAGCTCAATGGGCCACTACACACACATTATAGCCGACCGTGGTCTCGCTCGGGGCTTTGAGGAGCGTGTCTTGAATAAATCAAGGTTAATTGAGGTTGCCATGGAGATATCTGTCAGGGAGCCTATGCTGACTAACATTGTTAATGTGTTGCATAAAGTTGATAACAAAAGTCCCCCGGCAGGTCTGATAAATTACCATGAATAAAACACAGAATCTATTCATTAGCTTGGTTAATTTGATATGGGACAACCAGGCATGGTTACTTAATGTGTTTGGAACAAGGACATGCTGTCCATAGCATGATGACAGACATATTGAGGACATCATTCACACAATTAATCATTTACATTCGTATTTATTATGTATATAATCAAATATGTTTGCAAATCAAAGCATTTGTCTGAATATCTTTGTAATATGTTGCATAACCGAGTTCAGCAAGTCCTCCATAATGAAATATCCATTCATCGCAACCAAAAGATTTGTGACCCATGAATAATTAAAGTGGGCCCTTGTTGCTAAACCACTGTTTACGACTGTGTGGGGGACTTTGGTGGGTTGTCGGGCACCAAGACAGCTTTCTCTGCTTCTCTCTGATGATCTCTTGGGCTTTAATGCACCACAGAAGGCATCATGGTTACAGTCAGCAGCAAGCTGGAAACTATAAGTCGCAGCTCTGCCATTGAAAAGCGTCCATGCAGCACATATTTCATCACGACCAGCTGGACAGACATTGGTGGTCTCCTGCATCCAGGACAATGGTCCTGGTGCTCACTTGACCTGTCTCGTAATGTAGGTAAGAGGTCATTGACCCACAGATCTGGAAACTCTTTGTCTATATTATTTCATCCCAACGAACATTCTCATTGCAGAGCACATTGACAAATGCTAAGATACACTCAGTCTGGAAAATAAGGTAGTTGTGAAGTTTTGTTCAGGAACTGTATCTATTTTTTATTTATCTACATGTTTCTGTTATCTGTTATTTTGTCATTCGTTGATATTTTTATTTTTTATTTTGGATGACAACAGTTCAACAAGTCTGCACAGCATGAATACTCCAAAAGTTTTAATGAAAAATTCCAATTATTTGTTCCTGCAAGCTTGTCAGGCAGAAGAATGTGCCTTTGCTTTTAGATATAGGAATTAGATACGGACATATTCTTAACATTAATGACACACTGTTGGAACATCAGCTTGTATAATCATCTTCTGGGTGATGCAAAGCCTCCTGAATACCTTCAAGTCTTTACTTGAACCAATGCATGTCCAGTGATCTTCAGTTGCCATGTGATTACCCATGCAGATAATGGGCCCTGGAACAAAACACTGACACTCTTCGGGGCCATACAGTGTTGTTCAGGGGCTTTGATCTGCTTCTTCTACAGGCATCTGGATCAGAGTCTTTTCTGTGGACACAGTGATGGACACAACATATATATATTTGACAGTGACATTTTTTCTGATTTTCTTTGTTAAAGTCCTGAAATGTTTTCATCCTGGTTTAGCCATGTAAAGCTGTTTGTAAATTAGTTTTTAAAAGTGCTTTATGAATGAAGTTTAGTACTTAATGAGATGAGGATAGAATCGCTCATAGACTGTTCAGGGGAATGAGCCTTTTGCAACCATGCAATTTATGAAATATCACTGCCTCTGTGGAGTCTGGGGACACCTGTGTATCTTGGTTTGGTCTCAGATGCTGATCATCAGCAACTTTGTCAACTGTACACATACAGCATTTTTTGTTCAGGTTAATGAAGGAAAATGAGTATGAGTTCTGCTGACCTTGCTAAGAGACAGTCGTGGCCTCATGGACCCACTTGCGCTGCATTTTAACTCTGTCTGGATGCAAGATTTCCCTTCAGGATGACATGTCCTCACTTTCAATGACAGGGTGAGGACATGGAGATGGATGGATGGATTTGGTATTTCACAAATTTGGCAGGCTGTGTGTCAGTGTTTTGCCGTACGAGCTCTGCAAGCACAACACGCGTTTGTACATAACATTGATTTCATGTTTGTCAAAATCTGGACATTTGTTGTTGTGGGGGAGTCTTTTTCTTGAGCTTTTTAGGTCCCTTTATGGGAATGCATGTGGTTAAGAGATGTCAGAACACAGCAGTGAAATGTGTTTTACAAATGACAAACACTCAATAATTCAGAGAGCATAGGAGAACGGTACGACACTACTCCAAGAACACAGTGAATATGGCGCTAAACATTTGACATCAGTCAGTTTGTAAATGTTGGCGAGCCATGAATTATTCAGCACAGATAAGAGCTGTGTCACTATGAGTATAACCAGCTTTAATAGCAGCAACTGTTCTGCTTTGCAGATGTTTTGGTGAATGTTCAGGCATAAATGTTACGTTTTTTTGCATGAAGAATCTCTTGATTTGACATTTTTTTTACCCAGTGTCAGTATGCCCATTGTGCTAAAGTGGTCCTCATTTAGAACAATGGCAGCCCATCAAAATAGTACTTTACTCTCTCTGTAGTTAGGGACAGAGCACTCGTAGAACACAATCACAGAAGTCATCAATAGACACACTTCAAACACACTTCGCACTTTGCGGCAAACCGCAACAACAACAGATTAGGTGTATATATACATATAGATACACACATACATAAATAAACATCCATGTAAGTATATACTGTATGTATGTGTGTATGACTTCAAACAGAGCACTCAGAAGAAACAAAACAAAGCTCTGATGAAATAAATAAATCAATAAACATATGAGGGGATATGAGAATGATAACTCCCACTGACGGGTTAAGTCTTATTTCAGGTTGGAGTCAAACCTGCAACAACCACAGACCAGACAGATGACATCTCAAGAGTGTCTTTAGCATACCAACTGCATGTATTTATACATTATTAATGACGCTATGTTTCTGTGTGTGTGTGTGTGTGTGTGTGTGTGTGTGTGTGTGTGTGTGTGTGTGTGTGTCTGTATGTCCATGCTATCTTTGCAAATGTCGAGCACCTAAAGCACAGCAATAAAGAGAAAAAGGAACCGTCTTGTCTCCAAGCAGGGGTTATTTGGCAAACTATAATATGATCTCATCCAGACTGGATCCAAACTCTTGCTTTTAACATGCCTTCTTCATCCACAACACATATAAATCATTTGGAACCTCGTGGTAACCTCAAGAAATTGCAGAATAGAATTAATCATTTCGTGGTGTGAAATGACTTTTTTTTCGCAAACCTATTAGCGATTAAGAAAAGTGGTTATTGGACCGGTCTATTTAATTTCATGTTGGCCTACAAGTCAACGCATTCTGAGACATTGTACTGCTTTAGATGAAATTGCCTTATTTATTAAGGTTTCAGAGTTCAAAGAGGGCCCAAATACGGGACACCAGGCGGGCAAGGTTGAATGGAACGAAAGGCACACTTTGGTGTAACAAATCTGGTTCCAGAGAGCAACACTGAGGGGGGGCAGGCTGAATGAATCCAAGACAAGGGCAACAATACAAAACACAGGAACAAACACAGACGACGAGGGGAAAGCACACATATATATACACAAGGAGAGCGGGGTGATTAGACACAGTTGCATTCAGTCACCGTTGTAGAAAGGGTAATAGAACAAACACAGTGGTTTGCATGAGTATTTTGTGTAAACCTAAATAAAGGAAGTCATAATCGTTGGTGTTTTCCACAGAGGTGAACTCCATTGACATGTCTTTTTGCTGTTTAGTAAGGGTGGTGAAGCCGGTGTGTGAAGGCTCTGCCCGGGAGTGCATTACAATCCGTGGATACTGAACTGAGTTGAACCACAGTAATGGATTAATCTTGCTGCTCATTCACCACCAACGTCCTTGGAGAGTGAATAGAGAGCCACTACTGTGTGTACTGTTGTGTGTACCACATACCCGGTGCTTTAATATGTCTGTTTGAAACCAGTTCAGCACCACGGACAGAGACAGAGCAGTGGCACACAGCACAGAGCTGGGCTCTCGGCCGTAATGAATGCTGTACTCGTACATGTTTGCAGCCACTATCAGCAATTAATCTATGCCCTGATATATTCACTCATGCTCATATACAACAGCCTCCAGGACATGTCTTCATATTTAAAATGAAATGTGATTGTCAGGAGCTTTCTCATACAGTCCCCTTGCATTTCTTGTGGAATTTGATTATCTAAGAGTCCCAAATTCAACCGAGTAGATCACTGAGAGACCTGTTCAGCCATGTCGAACTCTTCATTTGGTCCACTATGACGAACTCATGTTGCACAGCAGAGCATTCCCTACAGAACTTTGTGGTAATAATTGTGATCATTTTTATCAAAATATTAAAATCACAATTTTGAAAAAGGTTGTTAATAGTGATGAACTTCCCCAACAGTATAATTTGCCTTGAAATTATTACAATGTTTGGTTGTTTTCTGATTAGTTGTGGGTGCTCCTGTGAGGGTCATGCAGCTCTGGCGGGCAGGCAGGACAATGCCAAACACCTGCCACAACTCAACTGTTAAGGGTTCACCGCTCTCATGACGTCGTTTTCATCTGCAACTGGCAGCGCTTTGCAACAAACATTTGTTTTTAAAAGCCACCTGCTCAGCATCAAACAGCAGACAGACACAGTTAGCGACTAGCTGGTGAACACAGTAGAACGTTTAGCAGCTAAAGTGACAGATATTTCCCTCAGGTATACTTAAACGCAACTCCAAAATGAACACCAATGTTTGCAAGTTCATCATCACAATTTAACAGGTGATGATACGTGAATGTTGTTTTTGCAGTCCCCAAGTGGCCAAAAAACAATTCATGTACAATAACTCAAACAGAGAGCATTAAGTCTGATGTTCTGGAAATCCCAGAGGACTGGGTAATTGGGGAAAGTGTGCTTCTTCTCTTTTTCATTATCAGTAATGAGATGATAGTGTTCTTCTGGTTCCAGTCCAACGATATACAGGTGGAGAAATTGACCTGCATCACATCAAATTCTGCTGGTTAATGAATGACTTCAACCATTATTGCTGGCTTTCTACCACATCCTCATTCTTCCCTAAGGGGTACAGCCAAAGTATTCGTCCGTGTGCTGTGCAGTTGATTGGCCTGTCCGCTACCCTTCAAAAAAGTACATCAAAAGGAAGGAAAGCCGAGGTAGAACCTGCTCGCTCAGGCAACCAAAACCTCCCTCTGGGACATGGAATCACTGCATTAATGTCATGCTGCCAGCTGCCTGCTCACACTCTGGCTCTCTATTCCTCTTGTCTCTCTGTGTTCAGTGTTTATTTAACAGGCTAGCTGGGGTTCCAGAGATCTTTTCTCCTCTCCTCATTTATGTGATTGACTTTGTCACCTGCCACCTGCCAGCTGAGCTGTTTTGCATTTGCTTATCATTGCGCTCAGTACGCGGAGAGGCTTTTGTGACACGTAGATTGTCTAAGATGCCAGAGTTGTCCACGTTGCGAAGCCCGTTTGTTCTGTGCCCAGTTGTTCTGTTAACTGCACAGGACTATATTTTATGAAGCGTCTCAGATTCACTCCAAGGAATCATGCTGAAAGATTAAGTTAGGTTGACATTGGGAGTTATTTTGGAGCACAACTAAGAAAGACAACTTAGGAAGTAGAGCTTTCTCCAGGATCCCTGTCTGATTGATGAAAAATTATATTGTTGCAGCTTCACTGACTGAGCTTGAACAAGGTCATTTAAATATCATACATTTTTGTAAAACCTATTCATGAAGCCATGATTTTCATCCACAGATGTTTTGAGGAGAACTGAATATTGAATCCAAACAATAACAGGTTGGCAATAAGTGTAGAACGATGAAGGGAATATTAAAGAAAGATGAAGAAAAAGAAAAACTCCTCTCTGGGAGTCTCTATATTCTGATGAAGTCAGAGAGGGATTCAGCTTTCTGGAAAGAAACAACAAGATTGGAGCTGCCTGGAAGGAGGTGAATGAAAGAATCAGAGCTGCTTTTTGGAACCAGATGAGAAAAGCTTGAGGGAAATCAAGGCAGATTGGGACAGCTGATGGAGTTTTAGGGGGGGGGGGAGAATACTGCTGAGCTGAAGCAAAGGCAAGAACGATGTTGCAGCTGAAAGTGGTGATCAGGAGAAGCAAACAGCTGATCATTAGCTTCAAGAATGAACTGATGGCTCTCACAAAAGGGAAGAAAGACAATGGCAATGAATTGAGCACGAGAGAGAGAGAGAGAGAGAGAGAGGGAGAGAGAGAGAAAACTGCACTGTTAATCAGCTGTAGAGCTCCATAAAGTGGAGGGGGGGGGGGGCTGCACATTTGGATGATGATTATTATCACTATGAGCAACAATTTTAACTTTGTCACATTCTATTCACATTGTCAGTTAATACATTTGTATTATATGAATATCAGCCACATTAAGAAGTAAGAAGTGGCAAAGAGTGAAGACTTGGATCAAGATGTTAACACAAGATTGTTGCTGGTACTCTCCGATGGTTATATATGTAGTATTTGGGAATCATTTGCAAACTGTTGTTTAGTGAGGATGTGTTGTCTATTCTATGTACCAGACAGACAAAACATCCAGGCTCTTGTCATCTCCCGCCTGGACTACTGCAACTCTCTACTTGCCGGAGCCCCGGCGTCGGCCATCAGACCTCTGGAGCTTGTCCAGAAAGCTGCAGCTCGTCTGGTGTTCAATCGCCCCAAGTTCTCCCACACAACTTCCCTTCTCCGTTCTCTACACTGGCTCCCTGTAAGAGCTCGCATCCAGTTTAAGACTCTGGTGCTATAGCCTACAGGGCAGTGAAAGGGACAGCTCCTTCCTATCTCCAAGCCCTGGTCAAGCCCTACACCCCCTGCCCGACCTCTTCGCTCTGCTGCCTCGGGGCGATTGGTTGCCCCGTCGCTCAGAGGTCCCTGTGGCCGTTCGACCCGGTCACGGCTGTATTCTGTCCTGGCCCCACAGTGGTGGAATGAACTCCCCACTGACGTCAGGACAGCGGAGTCGCTGCCCATCTTCCGCCGCAGGCTGAAAACTCACCTCTTCAAGAAGTACTACCCTGAGCCTTCCACTCAGCACTTATTGTATTAGTATTAGCTTGTTGCACTTATTACATTCGTTTGTTTCTGCGCTGGACATTTGCTCTGGTTTATGCTCTTAGATGCTTGTTTGGAAAAAGGTGATGCACTTATGACTTCTGGTGACTAGTAGTTCTCTTGAATACCGATGTTGAATACACTTATTGTAAGTCGCTTTGGATAAAAGCGTCGGCTAAATGACTGTAATGTAATGGAATGAAGTGTTTGATGTCCACCACACCTCTTTCTTTCCCAACTACTCTGGACAAATATAATGTGGCCACATTGACAGAAAAAAGGTGGAAATAGATTGAGAACGGACACAGAGGGGGAAGCTGAACAGTCCTTGCCAGCAGCTAGACAAAACGATTATGTGACAGGTGGCAGGGCCCTGACACAGGACTTTGAATTTGAGTCCATCATGCCGTCGCAATCTCCTCTCTCCCCTGCAATGCACTCATCATTTCCTCTCAGTGTGAATAGAGGCCAGAAAGGTAACATGAAGTGAAGGACTGAAGCTCCACCACTTCAACTCTTATACAGGGGACGAGATGGAGGCAGTAATCCCAATTGTCTCCCCAAAAGTGTTTCATTTAAAAAGGGTGTTACTGCACCAAGAGGGGATTTTCTCTAACTCACTTCATGTAAAAGTGTCTAGTAGTAAAGTAAAAAATGAAAGTAGTTTATGTAGCCACCGACACAGTGCTACCAGCAGGTCATATTGAGGTATGTTTCTTCATAATCAATCAGTCTTACTGCTGCGCTCTGGAGAGGGAGCAACACTGGGCTCCTCACATGCACAACCAAGTCCAATCACTTAGGATTCAACAACCAGAGAGGTTTTAAACGAGCCAGATTCAACCTAATTACCGAATCATCTATTTTGGAAATGAAAATGAACACACCTGAAACGTCCCGTGCGATCATTGCATCGCGACATTGAATACAAAAAAAAAAGATCAAAGGAGCTGAAACACAAAGAAGCTCTGCACGGAAAAGCAATCTTGGATCATTATATTAAAAGGCTCCCATTCCGAATCCCATCTTCTCTGCTGCCATGTTGCACCAAAGCTTTGAGGAAAAATCACTTGACAGAGCATTTAAGGTCAATTATTTCTAAGCGTTTACTACTTACATTGCTTTTCATGCACTTTCCAACATAGCCAACCTGCACGTCATACCCAATCTGATATCAAATCCCATATTTCGATTCCCCTGACAGAAGTCATTTCATCAAATCCCTCTCCTCTCTGCCATTTCAGACACTGATATTTAACTATAGTTCTGCTTCCACAAGTTCATAAGGAGTTCATTTTATAAACAGGAAGTCTGTATCCATTCTACATCTCACGATTCATGAAATTATCCAAATACAAAACTCTGTGAACACAACAGTGGAGCTGGTGTTTTGTTTCCAATGAGACTTCAGTTCACACTTTCCTTCTCCTGACAATGTGTTGCTGAATAGCACACACACACACACACACACACACACACACACACACATGCCTTCAAGCCAAATGAGGCAGAAGCAAAGCGTGGCTCATCTTAAGAATTAAGGCGTGTTAATGCCGGTGTGCGTGCGTATAAATAACTGTGTCTCACGAAGGGACAGAGGGATAGAAACAGTGAAGTACTCAATGATAGAAAACATATTTGCAAAACAAATTTGGTTTTACCAATTCATAATTGCTCGAGGAAATGCGTCGCAGAAGTCTACACACATTTATGATCGAAATTCATTTTTTTAACAGAGTAAACTGAAAGAGATTTGATTTGATTCAGAATGAGATATATCACAATATCTCGCTACTAATCCCATATTAAACAATGTGTGAATGTAGGGTTTGGGTTCAGATGGCTAGAAAAAGCAGAGCAACTTTAACAAACTGGCAACGAGTAAGCCGAAAGCTGTAAACGAGGTGAGGCGGTGGGCGGAGAAGGTCATGCGTCTGGGACTGGAGGGCGATAGGGGGTTACTGTCGGGCAGGAAGGAGTGACTGTGTGTGGGAATGAGGTCAGGACACAAAGTCAGAGGGGTTCTGGTGGACCGGAAGAGATCGGTAAGAAGTGGGAATGTTGCTGGAGGGATGATGTGATAATCAGAGAGTTGCTGAAAATGTGAACGATCCAGGCTTGATGACCATAACCGTGCTGTCGACATTCAAAGCAGCCATTGCTCCTTTAGCAATGTTCTTGTCCTGCTCATTAGACAACCTTGAGAAGTCAGAAAACCAAAATTAAATTAAACTCATTTGGTTATCTCTGTTAGTGTTAGTGTTTCACTTTTCCTCTGACTGCTGTACGTTTTACTACCTCTTACAATAGACTCTGTTGTGTCTTATTTGTGTTATAAGTTTGCTTTGACAGTGATGTTGCCCCTCTATGTATTTCCAAGTTCTAAAAATAATTCAAGTTTAGAATTTGTATCCATCCCCCGCTAAACTTTTGATCAAAGTTTAAATTGTTTTCCTGAGCCACTCTCATCCTATAAACCTGTCCATCACTGTGCTGTATCTGTTTTCATCACCCCATTCTTTTTTTTCTCTTTCCCATTCTTCACAGATTCTCTCCCGGGTGGACTGCTTTGACCTCTGACTCGGGGGGTTAACAACATCTATACAACTCCTGCAACTCCATCAGACCGGAGAACAACATTGCTGTTCCTCTCCTCCCTTCTGTTTGTCCTCGTCCGTGTGCTTGTACATGTGCTTGCAATTGCATTCTTCTGCTTTTTGCTCCGATGAATTGAATCATTTTAATAAAAGTTCATCTTTTTTTTCTTTAATTAGTTTGAACCGATTCAAAAGGTTATGGAAATGTGTATGGCCTTATAGATCATAACTTACATTAGCATCACTGAAGCTCAGAGTAATGCTGAAATTGATGATTACTTAGTCCAACATTGCTTTTTTTCACGCGCACGCAAGTTTAGTAGCTATGTGGAAGTCATAGAATGAGTCGCAAATCGAAAAACTACGGGGGCACTTTGGAAACTGTCTTTCAATTCTCAAATGTGTGGTGATGACCTAAACATATTAAGATGCTGTTATGGTGCCTTTAAAACAAACAAAACAGAGTGAGCTCAGTGTTTTTTTTGCTAGCTCCCTTAGCAGCTGACATCAGCAGGATTAGCACCTCGGAGAGTGGTGATTGTCATGTTGTCCTGACAACAGGCTTTCTTCACGGACGACATTTTGACTCGTCACAGTAGGAACAACACAGGTGTAAATAATACGATGGATGATGGCTGAATTCAATCTGCTTTGATTTTAGGTTCCTGGTATTGTGCATGCTGTCTCACTGGAACACTTGAATGGAACCGAGCCATCGTTAATGTCAGGAGAAGCACCTGTGCTTTTCCTACTATGACGAGTCAAAAGGTCTGCTGTGAGAAACGCCAATTATTTCACTAGACGTCTGTGGGGAAGTGTAGACGAATGCTGCCCCTGGCCAATAATCTGGGGTCACACACTCAACCACTCAGCATTGCTTATAGGACAAGTTTACTCCATTCTGTTGGTAGATTGTGGATGTGTCGTACTTTTATTGCTGTACATGTGATGCCACATACTTGCTTCACTCATGTTTTCTCATACATTTACTGCAATGTTCATTTTCATCAGGCTACTTTCATGTGCAGGTGAAAGGAAGTCGCTATGTTCAAGGTGCTAGCATCAACGCATTACGTGTGATTATGTCTGGCAAAAAACGGACCTTCACAATGTTGACAGAGACGGGAAGTTCCACAGGTCGTGGGCTATTATGGGACGGCTGCTCTATATACAACACTAGGAAGGAGGGAACATTTTAGATGTTGGGCCATGTAATGGATGTTCAAAGGGATTTCTCAGAAACAGCATTGTGTATTCAGCCTGCAAACCAGAGAGGCTTGATTGGCCGTATTCAGCTCCATAGTTGGCTACTTCTCTGCCCTGCTGGGAAATGGGTTTCTGGGTTTGCTCTCTCTCTCTCTCTCTCTCTCGTTCAAATGCCTAATTCCAAGAGTCCCTTTTCTGTTTATTAGGCTGTGCACTTATTTTGAAAACCACAAACCTTTATTTAACACAAGATGTATTTCCATTTCAAGGCCTGTAACATGAGGTTTTACTTTTAGCACGGTGGTTGGAGGGCTGAGGCTTCATATACTGTTCAAGATATTTACAACTGGTTCACCAGGGTTTTGTGGCCATCATTATGCTCATGGTAGCATTTTGACAGTTCAATAAAGTTAAAAGCTTTCTGCTGCAGTCAGCCTTGGCAGGAGGTAAAAATATATTGTCTAGACCGGCACGGCCATTTGTAAAAACATCTATCAGAGCAACAGACGACCCAATCTCGGAAACCTCTGGTTATTGATCACACGATTTAGCCTCTGGCGGCAATGTCTCTGTAGCCAAGACATTGTTCACACTCCGATTAGATTTCGGGAATGGAGTTGCCATTGAAAAATGACGTCTACGACACATGTAGCCTGTTAATAAACTAATTTTTAGCTAATAAAAAGACAATATATCAATACACACGATAGCTGAGATTGCATTCTGGCCTATGCGATCCGCCTCTTTAACTTTCAACAAAAGAGATTATTGGAGGGGGGATCTTTTTGATTCATCGTAAATCTCACATATAATAAACCCCAAAACTCTAGTGAGGGGTGACACACACACAGACACACACACACACCATGCTGGTGACCTCATGTGCAAATGATGATCACAATCCTCAGGAGCACTGGCCCGTTGCCCTTCATCTTCCTGCCTTTCGAAAGTTCACTCGTGTTGATTCTTGAAGTGGAAATGAGTTGGAGGAAGACTAATGGAATACTGATGGAAATTCAGATGAGAAGTGAAACCTCCAGGTCTGAGGTTGCATTAAGACGCACGTGTTCTGTCAAATGCAAGTTATTTTCTCTCCATTCAAATGAATTTAAATAAGTCCATTAACACTTAATCCAACACCATTAGATACATTTGTCTTTTATAATGATTGCTGAAAATTAACTGCCTTGAACTCTTATGATGAGATTTGAGACTGAAATGATCATTTCAGTCCTGGATGCATTGAGTGTATAAACACTGCCCCCAAGTGGTAAAAAGGAAGAACAGCAGTTTTGATCATTCCAACCAAGATGAATCAATACAGATTACTACTATCCATTACCAGAAGGTTAAAATGATCATATAGCCATTAATAAATAAGACAAATACACCATGCATCCACTGATAAAGCAATACCGTGCTCTCACAAAAATACAATCTAAAACCAGAGCATCATTTAGAGCTGTTTTAAATCTCTGTCTTTACTTGGAAGACATTTCATTTTTGCAGCATTGCACAATTTGTCTTGGGAATAGAAGCCACAAGAGCGTGAAGAAACTAGCACACTTGCATATTCTAGATTTTATTATTCTGTACAGCTCCCGTCTTTATGATTGTCTTAACAGCCTGCAGGAGCACCAAAGGCTGGATGAATAAGTTTCATAGAAAGCTTGCTGAGCGAAGCGTGAAATATGAAAGTTAAGACAATAACCATTGTGCATGAGACATTATATGCAGAATAGGTACACATACGACGTGCATAGCTAAAATACAGCACAATGTTTCTATTCTTAATGATCCACTTGAAGACTTAAGGTCATTTGTCTTGTTTTCTCTTCTTTCTTTCTTTGATTATATTATTCGTTATTGAGCCATTTTTACTTTCATCTTCAAACCACGAAGCAGGCTGGGTAATCGCGCCGTACCAAATGAAACATGCAACACACAAACAAACGAACGGGAAGCAGATTAGAATGTATTAACAATATTTATTCACTACAAGTTCCAGTGTTATTTTTCCTATTTCATTTTCGACCCAACAGTAAGAACAAGATGTATTTTTTTTTTATACATATTTACAGATTGGCTTAACTATTGGCAATATTTCACAAGTCATTATTTATCTATATACACAACCCATATATCACCATGTGTACCCACACGCCCGACCTATGGCCAGGGTCGAAGATGAGAGATTTGTGTTCTATCTGGGTTAAAGTCTCAGTAGTGTTCTACTGATTGTGCTCTCTTTCCTCCATTGTTCCTGCAAACAGAGGGCAAAGTTAGTAAAATAATCTCACTTTAGCTTTTTCCAGCCTGAAATTTTCTCTGGGAAGAACAGAGCCAGAGATGCTAGAAGAAAAGTTCTCCTTGAAATTGTTGTCGGCCAGCGCTCAGGGCAGGGACACCAGGAGAGGTGGTGAGTGTCATCTAATTTATTACGAAAACACTGTCAGACACAAAGGCTGGGAGGTATTAATGGAGCTTTGATCATTTAAACTCTTTAAGCCTTACTGTATTTATGAATCAATACGTGTGTGTGTGTGTGTGTGTGTGTGTGTGTGTGTGTGTGTGTGTGTGTGTGTGTGTGTGTGTGTGTGTGTGTGTGTGTGTGTGTGTGTGTGTGTGTGTGAGAGTTGCAGGTGGGATTCACCAAAGAACTGTAGCTCTGTTACACGGTAGACAACCTTGAGACAAGGAAAAAAAAAACGTTGGATAAATGTGTAATAATACTGATACAGGTGTATAGCAGACCGGGGTCAAATGTACACAGATGGACAAACATATTTGTGATTGAACTGGACTGATATATGTTGTAGTAACTGATACAAAATAAATTAAAAAAAATGCAGATAATAAACTACAAGCCATATTATGACTGACAGGCAAAAAAAAAAAAAAAGGAGAATTTCAGGATTACAGTTTGATCCAGGTCTGTAAACATCAGGCCTACATCAATGACGACAAACGGTCACGGAAAGTCAGTGTCCACTGGTACTCGGCAGGTCGTTTGTGTGACTCCATGTGAATTACAGTAAGGGACGACAGCAATAAAACAAAAGTACCTTGGCTAGTATTTATTCCTCACATATTCCAAATATTTGTTGGGATTAAAGAGCATTTGTATATTTATGACTCCAGTCTAAAATAATGTGCTAATACCACCCCAAAGTAGCTGCCAACCCTCCCAGTTCTTTATTTTTTTTAAATGTATTAATGAATTAAGTATTTGAGAGTTATATAGCACCTACTATGAAACGACATGAAAACATAAATAAATGCAATAGTCCCCGCATAGAAAGGTGTTTATGAAATCAGTGAAGTCAACTGGATTAAATAATATACACCATAAATCATGAGATTATATGTGTTAAAGCTGGAGCACAATTTATAATGTTAGCACATAAATGTGTCTCAGTAGATGTTTAAATGCCAAAAAAAAAAGCACATTCAATTTAATCTCATATGTCAAACGCAAAGAGGAATTGCTTTGAAGAATAAAACACACTTTCCAATATTGCATGTCAAAACACAAAAAGAATTGCTGCATTAAATATTGCATCATAGCTACAACAAATGATTAGTATCGGGCATTGAGGTAATGCACAATAAGAAATGAGGATAGAGAAACGTGGGAACACTGTAACAGTTCTTTAACAGGCTGGTAAAGTTTTGGTTAAAATAGAAATACAGTAGGTCAGAAACACAGTGAAACTTCCTACCATATACAGCAGAGGTGTCTACTATTTATAGTCACGCGTATGGCCATCTTTTGTTATTAAACCATACTGTATTTACCTCAGACCTTGTAATGAAATGGCAATACTCATTCGAAAAAAAAAAATCCCTTCATTGAAAACAATAACATCGACTGTCAAAACCAGCTTGTTGTCTAACAAGAACCATTTTAAAATTAAGACACATGAGTTATATGTATCAGTCAGACATCATGTATTTTCTTTGATTCACAATCTAGCCTACTTTTGTACAGTAGAAATATGTACAGTAGAAACCGATAGGAATAAGCCTTTGTCAAGGGGAAGAAAATCACCATATATATATATATATATATATAAATATATATATATATATATATATCCATTATAAAGCATTTATGAAATAAGACATCCTCTCATCCACGTCTTCTCAAAGCAGCACTGATGTGACATGAACCAAAATTAGGACAACAGCAAGGATGAACACAGCAAAGACTACGACAACATCCATCTGCAGGTTCAAGTTTAAATCAGGGGGACGGTAGCTTTCTGTTGTGATGATTCAGTGTTTGTGCTATCTTCAAATATCACTAATATGTTGTGTGTGCATAAAAGGGTTGATATATGAAGTATGGGGGAAAGCATGTCATTGTTAAGTTATTAAAACAGCAGTTTTGATAAAAAAAATTGCTCTGAAAAGTGCAAAAACGTAGTTTAAATGTTTGCTTTCAATAAAGTAAAGTATATTATGCAATGTGTTGCACCCAATAAAACCCTTCTCCTTAAGCTTCTAAGGCCATTTCACCCGACATCATTTCATTCTAATACTTTCATCCATCAGCTTACTCCCAACAGACGTTTGAACATTCACTATTTCAATGCATAATCCCCGTCAACTCTGAAAAGAAGTTATTAGAAATAATATGGATGTAATTTGTTATCCTAAAACAAGAGACACATGCATTTAACGTGGGAATCATCGCTCGCTTCTCTCTGACCGTGCAGTATGGACACACTGAGATGACAATGCCTTGTGTTGCTTTGAGTCCAAAAGAAAGAAAAAAAAGCCCACAATCATCACAATGATCCAGCCTTGAAAGAATATCTGGGGATCCAGGTTCTCCAGGGAATTTCACTACAGCTTTCATCCAAGTGAAAAATAGTTCCCACCACATCCGCCAGGAAAATCCATCCAATAAGTGGACGATCGGATTCATTGCAGTGCTTGTCTACTAAATGAAGGGTCCCATACATCAAGGAATTGGCATTAAATGAACTCTGTAAAATCCCAGTTTGTTTTTAGATAAAGAGGTCAAGACAAGACACAGTTGTAAAGGGCAGCGGGCTGCTTCCGCCCATATTCGGTCTGTTTTTCATCAGTGCGTTTCAAACGTCAAAAACCAAACACTCATTTAGTCTTGTTGTCAAAGCTAAGAGTTTTACCAAAATGAGGTTTTACACCAGCGAGCCCGCTCTGCTCTGGGCGGGCACCATGACCGGCACCGCCCCCATCCGCTCCAGCGTGGCCTGGCTCACCGCGTAGGAGTGCGTGTGCTGCCCGTGTGTGGACGTCACCACCGGTTTGAGGCTCACGGAGCCGTTGCTGCGCACCATGGCGGGAGGGGACGGGGCAGAGTTTGTGGTGACCACCAGAGTTTTGGGTGGCGGCAGCGTGTGGCTGCCATTGGCGAACGATGTCGTCATCGTCGCCGTCGCTGGCTGCGCGTGACGGGACAGCGGAGCTGAGCCGGGTGCGGTTGACACTGTACTGTGGCCGTGTCCCGCGTTCTGGGCCTGTCCGTGACCGTGTGCACCGTGAGCAGCAGTGGAGAAGGTCTGGCGAGTGTCTCCGTTGTAGCGCGTGTAGGAGTTGGTGTCGTAGTTGGGTTTGGGGTTGTGCCAGTAGCGGCTGTTGTAGGTGTTGGTAGACGTCAGCGTGTCGTTCTCGGAGGATGAGGCGTCTGCGTGGAAGGCCTTCACCGACGATGACCTCTTGGGAGGGAGGTCATCTTCTCTGTTCAGAAGATAAATAAGTGGAAGTTGTGAGGAGATCAGTGAAATAAGTATGGAAGCCCATTCCCGCAGCAAAAAAAAACAAAAAGATCACTAAAAAAAGAAAAAAAAACAAAAAATAAGATCACTAAAAAAAAAAATAGTACCGGTAACTTAAAAAAGAAAAAAAAAAAAAATGTAATTCACAAAAAAAAAAAAAAATAGGATCACTAAAAAAAAAAAAAAAAAAATGAAATAGTAATTTAAAAAAAATAAAATATGTAATTCACAAAAAAATGTTTTAAATGCACCCACAAAATAAATAAGAATAATTCTAATAATTTTTTTTTTTTTTTTTATTTTACTTATTTTCCACCAGCAAAAAAAAAAGACAAAAAAAAAAAAAAACTTTTGGTGCATCCATCTGTAACCATAACACTGACCAGATTTTTCCAGTTGCTATAGAAAGTCGAAATTATGAGTCATAGAAGCAGCTCTTCATAGGTTACTCTACATTTGACATATACATGGATTGTGAGTACATTGAAGACTTCTTTAAACGTGGCTTTACAACAGATGAAATACAGATGATGTTTCACATGGATTGTACTGAGCAAACGCACCCTTGAATAGAATGTTAAGCAAGAAGCAGCTCTGGAGTATAAAGAATGAAACCAATGTGGCTGATGTGGCGACCAATAAACAGCAACTGGAAACATTTTTTTTTTTTTTTTGCTGAGAAAAAGTGAAAAAAAAAAATATATATATATATAATCTTTTTTTGTGAATCAAATTTTTTTTTTTTTTTTTGTGAATTCATTTTTTTTTTTTTTTTGTGATCTAATCAGAATGGGCTTCCATAAATAAGGAATGATGGCAGTCTTCAAATATTCATAAAAAGTTAAAAGAGCTCTTCTATGCAGTCAATAGTGAGAAACCTAGTACTACTCATTTATTAATGTGTGCCCTTATATCTTTCCCTGTTAGATATACAGTTAATCACAGTAACTAGATACATGTGCAAATAGTACTTAGCAAGAAAAATACCAAAATCTAAAATATATATATATTTAAAAAACATTCAAACAACATAAAATACTTTAAACTAACAAAATCACTGCTTTTAAGCTGCAGTTTATTCCATCCTTGCTCATATTATTCATATTTTTTTTTCATGCAGTCATTTTGGGTAAATGAGTTTGGCTCCTGATAAATCTGGCTGATGTAAAAACATATTCGTTGTGATTTTCTGTTCGTGGGGGAAAAGCAAGAGCCGTCAGGGTGGAAATTTAATAGGGGATTAAGCCCAAAATGAGGCATTTGTTATCAGTTATCAATCAGCCAAAGCCTCAGATATCTGAACTAGGATTTATCTTCCAAATGATTCGTGGAGTGATTGAGGGGAGAAATTGGAGCCCATTTAATCAACTGACCGAGCTTCACAGACTGTTTGAACAGACAAATTAGCCTGTGATGACGGAAACATTTGCTGTCAGGAGATAAGATTAAGCTAAATTCTCTAAACTTTTAAATCCAATTAACTTTTTCTTTTTTAACTGATTCTTTGTGATTGCCTCGCTGACACACTAATCGTTCTACAGTAGGAAATACAAAGCTGCTGCTGCATCTTATCGCCTTTTGAAATAGAGCAGAGAGGCCCAAAAATGTAGTTCCCACCCTTCCAGTCTGGAATACATGTGCAAGTAAACAATCCCTTATTGAGACACCATATCCCATAATATGATGTTGTCTGTTGTCTTCATGCACTAGAGACTAAGAGCGTTTGGTTGCAATTGACAAATCAAAGCCAAACCTGATCTCATTGGGGATCTCCTCCTCGTCGTATTTGTTCTTGTTCTTCCAGTAGAAGAGCGTGACCACCACTAACAGGGAACAGATGATGACAGCTAAGACTCCAGTGGCGATGGTGCCCGCTATCAGACCCACGCTTTGAGGCTGGGCTGCAGGACGGAGAGACAGGAGGAGTAATGAGTAACAGTGAATTCAGTCTTAAATCATCCAGACAGCTGGATGAAAGACAGAAAACTAAACGACTGTCAAAATAAAACACTATGTCACCATGTTACGTTCTTTCCTGTCAAGCTATCAAAACCGTCTGACCCCGTATTACCCCAAAACCAACTCTGTCTTTTTTTTCTGATTGAAGGAGGCCTGCTGCTGTCTGTAAGATGTTCTGCTCTTGTCATTTGTTTGGTTGTAGTGTTGGTTGCTTGTGTTTCTGTTTATCTGTCGGAGAAGACTTTTAACCTCCCTGTGTGTCAGAGTTTGAGTGAGACAAGGCTTTTCCCATCTCTAAATGTGCACCCCCCCTCACAAACACAGCCACGTCTCAGCTGGTCTATATATACGACAACAACAGCGTCACATGGATGCAGCAGAAAAGGAGCAGGGTGCTCGAGTGTATACTCACGTGCTACGACCTGCAGGTTGAGCAGACAGGTGCTCTTGCCAATAACATTGCTGGAGGTACACTGGTAGAGTCCTGAGGTGCTGGTGCTGATGTTTCTCAGTGTTACAGTGCCCTGCATCTGGTCTGATGGACACACACACACACACACAGAGCCACGTAGTTAAAGTGACTATAAAAGTACGTAGTATGAAAATAAATTCCACTGAACTACTTATATCTACCAATAGAGGGTGCTATATAACTGTAATACAAGGTGTGCAAGTGAAGTATACTGTACAGTAAAAACATTTTCCTTTCTTTCACAAATGAATGGGTTGAGTCGTGAGTTTGGAATCATAGAGCTGTACACTACTGGATCCATTAAAAAGGCCTCAGCAGTTGTAGGAAGTAGGCCAGATGTTCACCCGTTCTCTTGACAGTGACGTGACAATGTCACAGCTGTCTGTGTCAAACTAAACGCACACAGAGACAAGAGAGACATCGACGAATCCAGGATCTCATGTCAGTGTGAATCCCATGCAAAAAGCAGAAAAGGACCGACTAAAAACTCAAAACACGGAGACCATTTGTTGCACCGATGTAAAAGGTTACACTTGTTTAACCAGGTGGGCTTTCCGACTATACGATCAAGAGGAGGAGATGCATCCTAAATGAAGTAATGAGTTTACTTTAATGTTTGTTTTACAATACGAATAATTTGATCTTAATATAAAAAAAATCTCAATAAATCTCTCAAATAGTTGAGATTTAATTTATATATTTAATTTACACGGTTTAAAATAATGTAAACAGCATACGATAAGTGTCATGCAACGATAAGAAACGTACATGTTAGTTTAATTTTGCAAAAGTATTTTTACCAACACAGCTACTATTTTGCCGAGATAAAGTTCAGCCTCTTGGACAGACATCCCCACTATCATGCTGATAACTGACATGTATTAAATTACATTTGTACCATCGCTGAATTTGCAGATATGATTCAGTTTCACTCATTTCCTAGCGTCTACATTATTTATCTCTGTAAGAAAACATTAGCTTTATTGTCGTGGTAGTCATTTGAAATTGATGTTGTATATTATTAGCCTTTTATTGACCAGTAGTGTACAGACGAAGAACGTGATGAAGATCATCTGACTGTGCAGTGGGCACAGTCAGAAAGGGGAGTCCACGACGCCAGTGCTCTCTGATGCTGAAAACCAAAACACAACTCAGATAAACCTGCTCCTGTTATTCTGAGAGTAGTTGAATGGGTGTTAGATCAACGCTTAGCTACATTTGAAGCGGCATGACAACAGAGAATATTCGCACCGGTCCAGTACAAAAACTGTGTCAGAGTCGGTATTCAGCATGACAGAGTTAGCACAAAAATAGAAACAACAACATTTCTGACGCACTCATTCACAAATTCACAGGGTTTGGAACACTCCATCCATCCATCCATCCATCCATCATCAGTAGTAGTAGTAGGGCAGTAGTTTGGGCCTGGCACATGACAGGTGGCGGTGATAGTGGGACAGCAAAGCTATGTGAGTGAGATTTACCAGCGAAGGTGGGGCAAAAGGGAACTCCGATGGCCAGCTTGTTTGTAATACCTTGCATGGCGTTGTGCGGCAGCTTGGGCAGCGCGTCCAGCTTCTCCCAGGAGTAGGACGGAGTGGGAATACCTTCCTCTGAGCTGCAGATCAGCATGACGTCATTGCCTACATCCAGCGCGCCCTGGATTCGACATGCTGGCACCGAGGGGGGCACTGCCAGATGGAGAGAGTGGGTGGCGTCATGTTAACCACTTTACAATGCAAATCGTATGTTTTCCTAATTGCAGGGGAAATTTCATATTCACAAAAAGCTGAAGACTCATTAATCCAACAGTGCTTGCACACTGCTTTACTGCAAATTGACTCAATAGGACTCAATAGTTTAAACCTTCTATAATTTGTCATACCAGCGCTAGTTCTTGCAAACTCAACATGAGTCTACATCTAATGTTCTTCTCTACGTTGTCTCAGTTAATGAAGTGAATAAAGCATATTGACATTGTGTTGCAATAGATGCAGCTTTAACCCTGCTGTCTTCTTAAATAAGAAACAGATCTTTCAAAAATCAAAAAAACAAATATTCTGCGGTGACGTTGGGTTAGTTACCCAACACGGTGAGCCCAATGACGCCAATGTTGCGCCCCCCTCTGTCTGGGAGGTTGTTGACCAGGCACTGGTAGGTCCCAGTGTCGGACAGCTGGGTGTTGTTGATGAAGATGGAGGCACTTGTACTTGGCATGGTGGCCACGAAGCCCACACGGCCATTGAGGTGGTTGGCGAGGCTGAACACCTGGCCGCCCTGGTAAATGATCACCTGGATTGGGGATGCCATGGGGAGGGGATCGAAGAGACACACACACAGAAGGTTATGGACGTACGAAAGGATAGAGGGATGGGGAGAATTGGGAAAAGGTGGAAGGCAGAAAGAGACATCGGTGGCAAAGAGGTCAGAGAGAAAAAAAGTGTGGGGGAAAAGAAAGAACAAATAAATATTGAAAATTATCAATTAAGACATTTATAATTCCATTAAAAAAAAAAAATCTGCAACAGAAATGTAGCAGATGGTGAGTTTGTATAGTGATTACTCAACTAAATAGCTTCTTTCACTCTGAGGGGCTGGATACTTTATGAATGTGATTCCTGGACATTTACTCTAGTTGCCTGTTTACAGATATCTCTCACTAGAGGGAGACATACTTCCATTAAGAGGATGAAATACAGCTCGACAGTGAAAAGTGAAAGTTACGGAGTGAGCAGACCTTTTATGTCCTGAGAAACAAACAAACAAACAAACAGACAGAAAGAGAAAAAATATATTTTATTTGTGAGTGGTTGTTTCTAGCTCACTGGGTAGATTCCAGGGTACATACTAAAAGTATGCTTTCATGGTACTATGAGGCTCTTCAGATAAAAGCATCCACTAAATGAATATGCATAATTGAAAGCTTTTTAACTTGGAAACATATAAACTGCAATCTGATAAATCAAACAGTAGCAAGGCGGGACGATTTCCACGCAAAGGGATCCAATCCAGCGAGAAATTAAACCAAAAAGTCGAGGCCTACATCTTTCAGAATAATCACAACGAGAACACACTTGCGAGAATGAATTACCACCTTTGGATTCAGGTAAGCTCGTCTCAGGTCCAAAATTAAAGAGCGACGGATGGATCATTTGGTTCAAAAGCTTCCCTCCGGCCTCCAACCCTGGCTGAGCAGCTCGTTTGTGAGGCCGAGCCAGATGCAAAACAGCTCTCACCCCTCAGCTGGGCCCACACAAAAGATGAAGAGGACACACGCAAACACATGGCATGTGCACACAAGTCTGACACGCGCACCAGCTCACACACACACACACACACATAGCATGGTGGGGAATCAGAGGGACTATTCAGTTTGGTGAAAAGAGCCCTCATTGAACTGTTCAAAGACCCAGTCAGGGAAACAACCGGCACCAGTGTGTATAATTGTGTGTGTGTGAATATGCATGTGTGTGTGTGTGTGAGTGAGAGTTCTGATGAAAGTGCAGGGTGTGTGTGTATGTGACTGTGTCCTCCAAACGCTGCTTAACGGTTGTAAATTGCGCGGCTGCAATTTCCTGAGTGCAGTACGCTCGCTTTGTCCTCTTATGTGCAGATGAATAGGCAGCTCCTCAGCTGTGATGAGAGCCTGCAACTGCATCTTCTGTGCATGTGCGTGTGTTTCAGTGTATGGGGAGTGTTTTGAGTTTGTGTGCGTGTGTGTGTGTGTGTGTGTGTGTGAGATGATTATTCTGCCTCAGACTGTTTTTCAGTCAAATAACTGTTTCACTTTTATTTTGTCCGTCCACTTTCTTACTGGCAAATCATTTTTTTCTATTTTCTGTCTGGCATTCTCTCCGTCTGTCTCTGCCTACCTCTCTGTGTCCATCTCTAACAGACGGCACCGGTGTGACCTGGCTCTACACTCCTGGTGACCTAACAATATAATCTGCATGCTCGGTGAAAGTGATCCAATCAATCGGCCTCGCACGCAACACACACACACTGTGTGCGTGTGTGCGTGAGCGAGCAGAGGATTAAAGCAGGCCCTAAACTGTGTTGCATCTTACACCTGTCCCTGCTTTATTTTATTTTTCATATTTTTCGGTGGGTTCCTGTGAGTTTTTTCCAAAAATTCAAAAAAGCAACAAAAAGGAATCACTCACGGTAGCAATACTGTCCGTCAAAAAATGAGTTAACGGACAGATACAGATGTCACATTCCATCTATGTTCTTGAATGTATATCTCTTTCCACTGTGCTGATCCATCCATGTCTATATGTGTGTGTATAAATCACCTCATCCTCTCACATGACCTGGTTGGCGTTGTAGCTGTGCGCAGGGAGAAAAGAGGTCATGGCTGCCACACAGCTGGCGGACGGCCCTAAGAACTCTTGCTGGACTAGCTGGACGTCCTACCGCTGGCCCAGTGGAAAACCTCTGCTACATCCTTTTCCCTCCTAAAACCCTACACACACACACACACACACCTACACACACACACACACGCACAGCAAGCATTGACTCACACTCTAACTACGCCTCTTTATCTTGCTCTGCAATCCAGCCTGAGCCACAGGTGGATGCACTCAGTGAACCTTCATATATTATCTGGCACTGTGTCAGTCCCACAACTATAGCCTACTTCTGACTGACCCTGAGGATCCTATTGGCCCCAGAGATGAGGGACCACTGCCACTGCATCACAAAATATACTTTGTAATCAACATTTTCCAAAGTAAGTGTTGTAATGTACCAGACCCCATGTATTCTTTAATACCACAAGCCCACACCGGTTAATTATACTTCCCCTGACCCCCATATACCTCGTCCTTTATCACAGTGACCAAGGCGAAATGCAAAGAAATGCAGTGCCTTCTGCACTAAAACAATATATATATATATATATATTTCTGTGATGGATAAACTGTCTTGAGCAAGCTCCAAGCACCTGAAAGGTGGATCAACGCACGTACTGTATGCTTACAGTACAGAGTCAACGGGAGATTAGCCACATTTGATCTTGGAGTTTAGGGTGCGAGTGATGTGGATTTGGTATCAGGGTGGGTAAGTGATCTGTGTCCTTCAACTAAGTCCTCATATCAGCGGGAATTCAAATGCTCAAGTGTCTTAAGAAAGACACTCGAGCACCCTTCTGGTGGAAATGACTGTACATTCGCTGACTCCGCATACTGATGTCCCTGGAGAATTTCCTCCGCGCAAATCAATAAAAGATATCACATTAGAGTATATGAGACAGTGTGTTGAAGCCAAGTGTTTGAGTTGTTACATGACCTCTCCTCAGCCTCTCCACGGGGAGGAGTTACAGCCTCAGACAAACAACACGCCGTCGTCGGCTTTTGTCTGAAATGTTTGGTTTGTTTGATGTGTCCTGCAAAAATGCCCTTAGGCAGGGTGGAAGGGAGGCAGCAAGGGGGGAAAGGGTCATATTTGAACGCATCGTCCACGTGATCTATCCTCTCGCAGATTGTTAGTTTCAGCTCAGGATCAGAATCTGATCATCTAAAATACAGCTGTTCTCAATTACACATTAACATCATTTCTGCACCACAGATTCTCTATGACCTCAATTTCACCAGAGCCTGATTTCACCAAGCATACACAATTGCTTACCCTACGAGTTAGAAAATAAAAACACAGCCTCCCTTTCCAGGAATGGAAAGGGAGGCTGTGCGTCATTTGTAAATGATTTTTAATGACACTGCAAAAAGCGGTCGTCAGTAATGGAGTTGTGGACGTAAAACGTTCTCTCTTTAAACTCGGGAAAGCAAAGAGTGAATATGTATGAAAATTGGATTTTAGAACATTTCAGGTACTGACCAGATTAAACTGCCAGGCTCACCACATTGAAGACATGTCCCCAGAGTGATGCAATAACTATTTCAATGATTTCAACTACAAAACCAGTTTTAAGAATTAGTCTCGCAGGTGGTGCGAGAGGAGAGAGTGGACCTGGAGCTTTTATTAGAGCATAAATAGCAAACAGTTTAGAGAGGATAAACAACATAAAACCATTGTCTAGTGTCTGTGTGTGTGTGTCTGTGTGTAGGTGTGTGTGTGTGTGCGTTTATCTGGATTATCTCACACCTAGCAGCCCAGAGGGACGAGGTCAGGTACTTGATCACAACGACGGCACGACAGATTATACCACAGGAAACAACGCATGAACATTACGCACCCAAACACACACACACACACACTCCTCTGAGCTACATGCCTACATGCTGTAATCTGGAGCTCAGTTTATCCGACGCTCAGAGTAAACAAACAGGACTGGGACCTCAACAAGTGAAGTTTACTTCACTGATAAACCCCAGAAATACACTCAAAACATTGATTCATTACAAGATAAAAGTCAAGGTTCCGTTTCATACGCACACTCCTCCTCTCTTGTTTTGATGCTTTTAATGGTTTTATGTGAAGCACTTTGAATTGCCTTGTTGTTGAAATGTGCTATACAAATAAACTTGCCTTGCCCATGTGTGACTCCTCTCTCTCTCGAGCTGGTTAAACTACATTTTAATGTCAACGTTATCATAAACATATGACATAAAGGGCACTCTTGACTCGGGTTAATTCATTCATATACAGTAGCCTATAATGTGGCATCAACCATTAAGGCTGTAAACCACAAGGTGAAGTCTTTAACTACATGGCGAGTGAAAGCATCAAGCAAATATACAACATGATTAAACTGAGCTACAACAAACAGCCAAGCTGGCAAAGTCAGAGACGCCAGCACATCTCGTGCTGTTGCCCTCCAACGGTGCTAAATAAGACGCGTCGTTTCTTGTTGTCTGAACATGGAGTTTCAAATTTACAGCAGCGAGAGATCCGAGTGGTCCGAGTGCACTCGCTAAAGTGCTAACGCAGGTTGTGAGGGTGTGCAAGTGTACGGAGATCTGTTCAGTAATTCTTAATGGCTTTTAGCATCAACTGTAATCATTCATGACACTCTCTTCCTCTAAAATGACCTTGTACTTGTACTGTCGCCCAACGCAGCACTTTGTTTCATCACTCACTTTTTAGACTGCTTACCAAATTCACATGCACAACCTGATTGCAGAACTGCAGTTCACACAGTATGTGTTTGTTCTTGTGTGTGACTGCATGGAGTGTGTGTGTGTGTCACTGTATGCATATATGCATATATGCATGTACTGTGCAACTTGCAACAATGCACGCTTAAAAAGGTGTGTTCATGTAATGTTCCCATCTACATGAACAGGGTCATGTGGTACAGTGCAGCGTGAAGGTACAGCGTGAGAACACTGTGACTGTCATGCATCCTTCTATGTGCATCAGCTCCCATCCTCACTCGCCTGGCATCTAAAAGTCACATGCATTCATCCACGAGTAAGTGTCTATACGCGTTTATGTTACCGTTGTTTTGAGTTGCATAAGCCCTTATCCACAGGTGTGCACTATGGGGCATTCCTCTGTGATGTGTGCATTTATGGATGTATGGGAGTCATGCACGACAGTTTTCACACTTTTGTGCAGTCTACGCGCGAGTATATGTGCGAAGCCAGTAAATATATATAAGCGCTCCATGTGGATCTGCACTGCATTCGTACCAGCAGTCTGTCTGCCAGTTTGTGTGTGTGTGTGTGTGTGTGCGGTGAGAACAGCTGCGATATAGAGCCTGCCGTGGGTGTGAGGTAATTAGTGCAGAAGATGATTGTATTATTTGGACGGCCGACCAGCGCCGGGGTTCAAAGTGAAGGGAGGCAGGTGAGCTTGTACGGCCTGCAGCTGCATGTTAAACAACTCAAATGGAATCACAGAAGTCCCGCAAGGGGGGAGGAAGAGTGAGAGAGCGAGAGAGGGAGGAAGGAAGGAAGGGAAGGTGAGAAAAAAAAAAAAAAAAAAAGAGCCAGGAAGCGACAATGGCGAGAAGCCAGTGGGACAAAATTCACATCAATAAGTCAAAAATCTGTAAATTAGCTTCTGGATGCTCTTTGCCATACATAACATTGTTTATAAAGGTAGAGAAGTGCTACATGACATTGCTGTCCTGCAGGCTACACTTACAAAGTCATCTAATCTATGGACACACCTGAAGCTTACAACTACATCTATAATTCTAATAGTCATCTTGCATAACTAATATCTTCTTAAAGGTGCGTTCAGATGCACCAGAAAGAGAGATTTGGTCTATTTGTGTTGTGTGCAAAACAAACTGTGTTGTAGAACTCTGTATTTTTCACAAAAGGCCACTGCACATTTGGCATACAAGTGCAAATACATAACGTCAGCTTGGGTTTTCTTTAATGACCATGCGCCAGAGCAATTGCTATATTGTAATTGCGCTGGATGTCCCACAAGCACCAAACATGTTCTCTCTCTGTGCATTGTACAAATGTCTCAAGGTTTCTTTTCAGTTCTCTTTGCGCTGTATCTGAGCACACCTTAGTACAGATCAAGTCACGTGTACCTGCTTTGACTTTAAGGTCGGCGTTGGGAAGCAGCGCGGTCATCCACATGATGCGGAAGCAGCAACGTTTCATTGGAAAATAAGTTACATGCATCTCAGTAGTACAGTATACAACTCAGTAAACAGTGCACTGCAGCTCTGGCTGTTTACGGCCCCTCGCTGTTTAACATCTACATACATCTGTCATCACAGTTAAGACCCAAATTGATTTGAGGAACTCTCTCTCTGCTGGGTCCAAATACCAAGAATATATTTTGCAACACCCCCATCATCCTCCAGCACTTTCTTTGCTGAAGATTCTCATGAGGAATGTGCTCCGTCACTGTGATTTAGTGGGTTCATCGGTAATGCGTTGGGTACCTGCTCTGGCTGGTTGGCATTGGACAGTGGTATCACCATCCAGATGATGTTGAGGTTGTTGAGGGCAGCGCTGGTGGTGAAGGAGCAGGGCAGGACGGCTGCTTGGCCGCGGGCCACCTGGATGCTGCTCTGGGACACCGTCACATCCAGCGCCCGCACACACACTGCAGGAGGAGAGAGAGGAGAGAGAGAGAGAGAGAGAGAGGCAGCGATCAGCGGTAGGTGAGCACATACAGTATCAAGGAGTACACGAGTAAAACAAGAGAACAGACGGAGCAAAGCAGATATCTAAATGGAGCCATCACAATTCCAAACAGATGCATGTCGCACAATCTGTCTTACACTATTTGCAATATGGTCTTTTCTGCAGGCTATTGACTTTCATTATTGGAAAGACAGACACAAAAAAACAAAGCAATGTTTCATTTCTTTGCGCGCCCCTTCTCCGCAGCCTTTTAATCTTAACAGCAAAACAAACATGATTTCTGAACCAAGCTCCACTTTTGAAAATGCTCTCAGCAGCAAAACAAACATCTAGACCACACTGTGAAGGATCACATGAAATATGCAATAGTTAAATAGGGAAACACGATAGGCTGTCTCTTGAGTTATTCATTTTTCTAAAACATCTTGCTTCTTGCTGCTTTCATGGGAACAAGGTCTGTATCAATACATACTAAATGAACATGACAAGTGGGGAGGGGGGTGATGGTTATTTCGGATACTATTTGCTGCTTCTTGAGCACATATACGGCATGCAAACAACCATGATAGCTTGTCGTCTTGTGCAACAAACTCAAAACTGGAGGTACTGGAGAAGCGGCTTTCCTCAACTGGATTCAGCTGTCGGCCATAACAGACCCCCAGAGACAAATATGTACATACAGCATCCTATTTCTAGACCAGCTAAAGACATTACAGCCTAAATTAAGTTAGATCTCCCCCGCAAGCATGTATCCATGTCCAAAAGCCCCGCATGGGAAGTACTCTTATCTAAACATGGTGAGGAAGATGATGGCACTGATACGATTACAGATAATTGATCATGTCCTGTGAATCATCCTCGTTAATGATAATGTAAGATGATGATCTCGCCATAAGCCAATAGTAGAAACCACCAGCACCAGTCATTCGTGTGGCATCAAGTCAAGCCAGATGTCAAGTGCAAAATAGTGAAAAATAGAAATCTCACAACCGACCATACATCCAGTCATTTGTATCATTTCTAAGTCACAAAATATATGGCATCTGCTTTGAATTTCAGGCTGTAAAGCGTCATTTTTGCTGAATTTGGGTTTTGACTATCACATCATATTCTAGCTGACAGACTGCCTGTTGCTCCCTCTCTGTGTGTCCGGAAACCTGCGGACTTCCTACGCTTTCCTTCTGCTGGCACTCACAACACGCCCTGCAGGCTCACTGCTGGCACGGCGGAGATAGGCAGCGCTCGAACTGCTCTTCTTAGTTACAGTTCATAAGATATATATCCACGGAAAGGCTCGCCATACATTATGCAAACAATTTCACTCGGAACGTCCATGTGTATCACTTGCAGCAGTATGATTCCTCACTGTAACTCAGTTGCTTGAATAAAATAAAGGACTCCAAGTTGAGCAGCAGGACAGTGTCCGCAGTTTGTACGTCACGATGCAGCTAACGAGCTCCCTTTAGCCCTCATGACATCCACCATCATTATGAATACAATAAACAACAGTCTTTGGTCACCACTCTAATCTGATCGTCCTTCATCCTCCGTGTACACAATGTTCACTTCATGCACGCAGTCAACCCATGTTCTTATAGGAGTATTAACGGCAAAGCGGGATAAGTTCACACAAAAGGTTACGACCCTAACGGAGTATGAGATTGCATTGGCAGCATGAGATCAGTGCAAGTGTTTATTCTCATGGCACACAGAGATATCGAATGGGCTGGATTTAGGGAGGGAGAAAGACAAGAGGAAGATTGAAGAAGAGAAAGAAAGAAAGAAAGAAAGAGGAGGTCCTAGAGGAGTGAAGATAGAAAGAGCTTCTTATCGTCCCTAAGCCTCCTCCAAGGCAGCAGTCTCTCAAGCCCACAACAGCTGGAGGGCTCATTTCAAAACACTGGATTAGGGAACCTCTGCGCACAGAGCCTGTAAGCCTCCACGACCAAAGAAGACACACACACTCAAAACCACAAACAAGTCCAGAAACATACTGTACGTACAGCGTGCACATATGCACACACTGGCCCTCCAACACGGAACACACGTGACATCCCACCCACTGCCACGCACACATAGTCAAACTCATCAGTGGATGTCATCGGTGACATACGTACGGGTTGGCCCTTCGGGGACACATCTGAGAGACGGGAACGGCTCGACAGCTCACCAACCACACACTGTGCGCAGTTGCTTGGCATTGCCTCATTATTGCACAAACTTCTGCCAAAGCTTTATGCCAGCTCTTCAGCGCTACTCTTCTTGGAGCGTGTCCGGTAGACAACTGCTCTTCCAGAATGAATACTTTAAAGGGCTTGATATGCGAGGGATGAATGGTGAGCAGCTTATTGTCAAATATGGCCGCCCAGATAAAAAAAAAATGTATTCACTACAATATGCTACTGTGGTACTACAAAGAATATAGCTCTGCTGTCTACATTACCATTCTGGTTCTTCATGCTTTTCCTTTTATTTTTAAACATTTATTTGCCATTCTTGCCCCGGGGGCTGAGTGCAGCACAGCGTTCTGGAGTCATCTTCTTGTCTCCAGGCTGAGGTCTGTGACGTAAATGAGCCGTCCATCTCAACAGGGTTTACCAGCCAAGACATTTTTCGATATGTCGACAAACATATTGATTCCTTTACTGCTCTTTCCCCCCCCCCCCCAGTGCTCAGCAGGAGCCAGACCAGCCTGACTGACAGGAAGTAGGGAAAGTACACCTGTAATACATAATCACGGCATTGTCACCTTTATTAGGGCCCAATCAAAGACAGACAACAAAGAAACAGATGATTTGGTCAAGTCATTGTGACTCAATTTAGTCAATCCAATACTGACTAGAATGACATGATTTAAATCTACAAATGATGAGATTGTGATAATAAATATCTCCCATTGTGTTTTTAATTTTTCACCTTTTTGCCAATAATAATAGTATATTGTAACAAAGGACAAACTAGTGGGGCATAAGAGACACGTGAGGAACAAAGCGGTTTGAGCGGTAGTGGACATGGAGGAGGGGAAGAGCACCAGGGAAAGATGCAATATGTGGAGGGAGGGACACAAGTCAGACAGGGAGGCACAGAGAGGAGGAATACATAAAAGAGAGAAAAGGAGAATAGAAAGAAGGAGGGAGGATGCTGCCATTTCCAGAGAGGCCTAATTGATAAAGTCACCCCAGGCAGCGCTAGCGGAGTGAAGGAGAGAACCAACAGCTCCGTTAAAACAGCTCTCATTCAGGAGCGCAGTGTCAAAACTGCTGTTGATTAATGCATGAGAAAACCACACACACCTTAGAGAGCATGGAAATATGTGTGCGTGTGTGTGTGTGTGTGTGTGTGTGTGTGTGTGTGTGTGTGTGTGTGTGCGCTCTAACTCAGTCAAGCTAAGGTGCAGCCATGATGGGATGGAGGACAAATGCAGGGTGAATACAACCCTTCCACTCTCTCACTCACTAAAACACTCATTGTCTCACTCTCTTATACACACACACACACACGCACACACAACCTCAGCTTGCCAAGTCATTTGCATCCTGCGTTTTTATTCATGTGGCTCTTTTATTCATAGCCTTTACTTTTATTTCCGTTTCAAACAGATGCCCCTGATGCTGTGATGTGATGTGATGAGCCGCTGGCACGGCTTCAGTGGGAGGGCTGGGACACACAAACACGTACACACACACACACACACACACACACACACACACACACACACACACAGAGACACACCGACACATACACACACCTGTTTTAAGTGAGATGATTGATGATGGTGTTAAAAGTCAGACTAAAGAAAGGCAACACAGCACATATCAATACACATGTAAAAGTGACACATATGCAAAAGTGAATGTCAAATACTTCTCCCTGTTTTTGTAACATAACAATAGTATTCACATTTTGAACCCAGAAAAGCAACATTAAGGTCGCAGTTGGCCGGCTTCATGCGTGATAGCAACCTTTTGTCAGCTGCGTTTTGTCAGAGCGTGAGACTAAGAAGTCAAGAGGAGAAGAGCAAGAGATCGAGCATACAATCGTGCATCTCCTGCTTCAGGCGTGACAGTTGGCCGCTCTGATCACATTTCATGTTTAATCTGCATCCTCTTGCAATTTATCTTTGGACTCCAAGCGCCATTTGCGATCGCCTTAATGCTTTAACCTCCACAGTAGAAGTGAATCAACTGCAAGGACAAAAAAATAAATAAAAAAGCATGAAATTAAACACAAGCATGACCACATCCACGCGTGGATTCACGTGCAGCGACACCTGTGCCCAAACACAGACTGTGTCCCGTTCTCTTATAGACCCAGGAGCTTCATGTGTTCATGTATGGCGGACCTTGTGATGTTGCCGCTGCCCGTGAGGCACCAGGGCGAACCAACAAGCGAGCGAACGCATACGCCTGAAACTCAGGTGGTATATGTTTGTGTACCCAGCTGCTCTGTGGCAACTCATCAAGCACCATGCTCAAAGCACTGCTGAGGTGAAGATAAAGTCACAAAAGGCAGTGGAACAATGTCACTTTTACACTTCAGTTGTTGTGCAAATTAAATAAACAAGATAAAAAAAAATGTTAATTTGTGTGTTGGTGGGTGGACTGTGTTAGCTTTGGGCATGCAGTCGTTTCCCCGTTTCTAATCTTTGTGCTAAACTATAGGCTAACAGGCAGCTAGGTGTGGCTTCATAGTAAATGTACGGACATGCGAGTGTCATCAATCTTCTCCAACTAACTTTCGACAAGAAAGAGAGGAAGTGTAATTCCCAGAAAGTCAATCAGTTCCCTTGAGCTGCTGATGCAGACTACGCTGCCCCCCCCTCTACTTGCCAAGTTCTTGATTCTACATCTCATATAATCTTTTGAATAACCACTCAAACTACATTTTGATAGTAATAACTCTATTACCAACATTGGATTTAGATGAGACTGTAAGAGGATGTTTACACGTCAGCAAACAATCTAAGCTTTTAGAACAGGCCCGTAGTCCATAGGGACCACATTATAAAAGGTCCTCATTCATATTTCATAAAGAAGAAAATGTTGGTCCTGTCTACTGTGTACATAAAAACTGTGCTTGCAATAAAACTGCATGACCTAAAGCTGAAAAGACCGTTTCACCTTCTGCCTGCATGTCAGTTCACAGGCTGTGCATATTTTGTTATTATAACTGCACGGTCGTATCTACTGACTCCAAACAAAAAACAACACAAAATGATGGTGCATTCATTGGGTGAGGGATTTTGATGGGTCACAGGGAACTCAGATGATGTCAGATTAACGTCTGTCAGAGGTTTTGTTCACATGACTTTGCCCATTTAATCCCTCCATTCCTTCAATTCCTCTCCTCCATTTTTCCCCTCTGTCCGTCCGGCAAACCCTCACCCAATGAAAGAGCCTTAAAAACCTCTTGCTCATCCTCATCCCCTGCCCCGCCCCTCCTAGCTGACCTATTAGCCACAACAGCCAACTCCCTAACAGGGCCCACTGAACAGCCTACATAGCTTAATACTGTACCGAGTCTGACTAGCTTACTGGGCTCCTAATGCATTACTACTGTAAACACAAGGCCTCATAGCCCACATGCAAACAACAGCCTCGCCGTCACATGAAAGGAGAGTCGGTCACATTTGTATTTGAAGAGTTCATTATTATTTGTGGAATGTATTGCAAAGATATTGACAGTGTAGAAATTGGAAGTCAAAGCACATTTGTGGTATTACGAGCTGTGATGATAACTCACCAGATGTTTGTAAAACTCCGCATGACAAGCGCGACACACTTCTTAGTCTGGTCCCATGCTGTGCACAGACAAGCAACGCATCCCATGAGCAGCAGAACGTCTCCACTTACTCCCCGTGACACGGCCCGTTTGAGACGACGCGGCTGACTACTGTAGGTTTGTGTGTTTCTTTACAGTATCAGCACACATGATCAGTTTACCGTGCTGTACTCAAAGTTGTACAACTTTTTAAAAATAATCTAAAGAAAAAAACATCTGTTCAATGTAGACAAAAAAAATGCACATGAGGGGCGTAACATTCTATACACTTCATGTATATTTGATATTCTAACATAGTTAAAATAGAGGTAAATATTATTTTTTAAATAACAAATGTTTCCCTTTTGTAAAACAACAATCTGAAGGGCGATTGCTAATGCAAATGAAATATGTCGGAGAGTCGCTGTGAACAAGCTAACGGGTGATCAACCGAGCTAGTGCGCTCGGCTGTGTGCACTGAGCAAGCAGAAGGTTAAAGTAGGCCACTGCCCTCGTGCACAGATAAGCCTGGGCATTGGAAGACTACTGCTAAAGCAGCAAGCAGATGGCTCTGCACATGCAGCCCTGGACACGGCTAAACACACACACACACACACACACACACACTGTCCAAAAAACATCAAGTACCAACTTCAGCGGAGTACACTAATCGCAAATATACAGCTCTAATCAAAAACATTGCTCCATGCTTGCTCATACAGCAAGAGAAAAACATGCTGTTTTGCAAATTGCGAGCACATGTTGCTCGGCATGTTGTTTCAAATGACAGCTGAGGAACGAGACCTGGATTTCCCCAAAGAAACAGACTCCTGTCAGCCACCAGCCACCTTGCAGCCTTCAAACATTTCTCTTAAAACACATGTCCTCGTTTCCTCTCTCCCCGCATGGTTTCTTTGCGTCTCTGGTGGGAGGGACTAAGGCGCAACGGAAATCACGCAAGAGAGGGAAACGTGGATGCAATTAAGAGACTTGGGATGGACCCACATCGTCTCTGTGTGTAGTAACTCCATTCCCTGTCAGACTTTTGCATGTTTGGCAAACCTGTCACAGTGTCTGCACGTAAATCTAACATCCTGGCAAGCATACTGATCTGCCAGTAAGATGACATGATTGGCAAGGGGTTCTGTTTTGCTTTCTGGCTGCTGCCATCCCTCAAGTCCCTTTTACAACGGCCTGGTTCTGCCAAAGATGTCCGAATGGGGGAGCGCAGTGTGTCTCCCGTCTGGTATGTAGGTACAGATAGTGAAGTTAGAAAAAAGGAACTTCAGTATTCCCTTACTAAATACCTTATTTTAATTGGATAAGAGCAATAGGTTGTTACACAATCTTCTTTTTTTAAATAATTGCATGAGGTATTTAAATTGATCAAAGAAACCACTGGTTTGGAAATGGAAAAAAACTTTAACAAAAGTATCTTAAAGTGTTGTGCAGACGTGTCAGTGAAACCACTGGACCCTGAGACGGTTGTGTTGTTTCCCTCTCTGTGCTACACGTCACCAGGTGAGGCCAGTCTGCTGGCACTCTCTCCACTGTCTGCACGACACAGGTTAACGCAAAATACTGTCTAAGCTCTTCAGTCAGCCAGCCAGAGCCTCAGCAGATAATACTAGAGGACTATTCCTGGAACCAGCATTTAGCCGAAGGTAACCTTGTCTGCTGGTCCTTAGTTAGTAATTGGCTTGTAGGCAGAGATTGCTCTCTTACTTAATTGTCTTACTATTCTTTGTTCTTCTCTCCCCACTCATTCTGCCTGGTTTAAGCTGCCCCCTCTTTGTTGCTCTCGTTCTTTCTTCCTCTCCTTTCGGTCGCAGCAGCTCTCCAAAAATGAAGACAGTGACGTTAAGCCCGCCCAACACTGGGCCGGGCCTCCGGGGAGCAGCAGCACTTTCTGCAGGTGATTTGGTCAGCACCGGTTCTCCAGCAATAAGGGCCCTTAATGATTTATCGTCCGTTTGAGTCCCCGTGTGGTTCACCTTCAGGATGAACTCCCGCTCAACTCGGTGCTCAATTTGTGTGTTTTATCAGAGGAAAGCAGAGAGCGGCGGCTCGAAAGGTGCAGCTGAGGCCGCGGAGGGGCAAAGTCCTGTACAATCTGATTCCAGATAGTTTGAATGGTTAAGAATAATTAGTTGTACTGCTTAAGATATGATACATATTAAGTGTAGCTTGGTGCGTTTGGCTGAGTGTGGTTCTCTCTGTTTTACCATCACATGGTGTTGTTGCCTTCATACTGTGACCAAACTGATTGCATCATGGGACTGTGGGCCTGAGTGAACAGTACCTGCATTTTATATGACATGAGTTTTCATTTGTGGGGCAACTAAATAACATGGAGCAGCAAATACACACAAATACACACAAAGACAGGAAGGGTGCACCAATGCACCTCTTGCCTGAGCCATTGTCAACAAAGGAGTGTAGCTGCTATAAACTATTCATAAGGACTTCAATGCGGTGTTATTACTTCTTTTTTTTAAATCATGTTTTCCTTATGAAAACCGCTAACTTTGAATTTTTTTTGTGTGTGTCTGAACAGTCCTGAATCAGTTTGAGGACAGCAGGATGTCAGTCAGTCAGACAGGAATGGAGTTAGTCAGAGGACTGCAGGGAACAGAAGGACCAGACCAATTTCCCCAGAGGAGTTACAGCTTCTTCTTCTTCTTCCTTCAACAGCTCTCATAGCAAAATGCTTTTTTTTTTTCATTTTGTCAAGATAGTGTCCGTCGTGACCTGCCTTTCTCCATTTCTTTTCTCTTCATGTTGTTTGACCCCCTTCCTCCATTATTTATTGTAACTAAAAACAAAACCGAGACATAAAATGTGTTCTTACACAAATACACACTCTATATGTAAGATCAGTCAAAATTGAGCTATATTTGAAAGGACTGACAACTCATTGACTGCACTTCACCAGCTGTCTCGCGCACACGCACACGCACACACACACACACACGCACACACACCCTGATCTTTTCCGCCCAAGTGTCACAAAGGTTAGTGATCTCCTTGCAAACAGCTGCTCTCAGCTGACTCCGCCATGACATACGACCAGCAAGTGATGCATGTTGTTATTTAGAAAAGAAACAACAGCTTTTGATTCTAATTTAAAAATCGTTTTGTCTCATTTAGTGACAACATTTACAAATATTCATCAACATGTCATCTGTGATTTTTTTTCTTTTAGTTGATCAAGGGAGAGAGGAGGGGACGGGCCGACATAAATGATTATTTTTTTTTCCAGTTTTGTGTAAACAAGCACTTTTGAATAATGTGTTTATACAAATGCACACATGAGGGAAGTGTCATCTCATTACATGACCGGCAATATATAAGCCTTTCCAATAATAGCAAAGCTCAGCCTCCTTCTGTTCAAGTTATTGCATCACCAAATGAGTATTTCAATGAGTCATTTGGGGAAAACTCAAAAAAAGTGCTTGTGTGTCGGGATTTTTGGCGTTTTTTTTGAACAAACCCTTTGATGTGTGCCTGTGCCGACAGTAGGTGTTGACCAGCATGGTTGATGCTTTCTAACTAATTCTGCTTTTGGATGTTTGATGTAGGTCAAACGCTGGCTCAGCAAACACTGGGAACCAGCCTATATTCTCATTCTGCACACTGGTCAAATTTACATCCCATTTCATTCAGAGAAAACTTTACTTTACTGTAACACACGCGCACACACACACACACACACACACACACACACACACACACACACACACACACACACACACACACGCACCTCCATCGTTCTTCTACTATTCAGCAAAAATACAGCATGAGAAGAAAAAAAAATCAACACAAACACGCTGAGTCGGCGCTCTTAAGGCGACAGCTCTTTTTCCCAGACAGCAAAGGAAGCAGGAAGTCAAAAGCACCCAACTCTGATCACTGAAGAGAAGTTTCCTTCCACTCTGATCTGTCAAAGATAACCGTTTGAGCCATTAACCAGCCGTCAGTACAATCATACTTAAAAACTCAGTAAAAAAAAGGATGTTCAGTAATCATTCTACTTAACTTTTCTGACAAACCGATATTCTGCTGGCCCTCAAGTAACACAGTAGCACTGAGCTCTGATTGCATTAAATTGTGCAAAAGTTTCGAATTTTCTGGCATTTGAGTTCGTTTCTATGGTTCAATAATCTTCAATTTATGTTGCAAAACCGATGTATTATTCACAGCATTTAGCCAGAAACACAGTACATATAAATTGCTGAATAACATTTAGATGGAGGGGTTAATTTAAAGTCCCATTGAGGACTCAGAGGTTGCTCATTGTCGTTTTTTTGTCGCTCCTACAGCCAGCGTGGCTCCACTTTGGGAGTTAGATAATGCCGTCAGTGACCTCTTCCTCGGTAACAGGCGCTGTTTAAGCATCTGTGTGTGTGTGTGTGTGTGTGTGTGTGTGTGTGTGTGCGTCTATGCATGTGCTTGACGGAGCAGAGCCCCAATGCCGAGCACATCTGCTCCGGACGCCCATGGCACTGCCATATGGCTGGCAAACACGCCTCCTATTCCTCCTCCACAAAAGAGAGAGTTTGCAATGAAAAGAGAAAAATGGGTGAAAATTAAAGTGCGTGCATGACGGAGGAAAAAAAAGGCGTGTGAGAGACAGCGCGAGGGAAGGAAGGCAGAAGAGAGTAACAGCTGATGAGTGAGGAGCAGCACGTGCTGCCCATTAGGCTCAGCAGACAGATCCACACCCCAACATGACTACATTCTTCTATCTACACCTGGGCCCAGGTGAAACGCTGATTACAAAAACTGCGCGTACATCTTAGCCGTTCGTAGGCAAAGTCTGACTCGAGTAAAAGGGAGGAGAAAAAGGTGTTATTTTGAGATGGTGGTAAGTCATCTTTTGCATTCGCAGAGAGAATTGCAACACTTTGTGAAGCTCTACCACAACACACTGGACAAATGGCAGACTAAAACAAAACATATAATCCAAAATCAATTGGTAGGAGTTAAGACCTGAGGGTCAAGGGACACATGGTCGGCTGTGAGATTGTAAAGAACAAGGAGCGTTTTTCTTTTTATAGTGACAGTAAAGCACCTGTAGACTAAAACGCTACTGAAAGGCTTTGAGTACAACGTTTGCATTACGAATGTGTTGTTTTTTTGTTGGATTTGCGTATATTAGAGCATACATTACATCCTTCTATCTTGCTTCTTGCTGACGTGCTCAAAAGAAGCAGCTTGTGACTCCATGTGCATCAAAAAGAGACACATGGCTCCACTCTTCGTGTCCCAAGGGACCGAGCATCCTCGGCCGGTAGAGATATGGAGCGAAAATAAGTGGATAAAATGGCAAAAAAAAAAAATCCATATCCGTCTGTGCTAAACATTAATCATTAAGGTAGTGTCCATACTGTAAGCTTAACTACTAGAAACTACCATCCCCCCATCTCCTCCTCAGAAGAGCATGTGAATCATGCATATCACACAACAATTTCAAAAGCCGGGACACCTTGAAGTTTATGCCTCACTTCTACCCGACACGTGAATCTTTTTGAGCATGTTTACAGTATCAGAGGCACCAGACGTTGCATTACACGCCTTCATGCCCTCCTCTTCCTCCAACCCATCTTCTCTTCATCTCCTCCAGCCCCCTTCTTTCCCTCTGTTCCGTCCTCTTCTGTCTTCCCCTCTGACGCCTGGGGCTTTTCATGAAGGCTGAGTTAATAGGAGGAAATCAATACCTTCAGTGCATCTGCTGTCGAGGGGCAGGTCAGAGACTTTGCGGTGGGCATATAGAGGGGGGGGGGGGGGGGGGGGGGGGGCGATAGTGTGCCGGAGGGGATATGTTGCTCGATAAACGCAAGCCAATTGATCTTTTCTGCACGTCTTTGTGTGTGCGAGCGTCCACTGAGACTCCTCAGGGCCTGACTGACAGGCAGTGAGCTGGTTGTGAGCCTCAGAGGTGTGTGTGTGTGTGTGTGTGTGTGTGTGTGTGTGTGTCCATGTTCGTATGTAGCTGTGGTCATGTGGGTCTTGTAGACAAACAATGAGAGCCTTGATATATTACCAGTGGTAGGAGAAGTATTCAGATCCTTTACTTAACACATGGTTTTGGCCCCGATTGCAATGAATCATATTTTATAAGTGAATCATACGTTTGTATAATTTCAATCCAAAAATAATAAGTAGTTAAATACAGTAAATTCAGGGGAGTAAATACAGTAGAATTGGGTAATTTGACCATTGGGACAGCACATGGACGGAAGGTGCCGGGGATCGAAGGGCCAATTCTTCAAAATGTGAACGATTCCCTCTATAATTTATATACATATATTTGAGTAAAGTACTCAAGTAAAGAACTGAAATGGTTAAAAAGTCTATGGATAATGGATCCGAGACTAAAAATCTACTACCCAGCATTCTTTGTGCTTTCTACCCGTCAGGTCTACCAAATAAAACACAGATAGGTTTAGTCCGGCCCTTGGCCGCTTAGTATAATGTTGATCTGTTCAGGGGCTATAGGAGCCATTGTACATTATCTTTCTATGATCCATCTTGCCATCATGACTCTATAGCTCCGTCACTCGTGCTACACCCCGTCTTTGAAGGAAAATCCATATGAGCTGGACAGCGAGACTGCGGTATTATTAATGGAGCTTAACATCCATCTGAGGGGGTTTAAAATGTCGAAGGCTTCACGTGTTGGCCTTAAACGTTTCACTCAAAGCAGAGAGAAACAGTGATGTCACAGAAATAGCAGACTGGCAGCTGGCTCAATATTTCTGAATGTTGAAAATGACACAGAATGTAAGGAGAGACACTAAATTATCCCGCCTTTTGGCCAACAAGACTTTTGAGAGGAGTGCCAGGAGGTTATTTACGATTGTATTATGTGAGACCTTGCTATGATTCATTCATTGATACGTCAGATTAGGGTACAAGTTCAGCAGAGGCGCGGAAAGTTAATAACACGCACGCTGTCCTCTTTCTTTGAGATTCTTTGTCAGAGCGTATCTATTCTCATGTGCACACACACACACACACACACACAGAACAAACCCTTCAATAATCAGTTGAGCTATTCACTGCTCGGGGTTACACACAGAATGAACGCATTCATCATGTAATTACTGTGGAGGCAGTCACACACACTTCATCGGTCTATTCCTGTCTCAAAGAGCCCCGGAGAGAACAGTGAACGCATATGATTTGCAAAAGATATTATGAGATTCTTATACCTCCATGAGGGGAGTCAAAAGAGGGGAGCAGGATTTACAAGGCATCAAAGTGACATCTTGACTGACTCACACGTCCGTATGGTTGAAAGAGGAGGATTCACGGAAAGCGGATGCTCGCATCATTGAAAAGGCTGATAAACCTTTAAAAACCTCTCCCCAATGCGGAGAAATATCTTCAAAAAAATATAAGATAAGTGGCAATTCAGAGAGGCATCGGTTTTGGAATCAGAGGGGCTTTGAGGAAGCCGTGAAGGCAGAGGTGTCTGTAAGGGATATGGTGATATAAAGGGAGAGGTATGAAAGGCGAAGCCTTAATGTCGAGTGATGTACGAGGCTCGTGGGTGAGCGGGGAGAAATGCTCACATTGGGGAGGATACTGGAAATCAATGGTGGAGTAAGAAGACGTGGAATGGTGAATGTGGCCATGTCAGACCTCTGAACATGAAGGAGGCCGGAGTCGCCTATAAAACACAGTGATTAGTGGGAGACGGGTCAAGTGTTGATGTTGGCGAACATAAATTGTGGATCTACAGGACATTAATGGGTCTAACATAGACTGAGAGGTGGATAAATGCATGGATGTGTTATTTGTGGCATACAAGCTCTTTTTTTTCCCCCCTCAACACTTCTGGTTTGTATGGAAGCCCATTCCCGCCAGCAAAAATAAATAAAAAAGATCACTAAAAAAAAAATAAAAAAAAAGATCGCTAAAAAAAAATAAAAAATAAAAAAAAATAGTAACTTAAAAAAAAGAAGAAAAAAAAATGTAATTCACAAATAAAAAAAATAAAAAAAAAAATCCACCCACAAAATAAATAATAATAATTCTAATAATTTTTTATTTTTTTTTATTTTCCTTTTTTTCCACCAGCAAAAAAAAAAAAAAAAAACCATAACACTGACCATATTTTTCCAGTTGCTATAGAAAGTCGAAATTATAAGATACTTTAACACAACAGTCATAGAAGCAGCTATGACATATGAATGGATTGTGAGTACATTGAAGACTTCTTTAAAACGTGGCTTTACAACACATGAAATACAGATGATGTTTCACATGGATTGTACTGAGCAAACGCACCCTTGAATAGAATGTTAAGCAAGAAGCAGCTCTGGAGTATAAAGAATGAAACCAATGTGGCTGAGGTGGCGACCAATAAACAGCAACTGGAAACATCTTTTTTTTTTTTTTCTTTTTTGCTGACAGAGAAAAAGTAAAAAAAAAATATATATATATATATATATATTTTTTTTTTTTTTTTTTGTGTGAATTAATTATTATTATTTTATTTTTTTGTGAATTCATTTTTATTTTTTGTGAATTCATTATTTTTTTTTTTTTTGGTGATCTTATTTTTTTTTTTTTTGCTGGCGTGAATGGGCTTCCATAGTTTATTGGTCGCCACCTCAGCCACATTGGTTTCATTCTTTATACTCCAGAGCTTCAAGGGTGCGTTTGCTCAGTACAATCCATGTGAAACATCATCTGTATTTCATGTGTTGTAAAGCCACGTTTTAAAGAAGTCTTCAATGTACTCACAATCCATTCATATGTCATAGCTGCTTCTATGACTGTTGTGTTAAAGTATCTCATAATTTCGACTTTCTATAGCAACTGGAAAAATATGGTCAGTGTTATGGTTACAGATGGATGCACCAAAAGTTTTTTGGTTTTTTTTGCTGGTGGAAAAAAGGAAAATAAAAAATAATAAAAATTATTAGAATTATTATTATTTATTTTATGGGTGGATTATTTTTTTATTTTTTGTGAATTACATTTTTTTTTTTTTTAAGTTACTACTTTTTTTTGTGATCTTATTTTTTTTTTTTTTTTTTTTGCTGGCAGGAATGGGCTTCCATAGGTTTGACATGGTATTTTTCATTATTTCAAACCTTATATTTAAACTGTGAAAACTATGCATCTCCAAATCGTTATTCTTCTTTTAATTCTCATGAGATGATTTCATTGCATTTTCATGTATTTTAATGCGTTATTTACCTCAAAGGAAGAGTGAATCCTTCAATTTATTTGGAAAGTGACGTTATGTAAATTTGATGACTTGTTTTATTAGTATTTGTAGCGGATAAGGGTGGGAGGGTATACAATGACATGACATGAAGATGCATGAATGAAGAGAGGAACCGGAGAGGAAGGATCGTGGGATAGAAGGTATTTTGTGGTGACCTTTCTTTTCCAAAAATGAGACCTACACGGTTCCCCACTTGCACTACATTAATAAAAAACAGAGGAACTCCATAATGCAGGGGAAGAAAATCAAGGGGCTGTTCTAAAAGTGCACCTTGGTGAGGTGCACGCCGTGTAAACTGCATGGACTTGATTTACACCCATCCGGAGATTGTTCCACATGCTGTGTTTGTCATTTCTTTTGAATTGTTGAAATAATACAAACACATAAAAATGCCTTTTTTGTTTTTTGTACAAGCAGACAGGTGCTTCTGCATTTTGGAATTGAGAACACACTTGTGGGCAAGTATCTCCATCTGCACCATCATTTATTCAGAGACCTGTCGTGCATTAAGCACTCGTTTGCCTACATTTTAGCCGGATCCCCACAATTCTTTTGGATAGTTCAGCTTGTATACAGACAAGAAGTCAACCACCCCTTAAAAGAAGGAGGTTCTTTAGCAATGAGGCATTATTTCACGATTACTGCAGTCCTGCTATATTCCATTTTGCCTTTTCAATCTTATCCCTTGTCTTGTTACTTTCTGGTCTCATTTGTGTTAAATTGTACATTTCCCTTTAGAGTCATATCTGAATGTTTAAACTGCCATTTCAGTGGTAAAAAAAAAATGTTGCGTTGCTTGATCCTCCCGCCTCCCTTAAGAGCCATAACAACACAAATGACCAGATTGGCGTGGAGGAAAGACATTGATCAAATTATTGACTAAATCAGACTAACAATGTAATTTCATTATGTTCCACAGCTGTTAATGGCTTCAGAGAAAGTAATAGCTCCATACTGTGGTAGTGCTTTATGGTTTTTCCTCTCTCCCTCTCTGTGGACCACTCAGACATCAGAGGGCAGTGCGGGTGGTATCGCTGTGTGAATTCTTTTTGTGCTGGGCCCAATGAAAGCTTTTCCATCACAGCATCATTTACATTCAAATTAATTCCAATTCAAAAGCTAAGCTGAATGTTCAATGAGCAGAGAGTCATCTCTCCCTCCTCTCTAGAGAGAGGGGCGAGAGCGAGGCGGGGGATGCGGTGAACAAAAAGTAAGGTGATGCGAGAGTTAGAGAGTGAGAGCAGCATCTGATTTTCGCATTTGAATGAGATCAGTGGAACAAAAGAAGCTCACAAATTGACTGTGACTCATTTCTTTGGAGAAGTTCGGTGCTGAAAATTGAAACAATGCGACTAATTTCCAACAGCATATCATTCATCCATCATTGATTGAACACTGTTATTAGGCCTGCACCAGAACAATCATCACTATTGATCCATTTAAATCAATATTAGACCTAACCAGTACCACCACCACACACACACACACACACACACACACACACACACACACACACACACACACACACACACACATACACAGCGTTGGGCAGGAGCAGCCCAACAGCTTGCCTGCAGAAGTATAATTGCATAGCATGTCAAAAACACTAATAAATAAATCAGTGATTACTTCCCTTTGTGAAGTGCTGCAGCCCCATAATTGAATATTCATGTAGGTAAATACATTCATGCAAGCTTCTCTCCTGGGTTTTACAGTTTGCTTTTTTTCATAGTTTAAAGCCATCTCCGCTCTCGCTGTGCGGGAAAGAACACAACAGAAATACTTTGAAATCCCATGAGTGTATGAGCATATATGCATATTTTAAAGCCTTGCTTCATTATCACGTTTGCCCCCACACTTCTGCGTAATGCATGGAAATCAGTGGATATTAAATTGCCGTTTTTGACCACAAGTGATATTTGGGCTTTCATTGGGCCCAGCACAAATTACAGAAATTCAAAGCAGATTGTTATTGACAGAGGGTTATTGATTCCTGATCCCTCGAGGCCGGTATCCGTGTAGCGTGACACACACAGTGTAATTTCTCACTCCCTTGTGTCTGTAATATCTCATTGGCACGAGGACAAAAGTAACGCCACCTTTTTGACCTGCTCGTCTCCATTATCTCGCTCCTACACCACCAACACACAATCTCCACTTGCAGCGTCGCTCTCCCACTCTCTCTCGCTGTCTACTCCAATATCTTGATTGCATGACAATGTTTGCTCCGTCTCTTATTCACTCCTCTTTCTCACATTCTCTGACGTCAGCGGTTGTGCACGGGCATGCGTCTGCGCAGCCCAAATTGAATGCATGGCATATACAGTAGGAATGCACAGACGCACGCCTACACGCATGCACACTCGCACACCACCGACGGCAACTTAGCCTGCGTGATTACTGTGAATCTAAGCTGCTTAGGGGTTCTGTCCCATCTGGCTGTGGTGTTTGCGGCATCATTCATTCCCCCCCCCCACCCCACACACTCATTGCCCCATTCCCCCCCATCCTTCTCTTCCCGTTTCATCCCTCGTCATCCACTCTCCCCGTACATCAACACACACACACACACACACACACAAACACAAAACACCCATACACACAGGGGGAGAATAGAGGCGGAGCAAAAGGGATGATAATCCTGCGTAATCTGGGTTTACCAACTATTAGGGCTCTGCAGTGTTTTCTTACGTAATCCAATCATCCTTAGAAACGTGCAGTCATCCACCGGAGTGAGCTTGTGTGTCTCATTGTGTATGCGTGTTCAAAAAAGTGGAAGCCGGAAGGGATGCCTCCTTGTGCCACCTGGACCATGTGGGAGGAAGAACACACACACAGGAATACACAGGCCAGCATTTCAGAAACACAGATATACAGTGGAAGGACCCCCCCCCCCCCCCACACACACACACACACACACACACACACACACACACACACACACACAGAAAGAGAGAACATTTAGCCAGAGAAGTCGGTAATTTAAAAGTTTATTGCCACATCAGAGGGCGTTCAGACTCCAGCTGCTTTAATAAACCTCCTGCCTTCTGGTGATAGAGGCACACACACACACACACACACACTGAACTTAATAGTATCATTTGACTTTGTCAAAGTAAAGTATGGATGTGGAAGACATTATCCATTGCGATGGAAGATGTGTTTTATGGATCCCGTTGAGATCTCCGTGAGCGCTGAATATTTGTGACATTTTTACATCTTACGTCATTCACATTGATAGATTTAAAGCTTGTTGATGTGTTTGTTTGATTATTGATGAGATATAACCCACACTGATGTGCCATAATAAACTCTGAGGGATTCAGTAAATATTACTGGGTAATCTCATTTATATAAGTCAATGACATGTTGCAATTGACATCCGGGGTGAAAGATTTAAAGGACAATGTATAGTTTCATGATGCAGCTTTACAACATATGGATAAAAGGGATTAAGTTCATCATGCAACACAGATTTGGCACAGTACACTGTGCTTCTGAGAAAATCTGATACAGAGAGCAAGGGACAAATCGTCAGGATACTTTTTGTACGTTGCAGAAAACATACTCCAACGTCTCATTGCACTTCACATAGATGATCCCCAGAGGATTTGTTCCTCTCACAGGGAAAGCAAGAGTGATGTTGTGAGTAAAAGTCAAACATTTATGCCCATTTGCAGCAATATCTCTCCTCAGTCAGCGCTGCTCATAAAACTATCACATAGCAGTCCATCTCGAGCTTTCTGCACTTTTACTCCAAAAACCTCCAGAGGATTTCCCAACATGACTATTACAGACTATTGCAGTGAGAGATGTCATTTTCTTGTTTTTCCTTGATTTCTGTCTGCCTCACTGGCTTGTCTTCTCGACCAATCTCCCCTCACCACATCTTACACACACACACACACAGACACAGACACACACACACACACACACACACACACACAGACACACAGACACACACACACACACACACACACACAGACACACACACACACAGTACATGCAATTCAACAAGCAAACAACAATCACCTAACACTGGAACAACTTCTAGTCGCCTTTTGAAAAGACCTGCTCGCCTGAAAGAGGTGTTAATGACTCAGCTGGGGGTCCAATCAGTAATACTTTCTTTCACACATGACCTCGAAGGTTTCCCAGTCGGGGGCCAAATCTTGCCTTAAACTGGCGAATGTAATGTGTATATATATATATATATATATATATATGAGTGTGAGTGAGAGAGAGAGAGAGACTCAAATGATGAAAGATTCAATGTATTCATCTTTAATATTTGAAAACGCGTCGATCCCCCCCCCACACACACACACACACACACACACACACACACAAACTTCCCCAGAAATGTAAATGTCTGGGGTTGATTTGTATGACGGAAGAGAGCAATGTTTATCCGTCTTGTCACATCCATATTTTAATCCATATTTAATTCAAACACTATTTAATTCTGACACATATTGCACAGGGCATTGGCAGCCCTATAAAGCTAATGTGAGAGCTCACCTCGGAATGAATAATGAAGAAAATGTCATATGGGGTATTTGCATACTCAGCTGGATATGATCAAATTAGATTATAAGGGATTGAAGAAGAATGACAGTGAGGACTACTAATAGTATGATATACTGGAATGAAACAAAGAACAGGATTCATTGTTGAGGGAAGACTCAGACTGGCAAAGGCACCGTCTTTGCTGGCTATTGTACTGTACTGTACTATGATACAGTAAGAGAGACAGTGGGAATTAAACCAGGACGGTATGTGTTTTTAGGGCAAACAATACCACCATTCACCCTTCTCCAGAGAATACGTCTTGGCTGAGATGCTCCTATTTGCATGAGTCTGTCCAATGGGAACCTTCAGTACAATATGGAGATAGTTGAAGTACATACAGTGTTTTGTGCACTATATAGCAAGTGCTGTAAATGGTGCCAAAGTGCATCTCTGCCTCGCCGTTTTCTCATTTCTATTCACATTGTTCTTGTAGTGCTGCCACCCAATATAAGGGGCAGACAAAGTAGTTTGGCACTGGAAGTCTTTAAAGAGGGATGTTGAAGAATGAGGTCGATAAGCAGGAGTAGTGAAACAAAAAAAAAAAGTGGCTTTTATTAACAAAAAGCTTATTGAAACAAGTGGTAAAAATGAAAAACGGGAAATACAACAAAACTTATTTAAACGGAAGAACAAAACCAAACAAAAGAAAGCTGCAGATGCCAAGTCTTGAATCAGTGAATGGGATTTTAGCCTCACCTAACCACCTGCCCAGGTAGCGCGAGTTAAACCAAAACAAGCATCCAAATTCACACAGAATAATAAACATACCATCAATACTAGATTTCTAAGTCACTGCTGACATCTCAATCCATCTATGGGCACCCACAGAACTATTTCACCCATCTTCCTACATCTTAACAGCGCCCAGCCTCTCTACTAAGAGGACATAATGAGGCAAACCGGTTATCATTCTCCTTGAATGAGCTGCTGAGCAGCTGATCTACCCCAACATCCAAATAAACCCATAAAACAAGCTTGTGTCATGTATGCAGCTTAAAGGATAATGCATGAAACAAACTAAGACATTGGACTGAAAGTTATATTCAAGCCAACCTTTGTACAGGTCCCACGTGGCGACTATGCCTGGCTTGACTACATAGCTGTATGCGTGCTAAAAGAACAAATAATGAGAAACCCAACCAGTACTATGTGACTTCTTTCACCTGTAAAATACAGACCTGTGACAGGTGAAACGCAGGGGAAATCTAATAGCTTGGAGCGTGCTGTTGCTCCCGTTGCTGCCACCATGATCAATTTAATGGGCCGCCACATGGCGCTGCAGAATCAATGAAAGATCATTGCTGATGGTTGGTGGTGGGGAGCCGGAGAGTCTAAATATATACTAGTATTCCACTGAGACGTCTGAGAAGAAATGGTGACTATGTGCTGTATGTACGATAACTTTAACCCTCCCGTCTCCTGCTAAAGCCCTTTAGTGGAGGGTCAGGGAGAAAAAAAGGGGGGAGTGTGCCAATACACTGAGGGTTTTGACCCATATCTGTACCACAGAACTGTCACAGGCTGGAAAATGGATGGGTGACCTTGGATGAAAGGCGTACCCACATCTTCTCTTGGGAATAGGCCTAGAAAGACTGTGTTAGCTCTTTGGGCCCGGCCAAGGAGATAAAGGGAGGGATGGAGGTTCTGAGGAGGAGGAAGGAGGGGGGCACAATTTCCAAGAGACAATGTAATTTTATCCCCCCCCTCACAGTGTGTTATATGTTTATCCAATGGCAATTCGAGTTTCTATGTCTGGCAAGGCTGGTTAATCATATACTCAGGTAATCAGCAGAGTTGAAGCACCGGTAGCCATTTTAATGCCAAGCAAGAGAAGTGGCTCAGAGAGCAGTCCACAGATGAGACTGTGTCTGCTGGTACAACACTTTTGTTAGCAGTTTGTCCATAATGTTATTCCAAATGACAAGGATCATGGGAAATTGTGGGTATAATGACAAAGAACATTCACTACTGTGCTTTTCAAAAGTGATTGCCCTTTTTATGTCATACGCTATTTAATGTAGACGAAGAATAATACAGTTAAGCAGCAGTTGTGACTATCATCCCTTAATACCCTGCCTCTGACAGAATAAAAGAGAGAAAAATCTTCTCTCATCTGGAGTTAGTCCTCTAGGAACTCCTCACTCTTCCTGGTGGTGCACTCAAATTTTTGCTTAGATCGACAAGAAAAGAAGTTTTTTTTTTCTGTGGTTGTCCTGTATCGTTTAATAAAGATGGGATTGCCTCGGGGGGGGGACAGGCAAGTTTAGAATATCAATTAGTATCTACCAATTCTCTGAAATTCTGCTTGGGGTGATACTGATTTTTCTTCATACAAAGAACAAGCTCCACCAAAGATAAAGGACGGAGATGGGGGTTGGGAAGTACGTGTAGATACAGCATCTCAAGTGTCTTTTCATACAGAGATTCCGCAATACCGCCGTAAACAAGATCCGCCGTTACGCAGGCTTTGCTTCTTCTCACTGAACCAAACAACAGCGCCATCATGCTGCCCCCCCATGTGCGTTTCAGATAGCACGGCAGCATCACAGGAGAAAAAGTTGCGTGACATTTAACGCAACATCGTCTGCTTCTAGTATGACGGATAACATTTGCGTCGGTTAGCGACTTGCATAATAGCGGGTGAACTAAGTGACCAGGTGCTTTTGCTCCCAGACCTCGTTGTCTCCCCAATTTGCCGCCATTTTCTGTGGCTGTAGGTTAGCAGCTAACTGCTGCTAGCAGTCATCAAAACGTTACACCCATGCCTTTTCACACATACGTCTGCTTGGCTCTGTGACTACCTCCGCTGACGTCTCAGCGGTGGACAGACTGCCATTATTCCACCTCTGTATCTTTCATATAGAACAGCGAGGCAGAATAACACATTCAACTTATTCATATATGTATTACCATTGAAAAGTAAAAGACCAGCGCAGCAAAAAAAAGCAAGCCTCACTCACTCATTTACAAGTAGCTTATTACAACCCATGTTTACGTGCATTTGTTTAGGCAGCAGCCTCTTGGCCATATAGTCTATATGTTGTCATTGGTAAATTACCTTTTCTGTTGTTAGAAAAAAGACAATACTACACAATGAGCCTGTCCCTTTCCTAACCTGTGTGTATGGGGAAGCAGTTGGCTGTTGTGTAACAAAAACAGTAATATGCAGAAGTGCCTTAATATTACTTGAGGCCCTGGGGCTACGAACGTTTTGGAGCACTTCCCGGCATTCACAATATGCCACAACAACATAAATTCAGTTGAGTCGAAAAGTCAAAATGTATTGTAAAAAGATGGATGTAATCATTTCCAACATTTCCAGTCCAAAAACTCCCTTTTTCCCCACACACAAAAGGAAGCAAGCAACTGTATTAACAGGGTGGTCTCGCAAGCTAACAGCATTATATATAACCACAATAAAAAAAATATATATTTTGAAACTAAATTCGCAAACCTCAAACCAAAACACAAATATATGTCATTCTGTAGTGCGCTCATGCCTGGCAGCATTGTGTGTCTGGGCCTCACACCAAGTCCCCGATTGTTCTCACCTGGAGGAGCCAACGAAATGTTATGGATTATGTCACGGATCATAGCAGCAAATATAATATAATAGTCTCCAGACCCCTTACTCTGTCAGAAGCCCCGGTAAGAAGAAAAGCAATGACTATTGAAGCCAAATAATGTGAGTCTCCTATTACAGTATGTGGGAGTGTTCTCATGAAACGATGTTACCTAAAGTGATTGATTTCCTACTTACAACCGGCTCATCACAGCAAGTCACCTGTCCAATGCTTTGCATTACAGCAGCTAAAGCATCAATGGGAACTGATTTCAAACTGCAGCAGTCAAAGAAGACTCTTATTAAGTTAGAGAAACCAAAAGGCATCCACCCCCCCCCCCCCCCCCCCCCTAACTCAATTAATAGTGAAGACAGAGAGGCCTTACAAAGTGCTGGAGAGAGAGTCCTGGGGACAGATGGGGAGATGATCAGCACATGATTCAGCCCCATTTGACAAGGTTCCACTTGTAAACTCAGAACACACACACACACACACACACACACACACACACACACACACACACACACACACACACACACACGAGGTGGGACACAGATGGAAAAGCTAGCACAAAAACATAAAGACACATATTTCTGGGTTAGCAGACACAGCTGGGTGATAGTTCACGTCTAGACAGCAGCCTACGAACATGTACAGCTTCCAGACGAGCAAAATTATTTAAAGCACCGTGTTACAAAAACACAGTTTTCTGCCAAATATGCCGCAATTTAAAAGCAGAAAAAAAAATATGCCGGCAAGACACATTCTAATTCAAACTGTTCGGAAACGTCTCAGTCCTTGTTCCGAGTTATTTTAACATTAGAAATAAAAGAGCAGGGCATATCATTTGGGACCAAAACTCAAGCTGGTAATATAAACAGTGTCAAGTCCATTCATCTATTTGTCATCTAACGTCTCTGGTGGGACATTGCGACTCCAAAACAAGAGTAACCAAATAGGGGAGCGAGAGACGCCGAGGGGAGATTGTTACCAAACTTGCCATCTAAATATAAAAAGTGACAGTCGGTTCCACTTTGCAGTTATCTCTCTCCATCACACTCTCAGTTTCACACGTGAATCCCGGAGAGGCTGCGATTCAGCCATAAGCTTGTCCAAGGATGGTTTTCAACACAGTGGAAGTTTAATCATACACAGCTTCAAACACATCCCACGATAGCTCCCAGGAAGAACCATAAACACCTAGCTATCATAGCACAGGGTCAGAATCAAGGCCAAGTATGGAGACATGAAGGAGGTCTGCCCAGAGACAAGCACTTACTGCATACTGTAAGAGTGAGAGCTTTAGTCTCCAGGCTTTTATATATTTTATATATATATAACGATTGGAGCGTGTGGGTGGAAAAACAGGTTCTTTACAATTCTGTTAATATAGTGAAGGACAAATGGTGACTGTACGCCGTTACATTGTGGCCTTGAACTTCAATTATTGTTGCAATTTCTCAATTGATCATTAATTGAATAGAAAACAAAACAAATGTGTTTTCAGTTTTCTTTCATCTTCATGTAACCACTCAAACACAAATTGCACGTAAGCCAAAATTGCCAGTATGAAAGCACATTTAGGCGTGTAACCTAGAGTGGCTGGCTTTAGATGAGGAGTTAGGAGCCTGGTTCAGCCTCTGAATATAGAGTTGGTGTAATTTCCATCCATTCCTTGAGATTTCACACTCGCTCCTGTGAAAAATCACACTTAAAGGGGCTCCAGTAAGCAGGGGCTTAATTGGTTGTGACGTGACGTGCATAATATCAGCTAACTCTTTATTTAAAACATGCAGCGCTAGAGCACACAAACACACACACAATATATTCACAAACACACACACACACACACACACAGACAACCACAAACAGATTATACAAAATGACTGTATCCACACACACACACACACACACACACACACACACACATGTGGGAAGATCACATCTGATCTACGCATGTATATATGCAGCGAGAAAAGCAGTTAAGAGGCATCGGCAAATCCTGCAAATAAGTTAACTCACACCTATCACAGCCTGGAACCATGAGAGAGAGAGAGAGGGATCTTGTGTGTGTGTGTGTGACCCGAGCAGTACAACTTCTGTCATAAATCACATTGAATATGGAGCACAAAGAAAACATGCTTGGCCCACAACAAGAATAAATTATAAAGGCCATTATCCTCTCATCATTGCGAGAGTGTGTGGAGTTGTTTACACGCGTGCACAGATGCTTAACCTGCAAGATATTCACACGGTAACGCCCTCCATCAATCGTCAGCAACCCTGACTGCTCGTTAAACTGTCTGAAGCTTGAATACCGCTGATTTATTGCATTCCCCTTTGCTTGATTGCATTCAAGTGCTCTCGTGCTTTTTGGAATGGGCTCCGAATGATTGCAATGGAAATAGATTCTGAATTACAGTGTGGTTAATAACGACGCATATATTCAGCGTAATCCGGCTGGTAATTACATACTTGCAATGTTCTGTGGATTTAGGACTAGTACCAAAGCTATTTGTGTATTCACGGTTCACTCTAAGCTGATTAACGAGCGTGGTGATCGCTGGTGAAGACTAATTATTTTGTCCCGTTAGCTCCTTCAGCTCGTTAGGCATGCTCACGAGTAATGTGTCCTCCGGTGTTGGTGTTTTGCATATTATAGGACATTTATAGAAACATGTTTAGTTCATTCCTGAAAAAAATGGGATCGCCTTTAATTGTATTTGATCATCTACAGTTGGCTATATCTTATAAAACTGCTTTCACTGATAATATGCCTCGTGAAATGAGCTTAAGGATGCAATTAGTAATTCATGCAGAAGTAAAGGTGTGCCAGCGGAAACGCTGTTAAAAGGGAGAGATAAGATGAGAATGATAAAAGACACATTCTTTGGCCCTGTGGTGCAGTAAATCTTTAGACATATCAGGTATAATATTTGGGGCTAATTACAGCCGGAATGCCAGAGCAGCTAGACATAACGTATAGCTGCAGTGATCATAATGCACTCCAAAATTAGGAGGAGGGATCACCTTGACACACAAGTGCAATTTCCTGGTAGGGGATCACTCAATCTCGCAGCACACACACACACACACACACACACACACACACACACACACACACACACACACACACACACACACACACACACACACACACACACACACACACACACACACACACGCGGTCCCTCCACACCTCGGCTGAGGCCGAGATTCAGAATGAGACCTCTCGACACATGAATCCAGCGCTATGTGGAGACGTCTGGGAAACGGTTCCGAATTAGCACATCGTCTTTGAAAGACAGACAGACGGACGGACGGACCGGGCCCTGGCTTGGTATTTCAACATGACAAAGATGAAACGGTACACCAGGTCTTGGAATAGCCACCTCACTTAGCGGCACCGGCAACTTGATCCCCTCCTCACTTTCACTGGGGTCGGGAAGCCTCTCGCACCTTCTCTTTTTCCTCTCTCTCACACACTCACACACACACACACACACACACACACACACACACACACACACACTCCGTACACAGATGAGTTGGTTTATATGGCCTGGCCTGGCCTGGTGTGCGTAGAACTCTGAAAATAACCTTTGACAGAACTTTTCACCGCCATTCAAATGCCACAGCTGCTGTTGTGTAAAAATAGTACCGTCGTCTTGAGGTGTCTCAAAAGAAATCATTAAGTCAGATGTGAGCTGCTGAAAGGTGATAAGTCTCAGTGCCTTTGGAAATTGAATGGGGAATCACAACCCGCTTACGAGCAGACATGCAAAGTCGGGATAAAGCTGCTGCGACGTGGAACACTAAACCTTTTTCCTACCAACTCCAGAGGTATACTTTGTGTCATATCTCAAAGGCACTTTATTATATCGTTACAATTTATGTTCCCAATGACTTCATATTGTTTTGTTTATATTTGTGCTTATTAAAATGTGACCCCAGTCCAAAACAACATGCAGTTTTAATAGACTGAAGTATTTGAGTTCATGTTTCCTAATTTAAAGTATCACACACTGTCAGTCATTTTGAAGCAGACACACACAGATTTCCTGACGTGCTCTTTGCGCTCTCTTTTTTCTTAACATGACATTAATTAGATAACTAATAATGTTTTGAGAAGAAAGAAGTCAACATTTTCTTTATGATGGTTGTTTCTTACATTAGTTGGTAGCTGTATGTTAAATAAGTTTGTAGGATTTGTCAAGTAGACCATATGCATTTGTCCATCCTTCATATTCTTTAGTACGAGTAGTTTCACATCGCAATATTATTAATTTTCACTGTATCACATGCTCTCCTGGACGACTAAACGTTCTGAATTCCTCTCATGTGACTGCAGACTCAGATAAAGCACTCTTAATCATGAATATAAAACAAAAGACGCCAATGTTACTGTTCCAGACACTGTGACCAATGATGATCTCTGAATTTACATTTCAATGAAATCACATTTAACCAATAAGCCACAATCACTTTAATAAAACAATAAAATAAATGAAGCCATTCAGAATTATAAACGCTTGTAAGTAGTACTGTAGTTATGTAAATAAAGTATTCTAATCCAATAAAAGATGAATGTAAGAAAGTGTGGGTATCAAACCTCAATAATATGGTTTTTTTCTTTTTAGATGGAGCGAAATGTGGCCATAGTAAAGCACAGAACATAGACTTATCAGACCAAATCCTGCTTTTATTTGACACATTTTATGGCCACGAGACACTACAGGACATACAAGTGGAATAGGAAGAGGAGACGCTCTACTGTGATGATGATGAAGACTCAGTAGAGGGAACCAGGGGATCGCTGCGGGGGATGTAGTCAGGTGATGGTGAGCAGATCGATGGGTCGAGTGACCCACTACAGGCTCGGCATCGTGCTGTGAAAGGCAGAAGGCAGAGCAGAAGGCTGCCAGGTCTGCACAGACGCACAGAGCCGGTGAACAGCTGGGTTAGGTCACGACCTGTAAAGTCACACCGTCAGAACATGCAGCAGGACAGGATAGAACACTGTAGAGTGACCCACCACAGGACGGTTCAACCGGACGGACGTGGGGTTTGTTTCTACTTATCATAATCATGTCATACTATTATATAATGTCGGGACAAATCAAAATGTGGGTCAACCCTTACCTTCTTTTGCCCGGCCATGAGGACACCGGCCATAATTATGTCATAAAAGTGCATGAAAATGTTATATAATTTTTTTGAGACTTTCCATCATTCATCACCTCAGTTTAAGATGTATGGTGAAATATTCCATCAGTGGGAAATCTGACAAACTGACATAAAATGTATTGATTATAAGATTATAAAATGTCCAAAATCTAAATACACGATGGCAAAAAAGACTAAATCCTTCTTTGCATAGCATCCAGTCCAAAACTTTACATTCAACGGGCAGATGTCAATATCGAGGAACAAATTCAAGCCCCTTTCTGCTCCAGGTGTGAATAAATTAGGAAAAAAAACGATCATAATATTTTGGAAACGAGCTTTTCCCCCACATTCAAAATTCTATTACAGGGATGCTTGATTAGTTAACCAATTACTCAAGACGAGCAGCTCAGAGTGAGTGCAGTTAGCTTCAACCTCCTGCTTCTGCCCCCAGGCATCAGTTTAAAAAAAAAAAAAAAAAAAAACAGAGCATCCGTAAAAGAGGAGTGAAATATATCTCAACCTATTTCGCTTTGTTGTTTATCTAACCTAACCTTTGAAGTTGGTGCTTTATAATAATGTAAACCGTACCTCCGCTTTCTATTAGTATAATGCGTGGTGTTGCACCCCACAGAAATGCTTTACACTGAAGACTAGTCGAAAGCATAATTCACACCTTCATATCTCGGTTGTGTTGGGAGACCAGCGAGGGGCGGGCTACAAATAGACTCCAGCGTCTGCGAGCTGTGGGACTGAAACTAAAAACACGTACAAAGTGATGACAACTCGCGGTTTAAAGTGCTAACTTCTGATTTTACCACAGGTTATTACAGAGTCTTCAGGATATATGGATCCAATATGCACCCAAGAATATTCAATATAACCCCAAGATGCAGACTCTGCAGTTGAGGAAATGATTAAGCTTTATCATCAGGACTCCTATTAAAAATCCTGGTTATTAGATTGGGCTGGAATACACTGAAAACGCAGTACAGTTGATCAAGTGAGGGATCAGTGTGACTGCCTTTGGTGGAATTTGTCAAACTCAAAAAGCTACAATAGATGTGAGAATAATCATCCAGTGTGTGTGTGTGTGCATTATTGTGTATCTGTGGGTGTGTAGGTGCCACATTTCTGCATCTGAATGAACCAATAAGAATGTAAGTGGTCTCGCAGCTGAACAATAGACGATGCCCCGTCTCACTGGAGGGAGAGTTAAGTGTTGCTATCATAGTGTGAGCCGGAGAGGCTACCCACAGCCATTTAGACAACAAGAGGACAAGCACTGCAAGCCAAGCAGAAGAACTGCCTGGAGCAAGAGAGACGACTGCATGTGTGTGTGTCTCTGTGTGTGTGTGTGTAATGTGTGTGTTGTGTAGCCCACTGACACCGCGTCATTGCTCTCTTTATGTATCCGACTAGGGTTCTGTGAGGAAGCGAACGTGCTTTAAACTCAGACAGCACTGTGTCACTAATGTATTTTATTACCACAAGTGATCCAGTTCATGGTGGCCCCCCGTCAAGTGGTGTGTGAGAAGAAACTGGTGCATGAGCCGACGCTGAGCTGGACCCGACTAAAACAAAAAGGTTTCTAAACTCATCTATTCCTCCATCCAGCAATCAATCCATCCGTACGTCCATCTATTTCTCTGTCATGTCAGCTGTGTACAACAATCCCTCTGACCTGCACAACATAGTTTGGTTTCAGTGTAAACTTGGTTTCTTTGTCTTCCCAATATTGCCATTAATCTGGCCGGGCACAGGCCATCTGTAGCTGACATCAGGAAATCACTGCTCACATGGCGTCTGTGTGTCTGCGTTAGTCCGTGTCACAGAAATGCTGCAGGGGGGGAAAGAAATAGCAGTGTCTCTCTTCCCTTGATCAAAAAAAATAAAAATAGAAAATCAACAGAGTCATTTGCATTCAACCCAGAGAAGCATGTGGTGGAGCTCTCTCAGAGGAGGTAGTTTAATTCCCTCCTAGGGGAGCCAATCATTGCACCGGCTTCAGCCATGAATATGTCCAAATTTAAAATCTGGCCAGCTAAGCTCATCGGAGTTCAAAAGTTTGAACAAAGACGAGTACCCAGTAATCATCAACTCGGTGAGTTTTGTATTAAGGACGTCACATCTATCGGTTTAATTCATACTCAATAAATAACAGCAGTAACATCAGTGTTTTGTCATGTTTGCCAAAATAAAACTACTGCGGTTAATAATCCTCATCTCGTGGCTTTAGTATCTCTATGCTACATGACATAAAGCCTGTGGCAACATCTAATCAATACCTGCGACAACCTCCACTACACATGCCACTTCCACTGTATATGAAGAAAGTGATGGCAGTGGAGACACAGCCTGCTTTGGCTCTTTTCTCCCTCCCGCTGTGTTTCTTTGATACCACTGCTCAAGGGCAGCCTCGTTACCACTGAGGGCTGACGAATGGCCGACTTCACCCTCCTCTGCTTCCCTTTCCTAAACTAGGAAATGAAACTAGTGGTGGTGGTCCGCAACCTCCCCACTGAGCCTTTCTGGGTCGATCTCATCCCACCACTACAGTACATACAGCCCGTCTGCTTCATTTCAGTTGAGAAGTGATTCATACGCTATTGTAAATCTCTTGTTTGAATGAGACAACGCGACGCAAGCAATAATGTGCCGTAACGGCAGCGACATTGGTTTCTCTACTCCGATGCACAAGGGTCAGTAAACATCAGCTGCTGATTAATTAAATGGAATTAGATTGTGTGTCCATACCGTCTTGCGTGAAATACGACTCCGTGCAGCTCAGGTTAAGTGAGCCAACTCCCTTTTAAGCTGTTATCATAACCTTTCTGCTCCCACTTTGATGAGCACATTACATTTGAGAGCGGATCCATGCAGGCAGTGTAGATCACTGGTACGGTTACAGGCTAATAAAAAAAGCTGCTCCTCAGGAGAGAATGCATTGCTGATCGAAATTAGACATCCCCCTTGAGACGCTAAATGAATTAAAAACCAACAAGTTGTATTTGTCTCGTAGAAGTCTACAGTAAAAAGGACAGACCTGCTTTACAGTAGTGTACAGGCACACACACACACACACACACACACACACAGTTCACATCCTAGGCATTCATTAACTGAGCTAAAACAGGCTAACATGAGGTCAAACTGCATACAGATATCAGGTGTCATTGCTGACCTATTTCTCCCAGGACAGGGCAGACCGTACAAATAATACCTGCAGCAGGTAAAGGCAACACATTTCATATTGTTACACCAGTTCTCTCTCATGTACGGAGCCTAGCAACTGCACATTTCTATGGTCTCTATGCGTTTGAATTTGTGTCTTTCTGAGGTGTCGTCGTCGTCCACCACCCTGGGTTTCACTCAAGTCTGAGCGGTGTCTCTACACGCCGAACACTAATAGAGTTTACATCAAAGATTTCCCTCCCACTGTGAAAGCTTGAGTAGATAGATACACTCTCCTTCTTGCCACCCTGTTCTCAACCTATTGCCTTTGCCTCCCTCCCTCCCTCCCTCTCTCTCTCTCTCCACTTCCCACCCCCAGCGGCGTCGGTAGCACTGTGGAGTGTCACCTTGCTCTGCGCCCAGTGGCCTGTGGCTAGATGATGATTTATGGCCGAGGAAAGCAGGGGTTTGGGAGATGAGGTTGGTGGATGGCTGGGTTCAAAAATCACTTGTGGCGGTGTATGAAAGCCATGATGAATGAACGTAGCCTCTGCACGCCAATCAAAGTTATCTTCTACGGCGTACAGTAGGTTTAAGATGCATCCAGAGGCTCTGGGCTGCTTTGTCTTCCTCTAATGATCTTTTCTTTATCTTTTCTACACTCGTGTGTATTAGAATGAAGATGCATGTAAGAAGGTTGGTCGCTCACTCTCCGTACGACGGAAAAAGCCCTTTAGAATTTAAAAACTTCACAAAACCAAGCAGTGGTATTTGTTTAGTTATAAAAAAATATATATATACATACATACATATAGTTAGTTATCGAACAAATGTAGCCCATTGTGCAGAAAATCATTCAAAGAATAAACCATCTGTGATAATAAAAACAGAAGTGTGGCGGATGTTGATGGTGAGAGATGGGTTGCTCTGAACAGAAAAGCCCCTTTCTTTATTGTTCTGCTTAACGCAAGTGTCAGGATCGGTGCACAAAGACACCCGTGTGATTGTTACATTGGAGATGTAGTGAGTAATGGTGAACCAGGACAGTACGGTCTTTTACCTGAAATAGATTACCTGCAGATGATGATGATATAATTGCTCATTTAAATGCATATTTTTTTCCCCTGATGTATTAAGAAGAGCCAGGAGCAGGTTATTGTTTAGAATGCCAACATATTCTTTATGAATAAAATCAAACGCATCAATGTCATCGGGAACCCCTGTGATGTGTGGCTCTCAGTGAGGAGCCACTCCCTACGGCTCACTGAATAACCAGAGCGGCACGCAGCAGATAATACAGCATGTGTGTTCTGGACTTTTACAGTAATGACAGTTAAGGAGATCTTAATATTTCTGTTACAATGTCAAAATGATCAGTCTGAACACACCTTATGGGACTACAGATGGAAATTGGCTTGTAGCTAAATCTGGTACGAAGCATATTTTCTCTTTTTCTTTAGATTAATGTATTTGTGTACATGTTCCCTGAGGTTTCTTTTGAACCTAAATAGAAAACATCTTTTATTATGAGTTATGCATAGTGAATATGAGTTTAAATTGTCTCAGATGATAATTGTTTGGTTTAATACGAGTCCTTTATCACTATTTAAGTCACAACAGCATGCGTGAGCAACTTGTAGTGGCCAAAACCGCCCAGCGACCAGTTGTCCGTACTGTATGCATATTGTATGAGTCACACAACAGCAAGTCACACAGACAGATTGTGCTTTGCTCTCCATCCGAGTCTGTTCATATGTCTGATATAACAGCTAAAAAGTGTTCTTCTGCCGTCTCCGTCACCTCCCAGTGAACATATCGTTTGTGGTGCGAAACTGGAAATCTGTTGATCCAGGTTCTAAAAAAGGACATTTATTTATTGATCTTCAGTCATTGCCAAACATTCAACCAGGAATATCAAACCAGTAGATGTTCTTAAAGGATACGTCTAGTGCTATTCTACATCTTCTACTCTGAACTAATCTAAGCATTGCTGGTGTAGCCAAACACTGAGTTATCGTATTCCACACTGGAGCGCTGGGTGACATGTTCCTTCATTACCATGAAGGAACATGCAGTTTAATTTAAATAAACCCCACATACACCATCCTGCTGCCGAAAAAGACTCCCTCGAGAGCATTAGATTCAGAATGTATATTAATCCACCGATGCAAATAGTCCGTTTAAATAACTATTTAGCTCATTTTTTATATGAAACTTCAAACTTTTATATTTCAAAGCCATTTTTCAAGATAAGTGCGCTTTGGATCAAGTGCAACAGGTTCGAAAAGTTAGAAAGCACTGAATGTCTTTTCATGGGATTTATTGAAAATAAGTTATAGAATAAAATGCAAAAGAAAACACCAGCCTTCTTGTTTAAAGATAGGTACGTATTAAATGCTTCTGCACCTTGTGAAGTTTGACTGTAGAGCTCTTATTTGTTTCTCTGTAAGACTCCACTAACCCATAATGTGCTGCACAGCATCAGTTCAACTTCCATGAACCCCTTGAGCTTGGTTCTGGTTGGACTGAATCTCTGACAATTTGTTTTCACAATTGGTTCACAAATATGGTGAGAAATTGTGGTAAAGGCAATTTGCAGTTAAGGCTGAGGCCCGGGAAAAAAAGCTGCATCACTTCATATCTTATTTTTCAGAGCGTGTTGGCTGTCCCGTCCTCCCATCAGGATATTTCAAAGCTCCACAACTGGCCCAGTTCCCTGCATGGGGGCGACAATAGCGTCACCACGCAGTAATGAATCAAATTAAGTGGAATGTCAGCTAGGCTAACAGAGCTCTCCTTCTCCTCTCAGCATGAAAAGGAATAGTTTCATGGCTTCAATTTGTCTCTCCCTGCCCTCACTGGCACATATTTTTGCGTTTCATCTAAAAAAGAAAAAAAAAAACGATGCTTCTGGCAACGACATGATGAGTAGAAGAGCGGAGAATCCAATTGGAAATGTAGAATCGTGTTCATGTTTGCAGCCAGGGGTAGAGAAGTGGACTGGTGTAGAGGGGGGGGGGGGGGGGGGGGGGGGGGGCCTTACCTTTGGGTTTGATGTAAATATATGCAATAACGTAAATGATATCCCAAGGGAGGGCCCTCACCTCCACCTCTCTCCCCGGTGAAGATTAAAGTACGTATGGGTGATATGAAGGGAGAGTGATACTTTAAAGTGAGAGAAGAAAGAACGACGCAGCAATATGCCAATGATATGCTGATGAGCAAGACAGACGATGAAAGTGCACGAGATAAAGAGGGAGCAATGCATTTGAATGAATAAACATGCAGTGAGGCTTATATACACGTGCGCAGGTGGCAGCTGTTATTTGCCTTTGGTATCCCGAAAAAAACATTGTTTTACATGTAAAGCAGGCTACCTTTGCACACTACATGTCAACATTCACACAAACATTCATATACTGAATGGCAGGGACAGCGCCATGCAAGGTGCCACTTGGATATCAGGATCTAATTTAAGTCACATTCACACACCGCCCCCCCACACAGCCTTGGGGAGCATTTTGGGTATCTCGCCCAAGCACACTTCGACATGCGGACAGGAAGAGCAGGGGATCAAATCACAGATCTTCTAACTAGAGGGCGACCCGCTCTACCTCTGAGCCACAGAAGAGTCTTAGATCTTAACATGCTATGAAATAATATATCGTTTGGTTTTGTCCAAAGTGATTAACCATGATAATGTGTCGTTTAAAAAACATGAAATGTCTTTCCGTCACAGTTAGTGAGGGTTTACTTGTCAACTGTTACTCTTAATGCAGTTTTGCTGTCAAGTCTGTTGTGTGTGCATCATTGGCAAACTGCCAAATGATGTGCTATGATGTGCTATGGTGAAGTGTGAAAGAGTATCACAGGTACAGGAGCCCCACACTAATACAAACCACAGACAGCCTCACGTTGTAGTTCAATCAACACCTCCGGTTTTCACAGAATGGTTATGTACTGCAGGTCAATTTTGTTACGAGGTGTTTTCTGTCATTTTGCTGCATTTACTGAAGCTCATTTGTGGAAATCAGTCTTTGCATTTTTAAAGCCAGAAATATTTGAAAATAATATACTCTGCTTTGAATAAAAATGTTGTCTGATTTGTTTTTTCTTCAAAACATTAACAATTATTAACAATTCTTGAAGTGTTGCATTCTCTGTGTATTGTGCACTGGAGGTTTTAAGTTTCCACATCACACTTGTGACGTCACAAAATCTTGCTAGTGTGTACGCGCATTAAACTGAGATTTAGGTGAGCACCGAGAAACATCCCCTCTTCAACAGATGAATGTGAAAACAACCCTTAAGCGTCAAAATTCTCCTTATACATTATTCTAATATCCACGTGAGGTAACAATAAGCAAATACAATGAATGCAGAGAAACAGTGGAAAAACTAAACTGTCATGAAATAACCTACGTCAAGCTTCCCTGTGACACGTCAATGCGAGTATAATGATACAATAGAGGTTAAGAAGAAGAAGGAGGTCATCTGCTTTGGTTTTGTAGAAGTGATCAACCTTCTAAGCAGGGGATAAATCCTGGAGAGAAAAGTCTTGTGATTTACAGAGAAAAAAAAAAAAAAAGGAGGCAGAGTGAGGTGGTGAAGAGAGAGAGCAAAGCAGCGGGAGAGTGACAGGAAAAAAAAAGCAAAACAGTGAGATTATCCGTGGCCTTCTAATCCATACTTTATAATATTCTCGCCCAGAGCGAGGAGAGCGTAAATCTGCCGTATGACACAGTCTATGGGAACACTTAGCAGACAAATGGACAGAAGGGAGAGCAGAGGATATTACACTGTAGACCACGATAATCTGTCTCTAGATAGATAAGTATGTTACTATGCTTCCATATGGGTGTAAAAAGCATGCAAGAGCACATGTTCCGCTATTCTAGCACAGGCAAACTGTGACTATTCTTTAATTGTGTGTCAAAATAGGATACCCTCCAAGCTAAAATAATACTAATTCAAATTTTTTTTTTAAACCAGCTGAGCTAACAAGATCATGTCATATTTCTAAACTGAAGACAAAGAACCGGGGTTTACTACCGAGACAATCCCCTCCCATTGAAGGACCATCTGCAAATCAACCTCACTGCGAACCTGGAAATGTCTTCGTCCTCCCGCTATCCGCGTCCTCACCACGAGGCTCGCCACCATTTACCAACCCTCTGAGTGCTCCGATGAGAGAGAGAGGGGGTCTATATGCATCACCAGTTTGCAAACCAAAAGGTGTATCCAATGTATTGGGGGCGCGGGGGGAGAAGATGAATAAGAGTGGCGGCATAAGATTGGCTCTATATATAGCAGGTAATCTGTCATCTCATTTTTTGTCACGGCCCTTCCCCTCGTTTGTGCTTTGAGGAACGAGGCATTGGTGTTCAAAAGATCAGAGGAAGTAGGAGGAAGGAGGGAATCTTGGAGGCTTGGAGAGAGGAGAATAAGGAGTGTGTGTGTGTGTGTGTGTGTGTGTGGAGGAGGAAGGAGGGATCCGGCGCTGACTGATGACTGCTGTTTTTAGAGTCCCAGTTGCAGCTGGCCGAAGTCCAAGCTGAATACTTCACAAGACAAAAAAAGTAACACTGTACATCTAACACTTTAGTGTTAAAAGATTTCCGCCGATTCTCATCCTGCGCTGCAAAAAAATGCAATTTCCTGTCGACCTACAACATCACTGGTGCCCGCAGTCAGATATCTCTACAGTGGATATTGTTTGAATGTCCTGTCAGATCCTGACGGGTTGGATTCTCTGGCAGAAAGATCAGTTAGAGACACAAACGGGGGGGGGGGGGGGGGCGCACACACACACACACACACACACACACACACACACACACACACACTCTGAGGGGAAAATGCTGATGTGTCTTATGAAGCTCCGTCTGATGAGGTTCGCCTGGTGGTCACTTCAAAGCAGAGATGAAGGAGTGGATAAAAGACGGAGCAAAGAGACGGAGGGGGGGAAAAAGAAAGAAGGGGAGGATGGAGTGAGGAGTGAGACATGAGGCAGGATAAAAAGATGGGAGCAAAAGGCGGTAGAATGAAACAGGGGGGGGGGAGCGTGGGCCAGATGAAAGAAACACAGAGAGGGATTACTCTGCAAAAATAAAATTCAAAAGAGGGAAAAAAATATCTGCGTGGGAAACGTAGCAGGACACACAAGGATAAAGGAACAAAAAAAAGAAAAGTTGTTCACATCAAGATGTTCACGCATCACAACCTCACACCTGGGGAGATGAATCTGGAAGTCTCTAAATTAAAAATCTAAAATATCTAGACCCAGATGAGAGGTTTGGGAGGCCGAAACCTCCCGACTAAAGCAGAAACGTTCTGCTGAGAGAGAGAATCCCCCTGCTCTCAATCCAGAAACTCTCTGATGAGTAGCTGGTAAAGCCTGCAAGCACGCACTATTACATATGGTGGTTCAAATTACTCAAGCATTCGTAGACAGTGAGCTACATGTAGCTAGCTCCATCTAGAAACCTTACCCTGAATAATTCAGAGGTGTAAATAAAATATATCCAGTGGCCTTCACCTCAAAAAAAAAAAAAAGTGAAAGAAGATAGCTGCCATGCTGAGTAATGAGTTCTTCGCTCGCAAATGAGTTCAGAAATGACATGCAAGTGGATGAATACTGTAATATAAAAAAAAAAAAAAGACCGTACCTCAAAATTCAGTTATTCACATTGATATTCAAGGAGTGGGCTGTGTCGCTTGATTTGAAACAGAATATTTCATTTATATAGCTGCCTTTCATAAAACATGCCATCTCTCCCGAACTGCAAGAAAATCATAACAGCAGTGATTGCAATGATGTCCAAAAGTGCTATTATCGAAAAAAAACAATAACTGGGAAACATTGTTATCCAGCTGTGGGTGCTCGGCAGACGCATTACTGTCCTTTGATTGTCCCGGAATAACGGATGATGGCAGAGCGTTTATTGCTTTTCTCCGGCACTGAAGAGTGCAATATTTTCTGCATAATGCATGAGCGCCAGGACACGGCCCAAATCATCCCCAAAAACAAATAGCCTCATAATGAATGGGACAGTGAGCCGTGTGTGTGTGTGTGTGTGTGTAAGATATCAGTCCTCAAATACATGACGGACTGCCACAGATGGAAGGTTACAAAGACAAGAAATCAAAGCAGTAATCAGTCAGGAGAAGATGAATAAGCCGCAGCTCTTTTTCCCCTTTTGTCCCAATGGTGCTACCGTGTGAACGATACAGTGTGGTGCAGTCGTCAATGTGTGTGCCAAAACTACAATACAGAGCAAGTAGAAATCAATACGCGCTCCAGCCCATTCCTCATCGCTGAGCCTATGATTATGACAATCACGCCAGGTGGTTGAAGCATGGATCGTGTTGCACTGCCGGCTCAAAGGCCGCTTCAAGGCACACAAAAACCCTTTTTTTATTTCCAAAAAGGTCAATCAATAAGAAAACTGGCTCACTTCCTCTGGCCACCCTCGTCTTTCTGAAATTATGCAATAATCGCTCTTGAATGGGTCTAATGGGATGGTGAACAGTAGCAGCCCATGTACACATCTGCAATTTAAATGTGAAAAGCAAGGATTACAGCAATGACAGTTATTTTACATTAGACTTAACCCAAATTGCATATGAAACCTCCGATCCAAAAGCAGTTCTTTCTTCCCTTTATGTAAAAGAAAGCTGCTGTTCAAAGTCATTTTTAGTCAGACCGACACAGATGGTCACACAATGGGCCTCATGCACACTCATACAAAGAGATTAGTTGTAAAGTGGCTTGTTCGAGTGATTTAGGAGAACTTGCCACATTCACCAATTTTTTCCGTATTTCGCATTTTCAAACCCGATTTACGAGGGGTGCAGACCAGCCGTAGGAGTTATGCAATTAGTCTGCTGTTATCCAAGCCAAAGTGACCTCCGTTTGCAGTCATCGATCACCTTGCTGTGGCGAGACGTTTTTCATATGGAAGCATTTCATCTTTACTGCAGCGACAGTACGACCCTCAGGTGACACGGCATTAACAGAACTCGTTAGCTTTACCCCATTCCTTGACTCAGCAAGTCCGTTAATTCTGCTGCCGATGCCGTTAAACATGATACTTTCCTTCATGGATCTCTGAAAGCGTGACTTCAACATAGGGCACATAGGACGCATAGCCTTATATGGTTTTATCGGGCCGTTAACGATGCCAATTTACAATTCTCATGAACACGCGCTCGTTCATGTTTACGCTGGTCACACACACACACACAGTCATCTGAAGCGTTTGCTGAATCCGACGAGGCACACTCGTACACGCCCACCGTACGAGAAAAAAGTAAGAGAAAGTTACAAAAATGTTCTTGAATGAGGTCCACTATATGGAAGTGGACCTCATGGATTCACATGGATTGTACTGAGCAAACGCACCCTTGAAGCTCTGGAGTATAAAGAATGAAACCAATGTGGCTGAGGTGGCGACCAATAAACTATGGAAGCCCATTCACGCCAGCAAAAAAAAATAAAATAAGATCACCAAAAAAAATAATAATGAATTCACAAAAAATAAAAATGAATTCACAAAAAAAAATAATAATAATTAATTCACAAAAAATAAAAATGAATTCACAAAAAAAAAAAAAAAATTAATTCACGAAAAAATAAAATATATATTTTTTTTTTTGTACTTTTTCTCTGTCAGCAAAAAAGAAAAAAAAAAAAAGATGTTTCCAGTTGCTGTTTATTGGTCGCCACCTCAGCCACATTGGTTTCATTCTTTATACTCCAGAGCTTCAAGGGTGCGTTTGCTCAGTACAATCCATGTGAAACATCATCTGTATTTCATGTGTTGTAAAGCCGCGTTTTAAAGAAGTCTTCAATGTACTCACAATCCATTCATATGTCATAGCTGCTTCTATGACTGTTGTGTTAAAGTATCTCATAATTTCGACTTTCTATAGCAACTGGAAAAATCTGGTCAGTGTTATGGTTACAGATGGATGCACCAAAAGTTTTTTTTTTTTTTTGCTGGTGGAAAAAAAATTATTAGAATTATTATTTATTTTGTGGGTGGATTTTTTAAGTTACTATTTTTTTCTTCTTTGTTTTTTAGTGATCTTATTTTTTTTTTTTTTTTTTAGTGATCTTATTTTTTTTTTTGCTTGCGGGAATGGGCTTCCATACCACTACTCTCCATCCTGTCCGCACAACTTTATTTCAGGACCCTGTTTTCTTATGTTTGCACTTGTCTTGGTGCCCAAATGCCAAGGTTGAGAAACTTAAAAGATGTTTCCTGGTTGAGCCCTCAGAGACAGACATCTGAGGACAGCTGCCTCCCCTCTTGCCCCCCCACCTGATCTCTTTCACTCCTTGCCTTCCTCTCCCTGTCAATCACAGACAAACTTTTAACTCTCCTCTTCCAGCCCCACCTCTTTGAACTCACCATATTTCCTCCCCATCTGTTGTCTGTCCTAAAGCACTCTCCCTCTCCTCTCCTTCCACACACTTTTCTTTCATTTACTTACAATGAATACTTGTTCCATTGACGCAAATGGGTCAAGAGTGTAATGTCAGTAGTTAGTCAGGCATATAGGAAGACAGCCTTTGTGTATTTGTGTGCGTGTGTGATGTGTATCACACTGTAGCTCCTATTACTCCGACACAACACTTTCTAAATTTGCCGCCCGACACTAACCACTGCCTGAGCCTCTGGGCCTGACCTCACCCGGCATGTCAGCCTCACTTTACACACATCTCAGGTTGGAGCTCAAGAGATATCTCAACCTGAAAATGGAAAACCCCAAAACACATCCTCAGACTAAATGATCCAAATCTCACTGCGACGTCGTTTTGGGTTGAAAATCTTTTATACTGCGCAGACGAACTATGAAAACATGACTAACCTGATACAACAATATATATATTGGAACAATATAGGCGAACAGATTGAAGGTTTCATCACACAGTAAGATAGCAGCACAGCCACTGACCTTGTGAAAGACAAACTTTGCCATGGCCTATATAATGGACCATACCAAATTGCCGCTCCCCTTTGAACTTTAACTCACGTTTGTATCCTGCAGGTCTCAGATACTTGAAGGTGCGATGATTAATAGTAGCATTGTCGACGGTAATGAGCAATGGGACGTTAGCTGTGCCCTTTATATTCCGTTCCCGTGGCTGGCATCTGCCCACCGTACACATGTGGAGAGAAAGTAGTCCTATCCCTGACTGGAGGGCAGAGCCGAGAGAGCTAACACATTTTATATTCTTGGCACGTCATGCGGGAATAGAATAGAATAGAATGGAAGGGAATACAAGAGAAGAGAATGGAAGGGGAAATGGAACAGAAGTCCGTGTTAGATTCTCTGTTGTGCCACTTGCAGAGCGTGAAAACATTAATGCCACAGTCCTATAGGATAGATATGACGCTACCTCTAGCAGCCATACAACTGTGAAGAAAGACTGGAGATGGGGGGTTGAAGGCTAATCTGGCTCAGTCCAAAAGGTAACAAAATCCACTAGTACCTCTAACTGTCAATCCACACTGAAAGGGATTTTAGACTATTCTTGGCATCCGTCACTCGCACGTCTCGCGGTACAGATGCATTTCCATTTTATTACATGTACGAATTCACACTACGCGTCACTGGGAGACACCCCCCGTCCCCCACAGTTTTTTTACACTTCAAGTCTACTTTTGTCGCATTCAGTGAATCGTAATCTGCATAGTCAGCTGTTTAAATCACATAAATCAATCTGTACGTGAACATATTGAACGTGTCGACTGATTGATCAACGCTCGCCTGTGTCACTACAGGCAGCGGGTGCAAATAAGCATATTTTCCAAAGTACCAAAGTATTCCTTTAAATTCAGTGCCTGTGGTTACATTGAGATTACGGCATGGATTATTTTTTCCTCACATTCCACAATATAAACAACAGATTAGATATCCAGCAGGTCAGTGTGTGTAAATAATGTCACGAATAGCTCCTGTGCAGTGCCAACTATGAGGACAGGTTCATTTAAAGTGGACATCGGATCACGCCGAGACCCTTCAATAACTGTGGCACGCACCGTTAACTCCATGTGGTGTTTGTTTCAGCTTTAATAGGATTAAGATATTAGAAAATACATTCTACCCAACTGCCAAATGAACTTCACAGTGAGGTAAGAAGAGTCAGGGTTCCTAGAGTGCTTTAAGGTCTGATTTCATGTCACACTGGTGGTAGAGCCCACTTTCAGCAGCGCAGTGAGCTGCTTGGAAAGGTGCTCGTGTGTCCCCGTGTCATTCCACTCGTACTTCACAGCCCTGACCTCTGGCTGTCTCATAAACAGAAGCCTTGGAAACTTTGTGTGTGTGTGTGTGTGGTGGGTCAGAGATAGTATGAGAAGGAGCGAAAGTGAGAGAGATGAGTGACGTCCGGTCCGCAGCAATCGGCGCACAATGACGCACACTGCTGTTTACTGTACTCTACTGCAGCACCGATTTCCCGAGATGCATCATGACAGAGACAAGGTGCCTTTTCATAAAGCAGTCTCTTTGATGTGTTTTACTGCAGGTCACAAAGTGCTCAGCGTTTAGAAACTGTTACTTTTACAGGATCTTGAACTTGTGTGATTATTTTGGTTTGGCGATATGGAAACAAATATTTGTCATCACTAAAACAAAACCATCCAATAACCAGTATACAGTACATATATTATTGTCATAACATAGTGTGAGCATTGTATCCTCAAGTGAAGACACACATACTTGAGAACCTGGTTCAAGTCTGATCTCTTACAGTATTTTTAGTTGTCTAAGCTTAACCCATGGAGTTGGTAGATCATAAAACAGTCATATGGGCTATTTTGGAAGGCACCGGTTTAAGAACTTGTTGCTCCAGTTTTTGTACAGTCTTGCACCAAATTCCAGTAGATTTTACAAGTAATTTTAAAGACTTAAATCTAAATTTAAAGCAAAACATGTATTTTTACAAACTTGCATTTCTGCAGTAGGTGTTCAACCCCATTTGACGTGACGTTTCTCTTCTTTTTCCTCCTCTTTTTGAACAATGGGAGCCATCTCCGCAGCCCTTTAGTCCTCCATGCCTGCTGCCACCGTCTCCCTCTTAACTTCCCTATCCCTCCATTGTGCTGGGATCACATTATGTGAACTCTCATTACAGGGGTGGTAATACACTCTTCAAGCACTAAGATCCTCTTTATTATCCGTCAACTGTGGACTACATCTCTAAGCTGATTAGCCCAAGCCGTCTTTTCAGCATTTCAATTAGGAGCGTTTTTTGAATAGTCAAGCAGATTGCATGACTCATATTCGTTAGACATTTTTAGAGTGCTACTCGGTGTTAGAATACAAGTAATCCAAGAAATGCATTGCAGCAGCGAGGATAAAGAGCTACAGAAGAATAACATCGTGGAGGATTTTAATTTTGGACACAAAGGGGAATGGCTATCAGCAGAAATCCAAGGCAATTTACAACAGCAGGGAGGAATGTTTTAGCATAAATGGCCCAGCTGGCAATCATACTACTGTCATACACACATTGAGTTCATGCCGTTCTTAAGACAAGACAAATATAATATTTCAAAGAGCATCATCATTACCATGTATAACACAGGATTATGTCTATATTAGCTTCAGCCTGTCTGCTCTCAGAGGACTGTGAAATGATAAAATTGACATTCTGAGCGGCGTAAAGAGAAGCTGGGTCTTTAGCTGCCACTTTGAAAAGCTGCAGCCTAAGTGCCCATGGGCTGTGAACACCTACACGCTTTAATCTCACTGTTCAACTCGCTCCGTTCATGTCGTTTCAGATGAGCTCGCAGAGGAAATGTCCCACGTAGGGGCCCTTATGTTTGGGAAAGAATGACAGAGGAGGAACCGGAGAGGAGGAAATTGAGGGAGAAGAGCGGGTGGACGAGGTTGTGACTCCTAGTGCTAATAGATTTGGGTCGGATGACGAGGATATGATCTGCTCAGGGCCGTGTGTGTGTGTGTGTGTGTGTGTGTGTGTGTGTGTGTGCGTACATGCTCACATGTACACGTGGGGTGCATAGTTTTGTGATGTCATTAGAAGTCGAGCCAAAACACGATGATCTCGGGGTATTATCGGTATCTGTTTAAGGTATCCGGCTTTATCAAATACCCACTTGACACAGGAGTCACCACTGTGTTTTATCATTCTGTCTGTCTGTCTGACTCCCACACACACACACACACACACACACACACACACACACACACACACACACACTAATCCATTCAGTCATTGTTAATCCAGCTGTGCGCTGGTACAGGGATGTGCCGTACACGGCTGACAACGATGTCACTGAGGTGCGGATGTCATACCTGTCTGTACTTCGGTTGCTAATGTTGTCGTTACTGCTGCTGCACCGCTCTCAGGGGAACACACATCTGAATCCATAACAAATGTTGTACTCTACCCTGCCCATTAGAGCACAATGTCTCTCTGTGGATATCATCAACGTCGTGAATGCTTGTACCTCTGCTCCAAGTGTTGCCGTCATGTTCCCAGTTGTATTCATTTGACAAAGAGCTCAGCACGACTTAGAGCATCAGTCTGAGAGAGGAGGGCAGAGGAAATAAGTGATACATTCGCACACACACACACTTTCTGCAGTCGTCATGTACCATTTGCCAGAGAACGACTCCAGCGGAGCAGCTGAGAGTCGAGTGCCCTTTCCCAGGGCACCTTCCTGGTACTTGTACAGGAAGATGAGAGCCATTTATATTTCAAATGTGAGCAGATAGATCTTTTTACAGTTGTGATTTCAGTCCCAAGTCCCTTTGCATAACATCTAAACCACTGCTGCACTGTCAAGCTCTTGTATTTTCACAAAAGATCACAAAATAACTTGCTTGGATGCTTGGATCAAGAAGTGTATGACTGAATAAAATAATGTTATCAACGTTTCATCCTTGTTGTGAATTTGTCTGTTAGTTTTCAGGGTCTCTGAACAACTAGGTTAAATGTTATCCTCAGTTATAAACTGCTTCATCTTTTCAAAAGGTATTGTTAAGCAGTATGAATGAGCTGGCAGCCTGTAACAGCGTAAGATGCATCGTGTTTCGTCAGCAGCATGACCAGCAAAAATTAGTTGGTTGTAGTTTCTGGCTCTACTAGAGCCGGTCGCACCAGCTGTTAGTGACTTCCAAGTGAATCAAGTTACAAAATAAGAGTGTAGATTTACACATTTACACAAAAAAGCAGTTCATATAATATGTTAAGTTATTTTTCATTTTGTGTGCATTTCAAAATAAACTTTCATCCTCACAGGAAACAACTTTATTAGGTTTAGGCAACACAACTTCTTGCTTAAATTGAGGAAAATACTGTAGTTTGTGTTAAAACAACTAGGGAAGTGGCGTTACGTGAGTGTGGAAGTTACATGACTAATAAATCAACGTTATGACTTCTGGTTTCACTCAAACAGTGGTCTGCTTGACGATAGTCCGGTGTCCTCCTTATGCAGCTTTTGTTGCTTTGTATACTTTCATGTTTGCAATTACATCAAATAAATAAGAATTGATGAATATTTTTCAGGTAGTATTAATATATCACTTGGCTTTCTAAAACTGGTATTTCAGGATGTTATTTTGATGCTCCATTGACTTCCTGTTTACATAGTTGATTGCTTTTGATTGGACAGTGCTACAGATGTTTTTTTTAGCAACGGATTTACACTTTGCCAAGGCATTCCTTAAGTTTGAATTGGGCGACCCAATTTAGTTAATCACCAGTTTGAAACCAGCTAGTGGTTAGTAAGAATTTAGGAAGGACTTAACACACAAATTTAGTGATGGATTTACAAACAGCTGGTGCAACCCAATCCTGATGAGCACTTATGCTGAAAAAAATGTACATATAAAATATAGCTCCATACAGTCGTAATGGAGTTAATCTAAAGGACTTTCAAATTGGAAACCGGGGGGGTATATTCTGTGCTCATGAAGCCCAGATTAGGATTTGACAGCTTGTGGAAAGTGGTTGGCGTGGGCGTGTATGTGTGGTCAGAGAGAAACGTTGTGAACTAGAGTGTGTAGAGACATCCAGAGATTTAAAAGAAGGCCAGACGAAAAAGCAAATATTAGGAGGAGGAGGAGTAAGACATCATTGAAAAATGGACTTTAATTAAGACCCATGAGAAAGAAAGGAGCAGTCTGATTGGGATTAAGTGGAGGAAGGAGAAGGAAGGTGATGGGAGAGTTAAAGCTTGAATATGAGAGGAGGAGTGGCATCATGATAAAAAAAGATGCAGCTGCGAGGGATCATAAAAAAAAATAGAGAAAAACAAGAAAAGGAAATGCTACAGAAAATAAACTAGAGCGACAGATAGAGGAGAGATACTGAGCACTAAAACGTAGTAGAGGAGACAGCAGATGGTGGGGATTATTCTGGACTAAAATACTCTGGGATCTACACAGGGAAGGCCGCAGACATAAACCGTTGCAGACTCCATCTGCCAGAAATAGACCAAAAAAAAAAGCTGTAGGCCCACCATCGGCATAATGATCAAATGCTGCCTAGATGGCAAAACCCCCCAAAAAAACGTCATCCTAGACAACACCATAAATACGTTTTTAAATCTCAGGATAGAAAGAGTGCTGATGTTCTCTTAAGTCAAATCAGTTGGGAGAGACATCCTGTCGAGTCATTAGCAAAAGACACAGTACATGCAAAAATACGCACAGCAGGGGACCTTTTAAGACATTTGTATCAACTAAAAACTTAGCTAAGCCAGCATTACCATCTCTCGGATGGCATTTGTGTCGAGACACACAACATTAAAAAACACGAACGGGTACTAGTTGCATTCTTTTTTTTGCAGCAGGTGCATGTGTGCTGGAGTATTTCACGATGTGTTTGTGTGTGATTATGGCTGATACCATGAGACACCCCTAATCCACATTTTATGTTCACCATGATTAGGGTAACAGGCTGCGCTAACAGTGTGCGCATGTGTGAGTGTGCAGAGAAAAACGACAAACTGGCCCACAAACCCCCCAGTAATGCCTCTATATCCATCCGCACACAACCTGAACACACATAGATACAGTCTAATGCCTGCCAATCAAATCATCCCGTCTCCCTCCGCATACAGAGAGAGAGGGGAAAAAGGAAAGAGATCTAGAAGTACTTTTGTCTTACCTTTCCCTGTGTGCAGATCAAACCTTGAACCTGCAAAAAAAAAAAAAAGGACAAAACATAATTACTGTTGTGTTCTCAGCGCACATAAGTGGGGCTGAGCAGATCATACAGGGAGCTGCCACACTGATGAAGCAATTTAAACGTAAAATCAACAACAATAGCTGTGTGTGTGCAGGCAGAACCCACACACCAGGCTCGGTTTCTGTCAGCAGCTTTTCTCAATACTCCTCTATAATTGCCTATTGAGCCGTGTCACTCAAGACTTGTACTTTATGTTCCTGCAACAGCAAGTAATTGTTAGTACATTTTAGTCTCAGCATTAGTATTAGCTTGGCAAACATATTGACTTATTCTATGTTTGTTTGACGGAGAGAGACGCGTGTGCATGTGTGTTTTATTGACTAATTATCTACCCTGACTGGGGACAGTTAATTAAATCCTTTCCCCGGCACTGAGCATGAAGTAATTATTGTGCAGGGGTGCATATCCACCAAAATAAGTCAACATCCACATGTGCTAAGTACGTAACGTGCGCGCACACGTACTGAATGCACTTCTGTAACAGAGACAGTAACACAGCAAGCATTTCTCTTACGTGCCAGCACACACTACGATACACCGGTACCTTGGATTGCAAACAGACACCAAATTGTTGCATCATCTGTCACAGCTCTGCCCCTTCTCTCCTGGCTCTTTATACCTCACTCACCTCACTCAGCTCATTCAGCTCATTCAGTGCACCTGTCAGCCTCCTTCATCATCAACTCCCTTCACCTGCCTCTGTTCACTAATCAAGCACTCCCTCCTCATCAGCACAACTCCCCTCACCTGCCTCTCTCCAGCCACTATATAAACCCCTGCCTCGCAGTCACTCCTTGCCAGATCATTGCCATGTCTACTGGCCCGTTTGGTTTCCCAGTCTGCCTCGCCTCGCCTCGCCTCGCCTCGCCTCGCCTCGCCTCGTCCTGCCGGGTTTCCCCCCCTCATCTCTTGTCTCGTCCTTGGATTCCCTGTTGTGTTCCGGTAACGATTCCTGTTTTGTTCTTTACTCATTAAAACCCGTTTCTCACTGCATCTGCATATGTCTGCCTTTGAGTCCTCCACCACACCCCCGACCCCGTGACATCATCACCTTGTCTTGTGAGCATTCGTACAAAAGCATCTTTCCATCACCATCAGCTGCTTGACAAGAGCATGTATGCCCAAACTAAATTTCTCCCTCAATAAAATCAGATGGCAGACGGATGCGTCTCCATTGACTTGCATCTGACAAGCCGTCAGAATCATCTTACTGCCATCATCAATATAGCATGGTAGCAGCAAACAATGCTTATATTTCATAGGTATCAAAGAATAAAGTCGGTTACAGAGATTACTGCCAGTGCGAGGGCACGTTTGATACATTGTTACAGTGCAAAATATGATTAATTAGTTCAGCTCTGTGCTAAGAGGTTTGGTAATGCTCATTGGCCACAGAGGACATAACAGAAAATACTTTGTAGATATGTTTGCATCTTCATTTTGATACATAATAAATTATGGATTCACTGGGAATTATAATGAATGTTTTATACGCCTCCCAGTGCCAAACTGTGCCCACCAACATTGCCAGTAGGGAAATCCCCCAAAAGAAAAAATTCTCCCCAATTTCCTGAAGTACTCGATCCTCAATTATTGGTTTCCAGTCTGAAGTCAATGCACTTGAACCAACCAACTCGTGTCTGCTGGGTCTGGACCTGTTGTTGCTAATGGATAATCACTACATCTGCTGCCTGATAACTACATCTGCTCAGTGGGAGGGTCAATCCCCGGATTGATCAGACACATTAATCTAAGTCGCTAATGTTTAAGATACTTTACCTTCACTCAAACGGCTTTGAATGCTGTCGTCAGTGAACAAGCTGTTTGCCTGGATGAAACCATTTCATATGGATTCTCCTAAAAAAGACAAACATTTAGCCGTATCTCTTCCTAAATCACAATACTTTCTCAAGACCAGACGTACTTAAGCCATACCAGCTGATGTTGTAACACCAGGAAATAAACTATTTTAAACTCTAGTTTTTCATTTCAAACTATTTGTCTTGTTCTTTAAAAAAACACATGCTTCATTGTCGTGCACTGTCACATTTACAGACTTGTGAAAAGAAGGGGTTCTTTGTTTACGACAAAACCTTTAACTCACTCGGGCTGAACAGAGACTGACCAGCCGAGCTACAGGAGGCCTGGAAGCAACGGGAGCTGCTGCGGCATACAAGTAAGCTTTACAATCAGCTTCTGACACACACAAAGGCACTTACATGCCAATGCTGTTCATGTGCAAGTTCATTTCTGAGGTTTTCATCTGAAATATGTGCACAAAACATATTAAATCAGAGGGTTTAATCTCCTTTAGCCCTACCATAAACACCCCTGTGTATATGTCCTCATGGTATTTGACACAAGTAATGTCTCAGTATTGCTGTTTCGCGTAACCAATGCAAATAACATTTCCTAGAGAGCCGAGTGCATATGATCTTGGAAACATATGCACTTGCTCAATGGAGAATCCTATTACACCCTCTTCACGTGTGACAACATCAAATCCAACAGCAGCAGGCCAAACTCCCTAGAAAAAGGCTTTGTGCTTGTTAAGGCGAAACCTACGTTTACAAATTTGATTCCAAGTCAACTAAAGGTTCTCAATGATGTATTCAGTGGTAGGTAAAAAGAAATAATTGCCCATATTTTCAGCATGAGCTGGCTGCGAGGGCAGAAGTGTGAGGCTGACGCTTCGCCTGGCTGATCCTTTTCAGTTGCAGATGTTCACGGGGCCCATCAGCAGCAGGGCTTAACACTACATACGGCTAAAGAGTTGGAGACGGTGAGGAGTGATCATTTCATCATTTGTTGAGCAGTGGTGCCTGACCACTTGCATTCAGATAGGGCTTTCAGGTGGATCAAAGGCTCAAAGGAAACAGGAAAACAAGGGCTGCACATGCTGTTATTCCAACAACTGATGTACTGGATATACAGACAATGTCCCTGCTTCAAATGACCTGGTTGGAAGAACAGTTGGATAGGCCTCTCAGGAATATGAGCAATCAGTGACTACCGACACAAGAAATGATTCAAAAAGAAAGACGAGTAATGTCTGTGTGACTGACTGGCAGCCAAGAACAAAAAGAGCTCAAATACAACATTCAACCTGTGAGTAACAGACTATATATCTCCCTGTCTGAATGCCATCACACTCCGTCTTTCCTTTTCCGCTAAAACGGTGTGATTAGTCACTGCCTGAGTCTACCCCGAGCAGGTTGAATTTAATCTCAACCTCTGAGGCACTTCATGAAGAATTCCAAACCATTACCCAAGCTCAACAATTGGTGGTGGCTGCCAAGCACCTTCAAGGGAATGTCAGTTTCCATGGAGACCAAGCCACCCCCCCCACCCCCCCATACCACAAGTAAAAGACGGTAAAAGCCCATTGACGAGCACATATCACAAACCTCTTTTACTGTCTCTTGTGTACCGCCTTGCCCTTTCTTTCTCAGCCTCACATCAATGTTTGTGTTAATCTATATGTCTTTGAGGGAGATGTTTGAACTGAGCGCAGTGTTTGTCCATGTTAGTAATTGCTCATTTGCAGTTTCCCTGGGACTCTGGAGGCGTTCGTGGGAAGAAATAGAGAGACGTAGAACATTTAAAGAAAGTTAATGAATAATAAACTAAGTCAGGAGGATTAACGCTCAGAGTTGAGAGCAGATGGAGCCTAATAAATAGGAAGTGTTTTTGACAGTGGTTGTAGTCGGCCGTTTAAAACTACTGTGATCAATATTTAACCATTAAGAATGGATGGAATGACTGTTTGTGAAAGGCGTCACTCCTAGTGACAAACCCAGTCCCCCTCACCAGCACAGCCGGCCTCGGTTCCGAAAGAGTTCTATAAACTGTACACTTCCTGCTCAATACCAACCGGCAGACTGACACAGTCTGCTGGTTGAACATAGCGGAGCATTTAGCTGCTAAAGAGACAGATGTGTTTGTCAAGTTTATGGAGACCAAGACGGAGATGAACAAAGTCAATGGTCTTCCATTCGCCAGGTGGCCAGAGACACAACTCCAAATGAATGATAATGTTGCTCTATGTCTGCTGCTGGATGTGTAAATGACCAACGGTTTGCCATCAACATTCATTGAGCCGAACTAACGAGGGAAGTGGGAACAGGTGTGTCGATGTGTGTGGGGCAGTCCGGTGATGAGGAAAGTCCGAGGGCATCTGGTGGATGGCTGGAAAAGGGCAATGAAGGGGCCTGGGGACTAGGGAATGTGGCTGTAAAATCCCTCTTTAGTTTTGCCTGCATTCCTGAGGTTACTATTTGAGCTGTGAAAACAAGAGTTTTACAGTTTTATTGCTAAATATACGAGTGCTGTAATAAGTGAAATACCTTTAAATAGTCAGGGTGAATCAAAGTTCATGTCCTGCATTGGTGTCAAGGTAAAGATTCACTCCTTGTAATCTAAGGGATTACATCTGAATCCTTTTAAAGTAGAGTCAGAAATGTGTCTTTTGTTTGTCTGCCTCGCTCGCAGTTTTTATTCCATCTTAGCGAAAGGGAACAAGTAAAGGAAAAGGAATGCTCAATGAATTCAGCTTCAAGGAAAACAAAAATGTGTCTCCCAGAGGCGAACCCACGCTCTTCTCTCCTGCCAGTGTGCTCAGCCAGAAGATGCTCACCAGGTAGCGAGCGGCAAACGATGGAGATAACATGCCCAAAACGAACTCCCTCAGGAGGCGCAGCGCTTCCTTAAAACCACACAAACTGCATCTTTAAAAACACATCCTTGGCATGCATTCACACATGATTTCATGACCCACGGTGTTCACACCTGAGTCTCTCCCCTCCTGAGTCTTAATCAAGTTGTTTGTTTCAGAAAGGCGTTATTAGTTTCATCTTTTCTTTGATTGTGTAGGTGTGAATGCCTCTTGAGTGAGCGCGTGTGCCCGCTCATGTGTGTGCACACTGTCCCTGAGAGTATTGTGAACACATTTAAACGCAAGTAACAAAAAACACCCTCATGACTTCATCACATTGATCATTTTCCATCATCAGCTCTCTTTGTTATTGGGAATACAGGTCATTACAATGCAGCGGGAGAGAGGGTGTTAAAAGATGTTTTCTTTCATGGAGAATGATTTGTTTGTTTTGCGTTCCAGCTAGCTAGCCTCCTGGGCCCTAACCTACATTACAGAACAAAGACTATTAATCATTGATGATAAGACCTTTTAATATTGCTCATATAAAATGCATCTGCACGGGATAAAACGCACGACGAGCTCTGTTCCAAAGCACTGCTACACAATTTTGAGGTCAAATGATCAAGTCTGTTTTGTCAATTGTAATTTGTTTAAATGTGGTGTGATTTGACCACTTTGAATGCTGGTAGGAAACAAATTATTTAAGTCCCCCAACATCTTGAAATGTAAGTAAAGCCTAGAAATATTTCTAGTAATATTATTGGAAATATTTCTGACACGGGCATCAAAGAAACGTTTCAAATGCGAGAAGTGGTGTGTTCAAAATGTCTCATTTAAAAAAGTAATGAGCCACCTCAGAACTCAAAGGCCCTTACAAATCTCATCTCTAAAGCAAATGCAGAATAATCGCAGCAGCCAGACCTTCTTTATCAGGAGGTCAATTTAACCCGGTGTGTGTGAACTGAGAACTCTTGGCACAGATGTCTAATAAGCCAATATAATAACGACACACTCACACAGTCACACACGTGCACATATATATATACGAACGCATGGTGTAATCTCACACGCACGCCAACAGGCCAAGATAATAGAGCCAATGTCACAGAGACACTTGCCAACAAGGCCTCACTCGCACAAAGGCCTGTTTATCTCCCTCTCTATTAAACTCACATACACTCACACATACTGTACATGTACACCGAGCAGACTGCCGGCCTTTAATCACGAGTCATGTTTTAATTGGAAAAAGTGTGAAGAAAAAAAAAAAAAAGACCAAAGTGGCTCAGTCTGGCACCGATACGTTAGAGCGTGAGACTGCTGGAGCCAACTTAGTGGATCCACATATGCTTTTATCAAAAGGTCATTTCACAGTCGATTTGTCGGTGTAGGTAGCTGGATTATTTTTACATTCTCTCCCAATCAGGCCTCCCTCACTTGTCAGAAGCCAAAACAACATGGTAAGCTTCTTTCTGCAAAGTAATTTAATGTAATATGACTCATGGACTGAAATGAATTAGGCAAAATTTACATGACAGTAAACTGCTAGATTCAACCCGCTCTACCTCCCATCACCCTGACAGTCTAACAGCACTTCTAACGCTCATAAAATAACATGTTACATGTCAAAGACCATAGCATAAAAATGATACGTTGTGGTTTTACATGCAGTTACAGTATATGTACCTGACTATTTCATGGCCTGTCACAGCTGCTTTCAGCAGTCCGGTCATTACTGTGAGGTTGCCAGGCAATCACCAGACAGACACTCCGGTCTTTGTGCTAAACTAATCCCTGTCTGGTCAGATTTACATTATGCTTTATCAGAAGTGTTTTCAAACAGTTTTACAAAAGAAAAGGCCTTAGTGGTTGGTTTGGCAAATGTATATAAATCTGATTAATTTCCCAACCTCCAATAAAAAGAAGCGCACCACCGCTTCCCTAAGCTTTTCTATGGGGACCATCCGCAAGAAACGCAATAAGCGTATTTCCTAAAATTGTCAAACAACTGCTTCTCCTTTATTGGTCAGGTCTCCTCTTTGAGAAAGATTTCTGGTTCTCGATTTCATTTTGGATAATTTAAATAACTTTCAATAAAATTGATAAAAAACAGATCTGACTCAAAGCTAATTCCATGTTTTATTCCTTTTTTATTTTGTACTAGCAATTCCTAGAGGGCTTTAGCCTTCAAAAGCCCTCTCCAGACACTCGGCTCCCCTCCACCTGAGTTCGGACCGCAGACAGTAACTGGTCGTCTTCATAATACATGAGGCTTTAGCCCACAGTGGAGCCATTTTCTGGGCAACTGCATCTGTCTTAAACATGCTCAATCCCACGGGCTTCATGGGTGTTATTCGTCTACCCATTTATACATATTAAGTGCGTGTAAGCTGCATGCAATCTCTCACAGATGCAAGTCGAAGCATTTCAATGTTGCTTGCACAAGCAGTTTAAAGCACAGTACACGCATGCATGAATACATCCATGTGTGTACTGTGCACACATGGATGCACCCCCCCCCCCCCCACACACACACACACACACACATATACCTGCCCTGACACACACTGATTCCCTGCAAATACAACACCTCAGGTGTGCACTAGCAGAAGGAGTCATGCTGTTGGGCCCCCTCGGCTATTCATGCCCTTAAATTGGTCCCAGTGAGATGTGAGAACTCAGACCACAGGGCTGACCTCCAACTCTACGCTCGCGTTTCAAAGAACTAGTCTGTGTCAGCTGGATCAATACCCCCAACAGCAGCTAGAGACCCAGCGCCGATGTAGGGAGCCTGTTGTAGAGTATTACTGGGCCGATAATGATAATGGCAAAGGCCATCTGCTTGGTGGTTCTCCTCAGAGCACAGGTCTGATTCTAGGGAAAGTTTTCCCCCCGTTGGTTGTTAAAATTGTCTTGGGATTTGATTAAGGAAAGCAGAATCAGGTCCTCTGTTTTTTTTAATTGGTATCATGGTCAACACTTGATACAAGATGGATTTCCCCTGGTGGTGACCCTGGTGGAAAGAGCACTTTGAGGAACTCTCCAACCCAACAAACAAGCGCTCTGTGGCTCTGGACAGAGTTGGGCTGTGGTGGTTCCCTTTTTTTAAAAAGGTGTGCTTCCATTATTGGGTTATCATACTGCTCAGCCTCGCTGGGAACGCTTATGCCAAGGTGCTGGAAAGGAGGCTCCGACCGTCTCTTCGAACCTTAGATCCAGGAGAAGCAGTGCAGGGTCACTAGAGGACTCATCCAGTCTACATACATGTGTTAGGTGTACTGGGAGAAGGCTTACGACACGTGTGGGTTACTGCGGTCGAGAGTGCAGCAATCGAGATGAGAGTCAGCACCTCCAAGTATGAGCCAATGGTCCTCTGCTGAAAAAGGCCATGTATAGCTCCCTCTGGGTTAGGGGTGAGTTACTGCCCTGAGTGAGCGAGTTCAAGTATCTCAGGGTCTTGTTCACGAGACCGACAGTATTTTACCGAAGTGGATCATAATAGTTTGACGCGCTAGTGTGTTATAAAATGACACCAAGAGGTTTTGACCAAGCGTCGGAGTGTGACGAGCTGAGAATGAGAGGAACGGGGGTTGAGATTAACGTCGGAAAAATTGATGGCTGGACAAAATTGGTAATAAATGTTGAGCTTTTGACTGTAAGACGTTTCTGTAATCGTACTTAAAATTAGATTGCTATTGTAGAATTCAGGATTATTTCATAAGTATCTAAACCATTTGATGTTTCTGAATGGTGTCTTTCCATCTCATTTCTTGCCGGCTGCCGAGATGCCGGTACAGATGGACTGAATCGGGATGAGGCCAACAGCAGTGTCTGTGGAGCTAAACTCCTGGTAAATTGTGCCAGCGCAGAACCGCACCACGTTGGGGCCTGGCCGCTGTGTCGCTTGAGTCCTGGCAGAGAGAACAGGGCCCCACTTGTTTGGCAGAGGCATGTTGACAGGAAACATAATGCATTCACATGATAATGAGCCAGTGAATACATGTCCCTCGTACTGCCCTGCTTTTCGCTCCCTCCCCTTTAATACAGTACATGTCGTTTTCACAGATAGGGACCAAAACACACACACACACTTTTCTACTGTACGCTGACACAAACACTCACACACGTGGTCGCACAAACATGCACGCTCAATCACAAACCCCTCAGTGTCTGGTGCGGAACGGCCTGATCGCCGGTCTCATCACCAAGGAGACCGGCACTAAGCGGGCGCCTGGCAGAGACAGACTGGCATTTAGCATTTAGGACCCCACAAAGCTTTCAGACAGAGTATACAACAGGCCTTTTTCAACGAAGAGAGGGAGGCAAAGGGAGAGATTGGTCACGTGGTCATGCAGGGAAATGGAGAAAAGAGGGGGAATGAAACACTGTTTGACAGTCACATTAAAAGAGCAGAATGATGAAGAGTAAGATCGGGGAGCAGAGACCAGGATAGCAGCAGATAGAAGACGCAGGGGAAAGAATACAAGACTGTGGCTACGAGGCGGAAAAGCAGGCAGGTGGAGAGAAAAAAAACGTTCTCTTCTGTTATATTCTGACAAGTGCTGTACAGCGCTGACTAAATAACTGCTGAGAGTGATGTTTCTAATTAACATAAAACACCTCTGAGCGTTAAGAGGAGCATGTGTGATTTCAGCCGACGTCACGAACGAAGGAAGCTATTAATACTTATGCCCACCTGAGTCTCCACCAGGCTAGGGTGAGAAACCTCAGTGCACATGAACGGTAAAAATAAAGTTTCTTTATTCATTCACAACTCCCCAAGCTGGGAATAAAGAAAGGAAATGAAAAGAGGGGAAATCGAGCATTTGGGTTGTCGAGAGCTCTCTGCCCTCTGAACCAAAAGCGGAAGATCAAAGGATGGCACGGAGAGAACAAGTGTTGAATGGTTTACGAGAGAGGGATTTACACTATGGTGAGTTCCAGGTGTTTTGGAGTTGGAGAGGAGAGGACGGATGACTTAATACTTCAGAACGGGAGAAAAGCTGCCACAATAAAACGGAAGCAGAGAGCAAAATTAATTGTGTGGCAAATTGAACAGACAGTCAAAACAGCTTTCACTTTCACGCCAGGAGTCTTATTGTTCTGTAAAATGTTCACTGACAACATATCTTTTTTTTGTTTTCCCACGGTCTGCTCTTGCAATACAAGTACTTAGGTTAGGGAAAGATCTTAATCTTTGATCAATATTAAATATATTATATAAAAAAAGTGCCCTGAAGCACGAGACACAGCGTGTTTACTGTAGTAATATTTAACCAAAACCACCATCTTTCCCTAAGCTTAGAGTGTAACACTTCATTCCCAGTCAAAATGTATCATTTCTAGAACCTGCATGTCCGCTCACCCCTGCACTGTCAGAGGGACCTCTTCCCCCAATTCGGAGTCCTGCATCTCCTCACTCACTCTCGGGTTCTCAGGTCTGTCATCCTCCGACCAATTGTTAAACCAGGTGTGAGATCTGTCTGTGTGGCTGATTTGTTCTCTCAGCTTCACGCTCACCTGTCTGTCAGTCAACTGGTCTCCAGTCATTCTCACACTCGCGTTCCTTAAATCGTGTAGCTCTCATTCTCAGTGTCTGCGATGCTATGATAACCGGATATGGAAACACTGTATCATCTCTGCTTCATCTCATTAATTTTCATTGTAATTCAAACGAGGATTAATTAAAATTAGAATCAAAATGTTCTCGCTGCTGTGTAATCCATTAGAGTGGCTGCTTCCTTCTCTCTTCAGTTCAACCTGTATGCATGATCTTTTATCTAAGCAGGGTTTTATTATAACAATGGTGAATAGCGTCTCATGTAGCATCTGATGGCAGTCTCCATGAGCACTCCTATTCCTCCTTTTAACAAAGAGTATTTTTTTCCCCATTGTGCTCTAATATACATCTCCACGTCTCCCTCGTCACCCAGTGGCACAGTAATAAAGACTCGCTCTCTGCCCGTCTCACACCCACTCTTAAAGCATAATATAGCCCCATTCTGCTTAATTACAATGTACAATAGAGGAACAGCCACGCATTCAAACCTGTCGATTGGAGACCCATATTCCGACGGAGAAATCATCCCCAACATTGTCCAATGTTGATGAAGCACCCTCAAGCCGAGTACAATAGAGTCACTGAGCAGCCCGTGTCATCGTTAAAACCCTGTTTCATCTCGCAGCTTTAATTACGGGAAAATGTCAACCGTTTACAGGCCAGAGAAGATGGATCACTTGATATTCTGCCATTGATTATGAGAAATGTTTACGAAGCCTTAGAATGCAACTCTCCGTGAGAAGACTGTCCCGCTCGCCCTTTCCCCACCCTGCGGTTTCTATGTTAGTCAATATTATAAAGTACAGTTTGATCATCTCAGCGCCCCTCAGCCATCTTTACTGACATCGCATCACTTTGGATGTGCAATTACACTGAACTGTAATTGCACATCATTGTTGCTTTGCCATAATTACAGTTGTGATAGTGCACAGGGAGAAAACGACTTAATAGTCTCTGGCTAATTACCCCAATTGACTAGATGGTAGCAAATTGGATTGTTTGACATTGTATGGATGTGTGTACATCTTGCATGGGTGCATGTGTGTACGAGTGTGCACGTGTGTGTGTGTGTGTGTGTGTGTGTGTGTGTGTGTGTGTGTGTGCGTACGTTGTATATGGGAACAGATGACAATAGGAAAATAACAGCAGGAGACTATTTGGAGGAACAGCAGGACTAAAGCATACCAGCACCGTTTTCAACCACCTTGATCTCTGGCACAGCACACACACACTTAATGTTACTTTAGCAATCTATTTAGAATCACTCCTAATGACTTTCAATTTGTTCTTCATGCATTAATAATTAATGAGCTATGTAATCTCTTTCATTCAGAATTCTTGGACAGACATTCAATGAACTGATTATTTCAAGAGTAAACTATGCTAACCATTTAAACCAAAATCTGTCTTAAGAGCAATCTTACAAAGGCAGTGAAGGATTTAAAGCTCTGTTAAGATTCCAAATCTGATTTAAAAAAAATAAAAACGCGGGTGTGCCGCAAGGTTCATTCCTAGGCCCATTGCTATTTTCCATTCATATGTTACATGCTGGTGAAGTTACAAAATGATATCCATAATCATGACTTCATTTTTGACAGCTTTGCCAATTATACCCAAATCTGCATTCTAGAGCGCTAGAAGAACAGCCTCTGCTACAAGTTTAGCAAGGAAACAAAATTGCATCCTCTGCATGTTTCATCAACAGTCCCATATTCCAATGCCATGTTTTCCAGACTACCAATCAACAGTACCAAAGACACTTAACTCGTACAAAGAGCAGCTTCAAGAGTATTAAATCAAATCAGAGTTTGGTCACACTGACTGCACACATTCTGACCTCCCTTCACTGGCTCCCAGTTTGCACTAGATGTGATTTCAAATACTGCAGCTTCTGCTAGCCTATAAATAGCAAACAAGCTCACACAATCATATTTATCTGATCTCACCATCCCACATGTACCCTGTCACGCCTTCCGATCACAGGGTGCATGGCTGGCACCCTGTGATCGGCAATCAAGAAGAAATTAGCAGGCAGTGGAGCGTTTCCTACCAGGGTACATATCTTTAGAACCGCCATCCACTCAGGGAGATAAACTTGTGTAAATCTTCAAAATCCAAACCGCCGTTTATCTTGGGAAAGAAACACTATCTTATTTGACTTTAGTATAGAGTAGTACACAGAGTCAGGCTTCAAAGTGTGTTTGTCTCTCTGCTTGTCCAGACACCATCATGTACGGTGGTTTTACAGTACCTGACAGAGGATGCAAAGTCCAGACATGCAAGTTCTTTAACACAGCAGGCATCTCCTTCACACATCTCCAAGTGGATTTTGATGTAGGAAATGTCCTGATAAAAATGGTGAACAACTGAAACGTGTAAAATGTAAAAATAAAAACAACTACATTGGTATATACAGTAGTTTGAATGGTGTTAATACAGTGTATACGTGTGGCTTATGTGTATACTATACACGTGTTTGCACGCAAGGTATTGCTCTTGTGTCACTGAACTGATCAAATAAAGCCAAAGCTATCTATAAGCCAGGGGTCACAGACCAAATGACAGTCATAATCTGCAGCAAAGCCCGTTTTAGCAGATGATTTGGGCCTTGGCTCAATAGTTTACACATTGTTCCATATTCACAAATCACCTCTTAGTGGACAAGCTGGCTACGGATCAGCAGCCGCGGCTCATCGGAGGAGGCAAGTGAGCAAGTCAGCAGGTCACAGTCAGCGGGTCACACAGAAGCAACAAGGTTTTAATTTGGTGATGATACAATTGCAGCAGAGGAAAATATATCAAAAGCAGAAGAGGAGGCTGCATGTGAATGCAATGAATTAAAAGGTTTCATTTGTGAACTTCACATCACCTCACTTTGTCTTTTAGGTGATGTCACAAGGACACCCATGTAGCCTATTTATCTTGACTTGCTGACTGATATTTAAGCTAATGCTTAGTATGAATCATTTAAATGATCATGTTCCATCATATAAGCACTGTATATTATTAGTATTATTATTCCAGCTGAGAAAGTAACTGTATATGATTTGTACACTATATTTTACACTCTACACTTTAGTATTAGAAACCAAATCATTCACTGAAATAGTCCATGTTGATTGTGCCATGCAACTGTAATGTTAGAGATTCAAATAAGAAGCAAGTTAAGGGTGTTTAAGGCTCCTTAAGTCTGGGTTTATCTCGAGGTGAGTACCTTTAATTACAGGAAACTTTATCATATTTAAGAGCGTCATGACAAAAGTCAGCGTCAGTGTATTTCTCCAAAGTTTGGTTTCCTGAACAGAGTGCTTCTGTGTCTCCACCCTAAGCCCTCCCCTCACTCCATGTCATCTGGGACAAACGTGCATGGACGGACATTCCATCATTGTGTTACGCTTACTTAAAGCTCCTCCAATAGCTGGGATCTGCTTAAGGCTTTTTGTAGGATAGTGGACAAATAGGACACAAACACGTGTGTGTCAGTGGGGTCTGTGACAACACTACTATCTGGCATTATCAGTTAAGTCCGTGCAATATCCTCGTGATATGAATGCGTGCGGGAGGGTGTGGTGAAGGTTCTTTGTGTGTGTGTGTGTGTCATTATGTGTGGGTGGGTAGGTATATCCTTAACATGTGTGTTTGTGTGTGGAAATTTGGCCTTTTCACATTCTGGCAGAACTATAGGGCCGAGTGGATTTGCAAATTGAGCACATTACAAATACAAAGCAGTGTGCAGCGTACTGGACAGCGTTTCCCTGCCCCCACCACCAGTCGCCAGGCTGTCAGGGAGGGCAACCAGCTAAGGCAGTAGAGGCATGGATTAAGAGTTGAAGGGAACCAGCAGCATATGGTTCCCCCCTGATATCAATGCCCCTGCTACCCTTGTTAGACTAACGCCGCCTACGTGGCCGCCACGAGAAAGCAGGTCTCACGGGACGGAAGAAAACAGTGCTCATCTTATCAATTTGTATCCAACCATTAACTTTAAGAGTACCCTCAACAAGGCTTAGTGGGCAAAGTTAAACCGACATGTGAAACATAATAACAGTTTCAAAAGACAACTTATTATGCAAGCTGTGAGTCAGTCTGAAAATGAAAGGTGTTTTTGCCTCAGGTGTCTTCAGTTTGTGCATGAGCATGTCCCACACTTGTGCACACAAATGGGCAAAATGAGATGCGTCTGTTGTTCGTGTAGGCATGTGCATGTATTGCAAACGCACTGTATGTCTATGAGATTAGTTTGCGAGGGCATCTGAATGTCTGTGTACGTGTGCACGCAACTGGGCAACTGTGCGTTCCCCAGTTTGTCAAAGCCCCACCTGTGCCCCCCTCCTGTTCTATTGGATATAAAAGCAGCAATGTTAAGGTGAAGTCTGCTGTAACAATGCACAGATGGGATCTCTCATGCTAGCCTCTCTCTATCTCCCTCTTTCTCTCTCACTGTACTCCTTAATGCGCCATTCTTCCTGGCTGTTCACATGCATCAGATTTGACATGCTCATTCGTTGTCTGCGAGGACAGAACAAGCGGGGACCACTTTTCAGTCTCACCCTCATCCCTGGAAAGTCATTTGTGTGTGGGCAGTGTGTTGGAGGACGGAGAAAAAGAGGCAGAGAGAGAGAGAGAGAGAGACTGTGAGAGAGTGTGAGAGAGAGTGTGAGAACGAGGCACAGAGGGAAATAGAGGGTGAAAAAGAGACGCAGCGAAAGAGTGAAATTGGAAAACAGAGTGATGTAAAGGGAAGCAAAACACAAATATAGGGATGAGTGATGTTGGAGGAAAATGTAGAAGGACACAAGAGAGAAAGGGAAGTTGGACCTGTATTCTGAAAGACTGAGACCTGAGAGAGAGAGCAGAAGACACAAGTGAGAGAGTATGGCTGTGGGGCGCTGTGCCAAAGAGGGACTTATAATGAAACTGCTGAGAACTGATGCACAACCTTTCCTAAAGGGAGCGACTCAGGCAGTTAACACACATTTACTGAGAGACAAAGTGTGTCACACCAAGAGCTTGCCTTCCACTCCTGCAGGGAGATCTCATTTCTGAGTCCCAGCTAACCAGATAGTAACACTGTAGTGTGCTGCTGACCCAACGTTAAGAGCAATAGGCTGTGTGGGATTTAGCTGTACACACACTATAGTTGGCTTTGTTGGAATTTGTGTTTTTCTTGTCCAGACATTTGACTTTGAAAGATCATTTTCAGTCACGTTTATTGTCTTAGTTTCTTACCGTCCTTTCCTATCGGTGATAATAACATATACTCATCAAAACATTGCTTACATTGCTGTATCAAAATGTGAAAACTAAAGCGGTCACACGATGTATAGTATAGTAGTATAGTGAGGTCCTGAATTAAAGACTGAGAAAACCTTGAGATGAAACCTTAACTTCTGCCTTTTTTATCTTCCATATAACAAACCTGTGAGTTTGTTTCCTTTTTGTTTTTGACTTACTTAATCAGCTTCAGCTCTGTTTGTATTTCTTGTTAATACATGTTGAGAGTAGAGACATTGAGCTAGATTAAAAGAGCAAAAAGCACTGCCTTACCCCCCTTCAACAGACAGTTTATGAATTACCTATGGCTGTGAAAAGCCCTGGGCATATTTAATGCAGGAGAATCTGTCCCTTTGTTCCCCTCTGTTCTCTTCAGTATTCTGCATTTTCCCTCCATTAGCAGACGTGAGCGTCAGGACGACAGGCAAAGGGTTTCAACTTCAATTCATCTGCTCACCCGGATCACATGGATACACCGAGCTTAACATGCTGCTGCCAGAGGGATGCAAACATGATTTAGGAAATGTACACTAACACAAAGGAAAGAATGTATATATACAGATGTAAATGCTGACTAGTTCTCCATCTTTTTTTGATACGTCATGTCGGAGACCTCTGACCCTCAGAAGCTTTTAAAAACTGAACAGAGAGAAGTCATTTCTGTAGCTGCTCTCAACCAGGCAGCTAACAGCTAAAGGTAGCCATTACAGCAGAGCGCAGACAACCCACCCAGTGAGCAATTTACAAAATTACATTCCTCGTATGAAATTATCGACAGTGTATTTTTAGAGCCTGCACAATTATCTGGTCAAGACAACTCAATAGAGCGCCATGCAGACAAAGCAGGTCACAGGATCTGCATCATCTCTCAGTGCGACACGAGCGAAGTTCATCAAGTGCTGTAAGGTCATTTAGTCGCGGTGTGGATCAATTAACAATCAATTTCAAATTAGTGATGCAAGGCCACAGTACTCCAGGGAGTACAGTTGAAAATACCTATATATATATATATATATATATATATATATATATATATATATAGTCCTTGCTTCAGGACTCGCTCGTGTCAGAAAACTGAACCCACCCGTCCTTCCTCTCGGCATGCTGTAAATCCAGCTCCCACTACGATATTCCCTGTAGCTGTCTGTCTGCTTGCCTCCTCTGGAAGCAGTGAGATATTTGTTTTTGTATATATATATATATATATATATATATATCACACTTTAGTGCTGTGGAATCCGTAACCCTGACCCTGTCAGTGCTCCTCCCGCTGTCTTGTGTTTTTACTTCTGCAGGTTGCCTGCAGGTAGAGATGGGCAGGGCCATCTAACGTGTGATGGGCCTTGGTTATTCGGTTATTCCGGCTTCTCATTCCGTTTGTCTCTCTCACCATCATGATCTACCCTTTTGGATTACAAGCACACCTGACCTACAGACTACAGATTCCTTGATCGTGTTTTTGTCTAAAATAGAATATCGTTTAAATCTCTCTAAATCTTGTGTGGTCTTCCACGTTATCTAGCTCACTGATCCAGGGCTGTACCCTACATTTCTTTATTTGCTTCATCAAATTACTTAATTTGCTCGATTGGCAAATTACCAAATGTCTGTCGGTAACCTGAGAACATGATTTCATAATTTTCAGGGAATAAATTTGCAATTGTAGGAAACAAATTAAGTGATTTGAGGGTATGAATTACTAATGTGGGATAATAATGAATCAAAAAAACATGTAGCCGATACCTTCTTGGCTTTAAACTATTTTTTACGTTTTTGAAAGATTTCCAATTTATCTCCAAAAGGTTTGACTGACCAAGTCAAAATGCTATTCCCTCTATATGCATAAGAAAAGAACAAGAAGCTTCCTTTCATCTTAACATTAAGCTCACTGGAGAGCTTGAATCTGCCTCATTAGAGACAAACTGAGTGTCTGGAACCTGATGATTCCTGATTGGTTGATCAAACTGATGAGGTCATTACAGTCCGGGGGAAACCTTGATCCTTTGGGATCCACAGTCATTTATTTGTCTGGGGAATATGGGGTCCCAGACGCACATACAAACACACACACACACACACACACACACACACTGCCCGTTAACACACACACTTGTGGGAATAATGTGTGCACAGGAGCATTTCCTTCGCCATTGATCTGAGCTCATAATGGCCTACAACGATAAACACAGCAACTATTCTTATTAATACTAGCGATCAACTTAACGACGCTCTGGCAGACACTGATTGAGAGCAGCAGTATATCACACACACACACTATGAGGTTAATGTTGGGGGTTTTGTAAAATACAATGTTGCAAAGGCTCTTAAACAATAATGATTCTGTTGGAGTGTAGTCTGTGGAAACCCCCAATGTGTGACTGTAGTTTATGGTGATAGATAGATAGAGTAAACTTTAATGTCCAAAATTTGTCTTGGGTGCCAATTTCCCCTCAGGAAGTCTGACTCGCACTCATGACTTTGCTCGGATTCATGGGATGAAAGACTTTCTTTTCACCCCCTTTGTTCATTCTGAGCCTTTGAGACAACCCTTAAGAGTAAGTAACTGTTATACATGAATTTGTTATGCACGTAAGCAGAAAACTAAAACTCATTGATAGTTACAGACAGTTGAACATTTGGGTTTTTTTTACCATATGACACTCATCAAAACTGTATTATGCTCTATTATACATGCACCAAATGTCTGCCGAGCGACTCGTGTGATGAAGGAGTCCTGTCAGCAAAGGTCCTGTCAAACCTCAAGAGCCAGCGAAGCAAAACTGCTCATTTCAGGGAGAGTATCTTCAGGGTGCCACGACAGGAGGAAGACATCCGCTTTAAATATGTATAAGCCCAGGGCTCTTCTCTCACACACACACACACACACACACACACACACACACACACACACACTCGAAAAGGTAAATCAATTTAAAGATGGTTTCAACCGAATGGTGCACTCTGTCACAGTATGTAACGGACCAAAAATACTGTTTTATATGCATTAAGTGTGTAGATTGAGTTATGCTTGGTGGTCTTGTCAACAGACTGTATAAAAGAAATGGACGAAGCCACCGTGACATCGCCCGTTGGTTTGTGGACTACCGTTTTGAAGCCTCAAGTTTGGCATTTTGGCCGTCGCATCGTGTTGTTTTGGAACTTCTATACAGACCGATTTATTTTTGTAACCGGACGTACAAAAGCATTGTTGCGGGACTGCAGTGATTCATTTTGCATGCTTGAGTTATAAAGTGGAAGTGTTGCCTTTTCCAGGTTCTTAAACTAACATCGGGTTTCATAATAGCGCTATTATCACACTTCCTCCATAGAGAACTTATCTTACCGCTCAGGGCAATTATCTCTTTGTGGCTCCAACATACTGAGATGAATCTGCGTATAGCAGTACTGCAACTGTCTGCACAGAGTGCTGCACACTTTGTTCGTCTAAAATGAATGAATTGTCACTGAGGACCAAAGTGTTTGCTACTTTAAGTGTTACAGATGACTAACCTGGATCTAAAACAGGGTTTGACACGCATACTACCTGTCCATGGATCAGCTTCTGTTTTGATAAGCAGCCCCCTGCTTCCTTTTTAAATAACTTAACCCAAATGCTGTTAAAAACATAGCTGATAACATTTCAGCTTCAACAAGCATCACCCTGCTCCCCACACACTCGTGATCCACTCATGCTTCCCTCGTTTGCCACTCTGATTTAAAAAAAAAAAAAGGTACAACCAACCCCAAAACCTCAAAGCCCCAAAACCCCTCTGTGAACTGACCACATCAGATGTTTGCTTCAGATGCTTGGCCAACTTGCCGTGCAGCAGCCTTGTGGACTCTTTGGGGCCTAGTTTTAATGTGTGCTTAAGAGACCGTGGGTCCGGGCGAATGCTGCGCTCTCCTCCTCCAAATATCTGCCCATCATTTATTCATTCACACTCCCAGGATGGCCGCTGCCGCCATCATCTGAGGAGCCCGTCGTCTGAAGTCGTCTGTCGCTCAAACATACACACGCACATGCACTTTGCAAGCGGTCCCAGGGGTCTTTTAATTTTTTTAGAAGCTATTTTTAGTCAGAGAAATAATCGAGGTGGAAAGTTCCATCTGTCCAACACTCTTGTTCCAGCTGCTCCTTTTTAGCAGCAGGCGGAAAGAGGAGGGGAAAAAAAAAAAAACGCTACTTATCAGATAAAACTGACACAGACGGGATTTTCCATCATATGCACTCTGCATTAGCCGGATTTTTAGACTGAGGGGCATGCTCTAAGTGGGATGCTAGGTGCATCACATCAAAACAACAACAACAACAACAACTGCAAGATCACCGGAGGTTACGAGCTGAGCTGTGTGGCTCTCTCCACCTCCTTAACACTTGTTCTTATCTTTACAAAGCTCTTTTCTCATCTGTCATCCGGCAATTGTGTAAAAGAAAAATAGAAACACAGTGAACATAATGTTGGTGATTTGCAGATTCATTACGTGACCGGCTATACATTGTTGTATATAGTTATTGAATGTAGGTTTTGAAATAACTTTTTTTCAAATTTGCAAAGATTTAGCCCAGCTTTTACCTCAACATGCTGGATGTATTTTGGGCTGCAACTCACCGAAACCATCGTCACTGACACTGTGAACCCATCATATTTGAACAACTTGATTGAGATGTAATCTTGCAAACTGAGCAAAGGAGACCATGTAAACAACAATCAGACCAGGCACGCTATATCATTTCATACCGGGACCTTTAGCCCATCCACAAAGGTTAAGAAGCTCCCACAGAAAGTGGAGAAGGGAGCCGGTCTAAGTTCAGCTTTGATGCAGACGTGAATGCCCTGAATGTCAATGAGCTGGAAAAAAAAAAAAAAACATTCCATGTTGTCTTTTTTTTATTGATGCTTGAGTGCTCCTCGTCCTCCCTGGACTCTTCATTTCAAACATACAGAACAGTGGGATTGAAGTCTGGAGGCTAATCCAAACATTTCACTCTATGCAAATCTGAAATGTTTGAAATGTTCTATATATATCTATCTATATATATATAGATAGATATATATTCTGCATTATGCAGACAAGCAAAACAAACAGTCGTTGTTGAAGAGTTCAGAGCCACCGCCTCTGCTTGAATTTAATTTAGTAAAATTGATTGAACCTCCGGATCAGTCCCTGCGGGTTGTTCTGGGTGAATCGTTAAATCGGGGGCATCGTGGACAGAGCCGCTCTGTGTCGGTATCGCCATGGGGGTTCGTTGTGACAACAGCTGAACCAATCAGTTTATTAGCATAGAGCCTCCACTGTTTATTCTTTCAACTTCGACAAACTTCCTCCAAATGTTTTCAGCACTGCACATCTGAACGGCCCAATGTTCCTTCACTGCGTATGTAAGATTTCTAAATGGTACAATATGTATGTGTGACTGGGGAGGGTTGATGGCAGGAGAATGTCATGGCATGTCCTCCAACTGATGACGAGTACACGTACAAACTTGGCCGTGGTTGACGCATGTCCGAGTCATTTATTCACTTGACTTCTTCCTGTCATAGTTGTTCACGGTTTTCTACTTTTCCAAAACTTTCCTCTTTTCACCTCCTTTTTAAATGTTGAGTGTGCGTCAGCTACAAACGCATAGGCCTGTGACCCAGTGGGTAGAGTGGGTCGTACTTTAACGACAAGGAGACGTGGTTCGATCCCCCAGCTTCTACTGTCCGCATGTCAGAGTGTCCTTGAGCAAGACACAGAACCCCAACGAGCTCCCCAGGAGCAGAAGCCCTCTGCGCCTAAAATGCTTAGGATGCTGAAGTTAAATTATGTGTATGTAACTAAGTTTCAGTAATGTCTGCATTAAAGACAAAAAAACACACTTTTTTTTGTCAAACAGATAAGAGATTTTGTTAAAAATGGAACTTTTCCGGTCTCACTGTGCAATAACCAAAACAACCCGGTGTCCGCTAACACATTGAACGGATCAGATCAATCTAGTGACAAATGTCTGACATGCAAGAAGTGGAGGTTAGTACACAAAGGCAAAACAAGCACCCACAATCAATACTGGCTTTGCTGCATCAGAATGTATTTATAGAAACACTGGCAGCCGTCCACCAAGACGTAAAAGTACAGAAGGAAAAGTGCCCAGTGAATGCAGAAACAAGCAGGCTTGTTAATAGAGCTGCTAGAGCGCACCGACATGCTGAGCGGATTGTTCTTTCTATGAAGTCATATATACTTGAACCTTCGCTCGTGACAATGGCTGAGGAGTTTTGGGGAATTGGATGGACATGTGAATGACTTGGGGAGCAAAATAAAGAGTGTTGAAATTGTTGATTTCAAACCGGGTTTTTTTTCAGACAAAGGGTAAGACATGGTCAAATCAAATAAGCTTGTGTGCATGTGTGTGTGTGTGTGTGTGTGTGTGTGTGTGTGTGTGTGTGTGTGTGTGTGTGTGTGTGTGTGTGTGTGTGTGTGTGTGTGTGTGTGTGTGTGTGTGTGTGTGTGTAACCCTGAGTGAAGCTGACAAGACACTATAAAACCACTCACTCCAGAGGTATACAGCTAAACAAGTGAGTAGCGGAGTGAAACACATGGGCAATCAGGACTGAATTCAACCCCACACAATTGTTCTGTCCAAATTGACATGTCAGGCAGACGTGTGTGTGTGTGTGTGTGTGTGTGTGTGTGTGTGTGTGTGTGTGTGTGTGTGTGTGTGTGTGTGTGTGTGTGTGTGTGTGTGTGTGTGTGTGTGTGTGCATGCGTGGCTCAGTGGAAATGCTTTGTGTGTCGTGACATGGGGCTCTAAGGGGACTAGGTTGGCATTGTCTAGGTTTTTTTCTGCTGTGCTTTGCCATTTCTCAAAATACTAAAGATTTGTACACAATGTGAACATCTTTACTCATCAGCCTATATCATATGAATACACTTTTTAAATGATGCTAATGTATTGTGTCATTAACCTTTTCTTTAATGGTCATTTGTTTTCTTCCTAAATGCTTTCCCTGAACTACAGGAGATCTCTTATATTCATAAAGAACGTATTTAACAAAAGTCATCGACAAGACTTAAGTGTCTTACAACAAAGAGCCAACACAAACGTATGACAAACTTGCCTTCACCTCCAATACTGTTGGATTACAAAGAACACAACTAGACTAAGAAGGAAGATGGGTCAACAAACTATAAAGTGTCACATGCAAACACACACACACACAATTCCCCACAGGATAGGAGGATATTGTGATTTTCCTTTGGGGTTTTCCCCTCCTAAACTGCCTGGTCTCCATACTTCTCGGGTGGGTACCCTCTCACTGTGCCACGTTTTCATGTTACTTTTTTAAAATGTATTTTAAAAGCAGTAATTGTACTCCTTATGTTGTGTAAGACGCGCAAAGCGATAACAGGCACGGTATGGCACATTACGGATAAGACGTGCACAATCAAAAGTGCTTTTGGGAGAGATGATACGACTTACCGGGCATAGGTCATCCTAAATCGGTGCTTTAGTTTTTGTGGAAATGCCGGGGATTTGTCTGCCTGATCCAAACATACAGTATTAAGGAGGACGGGGGGATCAAATGGACGTGGCACGCGCTCTCGGAATGGAGAGGTTGAGCTCATGGCACAATTTAATTCCAAATACATCTGTTTTTGCAGTAGGCTACTGATGCGGATGCACTGTAGTAATGATTCGTACACGTGACAGAAAATATGTAAGTCCTTTGGAATATTGTCCCTATCATTTATTATTGTTTTTGTGATCATCTATATTTGTATTATCATTACTATTATTTGAATGAAAGCCTGTGTACGGGGCGCATTGTGCTTGCAGTTGAGGATATAGCTCCATAAGTTTCCGAGTGTCACACAACTCACCCTCCATGCAGAAAATGACCATCCAGGCTATCCATAGGTCCGAGTTATGAAACTTCACCATGGTTCGTAACTGTTCAACGACTGGTTCTCAGTTGTAACCCAGTGCCTCCTTCTTGATCAAATCTCAGCTCCGCTCAGAGTTTCCTTGAAGATAAGTAACTGTTCCTCCTGATGGCGTGAGACATGAAAGCGGTCGGTTTTTTTTTTTTTTTTACGCAGCGCACACCAGCGACCTTTCCCGAAAACAACGTGAAATGTTCAGAATGAGTGGTAAAAATAACACGGAGAGCATTTCTATCCAACGGGCACTCGTCGGTCCTCCTGGCGCTTTTCACTCCTCCTTTCCTCCCGTTCTTTGGTAGCTGCTGGTCACTCCAAGAATGTTCTTTCACAGACCTCTCCAGTCAATTTGCGCACGCTTGGGGGAAACGCAACATCCACCTGCTGGTGAACAACAATATGCCGACAGTCCCTGAAAGTGACTTACAAACAGATCAGAAACTGGCACTCATCCCGTCCGCTAGGCGAGTCTCTCCAACGCGTCTTGTTGCGCTCCATGGTTTCTCGTCTGTTCTGCTGCGGCTGAGCAGACCTGGGAGCAAATTAAACGGCATTAGAAACTATGCAACTTCCTGTTAATTTTTATTTCAAAATAAAACACCCGAGGAGGTTTTGTCATGTGGTGGATAAAGGAAGGAGGGTCATTGGCGGCAACGGCGTTACTGCGCTCTGAAACCTTGCGCGCCCCCACGACGGCTTTTTTACTGCGCCGAGCAAAGTGTTGGGCACAGTGCGCCTGCGCCGTGCGCTGAACCCAGCGTCGAGCGCAGCCCGTCAGTCAGGGTTGAACCACTTCGCTCCTCTACCTGCGTGCTCCCCACACTTATAAAAAGAAAAAAATATTTAAATAATTTTGTGAAGTCAGTACAAGTTGTAAAAAAAAAAAAAAAACTCTCCGGACCAACAATTTAGCAAAATGTCTTCTCCAGTCCAAGGTGAAAACAAACCACTTTACTCCACTGAAGCCCGGAGGGATTCATTATAGTCAGCCAGGAGTAAGTAAATAGGGTTACAGTAAATTACTCTGTGAGAGACACACCTGAACTAAGTGTGCTTTTATTTTGTAGTTAAACTCTACCTGGGTTCCTGTTTTAGGCGGTGTGTCTGTGCGGCGTGACTGCGCTCACCAGCGGATGATTAAGACGAGCTCGAGCCCGGCTGTTGCTGGGAGACCGCTGACGCCAGACGTGTGAGAGAGAGAGAGAGGGAGAGGGAGAGAGAGAGGGAGAGACGTTCGTGCCCTCCTGCGGTGCGATTCCAGAACGAATAGAATAGAATTCTTTATAAATATAGTGACTCCGTTTACACAGATGAGTGGAACCTTTAACATTTTACAGTAAGTAATGAGTAGGCTACAATAGAGAATCAATAATAGAATATAATTAGACACACGACTGCATAGTTCTGCTGTTAGGGGAATAAAAAAAGACTATTTTCTGCCATAACGATACTGGAATTAATCAGCCTCTTTGATGATTGTTGCTATATTAGGCCCTACAATCTGTGTCATTTTCAAAATGATCAGAGGCAACAAGAGAAACAGACGCAGCAAGACAAACTGAACAACAAACTGCATAGAAAGTGGCATCTCTTTGTGTGTGAATGTGTGTGTTTTTATCTTAATGAATCAAATCATTGCATGTGATTTTGTAGCAAAGCTGTGACCGGACTATGTCTGGTTGCTGCACAGGTTATTAGCTGAAAAAATGATCCAAAGATCAAACGTTTTTTTTATTCTTTTTCTTCTCCAATTAGTTTTTTTAGGCTTTGGGAAAGGGACAATGAAAGGCAAAGACATGATGGGGGCAGTGGCCTACATCAATCCCTTCATTCTTTCTTCTGCCCTCAAGCTGTGGGCAGAAATTCACAAACGTTTAGCTGTCGTTGTAGACAATTAAGGTACAAGTTATGATCTTAAGGATGCCCCGTGGCCTTCACATCCCTATGTTCTTCATCTTTCACTCACTTTCTCTTTGTGCCCGAGCTTTAAACTGTTCTCACATTCACCCTCAGCTCCCTCTGAGAAAAGGTCATACAGCTTTGGTGTTACAATATTCCTGAAAACGCTTTTAAGCACAACATTTAAATCTTTAGTCATTTCTGAGACCAAGACATTCTTTTTTTTGCCATTGTTTTCCATTTCTGGTTACACAATATATTGACTTTGTAAATGTTTGATCTAGCCTTTTACTCAGTAGGTTCTATTTAGGGCTGTATTAAATGTTTTCATCATCGTTTATGCTGCTTTTTAGCTATTGATTAGTGTCAAAAAAAACATTTGAAAAAATGCCCATTACAACTTTCAACACCAAAAGTTACGTCTCTATTTCATAATATGTTTGACCAATAGTCCAAAACCCCAAAACAGCCTAATCTCTTTACTAGCACACAGGGCTAAGGCAAAGAAAAGTTGCAAATCACACTTGATGAGCTGGAACCAGGATATAGTGTAAAAATAAAGTTCCCTAGTTCCCTTTGTGCTATATGTAGCCGAGTGTCGTGTCTTGTGTTTTCTCCCTCCCCTGACTTGCAGCTCCAGTGACTGATTGTATGCAGCTGATTTCAATCAATCACTCATCAGGGTCTGGAGAGCTGGAGAGGGCTACTGACGGGGCCGCGTGGGCCGGTACACTGTTGTCATGTCTCCATTGCAGACTTCAGCCAGGCGACAGTAAGGCAGTATGTAAGAAGGGTGCCCTTCTGAAAATAGACACACACACGTTTGGCACAAAAGAAACCTCATACATGTAAGCAAATGTTGTTGTAAATCATCCACTGATGTCTCCCTAACATGAAATAAAGGTTTAAACATGATGGATGAATTGGGTTTCCTCAGCAGCCCCAGAAAGATGCACGCTTGATTTATTATTGATTCCTTTTTGAAACTGCTTCATTTTTCTTTTTTCTTCACCCCCATAAAAGATTCAAAAGACCAGAAGGAGATCCTCTAAATGTTGTAGTTCTCTTCTCCTGACACTCCTGGCCGGAGTTCATGACAACTTGAATACTGCTGCAGGTCTGACGGGTTCTCCTTTGTTTGGGGCTGCATGGTGTATTGTTTGAGTCGTATCAGCCATTATTGAGAGGCTTCACTTACTCTACAGTGCGTCCACTGCAGTGATGGAATACAAGTTTTTATATATTTACTCAAGCACTGTACTTGACTTCCATTTTACACTGCTTTATACTTCTTTTCCTATTGCACGTCAGAGGGAAATATTGTGATTTTCCTTCTTTTTATAGAATAAAAATGCATCAACTCCTACAACCTTAAAATCAATAATAGCAATAAAGTATATTAACGCTGCAAAGCGACATTCTTCTAAACAGTAGCCTACTTTTACTTGATACTTTAAGCAGAGCTGCATTTTACTTCAGTGTTTTTAATATTATTATTATTTAATATTGTGCTTTTATATGTAAGAAGAATGTTTTTATGCTGTCGCTTCTTTAAATGTCAAGTGTTTTAAAAGTTTCAGTCCAAAAGAGCTATTTAAAAAAATGACACTTTTTATACATTTTATGTTCAAAATCTATTAAACGTTGCTTATATTTTTTTTGGTGTGTTCTGTCAAATAAATCTTCAAAATAAAACTGTTTTGATCTTCGACTTGGACTTTCAAAACTGTGATTAACCTGCAAACAGAGAGATAACACTGCCATCTGGTGGCGAAGAAAACACACTTCACTTGACAGAAGAACTCGTAAAAAAAAAGGCATTTTGTTGTCGGAACATTTATGTTTCTGTCACAGCAATGAAAAGACACAAAGACACGGTGGCACTAATCCACACTCCTCATTCTGTCAACAGAGAAGATCATACGAGACGAACAGAGCAGTCTGTTCTCCCAGGAAGCATCAGTTCTGAAATGACAAAAGGGACAGTGCTGTTACTGCAGAAAGGATACATGATAAGTTTAAGTACTGCAGCTCCTTCAGTATATTACATTGTAGTGGCACCAGCATGAGTCATGACACGAAAAATACTTTCCATTTTGGAGCAGGAATGTTATAGAGTCCAGTCAGCCCATGACAGGTTTAACAGTTCACTTCCATCGAGGCGATGAGTCAACGACAACTCTTTTATGACTCCGCTATCTGACCTGTTTCCCTTCTCTGCCACCCTGGGCTTGGTTCTTTACTCTTTTGCTTTGTCATTTGCGTGGTAAACCTATTATTCATACAACATGTTCTGTTTCCTCTGAATAAAGGAAGGTAGCTGAAAGGTGATGCGATAGTAGATGCTTGGCAGCAGGATAACATGCTAAAAATGCAGACCTGGAAGATGTTCACTTGACAACAGTGTGAGCCTTGAATAAAAACATCACACACACACACACACACACAGGAGGGTGTGGTGTGTCACGTCGGATTAGAACTGGCACTGCCAGTAAGACATGTTGTGGATGTTGCCAAGCTTTGACATGAGGCGTGACAAGAATGTTACCTGTTGAGCTGCGTTTTAGCCCATGCTGCTATTCAAAGTTATCTTACTTTATCCTTATGCTTATCGTCATCCTTATCCTTGCTCCAGGGCCATTGAAACTTATCTTCATGAGCATCCTCCTCCTTCACCTCCTCTTCCTTCCAACCTACAGACCGTCTAATAATTATTGAAGTTGTCAGGTGCAAAACCTGCTCTACAAATGCCTGTTGCTCTTCATAGACTCGAGAAATGTTGTTAAACTCAACAGAGACAAGCGTTCACACTCAAGATACCCCCCCCTAAATACAGTCAATGTAGATTTGATCTGAAAGGTTTAAAGGATTTAAATACTTCCACCTCTGGAACGATGACAGTGTCAGCCATTACACATTCACTGAGGTTTTCATCTTTCATGGTTTCAATCCAAAACAACTATTTAACAATTCCACTCGTATCAATGAGAAACGACGACATTAAATATCATACATTTATTTGTACTTTGTTTTAATTTCTGTTTTGTCTAACAAAATTGATTCAAATCTATTACGGTGACAAACGACACTCTTTACTCTTAAAATATACATCTTGAAAATAAAACTCCTTTAAAATACTTTTAACTTTGATTGAGCTTAAAAAGAAACAACAACGCTGCTATCTTGTGGTGAAGAAAAAGCACTTTATTTTGACAGTGGAACTTTTGCATTTTGTTGACAGAACATTTACTTCGAGGAATCAGCAGGCTTGTTTACACAAGACCAGCATGTTTCTTTGACATCAATGGAAGGACAGGAAGGAACGTTTCTTCAGACTAGGCAGGGTCGTAAGAGACCGACAGCAGTCTGGTCTCAGCTACATTTCTGAAATGACAAAAAAGGACAACGCTGTTACTCAGAGAGGAGACATGAATGATTAATAACATCTTAAATACCACAGCTCCTTCAGTATCTTTAGGGTATGAATCGTTGTGGCAGCAGTGTGAGCCAAAACAAACTATAAAAAGAAAACAGCACACACACACACACACACAGGAGGGCGTGGTGTGTCACACCCATCGCTGAAACTGGCACTGTGGGTCACACCTGATGTTTACCCGGCTCCATCCTTTGAAATTAGGTTTGACAGGCATCTTACCTGCTCAGCTGCATTTTGTGAATACTTTACAGTAACTTGGGAAGACTTTGTCAAAAAAAAAGGCAAACCCAGCAAGGCCTAGAGTAAAGCTATTATCTATCACAAATGTAAATGGCAAGAGATCTCTAAAAATGAGCTGTAACATTGTTCCTACCTCATCATCGCTGGAGTCTGAAGAAGAGGAGCTTGAGCTTGAGCCTGAGCCTGAGCCGTTCCCCTTACACTTTCCCCCCTCCTTCTTCTCCTTCTTCTCCTTCTTGTCCTTCTTTCCTTTGCCATCTTTGTGCTTTTTGCCCTCCTTTTTCCCCTTGCATTCTCCCTAAAAATGGCAAAAAGTTTCACAGTTGAATAAATCATTGATTGTGTTTGGTTTAGTCTGTTTGAGTCCAGGAATCATAATTAAGCAGATTAAAAAGATTTAATGGAGAAGGAACTTTTTTTATTACAGTTTTTCTGACATCACAGAATCACTAGATGCATACCACACTTATGATCTACACATGCAAAGCTCTCACCTTATCCTTCTTTTTACCTGTTCGGGTAAGAATGAAAAAGTGTATCAGGTTAGAATAAAAGTGATAAAAAAAAGAATTACCCTGTGACAAAAGAAAACTCTTTACACATCAAGGGAACAGCTACAAATAAAATACAACTTGCTTAGACTTTGCGTACACATTGATGAGCCCGTGGCTCATCAAGTGTTACCGGGGATTAGAAAAAGACAAGCATTTAAAGCGTTCCTCCTAAATAAAGTCAACATAAATGTGAGCTTACCTGGGCAATCCATTGCGTCTCCTGCTCGTGTACTTTCACAAACCACAGAGACTCAAACTTAAGTACCTGGATTACCGCACCTAAACCACGCCCCCAAACCACCGCTCCCTCTGGGTAAAGTGCAGATGGAGACACGCAAGTATACGCAGGTCTAAATCTAAGCAGGACTAATTATTGTGTGGTGTGACTAAGTCACGGTAAATATAATTAAAGTATCCAAAGTAAAAAGTAAAAAGTCATTATTAAGCCTTTTTTGAGAGTTTTATTACAGAAATATATATTCACCTCTGCATACGATGTGAAAAGCTTTTAAACATAAGCATGTAAACTGATTGAGCAGATTTCATTTCAAATATTCTGAAACACTTACAAAATATATTATTTGAGAAGTTATGATGTTAACAGTTCCAATTAAGTAGTACTTTTATTATTATTAATAATAATACGGTGTTACTGTTGTTGCTGGGAATAAAGGGCTCCGCCTGGAGAGAAGGCTGTGACTGAACATAGGATCTATAATTATGGTTTGATTAAATAATTGGGGAACAGTGTGTACGCTCTCCTTTCAACAATGAAAACTCATGTTAGAGAATGCAGAACAGCTTGTTTGTCATGTCATATAATTACCAGTGTTTGGTGTTACAGTAGAACTGAAGAAGCTCTCAGAAACAGGGAGTGCATTTACAAGAGAATTCATTAAATCAAAAACAGGAGTATTAGATACTAAAACTTAAAACTAAAATCAAAAAGCTTTACCTTTGAGCAAGATTCACCGACTGAAATGGGTCCTTTCTCACATGCAAGGCGTAAATAAAATACGGCACAGGTTTACTTTAATTTGCCAACCTTTAAAAAAATGTGAATAAAATCTCCTACTGCAACGAAACACACTAAACAAATGTAACCTTAGTCACCAATTGGCTAACCGTTTTTTTTAAATATGATTGTAATTCATTACAGTGAATGAACAGGTATCTGTGTTGATGTACAGACGCAGAGCAGGATGAGAAACAGTTGAGTGTCACACATTGCTCAGGGAAAACTACCTCCGACATAGAACAAAAGCAGGTAGTGTGAGACGAAACATGATCAACAGCACGGTGACTGGGACACTACGTCTGGTTCCGTTTGATGCAAAAGGTGGGGACACTTTTGTGGATCGACTGATTGACCGACGCAGTGAGTCATCAAGCTGCTGGTCGGAGACATGTACTGATGCACACTCACTTTCTTGGCCTTTATTTTACATTTTTGGTTCCACATTATTCTGACATTGTACATCACCGATGATTTTGCGTTTCACTTACGAGGTTCCGTTTCGGGCTGCAAACCACGATTAATTTATATGTTTATTTTGCTAAAGAGAAACGATATCTGTTTTAACTCAACAAAATGTATTACAATCACTTATAACGACAAACATTGTGTATGTGTTTCGTATAAATCTGCACTCCTATGTTATGGTGAAATAAACACACTTGACAAAAGAACTCGATGGGAAAAAAGAAGTGTTCAAATATTTATTTTTGTGAATTGACAGATTCGTTTACACATCAATGCAAGGACAGGAAGGGAAGTTGGTACAACTGCACATTGTCATTTTGTTGAATAGACAAGATGATAAGAGACTAACAGAGCTGTCCACTCTCCCAGGAAGCATCATTCCTGAAATGACAAAGAAGGACAAAGATGTTACTGCAGAAAGGGCCGACGCTTTAGATTACGGCCGGAAAGTATACATTTAGGCACCAGGTACTTATTCTAATATCACGGCCGGCATGATCATCCTTGAGAGGCCCAGGTCACAAAGGTTCACCATCAACAGCTGCTGTTGTTGTTGTTGTTGAGGGACACTTTGGAAATAATTTGCATACTGCAAAACGGCATATATGTTCCTGACAATACTTTTTCAATTCGACCTGTTTGTTCCAAGTTAAAAACCTTTTAGGATTGTAGTTATCGTTGTATCATCAGTATAAATCCTCCCTTTTCCCCTCGCAGCCTATCCATCACTATGTACTGTGCCGGTGTTAGTCCAAATACTCGCACTGTAAGCTGTATTCTAAAGCGATGCTGCAGAAAGGACACATGATTTATTAAAAAGCATCGTAAATGCCACAGCACCTTCTGTACCCTCTAATGTATGAATCGTCGTGGCAGCAGAATGTGCCGGAAACAAGCAGCAAAACGACTTTCATTTGGAGTCCAGCCAGAGCATAACAGCAGTTCACTGTCATGGAGGCGATGAGTCAACAACAGCTCTTTTATGACTCCACTATCCGACCGGTTTCCCCCACCCTGAGGCTCGGTTCTTTACTCTTTTGTGTGGTAAAACCTACTATTCATACAAATATGACCGACATGTTGTTCTGTTTCCTCTGAATGATGCTGAAACAAAGACAGAAGTTTGGCTAAAAAGTGAATGTGGAATGTTTTCACTTGACAACAGCATGAACTATAAATGACACAGGACACACAAAGCGGAGGGTGAGGTGTGTCACACCTGATTAAAACTGGTACTGAGGGTGAGACCTGTTCCACCAGTCTCGTTTTAGACCTTGTCCTACGCACACCGACCTTTGACGTGAGGTGTGACGGGTACGTTACCTGTTGAGCTGCATTTTATTGCTTTTGAGCGATTGAAAGGTCTTTGAGGTCAGCAAACTACGGAAGTGTATCGTTGGAACACTTATACAAACTTGAACACTGGGAGGTGATTAAAGTCTATATTAAAAATTGAATTAGCAAGAAATCTCTTAAAATTAACTGCAGAGTTTGGCCTACCTCATCACTGCTGGAGGACGAGGAGGAGGAGGAGGATGAGGATCCTGATCCTGATCCTGATCCTGATCCTGATTTCTTTCCGTCACAATTTTCACTTCTCTTCTTGTGGCCGTGTCCGTGTCCGTCCTTGTGCTTGTGGCCGTGTCCGTCCTTGTGCTTGTGGCCGTCCTTGTGCTTGTGGCCGTCCTTGTGCTTGTGGCCGTCCTTGTGCTTGTGGTCGGACTTGTCGTCTTCGTCAGACTTGTGCTTGTGGTCGGACTTGTCGCCTTTGTCAGACTTATGCTTTTTGTCAGACTTGTCGCCTTTGTCAGACTTGTGCTTTTTGTCGGACTTGTCGCCTTTGTCACACTTGCCCTCCTAAAAATGACAAAAGCTGACTTTGAATAAATTGATTGCGTTGGTTTAGTCTTAAGGGTTGAAGGGACATGAAGCAGATTTAACAGAAGCACTTGCTGTAAACAAAAAAAATAACAAAAAACAGCTGAAATCACAAGTAGTTGCAAAGTATTAATCCTCCAGTACCCGGAGAAGCTCTTATGCTTATCACCTAGCCTGCATACGCATCTTTGTTAGTATGTACACATAGAAATCCACATACCTTATCCTTGTTCCAGGGCCAAGTAATCTCATCCTTCTGAGCTTCTCCCTTCTTCACCTCCTCTTCCTCCCCACCTAAAGCTGCACACGTGCAAAAGAGACAGTTGGTAAACAAAATCCGAGTGACAAAAGCAAACTCTTCACACAACAGCAGTACACCTAATAGTCTTTGATTTCACTCTTTTTGTTTTGGTTTCTAACGCATACATCGGATAATTTTCCTGCCACGCATAGGAGACCTGAAGCTGGCCTTAAAATACCTGTTGCACTTCAATTCGCTTAGAATTTGAAAAATGAGATCAACCGAGAATAACATTAGACTAACATTCAAAGTATTCCTCTTAAAATAGTCAACATAAAGTTGAGCCTACCTGCACACAGATCGAAAGACATTGGGACTCCTGTTCGTGCTGCGCGCTTCACCAAACAAGTGAGACTCACTCACAAAACACAGGAAACCTGGGATTGACCGCACCTGAAACACGTGACCCAAACCACGCCCCCCAAACACCGCTCAGCTGGGTTCAACGTTCACCTGCATGTCGCGTGGCCTTCACGTTCACAGAGAAGCTGTTTCCCAATAGCATGATGCAGAGGAGCCCTTCTCCGAGTCTTTCATATTTAAAATGAACGTTTAAATAGCACTTTTTAAAGAAACGACCTCGCGTGTAATTCACAGTTTTGCAGTGTTTGCACTATCATACAAATAATCTACAAAGTAACTCAAACAAACGGATACATGTAGTGGAGTAAAAAGTAAAACATCTCTTTCAGAAATGTGGTGGAGAAGAAGTATAAAGTAGCACACAAGGAAAACACGACCAAGTACCTCAAAACTGCATTCACTCAAGTGCAGTACATCAGTAAATACATTTATACTGTTCACCACTAGTTGTATTATTTACTTTTTTTTAAAATTATGTCCTTACAAATGATATTACAGTTTTTAAACAGTACACATTTTAATCAATATGTGTTATTTATTATTATTGCTGTGGATTCAAGGCTTCGTCTGGGGAGAAGGGTGCATGGATCCCTCTAACATGTAGCACATGTTATTCCCAGCTGATGTTATTTCAAAGTGATAGTACACTAACACCAACACAAAGTCATGAAAATACTTTGGAGAAATTACCTCTAATATAATAGTGCAGGCTATAAAATAAAGCAACCCTCGGTCACACCGGAAGTACAGTGTTTTCAGTTAGTATTTCACAGGCATGTACTAAATATTTACACCATCAATATTTTCACTGTCATTTACAGACTAATCTAAAGCGTTACCAACTGTTTTTGTAAAACATCCGTTAGAAGCTTTATTCTCATTTCCTTCTTCATCCAAAAGCCCCAAAAGTCACAAAATAAGAGCCTTCTTGTTCTGTTCCTGAGGAACCTGAGATGCAGGAGTACCTGAAGGCAGCATAAACAGGAGACAAGAAACAAAACAAATAAAATCATATTGTTTTATTCTGCAAAGTGAGGATTTTTCATTGTATTATTTCATGTGATTGTGAAAAAAATTCCACAAATGTGCTTTTTATTGATAAAAAATACAATCATACATTTTTTTTAATGGTATAATTATATTCCTCAACTTGAACATTTCCATCGTGTCACAATGCGTCTTTACACAGTAACCTCTGTTTTCCACCAGATGAGTCATCATATTTTTCTTGCATGAAATCAGGGCATCATTAGCTTATCTCATCATTCAACATCCTCCAGTGTCATATAAGCTGTGCTTTAAAAAAATATCTGTAACACTTTGATCTATGACATCTCATTATTGTTAAGGCTTGGGGCCTTTCAATAGGTCACTAGAGGTGAGATGGGAGGTGGAACGGGTCCCTCCGTCTCCGTACCTCCGTGGGCTCCCCATCAGTGATTCCATGGGGCTGGGAGGTCTGCGATTGGGGGCCCTGTCTCCAATATTCAGTGTGGAGCCAGGGACAGAGGAGCCATGGACAGAGGAGCCAGGGACATAGGAGCTATGGACAGAGGAGCCATGGACAGAGGAGCCAGGGACATAGGAGCCATGGACAGAGGAGCCAGGGACAGAGGAGCCATGGACATAGGAGCCAGGGACATAGGAGCCAGGGACATAGGGCTTGGAGACAGAGGAACTAGTGAAAGAGGAAACAGGAACAGAGGGCTTGGAGACAGAGGAACTAGTGAAAGAGGAAACAGGAACAGAGGGCTTGGAGACAGAGGAACTAGTGAAAGAGGAACCAGGAACAGAGGAGCCAGGGACAGAGGAGCCAGGGACAGAGGAGCCAGGGACAGAGGAACCAGGGACAGAGGAGCCAGGGACAGAAAAACCAGGGACAGAGGAGCCAGGGACAGAAAAACCAGGGACAGAGGGCTTGGAGACAGAGGAACCAGTGACAGAGGAGCCAGGGACAGAGGAGCCAGTGACAGAGGAGCCAGTGACAGAGGAGCCAGGGACAGAGGAACCAGTGACAGAGGAGCCAGGGACAGAGGAGCCAGGGACAGAGGAGCCAGTGACAGAGGAGCCAGGGACAGAGGGCTTGGAGACAGAGGAACCAGGGACAGAGGAGCCGGGGACAGAGGAACCAGGGACAGAGGGCTTGGAGAAAGCTGAAGTTCTCAGAGGATCCAGCTTCACAACAGGTTTGGAGGGGAGTGTCACGAAGGAGACGACAGGAGCAGTGCCAGGAGCAGCACCAGGCTTAGAGCAGCTGCCACTGGGAGCTGAAAGTCCGCCGCCATCTGAACCTGAAACTTCTGTTTTTGGCTCGCCGCTTTGCTCGCCATCAGGGCTTACCTGCAATGAAATCAATAACCACCACATGAAGGATAGGGTCAAGGGAACATCGAGTTACGGAAGGTGAACAAGACAGTGAGGGAAGATCACGGCGTCGGTTTTCTTAGCTGGAGGAAATATTTTTCACCTCATTTCTTTTAATTAAGAGAAAACTTACGCTTGTTTTCTTCTTGTCAGTTTCACTTCCTGATGAGCCAGAACTCTGAAGGCCAAACAGGAAAAAATGAAGTCATTTTAACTTCCCATAGACATAGACAGACATCGTCTGATGATAATCCCATTTCACAAGTATTTCACCTTCTTCTTCTTCTTGTCCTTCTTGTCCTTCTTATTCTCCTTGTCACTGCCACTGCAACCATCAGATGAACCCGATGGACTGGAGCTCGAGTCCTGCTCAAATATAATGCACGGAACACTCCATCAACTATGTTTTGTAAAACAAAAAAATTAGCATACATGTGTTTCTCCTTACTATACAATACTTTACCTTCTTTTTGTCCTTCTTGTCTTTCTTCTTCTTGTCATCATCACTGCTAGAAGAATCTGAGTCCTTGATGGATGCAAATATGGTAATTGTGTTACTGTATTATTAAAGACATCCCATCTTGATACACACAGGAAACTTACAAATATATTAAGCAGGAGGCTGCATTGGACAAATACAACACATTCACATTGTTTTACCTTCTTCTTGTCTTTCTTTTTCTTCTTCTTCTTATCCTTCTTCTTCTTCTTTTTCTTCTTACCGTCATCACTAGAACAATCGCTGGACGATTCAGAAGAAGAATCCTGGACAGAGAGAGAAATGGTGATGATACACATGGCATTTCATTCACACCGTATTCATTAAACAGCAGTGATGTATCCTTCTGTTGTGAGTTGGAACAAGCAAAAAACGTGTTGGTTTAGTCATTACACCACCTCATGCACGCTCAAATAAATGTCACATATAACAAGTTGTTAATGAACAAATGTTGTAACACATATAATCAACCAAAAACAAAGGATGAGAAGTTCTCACCTTCTTCTTCTTATCCTTCTTCTTCTTATCTTTCTTTTTCTTCTTCTTCTAAAGTAAAAAAAAAAAGAAATGTACTCGTAATGAATTGTGTTGCCGTTTATCTCTGTTAACTTGGTTACAGATGAATAATTCACTAAGTAGGGACCGTAATATCTGTGTGTGTGTGTGTGTGTGTGTCATCTTACCTTGTCATCATCACTATCAGAGGAAGAAGAGGAGCCATCGTCAGAAGAGCTGGCCTTCTAGAAAAAAAGGATATCAGTGAGTCAGTCAGTCACAGAAGTGCATCCTGGTTCATTAAGACTCATTCATTCATTCATTAGACTGTTTATGAGCATCAGGAGCGTGACATTAATCCATTAAGTTTTCACATGGTTTTACCTTCTTCTTCTTTTTCTTCTTCTTCTTCTTCTTGTCATCTTCACTACCAGAGGAATCCTATAAAGAGAACAGATGAGTACGTATTAACATTAAACAACACACCTAAAAAAAGAAATGTACAGAAGTGTTATAAACACAAACCTTATCCTTCTTCTTCTTTGTCTTCTTCTTCTTTTTCTTTTTCTTCTTCTTCTTATCCTCTTCACTATCAGATGATGAAGAAGAGGAACAGGAGGAGTCCTGTTATGAGACAGAGCAGAGGATGATATAATAACACTATAATAACACTATAATAACAGCACAATTACAAAAAATGTAATATAGAGAAGTGTTGTAGACACAAACCTTATCCTTCTTCTTCTTTTTCTTCTTCTTTTTCTTGTCCTCTTCACTATCAGATGATGATGAGGAGTCCTGTTAAGAGAGAGAGCCGAGGATGATATAATAACACTATAATAACACTATAATAATAGCACAATTAAAAAAAATGTAATATAGAGAAGTGTTGTAGACACAAACCTTATCCTTCTTCTTCTTTTTCTTCTTCTTCTTGTCCTCTTCACTATCAGATGATGATGAGGAGTCCTGTTAAGAGAGAGAGCCGAGGATGATATAACACTATAATAACACTATAATAACAGCACAATTACAAAAAATGTAATATAGAGAAGTGTTGTAGACACAAACCTTATCCTTCTTCTTCTTTTTCTTCTTCTTCTTGTCCTCTTCACTATCAGATGATGAGGAGGAGTCCTGTTAAGAGAGAGAGCCGAGGATGATATAATAACACTATAATAACACTATAATAACAGCACAATTACAAAAAATGTAATATAGAGAAGTGTTGTAGACACAAACCTTATCCTTCTTCTTCTTTTTCTTCTTCTTCTTGTCCTCTTCACTATCAGATGATGAGGAGTCCTGTTAAGAGAGAGAGCCGAGGATGATATAATAACACTATAATAACACTATAATAACAGCACAATTACAAAAAATGTAATATAGAGAAGTGTTGTAGACACAAACCTTATCCTTCTTCTTCTTTTTCTTCTTCTTCTTGTCCTCTTCACTATCAGATGATGAGGAGTCCTGTTAAGAGAGAGAGCCGAGGATGATATAATAACACTATAATAACACTATAATAACAGCACAATTACAAAAAATGTAATATAGAGAAGTGTTGTAGACACAAACCTTATCCTTCTTCTTCTTCTTCTTGTCCTCTTCACTATCAGATGATGAGGAGGAGTCCTGTTAAGAGAGAGAGCCGAGGATGATATAATAACACTATAATAACAGCACAATTACAAAAATGTAATATAGAGAAGTGTTGTAGACACAAACCTTATCCTTCTTCTTCTTTTTCTTTTTCTTCTTGTCCTCTTCACTATCAGATGATGAGGAGTCCTGTTAAGCGAGAGAGCCGAGGATGATATAATAACACTATAATAACACTATAATAACAGCACAATTACAAAAAATGTAATATAGAGAAGTGTTGTAGACACAAACCTTATCCTTCTTCTTCTTTTTCTTCTTCTTCTTGTCCTCTTCACTATCAGATGATGAGGAGTCCTGTTAAGAGAGAGAGCCGAGGATGATATAATAACACTATAATAACACTATAATAACAGCACAATTACAAAAAATGTAATATAGAGAAGTGTTGTAGACACAAACCTTATCCTTCTTCTTCTTCTTCTTCTTGTCCTCTTCACTATCAGATGATGAGGAGGAGGAGTCCTGTTAAGAGAGAGAGCCGAGGATGATATAATAACACTATAATAACAGCACAATTACAAAAATGTAATATAGAGAAGTGTTGTAGACACAAACCTTATCCTTCTTCTTCTTTTTCTTTTTCTTCTTGTCCTCTTCACTATCAGATGATGAGGAGGAGTCCTGTTAAGAGAGAGAGCCGAGGATGATATAATAACACTATAATAACACTATAATAACAGCACAATTACAAAAAATGTAATATACAGACATGTTGTAAACACAAACCTTATCCTTCTTCTTCTTTTTCTTCTTCTTCTTGTCCTCTTCACTATCAGATGATGATGAGGAGGAGTCCAATAACATCATCACGGCTCTGTATACCTTTTTCTTCTTCTTCTTCTTGTCTTTTTTGTCATCATCACTGTCTGAGGATGAGCTGGAATCCTGTAACAAAACACAGATTTGGTGATCTTGATTATTCTTTATCATAACTATATTGTTGCATCAGTACACGGTGGTGACAATGTACTAGAACAGCTGCAATGCCTCTTAAAATGCCTCATTCTGTTTGAAAGGCGCCGCATGCACATAGTACAATCACCTTTTCCTTCTTCTTCTTCTTCTTGTCTTTTTTGTCATCATCACTGTCTGAGGATGAGCTGGAATCCTGTAACAAAACACAGATTTGGTGATCTTGATTATTCTTTATCATAACTATATTGTTGCATCAGTACACGGTGGTGACAACGTACTAGAACAGCTGCAATGCCTCTTAAAATGCCTCATTCTGTTTGAAAGGCGCCGCATGCACATAGTACAATCACCTTTTCCTTCTTCTTCTTCTTCAACTTCTTCTTCTTATCCTTGTCCTCCCCTCCTTCGCCCTCGTCATCACTCAGGTTGCCTTCCTCAATACAATCGCGGAATGCCTTTGCTCCCCCTGCTGGACAGGAAGCACCATTACCACCAAACCAACAACCCTTTAACTAAGCCTCCAACATATACGTGGTGTGTTTAAGAGCCTAGGTAGCACACATACCAGCATTTGCAGAGGACAGTTCGCCTTCTTCTGTTGCTTTAAGGTCTTTCTCGGCCTGTCATGACAAAAGAAAGCAATGATTTTTAGTGCATCTGCGCATACATGTTTGGCACGTACGCATTATGTGTATGAGTATTTCACCTTGTCAGCACATATATCTTTCTTCTTCTCGCCATCAGCACTTGGTCCTGCAGCCTCACCATCTGCAGAAAAGTCCAGCAATACTGCATCAACCTCACGAACGCAATGATCGAGATGTCTATTTGCTGCTCTGATCATTCTGTCTTTTAGTTTTTCAGTCACTTAGAAGTGAAACACTCACCGGCAGCTGAAAGAGAGAGCTCATTCTGCTCTTCATCCTGTGGAAATCACAAACGCAATCACGCTCAGGTTTACTGCTTAAACTGTACTTCCTCTAAACGGTGCACTGCATGCACACACATAAAGGTTTCTCAGAGGGCGTGTGCACTGTTGGGACAATCTGGTTTGTTTATATATTACAAATTGAACACACGCTGCTTTACAGTTGTGCATTCATTCTTCACATAATGAAAACTAAGCCTCATGTATGCAGAAAAGAAAAAAAAGATCCTGACTCAGCATTCCTACAATAAGTCGAATGCCCCGCGAGGTTCACGAGAGGAGCAGCCTTCACCCCTGACCTGAACACATACGGAATCATTTAGAAGCTTCAGGCTTTAAAAAAAAAGAATACAATAAGGGCTGTTCACCTTTTTCTTGTCCTTCTTCTTCTTCTTTTTCTTCTTCTTCTCATCTTTGTCACTGTCAGAAGATGAGGATGAAGATGAGGAGCTGGAATCCTGTGTCAATGAAAAACAACTGTTAATCTCTACAGATAAAGAATCAGTAATCATAGTATATATTGTATATGTATTACTGTATACTTTCTGCACAATCCTTACAATCTTAATTGACACAGTAAGTAACAGCAGCACCGTATGTATTTAGAAGCAAGAGGCTCGTTTGCATTACCTTTTTCTTGTCTTTCTTTTTCTTCTTCTTCTTGTCCTTTTTCTTCTTTTTCTTCTTGTCATCCTCGCTGTCAGAGGAGGATGACGAAGAGCTATCTGAGGAAGAGGAGCTGGAGTCCTTCGAAAGAAGAACAAAACAATTAAAGAATCTGTTTTGATCATTTGTATTTACACACGTAGAACAGACAGTTGAAGCCCAACAATATTGCAACTGCACAGAGTCAAACAAATCATACCTTCTTCTTCTTCTTCTTCTTCTTTTTCTTCTTCTTTTCATCCTCACTGTCGGAGGATGAACAGTCAGATGAGGAAGAATCCTGGGACAGAGGAAGTACGGTAGATATTCAATAACATAATAAATGTAAGTCATATATTAATGTTTCATTGTTTTCATTACATGTAATATTTAATGACGTGTGCTTGTCCAATAAAACAAATTACTTTTGCCCTTCCAAATTTAAAGTACATTATTGGGCAGCACATATACCCAGCATCCTGTACCAGCCTGGTCTGAACAAACAAAATTCAAACTCCCCTGAACTCCCCTTTTCAGATATTTTCAGATCCGAGGAAAAACTTCAACGATTTTCAGCCACTTCCGCCTAAAACTCTATAATATACTGGAGACCAGTGTCCACAATAAAGGGGTTGTTTCCCATCGAGCCTGATCACAAACTTCACACCATCTCAAGCTCTATCGGTGGAACAGCAGTGGGAGATTGATTTAGATTATGAGTTACAGGATGATGAGTGGGACTACGCCCGTCACGGCATTATGTACAATAAACCAAACTAACCTCATACCAGAACCCCTTTTTACTTGTTAAAGATATCTTTCTTTCTTTATTGTGTGTGTGCTCATTTTTAGAAATATTGTCTCTGTCGTTGCTGTCAAGGTGTCAATAACAACTAAGATTAAGAAATGAACAGTTATTATTGTATAATCTGATGTATTATTGAAAATGTGTACATACCTTCTTCTTCTTCTTCTTCTTCGTCTTTGTCTTCTTGTCCTTCTTCTTCTTCTTCTCTTTCTTCTTGTCATCCTCGTCATCTGACGAGTTGAAATACTGAAGCAAGACGAGGACAAACATTCCATGACGACAACTTTACCAGCAAACATCACGTTGTAAAATAGAAGAAGGTTTGATTAATCTCTCTCACCTTGCTCATCTTCATACCGTCTGCACACTGCTGCTCCATTTGGTCACCAGGACCTGAGAACATCCAATGAGTTCATGTGTTTCATAAATGAAAATAACAGTTCCATGCTTTGTCAGCTGAGGGACATTTCTTTAATCAAATGGTCGGCAGAATAAAAAAGGATATTTATAGACAATCAACACAATTGTGAATATTGTTCAATGTAATTACAGCCATCTAAGTTTTCTTTACGAAATAAATTAAAATCTGCAAACACAGAGCTTTGTAGACTTTTGTTTTACTACTGTAGATATAATACAAGCGTACATGCAAACGTACATGGGGTGGGAAATATGATAAGCAATATTTGTATTTATTAAGGAGAATGCACAGAACCAGGAAAGACATGATCCTCTTGAGAGCATAATAAACCAGTTTCACATTATGAATGAGAAACATTGTGTTGCACTTACTAGATGTGATGACAGTGTCGTACCAGACGTTCTCTCCTTCTTCGTTCTTCTTCTTCCTCTTTTTCTTCTTCTTGTCATCCTGCAAGGACATGTTGATTCTTTCACAACGGTACGTTTGGATATTTTAAAACGTCTACTGCACGTCTCCTCGTGTATGAAGCTGGTATGCAAAGTGGAGTGTTGCACTTGCAAATACTGTATATATATATCAGGATCAGGACTGGGTGTCACCTGCTAGTTACACATTAAGAATTCTCTGCCTTCACTACAGTTAGATAACAAAACAGTCACACCTTCGGAAATGCAGCAAAAACCAACACATGAGTGTTGATATGCACAGATTGCACAAGTGGCTATCATTACACACATACTGGATGCATAAGCATACAGTATATGCAATTGTAATGATGTGACATGATGTGACATACTGTGGTAGATATAGAAGCTGTTCAACACATTGTCAATGGGCGTGTTCCTCTCCTGTCAGTTACCAGCTGCTATCAGATCCTGGAGCCTCCGCCCACAGCCCAGGGTGAAACGCATTCCAATGTTATGCACACCCTACTTTTCCCATTTTCTACTCTTGTGATTAATTATTTTGTCTCAACGCTTTTTTTTTTTTATTGCGAAGCGGTAAGTCTGATCAGAGGTGCACAAATGGGCGGTGGCCCATTTGTGGAATGCAAACTCTGTTGGCGTCTCTTGTGTTTAAAAGCTCGTCGCTGGCTTTTCCTGAATCACCTGATTTTCCACCCACACACCCCCTTTAGAGAACCAGCAAGACATCACGCCATCGTGTGACTGCAGTCACTCGAAGCTAAACTAGACAAAAGAGGTGAATGCTGAAGTGGATAGGTTTTGGATTAGAGCTAACTCAAAAGCTGAAACTGTTGACAAATCCCGCCTGGGGAAGGTTGATTTGCTGATCCCCCCTAACTTGCCAAAAGACATAATAAAAGCTCCTTTTTTAGGTTTCTAAATACGGTCATTTCGAAAGCCATTCCCACCTAAATATTCTCATAACAGACTGTATTGTTAGCTTTGGCGCTATCCTCACCTGAGGCAGTGACGTAGTTAGAAGGAACTATCAATCCCGTGAGCTGATGGGGGAAATTGTTTGGGCTTGTGGCTAAGGACTTCATTTAGCAATGGTACAGGAAATATGTGTGAAGGATTTACATAAACAAAAACGTCACTTCGACAGTCTTTTTGAAAGGAAACACGTTGGTTTCAACTGAGAGATATCCTGGGAGCTGTGCATCAAGCATCACACGCTTTGCAAAACAAAACATTTGCCTTGTCGCGAGTGAGTCTCAGGCAGGGCTCTGTGGTTTTGAAATGCATGTTATGACAGCAATGTGTGCGTGACGTGTTCGAGCAAGACAGGAGTTGCATGGATGCAATGTCATTCTCTATACTATATCTATATCTATGTGATTCCTTGAGCAGCACCTACGCCATAACCACAACTCACCTCGCTGTCACTCTCTGAAGAGCTACTGGAGGAGGAGGAAGAGGAAGATGATGAGCTGGAATCCTGTGAAGAAAGAAGCAGGGAAGTTGTTGACCAACTCAATTGAACAGGTTTCTATACGTTCCTTTGTTGGTGAAAGTGATAAATGAGAAACTAAACCAATGAGTCACTACAAAGCTGGCAGCAGAAGGGAGGGGCTCTTCAAGCACTTAGAAAACCGCACAAGCAACCATTTTATCACACAGACACACACACACACACACACACACACACACACACACCCATTCCAGCAAGGCCACGAGCCAATCAAAGCTAAAGTGACAGTTGATCTGCGTTATAAACGAATGAACTCCTTTCCTAGTTCTCTCCTGTTTGGCCGGCTGTTGCTAGGTGCAGGCCACATTGTACTTCCCTCGTCAGTCAGGAGTCATGATTTCTGCCTCACCACGTGTGGCCTACAATCAAGGCAACACCCTCAGGAAGCCGCAGGATCGACATGATTTAATCTTATTAGATATGAGGAGACTGTTGGTTGGTCAGCAGCACCGTCCCAACATAGTCCGTTTAACTTTCATTGGCGGAACATGACGGAGAGTTTTCAAGAAAATACTCAATACTGGCGGTCAAGACAAGCTTTTTGAGACACATACTTTCTTCTTCTTCTTCTTCTTCGTCGTCTTCTTCTTCAGCGTCTTCTTCTTCCTCTTCTTCTCGTCTTTCTTGCCGATACCCTCATCCTCGCTGTCCGAGGACAGAGAGCTGTCGCATGAGTACATGAGTACCTGGTGACAGACAAAAGAATGATCCACTGTGTCCCTCACACAATCTTTAGAGTTCAGCCCGGTGGGCACAATCACACATAAACATTACTGTTACAATGGTAAGTTTTACTTAAATGCAATTAATCATTTTGCAGTTGCCAGTGCAATAACACATGTATCTTTTTATTGTGTCATGAAATCATAACTATAACTACAAGTAATGAATAGTAAAGTGTCTTGAATATCTGGTGGAAAAAGTAACATCGGTCCATGCACCTTTTATTCAAATGATTGTTCTGTGCTTGTAAAATGCCGCTCCTGCTCACCTTTCCATCTTTTTCTCCTGCAGGTTGTCCAGGTTGGCTCTTGTTTCCCTCCACCTTGTCCAGGTCTTCAGGCTCCGCTACCTCCGCGAGGGGCTGCAAACCACCAGGAGGGACGGCCGCTGGCTGCTGCTGCACACATACAGCGCCTGCTCCAGCTGGAGCTACACAGTACAGGGTGAGAGTTTTTACATTTAGAACCCTATTAGCTCAGCTGATGAGGCACCAGTATCACTGTGGAGGATCAGCTGTTGTAGCAACCTGCACTTCCTTATTGTCCAACTTAAACGGACGGTCAGATTAAAACAAGGAAGAGGAAATGAAATCAATCATAAAGGTGATGAATTAAAGAAATAGCGCTTGTAGGTTACTTCTTAGTTCCTTTTTCCATAGATCCAGCCAATTGCCTAACTATTACCACAATCCAGAAAGCGCCACACCTTAGCAGTACAAGGAAAGACGACAAGGTCTTTGTTTTGTGTAAATAGAATCTACATCTGTCACAGGAACACCTTCATCATAAAAAAGCAACAATTGGATCTTTAGCTTTCTTGTTGAAATGATTGTCATCTGATGATTAAAGAAAGAGACGAGCCACAATTCAATTAAATACACACTTTGGAAACTAAGTAGATTGCTAAGAAGAAACTAATAATAAAAAAAGACAGCACACCTTTGTGCAGGGCGGACTCCATTTAGGTCCAGAACTTTCCTCTGTCAAGGGACCCACGTCTCGTCTGTCGGACCTACCTGTGCACTTTTATGGCAAGTGTGTGTACATGACGCTTGAGAGTTTTATGGGTGGGGACGTGTCAAGACGTCTAAAATCAAACAGACTTCCCTTCACAACTTTCAAAATAAAACCCACATTGGAATACAAGGTTTAACAACACCATATATGTACCCCTTACAGGCTATATCGAATGTGCCAGCTCAAATGTCATTATCCACTTCTCGGAAACATAACTGCTGAAAGATTGTACGCTTTTATTTTTATAGGCTATTTTTATGCAGCTGGTTTTATTTTGAAAGCAACAACGTTTTACACCCAGGCCCTGCTTGGTGTTCTAAATGTTCTCTGGCAGGTACTACTTCTGTAGTTGCCCTCCAATGGGCTGGGCCTGTCAGTGTACTAAGGCACTGAGTGATTTAGTCACTGCTGTCAGGTCACCATTAGACAACACTCTCTCTGTAGATATAACAGGGATATAATATAATATTTAGCTATGGCAACGGCGGCGTATGTACATGCTGCTTATACCATACTGTTTATGGATGGTTTGTCATGTGTTATAAATGGGCTACAACAGAATTTCAGTGTGCATCCCTGTGTTGCATGATGACAATTAATGATCCTTGAATAAATGGCTTTATCGAAGCTTACGAAAACAATTATTAGTTTCAGTAATAAAAACATGGTTATGAATATCATATTTAATGTCAGCCAATTAATCCCCCTAAATGTTACACACTGTTCCTTTAATGGAATAGTAAGAATCTGTGTAGAATATAAAAGTATTGATGTGCAAATGAGTTGAGGTTGACTATTATTTATTATGTTTAACAGTTAATTGTTTTATTAATTGAATGGCGGTATGTCACGTGTTTTGATGTAAATATATTGGGGTGGCTGTAATGGTGATATTGTATTGTCTTATTTACTTTACATGGGGTTAATGTAAAAACTATTTGCCATTAATACATTTTATATTTGAATACGGATCACAGGAAGAGTTTCGGTGTCTGTCTGTCACAGACACACACACAATTACATTTCAGACTGCACCTCACAACGGAACATTGCAGCCACAGCATAATCTAAAAAACAACGACATCAATACTTACAGTACCTCCACAGGTAAATGTTACCTCATCGGGACAGGTGGCTGGACACCTGTTGCAAGTGAATCTGGCACAGATGAACTGGTTACATCATAGCATTTCCTGCACTTCCTGGTTCAGGGGGAGGTCTCACAACCCGGTAGACTTCAGGGGCTCAAGCATCTTGGAAGAAGATCTAGAAAGAAGGCAAGCCAAAATTGAATTACGCTAGCAAATGTGGAGCAACAATCAGGAGGAAAGCTCTGCTGCCGTCCCCGGAGAACATGGCATAGCACCTAGGGAGGAATGTGAAAGCTCTTACAGTGACATCCTGCTGTTTCCTAGAAAATAAACTTTGTTGCAAAGATGCATAACATTTTGAGCAACAATACCGATCTTGGAGAAAAGCTGGGAATATAAAGTACGGAACGGACAGGTTCCTTTGTGAACAGTGTGTGGAGAACCAATCGGGCTACCAGGATCTGGATGCCAGTTGGCTGCTGGCTGAATTGGGCTGATCCCCATCAGCCCGAAGTTGCCGGACCAATTCGCTCAATTCCTGAAGTTCACTGGTCATGATGTGACAAAGAGAGTGAGTACAAGTCTATGCAACACTCTAGCTTAGCAGGGAGGAACTAAGGCCAGTCTGCTTCAATATCCTGCAGATGTGCACACTGCAGTTTGGTTTCAGACAAAAAGGAAAAAAAAAAATAAAACAATAAAAATACTATAAATAAAAAATAAAAATTATACGATTGGAAGTCAGAAAACAGAAGGAGAGAGAAGTATCTCCCAAGAGTGCAAGATTTACAAGCACAACATTTCAACTAGACAATTACTAAGCTATTAAATAGTTTAAATATATCAGCTCATAAAATAGTGTTTTAATGGTACAATGGTAGTCAAAATGAAAGATGGTGATAGAGGGATTACTCACCATGCACGTGCCCTGCAAACTGAGGAAGAAAATGTAAAATTATAAAAAAGTGCAAAAAACACCTAACACACACAATTATGGGACAGAGTGAGGTGCACGTGAGAGCCTGCTCACCACTGAACCCTCAATGGCCACTCGCGGCCCCTGTAGTCTGTATCCTCATACAAGAAATGATGATCAGTTCACAAGATCCACAGAATCACAAACTACCATCAGAATAAGCAGTACACTCTCCCAGGAGTGTCTTCTTCTTCTCCATCGATGCATCGCAACGTGTGTTGGTATTGCTCTTTGATAATGTAACCAATACATTGATGATAAGGAAGTGGGAGGTGCTACTGCGTCTGCATGGGACTACGGTGGCTGGGAGGGGTTTTGACAAAGTCAAGGCTGGATTAACCCACCAGGGGGACTCGTGGCTAAACTGACTGAGCTGTAGGCCCCTTCACCAGGCAGACTTCAAATATGTGTTGCGTTTATAGACTGTACATTTTGTATTTGTACAGGTCTTTATACTTGCAATATTACATTGTCTCCTATGTTGAACGTTCTAACTGGCCCCTCAGCAAGATGGGGTGTTCTAATTGCAAGTGTTGCCTTCATGCTTTATTCCTGCAGAGAGTATTAACAAACTTGCAATGAATTGAATGATCACAACCAGGTAAGCCTGGAGCCTTTGGGCCCCCAGAGGGTTTGGGGCCCCAGGGCAAATGTCAGCTATTGTTTGAAGTGGGTCGCAGACAGGAAAGTTGTTGCTTTGGCCTGTAGTGACCATGTAACTACAAGAAATAGAGTGAACACTGATTTAATTTAAATCTTATGGTACTGATGTGTGGCCCCCACGGGATGTAACAGTTGTATAGAGAACGGTCGCCCCTCAGAGGATATTCAAAGTTTAAACCGCAGGGTACTTTCATTGACATGTGTAATAGAAGGGTAGTATACCACTTCGATTTTCCACTTTTTAAGCTTCCGTAGTATAACAATTGAGTAAAGTTACCCAGAAACAATAGAGTCAGCGCAATTCCGGAAATGGGATTTTGTTTTCAAAATAAAAGTAAGGATATTGCAATTCCTTAAAAAAATATTTAAGAACAAACACTGGATCGCACGTGGCTATTATACATCACATGAAACACTTACTCATTACATGTAGAATCAGATGACTATAAAATGCAAACATGGGCTAGTTAAATCGATACAAGACGACACAGCGATTAGCGTTTTATTTTGAAACGTATAAGGAAACGCTGTCGTTGAACCACTTGACATTTGTGTATCATTCGGCTGGCGAGTGGCGAACTAGTTATGGAAGTACACAGCACTTTTTATTACCCTTTTCGCGTTAACTAACCGAGCTTTATCTTATTGTTTTAACCTTTCCAATACAACGTAGAATAACGAGCTAACTTTAGCTTGACTTAAAGAAGACAACGGACACGCGACGCTGCGGGACGGTTATACCCCTTTAACCAACCAACGTTCAGCTCCTTTGTTATGGGACTTTTGTTATGGAAATGACAAAAATATGGACCCTTAAGGGACTTGCCACTCTGATACTAGCCGACCTAAGAGGAGCTGTGCCAGCTATCTAAACATGCGTCTGGTCACACCTTGAATGAACCATGTCGACGGTGACGGTGCTGGCCGCGTTGTGGGTCAGTTTGGTTCGGTGCGGTGTCTCCTCCGGGTCTCCGGGACCCAGATGTGACAATGGAAAGGTAACTTTACAATTTAATACCTGTTGAGTGTATTAGTGTTTGAGCCATGGTCACCCACTGGTTTTAAAATATCAGTCATTGTAGGCGTTTAACATGTAATCAATTGTGTGTGTGTGTGTGTGTGTGTGTGTGTGTGTGTGTGTGTGTGTGTGTGTGTGTGTGATAGCTGTCTTTGGAGAGGGACATGCCTCCGAATGCTCTTTATTGGGACTGTCCAGGGACTATATGGCCAGAATCTATTCGGGTAATTATGGATACAACCGACCACCTCTTCCTCCTCTTCCTCCTCCTCCTCCTCCTCTTCATCTGTGCTAGGAGCATTATCCCCCAAAGGATCACTGTCTCACATGGGTGTGGTGTGCTTCCGTGTACTGGGTACCAGGAAGTTTTAACAATCACATGTAATTGTGGTAGATCCTGTATTCTGAGACTCAGTCGGTAGTGTACACCTGCTTTGTTTGTTCATGTTTGCTCCGGTTTAACCCGTGTCTTCTCTTGTCTACAGAGACTTCCCAGTATTGACACAGTGTATGATCCTGTGGTGAGTAAACACTTGACCAAGCACTTTGTTTCACCCTTGGCCTTAAAACACTACGTAATAGGGCTATTTCCTAAAAACATCAACACTTTGTGACAACATCCAAATACAAAGTTCACGAAACAAAAGCTGTTTTCAACTTAACAGAAAGTGATGTATTGAAATGTGTTCATTGAGATAACTTAAACTTGTTATTGTTGTGCACAGACTGAACGGCCGCTAACTCAGTGTTCGTCTTAGGTGACTGTGAGTGTTCATAGTGAACCCGAGAGGCAATACAATCTAATTTGACTAATTTCTTTTCACTGCAGCCAGCCAGGCAGCTCTGCATGGATGAATCTATTTCCTACAACCAAACCATTCCCAGCAGGTAAGGCTGTTTGGACAGACACATGATGCAAATTATGAGACACTGACACACGCACACACATATTAATATGGACACCTTTATTCACAGATGAACTCATGACAGTGGTTTTAATGTCCTTTCCTACTCTTGGTTGCTGTGCTTTGTATTACTAAAGTTGTTGTTGTCGTGACTCTGATGTGTGTCTGTATTTGTGTGTTTTAGTGGAGCGTACAGACCGGTGAGGGCAGAGAGGGGAGAATACTTGTACTGTCCTCCTCAACGGTGGCTCAATAACTTGCACGTAAGTCTCAACATCAAACACGTCTTGGTTGTTCTGTCTCCGCTCTCTCAATAGCTGAGTCACTTTGTCTGCTTAGCACAGTAAATTAAGAGGGTTTTGGGTTTTGGGCAACACCCAGTAATGGCATGCCAGGGATTTCTATTAATGAGCCATTGTAGACCATGATGCCAGAGCGTACTGGCGATCACAGCAGGTTGAACACATTTAACCCAGACGGGTATTTGTCAGCTGAAAAACCATAATTAACAGACAAGGAGGGAAAGCAGAAGTTACTGTGTCGTAATTGTGAAAACCAAATCGGGGGAAACCCCGTGATGACCGTGAAGGCTGGTGACAAAACACCGTCACATGTGTGTGTTTGTCTCTGTGTGTGTTTACCAGCACGGAGCGACTGTGCTGCTCTACCATCCCTGTGTTCCTCTCCACGAGCGTCTGCTTCTGTCTGTCCTGGCCCGCTCCTGTCTGTCAGACTACATCGTTAGCGCACATCCACAGCTCAAAGAACACATGGTGAGAAGCAACAGAAGTGACTTTTTCGTCCCAGTTAACATTTGTTAGGACATTGAGTTAAAGAGAGTGAGTGGATCCTGCTTTGTGTTCAGCCCATAGCCCTCGTGTCGTGGGGTCACACCTTGGAGCTGTCCACCACGTGGTCTTCGGACGTCTATGATTGGCTGGAGACCACAGCATCCACGAGGAAGAAGTTTGTTGGCGTGAACCAGAGCAGGAAGTACAACCTGCTGAACACCCGGTCAGCGGAGCAGCACCGGCATCAACATGCGAATCCAGAGGAACAGGTTTGCAGACTCTGCGTGTTTAATTACACGTTATATGTTATATGTGCTCCAATAACAGCAGTCTTGTAGAGGTCTCTTAAGTAGCTGTTGTTGTAAATCCCCAGGAGTCGTTGAGGCGATGCTTTGAGCGGACCATCTCCTCTCAGCTGAATGGAGCGATGGAGACAGTGCTGCAGTCCAACATAATAAAGAGTGGAAGCTGGAAACTAATTAAAGAGGACGGCAAACGCAGGCGGTTAAGAGCCGCCATTAGAGAAATACGGGAGAATGGTAAGGAGGAGAAGGAGAGAGAAGACACAATAACACACCAGAGCAACAGAACCACCATCAGCAGGACAGGGGCCATCCAGAACAACAACTTCACGGTCGGGCCATCGACAGATTCTCCTCCAGGGAGCAGGACTCTCCCAGATCCTCCAGGTTCCAGGGAAGCTCCCTCTCAGTCTAAGATCCAAAACACAAATCAGGGCCTTCCACCCAGGCCCACAACTCCTTTGGGTTCACTACAAACAGCAGCACAGCAGCCGAAACACACTGACCTCAGAGACACTCTCACAGGTGTCGTGAACAGGGAACAAAACCAGACTGCCAGGCCTGAAGCCCCGGCCCTCAGTTCCAAAGATGAAGGTACAGACTCAGTCAAACAGAGAGACAAAGGCTTTGGTAAACACAGCCTGAAAGGCAATGTCTCTAAAGCGACAGCAGACGGCACCAGGAAGGGTAATGAAGTAGTAGACGTGAAAGAGAGAGAGTTGGAACGTAAGCAAACACACAGTGACACACACTCTCAGCACACAAGTGAACCAATGGGCTTTGATTCCGTTTCCAAACCTCAATCAGAGCCTCAGCCCCAGAACCCACAGCCGGCCAGTCACCACCCGCCCAACAGCCACGACTGTGCCGGCTGCAAAGCGGGCGAACACTGTGAATGCAACAAAGACTCGGGGGCCTCGGACGCTGTAGATCCCGGGTCGCTGAGGACCCAGAGGACCGACGAGGCGGTGTGGGCCGCAGCAGCGCTGGGCTTCCTGCTGATCCTCCTGACCCTGTCAGTGCTTCACACACGCCTGTACCGCCACTGGAGGACCACGCCCAGTCTGTACTGGCGGGACCCGCAGCGGGACTACGACAGTGTGGCAGGTAGGTGGACCAATGACCGGAGAGCTGTTTTAATCCTCTGACACATCCTAGTTTGATCATGTTAGATTACCCAATCAGTAAGTGTTCTCTTCGTGTGTGTGTGTGTGTGTGTGTGTGTGTGTCCTCCAGATGTGATCCGCAGGAGGCTACGAATTGCAAACAAGAAGCACAAAAGGAGCAGAAGACGGGAGTGTGTTCTTCTGCCCAGCTCCTCCAGCTCAGATGAACATCCATAGAACAACGAAGGATCATAGCATGAAGAGGAGAGGAAGAGAGGACGATATCTGCAACAGCCTCTCTGTCAATGACAAACACTGAAACTCTTTAGTAGGGCAGCATTGCTAATACTCTTATCTGTACAGTATATAGCACACAGCTGCTATTCTTAACCACTAGTGGGCCTCAGAGCGTCATCTAGTGGGCTGTGAAGGTACTGGGAAATGGTTAGATGACATTGCTCGCTATTGTTATATCTAAATGTGCAAAAAAAAAATCTTTTTTCTTTGTGCTACATTTTGCCAGAATTTCGTTTTTTATTCATAGTTAAATGATGATGTGTTGCTTTTACCTGTGATTATGCGAATATGCAAGTTGCTGTTGTAAGCAACGCCGTGCGCAGTGTGTGTTGTCGTTAAATGGTACGAACATGTGAACAGCTGTGTTTTGAAGACGGTTTTCGGGACAGACTTTAGAGAGACGGTAAATTCCTCGGCTGAAATGCTGAGTGTGCACTTCTGTTTGAAACAGCTGTGTTGGATATGCACTGATCAGGACCGCATATACAACAGCAGCATCATTTGTTTGAAGACCAACATGTAATAACGGTTTCTCTGTGGTGGGTCGTCGTGGTCATATTGTAACGACATACTTTTTTCCTGAGAGGTTTCCAGCTGCTTTCTCTGGAGCTCGTTAATGGAAATAAAAGCTGTGGAACCAACAGTGGCTGGATTGTCTTCATTAGGAAACAAGAGAGCTCAGTGTAGAACCAGCTCAACAAAATAAAAGAATAAATGAACTGTAGTGGTAGAAATGTGACAAAATAATCGAGGGGCCTCTGCAAATTCAATTTGACTAAAAGAATAAAAAGTAACAAATAATACAAATGTGGCTTAATGTCATCAACATGGAACGATCCTTTACCGATTTGATTAATACTACAAAAGTTCATTCTCACCCCTTAATACTGAAAGGTTTGGGGTCTCAGTCTTGACTCAAACTGTCCTTTACACATTACAGAGATGTAAATACACACTTGTCCTTATTAGAGAGAGCATCCATACAGTAAGAAGAAAACGTGTAAACAGATCCAGGACCATTGACTTGTTTTACTATTTTATTACAAATGTACAGCTTATGAGTTTCCATTACGTTTGACCTCTTTAAGTCATTGTTTCATCTACTTTATACAGTTAACGTCTTCTGTTAAAAGATAACTCTCCCGTCGCCCATCTCCCAAAGTGTAGAGCTGTGAAGAAACACAGGGACAGCAACAGCACAGGCCACAGTGCACTGCCAATGGCTGCGTATCACAAGTGTGTGTGTGAGTGTGTGTGTGTGTGATTCACTGGCTGCAGATGTAAATGTTTGTACTTTGTAGAAGGCTTGGGCCAACTGATAAGTTGAGAGTGTGTGTGTTGGTGACGTTGGAGAGTATGTGCTGAGTCCTGGACATGATGGAGGTGTAGAACGTGTGTTGGACATGAACTGGCGGAGGCCTTAGACATTCATACTAGAGGCACCCTACGTAGTGTCCACTAACTCGGGGAAAGGACCGGGCCATGTGCATTTTTGACCCTCCTCCCGACATTTTTTGAGATGACCGTATAGTGCTAAGCCGAAGTGCGCTTCAGACCTTTCCTATTGCCCCATCCCGGATCAAACGCTGCGTCCTGCACCCAATGTACTTGAACAAAGACTTTTTTTGGGGGAGTGCGGTACATAATGTAGATCCTACTTCACCCCGCTGGTGTTTGACAATAGAACTGTTGTTCTCGCTCTTCGGTAGGATCGCTACTATGTACACTATAACTACATAAAGGGCTAATACCACAGCAATGACCACGTTCACCAGACTCTAAATACCTACAAGTACATTGGTGTCAAGACTGAAGCGCTGAAGGAAGAATTTGGACAACTCCCGTAGCCTGAAGCCCACTTGGGCCAACAAATAGACATAAATATCTCGCAGACATACCTAACATATAGCTTAATATAAAATATAGCATGAAAATATATGTTCATATATATGGCTCTAGTCTACAACTTGGGCAATGGTGATTGAAGGGACGAGCTCTTCTGCTGGCCCCCCTTGTGTGTGTGTGTGTGTGTGTGTGTGTGTGTGGAAGTATTTCTGTTGTTTCAGCAGTCAGTACAACATCGCTGTAACTCAGCCAGTCAAACAGGAGCTGATGATGATGTCCGAAAGGCATCCGATATCTAAACGATGATACATTTCACGAGTCTTCTGGACATGATTTGCTTTGACAAGGTACAGAAGAAAAACAATCTATCTGATGAACACGGACACTCACAGACCCAGAGTGATGATAAGAGGAGGGGGGGGGGAGTGAAAAACTAGACATGAATAGAGCGGAGAGGGAAGTGCTGACGGTGGTCTAGCATCCGTCTCTCAAAGTGTCCGGGGCTAATTAAGGTCTAATTACTTCTCGCTGAAAGGCAGCAGTAGGAGAGCAAAAAGACTGAGATGTAACAGCTGTTTGGAGGATGAGGTCAATGTTATGTGCAGAGGCCTTCTGAGCACCAAGACTTTGAGAATCAGTCAGTGGTGACTCCTCCTGCCAGCAAGGAGACAATGGTAGATCCCGTCTGCGTACTGTGTTACAGATGTGATCTTATTTGTTCAGGACACAGTACAACAAGCGAAGGCCAAGTGCGCTCTAAAAAAAAAAAAACTTTAAAAACATCTTTGTTCCCAATGCCGTCTCCCATTGGCAGAGTTCAGAGACGGTGAGCTCGAAGTGACAACTTCTGTGGCCCAGATCAGCAGGCCGTGACGGAGAACAGAGCGGCGTGATTGTGCTTGCCGGACAGTCTGAGAACTGAACATAATACACGGCAAACTACATCAAGCACTCATGAGGTGGTTCAATCCATCTCAGATGAGCGTACTCTCTCAGACGAAACGATGTGACGAGTATCTATCATCACGTTTACTTCTCTCAGGGTGCTGGATCTGGTGCTTTCCACAGGACTACTTAAACTGCAAACATACCAGGATGTGCGTCAAGTTAATGCAAGTCTTGGGGGGGGCACAGCAAAAATGAATATGGGATTGATTCTGAGATGATTCCACTGGCTCTGTTAAATGAGGCAAATTATACGATGCGTCAGGACCCGACGACAGCTGAGGATCCATGAGGAGAGCCTTTTGATCTGGGGCCTGTCATAACGCACCAAGGGGCTCTCGGTCTGACAGAAAATCAAAACCAAATGTCTCTTCCCCCCCCCCCCTTTTGGCAACCGTTCAACCCCTTGGCTGCAGGACACCTCACGTCATGAAGAAACACCCTCAACTGTCAACCCAGCAAAGCAGTGCTCGGGAAAATGTTGAGGACCATTTCACAGGTTATTTCATATGTGCGTGTGTGTGCGTGTGTGTGTGTGTGTGTGTGTGTGTTCTTGAATCCCAGTTGAGCACATACTCCCACCACTAAATGAGAATCATATTTGAAACAATAAAATAAACATACATACACAGTTAAATCAAGATGACAGTAAAAATATCAATACAAAAAAAATAAAAACAATAGGCATGATAAACGACAACAATAACTCAAAATTATTCCAGTGTAAGTGTTTTGTTTGTGTCAGTAATCTTTGTCCTCAGGAGGTGCAGACCAAACCAATCTGCGTATTAAAAGACATCAAAGAAAAAAAGAAGAAGAGAGAGGAAAGAAATGAAAACATGCCAGATCATGCTGTGTACCACCGACAGTAGGTAGGAGGCGCCGGGTCGGAGAAATGCTGGAGCCCCCCCCCCCCCCCCCCCTCCCCTCGGGCAAAAAGCTAACCCAGGAGGAAGCATCTTGAGAGCCTGGGTGAGGTGATGAGTAGGGTGGAGCCAGATGAGTCCCGGGGGGTCTTTTCTCTGCACCGCAAGCGCATCCTGTCTGGGACGGAGGAGCCTCGTGTCGGGTTGGAGTGAGAGCGAGAGAGAGAGGGAGGGAGGGAGGGAGGGGGGCAAGGAGAGAATGTCCCGACTCCACCTGACGGAGGGATGGAGATGATGTAGTGTAGCTCATGGTAGGTCGATACCTGCTTCCCTCTCTCACTCTCTAGCTCAAGTAAACAGGGGGGGGGGAGGGACGACGAGTGACGGGTAAGAATAAATAAAGCGGTAACATCTCCGGATCCAGTTCACTGTACATCGCCGTCGTCGTGTTTTTCACGTATGCTTGTCACAGTTTTTAGCGGTTAATTATACACATCTGATTCCAACAGTTTATTTAGCTTGCAGCAGGCTGTGGGACCCTTCTACTTGTCCTTCCCTACTTTCTCTTCCACACTTGTGGATTTTCTCCTTTTCCAGTCATCTGTAGTGTTTCTACTAAACAATCAATTCTCTTTGCTTTCATCCGATTCCTTTTCCATGCATATTACAAACTTTCCTCATTGCGCCCATCCTTCTCCCGATCACTCCCCCCCCCCCCCCCTCTTTCTAACATCTATAGTGTGATCAGGTTTTCCCTCTTCCTGCTGTAGAAGCTCCTCCCATCCCTCTTGGCCCACCCATGCATTAATCCGTTCCCTCTCCCCTCTCTCCATCCATGCATTTGTTGGGTCACTGTTTCTTCTCCCGAGTGGTGATGGTGACCAGTTGCTTGGCAGCCTTTGCGATGTCGTAGGCGCACTGGATGACCTGCTGAGTGAGGAGTTGGTAGTCCACCGCGGGGCCCCCGGGCTCCGAGGGCGCCGCCTTGCGGCACTCCACCTGCAACCGCGAGGCACTGGACGCCAACAAGCGGAGGGAGCTGTGCACTGCATCCAACGCCGGGCGCTACGGAGGAATGAAGGGAATCAAAACTCAACTCACATCGTGTAAACAGATCAAGACAGATGAGAAGAGCAACACCGAGACAACGAGAGGATGGAGACACACGAAGAACTGAAATACGGGGAACTTACTTTGGGGAAGAGTGAGGCCATCTCGGTGACAGCTGAGTGGATCTTCTCAGAGCACGGAACAAAGCTAAAGAGGAGAGAATTTACTTTATTTAGCTTAGTAGCTCATGAGCCGAAAGAGGCAACAAGGTTATCGTGTACTTTGAACTAGTACAGACATTTTTATATACGTCCAAAGTACAACCACAACACGAGTGCACAACTCCCTCAACAGTGGCTGTCGCAACACTAACACCTGCATTCACCTGGTGCAGCTGTTAGTAAGTGTGTACAAGCGCTAGATGTTCCTGTGACTTCCCAATGTGTTATCCAATCAAGAGGTTCACTTGTCAGCGAGGGTATAATGAGTATTGTTTATTCTAAGGCAGACAACATGTTTTTAGTGTCACGTTCCCCCCCCCCCCCCCCCCCCCATCTCTGGGTAGTCTTACCTGTCGTGTTTGAACTCCTGAGCAGCCCGGAGCAGCTCCTGGATGTTCTTGGTCACCTGCTCAGTCTTCAGTATGACGTCCTCTGTGCAGGGCAAGGTGGGGTCCGGCTCCCAGGCGTCCCCTCCTCCCTCCTCAGAATCCCCACGACCTTCCTCCTCACTGCTGCGGCCCATACTGACGAGAGAGACACATGAATACACCTTAATCACCCTGAAACACTGGAAGAGTCCAACATCTTAAGAGAGAGCCTGTTGTTTCCTCATTAACAACTGATAGTAAAGATCAGTAACCCTTTCTGTGTGTGGGCCCAATTTACAGAACTGTATAGTAACACAAACATGGAGCAAATCCCGTTAGCAAATATGTAATAACAGTGTCTGTATCTGCAGAGAATCTCTCCTCTGCCTGTATTTTCTTACTTGACTGTGTATGGGACGTTTCTGGGCGAGTAGCCGTGAAAAGCACTGAAAAAAATGGATGAATAGCAAAACTCCAAGTGCGTTTTCAAAACCAGAGTAAATCTGGGGTTGACTTTCACTATCGCTGTCACATGTGATGCCGCAGGTGGTACAATGAGCTGTGTCAGAGGGCATGTTCCTCTGGGGGAGGAGGGGCCAACTTTGACTGTTATTAGCAATTTATTACACCATTTCCAAACTTGCAGTGTGTCTGACCTTAGCGAGAGGTCGTATGTCTGTGTGTTGTCGTAGTCGCTGTCAGTGCCACTGCCGTGCTTCTCTGATTTCGTCACCTGAGGAAAGAAACGGGGCAATTATCACCCACCACACCAAACCTCCTGAGCCGTTCACTCCTGCAGAGCTTAACAAATAACTCCTCCCACAAAGTTCAAGCATTAGTTCCCAGTGAATGGGATGATTTCAACAAGAGGTCCATTAAGTTGTGTATACTTTAAAAGTTGAGTCAAATCATCGGTTTGAATATTTTCTTTGCTTCACTGAAAAATGCAAATAATTTGGGGATGTTTACATTTGAAGCCCAATTTGGATGATGAAGTTTCCTGTAATAAAAATGCCAATATTCCAAGCTCTTGCAGTGTCTGTAGGAGACAAAAATCCATGATCCCAACCTCCCACTGTAAATGTAAATGGAGTGCCGGATTAGGAAATTCAGAAAATCAGTCTAGAAACCAAGCCGGTAGAACTCACCATGTATCGGCCCATCTCTGAAGATCCAGACAGATGATGGCCTCCATACGGCGCTGTACCACCCTTCCGTGACTGTGAAAAGGAGGGGAAGACAAGGACGGGGGGGAGGAAGAGAGAGGAGAAGGGATAAAGATGAGAGGAGAAAGAGAGATGTGTGGATGAAGAGACGGAGAAGGGAATGAAAGATCAGCAGACAGAGATGGATGAAGAAGACACAGGGGGGGGGGGATGGGGTAAAAAAAGAGTGAGGGGACAGAGAGAAGAGATGCTTTTATAAACAGCAGAAAAAACAAGATGAATGAGCCAGTGAGAGCAGCGGCAGATCAACTCGGCAGCTCACCCATCATCCCCTCAAGACCACATACCTCCATACTTATCTAACACTGAAATGCAAAGAACACACATCACGTCTACAATGGACTACACACACACTAACGTTGATCTCCATTATGATAATGCATAATGAGCACAGTTGCATGTGAGAGAATCCTTATTACACTATTGGATGAAATGGCAAACAATGCAATGACAGATAGAATGCTTACATCCAGAGGATGCACGGCTGCACTGCAGTGAGCAAAGAGACAGACAGGTGAAGAGACAGACAGACAGAAAGGAAACAGACAAACAGGTAAATCTTGGTGTACGGAGATGGTGACTCGGACACGACTCCGTGGAGGTCTGCCTAGAATGGCTGACAGATGTGGTTGAGTGTCTGCATACTGTAGCTTTCTGTTAGTTAAATGCTGCCGAATGCTATAACTGGTCAAATGTCCTTCCCTTTGTGTGTGTGTGTGTGTGTGTGTGTGTGTGTGTGTGTGTGTGTGTGTGTGTGTGTGTGTGTGTGTGTGTGTGCACTCACATGTGTGTGAACATAGCAAAGCCTGAATAAATTAAGCAGCTGCCCAGAAGCAGGAGCGCTAACTGAGAGGTCAAAAAGGGTTGAGAAGGTGAAGATCAGAGGGTAACGAGCAGGCCGGAGAGCGGAGGAATCAGAGGCGTCCCCAGGCAACCAATCAGAGAGCATAACCCCTATTTCCCATCTTTCTCCTTCACGCCACAGTTATGCACTTCACCCTTCATGGTGCTACAAATCAGAGGCCGAGGTCTTATTGTTCTGAGACAAACGTCACATTTAAATGGGGTTCAAGCGCAACTGGGCCTGTTAAAGAGAAGGATGGGGAACTGGGATGCAGGGAGGGGTAAAGTCGAAAGGGAAATAGAGAGATCAGGATTGGACTGTCACCCGTTAATCAGGCCGGAGAGAGCCAATCATGGCCACCGAAAGGAAGGTGGGAAGTAGAAGGGGGCCGGGGGAGTTCTAACTTACGCTGGGTGTGTTGAGGGGCTGCAGGCGGGCTGCCAGGGAGTCCAGGACTGGGGGACCATGGGCCGTGGGGCCGGGGGCTGCCCCCGGCTCGTACATTGAGAAGGCCTGGCGGTCCCTGCGGTGGGGATGGGAGTTGGGGGCGACCGAGGAGTGCGCCGACAGCCCCGGGGGGTCCCCTCCTGTCCCAAAGCCACTCAGGCCCCCTCCGCCTATTCCTCCTCTCATCCCGCCCCCATGCCAGTGGCCTCCTCCTCCACCCCCCCCTCCTCCTCCTCCTCCGCCAGGTCCCCCTACCCCATGGCCAGCTGCCCCCCCAGCCTGCTGGCACCCCCGCAGCGCACTGTTCTCTGTCTGCATCCGCGTGATCTACAGGAGAGGAGGAAGGGAGCAGGGAGGGAATGAGAGGATGGAGGGAGGGATGGAGGGAGGGACATGGGGAGGTTGAAGGGAAGGGAGGGGGCGTCAACTGAATGGTCAAAGACAAGCATCCAAAATCACAGGTACAGTAAAAGGCTCACACAAGCTCATACATGTTAACTCACATCAGTACCGGGGAGGGAGGGAATATGTAGTAAAGACACTTAAACAGGTTACATGTCGAAGTAGGGATTAGTTTTTGGGAATGGGATGGAAGAAAAACACAAATATGTGTGTGTGTATATATATATATATATATTGTTTTGAAGGGTAAATGAGGGCTCACCTGCACTGAGGTACTTTAAGCACAGTATTTGCTATCTGCGGTGTTTGTGCACATAAGTGAGTGCGTACAAGTTCAACGCGTCACTAAATCCTCAAGTCACATTACGAAAAATAAACACACGAATGAATCACGAGTCACATAAGCCGACACTAGCAGCCGCTAATGAACACCACGAACTAATGATGACGACGACTCGCATAAAAACCAAATGAAGCGACCGCGAAGGAACGTTGTTAAGTGAAAGCCGTCTGAGCTGAAAGTGAGCATCTGTCGCAGCCCTCGCTCCGTATTAGAATGACGTCTGCTTTAGTTACTGAATCACACTGAAAAGCTGTAACCACATGCATCTTCCAGGGACAACATTGTAGGAAAATGACAAGACTGTCAGGAGTAATACATCAGCTTGCAAATATATTAAAATATTCACTTGTCTCTCCATCATCCTGCCCTCCTTCTGTCTGAATCAATTGTTTCTCTCATTTTACCAACCTAGTCTAGTCTTCAATACCCCCCTCTTTGTCGAGGCATCGTCCTCTCTCTCTCTAATATAACTTCTATATTTCAGGTATTTATGTCGACCTTTATAAGAAACAATTGATGCTGACCTTTCTCGCTTCATCCCATCTCTCTTTCCTGCCCCCGTTCGTTCTCTACTCTTATCAAATAGCGTATGAAGTGAGCTAAACTCCCACTTTCTGCTTTGCTCTGTACTTCTCAACATTCTGCTGTGGTCAAGGTTCTGCATAAGCTGACCCCCCCCCCCCCCCCCCGACCTCTTGTCTCTGCCTGTCCTTTCCTCCGCCCTCGCCCTCCATACTCCCTACCTCCTTCTGGAGCCGCCGGAGCTCCTCGCTCAGGTTGTTGTTGACCTTCATCAGCTGCTGCACCTTGGCTTCTGAGGAGGCCAGAGCCTTCTTCACCTCCAGGTACTCCTGCAGGGTGATGGGGCCGTCTGACAGGTCTGATGAGTCCATACTCTGGGATTGATACGACATACAGGCAGGCAGACAGATGGACAGAAAGAAAGACAGAAAGACACAGACGGGTGGACAGAAAGACACAGACAAAGTGAGGAAACTGACATTGGGAGACTTTGGAGGCTGTTCCAGGGTAAAAACCCAATGTGGAACCTAATTTCTTCATGAATCTGCCGTTAACTCACCATTCTATCTTAAATACAGTATGTAATGTATGCAGTCTTTCTGCAGAGGTACTACGAGGAAGGATTCGGGGTGAGGAAGTATGAATTAGTGCCTTTTAAACTGGATACAACACAGCTTATAACTGTGCGAGTGTGAGAGGAAGTGAGCTGGCATGCAGCCTGGAGGGGTCAGCACTACAGCTGATCACACACACACATATATAGACAGTGGTGCCTCAGTTCTTGCTCCCAAGGCACCATCTGGGCCCACTTCCTGTGACCCCGGAGCATGCTCAAACACATGTCTTTACCACTCCCTAAAAGGCCGCATTAAACATCTTTCATTGACTGTTCTTAAGAGCTCTTTGTTTACAATTCATCCACCTCCTACCCGATCCATTTCTATTTAACTCTGATGCCTCCACTTAGTCCTATAGACGACACAACGCATAACTGAATACACTGACATTTGATACGAGCGCAACTAATTAATGCACATATTTTCAGAGTGCCGATGGGAGTGGAACCTCACACTTGCGGTCTGTCAGAGTTCTGCCCAATGAGCTGAACACGTCCACAGGAAAAGGAGATAGTTACTGGTTTAGCCGTTTACTTTGTCATTTCTACCACTCCCACTCTGCACCATTCCTCCCCTCTCGCTCAATCTCTTCCCTCTCAGTACACACACTCTCTCTCTCTCTCTCTCTCTCTCTGTGTATGAAACAATGCCTCTCTGACAAGCACTCGGAATAGCTGATGATGTCACTCAGGAGCTATGTGGCAGCCCCGACTGTGGCCACTCCCCGCAAAGCATGCTGGGACAAGCAGTCATGAAGAGGAAACCATGGAATATCTTTGCTAGCTAATGCGACTGCTTTTCCAATATCCTATTTGAGAGGAGCGTGACTGAATTGCTGAGTAACCTTTCAAAACTCCTTGTGTGTCGGCCTGTGCAGAGTTGTGCATTATCAAAACTAAACGGTGAGTGTGCATGTGTGTGCGTGTGTGTGTGTGTGTGTGTGTTTTAGTACTATACCTTTGCACGGTTGCTGCGTTGCGTGTTGTTGTTGTTCTGGGTGGTCAGCTCGCTGTCTGTGTCTTCATCCGACGCTACGCTGTCGTAGTCATGCTGGTCATCGTCAATGCCCAGATCTAATGGGTCTGACAAAGCACAAATGTACATCTATTACACTACTCAATATAAAGTGTAACACTCCATGCCTTAAGGAATGCTCAGACTGATGAGACTGCTCACTGACGTTGGGCCAGCTTCTTTATTTACAGCTTATTTCACCGGGGGTTTCCATGTTGTACAGAGCGGTGTTGCAAAAAGTCAAGTGAACTGACATATCAGTTAAGGTTAAGTTATATGCCCTTGTTTTTTGTTTTTTGGCTATTCTTTAAAAAGCTTAATAATTGCCTTCAGCCCTGCATCCTAATATGTCTGTCCCTTCCTCCCAGTGTCTCACCAGTGGGGCTGCTGAGTCCTTTCCCCTGCTGTCTCCTTTTGGCGTCACTCAGGATGTCGATGATGAGCGTGGCAAACTCCCGCGCGTTGAAACGAGCCAGCTTCTGACGGCCCTGAGAGCAGAACGAGTCAGGAGTTAGAACATGGAGTTACTGGCACGATAAAGTCTTGAAGTTGTCTCATCAGTTGTGTGGAATAACAGATACAATCCAGCCCACAGTCAGTGGTTCGCTGCCTGTGGGACTGCTGTGGTCCACGACCATGTGCTGTGGAAAAATACAGTCATACTTGAACACTCATCACACACACCATCAGAAGTGTGCTCACACACACACACACACACACACACACACACACACACACACACACACACACACACACACACACACACACACACACACACACACACACACACACACACACACACACACACACACACACACACACACACACACACACACACACACACACACACACACAAACACGAGGAAAGAAACCGTACAATTACGCGAGCATGCTGGCATCCATATAAAGAATAAAAAGAATAAAAAGTCCCTTTCAAATGAAGTGCTAATCTGGAAATACTGCACACAGCGATGTGTTATTCATAACATATTTCTGTGGAAGACAAAAGCAGGTAAAAAAAAGTTAAACTCTAAATGCGTGCGAGTGTGTTTTTCTTCGGTTTCCCTCCATAAATAGACAACACTTACTGACCACAGGGAAGTGCCCAATCAGGGGCAGAGCAAACGTGAGCGACGCAGGTGTGTTTTTTTACTGTGTGTGTTAGAAGTCAATGTTTACACTAATGAGCCACACAGATGAGGAGAAACTATGCGAGAGGAGAAACTATGCGAGAGGACATATGAGAATTCTCTCTCTCTCTCACACACACACACACACACACACACTCTCACACTCACAGAGAGAGTGAGGGAAAGAGGAGGGGGAGAGAAACACAGATGGATTACATCTTTTCCTCTTTCACAGGCGAAGAACATCCCACGTCAATTTCACACTCATTCTCGGCCTCCCCCCAAAACACATACTCGGTCCAACTGGCTGAGATATCACTATGCTCTTTTTTTGCTCGCAAGTTCTTTCACCGTAGTTTCTTCTTTTTCTCAGTTTCGTGATTGTGCACAGGTAAGAAATATATCTACAACACCAACGTGTACGAGAGCATGCATGCCACCTGTGATTGTCTGCACTATAGGCTTGTGCATGCATGTATGAATGAGTGTGTGTGTGTGTGTGTGTTTACCTGGTTGCGTGTGGCAGAGTATTCAGGATTGACTGGAAGGAAGGGCACCGCGCTGCGCTCTGTTACCAGAGTGCTGTGGTTCTGAGTCGTAAGCCACACTGGAGACAAAAAATATGAAGCAAAAAATAAGTCTGTGTGTGTTTAACAAGGAACACCCAGTCCATCCACCCACACATGCATACAGACCAAAAAAAACATCCAGTAGATCCTAAAACTGAATTCCGGCCCCTATAATCCACCGTTGTGATTTGAGCCCTCCCCTTGTGTGTGTGTGTGTGTGTGTGTGTGTGTGTGTGTCTTTGTATCCTTGCCACTTACCTGCGGTGCTTCTGTCAGAAAGCACAATTTGACTGCTACTGCTACTGAAGGAAAAGAGAGAGAAGAAATGGAAAAAAGAGAAAGAGCCAAGGAGGAGGAGAGAGACTCAAGAATTTTCGGAGGCCCTTCCTCGCTCCGTCTCTCCTCCTCCCTCACTCTCCTTCAACAGTCCCTTTCCTTTTCTCCTCACTCTGTCCCTTCGAATTCACTCTCTGTTCTCTCTTCCTCTTTCCTTCTTAAACTTCATGTCAATGATGTCTTGTTGGGGGTGTTTTCTATGACTTTAAACATCTAGTTTCCATATAAGGACAGAGTCAGCACACAAGACAGATATGTCTGCTTCACAGAAGGACGTGATGAGGGAGGAGATTAGGCTCACCCGCATCGTTTTCTCTGCGATCGACCTCGTCATAGACGTCCATCGCCAGCTCCTCAAACAGCCGGTTGTTGAGCTGTCACACACACACACAAGCAAATTGAGCCCAGATATATATGAACAGGTGTTTTGGTACATGCCTACACATCAGTGCTGCAGACGCCAGTGTGAGAAACAGGAGAGAGCAGATAAAAACAACCTGATGTGCAGTCACTTAGCTGAAAATGTTAAGATTTTACATTTACCGCCTCATTTTGACAATATCACTCTCAAAATCATGATATTTGTCTTTGTTGTAATTTTACTATTTCTATTTCAGTCAGATTTTTACTGTATTTATTTACCTTACTCTTCTTATTGCTATTATATTCTATTTTGCACTGGTGTCAGTATTACTTCTTTTACACTTAATACATGTTTATATCTTTATTATTCTTCTGTCTTAATCTTTGATCAAACTCTCTCACAGGATTTTCCTTCAGGATGAATAAAGTTCCATCTCATCTTATTTATGCTAAAGCTCCTGCGTGATGATTTGTGAGTACTTTGAGTACTTTAAATGTTGACAACCGACCATCAGCTCTCAGTTTTTTTTGGATTACCGTAATGTGGCGCTGAACAGATGGCGCTGGAACGGACAAACATAACTTTGGAAAGGAACAGAAAATCTGGCTGATACGCCAACCAACTTTTTGAACCAATGTTTCTTAATTACTCTCCGTTTACATTCATTTCAAGGACACAAGAAAACTTGCTCAATTTATTGACTAAAAACTAACATTTTCTGTAGTGTAAATGCACAATAAGTGCACATTTAAACCTCACAATTCAATCCAACTCACCGCTTGGAGCTTCTTCTTGGCAGCCTTGGCCAATTCTGAGAGGTCCAGACTAAAAGAAAAACACAGAGAACAACAGTCAGACAGTCACCACAAAGATGCAGTGGAATAAAGAGACGGAGGGAGAGAGGTTTCGGGAGGAAGACATGGATATGGAGAGAGTAGCAAGAGGTGAGGGGACGGGAAGGGAGTTTGGTTCGAAGAAGGGAGCAGGGAGGATACATTTAGGGTGGGATGCCTTGGGTGTATCTAGAGCGGTCTAAAGCTGACAGCAACTATCTGTACAGACACGGGGACAAAGTGCATCTGTGATTCTGCAAGCTACAGCGCTACAGCGCTAGACTCAAATGCTTTAGACTGTGATGAAGTTTTAGTTCACAGATATAAGAGCTAGAAATCAAACCGTTTCCTGTATTATCTTTCATCTTATTTCTGGACAAACTATTGTTCATGTGGCCACTACGGACACATGCTAGTGTGCAAGGTGAATACATGGATATGACTGGTGTGATTCCTTACTTACTGCAGGAGGCCCTCTGTCACTCTATTTTCTAGTGATAACAGATTAAGGCCTAACAATCTCCCCCACTGTGAAACCGCTGAAGAAGAGATTGTGGTGTACAAGAAACATCTATAAAAAGATGGGGGTAGCAGACAGAGGGGACTGAAATGAAGGAAGAGATTCTGGGGGGGGGGGGGGAAGGAACAAGGAAAGTAAAGATACCTCTGTGTCGGGCACTTAGGACGAGCTCTGGCTCCACCAAGCGCAGCGAAATGGAGAGAACAGAAGACGAGTGAGAAAAAAGGAAGAAAGAGACAGAAAGAGGGGTAGAGAGGCCACATCAAAAACGCTTCAATTGTTGTTATCAAGAGGAACCATTTACCAGAACAGAACAGATGCAAGTGGAGTCAGACGGCAGCGCAGATGTAAAATACTTACTTACATATGCGAGTGTATTTTTAGGCTACTTCTCTGACTCAGCCGAGAAAAAACCCCAGCACCCATCAAACATTTTCGAAAGAAGCTGTGTGCCAAGTAGCACTGAACTTGATTTATCATAGCCTGACTGTGCACTTCTGCACCGCTCAAATCAAAACCTGCAGTTTGGGATTAATAAACCAAGCACACCTCCAAGTATCTAAATCACTGCGGGTACCTGTAATAGCTGCGATCGGCATTTACGATAAACAGACGCCTTTCATAGAGACCTCCTTTAATTACCTCCTTTTTTTTTTTGGGGTGGGGTTACATATACGGTGGTGCCACCCTCTGGTCACAACACTAAACTGCATCAGTGTCAATTTACCCACAGCAGGGAGACGCAGTGAGAAGAGTAATGGAAGTATAGTCAGGTAGCTACAGAGTCCAAGTATACTAACAAAGACACTTCATGCAATCAAACCACACCATGCATGCAAACGCAAGGAAAGCAGAACCACTTTATTACTAAAGAAATAGCGTCATGGTGCATACCTGTCTGCCATTTGTGGAATGATATAATGGCCATTCTTGTGATCTGAGGAGAGGGGGGGGGGGGGGAGAGAAAAGGACACTGAACAAGTGGATAACAGCTACCGCATATGTCACTGAGGTTAACGGCAACGTACAAGGGCATGTGAGGCGCACGCAAAACGGGTGCAGTGGGTTACCTGGACGCCGTCCACAAAGGTAGAAAGCTAGTCTGTCCGTCAGTTCGTACTGACACTCGACCAGCCGCTCTGCTAGCTCTATATGACCCGCCTGCCTGGAACACAAGACGCAAACAATTCCACCTTTTCCTCTCACCATTCTCCAATAGCAGATTCCATTTGACATTTGATTTAAATGCGTTTCCACTGTTTTCTACCTCGCGTAGTCCATAGGCGTGCGTCCGTTGATGTCCGGTGCTCCGGGGTCAGCGCCGTACACCACGAGCAGCTCGGCCTGCAGGATCTGCCCTGCCTTGGCTGCCACATGGAGCGGGGTAGTGCCTTTCTCCTGGAGTTGGACACGCAAACAGAGTCAGTGACAAGAGACCTGGCATAAAGAGGAGTAACTGAACAGCCGGGCTCATTTCTAGACGAAGTGAGTCAGCGAGGAGATTTTTGTCCTGACCGGGTGGAAGAAGTTGGCCTGAGCGCCGAGGGACAGCAGCCGAAGACACGTCTCCAAACTCCCCGTCCGCACACTCGAGTGTAGTTGCTGATGAGGAGAGGAGAGAGAGGAACACAGAGTGTTGTCGGGGGTGGAAATATTAAACGTCATGAAGAGACAGAAACAGGCAGCATCCCCTTATTAGCCCGATGGAGCTCCACAGCATTAGAGATCATCATTACATCCTGCTGTGTCATTCAGTGTGTGTCATTCAGTGTGAGTGTGTGTGTGTGTGTGTGTAGAGATGCACATGTACGAATGTGAGGTCTCCCACTGATATCTTTAAATAAAACATAATTTGTGCTCACACATGCAGTTCGGCAATATGGCAATATCCGAAGGGGCTAATTATGTGGAAACCCTGCAGTGAAGTACTGAGCCCTCACCTTACTGAGGTCCTTGGTAGTGACGCCGTCATCATCACGGCAGGGCAGCTTGTGCACAAAGGCCAGCATCTGGTATTTGGCTCTGATGAACTCGGACTTAGTGGGACTGGACCAGAGTAGAAGAGAAGATGGTTAACAGGAAATACTTAATTAATCCCTCTTTGGGGAAATTTAATTTTTCGCCTCCGTTGTTATTTTTTCGTGACACACACAGAGGCCGGATGTATAGAGATGTATAGAGATGTATAGAGAGCTCAGGCGCTCTGAGCAGTTAGGGGTTGCTAAAGGGCACCTCGGCAGTACCCAGGAGGGGAACCGGCACCTCTCCAGCTACCGCTCTAAACTTGAACCGGCCACTACTAGCTACTGCCGCCCCACGACATTCAAACCTCAGGAAAAGTGCATCAATCTGTGTTTAAGTATCAAGTTGTTACCGAATGCCACAAACAGCTGATTTGCATTTTGGAGTGAAAAGCAGTTCAAGCTTTGAGTTCTCTTTATCTCCTTCTCCTTTGATTCTTAAAGTCTTAAGAACTCGGCTACACGCCTAAACAAGACTGCGGTTTCTCAGCAAGGCCTGAGTTCCTTCACATCTTACCGAATGAGCCACAACTGATGGGTTACTACTGGTTTCCTGCTTGTTATACAAACACAGTTACACAAAATACAAAACTGTAAATGTTAAGGGATTAGGCAGAATGTGCTTCCACACATTTCTGACATGACACATTAAGTGAGAAGAACAGAAGACTGAACTCCTGATCTCATGACACTCCCACAGCCACATTTCAACCCAGGACAATATTCGTTAGGACGGTGATACACGACTACGAGACGACTGTTTAGAGGGCATTAAGGAACAATCGGGTGCAATAGCTCTTCGCCACTGCAAACAGCAGTTAAAGGTTATATAACATTCCTGTGCAGCGGGGACAATCATTCCCCACAGCAGAAGTGTGACGGTTTTGAGCCTGTAGGGAGTATACTTACTGGACTTTGTCCTGGGGGTTGGGTTTCCTACGACCGCTCTGTACCTGAGCAGGGTCCAGGAGACTGTGTTCCCATATGGAGTTGGCCCCGTTACTGGCCAAGGTCTGGACCATCTGAAACCCACATGCAGCAGGGACTCAGTGACGGTTCACCGCAATGCAAGTCAATTATAAGAATAACCTGGTGTCACCTTAAAGCCCAAATACTATATTGTTTGTTTGCTTTCATGACCAAAAAGCAAAAAAAAAAAAAAGATGTACAAACAGATGAATATGCATAGATTTGAACATAAATAAAGAATATACAACAACAACAAAAAACAGATGGAAAACCTGTGGGAATGGATTTGCTTCCCCAGTGCTGAGTCAGATTTCTGTACTAGTCGTCACCTTCTGGACCTTGTACTGCATTTGCTTCAGCTTCATTCAACCCTTCATTTCTCAGCCTTACCTGCAGCAGTGCGGGAGGCCATCCGCTGTGCCTCAGGTGCTTGACTATGGAGATATGGCGGCCCAAGCTGCGGTGGACTGAACAGCATTCATCACAGATCAGGACCCCGCGGTTGATGCTGGTCCAGCCCGGGTCTGACAGGGAAACAGAAAGAGATGAATGCTATTACAAGCCATATGAAACATGCTGGGCGTGACGCTGAGACTTTGCAGCACTGTAATGAGCAACAGCACAACACTTAGGGTGATCCCATGTCTCCAAATTACAAATGAATGCGTCATTATATATATATTACAGTATTGTACAAGGCACATTAATAGCAAAGCAAGCATGCACTTAAGAAGAGATTTCCGGAAAGAAAATATTCCTCGGGAAATGTTGTAGAGTCTGGGTCCCATTTATGCCCCCAGGAGCCTGATGTGATGAAAAGCTCACAACTCATATGGTCTGCAATATCAAAACAATTATATGCAGACTTAGATGCACATAATGCATTCACAAACACACACACATACACACACACACATCTACTATCTGTATTAGTCACTCTCAGGCGGGGATAAAACTGTCTGGGCTTAGGGTATTAATGGAGCTAAAATAATCCATCATCAGATGAACTGACACGCTGCAAGTGTTTTCGCCCCGCAGAAAAAGTAGCGGCGATGCAAAATGGCTTTGATGAGAGCTATAGCCTAGTTTAGAACAGTAGCCCGTGGGCTTTGAAGGCTGGACTGCAGCAATTTAATTCCTTAATCTTCGTAATAAATATAGAAACTCCCACAGGCTACGCTATCTGCTTGGCTCGCTGGATCAATATGAGGATACACCATTAAGCTATTAGACCTGAAACTATTGGCAGCGGGTATTGGCCAAATCTGCAGCATGACATAATTGAACCTAAAGTTGGCCCAATTTATTAATAAAACATGGACATTTGTTTTCAAGCCTGCATAAAAAGATGTATTACAATAAGTATTAATGGTGCTGAAATAAACACTGTAACTTTTGTAATTACATAATTTGTTTCTACACTAAAGTTTAGCTTTAATTCAATATCCGGGAGCAACATGTAGGTCCGCTTGCTTCATCTTCTCTAAGTTTGGCTTTTTAAACCCGATCAAACACCGGTCACAGCATCAACAGAATCATTTGACAACACAGCACGATGAAGAAATTCGACGCCACTGTCAAAGTGCTCTAAACGCTTGCACGAGAGCTTCTTACACAATTGCATCTGTGCTCAATAAAGAGTTTACTATCATGACAACGTGATTCATTGTTGCTGTAAACTGTGCAGATTGCCACGGCATGACATTAAAGCCTCCTGAGGCTTGGCTTGGACTGGGAGTATCAGTGGTCCTTTGTAGCCATGCCATCGAGTTGTCCCCACGACACAAAGCCGGGGTAGTAGGGAGGTGGCTTGTCACCAGTGGCTAGGTCAGCACTTTGCAGAGCGCACTGCGTGTGTGTCTGCATGTCGTCGTAAGGAGGGGACACATGAAAGGAGCTGATGGTAGTAGAAGAAATATATAGCTAGTAACAGGTACACCAACGCAGAGAAGCCCACCACCATTATGAAAAACTGTAAATAAAGCTGAGAAAACCCAAGTAAAGAAACAATTACCTTGCAACATACACAGACCTTTTCCTTCACTCAAACAGGGTGAATTTGTCATCACACATTGACCATACTGTAAATTGCTATGGCGTTCAAGGAAACTGGGGTTGTTTAGTGCTGGTCAGTTTATGCAAGAGGACAGACAGCAGGAGGGTTAGTAAATATAATAGTAGCAGGGAAGAGGTTCAGGTCAGCAAGCATAGGCAAGGTGCAGCCGGCATGCTTTTTGAACACTGAGCAGTAGAGCTTTATGACAGTTTTGCACACACAGAGAGACACTGCTATCAGGGGGAGCAGCTGTGAAGAGGGCAGCTGTAGAAATTAATGAACGTAAGCAACACACACACACACACACACACCAATCAACAAGTGCTTTAAACTAGACATGAGGGCATGTGAGGCTGCAAGGTAGAGGCATGAGAAGGGATACCAAGGTTGATTTGGCACTACCTCACTTTCTGACAAACACAGATGGGGGTAAACGAGGTGAACAAATCTACAAACACCAATACTCATTGTGGTGGTCATACAATATGGGAAACATGTTGCTTTTCTCTGGTGAAGTCAGAACATATTTATTCATTTCGACTTCATTGTGAATCAGGTTAAATGTTCCACTTTAAGGTGGCTTTCAAATGAATTCCCTCATCGTTTGTAAAAGTGTAATTTCTAAACTACGGAGAAGACAAAAAATACAATGAAATAAATGAGTATTTTATAAAAACCTTAACTCAATAAGGTAAGCTCTTTCGTGGTTTCCCAACAACCTACGGAAACTGCCAACAACTAATGCCAGATTCCTTTAAAAGGACTAACTGACGGCGCGTTAGCTGAACCCGCTTAGCAATAACTTGCCTTTTAGCAAAAGTTAGCTGGGGTAGCTAACATTGAAGCTAAGCTAGCCAGCCTCAAAACGCCGCTGGAAAGAGCTAACATTAACACAGCATATAAGAAATATAAGTATGATGCTGGTATACTGTGTGTGTAAGCTAAATGTTTAACAATAGCTAGCAACGCAGTGAGTCACAATCGCCTGCTCGTTAGCGAGGCTAAGCTAACGCGATGAGAAGTCTGTCCCGGTTACGAAAAATCAAAACAAACGTCTCTTCAACAAGGAAGGCGACATAAATCTGACACTCAGATCCACAATACAGAACATTACGTGATTTTCTTCGCATATGGTCAAATTAATGTGCACATCAAGCCGCTTAATTAACGTTGAGCAGCTATTAGCCACAGATTTTTCCCGTTGTGATAACACGCCTATTTTTCACTGTTTATTTTGGGCCTAAGCGAAGCTTGGGAGCCCTGGCCGTTTTCCTGCTCTGCGAACCCGCTGACAGTGACAGCAGCTTCGGCCCTTATTGTCCCACCGTATCGCCCTCCCGACGTATTGTTCCAAGTAAAGTGGTCTATTTAGGATTTATTTTCCCTCCTCCCTACCTGGCGCACTGCAGTCGGCGCAGACCTCTGTCCTTTGTAGCTTTCTTGACATCTCGAAAGTGGGTGGATGGCGGCGATGATGTGGTGGTTCGCCCTTACTCCCCCGGAGCTACCGACCGACGTCTGCTGTCTCCCGATGCGGCCCTTGAATCCCCGGAAGCCGGGTGGTGTGATCGGTTTTCCCGGGGCCAGCTGACAGTTGGATTTCCCGTTTGTTCCTGCGGTCTCTTCGCCCACGTCCACTGCCGAAGTCAAGCCTGGAGCCAGCGCTATGCGAACATGGTTAATCCGGCTGTTTGTATGAACCTCATAACGGAATATTTACTAAATCTGTTCGCTGCATTGCCTGCAACTCACCGGGAGACGGCAGCTCTCTACCTGTCAGTTTCCGCACACACACACACCCAACATCCCTGCAGCCTACCTACGGAGGGGCAGGGGGGGGGGGGGCAACAACAATCATGCTGTCATTATTTAGGGGAGGTGGGATTCATAGAGAGATCAAACTCGACATACATAGAAGAGTCCACCAACATATTTTGTTTACATGTTGCTGGATATTTACGAACATAATTTAAATGTAAGATATTGACCTAGACTTAGGCTACTTTATCTCCTTAAAACATCAATATGAGGAGTGGTTCATTAGTAGCCTATTTACTGCAGGTATTGAACTTTTTAACTTGTCATTATTGGCAAAATAAGGGGCATACCTTTGACAAAACTTTTGTTTTTATTTTTTTAAAACGCTTTAGGCTCATTCATAGATTTTGTAGCAATCAGATAAATACAAATATATTAAACAAATATGTGGAATATCTTTCTGTTGCTATTATTATTATTATTACTATTTTTAGTATTATTATTCCTGCTGTTATTACTGTTTTTTTAATAATCATTTTGATTCCATTCTGTCATACATTTGACAACACACAAATTAAAATACAGATTTAACTCAACATGTGACATAGACAGAGACAAAATATTGATTTGATTCAAATTAAACTAACTTGCATGTAACAAAGCAATGTGTTATGCATAAAACGGAAGCATGACACAACAAAAACACGGAAGAAGTAGAGGATTAGATTTAGACTTTAAATGAATGCATTTTAATTCTGAATCGGTTTACTTGGTATATCTTGCAGTCAACGTGTATGCTTTGCTCCCCCCCCCCCCCCCCCTACAGTATAGCACTACTTCAAGAGTCCTGTGGGGGGTTATGCTAGATAGTTTCCTTTTAAACATTTGTGTACAATTTCTGCGGTTCTTTTTTTTCACGATACGTTTTTATCACAACATTCTTGACAGCGGATTGGCTGAGTGTGCGCACATTTCATTGCAGCCTGTCAATGCATCTTTCTCAGTCACCGCCGGATGGGAGGAGAGGAGGAGGATAGATGTGTTAGAGGAGAGAGAGAGAGAGAGAGAGAGAGAGGGAGGGAGGGAGAGGGAGGTAAGAGGTGGAGGAACGGGTAGTTAAGAAATAAAGGTGTAGCCGACACGGAGGCAGTCAAACAGGGGTTTATATCTCTAAATGCCTCTCACAGGGCTTTGCAGGTTATTCTAAGCAGAGCATGCAGGGAGTCATTCACTGTTTCTGACGCGTAAGGCTGCCCTTGTACGCCGTTGGGCATCACCGCCGATAAAGGATGATCCGTTTGATTATCTAGCGTGAATTGATAACAAAGTCTCCTTACAATCCACAGTGAAGAAAGAGGAGGAGGCAAACTATGATCCGAGGATGATTTCTGCTAAGAAAACTCCGGAGAAGAGTCGCTATCCTATCCACTATTTGGTGTGGCACAACAAACACCGACAGCTGGAGAAGGAGCTGGCAGCGAACGAGCAGGTGAGACGGTGATGAGCGATCAAACGCCTCTCTCCCTCCAGACATAGGGGCCTGTGTCTTCATTATACGCGTTTGTATGGGCGTGTTAGTCCATAGATTAGGTGGTAGATGCCATCCACTTCATTCAAGAACCTGCTCAATAACTGGGAATAGCGCAGTAAATTGTTATCAGTGGGGTGGAGGGGGGGGACACGTGTAGATATCCCCACACATATTATTTATTTTAGTCATTCATATTAAACTCACAGAGTGACACAACAGACTTTATATGTCAAGGATCTGTGTTGTTTACTGCACCAGGGCTTAAAATATTCACCATCCCAGTAATTTTATTAATATGCATGGGAAGTTGTAACTGGAGTTTCATCCCTGGAAAAAAAATCCAACTGCAAATGTCTGTAATTACTGACCCTGATGGTGTTGCATTGTGTGTGTGTGTGTGTGTGTGTGTGTGTGTGTGTGTGTGTGTGTGTGTGTGTGTGTGTGTGTGTGTGTGTGTGTGTGTGTGTGTGTGTTGTCGGAGTCAAGAGGGGCTTTATGCCTGTGTATAAGCAGCAATATTTCGCGATCTACTCAAAATTGTAGACTCTCTACCTTCCCCCCCCCCCCCCGGCACCTAAACCATATTTCAGTGGGTAAGACAATGCAGATACTGAGCATGTTGGCGAACAGTTGCCAGCCACCACCACAGTATAAACAATAATTGAATCATTAAGGTATTGGGTAAGGTTTCCAGAGAAGATGGCAAATTATTTTCACCCACTGGTAAGTTTAGGGCAAGGGACTCGATAATATGATAAGAATCACATTATTGTGTGTGTGTGTGTGTGTGTGTGTGTGTGTGTGTGTGTGTGTGTGTGTGTGTGTGTGAGAGAGAGTGACTGTGCAGGAGCATGCATACAAATTCAGTTATTTTTTTTTGTAAATGCATTGAAGCGCTTTGCCATTATATAAGAGATGCTCTGCAGGTTAGCAACCAAACAGAAGTCTGAGTGCATGCATCGAGACGTCACGCTTCCACACACACTTCCCTGCTCATGCACACTCTTACAAAATCATAACCCTGGAAGCTTTTCCTTTACACCAAAATGGCCAGCTAGTGCCCCAAAGGCAGCTATCAATTGGTTTACCACAATCCCTACATTCACAGCAAGGGAGCATGCAAGTGACTGTTACCATGTAATCCTTGACCATAATTATAACTACTGGGAGATAAATGGGCAAACTGAATACAGCTCACAGTGAAGAGGGACCTCTATTACTCAAGTCAATGTCTGAGGTAACGCCTGCACGTATTTCCTTGAAAGGGGAGCTGGAAATTAACCTGAAACCCTTTTAAACTTATGTAGCTTTGCAGTTGTTGAATGCACATTTTCATCCCCTGCTGGCTCAAAACTGTATTGGAATAAACAGATGAGGTTTCATTGGTGCTTTGGTTTAAAAGTCCTTATTAAATGTATAGGTTAAATGCCAGTAGCTACGCTAGTGACCCGAAGGATGATCACGTCAGGTCAGTCGGTCGGTCAGTGCAGCGTTTAAAATGTCTCGACAAGTCAAAATTATTGGCTGGATTGCCAGGAAATTTGAAACTAGAGTAGAATTAATTCCAATGACTTCGGCGTTCCCCTGACTTTTCATCTACGACCACCAACTGGTCAAAATCCAAAAGTGGCCCAACACTGACGCAGGATGACTCTTAACGCTGGTGACGGGAACAGGTCTCGGCTGAGATTTATGCTGATGTGTTTGGTTCACACAGAGACTCAATAAATGAGTCCTCGCAACCCCATTGTCATTCATTTTTCAGGAACCTTTGTATCTATAAATATTATATGATGCAAATGTTATTGCTCCTCTACTGTGCATTTGAACCCAGGACCTCATATTTGATCTTAGCCAACAAGCCTCTGCCTTATAGTTATGCTTCTCGTGTGAGAACAAACACAAATTGACCATCTCACATACCAAAGCGTTCAGAATCAAATAAGCTTTGATGTTAATCCTTAGTAAAGCTTGATTAGTCAGGCTCCTCTTCGTGCTTGTTTAGGATAACGACTCATGGTTATTGTAATTATCCGTGTAGATCCATCTGTCATGGCAAACAAATGTCGATATATTATGTAATGTTGTTCACCACAGTCGAAACACTGTAAGACCTTAAATCTATGCGAAATGTAAAGCGATATGCCTACACACACACACACACACACACACACACACACCATATGTTTCAATGGCTTCTTGACTATATTGGATTCCATAGGTTCTATAGTTTTTATGGCTTTAAAGCTTTTTCGAGAGGGAGAAAGGCAGTGAATTGGACTTTTTCTTTTCCATTTTTCACAACAACCATTATTCGTTGCTCTTTTCATGCCAGCTCCAGAGGCACTCTCCAAGACCCGAAAACCTCAGTTATCGGCTGTCTTGTGTTTGGAGGTAGATCAGAGCAAGTTGTGAGGAGGCAGGTAGTAAACAACCTCTTATTCCTCCTGTTCCCCTCTCATTATTAATGAATTTCTGCTCAGTCTAAAAGCTGTAACTATTCACACGACCTCTCCATCTCTTGCTCTGCTGCTATTGCGAGTGTTCTCTGTGGATTCGTGTGTGTGGGTTCATGCACGTGTAAGTATGCATCATGGCTTTGCATGCGTCGTGCAACGCGGTGCTTTGTTTGCTTAGTCGAACATTTTCACATCCTCAATTAATTTAGTCTAATGTCAACATCACATCCCGAAACTCATTTTGACATCCACTTTATGTCATAAAGTGGATGTCAAATTAACTTCATATGGTAACCTGAGCCCCTCATCTATATGCATGGTGCTGCTTAAAGTAGGGCGGCACACACACACACACACACACACACACACACACACACACACACACACACACAGACAGACCCTATGCATAACTATGACATTGTGTCCCATGCATTGACTGGTTTTATTGAACATATTCTCTTTGGATCACTCTGTGGATAGCTGACAGAGAGATCTTGCATGCACTTGAGATACACATATACACCTGGCACACTGAACTGACTTCATGATCCACTTGTAGAGAGAGATTTCTATTGTGAGCGTCAGCCATGACAGAAAAAGACCGGGGGAGCATACAGACAAAGAAGAATATTGGAAATACAAATGCGTAAAATATGCATATCGTATATTAACAATACAGTGCATTGTGATATCACATTATGGCGATGCAGATATTGCATGATAACGGTTGGTCTCTGATGAATTCAGAACCCACTCAGCTGCAGAAGAACTGTGTAATGTTTCTGACCTCTGTTTTATGCCACAGTAAAATAAAGGTAATCTACAGCCGGCTGCATATCAGCTTTTTTAAAGCCTGCCCAACCTCTGGTGAAATGATGAGAGTCATTTCATTTCTTCCCTGTGCAGGCATCAAATATCCGGCACCGTTTCTGATCACACTCTTATTTCCTTCCAGCACAACAATGCAATGAATGGCTGGTTGATGAAGTTTTTTTAAAAATGCCTTTTCCCCAATACTTGCGGTATGAGACTGTACAACTATATGGAGAGACTTCCATGCTTGTCCAATCTTCTATGAGCAGCATGTAGCAGATTGCGAGTGAGGGGAGCGAAATGCTGCCACAGCAGGCTACAGTGGAATAATTGGCACATCGGATATTGATGTTACGACGCAAAGCCAGAGAGGAAACTGACCATAGTAACAGGAGGAGTGGTTGAGTAAATGCCAGGGACACACAGCTGACCACAGAGAGAGACGTACGAAGGGAAAGACAGAGATGAGGAGTAGTAAAATAGGCAGAATAACAAGCAGTGGGGGGGTAAAGGAAGTGATGAGAGATACATTTTTAGCTGTGTTCACCAGATTCATAAAACAAAGTTGATGTGAAGGAGAGCAATAACAGCCAGTGAAGAGAAGTGAAACGGCGAAAGCAAGGAGGTAACATTGACTGACTGAACCAAGGAGTGGAGGCGCAAACAAGGTGAAGAAGGGAGTGAGAGTAAGGGAGTACAGAAGAAGGGAGGAGGTGGGGAGAGAGAAATAATGACAGACTTTGACCATGAACAGAGTCCATCTGGGTTGCAACAGACGTAGATTGAGAAAGAACAGAGCCACGCAGACGGGGATGGTCTATCTCAAGATGAAGGCAGGAAATAACAAAGAGATCTGCTCATTGCTGCTTCTTGTCCTCTCTGTGACTCTGTGTCTGACCCCTGCTCTCTGTTTCACAGTGCATGGTTCGCTCATCGTGCCCCTCAGCAAGGTGCTAATGTTAAATCAGCATTATGAAATCGTATATGCTGGGTTGCTGGCGCGAGGGAACGGAGCCATAAATGAAGTCTCACGGGTTCATTGTGTTCACTCTCGGCCTGAATCTTTATGCCAACCATCTGCTATCTACTTTCACCTATCCCCTCCAATCTCCTTCTCTTTATCTTCTCAGCCTGCTTCTCCCTGTTTCCTCTAATCACACTTTTTTCATAGCGTCTATGCCCTGGTGCCCTCCCTCCCTCCCTCTTTACCTTTAACCATCCAGCTATCAACCCCTGCTTCACCCGTCTTACTTTCATCAGTGTAATGAAACCCCAAGTCCTAACTGCAGCGCAGCGAAGCCACAAAGAGAGGCCATGAGGGCTGGGTTGGGGTCAGATTTAGTTAAGCTGCTGAAAGCTTTTAACAGAGAGAGAGAGAGAGACAGAGAGAGAGAGAGAGAGAGATCGGCAAAAGGAAAGGAGGATTGGTGATTGAATGAAGGAAAGATGGGGTAGTAAGAAATGAAAGTGGTGAAGAATGGAAACAAATAGGCCTACATAAGAAATGAGAGGAGATTGAACACCTAGAAGTAAAGACCCGTGCCACAGACAGGATGGCACATGTGTGAATGCCGACGATAGAGATTCAAGTCCTGGACGTCAAGTATTCCCAGTTCGAAGGATCAGACATAATTTTAAGGGTCATTGAGTCCTTTTCCGCCACAATTTGCCTCGAGTATTTCTCTGGGTAACCCTCGTTTATACACTCTCTAGAGATGGTTGAGGTCAGGCATTGGAATGGTTAAGGTTAGGATAGTTTGTCCCATTTGAGATGGGTGTGGTTAAGACCGTGGTCAGGCAGCCAATCTAGGGTTCCCATCTCGACATGGCCATTGCTCTCCATCTCCGTGCTACCGATCCCTTGTAATAGGCAGAACATCCCCACATCTGAATATTTAAACCACCATGTTTGACTGTAGGTCTTCTGCCCTGTATTAATCCTCCATGCGGTTTTGTTTGGCCTGGCAAGCAATCTCGTAAGAGGTCATCATCACTCGGGCTGTGCTCATGGGCTCAACTATCCTGACATCAAACGTTGAGCAGCTCCTGAGCCTTGTGGTCATGTCATCCATGCAGTCTGGAGGGTCAGATCCCATTATTTGGGTAGATGTTAATGCAAAGGTGATTTTCCAGTCAAGTTCAATAGTTCTGTGATAATTTATATGTTTTTTTTTTACTGACAGATTGTAACGATCTCTGGTAGTGGAACACACTGAATCAATACGCCGACTTTTCTTTTTGTTTTCAGGGAGAGATGCTATGTTGTTACACGTACCAAGTACCAATAAATGAATACATCTAAACTAATACATTTTTAGACCTTTACTTTGTCCAGCACATTTTCTGCCAGTTTAAATGCGAAATGTCCGACAGCAAATGACCCTCTGGTTTCATTACCAGCACAGGCTAAGTGCAACTCTTGCCAAACCACTGGGTTTACCTGAAATTGCTACATAATTCACATGCTCCCATACAAACACACACACACATAAACACAGAAAAGAAAGTGACAGCTGTGGTGTTTCACTCCAATAGGCTACAGCCGCTACGTTACGTGATTATGCTCTTTTATAGCGTATGCGCTGTCTGCCTCAAGCAAAAAGATTTGCTTTCTCCATCTGTGGGTGTGAGGAGTGAGAACCAGTCCTCTCTCTCTCTCTCTCTTTGTGTCGCCGTGCACGTCTTTCCTCGCGCTTTGGTGAGGTCTGTCAGCTCACTGCAACAAATAGGTGTCACGGTTTTTAGATGAACGTCAGAGAAACTCTTTTTTTCTTCTGTTGCCATTCTGACAGGTCCAACAGCAACCTACCCACTTGTACTTTGTCTGTCTCTATCTTGTCTGTCTGTCCGCTTATCTGTCTGTCAAGATCGGGGATGACGGTGAACCGAATTAAGTGCAGTGAAACAGAGAAAGTACAAAATAGCTGGAATGGAGGCCCATTCCGGCGTTTTCATTAATGATTTGGTAAATTTTTCTTATTTCTACCGCTTGATTTCACAGCGCTTTAGTGCACCTGCACAAGTGGAAATGATGTTAAGATGAGCGTGAGACTTGGCGAGATGTTCTGTTGCTCTTCTGTGGGCTCACCATCACTGTCCCGTCTCAAGCAGTGCCACAAAGAAAATGGATCAGGGTTTTCGTGGCAGTGTAGCGTTTGTCAGAGTCTCCGCTGCATGTAGAATCACAGAGGAGCCAGAAGGGAGGCAGGGGGGAGGATAAGTTATTTTTATACTCCTCCCTCCCGTCGCCACCCCCCTGCCCCTCTGCGCCCCGTGCACAAACATTTTGGGGAAGCTTCTGTACAGTATATGCACAGTTTTGTGTGTGTGTGTGTGTGTGTGTGTGGTGTTTGTATGAAAGATTGATGTCGGCCTAAGTACCTGCCAAGCTGCATCAGGCCAGGCACACACTGAGGGAGGGAGAGAGGGGGAGAGAAAGAAGGAGGGAGGGGAAGAGAGAGAAGGAGCAGATGCCACAGATAGAGATGCCTATCAATAATGCAACCTCCACTGAGCTATTGAGGGAGGGCACGATGGGAACGCATGAAACTGAGAGAGGACAGCAGAAGGAGAGGATCATTAGTAAAGAGTTTGATTATGAGACGTAGATATTGGGTTAAGGAGAGGAAGGAAGGAAGGAAGCAAGGACAGAGATACAGATCTGCAAGAAAAAGTTTTTCAAATGGGGTGGAGTTTTAGAGAAATAGAGAAAGAATGCTTTTTAAGAATGGAAAGAGAAAGAGAAAACATGCCGACAGTGTGCTTCAATTAGGTCAAACTTGTATCCAACACATGCAGAGCTGCCACGGTGAAAAAAAGACTTGTTCTGCAAATACTCCATTAAGGCACCGTGTTTCTGCCAAGAAATAGTCCGGCACATAACCACCTGTAAAGCCACAACATGACCTTTTCACATTTCTTAGATGCATTTGGTTATCGCTTGGTATGAGGACACATTTATTGTGAAAAGGGTTTGTTTCATCTGTTAACAAATGCTTTTATTTTTGTCATAATAGGCCTGTTTTTTTTTTTAACTGAAGACATTTGTCTTGTCACAAAGTTTACTGACACAATGTCAGTGATCAAGTGCTCGATTTACTCTCTCTGTGTGTAGTAAACACTTCCTCACTATCTGTTATCAGCAGATAACAATTTATTTCCTCCAGAGAGCTCCTGTTCTGTTAATGGGGGGAAGGGAACTCGATGTTCTGCATCATGCTTTAGTTTCAAGTGTGTGTGATGTATGTGTGTGTGTGTGTGTGTGTGTGTGTGTGTTTTGTTTTTCAACCGAAAAACACATGTGTTCACATGTGAATCAGTAATTATGTCAGTGTGTCTGCAGGACAGTGTTTAGTGGTGGGAGGACATTACCTCTGAGTGGTTTAAGTGGTGCTCCTGTGTGTGTGTGTGTGTGTGTGTGTGTGTGTGTGTGTGTGTGTGTGTGTGTGTGTGTGTGTGTGTGTGTGTGTGTGTGTGTGTGTGTGTGTGTGTGTGTGTGTGTGTGTGTGTGTGTGTGTGTGTGTGTGTGTGTGTCAGTTATGCTCAATAGATACGGTAGCTTAGCATGTCGCTGTCGCCATCAATAGCGGTTGTAGTAGCTTCCTGTCTTTTATTTTGAACTCACGCTGTAAATCGTAGCTCTGTGAGCTCTGATCTCCGTCTCTCATCACTTTTCTATCTTTCCCTGCTTACCTTTGATTCAAATTGGACGGAATGAACCCCAGCTAATCGTTGAGTCCACAGAGACTGTGCTCGAAGGCGTCATCACAACACATGCAACGATACGGGACAGCTGGTGATGGACAGGTTGCTAGATTAAGACCGTGATCCAGATTGGGGATGCCTGGCCCCCTCAGCGAACGTGTAGAAAATATGAACGTGTGCTTTTATGATGAGATTTATGATGCGCTCAGTCAAGACGTTCCTACTTTGAATACGGTCAAACAATAGGAATAAGGCCTTTTGTGAGGCATCAACAAGCTGACATGTACCCAGCAATATTATAAGCTTTAATTTGACAATTTAGCTTAGCGTGACTTGCAATGAGTATAATGGACGTAACAAATAACAACTACTACCTAAAATCATCACAGACGCCAAGTAGACAGGTGCTCATGTTCTTGCTTTTTTTTCAACCATTCTTTTACCGAGACAGGAGCTGCATCAGGTGCAGTTGAGCAGAGGTGAGAGCAGCTACAGACGCTACACTTCAGTGGATTACGCTGCTGATTCCCTGTCACCCCATGTTATAGCTCACATACAGCCCTCTCCGATCTGTCATCCCTCTACATCCTCCCTTGTAATCACCTCACTGCAACCCTTTCTCGACTTTACCTCCCTCCCATGTCTCCACATGTTTCTGTTTAGCCTCGCCCTTATTCGCGTCCCTCCTCTCCTCCCTCCTCTCCTCCTCTCCTCTCCTCTCCTCCTCTCCTGCTCCCCTTGTGTCTCTGTGCAGCATTTCAGCTGTTGCACCCGGAGTCATTGAAATCAAGCACAGCTGTAAAATAGGCTTAAACTGATAATCACCAACATTACACGCCGCCACTTAAAGAGGGAGCAATGGATGAGAGGACTGCTGTGAGACAGTACAAGTGGCATAAAGAGACAAAAAGGAAAGAAGAGCCACGTTCCTCCTTTTCTTCCATTCCCTTTTTCTCTCATCTATTTCTTTTACCGTCAGCTTTGTTCTTGTCTCTCTGTTTCTCTCTTCTTTCTCCCTTTCATGTGCTGACAACCATATGTGCGGGGTTTCTTTCTTAAAAAAAAAAAAAAAAAAAAAAGGTTCCACTTGGGCGGTAAATGTTTTCAAAGACTCAATATTCATATTCAGTATGGGGACTCTTGTGTTGTTTAAATGATGGACACTTCGCTTTCCTGTCACACTGACAGTTCTTCATATTTGTGCTGCCCATGCACCATTGTCCACACACACACACACACAGCACCGAATGTGGCTGTATTTGCATGTATACACCATGTTCGTTATCCAGCAACACACAAACAAAGTCGACTGCTCTCATTCCTCCCCTGCGTTGCTACGCTTCCACCCTCGATTCCCCAGTCTCCACGGCTCCTGAGGGACTCCCTCATGTTGTTGTCTCCTTCGGCTCCCCTCTCTGCCTTCATCCTCCATCCTAACTCTCTTTCTCCATCTGCTCTCTTTCCTCACACCTTGCCATATCTTTGTTTGCCGGAGCCATCGCTTTCCACAGCAATCTTTTCCTTTTTTCTCCACCTTCGTCTGTCTTGCACGTTTGCAGTCGTTGCCGACAGGCAAGTTTCTTTCAATAGAAATGTCTGTAGCCACATTATTTCCGTCTGCCTCTTTCACTCTTACTCTTTCTGGTCAGGGTTGCTTTTGAGAGAGCTGGGGAGAGCAGAGAACGGTTAACCAAAGAGCGGATAGTTAGGGATCATACAGCGATAGCACACCCATTATCACACTGAAACAGTCAGGGCAGCTCTTAACATTGTAAGAGCCTGTGAGTGTCCTCCTTTATGCAAACATGTGTATCTACATATTTTATTTTTGTGTCTGTATTTGAATTAATACGCTCCTTGATGTTTGTGTGTATCCCGTGCGGTTTCCCTCATTTCCCTTGCAAATACCAGCAACAGAAACCTGCAGTAACTGAGTGATAATGTAACTGCTGGGTCTTTCCTGCTCTGCTCACCCCGTGTGTTTCTCAGAGCGCAGCAGTAAACCCGTGTTGGACAGTAGCTGCCAGTCATTTTTATTAGGATATTATACACTAAGAGCAGTAAACAGTCAGGGCAGCGTCCTCATATTGAGTTGTTGAGTTGTTTGGTTTATTCTCAGTTGCTTAAAAATTCACCCGTAGTACATTTTCTCAGCCTCCACTGCTTTGATTTAAGGATTCATGTGGATCAATAAGGACTCGGGCATCTTCCCCCGAATTCACCTACTCCGCCATATTTCTCATACTTCAAATATTAAAATGATAAACAATTCAAACCCTTACATTGCTCTCCAAATAGTGTCGTTTTTATTCCTCGAAAAGAAGTGCCCACAGCTTCCTTACGGTCTTTATTAGAGTGCCGATTCTGAGTCACTTATCTCCGAGAGAAATCCTTAATTGGAATTCAAGCCTGCCACTGACTGACAGAACTGACCGTGGATCGGCCTAAAGGTCCCGAATAATGGTGGCTGTCAGCGTCTGTTTAATTGGATGGCAGACCTGAGATCAGTGCAGCAGCAGCAGCAGCACACTGCAGAGAGACTCAACGTGAAAAAACAGTGGTGCATAGAGCGGCCTAGCGGACAGACAGAGAGAGAGGGATGGGCAGTTCCAGCAGAACAATACAGCGTTTTAATCAAACGAGTGTAGAGACGGGAAATCTCATCAGGTGTGCGAGCACCACGGCTCATGTTGTAATGAACAGATTTGTAACTAACGTTGGCCCTGTTGCTGTTTGACACGGGAACACTTCTTCATGACCAATAATGACACGTTAACCTGTCTATATGACGCTCCTCCAGTCCTCCTTTCAACACGTCTGGACTAACAGTCCTGTAAATACACGGGAAGCACACCAAGACATGAAATAGACTCAGACAAATGAGGCCTCGTTGACATTGCTGTTCTAAACACAGAGTGGAGCTGAGAGCACGAAGTGAGGCCCGGAGCATTACTTATGCTTTTTGTTCATCAATGTTGTTGTCAGACAGTTACACATGTTCAGAGGGAGAAAGAACAAGGCATGGCAGATGGGAAAACTGTGCTCCTCGTTTAGTTCACCATGTTTACATTTCCCTGCCAGGGATTCAAACTGACAACCTCCTCTCTCTCTCTCTGTTGAGCAGATAGTTATACTAAAATCAATCCAATCCAGCCCAGAAAACAAGTGGGCGACGCGTAGTGTGTGGAGTGAACGGTATAGAGTGTAACACCCGGTCATGTTGGAGTGGTGACAGATGAATTAGCACCTGACACTGTGTCTCTTTCCTTCTCCTCTCTATCCTCATCTTCACACTTGTGTCCCCATTGTGTTTATTTCTGTTTCTCCCTCCCCCTGTCTGGGATAGAAGAGAACTACAATGACACACAATTAACCCTAATTTCCTCTCCTCCTACTTCATTCTTCTCTGTCCGCTCCTCTTACCTTTATGCTAACTCTCCTCCCTTACACTGTCCCCTTTCTCTCTTTCGCTCATTTTTCTGCCTTTTCTTTTATTTCACCTCCTCCTCCTCCTCCTCCTCCTCCTCCTCCTCCTCCTCCTTCTTCCATCCAGACTGATTTAGAGTCTCTGGACCCTCGTGGTCGGACTCCTCTCCACCTGGCTGTCACGCTGGGCCACCTGGACTGTGCCAGGGTGCTGCTGCAGCGCGGAGCTGATGTCAGCAAGGAGAACCGCAATGGATGGACCGGTGAGTGAGTGAGAGAGTGAGTGTGTGAGAGAGTGAGTGTGTGGAGAGGTATGGTTCTGTTAGCATGTGCAATGTGCAGCATACGTAATGCATTATTGGGTGGTGTGTTGGGGGTTATATATCATTGTCAAAGGCAGTATAATGATATGATCGTAGTGGAGACAATTGGTGGTTAAAACTTATGACCGCATTTCCCGTGAAAGGAATCAACTGAACCGAAAGGAATTGAAATCCACAACATATTTATCTTTTCGATTGCTTCCTTTAGAGGATAAGAATGTTATGGATTTTAACTCCTTTCAGTATCGGTCATTGCAAATAAAGCTAGCTGTGGTTGCACTAGTTAATAGGTCCCATCCTTCACACTGAAAGAGACACAATTTGGCCCAGAGTCATTTTAGGCATGTATTCATCTCTATTTAATTCATTAGTAACCAAGAAATAAATCAAAAACTAACCACTAATTAATATGGATATGACCTGTTTTATACTTTGATTAATGTATTATGTGCTTCATGAGTGAATAGATTGCTTTATTATTTGTGTCTCTGTCTTTGTTTAAGTGAGCATCGCTAAAGACGAATTCCAATCAATTTATTTAATTGTTTTAAAGAATACGTCCAAAGAAAAAAAGCGTAATCACAAATGGGTCTGCAAATGTTGTGGTTGTAGCCCCCTTGGTCACAATAAGAGGACTGCGATAATATATAATGTATCATTTATTACACACCAAATGGTACACAACGTTTCCCACTGGCTCTATTTTACATTGGCGCTAATGAGGTTTGCAGATCTTTGTCCTCTTGATTGTTTTAGAAAAGACAATCCACTCATGATGCTTTTCTTCGCCGCCTCTTTCGTAGAACAACGGTGGCTTCCGCCCAGACACACCTCTTATCTGCTGGCACTGTGCAAATGTAATGTGGAGGTCTGGCAGTTGGAGACTAATGAAGCATGAAATCAATTCATTTTTTAACCTTGAAATTCTATTGGCTGATTTACCACCCTTTAGTGTGAGTCCAATCTACCCACCCTCGTCCTCAGCTTTTTGTTTTTACTGTCATTCCCGTCTGTTACTGCATGTAACGTACGGCCTTTTCTTGTCTTGATGTTGATGAATTAATCGCTATAAAATCAGATCTTTGTTATTGTCTGTGGTGCATCATTAAGTCATCTTTTTCTTCCTCTTCTAATCTGATTACTGTGTCATGTGTCAGCAGGTGAAACAGCAGGTAGTAGATTGTTTCAGCTGTCTGTTTGAGCCTCTACTCACAGATTTGCTGTTAAGAGTGAGAGAAATCAAATTGTTACCTAATTGTTGAAGTGTAGAGCAGCGTGTGAGATTAACAGCAAAGTGGCGAGCTGCAGTAATTGGTCGTACTTTTTTTTTACTTTGGCCTACTTCAGTTTCGGCAATCCTTGCTGCCCCCCCCCCCCCCCTTAAATTGCTCATGTACATTCATTTTAGATGAGGTCTGAGTGTGATTGGCTCTGTTTTACTCTCTGCCTCTCTCTCTCTCTCTCTTTCAGTTCTTCAGGAGGCAGTGAGTACAAGAGATCCGGAGTTGGTGCGTCTCGTGCTTCGCTACCGTGATTACCAGAGGACTGCCAAGAGACTGGCGGGCATCCCCGTCCTCCTGGAGCGACTGCGCCAAGTGGGATTTCACACACACACACACACACACACACACACACACACACACACACACACACACACACACACACACACACACACACACACATACATTGATGCACACATGGGAAAAAAAACTCCTATCCATGACCACAAAGACACAAACAAGACTGGAAGCACAAACACACTAAAATGACATACATAAAACAAAACATACAACTACAAAGGCACATCAAGGGAGTTTCTGAGCAGAGATGCAGTCTTTTGAAATAATTGTAATATTAACGTCTTAATCTTCGTTTTAGGATAAAATATTCTAGGTTTTGTTTGAAGGTTGTTGTTTGTGTACTACCCAACGAGGGAAATACTCTCAAATGACATGTCTCAATGCTGCAAAACACGCTGTCTCTGGGTAATTTGAGTCACCGCTTTCCCCTAAAGGGGTATGGAGTGCAACACTTAAAGGCACAATAGCAGCGACGGGCGAGCGGAGAGCGGAGAGCCCGAAGGTTGGCGGTTATGAGAGCATTGAGGTGCAGCTGATCTTGTTGAAGCCGCTGCAGAGAACAGATGCAGGGAACTGCCTTCACACAGTCTGTCTCCCTGTGTATCTGCTCCAGCTGGCTCCCCGATATACACACACACACACACACACACACACTCCAGCATACTCACATTGTTGACACAACCCCCTCACACTTTGACAATGAGTACTCGCACTCAAGCACACATGCAAACATCGCACACTGTTCTTCTTCTGCTGCTGCCCCCATCCACATCATTCTCGTCCACCCCTCCATCCATCACTTCTATTATTAACCCACACACACTCACAGCCACTTCTCTGTGCCAGTAACCCCCCCCCCGTCTTTGGAACAGACAATAAAGCAGCTTCACTGCAATTCTTTTCCTCTACTTTACTATTGCCCACTCTCTCTGTCTATCCATCTCTAACTTCATCACTCTCTATCTCCCCAAGTCTCTCACTATATTTTCCTCTCTATCAATGCCCGTTGCTATCTTAATTGTCTCCCCCCCCCTCCCCCCCGTTTCTTCCTCCTCTCCCTCCATCTTTCTGTCCAGGCCCAGGACTTCTACGTGGAGATGAAATGGGAGTTTACCAGCTGGGGTGAGTGCAGTCTGTCATTCCAGCCAGTAAAGCAGTCCAGTACCAACCAGTCAGAAATAATCACGTTATCATCTCCCTCTTGGGCTGAAGAGGCCTGCCTCTTCCTGTTGTACTGCACACTGATGCTCACACACTTAATGCACAGCAGAATGCATGTGACTTTGGTATTAGAGTGAAACAGCTTTTTATCTTGAGTGCTTTACAAAACCACAAGTGGATGTAATTTCAGTATTAGTCTCTACAGCGGACTTTGACTAATTGTATGTTTTTGCGCGTGAATTGTTGTTACAAGATACAACTACTGAAATGTCTCTGTTAACGTGGATTCATCAGAGCTCAAGAACTGTCAGCGTGAATCAAATGACAGCGATAGAACGATCACAGTTTCATTTAAAGCCCGTCCTCGTGTTGTCCTCAGTGCCCCTGGTGTCTCGTATCTGCCCCAGCGACACCTACAGGGTGTGGAAGAGCGGTCAGTGTCTTCGCGTCGACACCACCCTGATGGGCTTTGAGCAGATGACCTGGCAGAGAGGAAACCGGAGCTTCATTTTCAGGGGACAAGGTCAGAGGTCAAACCCTTGACTTAACTGTGTGTGAATGTGTGCGGAGTCCAGTCTTTGTGCTGCGCTAAAGCTGGCAGCAGCTCACAGAAGTACAGACATTAGAAGGTATTCATCTTCTCCTACAACTCTTGGCAAGAAAGTGGCATAGTTCCAAAAAAAAATAAAAGAAATGTTAAGATATGATGCCAAGCATTGGCTTGTACATAAAAAGTAAGCATGTGTTTGTCATTCTGTCTTTCGCTGGCTCTCTTGATTTCCTTTCCTACTCCCTATCCTCCTTCCTCCTCCCCTGTGTCCTCTGGTTTTTCGTTCACATCTGCGTTCAGTCCGATGAAATAACCCCGCTGTCGGCACTGAAAATGGACGTATGTGATATCATTGGTCTGATGAAGGTATTGAAGAAGAATTGAGCAGAAAGATTATGATCCCAGTTGTTTATTAAAGTAGTGTAACATTGTATCAAACAAGCTTGTGGGACAGCAAGACAACACTGTTCACTGGTCCAAGTTGAACAAAGCTTCATTTTTAAGAAACACATTCCAGTATTTATCAGTCACGCAGGCTTTATTTGAAGTTAATGTGAGATGGAGCAGATATTCACAGAGACTGGTGCCTTTCCAGCTTTCTCTCCCCCTCCTTCTTTGTAGCCTCATTCAACTCTGTACCGGCTCCTCTCTGCATCATTTCACCTCGTTCTTCTTTTATTTCTGTCTTTCTTCCTCTCACCACTTTGAAATATTCCTCTTCTTCTAAACCTTTTCCCTGGACCTGCCTGCCTGGATATTCTTGTTTCTGTGCAGCCTCTTGACATCAGTCATCATCTCCCTTTGACTTTTCCTTACATGTACATGTGTGTGTGCGTTTGTGTTCCTGCAGCCTCATTTGGCATGCTCGTGTTGTAGTCCTTTCCCACTGTCAAACGTCTGCCTTCTCTCGTGCTCACTAACATGGCTCTTTCCCGTCCGTCGCCCTCTCAGAGTCCAGCGCAGAGGTGATGGAGGTCGACCATGACAGGCAGCTGGTGTTCTGCGAGACCTTGTGTGTCTCGTCTCTCGCCGCGCTCTCACCTGGCGGGGGGAAGGGCGGCGCCTGCAGCAACGACCCCGCCGGTTTGGACCGTCTGGGGGCGACGCAGCCCACCGATGAGCAGGTAGCAGCCAGGCTGTCTGCCGCCGTGGTGACTACTCAGCTGGACACCCGCAACATCGCCTTCGAGAGGTCAGCAACACTGATACGCACAGAATACGAGTATAAGAAAGTATCAAGAGAGCTAAGCTGCTGTCTGCTGCCAAATGAGACATTCCAGCTTTAACAACCAATACTTAGCTATTCTTAATGTACTCTGCATCGCATTTTTGTAATTTTGTGGTGCAGCTGTAACAGAAAATCCAGCAGGAAATCAGGATTTCATATAACTCCTCTCAGAATCCAAGAGCAAGGGCATCAGCCTCGCCATTTTGCAACCATGTAACCACAATCATACTGGAAGAAACCTTCCATTGAACAGGCACAATAGACATTTTCTCCACCAACGACAGCCTCAGTACAAGACATTGTAATTCAGCATCAGACATTTTCTGCTCTGAGCGCTGGCTTTCCTTTTTTTTTTTTTCCCGAGTGGAGAAAATCTCTCTTTTGTTGTTGAATTTCTGACACTCTTCTACGTTTGCTGTCTCCTACGCTACAACCCACAGCCGAGTGCAACAAGTTCAGGCACATTCTCTGGTGGCTGTCAAAGTGCATTTCAAAAAATATAGCAAAACACTAAAAGAAATGCAGCAGTAAAGGGGGAAGTGGAGACATGAAAAGACATAAAAAAATGTCTAAAATGTCATGTATAAATGTGTCCAGAGTAAGTGCGATGTGGAGGCAGCGAGGCACAAATTAGCTTCTGGCTGTGTGAACGAGCCTCAGGTCACTTCAAAGAAGCTCAACACTGTATTGCACCTAAGTTGCACCAGTGAACACAAAGATGGAGAGGCAGATAGCAGAACAGAAAGCCATGGAAGAGGCAAGCAAGACATCAGTAGAGTAGAAAAGAAAATTGGATGAGCAGGAAGCTTGTGTGCAGTCGATTTAGGAGCTTTTTATTATGCTAACGGTACAGTTTAATGGCTCAGTTTCACATAAAGTACATCACCGCAAATATTGAAAGCAGTGGAAGGAGAAGAAAGGAGGAGGACATAGAGGAGAGATTGACTGATGTGACAGAGAGAAAGAGAGGGGGATGACAGAACAAGGACAGTTTTGGACATTGAGGGATAGAGGGGAGATAATAGTAAAGAGAAGGATGAAAAGAGGGATAAAAGAAAGAGATTGGAGGAGGAGAGGACAAGGGATGAGGGAGAGAATAAGGGATGGGACAGAGAGAGATGAGAGAAGACATGCAGAGAGAAACGGGGAGAGAAAGATGAATGGGACACAAAACTATGGGGGACAAAAGTACAATATGGAGGCCAAAACAGGGAGTCGATGGTTTTTGGAGGCAGGCGGAGAGAAAGAATAGAAATGGACTGTGGGGAGACACAGTGATAGATAGGAGAATCATGGAAAGAGACGCAGAGTGAATGTTAACAGATAAAAAGCAAGAAGATGGAGAGGGGAGCGACGGAGAGAAGTGAGCAGGAGGAGGTGGTGTTTGGGGGAGGCGGGCGGGGGGGGGGGGGGGGGGTGTTGTGGTAATCATCTCCCTGTCAGACTTGTAACTCAGTGTCACCTCTGTGCATTGTCCCTAGTCAGCACTCCTGTCTACATGCCAATAATCCATTTATGATGCTTTAGTGCAAATAACTTTGTCAAGCACCACAGACAGGACGTCCACCTCTGGAGTTAATACGTCTTCACGCAGCCTTGCACAGAATCTACAGCACTGCAGTTTTGCTGTTTTAGGGGCGGGACTAAGCAGTACAAAGTTTACTGCACATCCAGTAATTGAGCTATGATGTTTTAGCAAGTCAGTTTTTACCATGATTACCATCTTTAGTTCAGCGTGTTAGCATGCTACCATTTGCTTATTAGCAAATTAAAGCACAATTACAGCTACGATTGATATAGGAATGCAATTAGTTTGGCAAGTATTTGGTCGTTCCATTGCATTGAGGTGCAAAGCTGACACCACATCGCATGGTGCTGTCAAAGTGTGATGCACAGTGTTGCAAGGGCATCATGAAAGTATTGTTGCATTGCCAGGGAGACCAGATGGTCGTCACATAATTTAAGATATGTTGTAATATACCTGATATCATTTCACAGACACTATGACCTTTCAGATATAAGAGCTAATATGGGAAAATGGTCCCTGAGAACTCAGTGTCTGTGGTGGGGCCCTTGAAGGAATTCAGTGATGTGAATGGAACATGAGGATGGGATATGCCTCACTGACTTCTGGGCAGACTACCTAATTGCACACTGAACTGTTGAAGCACAGACGACAAACAGGGACAATGGCTGAAATGTGTTCTGGCTGCATATTATCTGTGACTTGCAAATGTATCCATGTGTTCATGATTTTGTCTCCGGTACATATCTGCAGGTTGCTTGGGACAGGAGAATAATCCAACAACAACTGTGTTGTTGACTTCGAGTCCACAGGGAACTGATGTGGCATGTGTTGAATCTTTTGTTTGCAGGAACAAGACGGGTATACTGGGCTGGAGGAGCGAGAAGACTGAGACAGTGAATGGATACGAAGCCAAGGTAAGGACACAGGCTGCTCGGACAGCTCGCGGACCTCTCGCTCTGTCCAGAGAAACCAACTGCTGCCAGAGCTCAATTTTATATTTCCCCCAAAGTCCACTTCACTTGAAGAGTGTCATTTGAAGAAGGAATCACTCCCAAAGCTATTTTAAAACCTTTGGAGGACGTAACCTTCTACGGTTTCAAATAATGACGGATGAATTTCTGAAACCGGGATTCTTTACCTTAAAGTGAGGAGAATGCATCAGCCCCTTTAAAAGACCAGCGGGCCGATCAAATTTAGTCTATCCATCCCGCAGACACATGCATTACCTTGACCCTGTTTGTTTTCTTGAACCCCTGGAGGGATAGATGGGAGACAGACACCCAGGACCATCTGTCTCTAGTGGTTTAAAAGCACTTCAGACAGGCTCTGCAGTAAAACACTGCTGCTTGAAAAGCTTCTATTTTCTGCATCATTGATTTAGAGTCACAAACGTCAACAGACAACTCCTGTTGAGCTGCTCTCCTACTGGACGTTCTTTTTAGCTCTCGCCTCCACTTGTCCGTCGTCCGGTGTAAACTCAGAATCAGCAGCCTGCTCAATTTTTAATCAGTATTTCCTTTTTGTGGTCACTGGTGAAGAATCCCAGTATTCTGCTTTGAAGTGTAGCTCGGAGAAGCCGGCCTGTGTGATGAAGCAGAGCTGGGAATACAAGTGGATTGATTAGATAGAGTGAAAACAACAAAAGATTCAAATAGTTTTCTCTTATTCTAACAAAAGTAAACAGTGGCTCACTGTCCATTCATGCTGTAAAAACCAGGGCACTCTAACATTTACATGAATGAATAATGAAGAAAACAAAGGCTGAGTCAGCATTGCTCCAATTTATGAATATTTTTTCTTTTACGTTTTCACTTCAGAATCAGCGTTGCCTCTCATTTGCTACCGTCGATCTTTATCTCTAATGGTGATCAGAGGTTAAACAGTGAATCAAGACTTCTCTGGGGTCACTATGTAGAATAACATACATACATCTGGGTACCACTTCAATACTTTTATACATATTGGGTCATATTAGGAATAAATTGGTTGATTTTGCAATGATCATTATCATAATAATGAATCATATTATTGTTATTAAACAATGCCGGTGTCAGCAGAACACAAAAGTTGTCTTCCTCCTCTTTCAGGTGTACGCAGCCTCCAATGTGGAGCTGATCACCAGGACCAGAACTGACCATCTGTCAGATCAGAACAAGAACAAGACAAAAGGTATGTCACTTTATTTCAGTGCCTTAGACATCGTCCCCTCTTGTGAAGCCGTGAAGGTGTTCCTTTTGCGTGCGGGTGCATCACACCAGCTGCAGCAGCTGAATTTCTCCATTATCCCCCTCCGTGCCGTTGTAACCCCCGGAAACCAAGTGTGACATCCGATAAAAGAGTCACCGATGAGTAATCGCTCTCTCACCTGAGCTCGATGAGATCACCCCGAGGCTCCGGCTAGCAGCCCGCGACGTTAGATCGGTGTCTCCGTCTGGTTTTCTGGTTCAGATCATAAATCAAACAGGATTAGCATGGCTTCTCTCCCCAGACTGTCGCTGTCAGCGAAGGATCAACCGTCACATGCCCCTCGGAGGGCTCCGCTCTCCCAGGTCACAATCCCCATCTGCACTCTGCTAATATACAGCAGGGGAGTGTTCTTGGAAGCGCTACACTGACTCCTGAATGGGTGACTCACTGCATTTGCCCTTCTTCCCTTGTGCTACTTATCATCATTTTGTCAACACGGTAGAAATAACGTACGAGTGTTATATATATATATATCCTAAGTGAGACACACATACTGTATCTTGAGTCAAGCGGCAGCTGTACACTGATCAGCGGTCGGAAGGTCAAAATGTGGACTTTTTCTTATAACACACACCGTGACACCGCCTGTCATTAACACTAATTGATGGACCTTTGCATTGCTTTTAGCTCTCATTCAGTTTCTGGTTCGTGAGGACAACCACAGCACCGCTTCCATCTTGAAAGTACAAGCCCACACACCAACATGCTGCTCATATTTCTCTCATGTCTTAATGAGCTGCTGGTATTCCTACGGCACTCTAATCCTACGTGAGCACATTATTTTTCTGCTGGAGTCACAGTTATGGCTGTTTCCCACAAGAGATTTCTGAGTTTCTCTGTGCTTTTCTCACTGGTTTTGAAGTGTGCAGGGGCTCAGTTAGAAAAAGGTGACGTCATGTACAAATCAGGACTTATAGCGACGTAGGAATCAAAATCTGAGCAATTAAAATCTGCTCAAGCAACACCCACACAGTCCCAATGAAGCAGACTAGCTGAGCTTTTGAGAGTTAGATGCTTTATTAAATATTTAAATGTTGTAGATAAATACTTCAGATTTGTGAGCCCATTCTTCATCATCTCCTGATAAACGAGCACCGGCTGGAGCCAGCTTTGGGTGCTCTGTAGCGTAGTGTAGTGTTCATAAAACTCAGACTAACAGGACAGTTTGAGTTCAGTCTAACTCATCACTGCTGTTTGTCTGTGAGCAGGTGGGAAGACTCCACTGCAGAACTTCCTTGGGATTGCTGAGCAACACATGGGACCGAACAATGTCGTAAGTGGACAGTTTATTTAGATTTTCCTTTGTTATGTTTCAGTGAAGGATTGCATTGTTTTGTTCTGTGAGTTGAGGAAATGTCGGCAAATCAATTCAAATCCAATCTAATAAATAAAAAAACGCACAGTGGTTGAGTAGGGAACAAGGAAAGTGATTAATGTGATGAATGTGATTAATGGGTTCTGGTGCTGCTGGTCAAGAATGAATCAGGGTTTTTAATAGTGGCATCATCACCACTGAACTCCGTCATTGGATGTGGATAATGTATGAATCCTGGTCCTCTGTGTCAACAGGAGAGCATGCCTGCAGAGTGAAACAATGAGTCAGGGGCTCCAACCTGCTCCCAAATATTGATTATGTTTTTTTTAATTTGTTTCTGCTGGAGAGCTTCTATGACTCATACGTCCCTCCCTCCTTCTTTTTTTGTGTTGTTGTCCCCCCTCACTGTCACCTCTGCTCAGCGTTATGCCTCTCTGTCCTCCCTATAAACAAAGACAACACAACTCTGTGCCACTGTAAAGCTGTAATGTTTCAATTTGACTCGACACTAAGTAGATTGTGGAGAATTGACTGCAGCGGAAAGGAAAATGCAACAACATGGAAAGAATTTAGTTCTTCTCTTTCTCAAGTCTTTAGCCGGCTCTACCTCCTCCAGAACTGGTGCCCTGCCTTTGACAGGTTCACTGAGGTCTTTACTTAAGAGTAAACAGTGAGCAACTAATTAGAGCAGTGAAGTAACAGACGCCTCATTTACTGGAGCAATGTGAAATACTGGAATAAGAAAACTGCTTTGTCATTTGTTCTCAAGTTTTGACTCCTGAGCCGATGTTTTTTCTTTTTCTCACTGAGCTGTTGAAAACGCCAGCAGTAAAGAGGATAGCCTTGACATCCCAGTGGGTGTTTTCTCCATGACAGAGAATAGCAAATAAAGTTACTTTGAATTGCCAGACGTATTCGCAGCATGGATCAGTGAAAACTTTTGCTTCAAAAAGGCAAAATGTGGCTACATCAGAGTTTTATTTTTTGAATTCCTAATTTGCTTCCCGCAGGCCCTGGTGACCCAGATGACGTGTCCTGTGATGACCAACCCCGCAGCGCTGACAGCTGAGGAATACTTCAACCCCAGTTTGTCACCGACTCAGAGGGACATCGGCCACCAGTGCCAGCTCACCACCAAGACCCAGAGGTGACCCAGACAGACGGGGGGAACAGACAGGCAGCCATGCTTACAGTGAAGTCCCCCCCCCCCCACACCCCCCAAACTCACCGCCAAGTGCCAGAGCTGACAAGCTGATGGACAGAGATCAGACAGGCTCACACAGACGTGCAGGCAGAGTAAAATCAGCCGTTCATGGTAGCTGCCCACCGGGATCCTGAGGGGAAAATAACAGTCAGAAACATATTGAATCAGCTCATGACATCAAGTCATCTGTTCTTGAGGAAACAACACAAAAACATATTTCAAAGAACCCTGCAGCTTCTCTCAGTATGAATTGATTGTTATTTATTTGTAATGTAGCTAATGATACTGGTTTTCAGTATCCTGCTTCTCTAATCCACCTGCCAACCTGCTGTACGATCGTCTGCCCCGCGTTCCTCCGACTGACTATCGGCCGGTCTGTCTTTTTCATTTGAAAGTTTCGTTTGTTCTCTGGCACTAAATGAAAAGTGACGGGACATAATGAGAATGAAGTGTTAGAGGTTTCAGAGCTGCCTCTCAATGCCGTGTTGATTATCGGACAAGTTCAAATATAAGCATCGATTGGCCTCGATTTCAATACTCAGCAAGCAGCTTGTGGACAGTCCGCTGATGTAATCGATGTCTTTGTGTAGGTCTGCTCAAAGAGCTCATCACTTGAATGAAGATTGCATTTGGTCATTTACGTCAACAAACTCTGTTACTGGTCACGTCATCATCGTCATCCTCAGATTGTGCTTGTGTTCTTGTTTCCAGGTTTAAAGCCAAGTTGTGGTTGTGCGAGTCCCATCCTCTGTCCCTGGCAGAGCAAGTGGTGCCGATCATCGATCTCATGGCAATCTCCAACGCCCTGTTCGCAAAGCTGCGAGACTTCATCACTCTGCGTTTGCCGCCTGGCTTCCCTGTCAAGATCGGTGAGTGCTGGGAGAGTGAGACGGATGGAAGGGTTGGGGGGGGGGGGGGGTTGAAATGATGGCTGGTTAAATAAAGGGGGACGATGGGACGTTAAAATAGATACAAAGATGGATGGAAAGAAATGAAGACAGAAAGATAAAGTGAGTAAAAAGGACAGAAGAAATTGCAAGTACTCACATAAAATAAAAGAATTGATATGCATGATTAACTGAGACTGATGCAAAGACGCAGAACAGATAACTTAATAATAACAATAAAAATGCCACCTTCTGCTCATGTTCTCTCCTCTCCCCCTGCAGAGATCCCTCTCTACCACATCCTCAATGCCAGGATCACCTTCAGCAACCTGAACGGCTGCGAGGAAGGGACCGGCGTCCGGGCTGACAACGACGTGGGGGTGGAGGGGGACGGACAGAGGGACACCCCGAGGACAGACAACCCATCTCCAGGCAGCGACTCCTCCAGCGTCTCCAGCTCCAGCTCCACCAGTAGGAACTCGCTCCCATACACTCGTACCTGTTGTATCATAGTGCCGTCTTTTTGGAAATCTTTCTTCTTCAGCTGAATATTGAAGTTATGGGAAGTGCACAACAAAGTCAAACGTGTGAACTGAAGCTGCGGTCTGCAAGTTATTGACATAACGTTGCCCTTTGCCGTCCCCCTGCGTGTTGCAGTGTCATGTCGAGCCGGAGAGATTCCCCCATGTGTGTTTGAGCCCCCGCCTGGATACTCCATGCTAGGGGGCAAACAGAGAGACAGCACGAGGGATGAGGAGGAGGACCTGCTGCAGTTTGCCATACAGCAGAGTCTGCTGGAGGCCGGCTCCGAATATGATCAGGTGAGCTGATTACAGTCAATTATCTCCCATTTAGTGTGTCGGAAATGTTTGGCTTTTGCACTTTTTGTGAGTATATTCCTCTTCTGTCTCCTTGTGAAGTACTAAATTAGCACAGATTGCAAATGTTTTACGCAACGCTTTCAAGGTTCACAAAGCCATGTTGCCATATCAACAGAGGTGCCCAATATCCAGTACAAATCACAGCAGTAAATTCACCGATAACTCCAGCAATACCAGACAAATAGACACAGTGCAGCAGGGGAAAAGAGCGACCACTTTCAAAATATAAACAATCGATAAGCAGAATAAATTGCCCGTGATGAGCCCAGACCCATTATACTCTCAGCACTGCCCCGGGATAGGTGCTGGCTGCTTTGAAATCCCAGACATCCTGGTCCTGATAGGACTTGGCCTTCTTCCAGCGGTACAGAGAGAGAAGTATAAATCGGCTCTGTGAGACAGCTCAGAGGACATCCTCAGTGCTTTCTTAGCTTGGATACAGGAGGGGAGGCAGAAGCAAGGTTGCTGCTGAGGATTTGTGCGTAGTTTGTACTGCTGATGGAAAATGTGCCGGTTTTTCATTCCAACTCTAATTTGGAGGCAGGACGAGTTTTAAAGGAGCATACTGCTGACATTTCATGTAAAACATACAAAGCATTACCTATGGTGCAAATTGCCTATCATCTTCTAAAACACCATTAGGTTGTAACTTCCCATCTTTCATTTACATTTTCCTTTTAATTTACTACAGTATGAATCTTAACTTGCAGTGTCACGGATGTTTATTCAAAGTTGCAGCCAGAGGTGTGTAGTGGAAGAATGTTGATAGTTTGCATGTGCAACCCTAGTTTGGTGCAGCACACAAAGAATCGGAGAGGTAGTCTGCACACACGGATGTTTGCCTGATCATTCAACTGTGAAGAGCTTGCGCCGCACAAGCACACGACTTTGTCAAAGAAACCAAAGATTCATATAAATTCATGTGAGTTTCTCAAATTAGATTCTCACAGTGTGCTGAACTTTAAATTTGGGACCCGATAGAAGGGTAGGAACAGGGAGGGAATTACCAGCGAGGGGGAACCGAGGCTGATATAAGGCGCCTCAACTGAGCGCCCCGGATACATGTTACATAATAAAAGTAAATATTGAAGGTATTTTAACGAGGTTATAAGACAGGGCCTCATGGCTGAGTAAAAACACAGGAGCCGTGCTGTTGAAATTGATCACATGCACACTTTGTTGTGAACATCCAACCCTCAAAGTCATTGTCTAGAACAAATGGTACAAGGTGCATTAATTGTGCAGTGTTTTTAACAGGTGCTTATCAATATTAATATAGGGCGAGTGTACAAAAGAACCAAGGCCGGGATTGATCTAGTTCACATTCATAGTAAAGCCAGCATGCTGTTGCTGTGTGTGAGAGGTACTTCATTAACTCAAATACATTAACAGGAAAAGGATGCTGTTGTTTTACATGCACCACCATCTCTTTATTTGTCCACTACCCACTTCCTGTGTTTGCTCTCTGACTTCCTGTACCTCCTCTTTGTGTCTAGGTGACCATCTGGGAGGCGCTGACCAACAGCAAGCCAGGAACACACACTCCGCCCGCTGACCCAAGTCGTCTGGAGAGGTCAGACGTCTGTTTTTTCTTTAATCCCCTGCATCCGCCTTTTTTTCTGTCGTTTTCCATCCTTTTCTCTTATCCTCAGTCTTGCTCTCTGTCCTTTACATCACCGTATATAGTCCAACCCCCTCTATTATCAGGAAACAACCAGGAGCTGCAGATAAAGTTGGAAAAAAAACGCATCGGTATCTTCAAAAGAGCTGGAATCCTAAAAGAAAAACATAAATTTCCATGACTGTCAGGACAAAAGCGATACTTCCTGCTGTTCCTTCACCTATATTGTCTCTGACTTCCTCTCACTTCTGTTACATATTGTCATTCTTCATTGTCTCACAGTCTTCCATTGTATTTCTTTCCATCCTGCAGATCTCTCCCGCCATCCCTGACTCACATCCTGTATTCCTGTCCTGTCCTCCCCCAACTCTATTCTCTTATCCATCCTGCTATTCTCCACTCATCTCCTATTTGCTGTGCGTGTGTGTGTGTGTGTGTGTGTGTGTGTGTGTGTGTGTGTGTGTGTCTGTGTGTGTGTGTGTGTGAAAAGGGGGAGACTGGAGGACGGGAGAGTTTCCTGCTTTCACAGTCGGCAGTACTGCTGTTGACTTACGCGTGTTATCTTTAGATGGTGTGTCGTCCCCCCCCCCCCCCCCCCCTGTTTGTAGAGGAGTGGATAGAAACACAGTCTTTCTCTTATTTGACACAATCTTTCTATTGCAGTGTTTACTTACATCAGTGTTATAATGTTAGAGGAAACTGGGGTTTCATTTCACTTCATGCGTTATAGAGACTTCTAAGAGTGATTTCAACATGTCCTCTTCATGACAAGAATGAAATGATCCCAGAGAGTCTAAAATACACTTGAGATGAAGAGAAGAATGGAGAACATGGTACCACTTATGGGTTATTACCGGTTTTATAAGATAACTTTTGTCTCGCCAGCTTGTCCGGCCATTTTGTCTTTTTCTTATACGGTGTCCTTGGTGTTACCATAATGTCTTGTATGGTTGCATTTGGGTCTAACTTTCTAATAAGCCATCAATTCTAAAGCTGAGCATGTCAATGATTGTCATTACTAAAGGTCAAAAGGCCCGATAAGCCGACAGCAAACGTTTTTAAATTCATCCATATTTAACATTGATAAATCAACAATCCAGTCTGCAGTTGTAAAAGGAGCTAAAGGAGCTAAAGGAGCTACATGCAAAGTTCCTGATAGTCCTTGGCCTTCTTCCAGAGGGACAGTGGGAGAAGTATAAATAGGCGCGGTGAAACAGGTCAGAGAACATCCTCAGTGTTTTCTAGGAAGGGAAGGCAGAAGCAAGGTTGCCTCTCATCCTCAGCAGCCTGCGGTCCTGAGCTGTTGTGTTGCTGCTTCAAACGGTGATAAATTACAGCAGGACAGGTGTTAAAGGACCATAATGCTGACATTGCATGTAAAACATACCGCACAAAGCTCTTATCATCTTCTAAAACACACCATAAGGTTGTAATTTCATTCACAGTTTCCTTTCATTTTACGACAACATAAATCCGAACCTGCAGTGACATGAACGTTTATTCAAAGTTGAAGTCTGGGAGATTTATTTTTTGTCATAGTTAGGTTGTGGAAGAATGAGGATAGTGTACATATCCAACCCCAGTTCAGTGCATGTGCAGGACAAAAGCAGCATACAATAGGAAACTAAGAGGTAGTCTGCATTCAACATGGAGCTTGCAATATTCAATGTGCAGAACAATAAGGAAATGTGTCTTTTATAAGAGGGATTTTGTGAATAGTCATATATTTCATTAGCGTGGTTGCCGAGCAGAAGTTTGATTCTCATGTCTTGGGTGTCAGAGTTCCCACCATCACGTAAATGCACCAAAATGTGTGTTTTCATAATGGTCAAAGCTTGCACAGCTTTATCATGAGACCAAAACTAGATTCATAGATGTTCACATATTCAGTCATGTGACCTACCTCAACTAAACTTCTAGTTTCTGTAATTTGACCTGATAGAAAGTAGGAACTAATAAACCTGTTAAGTGGCCCACGACCTGCAGGTTCAAGTAGGATGTGACGTACTTTTTAGTCCTAGAGCGGGTCCTTCAACCTGTGTTCTTCCATCCTCTACCCCCCTTCACTGTTCCTCACCCCAGGACCCCCCAGCACAAGCCCCGAGCCCCCTCCAGCCTCTGCTCCACCCCCTCCAAGAAGCAGCCGACCACCTGCAGCTACGACCAGCAGCTGCGCATTGCCATGGAGATCTCGGCTCGAGAGCAGGAAGAGGCGGAGCTTCGGCGGCGGCGGGAAGAGGCAGAGCTGCAGCGCATCATCCGGCTGTCACTCATGGAGAAATGAGAGCCCAGTGGCCCAGCAGGGGGGGGGGGGGGGGGGGTCTGAGGGGAGGGGTCTGGACCAAGGACACATGGGAGAAAAGGGCAGTCTAGGCTACTTATAAAGCACACTCTGTAAGTGGCCGGGAACAAACGAGAAAAGCATCTTGTTGGTTCCAATGCGGTCAATTGGCCTCCTCCTTTCTCTCCCATCTCCCTCGACCAGACCTTTCCCATGAAGCCATACAGTGATCTGGTTCTCGAGCCTCAGACCAGTGCCAGTTTACAACCAACAATACATCCAACACAGCAAGTTTAGTGGAATGCCTCTTTGGATGAGTGACTTCTTGTCCGTTTGCAAGTATGTGTGTGTGTGTATCTGTGTGTGTGTGTGTGTGTGTGTCTTTCAAAACCAGCTCTCAGCACAGTTGTCAACAGGTCGCCTTCTGTCCTGTAAACATACTGCGTTAGGCCCGACTCTCTGCTCGAGCACTAGCACACACACACACGAGCTAGTTGTGTGGTTTTCAGTCTTAACTGATATTTAAAAAACGGTTGTGTTTGCAGAGCAGGACCAGTGGTGTTGGAGAATACTGTAACCGAGTTGAATGTTGATAAACCTGACATTTAATGATATTGATTTTTTTTTTTGCACAAAATCCAGATGTACTGTATTTAGCTTGTGGGCAGATCACGTACAGTATATGACTGTTACTGGATGTAGACGAGGAGTATGAGCACAAGCTAAACCCGCTCTAGGTTTAGCCTGACATTAGACTGCAGGAGCACAGATTTGATGAGGCTACCCGATGAACCCTTGGTGTACTAATAACTATATTGTATGTGACTGAATGAGTTTGTGGCTGGCCTGTGTGTAATTCAAACAACAAAAGGGGGACTTGATAGTGGTTTATAAGTGGACTGTGGAGTAGAAATGTTACAGAAAATGTGTTTGTGTACATTTGCATCCTCTCGCCTCACGCGAGCGGAGGATTTCTTCAAAGTCACGGTACAATGTGTGCAATATTTCAGCATGGTCCGCACACGTGTGAGGTTCATTTTGTCCGACGTGAGTCTAGCCTGGAGTCCTACAATATCAGAGCACGCTCTCTGAGTGAAAGCATCGCTGTAGAGGCGATTGACTGCAATTTTAGATTTTACTCCACAAGCAAGCTGGTTCCACAACACCACAGCAAATCTAAAATCGCCCCCAAAAACAACAGCTGTGGAGCATTTTGTTCTTGGATTGGAGATATTGTTCAGTCTTGCTCTCATTATGGTAAGTAACATCATGTTGCAGGGCTCTAGGCTAGCCAAGCACTGACGAACATTTTGCAGTTTTGTTGCAAGGGACGAGGGCGGACAGGCACAGCTTGTTTCTTTTTTTTCCTTCTTTATTTTAATATTATTTCTTCAAAAGAAATGTACAACTGTCACACTCCTGTATCAGCACAAACTGAGGAGAACCACCTCTTACTCCTCTCCAATTCACATGTAAGCTTGCCTAATTGATAAGAACATGATATTCATTTTTTTTACTTTTTAAAAGATATCGCAGAAAAAGAAGTGCAGCGAGATGTTTTCATGGTGAATGCTGGGATTTGAGTTGAGATAATGATTCAAATAAAGAAACATCTTTTGGAACAGCTTTGCATGAGTGGGTTATTTTTTTTTTTTAATCTATTTTTAAATTACAGTTTACACATGCTTCAAATCCCTTGACCCCCCCCCCCTCCCCCTACACCACGTTCCAGCTGCAGCTCTCCTCTGTAAGTTAGTTTTCCGGTCCTCTCGAGTGAAGGACGGTGACAAAGGCAATTAATTTCTCACGAGATAGGGGCGGCTGCAGCGTCACTCCGCACCAGAGAGTTCATCTGGTTTTTTTAGCAGCTAGAACCTCTTAAGAAGCCCCACTCGGAGCACCAAGGCGGCTTCCTGTGACTTGGTGGTGGGCTGGAGAGAATGAAGCAAAAGAGAGAATGAAGCAATTTTCCCAGTGAATCAGCAGTATGTATGCAGCAGCAACTTCTCCACGGCCCTGACTCAGCATTCCACATTATGAATAACATCAGGACGGTGGAAGCACTGGGCTGCAGTGTGAAGTGAATTTGTAAAGAGCCACAGACAAAAAAAAAAGGTGTGTGTGTGTCTGAGAGAGACAGGGAAGCTGAGAGCATCAATATGCAAAGAGGAAGGACGGCAATCTCACGTAACTCCCTCTCTCTCTTCTACTCCACATTTAGATTTTTTATTCCTCACTATTCCAACTATTTCCCTTTTTTGTTGATATTTTAACACGCAAATTAGGAAGTTCTAGCGTAGTGCCTGTGTGGAACAGACTGATTGGTTGTCCTGTGGTATTGATGCGAGAAGCGCTCATAGGCTACAACTTCACACACAACACAGCTCTTCTTTGGGTATCAAATACATCCACCATAACATAGTTACGTCACACACCCAAGTCAAAGCCACGTACGCTATTCTAAGTCATTGTACCCCGAAATAACTTACAAAAGGCCCCCAAAACACTTATAAATGTGCAACCCAAATGTATACTACGTACTGTGTACTTCTACTTCAGAGGAAAACAGTATAGTATGTCAGAAAAAAATCATAGTTTAGCAATTCTAAAAAAGTCATAGAAAAGTTGTAGAATAGTGTTGAAAAAAAGTCATCAAAAAGTAATTGTATTTAAAAAAAAAAATTTTTTAAAAGTCATAGTATAGTTAAGTCATAAACAGTCCCCCAAAAGTAATATTATACTATTTAATTTAAATTCACAGTATAGTATGTCATAAGAATATTTATGAAATAGTCATACTACAGTACATTCACAGAATAGTATCATTGAATGAAAAAAACATGACAACAAAGTCATAGTGTTCAGTGTGTCAAAAAATATAATTAAAAACTGTCATACTGTACCGTCATGGTACAGTTGTAAAACAGTAATAGTGTAAAAAAATCATAGAATGTCACAGACATTAAAAACATAGTTGAGTCAGAGTATAAAAGTCATAAAATAGTCATAATAGTATAGCATGTCATAATAACTCACACTATAGTATGTTAAATAAAGGCATAGTATAAAAAACATAAAAGTTATAGTATGGTATCTCATAGTCATAAAGGAAATATGCCTGCGACAGGTAAGAGAAGGTTAAAACCTTTCAGCAGCGTTTTCTCTCAGTCTCACTAATAGTTCCGTCTCTTACTTGAGCAATAGTCTCCCACTGTGGTTCCACAGACGGAGACAGCAGGGGCCCCGGTGGCCTACATCCCACTACTTAATTACCCACATGAAACGGTGGGTTTAATGTCAGCCTGAAATAAACTGTGCCGAGCGCCGATGGAGATCTCCCCCCCCCCCCCCCCCCCCCGAGGAGACAGGAGAGACTCGCAGTTAAAAATTATATGGCCAACAATAAGGTTATGAGCTTCATTTTCACCCAGTTTGACCACAGTGGAGGGTTTGGTTATAAGACGTATACTGCTGTAACTGCCCACGTTCTTCACATATTACATTATTTCACTCCTCTGGTGCTGCAGGAAAAGGTTCAACACTGTAGTTCTCTGCTCGGCCAGCAGGTGGCAGTAAAGTTCCCAATACTTTGAGTAAATTCAGCATCTGCAGCTCATAATCACCTTCATATGTTTGTTTCCGATGAAGCACATCTTAACACAAAACAAAATGCACACCATCACAGCAGTCAAAACAAACTCACCATATTTATTTAATGCTAAAGCATTGAATTTAAAAAAAACAAACAAGGTATCAGCTTTGTCCTGGTTCAATTTAAAATCTGAATAAAGACATGTCTGTGCACTTTGAACAACAAACAACAACAACAAAAAAAACACGCTCCAAAGACAAGTCGACCGAGATCAGTGCAAAAGAATCCTCCCCGGGGTAAGAAACATTTCAAATCAAATAAAACCATTGAAACAGTAAAGTGCATGTTTGGAGAAAAAGCCCTCTCGTCGTTGTAGAAACAGGCAGTGAGGGTCAAACACTGGAAACAAACGCTTCTTTAAAAAAAAAGAGTGGGAGCGAGACATGGAGTGCATAAAGTATGCACGGGTTCAATCTTCATTTGCACATTCATAGTTCATTACTGTACATACAAACCTGAACTCCAGTTGAAACAACACATCCAGTGGTTTACATGCAAACATATGTTTTTTGTTAATTCAGTCCTCACACACACACACACTAGATCGGAGGTTACACGAGGTCTCCAGTTTACCTGCTACACATTCGTACACATCATGCGGTCTCTCTCTCTCTCACACACACACATCTGCGCGGCGGCTCCGGTCGCGTCCGTTCCAGTCCGTTGCGCTTGAGGTTACATGGTGTTGTATAGCACGGTGACGGCTCGCTGCTTTTTCTCAGCGGAGCCTTTGCGAGATCGTCTCGACGAGTGTCCCCTGCCCTGCTGACGCGCCGGCGCCACCGCGCCGCTCCCGTCCGGCTCCTCCCTCTCACCCGTGTCGTCTTTTGGACAGCAGTGAGGGGCAGAGGAGGAGGAGGAGGGGGAGGAGGAGGAGGAGGAGGAGAAGCAGAGGGAGGGCGACGAGGATGACTCTGCAAATTCCCCGCCGCCGTGGGACAGACCTGTCTTTTCAACGTGAGCGCTGCGAGACAACACTTTCTGCTTCTTCCAGGTGTCGTCGGGGTGAGACGTGGACACGGAGAAAGAGTCCTGGGAATGTGACGACGTCGCCCTGGTGTGTGTCCTCAGGTCCAAGTCGCTGAGGTCGTTGGCCGACAGCTCCAGACAGTCCAGTTTGGCCAAGGAGGCCGACCTCTTCATCAAAGAGGGGGGGGTGAGGCCCGCCTGGCGGATACGAGCCTCGAGCTCCAAGGCTCTGTGCCACACTATCGGCTCCAGGAAACTCTTCCCCTCTTGTCTCTCTCGCCGCCGCTGGCCTACTTCCATGTCTGGAGGGGTCCGTTCAGAACTCGACCCTTTGCAAGGTTCTGGCTCCGTGTCCATAACGTCTCTCGGCCCCTGAGGCAGCCCCGGTTCCTGGTCTTGGCTGTCCGTCATCTCCAGGCTGACGCCCTCGTGGAGGAAAGCCTGCAGCTCCCTCAGCGTCTGCTGAATCCTCTCCAGCTCCCGGCTGCCACGGGCCAGCCTGCTCTCGGCGTCACAGCTGGGGCCACAGCCCCCTCGCCCGCCCTCAGAACCGGATTCCGGCCTCTCGTCCGTGTCCGACTCCTCCGGCGCTGTCGCCCCATCCAGAGTCATTTGGTGAGAACTGGCCTGGGTCTGATGTTGCTGGCTTTGGCTGTGGAGCTGGCTTTGTCTTTGGGACTGGGCTGAGGTATCTAGAGATGATTCTTCTAACTGACTAGCAGAGGCCAGTGATGAGGTCAACATGTGGCTGTCTATGGAAGTGGGCACAATGACAGGTGTAGCACCAGAGACTCGGCTGATATCCGAGTCGGGGAGGTTGTCCGTGCCTGAGGAGTCGAGCTCCGCTTGTGACCCCGTGTGCTTTTCTTCGTCTTTGGACTTGGCAGACACAGCAGCGACCTCTCCCTGAGTGATCCTTTGTTCTGTGGAGTCCTGAGGCGAGCTGACGGCAGGATGTTCAGCGCTCAGGGGACACGGGGACAGTCTGACCGGAGGTTGTTCGGCGCTGGGGGAATGCAGCGGAGATCGCTGCGACGCGGCCATCTCCATTTCCTGCTTCAGCTTCTGCTCCAGCTGCTCGGTGGCTCGCCGCACCGAGCCCGCCGGCCAGTCGCACGGCAGCATGGAGGGAGACTGCGGGTGGGAGGGCGGAGTCAGAGAGCCGTGCGTGACCTCGGCAGCCTCCGCCTCCGTCTGAGGGCTGTGGGAGGGTGGAGGGAGGGGCGCAGAGGAGGGGCCAGGGAGGCAGGAGGCAGGGTGGCATATGGCTTCAATCTCTGTGACAATATGGCGGACTGACACTCCGTTGTCATGGGGAGTTCGGTCAGGGCTGGCTTTGTCAACGCTGTCGTCAGACTGTGGAGACGCCTGAGAGACAAACAAAAAAGAGCAAGCATGTGAGACGTGTGCATAAAATAAAACACCATCGATCGGACATCGCAATAGGAAGTAAGAGGAGACAAACGAGCGACACGTGTTCCTATATTATCTGGACTATTCTCTCATCTTCCAGAAGGTGTCACTGTGATTCATGGAGATTTAGTGTGGAATCTGTGCTATTGGCTCAGTCCTTAAGCTGCATTCACACCCAATCAAGCGTTACGGCGATGAGAACGGGGTTGTGCAGCGGGGCGGGAGTGTCTGGCTTGCCAGTATGCCCGGTCCTACGAGTCCGTCTGCATCAACAGATTCAATTTCAAACAAGTAAATCAGGATGCGAGGCCTTTCAAAACGGCGGGGGTTCAATCTAGTGCATGAAGCTAAAATTGAGTGAGTACACGTGACACATCATGTTACAGAGATTGGCCGACCGCAGCGCGCCGCCGGGTTGATTCTAATTCAGCTTTTCTCCGTAGTGGCCACTGCGGTTTATTTTTTTGGCATCCCCTCACTACCCACTGACTCGGTGTGCATGCAGCCTTATCAACTAATTCTAGTGCAGACAGCAGAGTCCAGTTTTACTTCCAGTACAAGACCCGCTGTGCAGAAATCTGCTGCTTATGTCATCACAGACCGGTGTGTTGGTCGAACTGCATCTCTAAAAGGCAACAATAAAGTTTGGCTGAAATAATACCACAGTGAAAAGAGAACCTCTCCCTCATGTGTAGCTCTTTTTGGGCCTCTTGAATTAAACATGCAGTCCAGAATATGAATACAAGATGAGATGCTGCTGTGACAGTTGGAAGCCTGTTGTACTAGCAAAGACAAAATGTTAACGCTGAATGACAGTGTACCTGACTACTCCCATCGCCGTGCTCCTCTTCCTCCTTAACCTCAGTGTCTTCGTTCTCCTCAAACGACAGAGGTGCCCTCTGCTGTGCCTGCTCAGAAAGCGTCCGGGATCTGCCATCCTGGGCCAGGCCCAGAAACTTCTCCCTGGCGCTGAAGAAGTCGATGCTGTCCGCGCTGTGGTTGGACGACCCGTCGGCCTCGCCGCGCCCGCTGCCGACCTGCAACTCGCTGGGGTTGTTGTTGTCGTCGCTGGCACCGAGCGGAAGAAGAGCGACGTCCGCAGGGCTGAGGGGGCTCTGCTTGTCACTTGTAACGTCCGACAATGATTGGTCTATTACGTCGGAGTCAGCGGATCCCAGAGTGAGAGGAGAGATCTCCTCCGAGCTGCTTCGCTCGGGCAGATTGAGGTACAGTTCCACCGGTTTGTGTTTGGGCACTGAAATAGACAGATGTGTGGGGGGGCACCGGTGAGCACGTTGGAGTTCAGGAGTAGGGGGTAAGATGTGGAGTGATGGCGGAGGGTGGGGCAAAGCAACAGGCACAGTCACGGCCACGCTGGTGGAATTGTCCAGTCTTTCCTCCGGGACGACGGTGGCTGCCCGGGGTCTGGGGAGGGGGAGCCGGAGGGGGTCTCCGCAATCGGATCCGACTTCCTCCTCCTCCTCCTCCTCACCCGGTGAGTCACACACACCGTTGGAGTCTGCGTGCGAGTCAGAGCCGTTTGTCTTGGCAGAGTCTCCGGGCTCAGCGCCGAGCGCTTGCAGCACGGCCACGCCCAGGAAGTGATGCAAGGAGGGGGAGGAAGTGTTGTTGTTGTGCGAGTCGGAGCGGCCCAGAGAGTGAGACGAGGCTTTGCACATGGACTCCGGGCGATCCGATAGCTCACTGTCAGAGTGCGAGCGCCATAGCTTATTATGCCTTTGTTTGCTGTGGAAGTGAAGAGAAACAATAGTTTGTTAGTTTGTTAGCGCCACAATGCTCCCTGAAGAACGTGCATATTGCAGAGCTGCTTGTACATGAAAGCACACCTGGCCAGCAGAATTCCCTGATACTCCTCCAGCTGTTTCATGAAGGAAGGGTTTGGTTTGGTGACGGCCCGTCTCTCTTTGACATAGTCAAAGGCAGTGTCCAGGTCCCAGCCGTACTCCTTCATGGCGTAGGCGATCACTGTGGAGGCGGAGCGACTCACGCCCATCTTACAGTGAACCAGACACTTAGCACCAGCTTTCCTAAAGAGAGACAGACGAGAGAGGAATTGTGTTGGATTACAAGACTGGGAACACAAGTAGGAGCTGACAAAGCTTGCGTGCGTGCGTTTAAGCCTACTTGGCTTTGGTGATGAACTTGAAGGTCTCGTTCCAGTACTCCAGCAGGTTGGTGGCCTCTTCATCGTACACGCGGATGTTGTGGTACTGAAACATGCCCGGGAAGAAGTTGTCTATCTCCCTGGTCACGTTCAGGATGTAGAGCACTCTACATAAGAGACAGGAAAAGGCGGGGTTATGACCTCGTAGTGTCAATAAAACATGAATCCATGTGTAGTTATTCAGTGTAGCTATCTGATGATGAAGACTGTGAGGTATCGTTGAAAGCTCCAATGTTAAATCCAATGGTTCAACCCTTGCAGTAATACTTTGATTCAGAGGTAATGGATTCTCTCATTTCAATGAACTTCCATTTGTAAACAGGTTTAATTCATGAAGCGAGGTCTCTCCATTTATTAAAATGATATGAGTGAGTGTGCCTGGAGTAGGTGTGATTTGTAGGGTTGGTTACTGACTGATGTCTTACCCGCTGTTCTGCAGCTCGTCCAGATTAGAGGCATTCCACTCAGAGCCCTGGAGACATCACAAGTACAGTTAACATCAACGCGTATGAACGCATGACAAACAAGTCAGAATGAGTACATTGTTCATTCCAAACATCCACACTTTCTACTCGTAGGTTCTTACCAGATAGACGTGTTCAAAGATTTCGGTGGGGCTGTCCATCTGTCCCAGGATGAGGATCATCTCGTTGTCTATGAACTCCTTGAACTCCCTCAGGTTACAAACCATCTGCATCTCCAGCTCTGTTCGGATCTGGTACGACGGGAAAAAAAAAAAAAGTCGTCACTCAGGTATCTCAACAAGTAAAGCTGCATTATGCCAAACCCAGCTGCCAACGTCACCGCATTCATGCGTGTGCCTCTTACCTCCTTACAGGTGACGTTCTCCAGGTCCTTCTGCATCATGATCTCTCTGAGGCGCATCTTGATCAGCCTCTCTGTGCGCTCCCTCTCTGTGGGCCTGCACATGGAGACACAAACACCTTTATGAAAAAACACACTCCACTTTGACACAATTAACCACCTTCACAGTCACAGCAACACCACTTTCCTTCTGTTCTTTTTTCACTTTACTCTCAAAGAGATTACTTGTTCCTGCGAGAGAATTGCCACTTTGTCTGATTCTCAGAAACTGGAGAGGGAACAGAGAATCCGAGAGCGTGGCCCATCAGCGATCCACAACAAAGTCCCCTTGTGCCTGTTGTTGTGCCTGTTGGTGTGCCTGGCTCCGTTTCCAACCACTCTGCTGGGGGACGCATTTAGCTTTTGGACGTCACACTGATGATACCAACAAGTGGCCCAATTACCTCTCTGGGGAGAAGAGCTCAGTTTGTCTCCGAGGTTCTCCGTCTTTGTCTAAATGTCTCTTGTTTTTGCCTCTAGCTGGATGCTCACTACAGTACTAGCAGAGAGCAGTGTGGGTCAGCAGCTACAAAGAGGGTCAGTGTGTAACCGCAGGCTCATAGAGCATCCATCTGTGCTGAAGAATCGGAAACAGTCGGCTTGTTTACCTCGACGCTGAACGTCTTGACCCCGAGAGATTGAGTCCACGGGGGCAAGAGGAACAAATACGGGTTAGTTACGGTCACCCACTAAAACATTAACCCCACAACAAGCCTCGACTTGCCCGCAGACAGCCTGGAGGAGGGGGGGGGGGGCGGCCAAAAAAATAACAACAGTACACATGTGTGACGACACAAGGAACGGCACTAGTGAGTAACCGAAGAATGGAAAAATACATGTCACTTCCTTGAACGGCTGATAGAGGAGCAGCCAGCGGGGGAATTCACAGTAATCCCCATGAATCAACGAACGCTGATAACGGTGCCAAGATTATGCCACTTCCTGCTATCTGAACTTCACATCCAGTGGTTATACAAGGCCATGAGCTGCCATGTCAACAAACACCGGCAGGTCATGTGGCTTTGGCAGTCTCCCTGCGCGGGACAACAAACAGGGACGTTTGGATGTGTGTGTGTGTGTTGGAGCTCATAAAGTGCTGGTGGCAATCTTAATGACAAGTGTACTCGAGTGCAAACACACCTCCTCCGAAGAGAGAGTAGTAAAGTATTTCTGTTTCCAGGCAGGCAGTAAACATGGGTGTTTCTTTTTAGTCAAGTTTGAAGTGGACCCTGATTTCTCTTTCTGTCCCCGCTTCTCTCTCCTGTCCATCCAGAAGCATTTGTCTTAATCCCCCCCCCCCCCCCAAGACCCCCATCCTCTGACTCCTCCTCTCTGACTACCACCTGCTTCTGTCGGTCTACCTATTCGTCTGTCTGGTTCACATTTTTCCAACCGTAAATCAAGCCGACCGAAGCCTCAGCTATTTTGGACCCTGGAGGATCTCTGAAGTGTGTGTGTGTGTGTGTGTGTGTGTGTGTGTGTGTGAATGAGAGACGCTCCAAATACGTTGCGAGGCACGGGACTAAGCAGCAGAGAGGGGAATTTCTCTGGTATTAGCAAAGACATAAATCCAGCAGCCGGTGTCTGCGCTTTCTATGTTCCCTTTGCGGATCCCTTGACATCTCTGTCTCAGAGATTCAGTGCATGTGTTCATCAGCTCGTGTCTGTTTGCACATAGTTGTGTATTTGCCACTCCGACTGCACTTGTGCATTTGTTTTAGTTTGTGTTGCTTCTCGTCACCCTGAGAGGTCACATGGAGCGATGTGACCCCAGCTGACTGATGCTCCTGCAGTGCTCTGCTGCAGGAGCATCAGTCAGCTCCGTGAGAAGCAACGCTGTTGTGATGGAGTAACGTTCTATTTCTAATAAAACGTAGTGGCTATACCCATTACCTTTCACTTTTAGTTACTTTTCACATCTGGTTGTTGTTGTTGTTGCATTATATATTGTTTAGTTGGTGTATTATAACCTGTTGAGTGAAATGCAGTGTTTGTTGCGAGTATCCAATCAACACACCCTTTGATTTGAACATGCACTCACTCAATAGGAATGTTGCACTCCACATCAAAGGGGGCTCTGCCTCCACGGCGAACAAAATGAAAACTTGTGAAAATGACTGGAATGCCCCACAGAACAAATAATATTCCAGATATTACATCATCGGTATGAACTATGTGTGTGTGTGTGTGTGTGTGTGTGTTGACGTGGTCTCTACTCACAGGTCCGTGAAGAGAACGGGTGAATTGGCACGGTGCGACTCGACGTCCTGCATGGCGTTCCACTCGTTCATGCAGAACTGGTTGGATGAGACCCGGCTCTGGTAGTAGCTCACCCAGGTCAGGAACAGGCTGCCCGGGTAGTGGTTGTGGCAGCGGGACACATCGCACGCTTTGTGGAGCGACTGGAGGGCCGACCTGAGGCACAGTGAGGAGGAGGAGGAGGAGGGTTCACACTTGAGAGGTTGTCTCGAGGCCAAAAAGACCAACAAAAACTGCTGCAGAGTGAACATGACGGTGTCCTTCAAATGACTGATAGAGTAAAATAAGTGAAACCAGGAGAAGGCTCTAACAACGGGCAAAGGAAGGGAGGTATTATGCGTAATGCAAAATAAATTGTGTGAGGAATGAATAATAGTAAATGAGAAATATAATAAGGGAGGCGGGTTGATTCATTAGTGAGAGAAACAAGGTGAGAAGAGAAGAAGGGAAAGATTGCAGCGATGAAGAGACATAATAGAGATATGACTGCAGATAGATGGAGGCATCAGGAGACGTTGGAGGGAACAAAGGGACGAGGAAATGAAGACCCGTACGGATATGAAGAGGCAGCACCGGCACGTGAGCCAGGGAAAGATAATGAAGAGACAGGAAGGAAGAGAGATAATGAAAGAAAATAAGGAAGCAGGGAGAGAAGATAAGTAACAGTAACAAAGATAAAAGGCTGGAGGTCCAAGTCAAAAGGGGGAGTACAATGGATTCAGTCTGTTTAAGCCTGCAAACTTAACCTTCATGCAACTTCACAGAGCTGTTATTTGATGGAAACAATACAAAGGTTTGCTTACCACATGGCCTGGACAGACACTGGCTTGAAAACATGAACCCTGTTCACCGTCGAAACACTAAAACCACTGTGACGAGAGAGGGAGAGAGAGAGAGAGAGATTAGGAAGGGGATGCCCGTTAATAGTTTATAGCCATCATACAACACCAGCAAATCTTCATACAATAAAAAATGACTAAATAACAGTCATCAGAGTAGAGCGGAGGCAGCCGCCCCAGGGAGCAGTAAGAGGAAGCGGGTAGGTGTGGTGTCTTACCCGTCTCCATCCAAGTGGATCAGAGTGTCACTCCAGAGAGGTAGAACCAGACCCACTGTGCAGCTGCATGGGAGGAAGATCAACACGTTACACGACCAAACAAGGAAACACCGGGTTTGACATGATACAGGGATGTGTGCAGGACGGACAACATCAAGGAGAAGAAGAAACCAGTAGAGGACTGTTGCTGTGCCACTGACCTATCACAGGAGGCGAAGTCCATGCCGAGCACGATGCTCTCCTCCGTGTCCTGTCTGCCATTGGTGGAGACCACCACCATGTAGCGGGTTACCTGAGGGTAGGCGCTCTCCAGACGCACAGCCTGCGGGTGAAGACAGAGAGGAGATTGCAAGACATTGCTGGAATACCTCGATTTCAAAGATGTTACAGGGACATAGTAGAATACTGTATGTTTGTTATCAGACGTCAGAGTAAAGACTTTCAGTGTCCAACGAAAGTTGTTTTCATAACCAGTTTCAGGTCTTTATGTTTACTAAACAAAGAACTGAAACCGGCCCCTCCGTCTGGAGTTTAATCTCCCTGATCACAGTGCCCCCCCGCTGCTGTGTGTGTGTGTGTGTGTGTGTGTGTGTGTGTGTGTGTGTGTGTGTGTGCATGTGTGTTACTGACCAGTCGGATGGTGTCCTCCGGCCGCAGCACAGTGAACATGGTCTGAAGATGTTTCTGGAGGTCACCTGGACAGAACAGAGATTTCAACATCCTCATTTAGTTTCAGCTCCTTTTGAACACTTCTTGGCATTTCGCAGGTTAACACAACACCTAAGATAACGTATCATTCATCCCTGTGGCAGGTTTCCAGTGTCTCTTTCACTACAGCCTACATTCAACCTGATCTCCACATCTGAGGGAGAAAAAAAAAAAGCCTGATATTTCAGAAACAGAGCTTTTGATGCTTTTTAAAAGTCATCAGCCCCATTTCACATCACAGAAGGTCCAACAACAAAGGCCGACTTCATCCACAGACAGCAGCACATTCTACTTTTCTTTGTTTTCACCGTCCTAAAGTGTGAAGATATTTCGCGGGGGTTCTTTTTGACGATATTTATTCCTCCACGTCGCGTGCACCAGCGAAACCGACTTGTTGTGAAACGGCGTCGGTGAAGTGAACACCAGCTGTTACCGATGATGCTGCGGAGGAATGTCCATTTGAAAAGAAACACGCTGTGCTATTTAATCTCGCGTTCATATTTGTGAGGCGGAGAGAAGCTGCAGCTGTCGTCGTCGGTGTGTGTGTGTGTGTGTGTGTGTGTGTGTGTGTGTGTGTGTGCGAGTCTTTACCTGTGTGCTTGTTCCTGCTTTGGCTGATGCGAGGTGCGGAGTTCGGCGTGGGGCTGTTTCCCCGGGGAAGGAACAGGGCCGCGCCTTTCACGGTGAGGAAACTCTCACTGATACTGGGGAGGGAAGAGAAAAGAACACATGAATAAGAAGCCTCAAACACAGGGGCTCCTTCCACGTTATCCAATCACACTTGGCATTTTGTGCAACTTATGTAATTTGCTATCACTTTCTTTCTTGCACATGCTGAACCCCGGCTTCACATAATCAGCAAAAGATGGGAACAAGGGGACAGACGAGCATTGTCGCGGGATTTATGTCAGTGTCACGACGATCCACCCGGCTGGCCTCTGGTCTACGGGCTCAGCCAGCGCAAGACCCGAGCCCCAGTTTGAACTCGGAACACAATGTTCTCCTCCACACAGCTGGAGTACACACACACACACACACACACACACACACACACACACTTACTCACACTTGCAGCTGCCAGTAGGGAGGGATTGTGAGGAGACCGGGGGTCTGAGAGGGAAGACAGCGCGAGTCCTCTCCTCCACAGTGTGTGAGCGGAGATAAGAGCCGGCCAGCACACAGGACAGGATGTATGCAATCATGTTGGGTTTTTTTTTTTGTCAGTGAGTGAGTTAAAAATGTCACGTGACTGCATTCATGATCATTGTGGAGCAGGGACACCAGCCTCTGTCTCCTCCAGCCTCCGCCTCCTAAGTCTCAGAAGGGAACGTTGACGAGCGCGTAAAGGTAGGTCGAGCTCGTGCTCGCCTCGGCTCCGTGTTAGTGGGACCGCTTTTCACCAAACGATCCACTCAGCGGTTACTGCATTCCAAAAAAATGAAGCGGTTTATAATTCAATATATTAAAAAGCAACAAGAGGAGAGAAGAGGAGGAGGAGGAGGAGGCTAAGTTCTGACTCAGACGCCACTGATGACGAAGGGGAGACCGACTGAGATTAATACCAGCGGTGGAAGAAGTACCAAGATATTTTACTTGAGTAAAAGTACTAATACCATGAATTAAAAAACACACTGTATTTTCAAGAAACTGTAGCCTACTTAAAATATAAAGGAAAGGACTCCCTATGCAGTCAAATGGGCTCTTTAGTTGTTACATTATTATATATTTAAAGATTAGTTTCTTATTATTGACGCAGTAACACAATGCATCGTATTTCATACAACCATTATAAACAAATGTATTGAAGTAAAAAGTTCAATATTTCCCCAATATTATATTTGTAAAGTCTCATCAGAACTGTACTTGAGTGCAGAAGTACTTCAGTGAACGTCCTTCGTTACCTGCCACCGCTGACTGATACCATGCATTAAAGAAAGGGAGCGACCAACTGAGAAAGTTGGTCTCTCCACGATGGAAAAGTGAGTCTGGATCCATCAAAGCAGGTCGGCATCAAACGGGGCTCTGTTCCTCTCTGGAACACTTCATCTCGTTAACTGTGACTGAGGTCACTGCGCTGCGGAGGACGACTCGTAAATAAACTGGAGCTCAGTGTTTCAACTGGACGCCAAACATTTGAGTGCGTTTGTCGGCCGTTCTTTAAGTCTCACAGTGGCACACGAGATACCGATAGAACAGGTTGGAAGAGCCACTTCTTCATGACCGTGTCAAAGGACGGCCATGGGGCCAGTAAACCATAACCGTAAGGATGCCGAGCAAGAGCTCTGCCACTTAGAGAGAGAGAGAGAGAGAGAGCACCGAGGGCAATGGTGCTCCTGCATTTATACGGTGGATGCAGAGAGCACATAAAAAAGGCAATAATGCTGAATAAAACTATGCGTGTGAAATGTTTATTCACACAACGGGCGTTAGTGGCTCTGCTGGTTTTTGCCAAAATTGAGACCACAAGTCCAGTTGGCAGGAACTTCTAGGAACAGCAACATGTGCAGCCACAAGCAGGTCAACCAGCCAAACGTGAAACAGAACAGTTTGGTTACTTTACAGCATTTTTACGAGTATTCTAAATTATCTGCCAGCTTGAATATGCCCGGCTGTCACCACATTCAATATTCTACAGAGAATATTCGACGGAAGGAGTTTTTTTTTTAAGAGGTCATGTTACGCTACGTGCCGTGTTGTGTGTTCTCTCTCTGCTTTCTCTCTCTTTCTCCCCCCCCCCCCCCCCCCAGTGTCTATGCAGGTGCCTCCCTTTTTCCAAGCCCAGCAGCTGCAGTGTGTGGATGTATGCTGGCTGGGCTCAATCACTGATTAGGACCTGGTGGTTAAGAGGCCGGTAGAGGCAGGCAGACAGACAGACAGACAGGCAGACAGACAGCCCCAGTGGGCCGAGTGGCGAGTTCAAGCTGTGTGTGTGTGTGTGTGTGTGTGTGTGTGTGTGTGTGTGTGTTGGATGTGCCGGGTTTGGTAGCGCAACCAATTACAAGTCTTGTACTCTGTGGTCTTTCTTTTGATGATCAGTACTGCTTTCCTTTTAGAAAGTTTTTTTAGTTTAGAAACTTTTTATTGTGCTCTTTTCATTTGACTCTTAATAAAGTCCTGATTTAGTTTACTCATCCGTTGACCCCGAGTCTCCGTCTCTGGGTTTATTTATACTCGTCCTCCCCTCATCCCCTGGACCTTAATCAGGGAACGTAACGGGTCAAACGCTGTCAATGTCAAGTTTGAGCTAACTGTCGTTTGTCGACCGTAACAACACGGAACAAATACCGTCGTGTTACGAGAGGAAACACTGATCCGGGGAGTCGGGCGACCGGTTCTGCTAAACTTTAAGGTGAGCGCTTTGACAACTACACACTGAAGATCTTCGGGATCAATCCAAGGGAGGTGATGACGTCAGAGACAGAAACATATTTAGAAATTGCGTACAAAGATTGGTTGATATGCTTATTTTGACAGCTAACCTGCTGCGCAGGATAATCCATCGTGCCCCTCTGCAGCAGGCTGCAAGTCTACACTCAATGAAGCCGACTTGTACAGTTCATCAGGTTCTGCGGTTCTTCAGTTTCACACTGTCTGCCCGTCTGCTATTTAGCCTTCCTGTCGTGCCCTTTTTACTCTGTAACTTCATCTCTGCCTCCTACTGTCATTCCTGAGTTTTGCTGAGCCAGTGGATGTACAGGATCAGGAGACACGGACACAACGGAGACAGAGGGGAAAAAAACACTAAACTGCAGATTTGTGCTGAGCTAATTTCCCATAATCCACTCACCCTTGACCCAGCTGTTTCCTCTCCTCTCCGTCACTTCCTCTTTTCTGGATTTCTCACAACGTCGTCCTACGTTGTCATGTCCGTCACTCTCATTTCCTGCTGTATCACTTCCCACTGTGCTCACACGCGCAGACTTGCGTACTGTACTTTGGCAGAGGCCACATGTAGCAGTGCTGCTGCACAATGTCATCTGTAACGCAACACTTGTACTCTCCCTGAAAACCACGCATTGGAAGGACGAAGCACAGGCACGCACGCTAGCACGCACTCCTACACCTGCACACAGACGCGCTGAGGACGTGGAATCTAAGCCTGATGGTTGGAGAGGTGGTGGTGGTGGTGGTGGGGGGGGGATGGGGGCTGTGAACAACTTTCAACTACAGTTTCTAAAAATACTGTAGTCCTTTAAAAAGTCTCAGCTATTGATAGACCGCATTCAGAAGACTTACTGTACATAAAAGCCTTTCTATGACACGACTGAAGCCTGCAGAGGTTCAACACTGGAGCCTGCATGTGCTCTGGTTATAGGGACTGTGTTTATTCTACTGGTACAGAAACATGTGAAGAAGGTAAAGCTAAGCAGAGACAAAGACGCACGCACGTGTAAACTGTATATTTAGGATTATGAACTGTTGCATAAAACAAGGAATCTGAACACGTCTCATTGGGCGGTGGGAAATTATACAAAACTATTTCCTCTATTTTCTTGCATTTCATAAACAAAATGATTAATTAATTAATCAAAATAGCCAATGCCACACACACACACACACACACTATAATCTGACTGAACATGAACCCATTTTGTATATCTCTCTGCATCAATGACTGAAAAACGTATACAGCTGCTTGTAGACTGAAGTGATTGGAACCGAGAGGCTGCATTAGTAATGCTGTAATGAACCATCAGAGATGTTGGCACGTAGCCAGATGAAGTACAATATTTGCATGTTGAGCTCATTGTTACGCTCCAACAACAAAGAAAACAACTGTAAAGGTGCCAATTTCAATCAGACTCAATGTACGGAAAAAGGGCAACGAGTTCAACTACATGTGACTTCACAGAGTATGTAAATGAGGAGAAGAGTCAGAGAGTGGAGACAGTGGAGTGGTTCATCTCTTGGCCTTCGGCCATCCCGGGGCTTTGGGCAGAAGTGAAGCAGTAGGTACTTGTTAGGGCAACAGTCACAGACACAATCATCACTATGTAAGGACCACTCCACATAGTGGGCAGATAAGTGGGAGACCCCCCCCCCTCCTGCCTGTGCCCATATTAGTCACTCTCAGGAGGAGAGTGGGATAAATATAGGGCCTGGTTCTATGGAGGGCAAGCCCCGCTAAGGCCTTGTGAGTTTACACCAGAGACGGATACAGCCCATGGGAAAGACAGGGAGTTAGCTGGTGTGTGTGTGTGTGTGTGTGTGTGTGTGTGTGTGTGTGTGTGTGTGTGACATGTCTGCATGTCCACGTTAGGCCCTGCTGCTTGGAAGTTCGGCCGTTGAAAATGTGTCACAAGCAGAAGATAGTGACAGATGGATGAGAACTTCATGGGGCGTCACCTCACTCTCCAACGTTACAGTCCAGTTATAAGAGAAATAAGTTCAAGAATCTGTTGAAGACGGGTTATTGGGCAAAGCATTAAGACAGGCGGCGGCCAGAGCAGAAGAGGGTCAGAGCTGATAAAGAGAAAGGAATACCAGGTCATACTAAACATAGACCGTCAGCCCGTTGTCCTCTGTGTGTGTGTGAGAGTGACACCCACATGTTTGGCTCCAGGACTGCTACGCTTTCTTTAATAATCCAGTGTGCAGGCCGTGGTACAAGCGCCAGCCACTTTAGTGGACTAAACATAACCCGCCCCGCCGGGCCGTGCTATTCTGAGAAGGTTCTCAGATTACATTTTAACTTACAGTTAAAAACAAACGACAGGCAGTAAAAGCGTATGCAAGAAGAAGCTCGGTGAAATAAAACTGAACGCTGTGGTCGAGTGAGGACATCTGTAGCTCGGTCGGTAGCAACATTGGCTCAATAAGTGGTTCCGTTCCCACTTTAGTAGCTCGTGGTAAAAAAAGAAGTGTAATTGTACTTTTTGTCAACATGTGGAACTTCCAGGAGCATCCATGAACAAACAGACACGATCAGGTGGCTACACACAGCTGGTCTGATCTCGAGCCGTTTACTGAAGCTACACAAACTTAACCTTCACACGAGCATGAAGTAGTGATCCAGCTGCTGAGAGCTCCTCACACAAACACGCTCCGATCTCTTCCGCTTCCTTTTGGAAAACACGCAACACAAACGCAGAGGAAGGGAGGGCTTTACTGGCACTTCTAAAATTGCTGGGAAAACAAATGAGGTGTTAGATGGCGTTTAGCCACAGGTAACACTTAACTCCACGGACGGCCTCGAGGCTTGTAATTACTCATTCAAAACCCCCCCCCCCCGGTTAAAACATTCTGCCGCGTACAGGCGTCCACACTACGAACAAACAGACATTATGTGCACACACACATTAAACATGCCGACACACTGTAGGTGCTACGGATGAAAGGATGCCAAATCCCCCCCCCCCACATTGTGATGAGGGCCATCCTGAGCAATACAAGGGAGTGGTGATAAAAAAAAAACAAATCATGCAACGTGGCCAACCGATCCAGGAAGTCAGAAGATTCCCACATCTGCTGCTATTTACTACACACACACACACACACACTCGCCTGTATGTGTAACGTCTTCCCATAAACCTTCTTTATGCAAACTCTCTTTTACTTCCTTAAAGACAGGGTGCAGCCCTAATGCTAAGACTAAATGTTCAGTTTTGCTTAACAGCCTTCACTGCACAATCATGTGTAAGTAAGGCTGCTGGGAAACGATGCAATCAAGAGGCAGGCCGACCTCGACTTTCCTGAAAACCGCCACAGAAGAACAATTCTCACGCAGGGCGCAACTAATTACTGACTGCACGGAAATGTTACACAACAACATCACTGGAAGGAGACAAATTGAATTGGGTAACGTTGATTTCATCATCTTGTAATCCAGTTGCAGTAAATTTTCGACATTGATTTTCCCCCAAAATTTGTTGAGCCGGCTGAAGAGACCAGCCTCTGATCCGGACTTGAAGGGCAAACTTGTCTTTGACCGCACGTACCAGTCAAATAAATCCTTTTTTATAAACCTCACAAGGAGAAAGGAGCCGTTACCTCACTTTGCCTTGATGTCCGCAGACGCTGAAGATCACAGATGAGATCAGTGTCGGATTGATTAGTGTTAACTCCCTCACAACCGCTGCATTCGTATCAATGAAACGTACACGATAGTGAGTTCAGTCTTTCTGATCAGTGGCAAGTTCATGGTTATACAGCACATTTTATACAGACATATATGAATTCTAAACATTGCTGTCTTTTTCTATCTTCCTCGAGCGTGTTCAAGTCATTTTTTCCTGAATGTTTACTTAAACCTTAATAACAACTATGTTCATAACACAAACCACTCACAGGTTCAACCCCACAAAGGGTCCAGCCTTGGACAAACACAAAGGGAGGAGACAAAAAAACTCCTGATATGACGATCAGTAGCGTCCCTCTGTTACCAGTGCCTGGACCTGTGGAACAGGTAGGATGATTCACACCCGCACGCGGAGCCATTATGTCTTAGTAAGGTCAAAAAGGCAGCAGCGAGATGAGTAAGATCCTTCTACGTCACCAGGAAACGCGTGGAACACAGATGTTGCAAAACTTTTACGCAAGCTCTGCTTACTCACACTGTTACAATGTTAAGAATCTGAAACAATGTTACTACCATGTCCAAACACAGACTGAATGAGGAAACATGTAATCCACATTTAAATGTATTACTAGCAGGCAGACTATCCACAATACAGCTAGTCAAACACAGACAGTAACCTCACCGTTTCTATGTTTTAGAGGTGAAGTTGTGCTCATATGGACTCAGGTGCTGTCTGGTGACCCTGTTACTTCATGACACTCTCAACTGTCCCGGTCTCAGCATGTCTTAATCTATTTTAATGTATAAAACCTTCCCAAACTACATTCTCTACTGTCCAAAACGTGCCACTTTGTTGTTGTTTGTTTTTAAACTCACAGCTGGTTGATCTGATTTTTGGACCCCACCGCGTCGTCGCTGAAGTAGGGCACCATCTTGGCCCCGCAGCAGGAGCAGAAGCTGCCCGCCGACGAGCCGTCGGATCCGGACACCGCGCCGAGCGTCATGCCGGCGACGGGAGGGACGGCTGTCAGGTGTTTTCTTGGTCCGAGAGGGAGAGAGAAAAACTTTCACTCTGTTCCCACGGTCACGTGCTCGGTCATGTCGAAACGTCTCTCAACTTCCTCCGTTGTCGATGGTCGTAATATAGTGGAAAATTACGAATGTATTCCGCGCAAGTAAGGCGCGCGTTCCCAATAAATTACGCGTAACTGTTTGAGTCTAGCACGCTGTGATCCTGCTCGCGACGAGATTTGCAAATAATTAACAAATGTCCGTACCGTTTTCTAAACAGTCATTATTTATTCAGCAAACATCCTCCACCACGTACAGTACAGACACATATGACTTGGGTCAAACTCTCGCTGCAGAAGTCATAGGAGGGAGGAGTTGGAGACATGTGGTGTTTTCTTTTTTTTTCTTTTGGGAAGAGTGGGGAGCCAATGAGGACAACGGGGGATGTTAGGACCGCCCACAACCGCCAGCCCCCTCTGCACCGACACTTGTACAGAGAACGCTGGCAGCAGTACAGGTATGTAATCCAGCAGTTTATTAGACTGTTTGGTTCCTCCTCTCTGGCTGAGGGCTGATCAGAAAGTAGTGTTTGTTTAAAAGCTGCATACTCTTGGTACTACATAGTAGCCCATGAAGGATTATATCATACAGTTGGTTATTATTCCTTTGTAATAATCTTAATTCTATTGTTACAATAGAGTGTCCTGGTACCACAGGGTCAATAGATGATGTTCTCATTAAACTAATAAAATGGAGTCAATTGAACCCACATGGGATTTTTTTTTTTGGTTTTGTCGGTGAGCTCATTGAGGAGCCTTCACTTGTCTCCTCTCCGCCCTTTTTCCTCTCAACACGCAGGCGTTGTGGTTGAGTTACATAAGGAGAAGGGAACAGATGAGAAACAGGCTGAAGTTATCCGGAGCGTGGAGATGGTGAAGGAGGTGTGGGGGACAGAAACGACCCTCCTCACATTCAGGTGGTGTGAACGGAGACACGCTGCATGCTGGGAGATGGACGCGATGTTTTGGTTCATTTTATAGCCTATTAAAACGTTTTATATGCTGCTGGCGTGCCGACATGCGAGGATGTAAGCCGACAACAATTTGGAAAACACTGTAAAACTGCAGCACCCTCATCATATTCACACCTGCGTGTGCCAAGAGCCTGAGAGCTAAACGAATACATCTGACTCTGAAGCGGAGCCAAGCTTTATTGTCATGTTTATGGAAGGCCTGCTTCATGCTTTGGCTGTTTTCCAGAGTGGTTATCAATGAGGAGTGTGACTGAGACACGGGGCACTATTTAATAAGCACAGTGGTGCGTGTGTTGTTATTCTAGGTCCATGAGCATCCTCTGACCTGTGAGGCTGTAGTTTAACTCGCTACTGATCGTGGACCGACCGCAGCACATGGAGGCCTGGACTAGATGGAGATTTATAATTTGTAGCTAATGCATCTTAACCCGATTCACATGCACTGGATCCCATGTGGCTCCGTTTGTGGCCAATGGAAACAGATTTTGGTCAGATGTATGGGTATGGTTATGGTTATTGCTAGTGGGTGGGACTTGTCTGAAATGTTTTAATTTCATTTAGAGGCGAGTCTTCCTCGGTAATACAGAGGACCACAATAACAGCTGAGACACAAAACACAACAATACAGGGATGTCTATGGCGAGCCTCTTCTTCACATACGTGTTGGTAACAAATCAGAAGAACCCTGCATGCTCTCTAACCGGGAGAAAATGAAAACGTTATCAAACACTGTAAGACTAATTAAAGACGTCTAACCTCTTGCCACTAAAATATAATCGTTTCTCTTCGTGACTAAATTGGAAAAAGGAACACGGACGCTTTATTACTTTCATGTTATCAGTGAAGACACCAGACAGAAATACACACAATGTACTTCAAGCAAAGCTATTGTTAGTTAATACGTTTTTAACACATGAAGGAAAACTTCATATCTGATCAGATCAACTTTATGGGATATTATAAACTATGTAACGGATTACTTTAGCAATGCTTTACATGTAGGCCTGTCATGATAATTTAACTTATCATACAATACAGGGACATTTTCCAATATTCTTAAGAATTAAAAGTCCACTGCTCTTTGACAGGGTGTACTTGTGTTATTGTGCTTTTATATCATTTCATTATATCAGTTTATAAATGATATATTTCTCAGACAACACTGTCCGACCAAAGCCGTTATCGCGACCGGCCTTTTTACAATCCCGGTGGGGTTGAACTATTTTATTGGACATTGTCAAGTAGATAACAAACACATGGCGAGGGGTAGCGTACGAGTATCTTTTAACGACTCTACATGTGACTTCTGCTCGGCTAAACCGATAACATCAAACATGAACACACCGACACCCGCCCTCACACTACAGGAAGCTTTGCTCTGTCTCACCTTCCCATCAACAACTGTTGCATCACAAGGCAGGTTTCCAGCAACTTTAACCACAACATCCACACACACACACACACACACACACACACTCTAGTCATGTGGTTCTGTTTAGTGTCGTAAAATTGACCAGTGCTCCGTGTCTGTGGGCCGGTAACGTGAGAGTCCGTTGTGGTTGTTTAGCTCGAGACCTAGACAAGTTGCACAACCGTCGTCTTCTTTCACTTTGACTGGAATTGGCAGAAACATGCAGGTCAAAGGTTCTGTGGTTATTACGTTGTATATATTTCAAAGTGTGCGTCCTAGAGAGAGCCCTACAGTATATCATCCCGGGACCTCCTTGGTCAGTGCAGGAAAGCCAGCTGTTTGCCATATGCTGAGCTGGAGATGGGCTACTGTTAGAAAAAGCTACACAACATGCAGAATGATTCACACCGCCGTGAAAAATATCCTAATGAATCGTCCCTCTCTCGTCTTAAAAAACGCCCATCACACCAAAGTTCAAGAAGTGCGATGGAGTCGTAGCTGTGGCTTGAAAACACCACGCAGACGACGTCAACACAGGTTGCTAGAATGAAAGCAAAGCATAAGAACAGCTGGACTGCAACGCCTTCCGTTCAAATGTTTGCAGACTAGTCGGCCCTCTCCTGTTGCAAATCGGAGCACTTAACCTCGGAGAAGCAGCCGGCACTAAGATAAGACGGACAAAGACGGACCTGTTAGCAGAAGCAGCCTGTGTACAGTAACCAAACATGTGCAGCAGCTAAGAAGCAATGCTGGGTACAAATACGCAATACATTTTTGCGTTGGGTGATTTGAATGAATTTGGACTATAGACGCCCATGTAGTCACTAACTAAGACAGGGAGTATGTTCTGTCCATGTTTAGCTGTAGGAAGACAGGAGGCAGGTGTGCTATCACACTGTTGGGTGCAATTAACCACCTATAAACTTAAAGAGGCATGTCTCCACATGAGGAGACGGAGCTCTACCAATGAACATGGTGTTCTCCAGGCGTGGAGTTCCTGACAGAACCCTGCTCTTCTAGTTCTTCTAATAGCAGACTCATTAAAGTCTTGGCCGGGTGAACCTGCTCTGCTTGTGTGCATCTGGGTCAGAGCTGACGCACGAGTCAATAACCTGCAAAACTTAACTGTGCAAGAAGAGACTCGCACCGCAAAGTATCGCGATCAGTGAAGAGTCAGGAGGACGTATAGCTCGGTCAGTCTGCCGTTTCAATCTTGTGATGCTGCAGCTTGTGACAAGTTGTGCCGCATCACACCCCCTGCAGATAGTCCCGAGAAGGACGGGAGGCCGACCACAGCAGAACAATCGGCAGCTTTCACCATTGTTCCAACCATTTCAATATTGATTTACAACAGAACAAAAAAAACAAACTCAGATGTTAGTTTCGTAACTCTGGATGGGAAAAAAAAAGACTGACGGTCCTTGACAGTCGGGGTCAGTCCCGAGGCAACAGTGTGTGGCAGAGATTCATTATTGCACTGCAGTGACGTTACTCTTCATTGGTGTGGTGCAGGGGGTACAGACAGATGTGTCTGTGTGTCGTTGACAGAGAGAATAACAGAGAGGTACAGGCTGTGAGTAGTCAACTGAATAGCTGAAAGAGAAAAGAGACAAAGACTCAAGAAAGAGTGAAAATATCACTGCGCTGCAAATGCCAAAGCTCCCCCTCAGTCTCAGTGGCTCCTAAACAATATATTGGCCCCTGCTGCTACTTGGATCCATATGTAGGGTGGGGAGTTAATTGGACCTCGGCTCTTATGTAACATGCATTAGGGGTCACTCAGCGAGGCCCTTGGCTGCACCCTGCATGTCCGTGCGAGTGAGTGAGTGAGTGTGTGTGTGGGTTTCGTGCTATGCTGAGCAAATGGCGAGCAATGCAAATGCTGAAACAGGACTATAATGATGTTAGGCGCATGGGGAATAAGCTCTGTGTGTGTGTGTGTGTGTGCGCACATCCGTGGGTATGACTTCACCAGCTGCTGCTTTGTTGTATTACCTAACAGATAATTGGGACCACATGTCCTTCTTGGCACTATTGGGGCGTGTTAAAAGCTTGCAGGAGTGATGTCACCACGTTTCAATTTTCATATACGTGTGACATTGCATAAAGTCTTTTATAGTACGTTTCACTTTGTGTTAAACTCCACTGTGTTCCAGGTGTGATGCACTAGAGGCGCTCCACAAGAGGCCCCTGGCTTATCGAGGGCCAGTTGCAATCATAAACTTAAATTACTATCATATGGTGTATGTGGGGGATTCAATGTTATTACCGCTGCCACAATGAGGTCATGCTTTCAGACCAGTTTGTACATATTTAGTGAGGAAGATTTACTTTTGGCAGAAGGTTATTCCATAGGCCCGAGGAACAAGCGATTACCTTTTGGTGCAAATCCATGTGTGTGATGCAGGACGTTCATATTAAAAGGATGGAAAACATCCGTCCTTTCACTACCTTTTCTGTCCCCTTAAATATGTAGTAGCGTAGATTCAGCATGAGCACATCGCTACCACCCACCCCAACATGTTTTTGTTCCACAAATGGTGACATACGTAAGACAGAAGTTAATAATCGCCTCATTAATAACATGGCTGTGTGTTAGCAAATACATGTATTCAGAATTAACATGTAGCCTTTAGTAAGTGCACATTACCCGGCTGTGTGAATGAGCTCAGGACTCGAGGACTTGGAGACTTTGACCCTCCTAACGGCTCCAGACCAGTGGGAGCCAGATGCATGTGATTTTACCAGGCGAGGTCTCGCTGGGCTCATGTAGTGCGACAGGGTCCCAGACACGCATGAATGAAATCGGAGTGTGATCCTGGGCAGCAGCAGCAGAAGCCCACGGGTGAAGAAAAAGAAAATGACGCGATGAAGAAGTGATGCAACGACGTTCAAAGCCGAGACAACACTGGTACAGACACACAGATTGTGGAGTTGAAATCTGTCATTATCTGTTGGTATGTCGGGTTTTGGACGAACATCATATAGTTTGTTCAAAGCATTCAGTTTGATCCTGTATCTGATGTCCAGAGTCTCCTGAGAGGACGTCTACGTTGTCACTCAGAACAGTCCTGTACTGGCCCCACAGAGCAAGATATGAACACTCTGTCTTAGTCTCAGCTCAGCATTAGTGAGTGTTAACTTAAAAATACGAGTTATTACTGATAACAATACATTAAAAATCCAATAGGCTGTTTACATTGCTCTTAAAGCTTTGGTTGGTCCACACATGTCCCTTACAAAGTCCACTGAAGATGGAAAGGCTGTAAAGACTTTGATGTTCCACTCCCCTGTGCTACCGTCCCCACGGACACACCGTAAAGTAGCGATTACAGATAAAGTGATGCCGCCAGCACAGCGAAGACAAAGTCCTCGTGTTTAGTACGAACACTCAGACAACACGTGTAAAGCTTCGTCCTGTGTAAAGTCTACTTCCTTCCGTAGGGGGGCCTTGGCTCAGGATACAGCACAAAGACAAACCTGAGTCATCCCAACACAATGACGGCGGTGACGTCCTCACGTGTTCTATGAAGCTACAGACACACACATCAAAAGCAAATCATCGACTGCACCGCAACCACAAAGTCCAATCATGCAAATCAACCACAGCCGATGACATCAGCACACACAAAGACATTTGTTTGAGAACTATTAAGGAAAGCTTAAAATAAACATTGTTAACACAATGGTTGGTGCCACACAGGGTACACTCCTCAAATTACATTCAGTACCCTCGGACTGCTGTGTGAAATGTACTTTGTATTTTAAGGGCAATACACAAAAAGGTATGAAATTGGTTCCTTAATTACATGTAGAGATATTTGTCTTTACCAACAAAAACAATAGCTTTCACATTGTATCATTCACATTAACTGTTGTAATAAGGTGCTTATTACACAAGGTAACTAGTAGGACAGGAACAAAAGACTGGGTTTGTATGACTGGAGTTTCTATAGATACTACTCACTAATGGGGGAAACATTTTAAGCAGACACAACTTTCACTTGTTACAGTCTTGGTTTGGGCCGTTTGCAGGTCAAATGAAGAATGTGCGTTTGCAACAATTGCATTAATGTTTCAGGGACTGGAACAGAAAATGTGGGTCAGTAATTGAGGAAACGCTGTAAATCTGATGCGCAGTCTCCCCCTAGTGGTCCGACTCTTAACTTACAGTTTCTAGTGTAACGCTATTGAATGGCAGTGTGTGTGTGTGTGTGTGTGTGTGTGTGAAAGAACAGAGTTGTTCCAGGAAACTGGAGACAGAGTATGACAAAACAGGAAGTGGTCTCACCTCCTGGGCTGGGAGCGGCGGTCATCCTCGCCACTGCCCGACTCCTACAGAGAGATAGACAAGAGAATTAGAAATGAATATTCAATACCTGCATCACTTCACATCAGTCCTGTACCAGCAGCTGGTGTTTCAGAGAAGGACACACTGTCTCACATTGATCAAAGAGACGTGGGAGGCGATATGCATCACAGGCTGAGTCAGACTCACTTAACCTTGCATTAAAAGAGGGCTAAATTGGCTGGCGGCTGGGGCGGCTACGTCCGGCCTTTCATCTGTGACTTCAGTGACGAGGCTCAGAGCAGGGACCAGGGATGAGGCTGAAACACACCGAGTGGCCCTCCCCTCTCCGTTTATCTTTCTCCAAAATGCAATTATCCTCCTTCCCCACCACCACTGCAACCAGCACAGTTCGCCACGCACACACACACACACACACACACACACACACACACACACACGCATACAATTTTAATCCCAGCCTGTTTTGGTAATCCCTTCCTAAAACTCAGGGAACTCTCTTTTGGCATCAATCTGTCAATCCCGGCTACTAAACAGGTCAACCCCCCCCCAAAAAAACTCCCCCCCAGATACATACATTATGGATGGACACACAGGGGACACGCACAGACATGGGACAGTGAACAACAACGAAGACGGCTGGTGCTGGTGCAGATGAGGCTGCGTGACGATGGATGAGGAAGATTGGGCGGAGAGGTCAGGAGGTGCAGAAGCTTGAGAGGGAAGGATGGAGGACGTGACTGGGCCTGAATGATGCTCTCTGCATCAGCAGCTTAACAGCCTGCCTTCAAGGCAAAATATGGTGACACGGGAGAAATAGGAGTCCATGCATGGACTCCAATGCTTCCTGCACACACACACACCTGCAAAAACTGCCTAACTCAGCAGATTTCAAAAGGCAATGTGATACCAGTAGACCATTACGCCTCTGCGTAGCACTCACACACACACACACTGCTGATGAATTTAGGGGGCTGTATACCTCTAATATGTGATTAAAACAACATACCATAATAAGCCATGGCTGGGATATAATGCACAGGCTAATCTCCATGGTAACCATGCCACTGCACAGATGTGTAGGGAGTGGCCTTACAGCCAATGAGAACAGGGGGTTTGGTGTGCTGCTAGGCAGATTACACCGCCGCCGCTGTAGGGTGGCTGCTCCCCACTGTGCTGAAGGCAAAACGATGTCTTTATTAATTGATGGGTCAATAGAATGAAACCGGAGTATAATTTGCCAAAGCGCTGATAAAATGATGAGGAGGAAGGAAGCGTACAAGAAAAAGAGGCCAATCACAGATAGGCTGAAGTGACAATGGCATTCCAGCTGTGCCTCTCATGGATGTTCATCTCTCTTTTTAGGAGCTCATCCACAGCTCTTTCCTCCACACAAGTCTCTGCTCTGCAGTCCCTTTACCCCCCCCCCCCCCCCCCTCTCTCTCAGCATCAGGCATCTCACAAGAGCACTCACATGGCTGCTCCCCATCAGGAACGAGTCTCATGACAAGCAGCTGGTAACCTCAGCCCGGGATCCTTTCACCGCCACACTACAGCTACAGTCTCACAGTGAGAAATTAAATCATAATTCATCATGTGTGGGATTTCTTTGATCTGCCGCGGACTGGTCAAGGTTGTAATGGACATGAGTCCAAATGTCTCCAAAAGCCATAATAAAAATTAAATGATTTTAAAAAGCTCTTCATGCTTCATGCCATCAGGTGACAAGTGCTGCAGCCATTTGAATAATGCCCCGAAGGATTTTAAATATTTTTGAGGTGATATGATGTTATGGCTGTCCAATGTGAAACCTGGAACGCAGGTTAAACTGGGCTGCATGTGGCTGAACTCCTGTCATGTAGCGTTTACCAGAGGCCAGGATCTCCAGGATCATCCATCTGACAGACATAACATACTCCTGGGTGATGGCATTAGGTCTCGTCTATGGCAGCCACACCATCGCCCTCCATCGGTCTGGGTCAAGAGCCCTGAAGCCAGGCGTGGGAAGCCTCAAAGTGTCTGAGGGTCTGACAGGCCTGTCCCACTAACCCGCTTTCAAAGGCAGCTCCTCCCCATTCACTGTCACTCCACTAACCCGAGATCATAGGAATCAATGTGTAGATGTGGTGCTGACATGTCAGAAAGCAGCATATTCCAGGTGCATGATCATATAGAATAAACCAATAATTACTTTTGCTGCCAATTAAAGCTGCGGTTTAGTTTGTCTTTGAAATTGCTTTGAGTTTCCCGGGGAGGAAGTGAGTTAGCAAACGCTTACATCATCTTTAGTAACTAAAGTTTTCAAAAAAAAACACATTTAGTATAAAACTGAGCGAGTTAACTTTGCGCAAAGCTTGCAAGACAAACTTCCCTCTGCAGGACTGTTTGGGGCTACTTTCAGGTTTACAGTATGATGCTAATGGCTAAGTTAGCCACCCATGTACACATGCACACACCCCGAGCAGTGAAAACCGGGCTAACTGTAAGTCTTCCCTTTGGCGGACCAATGAAACGGAACTGAACCAAAGATGTCAAACCAGTTCACGGACACTTACAGACACGCTGGGGCTGGAGGTAGTGCTCGGTGTCGGCGACCGCTGGACGGTGACCAGCGCCATCCCGGCTGCTGCTGCTCAGACCTCGGTCACCTCGGAGAGTGAAGAAGCATCCGGATACCAGACATGATTTTGGGGGCAGGAACTAACGTACAGTGCGCCGAGCTCCCGATGCAATTCCTCTGGTCGTTTGCTCAGTTGACCCTTCGATGTCAAGCTCAACAGAATCAGTGAACATATCCGGTCTTTTCAAAATAAAAGTGTGTATTCCGGAAGTGTTGAATTAACTAAACCAATGTTTTGTTAAACAATGTATTTGAAGATACAGTATTTACATGGTATTCAAATGAATAATTTGCTATGTTTTTATGTTTTTTGGGGCCCTTGTAGTGAATAATCCACGTTGTCTTTTAAAGCAGACGACTCTACGCCTTTATTTTGACAGATACGTCTCATCGCTCTCCATATTGTGTTGCCAGTTAGCTTAACACGAGGCTGCCTCGCTGGTGTCCCGCGCATGCGCAATGGCGACCAGCTGTCAAACTGTTTTGCTGGTCCCTTGAATACACACGTCCGTTCATGCAAAGGTCACCAATTGATCAATTAAACTGATGATAATACGAATCAATGGGGGACACTACTGAACGAGTACTCTAGCTTTGTCTCTGTTTGTCTTCATGTTTGTCTGTGTGTGTGTGTGTGTGTGTGTGTGTGTGTGTGTGTGTGTGTGTGTGTGTGTGTGTGTGTGTGTGTGTGTGTGTGTGTGTGTGTGTGTGTGTGTGTGTGTCGACTGAGGTATTGGATAGGTGACATAGTGCATCATGAATAACGCATTAATGTGTGTGTCTCTGTTCCTAGCAGGAGAAGACTTGACCTTACATCTCCTTGCTCCCATGTTTTTCAGTTACCCATCTCTCCTGGGAGACGAGGTGTGGGGGTGGGGGTGTAAAAGCAGAGGGAGGTGTGTGTGGGAGGGGGGGGGGGGGGATTGATGGTGAAAGTCAGAAGAGGTTCCTGAGAGGGAAAAGAGGTGAAAGATGGAAGGAGATATACAGCACCTTAATACAACCCATATCTCAAGGAGCCTTGAAAACCTTGATGTAAAGTGTTAAATCACAGAGACAGTGAACACCTCTTCCTCTGACTTATCATTGTTGGTGCATTTTATTGTAAGAGCAAATGATGTTGTGACTGTTGTGGACTGAGGAAGGTGTGGCTTTGTGTGAAGCTGAGGTCTATATGAGGATATAGGAGGCTCATTTTGATTCACTTCATTGCATTATCTGGGTCATTGCCTCCTCCTTCTCCTCTCTCCCTGTCCTTCTCAGCATTCCTCCCCATCCTCCTTCTTTTCTCCATCTTTCCTTTTCATTGATCATCCAATAAGCTTGTGTTATAAAACAGGAAAGGCAAAAGAGAAGAAAAAAACTGATAAGGAGGTACTTAGGTGGTATAAAGAGGAAAAAATAAGTGACTGTTACACTTGAAGAGCATGGAGAGGAAAAAGGATGGAAGATGAAGTGAGGAGTGACTGAAAATACAAATACAGAAAGTATACATATGCATATGAATCTATCCCTCTTTATTCTCAATTGTCGGGGTTAAATCGTGGCTCTAATAAAGTGGAGACCAACTGTGTATTTGTATTTGTGCATGTGTGTGCATAACATTTCAGCATAAGTAGAGCTCAAGTGTTTGCCTTCTTGTCTGATAACACAATATCCAAACCACGTTCATTAGAACAAGGTGGATGACAAAAAAGAGCAGCTGAGGAGATAGTTATAAAGAGGGCAAAAGAGGAAGAGAGAGAAAATAGATCCTCTGCAGACAGGTAAGCACAACGGGAGAGATAGAGAAAGCGAGTGTGTGGGAACAAACAAGATTAGGATTAGAGTAGGAGATGAGTCTACTTCAGGGACTTTAGTGTCAAGACAGAGACAGCGGGACTAGAGACAATCCTCTTTGTAATTAAAGCTCTGCTATCCAAAAGAGATTGTATCACAGGCCAGCGAGTGTGTGTGTGTGCGTGTGTGTGTGTGTGTGTGAGTGGGAAAGACATGGTTGTGTAGCTATACATGTGTGGAAAGTAAAAATAAAAAATAAAGACAATAGAGAGGTAACATTTCAACCCTGTTTTTTCCCAGTACAGTTTCATGTAGGAAATTAATATATAAATGAAAAATGAAAAATAAAACTCCCGACAACATCCCAGCTATCTTTAAATCCAGTACCTCTCTATCTCTCTCTCCCTCTCTCTCTCTCCCTCTCTCTCTCTCTCTCTCTCTCCATCTCTCTCTCTCCATCTCTCTCTCCTCATCCTCTCCTCAGCCTCATCCTCCAGACCCCCCCCCCCAGTGGTCAGCTTTCGTCAGAACAAGCTGTTCTGATTCTAATGGCATGATACTCCTTAAAACCAACAGGGGGGGATATGACCACATTAAAAATCAGCTTACACCGAGGACTGGGGTCTTGATTTAAAATGCTTTTCATGGGCAATGGAGGAAGCAACCGCTGGTCACAATAAGGTGTTCTACTGGCCTAATGATTCGGGGGTTAGGGGCTCTAAAGCAATGTTCTAAAAGTAGTTTTTGAATGCTATTGATTGGTATTGGTGCAGAGGTTTATACTTTTAAAATCCAGAAGAAAAGAAAGTTGACTTGAGGCACCATTTCTCTTCAGTTTTTCCTTTTATGAATGACATCCTTCTGTTATGAGCAGAAAAGCTGTCGAGTATTAAAGTCATGATTCTCAACAGTTTTCTTTCTAGATATTCATCCATCATTTGTGACAGTTATATCCACATTTTCCCACTGGCTATTTTTGGCAGTTGCAAGAAAAAATAACCCAAAGAGGGAAGCATAACAATGTGTGAATTCTTATGACTTGTCACAGCAAGAAAAGCACATAAAGCTCAACAGACAGATCACAGACGGCTCTGTTCTTACCAGTAAGTCATACCAGGGAGCCAGCATACGCAACATAAACACAATTTAACTAATTACACCTGTGTTTGACGAGCCAAAATGTCTGCACCGAGATAGTTTTATGCGGTAACTTTTGCATGTGAAAATAAGGTAACTTCAACACACACACACACACACACATGCAAATTATGTGATTTGTAGGTCAGTCAGTGTCCCCCGTGTCCCCCCACCCTCCTCTTCACACACTACGCATCCACAGGCCGATGAATCTGTTAACTCTGAAGCCCCAATATACATATGGATAAACCTATCCTTCACTCAGTGTCAACTGAATGCTATTTTGTGGGGGTTTTTTCGTGCTTTCTAGCTGCATAATGGTCATTTGACGTGATATAAAAACATCATATTGTTGCACTCACTTTCATGATGGAGCCAACGCATGTCAGAGTTACTATTAAAGATCATTTCACTCTCTCTCCACCGCCTGTCTCCTCTCCTCACCTGTAATGAGAAGACAACAGATCAAGGCCCTGTCAGTGTATCTTGGCAACAATTATATGGACTAAGAAGGCAGGTGAAGCAAGCAATGCAGAAAAGAGAGAGAGAGAGAGAGGAGAGAGCCTACTCTGCAGAGATAAGATGGCATTCTCCGTTCGTGCAAAATGAGTTCATTAGGGGAGTGAGAGACAGCCACTGCTGGGAATGGAGGTTTCTGTGTGATAAAGGTTGGGAGCGGCAGATCGGAGGGGGAAAAAAGGAGTTTCATTTCCTGTTCTTCAGAGGCAGCGGCCGTATCAGGGGATCAGCAGAGAGGCTGGGTGGAGGGGAAAAAAAATGGAGAGACAGGGAGAGGACAGACGGAGCAAGTTAGAGAGGTAAATGCCAGGAAAAAAAAAAAAGACTGACCCTCTGGATCGCTGTCAGAGCACATTTATATCGAGAACTGAGGGGAGACAGACAGAAAGAGAGTTGAAAGATATGTCAAACTCGGCTGCTCTCTGGAGAGTGGAAAGCCAAAGTGAGCTGCAGTGATTAGTGTGACGGGTATGAAGTAGCATGAGGTTGTATGAAGGGTTGTCACAGTGCAAAAGGCTCAACACAACCCATGAGGGATGTCTGAGAATGACAGCAACCGTTTGAGAAAGAGAGTATAGGCACATAATAGGCACACACAAACACAGTTGGCTTGCCCAAATTAATATAAGAACACAGGCAAAGATACGAGAGCTGGGGGGGGGGGGTGAAATGAGCTGCAGGGTCTTGATAGACACCTGATAGTGGGAGAGGCTGGCAGGCAGGCAGCTATGGCAGATGCTGAGATGGCAGGTACAGCAGAGGTGGAGGGATACGCTGGCCGTGCCGCACTGTTTAATATAGATCTGCAGCGATAAGGCGAGACAGAGAACACAGGATGTGTCCATCAGTCAGGGGGAAGGGGTGCTAAGAGGAAATTGCCACAATAAAGCACACACGCACACACACACACGCACACACACACACTCACACACACTCACACGTATGGGAGAAACTCGCAGTTTAGCATATGATTATGTGCACATTCACACAGGGTGCAGTTAAAGTTTTATTTGGAACCTGACAGATAGAACTGCTGATGTGTGGAAACTAAAAAACTGAAATAAGGACACTTCTTTAAAAGTTTTCTCCCACTACCTCAGGATATACTGTACTCACTGGCTACATACAGTATGACTGCACATCTGTTGTGCATTGGATACATACTCAGATTGGAGAGCAGATCCTTTCATCAACACTGAAATCAAAATGCTTGTGCTTCTTTTACCTCCTTCTCTAGTGTGTGTGTGTGTGTGTGTGTGTGTGAGTGTGTGTGTGTGAGTCTGCATGACCACAAGACTGTTTGCTGAAGTTGACGATTACAGTTGTCATTCGTGGGATTAATCAGTGGTGACAAGGAGCCATTGTGTCTGTGCACATATGTGCGCACAGACACAGACACGGACACACTCTGGGCTGAAACAACAATAATTGTCCTGACAGGCTGGGACAGCCAGCGTTTTAAAGAGGCTCAATGCAACACCCGATTTGAGCTCTGCTGCAGGCTTTGATCGAGGCGATGCACGAGTCACGCCGACGTGTCCGGTCTGCTTTTAAAGCATGCAAGTCATGATAGTTCATGATGCAGTCACTGAGAATGGCTAATAGAGTCGTTAACCGTTACAAACACGGTATCAGTAACAGTGACACACAGAGAAACCTCACAAGGAGCCCCACGGCGCCCACTTTCTCAGCGCACTCGCACTTGGATCAGAACCTGAAACCTGAAAAATGGAGAAACCAGCGAGAGATTTTAAAGTTTATCCAACAAAAATAAAAAACAGCCCTGCTACTTTAAGTTGGCAACACTTGCTCCAAAAGTTGCTAAATCTAGCGGGAAAGTTAGTAAGTTGACTGACATATTTCTTCAGGCCTCCCTCCAAAGCCACGCGCCCAAAATGATCATTATGAACATAAATATATCATGTTTCTATAAAGGACAAAGAATGAAATAAATAAACATATTTGCATGGGCAGATGCTGCTCTGGTTAAGGGGGAAATCAGTTGAACTGATCCTGTAAAGAGTCGATTGCTCGATAGGCAGACTGTGAGCCTGTTGCAGATACAAACTATATAAATGACAAGAACCATTCAGTTTTGTTTATTAGTATTAGTATATTCTCTTTAGTTTGCTATAATTATTTAAGAAAACTCGATACTTTAAAGACATGTCATTGGATACTCAACTTCTAAAGCAAAGCAGGTTTGTCTCCTGGCTGAGGACACAGGTGAAGTGTTTAACTGCACAGTGATGATTAAACTCCCTTGATCCAAACTGCATTCCCTCTTTCAGTTTTGGATGTATTCAAATTTTACACAACTTTTTACTATAATTTCTCAAATTGTGTACAAGACCAGATTGACAAACGAAGAAAAGAATGAACCAACAGAGGTTATTTATTTCCATATATCTTTATTATCCGTTGTTTCCCATATACTTTTATATCTTTATTCTATACAGGTGTATTTCTCAATACAGTCTTTTATTGACATACATATATCTTACATAAGCCCGAGAGGTACGAGAGAGAGAGAGAGAGAGAGAGGCAAGAGGGAGTTTACATCCTTCATAAGATATTTTGGCAGTTAACAAGACAATAGATCACATTACACACACACACACACACACACACACACACACACACACGAAGTACAGTACACACACACACACATCACGGCATGCACACAAAAAAGGGGCTGAACACCTCTGATCCTTTTTGCACAACCACCCATACACGCACCAACACACTAATCAAGGCGCACACACACTCAAACACACACTCACACTCAAGCACGAAACACACACACACTCCCATCCATGGAGAGAGGAGACAGGTATTCACAGGATAGATTACACCAATACCAAACTGACTAGTAAATACACATTTAGATGTACAGTACTCGCCATATTTTAACTCCTGCTCCTACACACACACACTCAGAAACACACACACACAATTTTTTGGTAGAAAGTAAAAAGCAGTAATGCTGATTTTCAGACTATGCCATTGATAATGTTATTAGCTCTGATCCATATTTGGTTTCCATTACTGACAGTTATGCAGAATGACAACAGAGTGCAGAATGTCACTGTGATTAAACGAGGACCATCAGCACGACGTCATGTTGTGTCACATGTGATGTTTGTCACACTCAAGTGTGGGAGGTCAAAATGACAACAATGATACGTTAGAAAATAAATACACATTTTATATTGCAGTTATAGGATGAATACACTTGGTTGGTTATGTCTGTGATCTATTTTTTTTTTTTCAACTGGAAATTATAACAGTCTTTTTTTCAGTCAGTCACACACACACACACACACACACACACACACACATCCATGTCACTAACAGACAGTGCTTCACAGTGTAGGGAACTCATTGCAAATCCGTCGCCTGTCCAAGATGCCACCAAATAAGCACAGGCTGACAGTCAACACAACATAAGGACAGTTAAAATATGGGAACATCTTTAGAAATATGAACAGAACAGATATCATATATTTGGCTTCAGTAACAGATACCTGAATAGTGCTACATATTAGAATGCATAACTTAACAGCATAATATGAAAATGCAACCATAAAGAAAGGATATAAATGTAACTATCTGGCCTTCTTTGACTGATCTCTGCAGTTTATTGTCTACATGAACACAGCCTGTATCATACTCTATTATTGTAGAAAACATTCGTTTCAACTGTATAACCTGAAGAAAGGTTGGTCACAAGATGACTTAGGCGACACATAGAGAGAGGATGTTGATCTGACGATACTGAAGCTTTGTGTTTTTAAACACCAGAGAACTGAACCAGCATAAAAGGAAGAAAACCAAACAAAGCTCAGTAAACTACTGCAGCCTGGCTCCGCATAACTCCACCACTAGTTCTAGATCTTGGTGTGAGACGGCTAAAAACAAGTGTAGTGATGTATGAAAAAGAGGCAAAGACGGTGAAAGGTAGCCCCTTGTCCTGTAGTTTTGCAGTTTGTCCAGAAGAGGGCGCTCTATGTGGCTAGAGTGACACCTTCTGTTGGTCGAGGTTTGGTCAGACTGCGTTTGTGACAATGAAGTCTGTGTATTGGTTCCCGCTGGGCACTGGAGTGATGCTCTTTAACAGACGCTGCGGATGAAGAGAAAGAGAAGTGAGAAAATGAAAGTGATACAAACACTTTGACGAGAAACTGATCAGGAAACTAGTTTATAAAAGAACAATTATCTGCAGATTGTTTGGAGATTATTTGTGTGTTGATTGAAAAATCCTTTCGGTTCTTATCTCAAACACACCTGACTTGATCAGAAACATTTCAGAATCGGGAAGAGAAAGAATAGAATGTACATCTAAAGTGAGTTCACGGGAAAGTGAACAGATGTTCCAGATGACAAACACGACCCCGGTTTTGCAACAGAGAGACACTCGGACATTTTGACCTCGCTTGGCCTCGTGAGTTACACTGACGCAGTCTTCTTTCACACTCGCATGCACACAAAAACACGACTCCCGTGTGCGTTGACAGTGTGTATCAGTGTCATTGTGTGCCCCGTCAGCAGTGTCAACACTGGACCACAGCCAAAGATGTCCGTCTACCAGCCTCTTTGATATCCTCCTACCTTCTGTCAACTCTAACAAAGCACATGACAAGACAACAATGAAACTAATGAATAAATATGATGAAGACACTTTGTACTAGTATTTACTATACGAGTTACAAGCTCAGAGTATACTACAAAGAGCAAATACACACCTGGAAATGAAGATAATATGATATAATATGAAGATGTCTAAAATCTGTCTGGAGACGTTTTGAAGACTACTTTAATGAATGTTGCTGTTTGTCATGCAGGGTGCTCCGATTCTAAAAAGCTGTTGATGATACAAGCCTGCTCTGCTCTAATTTAGCCTCTACGGGGCCTGGAAGTTAGTCATGGCTTTTGGCTCGGCTTTAATCTTTGGCCTGTGCCTCCTCCTTTGTGCTCCTCTGATCCTGATCTCCAGTCATGGATTCCCTGCAGAGGGTCGACTCTGACGGTGCATGAAAAGGAAAGCAACAGAGGCAATCCCTGTTGTTGGAGAGGTGTCAGTAAGTGAACAAAGGTCAGGCAGGGATAATGGGTTGAAGGAGGAGGACGAGAGAAACTATATAGAAGACACACTTGACATCTTGTCCTTCTGGTCGACTTACCGCTCAAAGCGCTTTACACTACATGCCAACATTCACCCCATTTATAAAATGATGGGAAAGGCTGCGATGCAAGCAGCCATCTGCTCATCAGGAACAAAACGTACGCTTATTCACACACACGCGCATCAATGGCATGGCCTTCGGGAGTAAGGAGACTTTCGACGGACTGGAGGAGCGAACTGTCAATCTATCGGTTCGTTGGCAAATAGCTCCAACACCCGAGCGCATGTAAAGGAAAAGAAAGGAAATGCTGCACCTGTTTGAATGTTCCCTTGGCACTGAGCAAGTAGTAGACCATATAAACAGGCACACAGATGAATGAAGACACCCCGATGGAGTAGCCCAGGGCAGTGGTCCATGGCGGGAAGTGGTAGTTGAACAACCTGACCTCTGGAGGGAAGGCCAGAAAACTGATGATGATGAACTGCACACACAGGAGCGAGAAGAAAAGCAGAGGTCAGCTAGAACGAGGATCAAACGTCAGGATACATAAGACAAAAAACTAACTAGAAATGCAGCAGTCATCGACTTATTGGCTTTCAATGTGTAAATACACGGGAACTCACCAGCAGAAAGCAGGGGCAGATGGCCACCCAGCAGATCCTCCAGAAGCACCCCGGGTAGAAACCAAGCATGAGCTGGATGTCATTACAGAAACGGTTGGTACCTGGAAAACACACACACACACAAAATCACTACACAGTCCCAAATATCAGAGTGCCACAAGTTCCCAAATCTGTGCTCAAAAACACACTAATACAGTATGGCGTCACCCCTTTCCTACCAACTCATTCTCAATAAGGTCTCAAGTCATCACAATCAACATCACTCAAAACTTGCCGTAGAACCAGGAAACGGCGATGACTTCGAGCAGGACCACGGTGATGACTGCGGGGCCTGTAGCGTACTCCTCAAACAGCTTCACCACAAACGCTCCTCCCTGACACAGCAGAGGAGGCGAGAGAGCAACGGCAAGTTAGGCTTCACCTACTCAGTCTAAGACAATTAGGGAACTTTGTTTCGGGTTGATTATCAGATTACTGCTCTAATCGGATTCAGGCTAATTGTTAACTGCGGTCTATCACATTACTTAAAATACAGCAGAAACATTTAAGATGAAGTTTGTTATTGGTAGCAGATATCACAATATTTAACTGCGGACAGTCAGGTGTGGTATTAGAGAGATTGATTATATATGATGTTTTCATGATAGGAGCCATTTTGATGTTTAATGTGGTTATTAACTTACATATGTGAGCGTGGAGAGAGCCCCGAGGAAGCAGACGCACACCAGGCCTAAGACAAACCACTCTCGTCTCTTAGCCAGGGCATGAGGGAACTCATCGAGCATCGCTGTGATCACCCCCTCCAACCCTGCAAACTGGAGAGAGGAGACCGCCGAGAAGAGGAAGAAAAGAGAAGGCAGCCGATGAAGAACACTTATCTAGGAGACATTGTACTGTACATGCACCCTTCGGCTGCAAGCTTCGAGAATCTAAATGTTACGTGTGTTGCTAATCAGCTGTTTGACAATGTTTTGACAATCCACAGTGCACTGATGGAAAACATCCAAAGATGCCTTGTGTATCCTCTTCTTGGCACAATGACAAAAAGTTAAAGCCGATCCAACATGAGTCCAAATACAACGACACGTTTTGTAGTAATATCCTCAGTCATAAAACCGAGGAGCATAGCAACCCCGATGCTGATTCCACGCTGATTATCAGGACGTGATAACAGCCCTGCGGGTCTCTCCAGCTGGCTGCCTCAGAGCCGATAAACACAGGAGGCTTATGGAGACAAGATCGCCACACAACGGTGATATGAAAGTCCTATCACATTGTTTTTTCGCCGACTGTTATCCAAAATGGAACAGCGAGGACAAACAATACCAGGTACCTCTATGGAGCAACGAGTGCAACAAGTCAAATAGAAGAAGACATTTGCCTTCATGACAAGGCAAATATGAAACCTCCGTTTCTGGGTTTGAGAGAGCACACACACAAGAGCCCTGGGCAACAAAAAGAGTCCGCTAGATAACAGCAAGGAGAGAGGAACACAAAGAACATTTAGCTGAAATGAGTAATCAACAAACTAACCGTGCTGTCCAGACCCAACATAATGATCATGAGGAAGAAGATGATGGAAAAGAAAGTAGCAGCAGGCATATTTGCTATGGCTTCTGCGTAAATGATGAACAGCAGACTGGGACCTGGGGAGGAGAAAGAGAGGCAGGTTAAAATAGCTCCTCTGAATTCATCCTCACAGATGTATTTTTGTAGCTAAGTGTATAAATTCAATCTAGGATGCATTGGTTTTAGACATAGATTTATGTATTTGGGATGGTGTTGGTGCGTTGTTTTTCTACCAGCATCCTTGGCCACAGTATCCACTTCCTGATTCCTCATCTCAGCCATGTAGCCCAGCACGGTGAAGATGACGAAGCCCGACAGAAAGCTGGTCAGGCAGTTCACAGAGCTGGTGACCAAAGCATCTCTGAGGTGGAGAAAGGAGAGGTTGAGGTGGCAGGAAGATAACAAGCAAAGTATTTAGGCTTAATTATTAAAACTAGACTACTGGAACAATAGGACAATAGGGTGGTTATTATTAGTTTTGGGATGGTGGAAAAGCAGAGGTAGGTTTCATTGTAGTGTGAAACATGCGTTCAAGAAAAGTTCTCACTTGTAGCAGTTGTTGTGAAACGGGTTGTAGCTGGCAAAGGCAAGTAGCACGCCAAACCCCGGACCCAGCGAGAAGAAGATCTGAGCTGCTGCATCAATCCACACCTGAGAGAGTGTGGTCAGGTTCAACGATGTACGTTACGATCAGAAGCTTGTACAAAGAGAATAGCAACACGGACATTTCAAAACGAGAGACAGCCTTGCTAGATTGCGCCAACTGACTTACTGTAGTGCTAAGCAGCTTCTTCCAGTCAGGTTTGAGATAGAAGACCACGCCCCTCCAGGCCCCTGGCAGAGTGGCCCCACGGACGAGCAACACCAGGAGGACCAGGTAGGGAAAGGTAGCAGTCACCCAAACTACCTAATGCAGAAAAGAGCAAGTAACAATTCACGTTTCTGTTGATAAACTCTTACGTCTAGTCAGCCATAGCGCCTGAAATCCGGTGATCCATGATGGTGGTTAATGATACCGAGGGTGAACCGATGACGGCAGAACAGCCATGTTTTTCTCAATCCATCCATCCATCCACTCTAACTGACACCCCCATTAGCAATGCAGGCGCCCCTTTGGTTACCTTTCCAGACGTCTTGACTCCTTTCCAGATGCTGAAGTAGACGATGATGAAGATGAAGAACAGGCAGAGGGCCAGCTGCCAGCTGACAGAGCCCAGCTGGTGCAGACCTGGGGAGAGGTGGACTTGCAACACCTGGCGACTGGAGGGAGGAAACGAGGCAGGGGGGGTCGAAGAGGGGGCAAAGAGGGAGTCAAGGCAATTGCATATAGGGAGACGACATTAGAAGAGACGGCAGGATATGGAGGGAGTGATGAAAAGTGGAAGAAAGTAGGGAAAGGAAGAAGGTACAAGGGCAGGAGAAGAACGTGAAGAATAATAAGAAGGGACAGAGAAGATAAGAAAGTGAGAATACAAAGATAGGGTGGGTAGAAGGGATGTTTGGAAAGGAAACAAAAAGAATAGAGCACGGATGGAAGGAGATGCGATACAGAAAGGAACAGCAAGAAATAAAGAAAACACATCAGAGGGTAAGAAAAGGTACAAGGAAGAGGAGATGAATAAAATGGTATGGGGAGGGAAGAGGAAGGGAAAAAGATAAGGGTATGAACTCTGTGAACACGCACAATACGAGAACAATAGAGCTCCGGCAAATATAATGTACACACACACACACACACACACACACGATACATACGGATTAAATGAGCAGTAATGAGAAAGTTCACCTCGACAGGGAGAATAAATAAAGACGACGCGAGAGAGCCTTGAACGACTTCATAGAAGTTTACACGAGCCAAAGTGAGAAAAACATTACGGGGCACAAAAAAGAAAGAGGCTGAAATGAATGAGTGAGGTTAACATCTGGTCACAGGTTAAGCACACAGAGCTCAGACGATAAAACGGAGACGTGATTTATGTTGAAAACAGGAAATTCTGGCGCCAGACTGAGTTGCGGAATTTGTTCTTTAAAACCTGTATTCGGAAAAGCCAACTACGGATAAACCCTGAATGTGTCTCAGCGGACAGACAAAGACACGGTCGAGTGAGCGAATGATAAGACCGAGCCAGTAGTGTGTCAAAGCAGTCAGGAGTAATAAAGACACAGCTCAGGTTTTATGTTGCAGTAAAAAAAACAAAAAAAAAACACCCAACTTGACAGAGTTCGGCGGTTTGAGTTAATTATTGGGAAAGCAGCGTGACGAAGATTGGAAGACATGGAATGAAATGTCATGTCTAAAGGGGTAGTTCATCTTCTGGCATGCTTATTGACAGTGAACAGAGAGCATTCTGGTTTGTTGTAATATCTATTTGCACACATTGTTTTGCGAGTCAACAGAAGACAAAATGGAATCACACTTGGCAATTTACAAACATGTCTGTTCAGGCAAAAGTTAATACTAAAGAATTTGGGATTTGTTCTGAAGGCTTTCCTATCATCCAAACATCATCTCAGCTGAAGAACATTTTAAACTCCGTATCCGTTTTATCTCGTTGACGTCATTTGAGATCATGCAGCTTCTTCTCAGAGTCGAGTGTCTGTGGCTCACTAAGCGGAGCGCCAATCTGCTATTTATAGAGCTCCACGCCAAAGTCTATCAAATAAAGTCCATCAAATAAAGCTTCTGCCTTCTCCCTATCTGGTGTCTGTTGTCTTTCCTGATTGAGCTAAAGTCTACCTTTCCACAGGATTGAATTTTATGCAGAGCTTTATTTAACCGTCACAATAAGTATGACATGTGAGGATATGTCATACTTTGTAACTTGTATCACTCCGGTATTTCTAACCATCTCAGATGAGATCAGGGATTCTAATCGCTTCTTGCCGTCTTCACAACCAGACATCCAAGAGAATTATGGAAAGGGGGGGGGGGTGGTGATAAATCTGAAACACCAGAACCAACCCTGTAATCGCTCTCTGGAAGCCATCCTCCCTCCTTCACTTGACGTCTCCCTCCTGTGAAGCTCGCCCCCCCCTTACGCCTCTACATCCGACTTACATGCACTTACGTATAGAACTCCTCGGCGGGGGAGGTGGAGGAGTTGGACCACGTCACGTTGTGGTCGGTGGACATGTATCGGTTACAGTTGACCGTGTTCCAGCTGTTGGTGCAGGTGGTCCAGGGCAGAGTGGGCCGAAAGGACGCCAGCAGATAGTACAAGGCCCAGGCCATGATGGTGTTGTAGTAGAAGGCTATGTAGAGGGCTATGATGCAGATGGCGAAGCCGATCCCTGGATGAGTGGAACAAACTATCGTTAGCACAAAAACAGGAAAGAAAAATGAAATGATCATAAACCTGCCAAGTGCGTTGTATTGAGGAGTATGTGACACCAGTCAGTCACTATACCTGAAGACACATCAGTGGTGTTTTCGAGCTAATTCAAGTTGCTACGGGGTAAGCGGGTGACATTTCCGAACAACAACAACAACCGACATACTATCACATTTCTGAGCATCTGGCATTTGGCATGGAAATGTGACAATTTCCATAACAGAGAGTCGGTATATCTCATTAGATGTACAAAAGGCTCGGGATGCTTTTCAAGGGAACTGTACTGAGGGGGAGCACGAGGTTAACTGAGCCGTCTCTCAGGCTCCGACGGCTTGACGCCGTCCTTTATCAGCGCTTTGTTCTGCTACTGCCAATTTCCCCGTTAGTGGGCCCTGGTCTCTCATGGCCTCTACTTGCCTTTTAATCCAAGCTATTGCGGTTAACTAATTTCTCCATCGGCTCTGCTGTCTCGCCACTCCTCCCCGTTTACCTTTGAAGATGGGGCAGATGTGTTTCCAGATGGAGATGCAGCCGCTGCGGTGGAACTGGCCGAGAGCCAGCTCCATGTAGAATAGAGGGACGCCGCCGAACACGGCCATCAACAGGTAGGGCAGCAAAAAGGCACCTGGGCAGAGACACGAGGACGAGGAGATGTACACGGGGGTGAGAGAGGGAGAGCAAGGGTTACAAACGGGAGGATTTATGTGGAGCGGATGAAAACAGCGGGGGAAAGAGAGAGGAGAATAAGTTATGGACGAACAGTAAAAAGTCAAATTACACTCCTGAGAAATGCTACTCGTTCACACTCCATCTGTGGTCCTCTCAATAACTCCCGATCGACAAGAACATTAAAAAACACTCTGTAGAAGTCATTAAATGTTGTAAGTACCTCATCATTTACATAACCCCAGTCCAATCAAAAACAGTGTATGCTCGCCCGGTCCCATTAAATATGTGGAAACACGCAGTAAGAGTGTCACTTTGTTCAAATTATGCGTTGACGAAGTAGAGCTACTGCGATGTTGGCTGCTCAGTAAGGAAAGTATAAAGTGAAGGAGGGAGAATTAGAAAGCCAAACACTGAGAAGCAGCCGGATGGCAGCCAGATCTTTGAACTCTCCAACCCATCATGCAGTTAGATAATCTCCCTCCGTATTCCTTTCTTTCTCTCTATCTGATTATCAACTAGTTTGATGTGCATGTGTGCACGTGGGTGGGTTCGCGGTGTGTCTTTGTGACATGAAAGGAAAGATAAGGGTTGATTGAGCAGCTGCCTGGGAGACAGGTTATTAAGCAAGGAGAAAGAGACTGAAGGTGTTCTCATAAAAACCACAATTAATACTGTTGCCTCTATCAAGTGTCTCCCAGTCCCCATCTCTACCTCGCTCCGCGAGGCACACACACAGAACACAGGAAATTGCAAAGATTTTATTATTGCAAATTCAATAAAAGTGGAAAGGGAGGCCCTGTTTGCCGCTAGGTGAAGACTGTAGTAACAGAGCACAGGCAGACCTCCTCGCAGAATTATCTGTCACTAGAAAGTGTGTGTGTGGATATATATATATATATATATATATATATATAAAAACCTGATTAATTGCATTTAAAAAAAACACAATCACATTATTTAAATTTGTATTAACTTGAATAATTTCATAATAGCATAATTTAAAATTGAATGCATTAGTTTAGAACCTTCAACTTAAAACTGAATGTTGAATCAAGTTGCTGGAACTGTATTTGATATTCACTGAAAGTTTATTATTACTTCCACATTCAGTTCTCACATTTCAAATTGAGTTCCTGCAATTCAATTTCAGTTTAATGAGACACACATCCGGTCTTTGAGGAAGAACAATCGAGTGCAGATTCACAGAACTCTGGCCTGTGAACGTTTTGATTGTTTATTGGATTAAATCCAAAGTGGCAGAAACGAGAAAATGACTTGTATTTTATTTCTTTTCCTCCCCACCACCAGGAGACTACTCCACCGGGAGCATGGCGGGTGGCAGCTTCGGGAGGCGGACCTTCAGTTAGCGGCTGTAGCAAACCCCATCGCCTCACAGTGGACAATAAAACAAGTCAAGGCTGATTTTTTGTGGGGTTTCACACGGGACATGAACTTGTTTGACCCATCCATCCATAAACCGACCCTCCTCCCTACATCTGATGAAAACTAATTTCTGTTGAACCTGGGAATTTGTGACTTTCTATTGGTACGGTTTCCTTTGTACTGGCAATTCAATTTGGACATATTATGTGCCATCACTATGTAATGCATCAAGAAGTCATAGTATTACACATTTGTGTAAGATCAGAATGGTCTATCTTGTGTAATGGCAGCAAAAGAAAGTGTACAGGTTGGACCAGCACGCTATGACCCCCAGCGCTGGATAGAACTTTGAAAGTTTGCTCAGCAAACGGCAGCTTCCTCCCGCAGCACGGAGGACCAAATGATCGGAGTTCTGTGAATCTGCACTCGATTGCTCTTCCTCAACGACAAGATGCGAGTCTGAATGTTGAAGTATATAAAAGTTGAATGTTCACTGAGAATATAAAACGGTTTTAAAACTAATAGTCAATTTCAATATATGCTATTCAGACACATTTTTCAATATAATTATTCAAATTAAACAATACAAATTATGCGATTCAAATTCAGTTTTAAATGCAATTATAAAGTTGAGAAATTTAAATGTAAATCATTGAAATTCTGTTTCTAGTGACACTTATTTCAGACTTTTAGAAAATATTTGCTTACCTTTTTGTAAGTTAGACTACAAGAATGGCGCTGAATTAAGTGCTATTCCTAAACAATATGTTAACTTCTCTTCTTTCTAATTAAAATTCTCACATGGGATGTCCTGTACACTGCTCTGTACCCCACTCCTCATCTTTCTCTTCCCCTTTTCAAACACCGTTGGGTCCCCTCACCTCCTCCATTTTGGTAGCAGATGTAAGGGAAGCGCCAGACGTTTCCCAGATCCACAGCGTAGCCGATCACAGAGAGCAAGAAGTCCATCTTCTTGCTCCAGGTCTCTCTGGGCCTCTCCGAGCTGGTGTGTTGGACCACCAGAGTCTTGAGGCCTCCCGGCGGCACCGAGGACCCGGTGCCTCCTCCGGGCTCAGGGGCCGTTTCTCCAGAGCAAGCTGCGGTCCCCGGTCCCTCCCTGGGGCTTTGAGGGGTGGAGGAGGTGAAGCCATTGGACACCTGCTGTCCAGAGGCAGAAGTCAGGCTCTTGGCTCCTCTCTCTGCGACACCGTCGGCCAGCACCAGTCGACCATTTTCCTGCTGTGTCCCCTCCGCCTCCTCCCTCTCTCCCTCGTTCTCCCCTTTGTCCACCGCCAACATGCTCATCAGCATCATATCTTTTGTCTCCATTGGGTCGTGTTGATGTTGGTGTTGGCGAGGCGGTTAGGGGTGGAGAGAGGCTCTCAGTGACGACGAAGGGAATGTGGCACTGCTGTCTGATATGGCGCCCATGAGGGGAACAGAGGGGTTAGAAGAGGGAATGGGGCAGCGGCGGGGTGGTTACAAATCTTGGACAGGTAAAGGAGACGGGGGACAGGAGAGCAGAAAAAACAACAATAACGGGGCCAGAATGAGGGGAGGTGCGTGAAAGTGGGAGTGGACTGAAATGTGTCTGTTGAGCAAGAAGGAATCAGAGCGGCGCTTAGGACGGACCGGGGGAACGCGAGAGGAAAGATGTGTTGGAACAGGATGTTGCCGGCTGAAAAGCTACAAGAATCTTGGATCTTCTCCACAAACTGCTCGTCCTCTGAGGCACTCAGTGATGGAGCAAACTGCAACACAGAGGGGAAATCCACAGATTACCTTTGAGTGAACCCACAATATAAAATGAGTGTCTCTGCACGACATAAGCACCGCAATCATGACGTTATAGAATACAGTTTCAGGTCTCGTCTTCCATTTTTTTTTATCTCCTGTTTAAGGGTAAATTAAAAGGCACAATGTTAACGGGGGTAAAACTTACATAATAGGAAATATTTGAACTTCCTAAAAAAGAAAAAGGTACAAATTGAGGGGATGTGCTGAGACAGGATTTTCCCTAATTTCACGCTCTCAGTTGCATAACCTGTTTGGATATTTATCTGATCAAAGCTGTAGAATACGAGACAGAAAACTAAAGTGGAGAACTGACACACGCGGATGAAGAAGTTCTCCATTTTTGATTGTTACTAAAAGCAATATATAAAATATTAAAGCCAAAGACCCTCAGTAAAATATGGGTAGTATGAAAGTCATTTGTTAAACAGGATTGTGTGATGTGTGTGTGTTCAACTAAACTTAGATGTTAATTAAACTGTACTTTCTATTTTGAGTGTTTTAAATAACTATTTATATGAATATTTCACATATCTGTAAAGGTTGAAGGACGAACGCAGCACATTTAACTCCTTTAATTAAGTACCGAAAGCTAAAATCTATATACTTGATATGCTAAATGTAATTGAACCACAAGACTTCTGTAGAATTGTACTTCTATATTTTTGTCCAGATGAGATATTCTATGTCAATATGTACTTTAAAAAACGTACCATTCACACTCAGTACAAATGGTTGTACAGCTGCATTGCTAAACACTTTAATTACTTTTAAACTTGGCAAAGAGGAAGGGCTGTAATGTTTGAATTAAAACACATGTTCAACACTGACAACACATTACACTTACAGTCTACTACCAGTCCATTTTCTGCAGAACAATTCACACATACAATCCAAAATGCGATCACGTGAGAAATGGGTCAAACGGAGAGAACAGTTTAAGAGTGGATTAGATTGTTTATAGTGTTTGTTTAATTAGTAACGAATGCCAGAGTGAAGGAGGACTCAATCTACACGGAACGCCATCATCGTAATGAAGAACGAGTGTCCAGCAGCGTTACACGACGTTCCCGCTACACCAACATCTGACTACCACGCAGCCGAGAGCCTGTCACGTACCTGAAGGGACAGAAACGCCATTCAACGTAAACATTCTTCTCATTCAAACCACACTTTTTATTCCTTCATCACAACGATGACTTCATCTCAACTGAAACCTCAAGACGGACAAAAGGCGGGGAGCCGTTTAAGATGCTTTAGGAGCTCAAACTTAACGGAAATCTCACCATTTATACGGGAAAGAGCGACTGAAAAGAAACTTGAGAATTAAAGAAAAGTAAAAAGTAAATTTTTCCGTCACTGAAAAATGTTATCTTCTCAACTACACTTTACTCTCGGTTATCTGTAAAGCGCACGATGTGTCAGCCGCCTCACAATAGAACGTGAAGAAAAACAAACAAAGGTAAATGGCTCGGTGCTAATACTAAAGCTGAATGTGCAGACACACTAAACCCCCGTCTGAAAATAAAACACATAAAGTAGTAACAGACATGATTCAAATACATTTAAAATAAAACGTTTTCATGTTTCATTATTCAAAAACGAATGTTAGAAACTTTAAAGTCACTGGATATTAATTATTTTGTTTTAATACATCTTTAAGCGTTCCACTAAGATGATTTTAATAATAAAAAGGCAGAGTAAGATGATAAAGATTCAAGCAAAGATGAAGTGAAAGAGAATGTGGGAGGAAAATACGCATGAAGCATTCTAAAAAAAGAAAGAAAGAAAATTTAAAATGTAGCTACGCATCTCTTATCTTAGTGAACTCTACATAAACTTAAGACAAATCATTAGACGCCACGCTGACACTTGAGGTAAATACACAGCAATAGTTTAAATACATCCCATACATTACCTTAAGAGATGGTAAATGAAGACGAGCAACCTGAGGCGGCTAAACGATAAACAGACAGCAGCAGCAACTTCTACCAAAAACTTAAAGAATCCTGTGGCGTTGCAAAAACTTGGCAGAGAAACAGCGTGCACCAGCACATCAGGACACAGTGTTTGCTCATTGAGCTCTGAAACCTCTCTCATTTCTCCCTCTCTCTCTCCCTCCCTTGTTGTCCCTCGCTCCCCGACTTGCAACCACACACACACACACACACACACACACACACACACACACCACGCTCAGAGACGCACAGTCGCGCAGACATATGCAGAGCTGGATGCATGCGCTCAGACGGAAGATACTGGAGAAACATTATGCAAGCGCAGACATGCGCGCTTTGGAGCTTGGTTTGATACATACAATACCAACACAAACGGCATTAATTACAATGAACTGTGGTGAAGCGAAGACACAGCGTGGTCACGGCAGAAGTCTCCTTTAAAGCACACAAACACACCGAGGAGGTTATACCTATGAGTAAGTAGTGTGCCAATGAGGGGCTCAGTGACAGGGTGCTGCTCTCTGCCACACACACACACACACACACACACACACACACACCCCATTTTTCCCCAAGTCATCAAACACACCTGTTGTAAAGAGATTAGACTTCCGCTGCTTTGACCCCAGTTGCCCATAATTCTAGAGTCCTGCTCCACATCAGCAGTACATACTTTCATTTATTTCAGAAATTCTATGTATTTTGTTGAGTAATGTCTAAAGAGGCAAACAACTGAATTCTCTGGAAATCTTCTAATCTATTTACAAGCTAACAGCCGAGTGTTTAAAATGTCTTACAAAGCTAGTTTGTCTCCGCTGAGCGCTACACACTTCAAGGCCGTGGTAGTGCTGGGCAGATCCCAGGTCAGACAGCATGTAGCCAATCTTGCCTCTGTAACTGTACTCCCCCAGGTTACTGCTGCACTTTCAGCATTTTTTTCCTGCTTAAGTCAAGTTTAGAACACACAAAGTGTTTCTGGTCCAACTGCTACAAATTGAACAGTAAAAACGTTTGTAAAAATATTTCAAGTTTTAAAAAGGTAAGTTATGCAGCATCGTCTCATCCCTCATCCCCAACTCAATGAGTGAGAGACGTGTGGAGCGGTGGTCGAGTGAGCTACATAATGAATGAAGAGAGGGAGCAGCGCAAGTGAAAACAATGCAGTGAATCACAGAAATAAAACAATACTTTCTAATCGTTTCACGGCGGTTACAATCTAAAGCACAAATAAAACACGCCCACACCGCCACACGACCCTGTGGGAAGGTGCTGCATTGCCCTAATTTTGAATGAATGCAACCGAGGTGCAGGCCTCTCTGCTCTGTGTGTGTGGGTGTATTTGTGGCTCACCCTCAGTCAAACGGACACACAGACCCGTAACTATTTATACATCCATGACACAGAGAGAGAGAGATGGAGACAGTGATGTGGCCTGGCCGCTACCTTTTGATAAAGTCCCGACCTCACCTGCATGCTGGTATTGGCGGGGGGGGGCTTCACACCCACGTCTTACAGGCTGACGCCCAGATGTGTCCCGAACACAGCAAAACAAGAAGATATGAGAGAAATACAGGCAGAGGACTCTCTGCAGATAAACACCGCCTTAAGCGATGATTGAGAGGGTCTAAACATTGGTTTTAGGAAATTGCTTTACAGCATAACTTTGTAAAAGAAGTCCACAACTCACTGTGTGTTGCATTTTGACTTCACTTCATGTTTGATGTGCACAGACAGGCTCAGAAGTCCAGACGGACACAAGCACAAACATGCAAACACTTTCTCACGCATACCCATGTTGCATAAACAGATCTGCAATCACATGGCTGAGTTAGAGCATTCCTAAATTGTCATTTATGAAATGTTGAATGAGTAATTAAACCACATCTCATGCTGGAATGTGAAGGTCTCCCCACCATGAACTATGTCTTTTATTCTAAAAACAACTCAAAGCGTTGGGCTCTTGGCCAGCTTCAGCAGAACACCTCCCTATAGTCTGGGCTGTAGAGGCTAACAATGGTTGAGTAAATATAATGTGCTTATCTGAGTCCGTTTTGGCAGCTCTCAGGGGCTTTCCTGAATAGTTTGACTTGTGACAGTGGCGAGTGAAAAATAGCAAGTAAAAAATAAAAAAAAGTGTTAATCTTTAATTCATCACTGCTCTCTATGTCACTAGAAAAACGTTACATTGTTTTCATGGTGTGCGAAGAGGTCGCGGTCATTTCACAAAGTGTTTCTGTGCAATCACGTTGGGTTAGCCGCTCTTTTCCCGCTGAAGTAGTCTCCGGGCGATGAGGAGGACGGAGGGAAAATAAGAGTTGTTTTCTTGTTTGACACTTTCTGACACAGATTTAATCCAATAAAAAAAAAAAAAAAAAACTACGAAAACGTACACAGACCACATCTCTGTGAATCTGACCTCGATTGCTTTTCCTCAACGAGTGCGTCTCAGTAAACGGAAATTAATGTGGAAGAATATAGAGTTGAATTTTCACAGAAGATCAAATACAAATTCAACTTCATAATATTACTTTCAGTTTCAAACTAATACAAAATGTATTCTATTCAGATTTCAATGCTACTATTCAAGTTGAGCAACTCCAACTCAAATGTGAATTCAGTTGTGACTCATTTCTTTCTGGGGGCCAAACTACACTCTTTACCTCAAACTACTTTTTTGCATTTCTGTTCTGCAAAAACCTACAAAAAAATCAACAACAGAAAAACATCCTTCAACTGGAGAGCTTGAGTTCAAGCCTCTTTGTCAACAAACAGCCCTGCTGAAGTTTCTTTGAGCAAGCACAAGATTCCTAAAATATAACCAGACCAAAACATACGACTGATTTATCTTGTCTGTTAGAATGGAAACGGACTTTTCATCGTCTTCAGATTGATTTCAGCAGTGATGTGCTTAAGCCTCAATAGTTTGGGGAAACAGACAGACACACACACACACACACACACACACGCACACTTGCCTCAAAATACACACCGTTTCTTATGCGCACATACGGACTCGTACTACGATTTTGTCTCATTCATTCACAAACAAAGAGCCAAGCAGCCTTCTCTTTCATTGACACTTGTGTTCTACTACATGCAAACACACAGAAGTGCAGACAGACAGACAGACAGACAGACAGACAGACCTACCTCACAAAATAATGATGGAGTCCTAATTTTTAAAACCCTTGTTTTGCTCCGCAGGTTTTTCTACCGAGTTCAACAAGTGTGGGCTCTGGGTTCCCATGCCCAATTGACATCATGCCAACTTAAGCCGCGGCTAATTGAAAAATAAACAGTGCAGGCAGACATTCAGTGCATTAGGTTGCTAGTCCGACGGCCTCTACACTGCTGCCACATCTGCACAAACAACACTTAACTAGTCGGTGGAAGTGGTAGTACTTTGAGAGGAAACTACTCCCAGGAGAAAAGAAAAACACTCTGGGCTTTCACTTGTCCCACATTGAGGGGCAGCCTGATAAGTAGACAAGCAAACACATTCTAAGTGGCAAACTGTCAAGACATGCACAGTAAACTGCCCTGAAGGAGAGATTTACTTACATTTGCTGAGCCGTGGTTGCACGAGACGTTTGGGAAATGCAAATGTGCGTATTATCAAATTATGTTGCTTCTGCCATGGCTGTGTAATATCTGTCTGTTGGCCCTGTCATGCACCCGAGACAACTCTGAAATACACCAAAAATAGCCACTCATAATCATCATCATCATCATCATCATCAACATCATGTGGTTGTCATAGCCAATAAAAAGGGGCTCACACACGTGTCATCGTACAAGTAAAGCACGTTCATGTACAGAAAGCAGTAATACTGTTAAGTAAAACCTAAAGTCAGCCTGACACAAACGGTGTTCGTGTTCATTACAGAACAGAAGTTTCTCTCTATTTAACACTTGTGAGACATCCCGTGAGCTGGATTATCAAAATGTCAGAGCATCAATTTACACAAGACATCACAGTTCCTAAAAAGCAAGCCAGGCAACATGACATGAAACTAACAATGTCCAAGTCAACACGGTGGGCAAGAAGGAAACATCTTATGGCTCTTTAGTGTCGAATGATGTCGAATGATGCTAAAGGCCGTAGCGTGACATAGATTTGAGAAGAAAATAAAATATAAATCAAGACTGAGATTTCATTAAAAAAGTGTCGGAGGCACGATCTGTGGGTGCTTGCGTTGCGTTAATTATTTTGGGATTTCTTGAAAACCGAGCGGCTCTATGACCACATTTTGTGCGCTCAAGTGAACAGTGGGAGCTTCACATGGTCAGCTCCCATTTTCAGATTATCTGGAAGTATTTCAAACCCTTCCAGAAAATATGAAAATAGCGTTTAAAAAGTAACAACCACACACGACTCTCGAGTGTAAGAAAAGAAAGACGATGATGGATAGTCAGTAACACAGAAAGCTTTTTATACTCAGAACCTCTCGTACTCTACAAGACAGACGTGCTAGTAGAAAATGAAACGTTACTTTTGTTCTTTTATTTACTAAACAGAAGGGAATAATCATAGTAGAATTTATATTTCCTCTTATATTTAATACAAAAACTGATTTAGTCACATGAACATTTAGTCACAGTGTAAAATTTGGATTTTGCATATTTGTACACACATTCCAGAATAATTATTAATAATATGATAAAATATCCCTAATAAGCCAATCCCAAAATCTGGGAATTTGTTTCCCAAATTGGAAACATATTATAAATCGGTCTGATTTTGAAAGCCTAGAGGTTATGGAAATAACACACACGAGGATGAATAATGAAAAGAAGAAAATCAATTAAAACACATAAAAAACACAAAAACAAAACAGCTCGTCTAGTAAATCACAGCATGTCTCACTGGTCCCTGGCTTACACACATGCACTACATTAATACATATCTTACAGAGACGGCTATCAATACATATTCATCCCCTAGGACTGATTGGAACAATGAACCCCCTGGTAATAGAATTATGGGTTGTAAACAAAGACAGACAGGCCGTGTGGTCTTACCTTGATATTTTTAGCTCGACAGCCCGCGTTAACCGTGGAGCGTCTGGTCAGCCGGTGTCCAACGCATTCTAAACCCAATCACACAAATCACACATGCCTGGGCTTACAGCAGGCCGTATTCTGCTCTGCCTGGCTTAAGACGCAACACACACTCAAGTATGCATGCACCCACTCACACACACACATGCTCTCACCCAAACACACACACACACACGCTGGGCTTTAGGAAAGGATTCCTGCCCCTAATCCAAGACTCCTTGATGCATATTTACAAGGAGGGCCGAAGATGAATAAGAGGTGAATACTGATGCATCAATTATTTTACAAAATGTAGAAAACCAGTGTAAGTGGAATATTTACATTATGAAGTGTGTGAGAGAGAGACTATACAAGTGTCAGCCCGTCTGAGTCGTGGTCTAACTCCACTCACAACCTCCTGGGTCAAAAGGCACCATGCCAGGTGCCAGGTACAGTAGTGCAGACGGGCCACTAAACCTTCATTGTGTGTGTGTGTGTGTGTGTGTGTGTGTGTGTGTGTGTGTGTGTGTGTGTGTACGTGTGTGTACGTGGGGAGAGGGATTGAAGGGATATAAAAGACAGCGGCTTGGGTCGAGGCAGACGACGCGGTCACCGTCATGTTGACATTAAATTGTAATCACCCGTGTCCTCTTTGTTCCTGTCTGACCCAAAACACACACAGTGTCCAGCCCCAGTGTTCTTGTGAAAAGTCAGCCTGTGAGTGAGTGTTGAACGTCATTCCAATCAGCATCAGCTGAAGTACTAGGTTAATCCTAATTGCAACACACACAAATCCAGACACAGGCATGTGTGTGCGCGCACACAAACACACAACTGAAAAAGGGGGAATAATGAGACCAGGTGTGTGATGAACCGTCCAGGACGGTTCAACTGGAGGCTAATTCCTCCCGTCAAACACAAACTATCATAAGACTCATTTTTGGACGTCATTTATACGTCTTGTAAACCAGGGTGAACGGGTTCACAAGTTCACAATCCGGCTTTGTTCTGCATCCCATACATGAAAGAAATATCCAAGGAAGCCCATTCCCGCCAGCAAAAAAAAAAAAAAGATCACTAAAAAAAAAAAGAAAAAAGAAATAAGATCACAAAAAAAAAATCCACCCATAAAATAAATAATAATAATTATAATAATTTTAATTTTTTTTTATTTTACTCTTTTTCCACCAGCAAAAAAACAACAAAAACTTTTGGTGCATCCATCTGTAACCATAACACTGACCAGATTTTTCCAGTTGCTATAGAAAGTCGAAATTATGAGATACTTTAACACAACAGTCATAGAAGCAGCTATGACATATGAATGGATTGTGAGTACATTGAAGACTTCTTTAAAACGTGGCTTTACAACACATGAAATACAGATGATGTTTCACATGGATTGTGGCGACCAATAAACTATGGAAGCCCATTCACGCCAGCAAAAAAAAAAAAAATAAGATCACCAAAATTAATTCCCAAAAAAAAAAAAAAAATATATATATATATATATATATATATATATTTTATTTTTTTACTTTTTCTCTGTCAGCAAAAAAATAAAAAATAAAAGATGTTTCCAGTTGCTGTTTATTGGTCGCCACCTCAGCCACATTGGTTTCATTATTTATACTCCAGAGCTGCTTCTTGCTTAACATTCTATTCAAGGGTGCGTTTGCTCAGTGCAAAAAAAAAAAGCTCATTTCAAATTAGCAGAAAATTAACACAGTTGATGCACTCCCGAAATATTACTGTAGGAGAGCGTTGAATTATTGAAACACTGACGGGAAATTCAAAAAAGTTGTGCAAAAACAAAGCAAAATAAATGTCTTTAGTGCGGTATTTTTTTCGAGTTTGTCCGTTTGGCTAGCGCTAATTGTCACAACATTAGGTAGGTTTAGTTTAGCTAATTTACATAAAGTTAATCCATGAGTTAACCTGTCAAAATACGAGTTGTTTTGGTGGTAGAAAACATTACAAAATGCGCTGAGAGAAAGTTATACGAACCTTGATGTATCTTCAGTAAAGCATTAGTCTTGCATGGTGAAGTCTTCCCTTTTCAGTCGAAAACAATATCCTCAAAGTTCTGAGAATTTGACATGTGGTCATCTCCTGATTGTCTGACATGCGCAGTTACAAACCATTAATCAATAAACGCACACCTGTGTCTGCGCGCGCATTTGCTGCGCGAGTGTGGTCGGTCGGAGCTAAATGCTTCAAATAGCACGTTAATTATTTGGAGTTTGGATCCTTTTCTTAAATAGCCTACAAGTAGAAATACACCAATGTTAAAATAATTAATTAAATGTCTTACTTTGAAATATAAAAAAAATAAAGTGAGTAAAGTAATCATTTAATGTGACTATTTCATTATAGATATAGAATTGTTATTCCGCATGCTTTTAACACATAACCAGCGTGTTACGGTGGTGGTTAGTGAAAGTGGAGATGGTGTAATTAGAAGTGTAGTGGAGTAAAAAGTACTCGAGTAAATGTACTTTCATTACAGTTAATTGCATTGTAATTGCATTACACCACTAACTGACAGCTAAAGGGCAAAACAAGACACAAAAAAATGTTAGACATATGAAGACTCTTAACAGATTGTCTCTCCTGCAAATCTTTTTGCAGACTAAGAGTCACAAGGAATTATTTAACACGAACATATTCAGGATAAATTAGCTCTCCATATGTCTTTTTAATACTGTCTTACCTGCTGTTTATTTAGCACCCCTGGCGTACATACTGTGTGCACACACACACTTACATTTCTTTTATCAAACATTTGTTTACGGAAAACATTTGACTGTGCAGTTTATTCATGGCAACTGATTACTCTGTGTGTGATAACTTCAATTACACAAAGGTGAAATACTAGAATTACAAAGTATCTCCCATTTCCTCTTGAACATATTACGAAACCCAGGATCTGCCAGCTAAGATTTACAGCGCACTCTCCTCTAAATCAAACCCAGATAAAAAAAAAAGAAATACCATTCCTCTGAGGGAAGACTTCTAGGAAATAGATTGTAGGGAATGCTATTAATTAACCTTTAAATCTCAGAACACCATCTGTCCAGCTTCTGTAGAGAGTACATTTTTCTAAACTGCTTCACTATAATTCACAAAATCCCTGGCTTAGTCTTTGAATCCACTGAGAAGAGTGGCTGCAACCGTTATATATCGGATGTGGGAACACCGGGAGAAAGTAGAAGAGGATATAAAAAAACACGAGGCAAGCTGCAGATAAACTGGAATGCCAGAACAGGACAGAGAAGTTGAGAAACTAAGATGAAAAATTGCAGGTTGATGGGTAGGAGGACGTAGGAGTTATTACGGTAGACTGTATCACATGTTTTTAGGATTACTCTAATGCCGATATGTCTCCGTACACAGTGCAATCTGACAGGAAAAATGCGTCATTGAAATTAAAATAAGGCCTCTTCACCTCTTAGATTTTGCTGAATTGCTTCCTATCCAAGCTCTCCCTTCTACATTAGGCCAGTGATGCTGAATGCTCTCAACAACAACGCTGCAGAAGGTGAACAGTAAGATCTTCGCCGACAGACCAACTGCTGGGAGGTCAGAGGTCGTCCCTACCTTGACAGGAGTGTTTTAAAGCAGGAAGAGTTGGAACGTCGCCGATAAGTGATTACAGAGGCTGGGCAGGAAGTGCTTGGAAAACTAAGCTGTTCTCTGTAGAAAATGAGCGCGTATTGTTGAAGTGTGACCCTTTCCTGCTTTAGACGGTAGATACAGGCAGAATATATGGGAAAAAACAATACATATACACATGCATACCTTTGCTACCTTTCTGGTTTAAATGGTGTTTGTAGAGAGAGGATGTTATGGTAAGATAGCGTGTTATTCCAAGCACAGTAAATCACTGCTGTTTTGCACGTGTCCAAGAGGGGAAAGAGACTCAGTGAAAAACACGACCCTTGATCTCATATAAAAATATGTTTAAAACTCTGGAGCACACAGGAGTATAGGTGGTATTACACAGCAGTGATTCCTGCTGTTTACAGTACTAGTGAGTATAGAACCTACTGCTTATCCACAACTCACTAACTAAAATGCTGAGGCCCAGATTCAGAGCCTTACACCAAAAATGTTGTGGCAGTGTAAACCTCCACTGTCTGGAAGAAACAAAGGCAGACAAAAGACACAGGCAGTCCAGTAAAAAAGAAAACAAAATCTTTATTATTTTGTCAAGGAGATCAGGCTGTTTTGGAAGGAGGTGGGGGGGGGGGGGGGAGGGAGGGAGGGAGTATTGGAGAGGTAAAAGCAGCCGATGAATAGGGCGGAGTCAAATAGACCAGAGGTTGGGGCTAAAACCTGGATTTCTGTAGTTATGCCAGGGCTCCCATGGGGTCCCAGGCAGGAAGCACAACGGGCTCCTGTTGCATCACGTCCAGGACATCAGCTGAGAGGTACTTCTTGTCTACCACCACCTCGTACACATATTCGGAGAACCAATCGTCCGTCATGATCAGGTAACCTACAGAGAAAGACAGGGAAGACAACCGATCAGTCGGTTTTCACCTAAAACGTTGGCAGTCAAGCGGAGAACTGGGATTAAAGAAAAAATATTCTTGCGAAAGAGAAAGGTTTCTCAAACATCCAGTAAGTCTGTATTTTCAACATTCTTCATGTAACACATGTTATGAGCTGATCTATGATTGAAATTCTACGTTTCACAGTATGTGTCTATGGAGTAAATGCTTTGTGACCGGTTAGACCTCTTCAAAGGTTATGTGGACCAGGCCTGCTCTCTCTGTGTGTGTGTGTGTGTGTGTGTGTGTGTGTGTGTGTGTGTCTCTCTCTCTCTATGTCTCTCCCCCTCTCTGGGTCTCTCTCTCTCCCTCTCTGGGTCTCTCTCTCTCTCTGGGTCTCTCTCTCTCTCTCCCTCTCTGGGTCTCTCTCTCTCTCTGGGTCTCTCTCTCTCTCTCCCTCTCTGGGTCTCTCTCTCTCTCTGGGTCTCTCTCTCTCTCTCCCTCTCTGGGTCTCTCTCTCTCCCTCTCTGGGTCTCTCTCTCTCCCTCTCTGGGTCTCTCTCTCTCTCTCTCTCTCTCTCTCTCCCTCTCTGGGTCTCTCTCTCTCCCTCTCTGGGTCTCTCTCTCTCTCTGGGTCTCTCTCTCTCTGGGTCTCTCTCAGGGTCTCTAAATGTAAAGGTTTTGGTTTATTAGATATTTTCTGCTGCCAACACACACACACACACACACACACACACACACACACACACACACACACACACACACACACACACACACACACACACACACACACACACACACACACACACACACACACACACACACACACACACACACACACACACACACACACACACTTCTAGCTTACAGCTTAGATTCACACCCATGTTATTATTTTGTTAATAGTTAAGATTGTATATTTGTTGACTGTATCACAAATAAGTTTGATAAAGAAAAAGATTATTTTCATTATGATAATTAAATCAGTCTGAATAAACAAGACTACGAATGTTTCTTTGTTATAAAGTTTTTTACAATTCATAATAAAGTGGTGCTCTTTGAACAGAAGTGTGCAGACAGCGTCCTCATCTCAGATGCTGCGTTTTTTTTTTCCTCCACAAGAGAACCGAATGGTCGAACACACTTTGTCTATGCACACACACGTTTGAATTGCTTCTAAGTGCTCTCTATCACCGAACTCTATTGTTACAACGGGCAGAAGGGTGGAGGACGCTTCCCCAGCCTGCAGCGCAGTCTGCATTCGACACTTCTGCTATCACCGCTGCACGCCCACCCTGATAAAACGAAACAATGCCCGTCTGTCTCCCTCAGCGTGTGTGTGTGTGTGTGTGTGTGTGTGTGTGTGTGCAGTCAAAAAAGGTCAACGTGGCCAAATCTGGGTGGTTATGAAAGCCAACCTTGAACTTACACTGACAGAAGGCATGTTGGGATAACCTAAACCCTTTTTTCCCCAGAGGAGGACGTAGCCCCATGCTGAAATGATTAATTTAAATGAAAAGATGCCTGCATGTCTGTCTTCTACTTAGATAACAGAAGCAGCTCAGATTTAGTCCTGAACCGACACATACGGGAAGCAACCAGAGCTTCGAGTGAATCACAATAACTTGAAGTTATTTTGTTCTCCTCTTCCTCTCCTCGTGTGTTCAGAGTTGAGCAAACGAGAGCATCCCTCCTTACTGTCGAGTTGACTTATCAAAGACGTCAGGGTGACCGCAGGAACGTGCCACAGATCAAAACAATGTATCCCCGGGGGATGGCGTGTCTGTTGTGTATGCGTGTTCTTCCAAGTACGCAGATCTTAGATGGCACGTTGCCTGGTTCTCACTGTGGTATCCGTGTGTGTTGATGTGAGCTTCCTGGAACCCGCGTGTTGGGTGGCATGGTGGTGTGTGTGTGTGTGTGTGTGAATGTTGGGTGTCCTTATTTGTTTTTAGGGATAGGCCGACTGTCCCGTCTCAGAACAGATGGATGTACTGTAAGCGAGAAGAATGTGGAGCAGCCATCTTGCTTTCCAACTTGAGCAGCAATCCACATCCCATGACGATCACCGGCCGACATGAACCGTGGTTTGGACGTATCAAAAACACACTTGTTTGAGAAGAGGTTGGCTGGGTCGATGATTAGAGCACAAGATGCAGCTGTGAAATAATTTTGACAACGGTGCACCCGCAGAGTTGTGGTCAGACCACAGAAAGGGCATTTTTCATGTCACAGATACTGAAATGGGTCCTTTAAATGAGGAGAGGGGACGGATATGCAACTGTGGTTTGGGTGCAAAATAATGGCAATGGATTAGAAGCATACGGTAAACTAAAGCTAATGAAGCTTCTCCTCCCAAGAATCTGATCTGTGCGCTACAAAGGAAACCCTTCCGCACACATTAACGTCATCTTCTTGTGTTTAGTCAACAATAGAATCATGTTCGTGGAAAATCGTAGTTTCTCTCTCTCTCCGCGTCAAACTCGTTCACAGCTCAAGCGAAACTCGTGTGACGAATGTTAAGGTGTCCGCCTCAGGGTCGAGTGAAAATAAAAACCTCGGAGAGTGTAGCCAAGCATCCGTCTGAAGCGGTGTAAAAGTACGAGCTGTGGGAAATGGAGGAAACAGAAAGTTAAACCTCTCGTGAGAAACTCTTTTGGGGTCAGGGAGAATATGAAAAGGCCTGAAGGGAGACGTTAAGCCTTTAAAACCCTTAGAAGCACACTCCACTCTCTTCCTCTGTGGCTATTACGACTCTTCTTCCAATTCATCCTTTGTCATTTTTCCAAAATCATCTCCACATCTACTTGCCTTTTGTTTTTCCTAATTTCAAACGGATTCGACCTGCACTACGCCGCAATTTCTCTTCCAGCTCTCTCCTTTCTCCTGCATGCTTTCCTCTCCTTTTCTCCACTTCTGCCGGTTTTCTTCCCCCCTAAGACTTTGCCAAACAAACAAAGCCCCCAGATTCCCCCTCGTGAACTCCACGTCTCGAACTCTTGTTCTCAAGCACTTTATTAATTTGGCTTTTGGAACGAGCTGGGGGCCCCGGCCCTCCATATCTGCCGGTGTTTATGGAATAAGATATGCGTGAAATACATTTGATTTGACAGAGGGGTTTTCCCCAACAGTCACTACGGTTTGCGGGTTCAAGCAAATATTGTGAGGAGTACGTGTGTGTGTCTCTCTCTGTGTGTGTGTATGCTGCACTGTATGTGTGTGTTGCCAGACGATGCATGACTGACCTGAAATACTCTCCTATAATTTGCAGTGGAATGTGGAGCCCAGAGATGAAGAGAGGCAGAGGGTCAGAGGAAGATGAGGGACAAGAGATGAAAGGAGAGACGGTAAAGTCCGGGGCAGTGATGTGGACGACCTGCTGTGTTGTGGTGCAAAACCCGCCTTACTTACCTAATGACAACACCCCCCCCCCGATGCATCAAAATGACTTACTGGTAAGTTTGTCAAATTCATGGTTTTCAAAAACCAAAACAACTCAGTTAAGCTGACCACTAAAAAAAAAAAAAATCTGGTTCAAAAGTTCCCAGTTAAAAAAAAAAAAGAAGGCATTTTGCAACAACAAGTCTTACGTCAGTGTCGTATCATAGAGCTGTACTCTAATGCCCGGTCACACAAGCATATCAAACAGAGACATTTCACGGCATAATCAATTCATTGGAGTTCTGAGCAGTCACCATGTCACCAAGCCACCATAAGCCCATAAAACCAAATATTTTGCAAAGACATTTTGAGGAATTTCGCTGTGCTACCTTCTGACCTCGCGGATTAGCTCATTCTGAAACTACGTTTATGCAACTTGACCCAGAAGCATTGAGCTCGTAGAACACAATGAGGGCCGCTGTGTGTGTGTGTGTGTGTGTGTGTGTGTGTGTGTGTGTGTGTGTGTGTGTGTGCGTGCGAGTCTTTATGAAACAGGACACAGCCAATTACAAGTTCATAAAGCAGCAGCTCCGGGGAACCTCTCAAGTCTAATCCCGTTCTTAATTCAATAGACACAAACAGGAAGATGATGATTTATCACGAGACACCGCGGTGTGAGAAAGATGTGAAAGAGAGATGGGGAGGGAGGAGGACGTGAAAGCATGAATATGATTCTGGGACCCGATCCAGGTACAAGTTTCAGAAGGTTCCAGAAGTCACTGCTACATCTCTGCGACTAGACAACGATCAGGTTGAAATATACTTTGTTGGCAAAGTATATTTCAAAAGAAAATCATCCTAGAGGACTGAGAGTAAGAGTTGTGTAATAATGCGTCATGTGTCTCTCAGCTTACCTTTGTTCCCACGGTCGTCGCCCCAGGAGTTTTCCACTCTCCACTTCTCAAAGCCTTCTTTCCCATCCTGAGAGAGAGAGACAGAGAGTAGACGATGGGTAGATAAGAGTGAGAAGCTGGAGCAAAGAAAGTGTCCTAACAGCTGGGGTTACTTACACGGGGGGGAAATTGACATCACTATGAAGAATTGCAGCCGATTAAAGCAGCGTAAACACGCAGCGAGGCTTTGATGCAATAAACTCTGGATGTGTGTATTCCTGCCGGTCTGCTTGTATACGTGCTGTATGTTTGCATGAGTTTACCGAGCAGCCACCCGCCGGTGCTGCGTGTTTGTGTGAGCGTACCTTGTCCGTGACAGCAGTGAGGATCATAGCGTGGGTCATGAGGGAGTCTCCGAATATCAGCCGCTCTGTTTTAGAGAGGTTCTTCACTGACACTCCGAACACGAGCTCATGGTTGAACCTGTGCACAAACACACATACGCACAAATCACATTTCAGTACCTCCTACCTCTCCTACTAGCCCTTGATTTCACCCCACACACTGATCACTTCAAGAGAAAAGGTTAACGTTTTGATAACCTCATTCCAATTATAATCTACCGGCGCAAGAAAAGATCCGTGTGAAAGACGAGCTTCAGCAGAGACGGTAGCAGACATTCGGCACCTCGCCGGTTAGCTTCAGCGGGGCAAATTTAACCCCGGCGCCAGCAAACTCAGAAACAGATGCCGCTGCACCTGAAGGGCAACGAGAAGCAACTCTTCCCCTGTGGAGAGACTCGCACCACCAGGTCTGCTCCAGTCGTGTGAACCCCGCAGTCGTGGCACAGAGACTGGGATGCAACAGTGACCGACATGAGTGGGCCAATTCACTGGTGGAATTGATTTTAAGATAGTTGCTTTACATTTAGATGGGTGTTGGGTGTCCAGCCGTCTCAAGCGTATGAGAGTTGAAAGGTTCAGTGTAGTGACAGCAGCCAAAAACACTGAATATTGGGTGTGTGTGATGTTGTTGTAACACACCTCTCCTGGAGGGCTTTGAAGCATAACAAAATTGTACTGCATTCCCAGCCTTGCAAACAAATTATGGAACTAAAGCCATGTTCGTCACGCTAAATGCCTTGCTTCTAATATCTGGGACAAAGGAGCAGAAGACTTGATTCAAATATCTCTGCAAACTTGAGTGCAGATCTCCGCTAAATGTGTCTGCAGCGACGTATTGCATGACTGAATGAATACAACCCACGATTGGCTATACCCCCCGTCTAGACACCAATGGGCTGTACGGCATCTTGACACACCATAGAGTGTATATAAGAAGGGAAACGCACCTAATTCAAACTCAAAAACAAGCGGTGATGTATGCAGAAAACCGGCACAAAGTCGTCGTACAATACACTTAATACAATCTTGCCAAAAACAAACTCAAAAGGGATAAATCATGGAGCGTGCAGCCATAACTGGGCTACCGACGTTTGATGCAGTTTGCTGGAGAAGAATGCGAGTTTAGCCATGGACAGACACGCATACACTCACTCACAGATGCACCCGCACAAGCACTCCCGCCGGAGATAATCACATGAATCATTATACTCACACGTTCATGTCGTTAATGCCCAGCTTCCCGTGGAAATGTTTCCCGACGTCACAACCGAACCACACCGCCTAAGAGGAGAAAGTTATGAAGTTCACACGTACCGACGCCCTCAGACGGACTGCGTCTACATTCGTGCCCGTTTGCCCCGACCTACCTCCCCCTCCTTGATGGAATCAGCCGCAGCCTTTTTAAGCAGCTGGATGGCCTGGTTGTTGTACAGCGTGGTGCGGCCACCGACCATGTTACCGAGGAACTCCACGCTGTACAGCTTGTTATAAGGGTTCTGGGGTCGGGGGTCGTTCACGAGGCAGACCTGAGGATTAGAGAGTGAAAACATGGGGTCAGAAACAGTGCAACTGCCCATAGGGAGCCAGAAACAGTAACACGGCCTTGTCTGATGCGTTTTATGGGTCGCTTACTTTGTCCTGAATGTTGTATAGAGGTTTGACGTGCTCCTTGTAGAACTCCTGCGGGGTGAGGGGTCCCATGCGATGGAAGTTCTTGTCCTTGTCCCTGTACTCCCAGCAGATGGTCTCAGGGGGGCTGCCTAGACAGACGCTGGCCACCCGGAACACCTGCAGAGCACACACGCTGAACATCAAACTCTAATCTAAAGGAACCCTTCCACACAAAATGACTAGAATAAGTCTATCAACTGCCTCTAGGGAGATTGCTGGAGATGTTTCTACATTTATCATCCAACCTCTCAAACCCATGTCTGTTCCTTGCATACACTCATCCATCAGTGCCTGGGCCTCCCCTCCATCTTTTCTCATATCCCCCTACTTCCTTCCCCCCCTCCCACCATGTGTGTCTTCCTGCGGCGCTGGAGTTCAGACTGAGTTCCTGTGGGCTAAATCGGGTTGTTTGGACTGGGCCGTCTGTCAATCTTCTAACCTCCGATATAGTTATCTCAGGAATTTCCCCCTTTTTTTTTTGCTTTTTCGCCTCTCCTGTCCTCTGCGCTCCCCTCCCAGGACCCGGCAGATGCTTTTCCTATCACGTACGATTAAAAAGCGGCTGAGAAATTAGGATGCGACGCAGTCCATTGTTGGTGGTAGATACCGTGTACTACGGAGAGTATTGTTCCGCTGAATGCTGATAAATCCCACTCTCACTGCAAAGACTGTGGGTGTCACAAAGGACACATTTCCAATAAATGTTAACACGCTATTTTTATTGTCTTCTACTTCTGATTTCTAGACAAATCTAACTTCTGTCGAGCTGAATATGGAGCCGACGGGGGGGATTATCTTTGGCTCGGCCTGGATAAATAGCAGCCATGGCAGCAGTTTCCCCATGCTTAGTCAACACATATTAAACACCCCGACATAAAGATGACATTCTTGCTCTCGGGTTAGTAGACACTGAGCCCACTGAGCCCGCCGTCCTCGCCCCAAACATTCTCGCACTGAGACAAACACACAGAAATGCATAAATTCAGGCCTTGGCTTACACAAACAAACAATCCCCCTCGTCATCACAGAAACGCGTAAAGTCAGAAGTACAGACGCACAGAAAAATACACACATGCACAGAGTCAACAAAGGCATCTGTTCAACACCCTCCCCTTTGTTTAGACTGCCCGGTGGGCAGGACGACATACCGAGGTGTCCATCCTCTTGTCTGGTCTGTGTTTGCCCAGATGCCCTCGGCACCTCGACGAGACATCTCCGTTACCCCTTGACCCCCCGCCCTTTTCTTTTTCTTCCAAGAACAACTCTCCCTGGTAACTTCAAACCTTTCCACTCACTTTACAATCCGTCTGTCAGACGCCCTGAGACGCACTGTAAGCGTCACTCTTAATGCCCGCTCAGCCTCGCACCCACTCATCCGGCCCTGTGCAAGGTGAATGATGGAGGTGTGAGGGGAAAGGCCTCAGTCAGAGAATAAACAGTCGAGCAGGATCAATATTGAAACACCTGCAGCCTCAATGACAGATATGTTTGAGTGACTGAGACGGAGAGAAAAAGGTGAGAGGGCCACAAAGAGAGGGAGGCTGACAAAACAGTCAAATCTTACTGAAAGTGTCTCACCACATTTATTTGAACTATAAATAACTTTTAATTCACACACAATAACTTCCACAAAGCACTGGCAGCATTAAAAAGAATACGGATATAACTTTGAATCAGTAAATGTATCATGGTTGCATTTTCAACAAAGATTTTACAAATGATTTGAGCCCAAGGCCTCGGGGTCGACTTCAACGTCTTCATTACGTCAACCGCGTTCCTCATGAACTCGACTCGTGTTTTGGACGGCAGCTTGAAAAGATTCATACAACGTCGCATTCAAACTGTTAACAGGTTTCAGGAACCAGCTGTTATGAGGGTTTGTTAACATGCAGCTTTCTCTTCAACTCATCAGTCTCTAGCAGAGGCTCCGCCTCCGCTCACTTTCAATTGTGTGACATGTCGAGTTTGCGTGTCTCGCTGTAAACAATAAGCCGACTGACTGCACACCACTGGGGCTAACCGCGGCTAACGTTTGATAGCATCTGTGCTCCAGTGTCGACCGGCTGGCATCCCCTCCGCATCAGTGATTTGTTTTACACGACCCAAACAAACGAATCACCTGGAGTCAAGAGGGAGCCCAACACATTCAGTCAGCAGGACAAACCAACATACCAGCATGTAAAGAGGCACCCTTAAGCAAGGCAGTCCAGGTTACAAGATCTTAGCCTTCCCTTGTCTCCTGGACTAGGTCCGCTTTGCTTTTTTTGTCATCTTGTGTTGTAGTGAACAGTGCTGCAGGCTGTTTGGCCCTGATGTAGACTTCTTCTTGGTCCAGTGCAGCAATGTGTGCACCTGTGCCGACTACACTGTTTCACTAATAAAGATTTAATACCGGAATTAAATGCTAAATAATGTCTTCCACCGGATCAGTCTTTGAAATGAAGTGGATTAAATGGCCCCTTGTGTTTTGTACCTTTAGCATATCAATGATTTACAAATTCAATTAGAGCAACGCATGTTTAATGAAATTAATTTGAATAAAATAATTTTAACACTTAACGTAATTGTCTGAAGCAAGGCTCTCAACCAGTTCAAGCCAAATTAAAAGGAAAAACCTGTGCCTCGCAGGCTGCTCTGAGGTAAATGTATAACTATTGTCTAGAAGCTGGACTTGTGAGTGTAAGCAAATGACACCATGCAAACAGTTTGGATAAAAATGAGCGAAGGTTTTGATTAAACCTCCATGTTTTGTAAACATGCAACACATGTGGTCAGTGTTAAATTCTAACAATGGTGCAGAGAAATGCGAGCGGACATCACCGGTTCATGGTCGCAGCCCCCTAACAATGACAAATCCGCAGGAACCCACCCACATCGAACAACAAATCAACTGAGTCAATAGCCGGCAGCGCTGACTCTCGGAGCAGCAGGCAGGAAAAGTTCCTCTGTGATTTGACGGCCGTCTCATAAATTAAGACTTGTCTCAAGAATCACTCTCATTCAGAGCCAAGACCGGAGTCACACATGGTGTTTCTGATTCCATGACGCAATGGAGCACGGAAGGGCTGCAGTTGTGGCGTGAGGGATACCATCTGTGTGTGTTCTGGTAACTGTACGTGCATGTACAGTGAATGTCCCTTTGTGTGTGTGTGTGTGTGTTTGTGTGTGTGTTGCCTACGTGTCTCTGTAAGTAAGAGTAGAGGAGCAAGGATACACAGCAGATACAGCATGAAAGAGAAAGGCTGACTTTGAAACTTAAACTAATCCTCTCTGCTTCAATAATGCAGCGTGTGGACACCGTCTTCCTAACAGCCTCTATGAAGACATGAGATCACTTCCTTGTTCTTAGCATAGGTGCATCTTAAAGTGGCTACTGCAGAGGTTTTTCCAGATACATGTGATGCAAAAACAATAAGACGCTTGACACGCAGAAGGGATCCAGTTAAATCAAGCGCACCCTGGGTACAGTAAGTGGAAGCAGAGACGTTGACCCCGGTTGCCTGTCAGGGGAGTGTGTGTGTGTGTGTGTGTGTGTGTGGGGGCCGACGTGACGAAGACCAGCGCACAATCAGAGCCGCCACGTGGGGAGGGTGGACAGCATCACCTCCGCACACACCAAAGTAGGACTGACACGCCACCCGTGATCGAAAAGAAACACACGTAGATGCGGAGTCCAAGAAAAGAAAACCCACCACGTAAGAGTACAACCAGGCACACACACACAGGGGCCTGCATGTCCAACGCGTGCCATTGACATACCTGTGAAATTGTTACCATTGTTAGTTTGTCAACCTGATGCTGTGATACCAATACATGCCGAAATGCCAACAAATGCATCACCCGACACTATCGGTGATCGTCTGCGTCGCCTGATAAGATGTCAGTCGCCTCAAGTTTATTACATCCTCCCTAATTTACACAGCTAATATGGAAGCAGCAGTGCTCTCGACGCTGGAAGCAAATCAAACACCAAACGAGAACCATTCGTCATGCCGGCGTACAGTCGGTGTAAATAAAGAATTATGTCATTCCAAAACAATCCTCATTTATTGTCATTAAAGTGTTTCCATTAGTAAGTTACGTTAATTTGATGGCATGATTTTAAAAGTTTTGCTGGTGCGGTTCCCGTTTACACGTGGAGTATACAGGAGGATCATGCTATGGGTCGTGTGTGTGCATGCCTCTTTGTGTGTCCGTGAGTGAGCGTGCAGCTCTGCGTCTGTCCACGGCTGACCTCGCATTCTGCTGCAGAAGACTACATAATATTTTGGTAGCCCAGTTATGGCTGCATGCTCAAGGACCTCTCGTGGTTGCGGTGACTCACACTTTCTCAAAAACACCTTTTATTGCCCGTTTTATACTCCTCACTCACTACTCTTAACAGAACAACCGGCGCACACACTGCCGTGCATCGTGTGCTAAGTGAGCAGACAGCTTGGTGAGTTTACTTTTGTTGATTGCATGAAGTGCATTTCATGACGACTTCGAGCTGATTGCATTTATCGCAGCTTGTTTTTAGAATGGAGTTAAGTGTGACTTAAGACGCTTTTCTGCCCATTGGTTGCTTACATCACTGGTTGTTAGTTGGCTCACTTGTATTGTTTTGGAACCAGTACACACATTGCTGAATCGTAAAATAGCTTATTTTGTCTGACAAAAAAACAAGTCAAAAGATATTACATTTATAGGGATATTCATGAAAATCTTCAAGTTTAAGAACCTAAGAATCACAGTACTACAATAGGTCTAGTTGTCCTAAGTGACATTTGCTTGATTTGGTGCAACTGTGATGCCTCCTGCAGATGAATGTTGACACTTGTTGTGCACATATCAAATCAATTCATCCACTTATATACCTGATATATTGGCCATAACTTACATGTTGATCACAATATATTTCTAGCCAATTTTTAAATACAGAAAAGCCGAGGAACATATTGTGCATATTTAATTGAATCCTCTAACTTACTACTGGGGTCATAACAGGAACAAAATCATGGAAAGGTTAAAAATGAAAAAATAAAAATTGGGATTTGATTTTGTGAGTGTTAATGTTTAGAATGATGCTGGTCAGACGTACTTGAGACAATATCCGTGAGCAGTTTGGCTCCCTTTACGTCAGCCGTTCCTCTGACATGACCGTACGCTCCATCACCACCGGCCGTGACAGAGCGGTGTTTCGCAAAACAAACCACTTCCAGGTGGACAAACAAACACACCGAGAACCCTCCGCGCCCCTCCAGCCCTGCCGTGCAGTGCAGTGGGAGCAGTCGTTACTGTTGCACAACATATGTTCGTGTGTGTGTGTGTGTGGTCATGGCTGGGCATCCACAGAGGCGCTGTGAGATACAGGCGACTGTTTAAACAAGCAACCAGCCAGCAGCACAATGCAACCAAACAGCTGACAATACAGGCTGCATAACCAGACCCCTGTTCCGTGTGCAATCGGCTCAATGGGAGGCTGATTGACTGACTGACTGGCCGCTCATACATTGACTCTCACAAACACACACACACACACACACACAGGAAGTGTAAACAAACCCTCTTATGCATACACACCTACACAGTGTAACCCGTCACAAGCCACAAAAACACACTGTAGACACATGACCGCATTTCACTGCGCACACACACACACACACACACACACACACACACACACACACACACACACACACACTTTGTGACATCTAAGGCAGTGTGCAGGTGTTTGTCGTTGCTTTTACACACTCTGTAGTCCAGAAATGACACGCATACATTCACATCTGTATGTGTATGTACACATATTAAAAGGTATAATAAATCATACTACACTGTAGACTCAGGCGGGTATTTTTCGCAGGTTCTGTTATGGGACAAAAATAACTTCAATTTGTTTAGGCCTTGGAAGCAAGACAGTAAATGGACCTGCAGTAGACTTTAAAAAATGTTTGGTTCTATATCAACTATATATAAGAATACGGTCTCCCCCTCCTCTAAATTCTAGTGACACTGTGTGAATAATTAATTGTTAAAGCTTCGTATTTACAAAGAAAAGTGCTTAAATGTAACCCTCTTATTTGGATCCTATCAGATGTCAATATTGAACAAAGCATCACCACATAACTATTTGATGCATCTCTTGAAATAAAGAGATCTGTCACCCTAACTCGAACCCAAACACTGATTACACGTAGAGGCCAAATCCCAACGTCCACACTCCCTGATCTGTTCCTGTAAAGTGTGTGAGGCCTCGGGGCTGTCCCGCTCTCACGCCGTCAAAGTGCTTGAGGGCTCTCTCGCACACATTTTGAGCCCTTTATGCACCACGTTCTGTAAGTCGGCATTTCTGCAGACTTAGCCTGAGGGAATTACCCACAAATCATAGCGTTGTGATGTTTAACACTGGTTTAGCAGAGGGACGCCCGGAGGCGTAGTTTAAAACAAAGAGGACGGCAGATGGGTCTCCAGCCTGGTAAATTACATTTACACAGAACATGAAATCAGAGGATTGCATGTGTAGAGTATTACACACCTGGTTTATTCATCAAGCATTTCTGTTAATATTGCTTCCTGAAGTTTCAGATACGTCCCTGAGGGTTCAGCGCTAAAGGCTTGGGACATTGGGATCGGGCTGCACTGGCTCCATGTGGCTGCTGTCAGTTATTTAACAGCACCCTCTTCTGGTCAAAAAGGACCAATGTACAATCTATTGCAATGCAATCCAGCAGCTCTGCCATAAATTCTGCATATACCATGTTTTCTATTTCAATAATTTCATTTTTTCCACTGTCAAACATGTGTAAATACAGTTTGTATTACTGAGGTCACAGTTAAAGGGGACCTTGTACTGGACTACATTACACGGAGAGCAGACTTCAGTTTTTAATGTTAAACATTATCAAAACGTCTGAACCTTGTCCTAACCAGAGTCAATCAGTACTTTCTTATTTTATGAATGGAGCTGTACACGGTAGTAGCAGACACAGGGTCTGTGTTTGTGGGCCCTGATAGTTCCTGAATATTTGGAAAGAAAACCCCGGAACCTGAAACTACTCTGGAGGAACTACATTTAGTTCAGTTCCTCCAGTCAAAGACGGATTATGTTCCTCAATGAATACTTTGAATGCTTGGGAATCTTCCTGTGGTAGAAGATCGCCCAATATAATACACACTACAACAGTTGCACGTGCTCTTTGAGTCTCACCTCCTCTATCATGGTGTCCATAGCATCAGACAGTTCCGCTTTAGTGGCATCACTGGCCACCATGTTCCTCAGTCTTAGGCAGTATTCTCTCAGCTGCAACACACGGCGAGACAAAAGCATCAGCACCGCCTCACCGATTACGTGACTCACTTGGTATGTGATCTTGATTACTTTGAACAAACCTTATGATTAAGGATGTCATTCATTCTGCGTGAGGCCTCCGAGCTGTGGGACTCTGGAAAGCATTTCTTTGGAATCACGCCATACTTTTCTGAATACAGGACAAAAACAAAACGTAAAACAATACTCCAGTCAAATAACTCTAATGTTCCACCAGTGGGTTTTCTTTCTGTGAGGAGATTTACATTTAGAGGAAGTACAGTTCATCACCTAATTACTTATTGCACAAATCACACAGTCTAGTCAATCATTCAACATGAACTTCTTGTGATTATGTGTCATGGGGAGAACTGACCAATGAGGTTGACCAGCATGTCCCACTGTCCTCCGTCATTGGTTGGATTGGAGAGCAGGAACTGGACCAGGCGTCCGTCCACCGGCTCCTTCCTCTGTGCAGTCTCCACACAGGCCTGGAGGAAGTAGTAGCAACGCTCGACCTGTAGAGAGAAGAACAAAGACAGCCGGGACGGTGAGGGGCTGCACAAACTAATGATGTACTACATGGTGCTACATGTTACAAAGAAGTGTAGACTGGAGACTCGACTAATGGACCAATTCAACCTCTAAGACACTTGACTTAAGACTTGAAACATTCGAGCATCATGTTTTTACCAGCAGATCAATAGAAAATAAATAAGACAGCGTCAGGCAGGCTTTGCAAAGCCATCAATTATTAGATCTACAATATGTGAAAGAAGATTATTCACTAGAGATGCAGCGATTGATGTTTCATATTTAATTTCCATGCATGCTGCTCAGAGTAATCAGTGACCGGCTCGTCTGCTGACGGGGGTTTTCACAGCAGTATAAAATAGATATTAGAGATCTGTTTAACTTCCTAACACTAGCACTAAGCAGCTCATAATACATCATTACAATACTATAATATAATATAATCATGTATTCCCTAATCATTTGAAGTGTGTCTTTATGCAAATATCCTCTATAGATGATGACAAAGTAAAAGGATAACAGTTAGAATTTTGGACTGTTTACACTGACTTCAGGACAGTTGAAACTATGAGTTAGTCTGGAGCTTTGCTTTCAATTGTAGTTCTTGGAAAGAAAATCAGAGTCGGCTTCAGACTTATACTTGCTACAGTCATGCTAACACTACTGGCTGATACGGGGGGCAGGATATTCTTCAAGCTACATATTTACCGTTTGCTTGTTTAGAACTAATATTACTGTCAGTGTTAGTCCCTACAGCTGGCATTTAAGAAAGGTGTATTATTGAAGGTGGAACAAACAACTAAATATCTGGGAGAAAGAGACAGAACGTCATCAAGACAAAAGAGACAGAGAGCGATAAAAACATGTAGCGAGGTGCCACTGTGACGTCAGCCCTGAAAGAGCACTGACCACAACACACAAAAGAGGGTTTTATTTGGACAATGACTGTATAACACACACACACACAGTTTGCTACAGTTAATACTTAGTGAATGCAATAAAAAAAGATTGAAGAACTACTCAATAAATCTGCTGGTTCTACTTCTTACCTTGTCCCAGAAAAAAAGATAGGACTGGCTAAACTCAAACTCCTCTATGTTAAATTTCTTCATGAAGGGAAGTCGCATGACGTTGAGGCACGAGAAGATCCAACATCTCCCTGTAAATAAAAGGGACGACAGAGAAAGACAGGAATACGTCACTGAGTATCCTGCGTTTGCACAGGTAGCAGCAATGCTACTGGCTCTCTTCATTTAGTCACAAACACACGGAGATCTTTGAACAGTCACGTCTAAACCTGAAAGGCTAGAAACGCCTGTTTATTAGATTCATTCACTGAACAACAGGGCTGTGCCCGACAAAGCTGTTGGAATGATGGTTTAATAATTATTGCATTAACCACTGTGTAATAATTGAGCTTACACTATATCGGCCCAAACATAATGAGTGAGTCCACGCAACAAAACAAGATTCCAGCCAGGAAACAGCAGACTTAAAACGTGTCATGTATTGTCAGCGCTAGATCTTAGCGTGAGCTTCAGATAATAATGCAAACTGTAAAACAATCAGTGCTTTTACTGAGAAATCGATAATCCAGCTCGCAACTTGCAAATAAAATTTAAGGGAGCCTCCAACGTCATGCAAACACAGTGCACACTCTGTTAAAAACTGTACAATATATCAAAAGTTAGAGCGCGCACATCCATCGTTTGTGATGGATGAGACATTGTAAGGGTACAGGCGAATGAATGTCCATTTGTCAATTCTGATCTATTTCAGAAATGCATTCTCCTACCAACGTGTGCTAAATAGCAGTCGTTTGTGCCATCTATTGTTGCAGTGAGGACTAAAATGTAAATTCACAAACTAGAATATCTTGTGTGTGATGAACCAAGAGCTCGGACATCCACTCAAACACACATTTCTTTATCGTGTAAATGGTACACTTACAGCATGAATGTTGCTAAACCACATCATGTCCTACCTGAGTTTTTCTGGTTGGTGACGGGCTTGCCCTCTGTGGGGATAGAGTGCTGGAAGATGTGCACGGTATCCTGGACAGTCTGCCGGTGCAGACAAACCTCCAACGGGTCGATGCAGGTCGACACATTCTGGGCCAACATGTAGCGCGGCTCTGCCCGCAGCCGCTTGAGGAAGGCGGACACCTTCTCCTGACTCAGACCTGAGGGAGCAAGGAGGGGGGGAGATGGGGGGGGGAGAGAACAGCAGAATGAGCGGTAGAAAATAATGACGAGCAGAAATAAAACTTGTACCAGGAAGACTTTCACAGCCAGACAGCTGACTGTAACTACGAGGAGGTATTTCCTATTCTCCTAATTCCCATGACTCATCTGTGCACTTTAGGCTTACACTGGCTTCCTCCTAAACATCTGATTTATGAGCACTCACATACTCGGATGTCAAGATAATGCCTGGAAAAATACCAGATCGATAGTCGTAAACTAACAGCACATCATTTATTGACTAAGACAACTTACTGGCGCATGACTTCCCCCCCCCCCCCCCCACCACCACCACCATCCATATAGAGAATAGTCTATCAGGTAGATTGAGCACAATAATGATTACAGCTCTGATAAAGAATGAAGGACGGACTTGGCACAAGACAATGACAAACAGGGAGGTAATGCTTTCTAGTAGCGCTATAAGTGGGAGATAAGGGCTGGTATCACTCATCTGTGAGTGGAACACACTGGAAAGCTTGTCTAGTCCTGTTGGACGGTGGAAGAATGTCACACCGCGACAGAACAAACTGCCAGTGATGTGCGGTTCGTAATTCCATCAAATAAAAGTGCAGAGCAATTAAACATGGAGAGGGACATTGCCCAGTCATGCATGCCGCCTAGAGTTTGACCTCTCTCTCTCTCTCTGCTGCATTCTGTTGTTCTCCATCGACACAAATGGACCGACCGCTGTCAGACTTCATTAACCGTCATAGCCAGTATCATCAGAAAATAAGCACAACCGGGGCCTTAAGGCAGGGAATATTTCGAGAGCAGGCTTGCATGGGGTCCTGTGGCGACATGACAGTTTTTCTTGTGGCGCAACAGTTGCATTTTTTGACACTGATGAGTATAGATAGATAACGAAGGGGAAACAGTGAGACGGATCAGTAACAAGAGTGCTAGCCAACAGCACTTTGCACAAACGCGGCATATGAAAAGGTGTGTGTGTTGAAGAAAAGAATACTAAAGAGCCTATGGGGTGAGTTAGGTAGCTGGTCTGGCTGTTATTCAACATTTGGAGACATGAATGCTGAGGACATATATATTAAAGTGGACTTTCTATGGAGAGGGGCTAAGCACAGATATCACTGGTCCATGAGCAGCTGGCATGAAGCCTAAAAGTTGAGGCTCAGTAGACAAAAATCACAGTCCACAAATCAGACCATTTATGTCACCATTAAAGTAATTTTTGATTCACACTTACAGGACAATTATATAGCTCTATGGAAGAGAACAAGTAGTTCACAGATGTCTTTTAAATAACCATCTGACCTTTGCCTGACGATAAAAGTGAAACCTGAGGTTAGTGAGAGAGATCGAAACAATCCAAACTCAAGTGCCTTGGCTTGACTTACAGCTTTATTAATAAGTATGACATATTGCAAGAGTTAATGCAGGTGAAACTCTACTGTATAAATAATTTAAAATAAATCTTAAACGCTACCACTTTAAAATACTTTTTTTTGACAGCTTCTGGTATTTCTAATTCCATTCGTGCATGGCTAGCTACACGAGCTAACATTTCCGGCTCCTTTAAGCGGACATCAGCTTTTAAAAACTAGCGAGTTAAGGCGTGTTAACTTGTCTGTGTCTCTAGTCTGGGTGTTGGTGCCTTGCTGGCGGCGTTATCGGCATTGAACTGACAAAACCTAGCACGAGTAAACGACGGCAAAGTCATGCTAGCAAGGCTGGGGCATGCTAACGCAACGAATGCTAACTTTAGCCTGTTAGCTTCCTCAGCTGTCATCCTCTAACGTTAGCTGTCAGATACAGACCGAGCTCGAGCTGAACGGCGACACAAACCGTCAGGACTGAAACGGGAGAAAGTAGCACCTCAACCTACCAGTTTCCATGTTTCCGTGGAGCTTGAGGAGCGTTGTCTGTTTTCCTGGAAAGTCACCGGCTCTTTGTTTATCTCATTCACCGACAGTCAGTCAGTGTGATTACAGGGTGCGCTCGATCGTGCACACGCGGCCGGTTGTGTCTCTGACGTGGCGGCTGGGCGGAGTTTACGGGTTCGAACAAGGCGCATGCACCACAAAACAAAAAGCCAAATTAATGTAATGAATAATGCGATGAGCTACATTAAAGGACATTGTAATCATTCAGTGTACACTTTCAACAAAGAATTTCACAAAAACATGGAACAAAGTAATAGGCAACACATTCCACAATAGAAAAGAAAGCAAATATGTTATTTTTTATTTTCTACGTTGATTCCTAATGGGATGCAAATTAGTAATTTTTTGTTTTACAATTTGTAGAAGAGATTATTTACATTAATAAACCTTGCTTAAAGCCTATAACCCGTTTCAGTAGCAATGAAAATGAATGTTTTTTTAAATAATTTGTAACCTATACAGTGGAGTGTTTTTTTATTTTCAACAAAATTACTTACAATCTTCTTTTATTTATTAATGAATCAATATTTGTGCGTGTGTTTTTGAATACTGTTCTGTACTTACATACATGTGCATGACACATACAACATAATGATATATGCTACTGTTTGTTTTTACCACATAAAGCACAAAATATTCACTACTGCAGATGTTTTGTGCTATGTAGTGTAAAATTGATTCATAGCTTTTATTAATTCCACAAAGAGACATATGGTGATCCATGTGGGTACATTGAAAGTTGAGAAACAATTATTCTAAACATGTCCTTTGGTCCTCCAGTTAGATTTTTAGCACCCTTCGATATCTTACTTATTAAGAATAATGACTTAAATTGAACCAATGATACACTATCATCAAATGAATGCTGTCTATCATAAAAATAACTTTCCAGCTCTTGAATATCAGTTGTATTTTATATTATTATCAAGAGGGCACAGCTGTTCTTCCTCTGTTATGCTCATGGATATATGGTTATTCCCACGTATCACGTGAGTGGTAGGGCACGGAGCAACCTTAAACGAGCGTGCCCAAAGTCAAACATGACAGAATAATTGCGTATTAAACGTCCGGTTATTGTTTACAAAATAAAATCACACTCCATTCTATTTGCATTGGAAGCACATGAGGGAATTTCTCTTAATGTCATGTAAGAACATGATAAATTATAAAAACATGCAAAACGTGTTGAAAAACAGGTCCTTTAATATGGTTTTGTTTCTCTTTTATTTTGAAGGCTAACTTTCTGCTGAAAACCAGTGTTTCTATTTTGTTGCTGGGATTGTACATGGTGTAGAAAGTTAAAGCATTTACCTATGTTTTAACAGTGATAAACCTCCTTGAACCCTTAAACCTTTCTCTGATTGCTCAATTCAAAGGAAGCCAAAAGTGCTGTATAGACAATTAAGTGCTTCACACTCAGCATGCAGCTGCTGTTGTATTTTAAACCAATAGCCAAAACACACAAAGCAAAAGCTCATACAAGAGATATATTAATTATATGGAAAACAAGATCATTGTGAGAGCCATAAGTTTCCGCTGATGTGCCCTCACCAGGGTGGCCATCTGATACGCATTTTGTAAATGAGCATTTACAAAACAGATGTTTCAAAAGTTTCGTTATTGCTCAGTTTTTCTCTTTCTATATTGCTGCGCCATGTGGGAAAAATTATATACCCATTCTTGAGGTCATTGGTTTCCTGTATTTTAGTATGAGCCTTGTCGGATGTGTGCATGGGCGTGTGTGTGTGTGCGTGCGTGCGTGTGTGGAGGGGGGGGTTTGATTAGTGGGTCACTTCCTTCCTTTACCTCCATCTGGACAAAAGCAGCAGCAGCAGGAGCATAAAGGAAAGCCTGTCAAATTATTGAGAATAGGAAAAGAAAGTGAGAGAAAGAGAGAGCCGATGGACTCGCAGAGACTGACAACAATTTCAACGAGCAGGTTTTTTTCCAACAAAGCCATGCATATTATTATGATAGAGTCTCGCACACAAGCCACGACTTCATCTGTGCAGAGGAAGTAAAACCGACTTGGGATGAGTCGCTGACTAACACTGTTACAGTCAGACATGTGTTACCGTCTCTTCAGTGCCATCAGCTGTCTCTGCCTTCTTCCTACCGGTAAGTAAGACGTTTTAGTTCCTACAAATCTAAATTCGTATTATAAACAATGGAAATCTGCCTCACACATTATGTTGCATTCGAAGAACTTGCCTACACATGCTTGCCTTTGAATTCAACTCTGCTGCAGTAGCTTTAGTGAAGGTAACTCAAAGTATGTAAGATCTTTTTAAGTTATCTGGCGAGTCTGATTCTGAAGGCAGAAAACAACCCACGATGTTTAGATGTCTGTTGAAACTAATTATCAGTTGCACCAAATTATGCAATCTTTTGTGTGTGGTTTGTTTTACGACTAAGGAAAAGTGCATAGTTATATTTATCGGTCTTGGGATGGTTTAATGTAAATGGCTTTATTCAAATACTGTATTTCAAAGCAGCAACAGTTTCTTGTTGCACCACAATGAGCCACGTAGACTTCCCTTTTTTTTCAGGTCTCTGGGCTGAAGAATGCAGCCAGGGTGTTCTGGCAGAACGTGAGACAATATATGCACCAGCAGGCAGCAGTCTGTCTCTGTCCTGTGTGGTCCAGCACTGTGGACGCACCTGGACGGGAAACTGGATGCGCAGAAATTCAACAGAGGAAAAGTTAATTGTGCGGCATAGTGTGACCAATGTGACGCTCTCAGCCAATCAAAGTCGACTAACTTTGAATTTCCTGAGTGTCAGCCAATTAGACGAAGATTCCTATGGATGCAGAGTTAAATGGGCTCAAGGTGACACTGAGCAAGGACATTTGAAGTATGTGAACATCACTGCAGGTACAGTTGTGTGTGTGAACACTATCATTCATATACGTATAACAGGGTACACTCATTTGTGTTATTCAAACAGAAGAGAAATCGAATTGCATTATTTGTGTCCTCCTGCAGCCGTCCCTTCACAGAGGAGTGTATTGCACAGGGTTTTGGTCTGTGCCGGTGCTTCTCTTTGTCTTCCCATCATTCTGGGATTGGCTCGTTGTCTGAGTTCAGAAGTCAAGCCCCAGCCATTTCCGAGGACACTTTCCACGTACTCAGCTGTATACAGAGACCAACCACAGCCGGCTCCACAGCGCCCGGCTCCACAGCCCCCACCTCGATGCCCCATACCTCAGAAACGTAGCAAAACCTCTCACAAAGGTATATTGTATTCTTACTTATTAGCCTGTAACATTGATATAAAGCATTGTTAAAACTGCTCTATTCACTGTGGTCATTTTTGTTTTTTTGCATGGCACAGCCGTTCCCAAGTCCGTACAGAAGACTGAGGTGGGTCAACGTCCTGTTTCAAAACAGGATGCCCTTTGCAGTGCCCTTAACATTGTTTGTTTCCTCTGAATAGCCTTCAATATGTCTGCAGTCCATGCATATACCTTTATTTGCACTTAGACAACTGTTTTTTTTTGTCATTTACAATGTTACAGGTGGTGTATGCCGATATTTCCCAGGATACACTGGGACAACAGGGAGCCACCAGAGAGCCTGACCAGTCCACTGTGTACTCATCTCTAAGATTTCCCTGACTGCAATCAAAGCAGGCAGAAAATTGTTTGCTGGGGATCAATTATGTATTCTTTTCGCGGGACTGTGCTTTATCCTCGACGCCTTCGGGAGACATTCGATGTGGACTTTTTGGATTCTGGGAGTTTCTCACACGCAGGACTGCATCTCCGAGACATTCTGATGAATGATGATGTCACTATCAGCTCATCCTTGAACTCAAGACTTTACCTGCGCATTGTGGAAAATAATGAAAGCAGATCGGCAGAGTAATCTCGTCTCTCCATGTCTGTGGACTGTCCTGATTACAGTCGGATGTGGTGACTGTTTTTAAGTGCCAAAATCGCTCATGTGCAGGCAGCATAATAGACAGCAAATGGAGCAGATAATGAGAAAAGATTCCTCTCTGGGGCATAATTTCACTGATATAAACACTTTAATTTTCATTTACATCAAGTGCAGTCTGATTAAAAGTATTTTTTTGATTGCGTAACAAACGTCTATAATATCTATCAATGTGTTCATGAACATAACATATTAAAGTATGAACAACCCCCCCCCCCCACCCTGTATTGTGCTTGGCGTGTTAAAAATGAGACACCACATAAATGACACAAAATACAACATTTTATTTTAGAATAAATTCTCAATGGCACGTTACATAACCAAATATACATATACATGTTTAGACATCTTTTAAATTAATATATTTCCTTTAATCTTTTTACCTTTTTAATCAGCATACTCTGAAGTTACATTTTTTTTACATGACATCAACGCAAAATAAGTCATCATTTTAATAAATTAAGCATATTAACAGAGGAAAGGCTGCAGGGCATTTAGGCGATAATGTACCTGCTACAAACTAAATGACACCTGGACTTCCCGCTGTTTGTGTGATTTCTGTCCCTGCTTTCCTTGCTCGAGGCAATCACTGGCCTCCGCTAACTGAGCACAGTTATTTGGGTGAACTGACCTCACCCTCTAGGATTTGAGTTTCACGTGACAGAACTTCACACACCTTCAAGCCATCCAGGAATGCTTCTCTGCACAGTAAGAGCACATAGACGTTCTTCCAAAGACCTACCAGTTTGACTGTTTGGTCATATTGGAAACACATCTGTGTGTCTGCAAGCTTTTTTTCTTTTTTTTTTCTTGATTAGCACACTTTACCCTGCCATCTGTAGTTTGTGCAGCTCCAGGCTAACGTCGTGGTATAGCTGAGGACGAGAGTAGGCCTTTAGTCCTGTTGTGCTTTGTAAGCAGCTGGCTTTGCAATTGACTTCTAAAAGACTTTGTAATAACAACTAACAAAGCGTCAGAAAAAATATTCACATTCAAAGTGTTTTTGCCAAAGTGTGGCTCAAAGGTTTGTTTAACCTGAAGCATCTTTTGTTTTTTTCAAGTCTTCTTCATCAGCTCGCAATGGCGGGAAACTTAAAACTCGGGAGACTCTCCCGTTCGAAAGATCCACCGAACATAGACAGATACACAGAGCTAGCAAGCTTCAATGGGAGGTATCAGTAGGTGAAATGTCAGTGCAACGTCTATTTTCAGCAAATGTCGGCGTTGATCGGTTACCCACAGCTGTGCTGTAACCAGATCCACAATATTCTTGTCCTCTCACACAGTGAGGGAGACAGATAGAGAGAAAGCATCAGGGGCGAAAAGGGCTTTTGATAGATTGTAAGGCGCAGCTTTGGCTAAAATAAGCTTATGGCAAAATGTGTTGGCAGTGTCTCCTACTGTGGCCCATATGAGCTAATTACCACTAACCAAGCACTTGAGTTCAGGGATATGAAGTTACCCTCACAGGTACAGAAATGCTGCCATAGGTATCGACTAAGATTCAGCAATGTCGTATTTATAGTGCAGTAGACACAACGCAGCAGCTAGCAAGGTTACAAAAGCGTCTCGAAAAAAATCAAAGGTGTTCCCTAGAAAAGCGCCTTTATATGCAAAGAACAAGCTCAGATCCTAAAGTTGAGACTCCCCGTGCTGTCACCTCCAAAACGCTGCTACTGTAAGTCTACATTATGTTACTGTGCATGTGTGTTTGTTTGTGTGTCCACGTAGTTATTTTAGGCAGAAGAGGAACTGTTGCCAGACGTACCGTTCAAGGGGAAAAGGCAACATCCTGATGTCTGACAATTCTTAAAGACGTCTTTTCCACTGAGCACTCAGCGGTCGACTAGATGAAGAGCAACAGTTCGGCCATGTTTACCGTTCTTCATGATTACCGTGTTTCACCATTAAACGAGACGCTTTGAGAAAAAGCTGAGGCAGAGTCTGTCTCGGCCTACACTCACAGTATTACAGCCATGCTAGGACTTTTCATGTGACGTGAACAATTAACAACGGAGATGCAGCAACTTGTAACATTGGCAAAGTATCGACTAATTTCTGAAGTCTAAGGTTGGTTAGAAAGAAAGCCAACATGGCAGCTGCTTCTCCTCACTATACACTCACAGTATTGTCAGTTAGTTTATAGTGTGTGGCGCAGTTGGTAATCTTAGCAGATCATCCTTGGCTTATGGAAGTGGTTCTACGCTGATTTCGTGGTTGTTGTTGTTGTTGTTGTTGATATTTTTTTCTTTCTTGCAGCTCCATCAACCCGCGCGGTCCCTTTGTTGTGCAAGTCTGATGTTTCCAGTCCACAAAGCTACTCAGACTGAAAGAGAGGGAAGTGAACAGAGAGGCCCGTTAGAGGAGAGTGTTCGCTGACAGCATGCGTCGTTCAATCTGGGCCTATTACCCAACACCAGCTCGCCTGTTTCAGTGACATTACACAGTGATCTGGAGATAATGACATGTGCGTAAGATGGAAAGTGAGTGTATCAAAAACACAGGAGGAGACTTTATGTTATGCTTGCAGCCTGTCGCACTAAATTCTGTTGTTAGTTTCTGCTTTAAGAAGTTCGAACCTTGGCTTTTTGTGATATGAGTGATATGTGATATGCTGTAGGATGTGTTCTCTTTTCTCTTCTTTTTATAATAATCAGCACTTTTCTTTAAAATATGCTAACCAGGCATTACAACACTTACAGTTGTGGATGAGTGGCTCATTTTGTCAAAGCGGAACTTCAAGTTTGACCTCGGTGACGTCTTACTTTTCACATCTGCAGAATGTGGAAGAAGGGAACGGAAAAGACGGGAAGGAAATGCTCATTAGAGAATCTGTCATCTCCAGGATGTCGTTCGTTGAAAATCGTTGACAGCCGGGCTGTGACTGCCGTGTGTAAAATCGTAGGTTTACCTGTTGGACTGCGGCACATGATGACAGGGGTACCGGATCCCTGGCTGTCGACACTGAGGGAAGGACTAAAGGCGGATGAGGACGTTATGGAGGGATGGCTGGCCTGGGGGACGGAGAGCACAAAGACATTTACCACAGAGGAAGAGATGGAGGAGGAAAGAAACTGAAGAGGCTCAGTGAACCACGGGAATTATATTTTGACTGAAGCGTTCCTGTGGGCAAAGTTAGAGGCACTGAATGTTTGGCAGGAAATACAAGTGGAAATTATGCTTCGCAGGGAAGTCCTTTGCATAATATAGCAAACTTTATTTTAAGGCTGGCAGAAATTGTTATAAAAAGGAAAATCATACTAAGTGGTTTTAAAGCTCTACAGTGGTTCAACAATTTGGAATACATATATTCACTGTTGTGAAGCTTCAACAACTAGCCGGTTAGCTTAGCTTAGCATAAAAACAGGGAGAAACAGCTAGCCTGGCTCTGAACAAAATGGGGCCACAAATCCCCACTCTATACCTCGAAAATCAGTTCTCAACCTTTTTAACTTATTTCATGGTCCATATCTGATTTTTAAAACATTTCTGAGAACCACCTTCCGAAATATATAAGAAAAAAACAATTAATTGGGCAGTATACATGTGTTTTGCCTCAGCTGTAACGACCAAAGTATATTTGCTGATACCACAGTCTATGGCTGATACCCTCGGCCATCACTGCTCGCCATATGAATATGAGGAACAGAGGAAATGGAGCTCTTACTGACGCAGTAAGACCATATCACTTCTTTGTTTCAAAAAACATTTTGTGTCACCGCATCTGAAGGAATGTTAGCCAGCTAACGATAGCAAAACATGTTTGTCTTAACCTGATGATGCGTCTGCCCATGTGTTTGAATTTTTTTATTTGTTTTTATTTCAATCTAACCATTTGGCAGTACCTCCGCAGCCCACTAGATGGAGTTCTGAGGCCCAGCAGTGAGCACTGGCCCAGTGGTTGAGAATAGATAGCATCTGTAAAGCTCACTAATAAACATGCTTGTTCAAGATTTCAAGTGTAAAAGCTGCTGTTTTTACAGGAGGATATGGGCTGGACTATTTCTTGGCAAAAAAAACACAACTTGTTGTTTTTACACTTGGGTATTAGTGCAGATTAAACAAAGGTATACCATATCGATTAGTGAGCTTTAGAGGTGCTGCTAGGCTGATTGTCTTATCTTCAGAGAGAGCCAGGCTCGCTGTTTGCAGAGCTTTGTGCAGAGTCTCATCCAAGAGAAAGTTAACGAACGGATTTCGGAAAATGTTGTTCAACTAATCAACATGTAGTGAGGAGATGGTATTTTAAGGCAAAGAAAAGCAATAATGTATCAAATGTTCCCTTCGTGATGATCACTGGTGCACTGCTGCAACATTCTCTATTTTCTCTGGCCCTCAATAATGACATTGTTAACAGCCCTCTGTGTGATTCCCATGCAGTTAAATGGTAAGAGTAGGAATGATTGGACAGCATTTCTCACATTGGACAAAACAACACTGACAAGACAAGCAGTGTCATCTGATACACAGAAAGTGAGAGGAGCCGTAATCGGTATAATCAGTGTGCTGATGTCCAACCCTCTCTATTAGAGGGCTCTGGGTAATTACAGACTATTTCACCCATGAAAGCTTTGGCGCTACCAACAACCTCTCACTCCGTTAGGAATGTGTTTCTAAATCTGCTCTCTCCACTTTCAACCGCAAACACTCAATTTCCTCTCTTCTTCTCTGGTAAAGACGAGCTCACTTTGTTCAAACAAACTTTGAGTGTTGCACTCACTGTCTCCAGTTCTTCCAGAGCTTCGGTTTCCCCCGTGGTGCTGCTGAAGCTGCTGGTGCTGGACGAAGAGCGAGAGATGTTCAGTCTGCTGCTGCCGCACTCTTTCAGCTTGACAAACGGCCTTTTGAGAAACACAGAAGGGGGACGGGGGTGTAGAGACGATTAACATTGGAGAAAATTAGACCTGAGACAAAAGACCAAGTTTGCCTTTTCGCCATCTCCCTCTACAGAATTTAGAGAAGAGTAAGATGATCTCCATTAACAAGTATTTGTCCTACCTCTCTTTGTTGGGGCAAATCTCAGGCGAGCTGGGATTGGATGATGTCTCTGACCTCCCCTCTTGGGACAGCGGGCAGAACTCTGCAAGCTTTTGGTCGCTGCAGACAAAAGAAAAACACATTAATGACAACACCTGACGAGACAACTTCCTGGACCACGAAGACAACACGGACAATGTTGGTACATAATCATGATACCGAACAAGAAATGCAGTGGCATTTAAAACAGTGAGTCCTAAAACACCAACCCGCGTGTGTGTTTGTCCGACGGGGACTCTGTGCTGGAGTGGAGACGAGGGAAGAGGCCTGAGCGCCGCTTCACTGGGCTCTTCAGAGGAGACTTGGCTGACAACACAGGAGGCTGAAGATCACAGATTATAGAATTAGGCTTCTCTTTATTAAAAAAAACAAAAAAACACTCTTAACTCATTTAGATTAAATAACTGAAATAATTCACTTGTTGACATAGAGGCTTTCTCTAAAAGGACAACACAGTTGTTTTCTTATTAGCATTAGTATTATACATCTTTTTCTACCCAAGTTCTCCTTGATTAATGACTCTTTCCATTCTGAGTGAGCAACCATCTTCCCCGTCCCATCACACCCTCTTACTCACAGTGAAGGTGCTCTTTGTGCATTCACTGGTGCTCTGCGGCAGTCCTCCTCCGCTCACGCTGGCCGGGACCCCACCTCCTACCCCGGGGCTCCTGTGACGGTGAGACCCCACCATGGTCTCCATGGAGTGGCTCCTGACACGCATGGCTCTCTGGAGGAGGAGGAGGAGGAGGACGAGGAAACAGAGAATGAGTGGTTGAGGAAGAGAGGAAGACCAAGGTGCACCGAGGAAAGGGGAAGGAAGAAGATGGGTAAAGGAAACCAAGAGAGGAATGAGTGTGGGAAGTAAAATAAAGGTGCAGAACAAATGTGTGTTTTATCAGCTTAAATGCAGCATACATTTGAATGTATGAATTAACATGGAGCATCATAGATGCTATTGCACAATACAACCACCAGGGGATGCAGTTCACCAAGAATGAAGCCAAATAGGTTGGAGTTGATGAATGAACAAATGTTGTACTAATCCTTTTCATTTTCATTCATTTAAAAAATGAATGAATAACAAGGGTCCTTTTTAGAGTTCATAATAAATTCCAGGTAGTACAATTTAAAGAATAAAAAATACAGTGAAATACCATTTAGATGTTTTGTCTTTTAAATTCTGCTATCTATGGCACATCAATTAATAAAATAAAATGTAATTAAATTGATAAATACAACATGAAAAGCTTATTTTCTTTGAAAGCATAAACACAAACAACAACATATGAAACAATGTTTATTAATTATGTGGCGATCCTCTGTTGTATTTACAGTAATGCAGACAGGTAATACACAGTGACTGCCAAGGCAGCAATTAGAACAGCACCCCCTGGGACTGACTGCAGAAAGTGCAAAGTAGCTGTCCATAATGCCTGTGAAGAGTAAGAGAGCCAAATTATCACATTAGTCACACATTCATAATACACACACACACACACACACACACACACACACACACACACACACACACACACACACACACACACACACACACACACACACACACACACACACACACACACACACACACACACACACACACAGACACACAGATGAAAATACAGATTTGAATTTTAATATTAACATCAATTAGCCTTTAAATGTGGACAAACGAGTGTGAAGAGACAGGGATTGAGAGAAAACAGACTGATAACGAGAAACACATTTTCAAACACTTTCTCTCACACACACACACACACACACACACGCGCGCGCACACACACACACACACACACACACACACAAATGCACATCAAGGGCGTAGGTTTTCGTTTTAAATTTGGAGGGGCAAACACTTCCTTTCCTGCATTCTGAAGAATTTTTGTGCCCTATTTTGGTGGAAATGTCATTATTTCGGCAAAAGGAAATAAAAATTCAGGTGGCAGGTGACAAAACTACAAAATATAATGTCAAATAATACACCAGGGCTCTCGTGCATTCTAGCTTGCTTTCAGATATTCTCCTGTAGATCAGCTTTTCTCATTCAATGTTCTGAGTCAACAAATGTAGACAGGATTTTCTCTTCCTGCTCCTTTTGTTACGGGAAGTAACCTCTTTAAATGTGAATGTGACAAAGTTTCACCTCAATGATGAAATAATTAATTTATTGACCTTTTTACTTTAATAGCTTACATGTGTTTCAGCAAGATTTCTGCTCATGTTGAAAAGTTTCTGCACATTTACAAATATCTCACATATCTGTGTTCGCTAAGATGTCGTGTCATTTGAGAAAAAGGTAATATTACGATACTAAAGTCATAACTTAATGACAATGAAGTCTTAATACTTTAAGAAAAATCGACCTGCCCTGTAGTCTGCTGCGCATTACGTTTTTTCTCTGCTCTCATATAGTGTCCGCTTCAGACCATGAATATGGGTGTGTATGCGTGTGCTTTACCCGTGTTGTGGGGACATACAACTTTTTGTCACATTGTGGGGACAACATGCTCCTCCCCATAATTTCCATCATGACAGACTTGCTTTCAGGTGAGTTTAGGTTAAGGTTAGGGTAAAGGTCAGGATTAGGCTGGTAGCGGTTTGGGCAAGTCTCCAGGAAATTAATGTAAGTCAATGTACTGTCCCCAAAGGTCATGAAAACAAGACTGTGTGTGTGTGTGAAAATATTGGTCGGGACATGTCCTCACCGTCCACATGCAAATCTATGCCCTTGATGCACAAGCCTACGCACCCACACACACTTGGCATTTAAGATCAAACTCTTTAAGCTTAGAGGAAAAGCAGCAGCAACAACGCTACTAATGGTTTAGCACCTTAAGTCATCTTGCAGACCGGTGACATTTAGCTGACCTACAGCAAGAAAACCTCAGAGTCTTGGGCTGTAATGATGGTGATTAAATAAATGTCACAGAGCTGCGAAAACATCACATGCTGTCACGTATACTCGTGTCCAGCTTCATGTTCACCTTGAAGGACTCTAGCAGACCCCCGTGTCCCCCGTTCTCCAGCTTGTCCTCCTCTCCCGGCTGGTAAAGGCCCAGCGTTGCCTGGCTCTGTCTGTGCAGCTCGTCGTGGAGGTTGTCCAGCAGCGCAGCACGCGTTCGCCCCTGGAATCAATTTAGACACACACGAAAGTCATGTAGGAAAACATCGGGGTCGGCGATGATTGAGGACGAAGCCGAGCTGTGACTGAATGCATGCTGTGGGGTTTGAGTGTGGTGGTGCGGACGTGTGTCACCTCTAGTTTGGCGAATTTGTCGGATTTGTAGCAGGCATTTTCAGCATTGATCAGCTTTGTCAGCAGGAAGTCTCGAAACTCAGGACCCTGGAGAGAGGGAGGGGTAGAATTAGATGATGAACCAAAAGGGTGGGCAACAATGAGGAATGGATACTATTGTAGCACACTGTGTCTGATCAGCCTGACTGATTTAAATCCTCATCTGCCTCTCGTTCTCCCAGTAACGCTGAAAATCATGTCCCGATAAGCAACTGAATCTTCTACTGAGTCTTGAAGCTAGATTAGTTCTAAAGTGCAGTTTCCCCTTCGTGACAATGATCTGATAAAACAGTCCAAATGTTCATCTTTTTGACTTGGTTTGAACAAGACAATTTCAAATACTGAGCCGTGGTGGAGGAAGCACTCAGATCCCCTTACTTAATTAAGTAAGAGTAGCGGGAAAATACTCCAGGAGTCATTATGTGCTGTCACCATATGTATTGGCATTTTCAATCAGATGAAATATTGAATGCTTCTTCAAATTTGTAATCACTTTCAAATTAACTTTTTGCCCTTTTTAAAAGCAAAATGAGTAGGTGTGTTGCACAGTCCAAGTGATAATCCAAGGTGTTTTACATCAAGTCAAGTGAAGGTGATCAAATGTATGACTCAAGTCGATAATATATTTCCCTCTGTTGATCACAGCTCTTTCGTTCTCTCACCTTCCTAAAGACAGCTGGGTTCGGGAGAGGGGGTCCAAAAGGAGGCACATCCTCCCTCGCTGTAACAGACACCTGTTGACATCAAACAAACAATAGTGACACGTTATTAGCATGCATTTCAGGAGGGCTCGGGTTTCAAAACAGCGTCCAAGGAAAACTTGAGAACACCCTTTCATCGCGAGAGAAAGATTGATTAATGATTGTGTACTTTGCTAATGCAAGTTATTCATGTGAGAACAGTTTGTTTTCTTCCCAGCAACCAGCTGACACTCTTTAAAGCTTGTTTGAATTACTAATTTACATTTAATACGGAGTCATTTCACCTCACAGGCCTGGTTTGTACCTTGTATGTTGTGTGCTCCGTACAGGGGTTCTCAACCTGCACCAGCACGTAAGCGTGCAGGAAATTGGAGGCGATCATGTCTGGAACGAACGGTGTGGCCTCTTCCTGGAAGACTGTGGCCACAATGTCATTTCCTATGTGCCTTTTCCTCTGGAGCTAAAGAAGCAGAGGGGAGAAATATAGAAATGATTTTTTAAACACCACATCTGACTGGTTTGATGTTCTTTTGAGCCAAAGGATTCTTACTTTGCAGTTAAATCCTTTGAGCCATCGCTGTGACAATAATGAAGCCAGTATCAAAGTATTGTACCTGCTGGACGTCTCCTTCGGTGAAGGGAAGCTTGGTTGACACATGGAACATAATCTCCCTCCGTCTGAAGACAGTGTAGACGGATTCAGACCCGGTCTGTCCGTGGGATACATCCAGCCCACCGCGGAACCTGTCACATTATCAAAACAAATGCGTCACATTCTCTATCAGTAATAAGATAGATTACACTTTGTGCATTTTAAATGTCACTTTCATCACATGTTGTGCTTAACTAGCTCTAAGGCCACCCAGACATGTTGTGCAGTTTGCTGTAACGTGTCCATTCAAAGCCTCCCTACCAGTGAAAGTAACAAGTGTACCACCATTTTTAAAAAAAGCCTGCAAGACAATAAAGTATACTAAGCTCTGATTACATGTCCACGTGGCAGTTTCTCTTCTCAGATCTGATTCGCCAAGCAGTTTATCCGGGTAGCACGCTGAGGCCGAAACAGCAGGACAAATTGCTCCAAGGTTACAGTAATAAAACTCGGCTTTTTTGCTCTATTACAATTCACTATAATGGCATCGTTCTTTGAATCGTTGTTGACCTCTCTAGTCTCATGTTCTAGTCCTACTCTTACCCTTTAAAGTCCTGAAGTTCCATATTGTCGCCCAGGATACTGACGAACTCCTTGAAAGCTGGTGTCTCCTCGTTGTTCCCAAACAACTCTTCCTCTGATGTCTGAGAGGAGGAGACATCATTACGGCATGAAGCAAAACAAAAAAAGATACAAGTGCCAGATACAAGATACGAGACATAAATCAGTGGATGAGATCTAATGGTGTGTGTGAGTTAAACTGGAGAACACTGCCAGGATCAACATGACCGCTCACCTGTCCAAACTTCTGGTAGATGACTCCAAATTTGAAGGTGTTGTTCACCTCGTGTTCATCATAAGCCACCATCAACTGGGATCCCTGTACATACACAAAAACAACAATGTCCTACTTATTCCCCATGGCTACTTATCTCAACTCGTTACACACTTTCTTCTTGCTGTGGTAGTTAGGAAAACATGTTTTCCCGTTCTGCAACATGTCTCCAGGGCAGGTTTATTGGGCCCCGTGTTATGTAAGGCTGACATGCGACAAACTGTCACGGCCCTCAGCGAAGGCAGTGAACTCGCTGTTGCCTCTTGCAGACTGAGACACAGATGGGCTGTTTTTTTTTTCCTTTCCCGAGGCACTGGCTGAAAGCATGCTCCATCACACTCCTCCGGAACTTATGAATATGTGATAAGTTGTGTGCTATTTTTCTGGTTAAGAAGGTGTGTTGTCACGTTGGCGTAGAGCAGTATTTCTCAAACTGTGGGGCGCGTTCCTCTAGTGGGGCGCAGTGGTATTACAGGTGGGGCGCAGGGGGAAATGCAGAATTTTTTTATTTCAAGAACTTTATTGAGAACTTCACATATGACAAAAGTACAAAGTACACGGACATAAAACTAAGTCATTAATAAATACATGGCGAAATGCCTGTACTTTCGTGTAAATGTTTACGTTATGCCGTTAACAGGTTACATGCGCGACGGCCAAGATACTTGGCGACTCACACGCGTAGCTTAGTGTGCTTCCCTTCGCCACATCCTACCTCTGTGAGATCGGCTTTTCTGCTGCTGCCTCTCTCAGAACAAAATACAGATCTAAGCTCAACAGTGAGCATGAATTGAGAGTGGCCGTATCAAGTCTGCAACCCCGTTTTAAAAAGATTTGTAGTGGAAAGCAGGCTCATTGCAGCCACTAATACTGATACAACTTGATGGCTCACACATATCTGCACTCATTTTGTTTTGTTTTGCACAGGTTGCACGTTATTGTTGTTTTGAAAAGATATGCAGTGCAAAACAGGTTAATTGCAGCCACAATAAGCTATTGTTTGCCAAATATTAGTTATTTTTTGCATTGTTCTAACAAAGTGATTGCACATTGCATTTCTTTTTGTCTGATGGAGCAATCTGGTTTACTTGAAAGTGATTGCAATTTTCTTTATTCTATTATTTGAAAAAGCACAGATGGAGGAGTCACAAAATGTTGTTATTTTAATAAAAGTTCAACATGGACCATTTTGTTACAATTTTGTTGGGGCGGTGGGGCATGAACATTTTTCTTCCTCCAAAGTGGGGCGTGACAGAAAAAGTTTGAGAACCACTGGCGTAGAGGCAGGTGAGAGATGCTGTAGCATTAGTATTTTCGGCCATACCAGTGCCCCCCCCTTGTCACGCCGTAGAAGCAAACAGAGACAGGATAAGGTAACTCATGTCAGCTTGAATGAATAAATGTATAACAGGCTAGATGAGCTGAGGTCAGACTGGATATAATGAGGTTGCAGTGTGGGAGTAACTCACCCGAGGGTAGAGGACAGGGTTGAACTTCAGCCCTGTGGCATCGTCACACAGAAGCTGAGAGAAGAAAAAGACTCAAGATATTTGACTGAGATCATGTAAGAAAAATCTCATTATATAGTATGGAAAGTACACCACTATTCAAACAGTGTTGCCAGACCATATCGGAAGTCTTCAGCTTAATCACAACTAGAAAAGCCAAATCATTATATGCAATAGAAAACACATCATAAGCATACAGAGCTTCATATCTGCATCAAATAACTAAAGATAAAATGTTAGATGAATAGGCTACTGCGACCCACAAATAGTGTCAGACTTGGTTGTCACTGATGATGACGTCAAGGTGAGTATGTCCTACCTTATCCCTAACAATGAACAACTCATGTAGAACAAATAGTTTACTGAATTTTGTAAATCTGTATTTTTTAAAACGAGCCCAATTGTCATCTAACTAGTCCAACTGAATCAAAAGTAGACCGACTGGGCAGAAACCAGGCCAACTTGACAACACTGGATACAGAAGGGACATGTTAATTCATGGCAGTGAGTTATGCACACAAGCTTGATTACATAGTTAATATAATTAAAACATGTATGTATAGCTTGACATCTAAACATCTTAATGATTTGCTAGACATACATCCTGTTTACATCACACAGCCCTGATTAAATCATCTAATCATATGTAAAAATCACCAAGTACAAAATGGGACTCAAGGATGCTAATTACTGTCGGAAGAGTAGAGACAAAGCAAGCGGGTACTTGTGAAATTTCTTCTGTTTCTCTTTTGAAAGTGAGTAATCAAAAGTATGCTGAGTTGAGTGTTTGATTAAACCACTGTCACAATCTTCACAGCTGTGTGTTTTTGGAGACAGATCTCTCCTGCCATCGGTATATACAAACAAGCATTTTGACTTGAACTGGCAGGCTTTATTGCCACCTCAAGGACTGACTTATGTCACTGAATGACAGATACTTCCTCCTTTGAATCAGTCACTGCAAGGACAAACAATTACCAAGGGAACTTTTATGACGTTCGTTTTCATTTTTTTGCGGTTATATAAAGAAGGGAAAATACAGGAAGTGAATATTCCTCCTGTTTTTATTGTGATTTTTTTACTTATCTGATTTAATTACCTACTTATCTACATAATTTGATTCTTTCTTTTGTTCCGTTACCTCTACTTTGTTGATTTATTCTAATATATTTGGCTTTTGCTGCATTATGTTTTTTATGAGTTAGAAAAGTTAATAAAAAAAAATCAAGTGCTGTTGATGCTGCTGAAAATAAGGTCCTTCTTAAGAGCCAGCCAGCCTCCACGTATCAAATCCTGCACTTCAGCTGCGTTATGTTTAGATGTCGCCTTCGTTTAAACCTTGTGTACTGTTAAACTCGTCTTACCTTGGCAATCTGCGGTACACTGGGCAGCTGGTTGATGCCTGCTAAAGAGATCCGGTCATGGACTGTTTTGATCCTCGACCTGCAACAGAACAACAAGAGGAGCTCTGCTGTTCAGATTGTTCAGATATTTATTCCAGCAAAGAGATTTCGTAACTTTTGTTTCTCCTTGTTTATATGCAATTAGGGGATAATAGTTATGATCATGAAGAGTTTAGTCTCAAAAAAAAAAAAAAAAAAAAAGAGAGAAAGCATCACTTCATTGTTTTTCTGTTGATGAAAACATCACCGACTGTGATAATGGTAGGAAAGCTGTTTCCTACAGCTCCACAAAATCTGTTCAGAGTTAATCGTGACAAAAAAAGCTGCAACAAAAGACAAAGACGGAGGGAGACTCTCTTTCAGAGAGAGAGAGGCAGTGTTACTGTCAACCACTTTGGTCCGGACTGGAATTTCTTAGCAACTATTGGATAGATTGACCATCAGGTCAACATAGTGTCATTGTCTTGTCATCTTGTTATTGTCATTGGCATAGTAGACAAGAAGAAAAACCTAACAAATCAAATAACAAAAGGACAAGCAGCAGAGCAGGAGAGCAGACAGGTTAAAGACAAACTTGAATAGCTTGGACTCAAGAGAAACATGGACTGTACAAACATGGGTGAAACTCAACGTTATTTATGCTTTATTTATATACACTTTGTTAGACATACTGTACAGTTTGAGGCGTGAAATGCATCAAGTTAAGATACCAATGCATGTTCCTCACTGTACCTGAGCATGATGCGTAGGTACTCCTGTCCCTCAGCCTCCTCGTGTTTCAGAGACATGATGAGGTGGCCTATGCTGCTGCCAGTGCAGTAATAGTTAATGTGTTCCTGGATGTTTGAAAGTAGAAAAAGAGGTTGTGAGAGAGAGAGACGGATCCTCCGCTGCTAAATACACGGTGACACTGACATTAAAACACACACTCACCTTGCCTAGGAAGTGTTTGCGGTAGGCGCGGGCTGTGCTGTTACACTCCAGGCGGTAGCTGTGCCCCCCACCGGGGCTCATGCCCTCTCCTCCGTCCTCCTCCTCACAGAAACTGGACTCTGAGGAAGAGGGGGTCCCGGCTGGTGCTTCCACATCTTCAATCCAGTAACCCCCGAACTGTGGCAGGATCACCTGGGGGTATGGACCACCTTTCTCCAGGACCTTGCACAGAAGAGCAGGAAGAAGGCAGAAAGCAAAAATATAATAGTTCTGGGGCAAAAGTACTTCTATTTTAAATGTATAATCTAAAACAACAAAAACACTCCTAGCTAGTGGTTACACATGAGAGGGGTGCAGGTGAGTGTTATGAGAGTGATAAATGACTCACAGCTTCTATCCGTGGGTAGGGGATATAGTCATCCTGTCGAAGAGAGGACACACACCGTTAACGAGACTAAATTTAACATAAGTGAACTTCACTGACTTTCAACACAATGATACAGTTACGAGCGCAGTCACAAACACAGCAACAGAGAGGTAACACAACTTATAATGCCAAATAAGACTCTTGAGGTGATGATGCAACAGCCTGAAATGCACAGTCATCAGCAAACATTGACGAGGTGGTGTCACCCCTTGATGACGTCAGAGCTGCTTTGATTCAGCAGCCCCCTGGGGTTGAAGAGCTGTTATGAGCTTGTAGTCTTTTGGCAGTCTGCCAGCGTAGCACAGCTCTGGTGTATGACCTCTAAATACTGCTGAGGCCCGTCTGCACCGCGGAAGGAACAGCGCTTACGGACAGCCAGCCATTTAAATTGTGCAGCAGCGGGAGGCAGTCCAGAGAGGATCAATTGGATCAGTTGGAGTTAATTCAACTTATCATCAATCAGATCAGTAGGCTATTGATTTTGTACTTTAAAAGCCCTGAGAAAAAATTTGAAAAGCTCACAGAGGGGTTGGTGTGGGGCGGGGGGGGGGGGGGGGGGGGGGGGGGGGGGGTCAGAATCTCTCTCGTAGGCCGACAGATGAGACAAGAAAAACCACAGAGCAAATCATGATGAAGCAGTGATGAAGGGAAACATGCAGAGAACACAATAACACAAACGGATCAGAAGTGTACAAGTGTGTGTGTGTACGGTGTCTGGTCACACCTTCCATCTTTTGGGCTCTTCAGCTTTCGGGACCTAATTAGTGTCCGTGCGCAGCATGAGGACGGAAAAGCACAAGGGTAAAAAAAAGTTTTGTTTGTTTATTGTGCATTTAAAAACTGTGCCGGAACATGGCACCTCATTGTCTCGGTTGCTTAGATGACACTGAATGAGTCATACATGCTAATTCACTTTTCTGCGCACACACAGACACACACACTCACACACACACACACACACTCTCAGGTAATACAGGCGCTTAGTCATCCTATCTCTCTGAATGTAGCTTCCAGACATGCTTTTCCTCATTACCTTTTCGTGGGACACACTGAGACGCGGGCCGATGCCGCAGTGTTTTGTATATATATATGCAGATATAAAAGCCAATCTGGTAGACACAAAGTAAATTGGCCAATTATGGTACAGGCCCAGTGGAACATCTTGTCTACATGACTGAGCATTGAAGTGACGAAATGAACAAGTGTGGGGATTCAGAGTGCTGAACATACACACTCCTACCATCACTTCTAGTGCCACCAATCATATAAGAATTCTTTTGAACAGTACAAGTACGGACTTATGGACCCACCCACACACACACACACACACACATGCTTCTCAGTCTGGTCTGTAGTGGCGTGTGTCTGTCTGAGTGCATATTGATGGAGCAGCTGTTAAAGTCACGGGGGAGCCATTGTCAACAATACGAGACTGATCACAAAGACGCTCTGGAGAGGCTTTCATTTTCAGGCATAGACAGAAGAGACAAAGATGAAGAGAGAGGGACAAAGGAGGAAGGAGGAGGTAGAGGTGGAAAGAGGTGAAGTTAGATGATGAAGAAGAAAGGAGGGGAAAAAAAGAGATGGGGATCAAAAAGGTGACCTTCATCAGCACCATCCAGGCTGCAGTACTGAAGCACACTTTGAGCGCTGAGTTCCCTCTGTGGAATAAGAGGTGGCCGAGCTCAAAAGAGCAGGTCGATGGATGGATATGGTGCACAGTGTGTGTGTGTGTGCTGTATGTGAGAATCTTTGATCATCGGGCTGCATTGACTGACTGTCATCAACCAGTCACACTTTCCAAATAACTCTACTTATGTCTTCAGTCAGCCTGTCCTTCTGTATCTCCCAGAGCGGCATCTTTCTACTGTTCTCCTTCTGTGTTGATTCAAAGTAGGCAAGGGAGTAAGAAAACACGAATACACCTGAGTATGGCGATGTCATGTTTTGTTATACAGTATCGATTCTCAGAAAACACGATTGTTTTTTTTACATGCATAGATTCATGGCAGACCGTAGTTCATGTTGTGTTTTGATGTTTAATGTTGCCGGTATACTGTGAGAAATACGAAAGCAGATCCCACTCTTCTTTTTTTTTTAGTCACATTTTATACAAATGGTGGCGTGTTCTTTATACTATGACAGTTTTCCTAAAATAATATTTAAAATAAATTGCCAGGTTCTTGCAAATACACAGCCCTGGCAGGGGCCTCATCCTTAAATTCTGCAGATACAAAGATCAAGGAGGTGTTAGTCCCAACTCTCCTGTCTGTGGCACTCAAGCCTAGTTTATTTAATGAACTACATCGGGCAGACTACAAGGGCAATGCTTGTTGTTATGATCAATGCAATGTTGGTTTTGATCACTATTTCGTTTTTTGGGTAGTTTGATGTGCTGCAAAAAGGTAAGTAATTCCTTTCAGTGACTGGTCCCTTCACAGCTGGATGTATAAGCTGCATAACAGTAAGGGTCATTATATTCTCAACATTTCCAGTGACTACCTGGTACTGCCTAATTCACTCATTTTGGAGACGTCATCACAAAACATAAATCAAGCACTTCTACTTCTCTTTGTATCTTCCTTTGGCCACTTGTTCCCTCTTCTCTGCCTTTCCTTTCTCCTCCCACCTTCTTCCTCCTCCTCCTCCTCCTCCTCCTCCTCCTCTACTTTGTTATATCCCCATCTGTCCTCAGACCACTTAAAGCCTGCGCCCTTATGGGCCCCAGAAGGAGAGCACAAAGAAAAGTCGTACAGAGGGAGAAAGACTTTATAAAAAATCAATGAATTGAATGAATTCCATGTAGAGAAGGAGAAAATTGTTATGCCAGTCCAGATCTTTCTATTCTTCTCTGCCCCCAGCGACGCCCATTATCCAATCTGAGCAACAGACTGAACCCAGCGGGCTGACCTACACTGATGGAAACATCAATGTCTGTCACATCCTTGTATATGTTAACTCTGGCTGTGGACAAAGAAAAAGAGAGAGGACAGACACCGTCTCACAGTGTGCTCATGTTCTGTTTTAGTTTTACCCAGGACAAGAATCTCTTGATAGCACAAACATGAGTAAGAAATAGAAGTGGTGAAATAAGGTAGAGATAAGAGGAAAGAAACTGGAGTCACAGGAAAGAATTAATGAGAATGTCATACCTGCATCCTCTCCAGCATATCGAAGAACTCTGCAGACTGAAACAGAGGAAGATTACAAAACATGTAAAAGAGGGTATAACACTGCTGAACTTTGACTTTCGGAGCACCAGCAACATCTTCTGACACCAAACACACATTTAGTCAGTACAAAAGCAGAGTCGTTGCCCTTTCGTTGACTCTAATTTACACTGCAAACAAGGGTTTTGATGCTCAAAGCAACACCAAATGTCTTATATCTGTAACATCGGCGCCAGCAGCAGCAGATCTTGCTCACTGCCTTCGATTTCCCTCCACAGCATGAACTTAGCCGTGTCAAGGGTGCAGGGCAGGACAGAGACTTCCAGTCTCTCACACCCACAATGCACGCACACTGATAAGCAACCGCTTCCTTAGAAAGTAACACACGCTCACACAAACACATGCATCCTAAAGTGCATTCACATGTCTCTGTCCCCGGGGCGTTCACCTCGACACATCACGGCTCACTGTGACGGTGATAATGGTGCACATGCTTTGTGTCTTCGTGCTCCGATTTTCAGCACATGTACACTATGAAGGTTAGTTTGGGCTATGCATAGCACATGTGCGCATAACACATGTGCGCACACACACACAAGAGACGTTAAATTATGGCACCAAATTAAACATCCTGTTAAAAAAAGAAGTCTGGTGTTAAAGGAAGAAAACCACAAAAAACATTCCTGCTAGAGGATCTACCAGAGCGGTGCTATGCTTCCTCTTTAAATGGCTTCCACAAAGAAGGCTGCTGTTGAATCATGATGTAACTTAAAAAAGACCCACTTTCATTGATAAAAATATCAACTATAACCTACTTTAAATGACTTTGACAGCCAATACCACACACCAACACTAGCACTATCACACTTATGAAGTGTAGGTGCTGCACACTCTGTGTCATAAAATACAAAGCAAGAGCAACCAGGAAATAAATGCCTTACCAATACCTGCCGCTGCTTAATCAGGAAAGTCTGATAAAGTGTTTTACAGCCGTTTAAATGACTGTTATAAAAACTAATGATATTCCCTACAATGGTAATCTGCACTTATCATTACCACACACACACACACACACAGATTGTCAAGCAGTTAATATTAACGAGTTAAAGGTCTTGTATGCTGATACAGCGCTGTGAGCTGGAGCTACACAGTCAACATCAGACAGCCAGACCAAGCACAAGTGTCTATATCTGTCAGATAGCAGCTTTGGCAGTCAAGCGTGCGCTCTCAGCACATGTTATTGTGAGATGCGTCTGCCTGCGTGGCGTAACAGTTACTGCGATCATATGAGGGCGGCAAGAGGAAGGAAGGTGTATTTGATAATAGGCAGCCTCTGCAGCCTTAGCTTTTCCTTTTTCTTTGAATCTATGGAGATGTCCTCACACAGTGTTGACCATGGCAGTTTAAAAGACGCACCGATGCAGCTTGTCCTGGCACTGGTTGAGTGGGATCCTGCAGTGCTGACGGTGTGTTCAATCATCGTCTACATTCCCTGCAGTGACCAGACAAAAGATCAAGGGCACGAGACACTTATTTGTCTTCTCTGCTACGCTGTCAATCTAAAACAGGACCCAGATGTCTGTATTTTCTCCCTTTCTCCTTCTTACCATCTCTTTGTGCGCTCCATCTCGCCCCGGCAACAACATCTGCATCTCCTATCTCCCATGGCAACCCACTGGCTATCACAGACTTCAGGCAGATTATTTCGGCTGCCCGACTGAATGAATTCACATGTATTCATGTAAAGACATGGACACAATCATTTGCACATTGACGGCAATGATGATCAGTCACAGACAGGGGCAGTGGCCTGCATGTCTCATCGGGATTAAAGGGATGTTACAGAATTTAACTTCATCAAAACACTAAGTGAAAGGAATTAAACGGGAACAAGCGGGAATTTACAAGGCGATTTGAGGTGGCGGGAGTTTCTTTCTTTCTTAATTATTCGTTTCTTTTACCCTCTCTTTAGTCCAACTGGCATGAGAACCACAGGTATCACCCTCTCATTATACCCACAGCATGTTGTTTCTAGTGCAGTTCAGTTCTGTTTGAGACAGCCTTGTTCCAAATACCTGCACCTCAACCAAAGCCGGCGTTGTCCTAGCACGACCGGGCTGTACATCCACAGACTCTTCTCTCCTGCCCACAACACAACTCCTTCTCTGGGTCAAAAAAGGGTGACGGGTGGATGAAGGGATGAGCCTGAGCGGGCAGCTCTACAGCTCTCTACAGCTCTCAGATGTACAGTAAGACACAAACCCCCTCATAGCATCTTTATAGCACAGCTCTGTCAGATACCTGGAACACTGGCTGACATCTGTATTTGATACATCAGTCAATACTGTTTTGGCCCGGTCTCTAGGTTACGAAATACTGTTGTGAAACACTTCACCATGTGGGTGCGAATCTGCTATAAATACGACATAAAACAGTAAAAGTTTCAGAGATGCAGTCGTTCCCCTGCCAGCTTTTTCAAACCAAACACATTAACTGTTGCGTTCAGTAACAGAGTGTCTGGTTGTTTCTTTGAGTCAAAATGCAGACTTACCTTAGCATTAGCTACTAAATCACGATGTCTCTGCCTTTTCTTATTCTTATCTCTCGTCTACATTTAGAAAGTGATTTCCCTGTCACTCGCCTTTTAACGTGTATTTTGCATTTTAACGCCGAAAGCTTGAACAGGAAAGTCAAGTCACGCAGTAAACTGAGTCTCATGTAAACACAGAACAAGTTATTCCAGTGTGCATGTGTCAACATGTGCAACACACACACACACACACACACACGCATACACACGCACACACACACACACACACACACACACACACACACACACACACACACACACACACACACACTACATTATTTGTAATTAGAGTTTGATTATGACAACTGTGAGGACTTTCCCTTTAGCCCAACCCTAATTTTCCCCAACCCTAATTTAGCCCCATCCGCTGTATATGTTTCCTCATTATGTCATAACCACTAAAAAAAAAAACTCCTGAAGAGTAAAGGAAAGACAACACGTCATAATTGCAGCGCTCAATATAGCTCCAGTACCATGCTGCAGTCTGTGTCCTCCACGGAGAGTCATCTTTATGGCCCCTGTATCAGAAGCAGCAATGTCAATAACTAAGCTGCGTAGCAACGACATGTAGTCTGTGCAATCAGACGTGAATCATTTTGTATTTATGAGTAGTGAATTATCCAGCTAATAAAATGCGAGGAAATTAGGAATCTATTTTTGAACACGTTTTAGGTTGTATATCAATATGGCATGATTAAACCTATTAACATGTACGTACCAATCTGAGAAGGACAGATGTTTTTGAGAAAGAAGGAGGGGGGGGGGGGGGGGGGGGCCTGAAGGGGCGGGCTCACAGTGTATCCTACTTTCCTGCTAGACTTTTGGGGTTATGTGCTGTTTTCATTGGAAAATGTTGCACACCCCAGCTTTTAAAGGTTAAGGCTGCACATCATGTATGGTTTGTTCAACCAACAAAGCAGCCAAAGTTGTGTGGTCTCTTAATGGATTTGATGTGGACTGTGATTACAGGAAATTATAAGTGTCAAAACTTCTTTACCAGTGTGACACTGATGATGAATATTTTACCACACATTACATGAACGTTAGACCACTCTAGCTCACGGCAAAATTGTGGGTTGTCGATCGATAAACACCAGAAATCAGCCACACATCAAGATTACATTTCACTACAGTTATATTTCTCTCATACATTTTGTCATATATTTGGTTTTATTCCTGTCGAGACCTGACCACATATTTAGATTAATCAGTCTGTCTGACCATGAGCAAACTTTGCCTTTCTGTGCTGTCTCCCTCTGTGTTAGAAGATTCAATAATGATGGCTTGGTTCAAGGTGACTTACTGCAGAAAGTGTCTCCCTCCTGCAGGAGCCGTCATCCATTTCATGTATATCACCCTGCTGATCTGCCCTCCCGCAAAATGTTTCCTCTAATTTATCATGCTCGAGAAAAATCTAGAATATTTCAGCTGTGGAACAAGTGCAATGCAGTGTGAGTAATGGATATCACACATACATCAACACCTCACAAACTCATATGAATAAAAAAGCTTTCTCTAAATACGCAGCACTATAATGTCACTACCACATGAATCAGTGTGACAATACCTGAGAACGATGATCCTCTACAGTCTGATGGATTTAATTTGTATTCATGTTCCGTTTGGTTTTGCTCTGATATTTTTTTCAATTTGCCGAGTCACAGCTTTGGCCCAAGTTTCATTTGATGACACCGTTTGATTGAACTTCCCAATTTGTGGTCAAGATAGCAACTGAGAATAAAGCTTCCAACCTTTTCCTACTGTAATTGGTCATGAACGAAGGTTACGGTATTGTAACCCTAGTTCTATAATCACAGACGGAGCCCTCCACTGGACTCCATGGGTTGTACTCCCCTCTATTCACGAGCACGCATTAACCAACTGAAAATATGCATCAGCCTAGCTGGCCAATCAGGATGTGCCAACCCGAATATGTGCACGCCCCAACGTATATAAGGTAGCACACACTGCTGCTAAGCTATCAGACACCCTCTTTAGCAAGCGGCGTAAGAGCAGAGGGCTCAGCCCGTGCTTATAGAACTAGGATTACAATATCGTAACCTTCGTTATAACTCACACAGGCTCAAGACAAACCTGTAAAAATCGTACTTTCCTTTACATGCAGTGATGTGTCATGTTAACCTTGTCATCGTCTCTGAAACGCTTTGCTTACTAAAAGGATTTCTCAAAGAGGATAATCACAATCAATAGATTTTCTCATAGGCCTAAAGGGCATACAAATGTCTGTAAATCAATATCTATCTAAAAATGTGTGTGTGTGTACACATGTACGTCACAACATGTGCGTGCACATTCATGTGTGTGTTTCCTACCTTCATGTTGGGCGGTGCAGTGCGGGGCGGTGAGGGGGGACATTCTCCCAGAGGGACGTTGGAAATGTTCAGCAGCTCCTGTTTCCTGGAGAGAGGAGGTCAAAATGAGGAGTAAGCAAATTATCCAGATTTTATAAAAGGTCACCGGTCCTCATTTCAATGTCAAATTACACTTCAACATTTGATTAGGAGGCTGATGAACTGTCCCTTCCTTTCATTTTGTGGGTAAAGGACATCTTAGAGCATTATTTCCCCTCTGATTACCCCTAAAGCTATTTATGGCTTGCTGGTCACTCGCCATTAGCGATAAACTGCAATCTCATTTTCAAAGATATTTATTTGCCATGTGTCACATGTCTTCCTTTTGAGTCATTTAAATACATTGAGCAAATTAAGGAAACATTTTGAACATTTAAGAATTACACTAAGAAACTAAAACCAACAATGAATTTATCCTGCTCACAAGTTTTGTCTGAGACAAACACGAATCCTGTGTTGTAACTCTTTAAAACACAAAAAAAAGTACATTGCATCACGAGACACAATTAAGAAACGCATGAGTGCAACTTTATCGAGCCTATTCCATTAAGAATAACTTTTATTGTAGCTATAATTTAAGGTTTTAAAGCAGAAAGCCAGAAAGCCTGCTGGAAATAGGTGGTGCAGTGTCAGATGGCTCTCTGCTGTTTTCATTTGCTCTCTGGAGTCCCAGGGGCTGTCAAGGAGACTTTAAGAGAAGTCCTTTGGTGCTTGAAGCCTCTTCTCCTCTCTTGTGCTTTTATCCCCTCTGCAGCGAACTCAGAAGCATGATTGCACATTAATGGTCCCAGATGTGAAAGGTTGATTCGTCACTGGGAGACAGCCAGAAGATTGGCTCAACCACAGAAACCTGGCGTATTTGGATCAAATCCAGTGGTTTGTCATTGGAACATTTTCAGATGGGATACTTGTGGTGGCGATGGACACCTCTTGTGCACGATCAACATCAAGAGGCTTTACAAAGAAATAAAGAGGGACAAAAGAGCACAGATGTACTAAACCCTCTCTAACCCATCTTTGGAGCTGCAGAAAGCACTCAAGAACACATTTTCTCTACCAACCTACTAAAACGCATTGGTATAAAGCCTGTATCTCATTACATAACCATATTATGTGCAAGCCTTTTAACTTAATGTATATAGTGAAATTCTACATGAGCCTATATCAGGTTGTATATCTTATAGCCTAAGTCCATTAGACCCAACACATTGAATGCACATGTCCACTCTAAAGTAAGAGTAAACCAAAAGCTGTATTTCTACCAGTGTGGAAGGCTGTATCACTTCAGATTTTTAGTTCATGTGAAATTATAATGCCCGTTATTTCCTTTCATTAGCTGGAACCATAGTGGCTCGTTCTCCATCCTCTCATGTAGCCGTGTCAAGTGATGAGAACAAAAACACAGTTATACAAAACAAATGAGAGGAGGTAAAAAACTGTTTCTACCCCGACCCTCCATTGAATTTAATCAACAACACTCTTTGGAGACTGTCATAGGCTGTCAATATTTACCGGAGGCTCCAAGACGGCCAAACAAAGCACAGCAGAGTCTCACTTAGCCACTACAGGCCAAGCCCTAATTCCTCTTCAAACCTATGGAAAAGCCCGACATTGACCAGCTCTTTCCACAGGTTCAGCTTTCACACAACGCACCACTGTGTCCCCCTGTGTGTTGAATGCATGCTAGTACAAGCTAGCCAAGTGTGAGCAGTGTTTGAATGAGCATCATGAGCCAAGACAGACTAGGAGGGTTTACAAAGTAGAAGAATCAAACATGGCTTTAGATGGACATTGTTCTCTTCAGCCTGAGGTAAGTAGGACACTGTGTGTTTTCCACTGCTGACTTGTGAAAATGAAAAGCTTGTTAGGACCGCTGTCCTTGGGGCAGATCCCTGCTCTGTGCCTCTACAGATAACCTGTATTGGAGGACCAGCTGTCTTTCTGTGTTGCACACTCACTCACACCTGCACACAGAGAGATGCTGTTAGAGGGATTGTGCATGCGTCGGCGAGAGAACGAGGGAAAGACGAGGAGCTGCTGTCCTTGCAGCCTGGACTGTCTCTGCAGCGACGACACAACAGCTACGTCACAGTTACTGACTACCACCCAGGTAGGGAGGGAGGGAGGGAGGGAACTCACATACTGGGACAGCAGGAGGGATGAAGCAAAGAAACAATTTATGAAGAACGGGTCATGGGGAAAGTGAGTCAGAAGAGGGAGCAGTGGAAAGAGGATTATAACTTTAAAGAGGGGGCTTTTCATAGCATCATCAAATGACAGCCCACTATCCTGAGGAAATACGTTTATTCAGCACCTCACAATTTACATCCAATAACAATATTGACAGCCAACGTAGGAAGTAGTGTGCTTCTTACTTAGGTGGAAAGTAAGGGCGTGATGGATGGGAGTGTAGCACATCAGACTTTGTGCCTCTCGTGTATTATCGTTCACAGAGCTAAACAAAGATGGTGGCCAGAAATGACATGTGTCCTTTCTCAAATTTCTATAATGTGAACCAAAATTAAAATGGTTTACCGGTTATGGTTCTCTTTATTGATGTTACTTCATTTTATTCGATATTTCTCATACAAAATGAGAACTTCTATATTTTTTTTAATTGTGTCGAGCCAGGATATATGTCTTTCCTGGCGACCATCTTTGATTGGATTAGGAAATGAGTCGTCACTTGGGAAATGGGTTAAAAGTTTTTTTTTTTATAGTGCAGCTGATATTAAACAGGAAACAGGAAATAAAGACCAAGGCTGACTGAATGTGGAACCAATGGGGGCACAAACATTTGAGATGGATACGAAGCACGATAACACAGAGAGAGAGATAGGGTTTCTTGCTTCAACAGGTGCTCTGTGTGCTCAATTTGAGCTCTGACTTAATGGATAAATTGGCGATTTTAGATTAGATGTTTTCATCAGTTCTGTTCCGTTGATAAATTCGATGTTGGCATCGTGGAAATAAGCACTCCTGCTGTGAAATGAAATCACAAGGTCCAATTGCATTCAAAACCTCTGGCTCTGAAGCGATGCGTGGCGCGACATTTCCTAGCGAGACAAAGTGCAGCGGTTGCCCCACAATTACAGTAAACACTGGCTGCGGGGAACATGCCGCAGCTGTGTTGGTTTGTGTGACCCTTTTCTGGCTAGGCGCTCTGCCAAGAACAGGGAAGTCACCTCTGAAAAATGCATTAATCCACAACAATAAACATGCTCTTTAAAGGATACATTTCACCGAGTGAATGAATGAAGTGTAACTTAAATCAAGTCACCTCGAGCTAAGATTAAGTGGTTGTAAATCTGCAAGGAAAAAATAGGGCAGATCGTGCTCCACATTTACATCCAAACTAGTACAACATGTACCTTTCTCCAGCATGTCTGTAATCCTGCTTGCATTTGACTGCAGCTAATTATCGTTGATTCAACAGTAATTACATCTACACATTCATCATGTTTATCTAATGATGCCAGTAATGCATGTGTGTGTGTGTGTGTGTGTGTGTGTGTGAGAGAGAGAGAGACAGACGCATATAGAGGGAGAGATGGTAATACATCTCCGTTCTTTCATGTATTGATCACACCCTTGAGATAAGATTAGGAACAGCAAGACATCAGGCACAGGCCGGGACGCAGAGAGGGAAAGAGTGTGCGAGGGGGGACAATACCACCACACATCCCCACTAACTGACAGATCACAGGAAGAGGAGATAAGGGGATGAAAACAGGAAATCAGGGTGATGGTGGGTGCAGAGAGGATAGAAATAAAGAACAGAGAACGGAGACAGGGTGAACTGCGGGTCTCGGATATGAAACCTCTCCCTGGGGGCCTTGCTGCGCACTCCGGTTTCCAGTTGGGTTTAATATTTGTTACGAAACTTGATAAGGAGCCTGATCCTCATGCCAATTGGTCAATTACACAACTGATGGTTTCTCTAATGGAGTTAATACAACAGTAATTGGAGACAGAGAAAAGGGAGAAAGATGAGGGCTGTGTAGAGACGGAGCGCATGGATGGAAGGACCCGTCAATCCTGATGTATATTAAAGTAGACTTAATGAAAAACCACGTCGCACAGCACGATCCGCCGCGACATTACATATTTGACATGACAGTTACAGCTCTGAAAAGCACTTCCAGGGGCTGACTCTACAGGAGGCATGGAGGAAAGGTGATGCCTGTTGCTTTATACAACCAACGTCAATTAAGTTACAATTAAGAGTGTGAACACGTCTTACAGAAGTGCTTGTGTTCGCATTAGAACTTTAACCCCGTGTTCCCAGTTCATGACAGTTATTTGTAACCTTTTCTCAGTGGCCTAAAAAGGTCTTATCCAGCATTTCTTTGTACCACCCTATCGTGTCAGTTCTGCCAAGATTGCAACGGCCAATATACCGAACTCGAGGATGACGTCACAGTGGCTACGTCCACTACAGCCTATTGTGATGACGCTGAATGATGATGAAGAGGAAGAGTCTGAAATCTTCAATCCAATTTGATTCAATAGAACTTTATTTTTTCCTGTACCGGCAATTGTATGCAACCGCTCACCATACACACACAAACACACACGTTTATCACAAAACTAAACACATTCAAGGGCTATACTCTTAAAAAACTATATGTGGAATTGGAAATGAATACAAATAATTAAGTACAAGTATCTAAAATGATACACAATGTTTCGGGGCTTTTTTTTTAGCGAAACTTTAACTTAAGATCATCTGTTACATTGTAAAGTACATCACATCTCTTAATGCCCTTTAGACAGCAATTTCAATCACTTTGTCTCACGTCCTTCCTCTATTCCTCCCTGTACGATCTACTATCTGTAAGACTATCCTTGTTACAAAGTCCGCTCCACATATAGGGGTAAGAAATGGATGTCTGAGTCAGTCAGCTGCCCAACAGGGGAGTACAGTCATCTCAGATATGTGCAGATATGCGGAGAGGTCAGGGGAGAAATAATTAGGAGGCAACTGCACTCCAAGTCACCGGCTGTTTCCTGTGGGAACACCAGGCCTCACCCTCTCTCTCTCTCTCTCTCTCCCTCTCTCTCTCTCCCTCTCTCTCTTACTGTGATATGAATAGATACAAAGATGACAGCAGACAGGAGATAAAACTGTCCAGCCAGACAACCTGAAACACTCATTATCAATAAGAGGAAGAGGAACAGAGGAGAGGAGCAGCGTGTCTCTTGGAGAGACTTTGCTACTTTTAGAAAAATGAATTATATTTGTACAAAAAACTGTTAGTCCTTCAGCTACAGAGCTGGTGAGCAGAAAGAAGAGGAAGCAAATAACCTTTCAATGTAGCCGTCCTGCTGATAGACTAGAAGAAAGGCAAAGGATTTTGTGTTTTGGTTTTCAGTCTCAGTTGATCATTATTCTTTCTTTTAAATTACATTTTCAACACAGGAACTAAAGAAACTGTAAGATACTCTAATGTTAGCAATATACTTCTTGCCACCCCGGAGTAAGACAGTGCCCCAATCGGCCCATTCAATGCAGACACTCTTCTCCTCTACCCGCTCAATTATTTCTGTAATTAATTCAAGTGTTAGACTAAACCGACACCAGTAAAGGGCTCGCCCTCTCCAGGCACACACAGTCCCACCCAAGGAAACTATGAGTGTGTGTGTGTGTGTCATGTTGTTCCTCCCAAAGAAACAAGGTTCATTATTCTGTAAGTTTGTTACCCTGCATGATACTCTGATGGTTCACTGTAACATTTAACATAACAGCTACTGCAACCAATTTATTGACTTAAACACTGACAAGCGGGCTAAATGACCAGCTTCTCTGACACATACACACTGCATCTTTCACACTGGATTTACATTCCTACACAAAGAGAAAACCCTCCAAGCTAGTGAAAGGTTACGTACTGCAGCTTTTACCTTTGAAATGTCAGTGTTGTTTTGTGCCTCGCTGCACAAATGGTGCCAAGAGGCCTCTGATAGACATTTACCTGAACGTATCTACCAACAGCTGGGAGACACAGATAAAGGCCACAGGCTGAATAGTGTTTGTTTCTTTGTCTACGGTTGTGCTTTGTGCAGTTAATCACACCTTCTTTGGATAGCTTCTCAAGGATGACAGTCAATTTACTAGCAGGTGACTATAACGCATTAGTAGTTGCATAAACACGGAGCCTTCTGACCCAGTAAACACCTGAATAACAGATAAATGTAATTAACAAAATGTAGACGAACACCTCACTGAAAGAAATGCAATTGTGTTCGGGTTCAACGTTGGAAGAGGTGTCATGTACATTCTCTTGTTTTCAGAATAACTGGTCCGCGCATGCACATCTCGTGGATGTTATTCAAAGGTGTTCCATGGGAAGACGCACCACTCTCTCTTTCATTGTTTGCTCTTTGCTGCCACTTTTTGTGCGTGTCAAAAGATGATTATGCATCTTTGCGTCGCCTGAAGAGCGTGTTATTTCATTATTAACCCTGGACAGTAGTAAAAAACAGGAACTTAAAGAGATATTTGAGAGATTGTAAAAATATTCCCCTTTGGCACAGTACTACATTGCAGTGACAAAGGTAGTTGCCTGGCATCCCAGCTCTCTATCATATCACAGGATACGCCATGAATCCTATCTAATCCTATTCATTTTCTGGGATCCGGTTCCTCTTTATCACTACCCAATCTCATCCAGTCTCACTGGCTCGAGTCAGGTGGAAAATAGAGTTAAGTGTCTCTAAGGTGACATTGAATACTTCTCTTCTCAACCATCTCCACCACTGATAACCACACGAACAGAAAGGTCCTGAAGAAAAAGGTTCGGGGATATGAAGACAGAGAGGATGAGGCGCACAATGAATGAATGAATGAATGAATGTCAGGCAGATTGCTGGAGGAGAGAAGGCAGCAGAGCAAGGTATAAAGAGAGAGATAGAGAGAGAATAAATGAATCTCTGCATACTAAAAATAGCACTCTCAATCCCGTGTGCAGCGCTGGGTAAATAGGGCCATCTTGGGTGGGTCTCTGGGCACTTGTTAGAGACAATACAATCTCATCCATTACACCCAAAGACAAGGCGGACTGTCACACACGTATTTGTACAAACAGACAGCACAGAGACATGTGAGTAAAAATGTGTGCAAGTTTGTGTGTGTGTGTGTGTGAGAAACTGTACTGGTCCCCTCGCAGCTGCCAATCACAAAAGGAGTGAAACTCACTGGAGGAACAAGAGGGAGTTTAAAACGAGGGAGTAATTGAGGGTAGAGAGGAAAAACAGAGGGGGAGACGGGGAATGGAAATACGAGTGAGTCAGTGAATAAAAAGCGTTTGTGTTAAACAGACGGAGGAGGAGGGTTCGACAGCCAGAGGAGGGACAGGACAAGGAAAAACTGTGTAAGGTGGTCAAGAAAAGCAACAGGAAAGACTGCACTTTTAAATCATCAGCTCTGCCTCGTGAGGTTTTCTCTCCAAGAGAAAATGTTAGGAATCTTACATCTGCTTCACTATAAAAACAACAACAAAAGACATTTTGGAAAAAATGATTACCTGCTAAGAAGATTGTTTCTGCAGACTTCAGAAGGATTAAAGAAAATGTAAAAAAAGGTGCACTGGGAGGCTAAGCCCCTCTTCATTAACCGAGATTGTCCAATCACTGCTCAGCAACCGTAACCGTAATGAGAGTGATACTTTACATTTAATGAGTTTTAAACAGTATCTTTTTATGTAGCTTTCCAAAACTAAAAACACACCCGCAAAGTGTTCATCTGCTAACGTAAGCTGCTAACGTTAGCATGCTGGCTTACCCTGTTACCTCCAAGGTTGGGGAGCACTTCATTAGTTAACATCATATTGTGGATTGTTACACGTTATGCAAAAAAAAAACCCAGCAACCCCAGCCGAGCACATTATCTGAGATAGCATTACCTTTGTCCTTTTTTCTTGTTATTTTAAAAGTGAAAAAATACAGTTGGAGTCATACCATAAAGAATGCATCTCTCCGACTTGCTTGTTGAAGTATGCACCAGCTAAGCAGCCAAATAGGGTTATATCAGAAACAAAATGATGAAAAATGTCATATATCATTTAATATTTTAGGGCTAACTAGCTACACTGCATTTAAAGAACAATACTGGTTCTTTATTTCCATGTGACATCCAGCTTTAGCCTCAGTGTTCAGGCACAATATCATGTATGCAGCCATCAAGTAGATATTTAGGACCCCTTTTAAAGGATTCTCGTTTTAACATGGAAACATTCAAAAGTCAGACAGCGTTTTTAAACCAAGTCTTGTTTGCTTGATTAGCCAAAGCAACAACTAATAGAATATGCCAGTCGTGTACAGTTGTCATTTTGCAGATTGTAAATGAAAAGCCTGCTGTGTCTGCCTCCGTCTGAAACCAAAGACACTTAAAAAATGACTAAGAATGAGAACAGAAAGCTTGACAGCGGTAGCAACAGAAGCCAGTGGTCAGTTACAGCCACAATGCCACCAGCTGTTCATCTGTTCTTTGCGTAAACCAGTTTGACATTGCCCATTTGTTAATAAATTAGATTGGATCAATGTGCAGTCACACAACAGAAGTGGAAGCAGCAGAGATTCTTTGAATCGTGTGCATGGGTGTGGGTCATTTCCCTCTTCTGGACGGCTGCCTGGCTGGCTGCAGTGTCACAGATGACTCCGTGTGTCGGAGGAATGGGTTTGAGCTGCCACCAGCTGCTAGTGTAATTTATTTTCTCAGCCCCAAACATTTCAATAACCACATGGCTATTGCAGGACACACTAACAGAAACTCCACTAGTCCAACTGGATGGTTGTATTTGAGGCTTTAATCCTGAGCTGGTCAATTTGACAGAGAGGAGCTTCGCCAATAGATTGTTTGAACTCAATTTGTGACCATTTGAATTTCTGGGAATGTATCCATGACAGATTCCTAGTACAAAGAGTTGCTCCTCCAAAATTCCAAGACACTTAAAAATAGATCTTTGTAAAGATAAAACTTATTCACAAAGCATCTCAGCCCTTGGGGTAAAAACCACCATGTCTGGAAAGAGACAAGCGCAACAACCAATCACACCAATTTAAAAGAATGCATCATAGCAATGGGGTCAACCACACCTCCTCGCTAAGTTAAACATTTCTGTCCCTTCCTTGCTCAGAATTGCTCTGACAAGTTTCCTAAATTAACCTTGGTAGTATTCCTCAGGCAGAGTTAGGAGCTCTCTGGGAGTGTTTTCATAATGTTTGTGAAAGCGGCCCCTGTTGTTATGCCCTGCAGAAGCTCCACCACTCCTTCTCCTTATTAAGGACCCTCAAACAGATATTTAATAGACCACTGACTAGTGTTTGATGAGGTTTTTCTCTTCAGGGACTGCAACTGCTGAGATACTTGCATAACTGTCAAATAAAATCAATCTATCTACTCCAAAGGGAAATATGATTTGCATGCAGGGTTTGAAACACCAAAACAAAATAAACCAGACAACCGGGACAATCACGCAAAACCGCGAGACCATAACAAAATGATTAAAACAACGACGAGAGATGAGAAAACTAAGACAATATGAGATTTGAGGTTGCATAAAGCACAAATGTGGATCAATGCAATATCTCAGTTGAGGAAAGAGGCCAGCTATTAATGTGCATACAGTTTTCCATGTTCAGAATATCAATAGTCGTCCACTCAAAGACAACATTCAGGCATTTTCCTTTTCTAGCAGTGACCTGAAGGCAAGAGCTCAAACTCTCTGTACAGGACAATCTATAAGCTGTCTCTTGTTCTTCCTGTCTGTGCAAAGATGTCCATGTCAGACGATGCTTAAACATCATCAAAGCAGAAATGCATTTTGAAGAGTAAAAGATTCTGCTTCAGTTTCTGAGCATCTCAACTGATTTTAAAACACAGTTTCTTGTGCAGAACTGTGCCAAAAATATTTGTCGTGGTCCACCATGTCCATTTCCTCTCCCTTTATAACAGGCGTTTAGCAGCGAAGGACGACTTTCTAAAATCAATACACATGTCCTTAGTTTTTGCTACATTAAGCAGGATGAGAGACCTGCCAAGCCATTACACAGAGTCCTCCTCCACAGGCCGGTGATCTTGTTCCACCCCATCCGTGTAGGCTGACTAACAACCGAATCATCCGGGCATTTTATTATGTGTCTGGTCTCATCATTGTTTTGACAGGTGTTCTTAATAATAATAAATATAGAAGGTGAGGAAGACCTTGGACCCGCATAGGGATTTGATTTAAAGGGAGACAGTCACAGAGACAGAGACTGAGACATTATTTCCGTTGAGGATTGATACCACTCTCATGTCTGATGAAGTTGGACCCAGCAGCCAGTTAGCTTAGCTTAGCATAAAGACTGGAAACAGCTGGAACACACCTCTATCAATTAACATATCTTGTAAATTGAATCCGTACAAAGAACTGAGTCAGGTGAGGTGTTTTCAGTCTTTGTGCTAAATTAAGCTAAGCTAAGCTAACCAACAGATGGCAGCAGCCTCGTATTTACTGGTTAGATATTAGAGTGATGTCCGTCTAGTCTGACTAACTTTGAAGTGTATAAATGTATTAAGTGAAAAACAGTCTTTTATGTTAAAATCAAGGATCTTTCCTAAAATATTTTGCTGGTGGAACTACTTATGAGCAAGCAGCTGTGTGAGATATTTGGCGGTCTGAATCATTTAAGTGGTTGCTATCTGATACTGTAGTGAACTGTACATGAAACTTGTCATCAGAAGGATTGGCACTCAGAGGTATTTCCCTTCAGAAGGGTTTCGTTGAGTCTTTAACAGCTGAAAAACAAAACCCAAATGACTGAAATGCTAATAAAGAAGTCTCAGAGTCAGCCTACAGGCATTTCTGACCATTTAAAAAAGAGTTTATTGTGTCCCATGCCTACTCAAAATACATGTAACATAGCAAGCCATGTTGTTAGATGGTAAATTGTGATATGAAAAGCTTTTAATCTTAAACGGGGGCAACACAGTGTGAACAGAAAGCCCCATGCTGGGATTATAGATTAGGTCTCAAAAACACACTGGCATCATAAATGAGTCTGTCTCCTCTGACACACACAGGTACACAATCTTTCACCACAACCACTGCACCGCAACACCACAAACCAAGAGGGAAATGTAACCACAACCGCTTCGGCCCTTGTTGTATAAGAACTGCCAAAACACAACTCATGCATAGCTACACACACATCTCATACACAAGCACACACACACACAAACAAAACAGGTCTGCAGCTGGAGATAAATGGACTATGGAGGACATTAATGCATGGAGAGTAATATAAACATTCAGATACCAGCAGCAGACCTCACGCGGTTCAACTTAATAGAGGGCGCATGTACGTTATGGCTCTATCAGCACAGAGATTAAACGAGAGGAGGAATACACAGAAAGATACAGGCAAGGAGAAAGATTGCATTCCTGTAGGTTTGTATATTGTGTGTATGTTGCCCTATTTGTGGTAGAGCGGAAAAATGTGGACAAAGACCCGAAAATTAAATTTTTACAAATTCTTTGCCGCAAAGTCAGGATGTGTAAAAACACTTTTTTTCTATAGCATTCTATTCAAAGTGTTCCCTATCATTATGTTGTCATTTTGTAATTCACTTCTCCTTGTATTCATTGTTAGAGTAAGCCTGCTTTAAGGACATGAAATACCTTGCCACAATGGGTGGTCTAACAGTTAGTCTGAAAAGACTGCAATCAAGCACATAACAACTACCACTTGGACCAAGACACCTTAAAAAATGTCTGCAATTCCCCAGACATGATTGTACTGTTGCCATTTGACATGACAACACGCATAATCAAAACCATGAATCACATAGCGCGCACGTGAAAAAAACATGCAAATAAAGTGTGTATTTGTGTGCATCTGTGTGACAATGCTGTACTGTTGCATTAGCAGATGTCGTAGCCTGCAGGCATGGCTGGGTTAATCAACCAGAGGGCCCTGGGGCACACAAAAAAGTGTGGGGGCCCCCGACTGACTACCCCTTTGCTCTCATTCGCTGTGTGTGTACCATGTTGCCATCAAGTACATATTTAGCACACATGCTTAGAAACCAACCACTTATTGAACGATGGAAAATCACTAAGCTGCAGATTGCACTGTGTCAATTCGTTCAATTAAAAGGCACAATATTCACAATGTAAGCTTATTATGAACCATGGTTCCTAATACAAACCAAGACTTCAGGATTAGGTAATATCACAGGTCTTTATCATTTCAGTTGACAAATAATCAAATCACCACAAACCAGCCGTCGCACAATGAACCTGCAGGGCCCCAGGAGGTCTGGGGCAGTTGCCCGGTTTGTGTGGTCGCTAATCCAGCTTCGCCGCCAAGGGGTTACTTTTACACTAAATATTACACATATACACACACGCACGCACACAAACACCCAGAGGTCAGAGAAACTTATCAGCATTTGCAAAGTGAGTTACAGTCTATTTCAATGTAGTCTATTTTGGTCCAGGCTATTAGAACAGAGTAGCAAAGTGCATTCACTGCTGCATATCAGATGTTCACACAAACTCATACAGACGCACGCACACACACACACACACACACACACACACACACACACACACACACACACACACACACACACACACACACACACACACACACACCTAACACAGACCACACTGTATGCATCCCACACCACAATAACACTAAAAAGTCAAACTCAGCCTTCTGCTCAGATTCCAATTTAACTGCACGTGCATTGATGCTAATGTTAGCTCGGCCAACACAGGTCCACCCCTGGGGGAGGCTTAGTGGAAGGGAAGAGTTGGGCAGTCTCGACCCTGCCAACCTCATACACTGTTTGTTACCAGGTGGGATTTTCCCAGGGGTCATATTGACATGCACTCGTCTGAGGTAGTATTAGCAGGAGGACGATCTGGACACAACACAGCATGCAGTGAAAATCCCCTTACAGGTGCATTTGAAGTGGCAATTTCTGAAGAAGTAAGCCATCAACTGTCTTCCTGAAGGCACAATCTGGTATTCCTGTCATTATAGAAACCCGTCTGAAGGTCCTCAAGACGTTGCCAGACACTTTTTAATGCTTTCTACTTTGCCTTCATCGTCCATAATAAATTCATTTCAAAGCCTGCTTAAAATCCATATTTACTGCGCTTTTTTTTTTCCAGCAGGGATGTGTGCAGTAAAACATAATACTGTCTTTTTTTCTCTAGTTTGCAGCTCACCTTTTCAACTCTCAGACCAGTTCACCAAAACTTACAAACCTTTGTTCACGCTGCCCTTGTGCTAAAGTGATGACACAGTTTCATCAGCATTACATGGTGTCAACAAGTGTCCATTGGTGCTCGTGTGTACAGCAAAAACTGTTCATAAGCAGACATAGAAAGACACAAATAGATAAGTGGATGACCTTTGCATCTCTCTCTTTTAACACTTCATTCGTTTTTCCCCATGTTCCTCGCTCTCCACACCACAGAGCTCTTCTTCTCAGCTCAGTCCCTCTTGTTTGCTCTTCAAAAGCACTCAGAACAAACCGCTATTCACCGACAATACCGTTCTCTCTCTTTCCTGGCTGTCATTTCCACTGACACAGACATGCACGCTCTAATAAAAAAAAGGAACTATTTTAAAACTGCACGTGCAAATTTATTGAACCGTAAAGAGCACAAAGTGCCCCATGCCCCTAAAAGAACAAAGACATTACAAGCAAATAAAGTTTTGCACATTAAACTGCAGACTCTCTGCTTGTCCCTAAGCCATTCATTTTCTACCCGGCATGCCTGACTCATCAGAAGACACAATGGGACAAACTTCACCCACCCTTCGCTCTCCTCTTTCTCTCTTTCTCTCTCCCTCTCCTTCTCTTTGGCTTTGCGAGACCTGTGCAGGAGTCCGATCAGGATCACGGCGGCTCGGATGCCAGCCTTCTTGCTGTGGAACCGTCCTCCGGCCTGAGACATGCTGGACGTCTCTGCCGGTGCCACGAGGGGTTCAGGTGACAGACGGTCCAAGGTCAGGCCGGCTCCAGGGTCCCTGGGCTGCAGGACCTGCTTGGTCGTGGCTTTGCGGGGTTCCAGTGTGAGCTGTAGATGTCACAGTCTTGGTTCTGTATGCTGTCTGGTTTTGGAGACAGCTGTCAAGTTTCTGCCAAAGCAAGTACCTGTTTGATTTCTGGCCCTGCACTGTCTGTTCAGAGCTTCTCCGTCAGACGTTCTGGTGTATGTATGTCTGGACCAGTGATCCAAAAGTTAAAGATTCTGTAGCCACTCTTGGTTTGCCAGGTTGTGAGATCCGATTAAACCTCTGTTCATCTCGGTCTTGGGATCAATGAGCCCTTCTTGTAATCCCAGAGGTCCAGAGTGGCACTGTTGGACTCCAGCTCAAGGTGAACTTCTATCTGCATTCGCTGCATCTGCAGTAAATCTGTGCATCGTAGCTCCATAACACATCGTGGTCCCTGACGAGAGGATGAAGAGTTGCGCTACTGACAGCCTCGTAGACCCTCACACTGTGGCACTGCATCTCTCAGTCTACCTACCTCTACCTTTACACCTCTCCCTGCTGCTCTAACATGCTCTGTTTTTGCTCCTCTGTGTCTGCTGCTGCTCTGCTCCCTCCTTCCTGACTGCTGAGCACCGCCTTGCTCCGTCTGATAGGCTGGAGTTGGCAGAAGGGCCGCCTCCTCCTCCTCCTCCTCCTCCTCCTCCTCCTCCTCCTCCTCCTCCTCCTCCTCTTCTGTATGCCTCCCTCTATCTCTCCCTGCCCTTGTTTCTACCATGTTAATAATCTTATATTAATCTCCCCGACCTTGTTCTATCTATGCTTGATTTCATGATTTCATTTCTAGCCACATGCATGCACACCCTCCCTCCCTCCCTCCCTCTCTCTCTCTCTCTCTCCCTCCCTCCCTCCCTCTCTCTCTCTCTCTCTCTCTCTCTCTCTCTCTCTCTCTCTCTCTCTCTCTCTCTCACACACACACACACTCAATCCCACTGTGTGAAATCTCAATTCAAAACAGGCTTATCAGCACATTGCCTGCTGTGCTGTTGCCAAGGACATTGGAATTGAAATGTAACCTCACAAAATGCGCGCAGATTAAATGACACCACACGGAAAAATTATAATTTTAACAAATTTGACATGCTCTCTTTTGTGCACAGACAGAAATACATCACACGTGTTTTTCACACTGCATGTCTTGTTTGTTGCCTGCCATTATTCTAGGGCGCCACATCGTTTCTCCTACCTCTGCAGCTCAAGCCAGAGCCGGTTTCCTCCTCAGTTAGGCAGACAACACTTCCAGGAATATATTGATCTTAAGCATTAGGCTAATTCTTAGGCCACCTGTTCTTCTTTCTCTCTTGGTGATCTAATCCAGTGGTTTTGAAAATGAGGTTCTTGTGAACCACTGTGCTAACCAACTGATTGAGTCAGCAAGTGAGGCAAAGGATAGCTAATTGACTCACTAGCTGCATTCATTCTAGTAGCATTAGTTAGCATTATTTAATTTTTCCACACACTGTCCTCACCCATTTTCTTCATTTACTCGTGGGATTGTTTAGTCCTTTCCTTCTTTCATTGGTTCATTGTGTAATTGGTCTGACTGGTTATTTATTAAAGGAATAGTTCGTAATTCTGTGAAATACGCTCATTACCACTCTCATGTCTGTAATGTTGAATATGAATTCACAGCCAGGGAACATTTAGCTTAGCTTAGCATAAAGATCGGAAGCAAGAGTCTCCACTGGCTTCCTGGTGCCATGTGTACATTTTGATATTAGGATTAAACAAACAAGATCAAGTTCATGAGGGTTGCTAATTAGTGTTTTTAGCTGTTTTCTACTTTTCTTTTTCCTTTATATTCTTAACTTGCAACAAGAGAGTATTCCCCAACATGTTGAGTACATTTATATCTATGTTTCTATTTGGTACATGTTGTTTTACAAAGTAAGTAAAGCAATGTTTGAATCAAGCTCGATGTTGTTTTACACATAAAAGAAGGATCAGTCACTTCCACCCAGTGAGGCATACAGCTCATTATTTAAACATTGGTAGTATTGGCCGATAACCAAAGCCCAGGTATCGGTATCAAGACTTCAAAAGTCGGATCGGTTCATCCCTACTTTCTGTAAAACAAAATATGTATTTTCATTTCATTACAGTAAGAACCTGTATACATTGTGTGCCGTATTGGAAGAGCACCGAAGCTCTGATTTGTTACTCTGCATCCGTCTTATTAAACAGCTTTACGTACTGTCTTATCTGCATTGATTTCCTTCTTTATTTGATGACTTCATGTTGGAAAAGGTTTTGATATTTACGTGGACCGTGAAACACTCCCAACGTGAAACAACTTTCATGTCAAGTGAAAAATAGAAATGTGAATTATGAGAGTCTCCTGTGGCAGCAAAGATAAAACTCTGGAGACAGACAAGGACACAGACATAAAACTATACAAGCGACATAAAAGACTCATGCGGCAGAAACACACACACAGTGAATCATGTTGCACATCTGGTTCATCTCTTCCGGGTGACAGCGGTGACAATAGTAAAAGGGTATAATTTTGTTCCATAGCTGAAATGGAGTGTCTCGCGCTCATTGTTCGGAGGATAATTAGAGAAATGCATCATCCAAGACAAGAGACAAAGACATCTCAGTAGATGAGATGCTTCAAACAGCAGCCAGGGAATAGATTAAACCCGGGGAAACGGCAGCAACAAACAACAATTAAGTGGAAGGTCCCATCTCCCTCCTTGTGCATTGCTCTTCCTGTGTGTGAACAGCTCCATAGCAACCGGACAGCTGCCGGAGGAACGACCCGTCGGACCCTCAAGGCTGTATCCCTTGACACCCGCCCGATAAAAGGCTCGGTAGATTTTTAGTTACTGCCCTTTGTGGAAATTTGCTTCCAAAAACAGCAGTTTGTGATTTTTGATTGACACGATCTGCGGTCATGGCTCCCTCGCTCAAAACCACCTGAGGACTTTCCCAACTCCTGTGTCGAGGCAAAAAAAAACATATACTTGCACACACACACACACTCTCTGCCTCACACACACTTGCAGGGACTCTGCCTTTTCACTAGGGTCCTAATCGTGCGTCATCAAGGGGAGAAATGAGACACCTGTATCTATTCACTTTCAGACACAAAAACACTACTCACTCTCTTTCAAGCCCCCTCCCCTCGTTCTCTCACTCTCCCACTCACACACCCACAGGTGTGAGATTGTTCCTGTTAGACACCCTAAGGTGTACCAGTACACTTCTGAGCTTGAACAAACATTCAGATGAGATACGGTGTAGTTCAACATAGTGTTACCTGTGGGTGGAGGTACATTAAGTAAGACTCAGTGTATGTGCAGGGATTCACAGTGACTCACTGATGGAACTTATTTGAGAAAGGCAGGTCCTTACTCCTTGAATCATCTGTTTAGATTTTCAATTTTAAACACCGTTGCAGGTTATCTTGAGTCCCCAATCCGTACATATCCTCAGATAAGTTTGACAAGAAGCCAAAAAGACACCCTCTTTTAATTATGTGGATTTTTCCTATTTTATCTATTCAAACAACCGATCAATAAAACTCTCTCTCTCTCTTCCCAGCTTGAAAGTCTACCTACTGTTTCAAAGCATCACCAGCTCTCTTATTTTAACGTATTGAGCCTAAAAACATTGGAATCAGCTGATGAAATAAATACAAACAAGTGTTTTGTGGCTTGTATTGCGTTGCAGCAATTAGTCAGTCACAGCCCAACTTTCAGGCTTTGCGTTTTTACACTGAACCCAACAAGGCCGGCATAATGCGCCCCAGCGCGTGTGATTTAGATAAAAGAGGCGTGTCTTGTAACACAACAGCGCCTGCATCTTGTGTGTGTGTGTGTGTGTGTGTAGTCCCACCACGCCAGATTATTTCAGTTTTGACCATGGTTGCCACTGACCTTTCAAAGCGCAACCAATGAGAGAACAGCTATATGTGACATAGCCACTTTTTGACAATGAATAGCTGCACTGCGCTTTGCCGCAAACTTTAAATTAATTTTCATCTGAAGGCAGCTTTACGCAGACGTCTTTCTCCCCTATTCCGTGTCCGTACTTTCTATACGGAAGGGCGACGCGTAACCCACCTTGAACACGCTGTGTGAAAGGGCCTTCTGTTTGTCCTAATTGTGCATACAGGCACACACACACACACACACATGAACACTCACACACTTGCATTAGCCTCAATGGTGCCAAGCAGCCTTTCCTGTCACTTCACAGCTTCTCAAGTGTCTCCCAAACAAACAGATGCCAGTCTACCAACGTCACCTCTCTTCACAGCCAATTCTATTACAGGACGTACACACATTACACATTACGCACACACACATTACAGTACATACAAGTCTGAAATACCGCTCATAAACATATAATGTGGCAGATCTTATATGCACAAGGACATTTGTTTGTGCACTCACACACACACACACACACACACACACACACACACACACACACACACACACACACACACACACACACACACAAAATGCTTGACCCAGCTTCAAGCTCGCTGGAGAAAATGACCTTCGCGACTGCTGTTAAGTAACTACTCCATCCCCCAACAACACACACACACACACACACACACACACACCCACACACACACACACACACACACACACACACACACACACACACACACACACACACACACACACACACACACACACACACACACACTCCTTTCCCCCCTTTCCTCTCCAATTCAATTCCCTTTTCCCAATCCTCTATGTTCTCTCTATATCGTAGAAAATCTAGTCATCATGTGAAATCCCTTCACAGTTATCCATATCATGTGTGTGTGTGTGTGTGTGTGTGTGTGTGTGTGTGTGTGTGTGTGTGTGTGTGTGTGTGTGTGTGTGTGTGAGTTTCTGAAGATGTGTTCCTCCACATATTCAGCTCCACCACACAGGAGCTGTTAGTGGTCCGGTGAGGGACATGTTTTCAATGTTTATAAAGGAACGACAAGGTCCAAGAGGAAATGGCAAACATACCATAAATAACAGATTAACTCTGAAATGTCATGTTGTCATATAAATCAAATGATGAGCCGTGCACGTGAATGAAAGGTAAATGTCATCTCTCCCTACCTCGTGGTTTGGGAATGAGAACATCACACATTGAGCGTACACGTGCTTCATGGTGTTTTAAATGTGTGGTAGACTTAAGATGATGTTAGGAAGGAAAATAAATCACTTTCAAGTTCTGTTATTTCAAGACATAGCGGTTTGATGTTAAAACATGGTTAGTCCCCCGTGACATGTGCGTCGATGCTGATGTCACTTCAGTTCAATTAAAGTGGTATTTTATCACTTTAATTAGAGGGAGACAGTCTGAGATGTGTTGTTTGGTTCATTAGCTTCTCTATAACTGAAAATACTGTTTGTCCTTTAAATCTTCATTTAGTTTGGCTTTTACCTCTTATCGTGACAAAGACGTTGGCTTAAGATGTCTTTACCTTGGCTCTCACATTTTTCCAGCCACGCTGAGGCTTTTTCAGACCATTCACCATAAAAACATCCTCATTACTTTCCATTTATCGCTGCTTTTTGTCCTCCTAACATTCCCCTCCTTCAATTTCCCACTCGCTCTTACTCTCCCTTCCTCCAATCAACAGTACTACAAAGTCAACTATAAGAGATTACAAAAATGCATTCAGAAAAGTCAGACGGGTTTTTGAAGAGAAACCCATATAAAGTATGACTTCTGTAGGAAAAAAATACATTCTGAATTGTACTGTTTATGCACGAGGCAAGAGTTTTAACGCACTATTTCAGAGAATAACTGATAACACAAAGTCCTCTCTGATCTGCACAGTCAGCGGATTTTAGAGGAAAGTAACCTCTGATTATCCTGAGAGAATATGTTATCTGATCATGTTGGATTTAGACGTTCACTAATCTGTAACTCATTACCTGCATCAATTTAGAGTCTAATCCTCCCATCCACGCCTATCTGCCACTTTGTAATACACCCTCTTTTATCTCCCCTCTCTGTGTACTCTTCTCCCTCGTACAGTACATGCTGATCCAGTGTTCGAATCCAGGCCCTGGGAACTACAGGGTGCACTAATACAGTGACACTCATTTATGCATATATATGCACAAGTGAAATCACACACATGCACTCAAAAGCAAATGTGCACACACAGACCTAAAGTGAAGGCTGCGTCAAGTGATTTATAAACAGTGTTTACAAGAAACATAAAACCATAAAACACTCAACACATGTAATTTATATAATCATTGACGCTTCCTCTTTCTGTTCCACTCACGTCTCATTCAGTATAATTTCCCACTCTAGTGTGTCAGGTCAGCAGCGTGTTTGCTCTTTCAGCTAAAATTAGAAGTTAAGCGACAGCGTGAAGTGCCATATCATTACATGCACTAGGAAGAAAATTACCTGTACTTTGCAAAGAAGAGCGTTAACACCAAAAAACAGCAATAATTTACCCTTTTAATAAATAACGTCTGTGTGACCAAAGCACCACAGATACTCCCCGGAGCACTGAATGTGCATTAATCCGCCAATGAAAATAGTCCCCAACAAATTCCCTTTTTGTTCCTCTTTAAATATATATATTTTTCTTTTTACAAACCTGCAAGGCCAAGAGAAACCAGGGCCCTGTTCCTCGTACGTCGCTAACTAATTAGCGAGATAAGTTTGAGGATGAGATCGGATATATCAGGCTTTTCCGGTTCCTCGAAGCAGGTTTAGCTCAATCACCATGGCAACACATCAATAAGCTTGAACCTGCTCCAGAGCAGGCTCAAGCTGAAGGAAGATGGATAAGTTCACCACTCCCCCGGCAAAAATGTCATCTCCCTTCCTCATCCCATTAATGAAGGAGCGATATTAGTTAGATTAGCGTTTTATAGGGAGAGAGTTCTTCGAGATCGGTCCGTGTACGTTTTGATCGTCTGTTTTACCGTTCATTCGATGAAACGAAAATACGGAAATGTCCGTATTTTAACGGTAAAACAGATGACTAAAACGTACACGGACCGAGATCGCCAAGATCCCTTATCCCATCACGATGACTTCCTATACGAGCGCTATCGATTCTGAAGAAAAGGAATCATTTATTTACAAGACCTTCTCGAGTCATACATTGTGAACACCACACGAGCATTGACCGTCTCACAGACTGGATCATAGCCGTGAGCTGTTTTGCGAGTGGTACATTATTGTACAGTGTCGGCGATGCCGCTGCATGCCGTGCTGTTCGTAAAGTTTATTTGGTGCTTAAGAAACTTATGGATGTGTTCAATACATTACCATGGCACATATTGTATGGACTCACCATTCTGAATCATGTTTGTGTGCTTAGTTTTTACTTGTTCCCATGTCCTCTTGATGGCTGGTTAAACTACATGGGGCTTGAAAGCACTCATAATTATATGACAGTGTTATTAGTACACCATAGCATATCATTATTGTACTCATGATAAGAATAGAGAGAATCACACAATTTCTTTTCACTGCTTCAATTGATTGAATGTCTGATTATGAATAATATACATACTGATCCGCCCATACACAGATTCACACACACATATTCAAACTCCTAGTTCTATATGGTAATCTACACATACATGTATAGACACATGTATAGTATGATACATAAGCGCATACAGTACATATATCCTCTGTCCATGAAAAGATTCATCAGAAAAAAAACGCACGTGAAAAGTGAAACCTATGAACACGTTGGTTGACAGCTTATGAAAAAGTAGTATTAGGTTTCTACTATAAGTACTAGCCTTTTCTGAAGCCGCTAGCTCCATGGTAACATCCGCTAGTACATTCACTAGTACATTCGGGTCTGTAATGTATCTTTTGCCGTCGAAATGCTGCAAGACCTGACTTGCAGCGGTCATGGCGACTGTGGACAGTGTTTGTTTGGGCTCCTTTTGTGAAAAATCCATAAAAAATAAAAGAAAATCGATGTTTTCTTTGCAAAGATGAGGATTTTGTGCATGCTGGGATACCAAAAACGGCCATGGTTTGTGACGTAATTTTCGTAAGCAAGCCGTACCAACGGAAGGGATGGCGGTGTTAGATTTAGCCATGATTATGGTCTTGACTTCCTCATATGCGTTCATGATCATCTCCTGCTCGCCAGCGGAGAAAAAAGACGCTCTTTCTTTTACTTTATTCGCTATTGTACTGTTAGAAAATCATGGTTTCGGTGATCGATGCTTACTCCCTTTGACGTAAAACGGGCACGCCCAATTATCCTGATGACTGAGGTCTTGCTCGACTTAGCGAGACTGTTTGAGCGCTGATCAGCCTTTGAGGAACCGAGATAGCCTGCCTTCAATCATCTCGCTAATTCAAGCTGGATCATTGGACATTTGATCGACTTAGTTGAGCGACGTACGAGGAATAGGGCCCAGGCCTGAGTGCCACTGACGCTGGGGAATTTGAGACAGAATAAGACATTGTTGACATTACTCTTTTCATGGAATTTGTGGATCTTAAGTACATATATATAATATTACCACTGTTATTCTCTTTCATTGCTTTTTAATGAAATCCCCTTTCTTTACTTTGGATTCATGGTTTTTATACACAGACCAACTTCTGTTTGTTGTTCTTCAAAGTCAAGTTAATGTCTGATGTCTTTTCACATCCAACAGTCTTGTTTTTCTTGATTTTAACTAACAAATCTGCACACAACGCATGTACAAAATAATGATATACAAGCACTCAGTGAAGACACCTGATGAACTAAAACGTAAGGAGTCTCTGTATGTCTGTCTGTCTGTCCTTATCGTGTCTCGACATCCTTTCATCCTTTTGACTTGACCCTTGGCGTGTGTACTGCTGATGATCCAAGGAAGCACAATGTTAAGTTGTTTGGACGAACGGTCACCAAGAAAGCTGAGAGCAGCATAACTGGGGACCAAAGCAATTGGCCGAACGGGCACTAGTGCAGAAGAAAAGGTACACTTGACTTCCTCTGTCCAATTAAGCTGTTGTTCTTCTGTTAATAACATTTAAGTGGCTCTGTGCGGCGCTCTTATTTGTCTGTCCAGCCGTAGCAGCTGTAGCCTCTCATGCTAACTACCCTTTTCCTTCTGCAGGCAATAGAAAATAAATCATCAACAGAGTGATAGAGGATTTTCCCAGACCGAGTTGACAGCTGTTTTTAAAACGAAAAAGCTTCATGAATCACTGTTGCACCATATCAGCAACAGAGCAGCAAACAAACCACAGAGGGTGGTGCATTATTACTTTAAAATAACTTTACTGCAGCGTGCTGTTGCTCTCAGGCAAAGTAACAGAAGTGAGTTATTACTCAGACACAGGACTGAGGCAGGCAAATTGCTCTTATATAAGTAATGCACACATAACATAACACATTCATACAGACAAACATGCACCCACATACACGCCTGTACAGTACATCGTATTTAGTGACACAGGAAGCAGTGAGCTCAGTGGTGAACACTGTACACAGCCGCAGTTGGCTGCAACGGATAAACCAGTTTTTTTTCCAGTAATTTAAATATATTTCACTGTAACCCCATCTGAACTGCTTATGGAGCTCTCTCTCTCTCAGTCAGATGGCTGAGAGGACTACTTGTATGTACAGTATATATATATATTCTCTGGTCTTAACACATTAAGCAGTTGGAAGTGACGCTGAATGCCTATATTAGTGGATTTCTGTTCTTCAGGGTTTTTAATGAAAAGCAACATAGATGCTTGAGGGTTTTGTTTATTGGCTTTGGAAAGAAATCCTGAGAGTCTGAAAGGTTTTAAATTTCATCAAGGATTATATTTCGCTTATGGCTGTCTTATCATTCGGGGCCCGGGATGCCTGACTTTGCCTTTTTTCCCTACAGCTCCTATAGCTGTCCCACACATCCAAGAGAGGTTGAGATCTCCCTTCCAAATGTACTGTGCTGAGGTTTATTTCACTTTCTAAGTATCGTATCCCTGGTGTTCTTAGAGAGCTCTCATACTTAATGTGATATTGAACTGTACAAATAAACATGAACTCCAGGAACATGCAAGATTTAAAAAAAAAAAAAAAAAACACATGGCACAAGACAAAAAAGGGGCAAAACTGTCGACAAAATAGTTTAAATTACTTATAGGTGTAATGTGCAATATATATGAGTAGCCATTTGGTTATCCAGATAATAATAACAGTGTATATCAGTTTACACAAGGGTATTGTATTTGAGTTTCACTCAGACAACCCTACACCGACGTTCTCACAATGAAATACAAGTTTCTCTCTCTCTCTCTCTCTCTCTCTCTCTCTCTCTCTCTCTCTCTCTCTCTCTCTCTCTCTCTCTCTCTCTCTCTCTCTCTCTCTCTCTCTCTCTCTCTCTCTCTCAGTTCTAGAGAAAAGCAATAATAATGTTGCTTGGATGACACGAGTGTTGAGTACACATAGGTCACACTGTAATCAAACAGACTGTAAAGTTGAACTTTATATATTTTTGTACCATCAAGTGATTTAAGTCACATTTCAGCATCTTTCGTCTCACGGTTTTCTGGCCAACAACTTTAAGTTTTTGGTTCACTCTCACCGCTCTTCAGCACATTGTTTGACACAATGAGCGACTAGCTGGAGAACACTTGGTGGAGACCAAAATAGAGCGAAAAGAGAGTGAATATTGGACTTTGTCATGTGGCCAGAAACAGGACTCTGTGTCTGCTGGATCTGTAAACAGGCACCTGTTTCTTTGCTGGTGTTTCTGCTTCCATGTCAGACTATCACCCGTCAGTCAGGAAAACACTTCTTAGACAATGAAATCAAGGCTAGAGATCTCTTTTTATGTCTGTTAACTATTGACCAAGGTCTTAAAGCTGTTATACATTCAACATGTTGTCACTGACAACACAGAGACATTCCCAAAGTCTCTCTAATCCTGAGGAAAGAAGAACGTCTATTATTTACAAGGGGGTGAAGCAACAGTGAGCTCTATTGCATTGCTGCACGCACTAAAGACTGGTGCTTCCTTTGTGTAGCCCTTTAATAAACAATTGTAATCCTAGAGGTCACTTGACTCCCTGGGACAGGCAGTAGCAATATGGCATTCATCAGGAGCTGGTGCCAAGTCTCACCCCGTCACGCCGTGTGCATGTTGAACCCAAATAAATAATAGTATCAAATTATTCATTCATCTGTCTGCCAATCCTGTGTCGAGACTGTGTTTCTCCGTTTCTCTCTGACCATAATTATCAGTATTTATGCCCGTTTGCTTTTCCCTCCAGCCTTCTCATCTGCTCTCTGCGTCTCATCCTCCTCCATACGAGGCTCGTACTCTGGCAGAATCTCAGGACACACAGGACGAACCCAGCTAACAGCTTCTAGTGAGTGGACCGCAGTCGATCGCCATTTCATTACTTGTCTTTCTGCGCTTCTATTGCTTATTAATTCTGTGTCCCATGATGCACCCGTCTGCCCCATTCTCTGAACTATTGTAAACCCCTTCACCCCATTAATGACTGAGTCACGTAATCCTACACGCAACAATGCAGGAGAGATGGAGGAGTGTATGTGTGTGTGTGTGTGCGTGTGTGTGTGTGTGCGTGTGTGTGTGTGTGTGTAAGTGTGACTATACATGTAGAGCCAGGGGCCTTGCTGAGTCGGCCAAACAAGACACCATGTGTTTGTCAAGAGGCGACAGATGGAGAAGGAGGAGAGGAGAGGGACAGAGTGTGGTGTGTGACGGGCAACAGACACACACACACACACACACACGCATATGCATATGCACACACATGCATATGCACACACAGGATCAGCCTTAAAGAGTGAGATTAGGTGACAGATAGAATATGAGCTCATTAAAACTCAGCTGCTTCACTCTGTACTGAACCTGAAGACAAATCTGTGCCTCATATGTCTGAGTCTGGAACATAAGGCCATCAAACTTTAAACTAAAACAGCAAACGCTAAACTGTTTTCATGAAGTGAAACGTGTGACATTTATACAATCGTCGGGAGGGACATGCGTCTAACAATTGTTCTTACTTTCCAAAAAAACACTGTCCAACAATCATTTCCACTTGACACAGCAAATGGACAAAAGACACAATATTGTTAGAGAGGGATCAGATGTCAATGGACGACATGGCGTACAGTCTAGATTGTTCCAGGAATCAATAAACCCTTGAGTGTGAAAAGGTAATTATCCTGCACTTCCCACAGATCACCTGCGCATCATACAATGTCTCTGACGTTTTGACACATCACAGCAGGAAAACCACGGCTATGGGAAATAAGGGGAGGTTGAAAAAAGAAGTCAAAATATATAGAAAAGGTTTTTACGCTTTGGTTGATGTATTGATAAAAACAAAATGCGATGAAGTGCGATGGAAACAGACTTAGCGTACAAATCATGACGCATAGGCTACAGTGTGAAGAATATGACTAAACATCCACTGAGGCTTCCTCCCACTAAAGAGACAAAACGTCTGTAACCTTCCCCAAATTAATGCATAAAGCACATATGAATGCCTTATTCATAGAAAAGTGCATTATTTTGCATTGTCCTTTGCTGCTTTTGTTTAAAGTGTGTGCTAGATTTGGATGGAGACCTGAATGTTGTTTATATTTTAAGTTACACGTGTGCTTTTCCTGCTGTGGGGAGTCAAAATGTTTGCCTCAAAATTGTTGAAATTGTGCTTTTTTTTGGGCTATCGTTGCTGCCATCTACTTTACTCGTCTTTTATACTGCTTCTGCTTAAAAAAAGGAACATCTATCAGCCACCTGGTGTATTAAGCAATAACTGTAACAGCTTTTATCAACAGACCAGAAGATTGTTAACAGCTGTTGTATTCCAATGGGGAAATAGACCGTAGCAGAGGTAATTAATATGTTATTGTTGTGTTATTACTCTAAATTGAGCTCAAGTGTTGTGACTCATTAAAATTGCAGGACTTGAAGTGGATGGCACTCCATCGTGTTGTGGTAACTTGGCTGTGATTTCCTCTCCAACGGAACATTTATGTGTGCAGAAAACATTTGCACTCGAGAGGTTTGCAGGGAACAAATATCGCGGGGGACGAGTCAATGGGGCTGCGGTGTTGTTTGCAGTGTTTGTCTCGGTCATTGCAGAAAAGATAGAGACAGGACTGTCTGTACAACTGAGCTTTCAGGTTGTTTGGTGACGGTGTGTCCACTGGAGCTCGGATTGGCCCCTTCCTTGAGTGATAATGGCAGTAAACACAGAAGCCCACACACAATGCTGAGGAGCTGCAACATGGGAGAGTCGTAACACATACATGTTCACACAAACAGAAGCTACTTTTCCTGGATATTAGGGCGATAAACTAAATAGGAAAAAGTGATAAAACTGGGAGTGTGTGTGTGTAAAAAAGTACCAATATGACTAGGGAGCAGTCCTATGAGATTCAGAGCAGAACGGCGGTGCAGAGGAGGGACACACGCACACACACACACACACACACACACACACACACACACAGCACGACAGCCCAGACAGCTATTACGAACTGCTCTCTTGCCCCGAGAGCGTACAAAGTGGTGTCTGATGAATGATCCATCAGCGGGACTATTGGTGTCTGGGACACAGACGACTCAGACAGCCAGTGTGCAACACCGTGGCCGATACGCTCCTCAATTTATACAAACTAGAGCTGCAAAATCACGGATCCATCCTCAATTACTACAATTAACGTCACAATGACTGCAGTTCCCAAGTGATGAAAGTGATGATACGGTGGCGAGGAAAAAAAGTGACTGCAGCATTCAGAAATGGAACATAATCAATATGCAATAGCATAAAGGCTAACTGGTTGCCATACATGTCACTAAATCGTCCTTACAATATCAATGTCCTTTAAAAAGGCCCTGAAAACCTGCGTTATGTTCTCAATCAGTTCATTTCACATGTCAAATTTCTGCCTTTCTGTTTTTATTTGTGTTTTTCTTACTGGTTTAAAGCAGACCGGGGTCAACCGGAAAGTTTTCAGAGTTCAGCAACATCCGAATCGCAATGTGATCATGGAAATTAAATTAAAGGAAATGCTGAAAATTATTTTATGTCGGAGGAAAAGCAAACAGAACTAAAATCAATGCCCAATTGACCCCAAACCTCATCATGCAGTCGCCCGTCCCTTCTTGGTAAATCACTGATTTGACATAAGTGAATCAGTAACAGCTGTGTAGTGAAGCACCGGCCTGCACCTGTCCAGTCCCATAAAAACAATCTGAGAGAAGTTAGGGAGGAGGGAGGGGATTTCTATCCATCCTTCTGTCCATCCATTTTCTAGACCACTTATCCTGTTCAGGGGCGTGGGGGGGGGGGGCGTGACCCAGCATGCATCAGGGGAGAGGCAGAGTACACAGTGCACAGGTCGCCAGTCTAACACAGGGAGATGAGAGGATGTCTTTTTTTCAGATTATTAGAAACTGAATGCCATTTATGAATTGCAACTTTGAATCCAACGGCAAAAGGTGTTGACTCCCTGCAGCTGCAATATTTTTACATTTTAGGAAATACGTTCTTTTTCTTTCTAGCCAGGAGTTAGATGAGAAAATTGGTATCACGCTCATGTCTTTACTGTAAATATGTAGCTGGAGCCAGCAGCCGGTTAGCTTAGTTTAGCACAAAGACTGGAAACAGCGGGAACAGCTCACCTGACTCTGTCCAAAGGAAACAAGAGTCGCCTCTAATCCTCACTAATTAGCATCACCAGTAACTTAGTGTCCGTTTTGTTGCAAAGAAATGGTCGAGAACATAAACCTTAAACTGTAAATGTGCGTTTTATCTAACTCTCGGCAAGATGAAAGATCCTGAAAAAGAGGTACGAGAAATCAAAAGAGACAAGGATGATGCAAGTGGCAAAACAACAATTAAAAAAATTCTGCAAACAAGTGAAGAAGTGAGATTGAGCGAAGAAATGAGAGACACACGACAAAGAAGCAAGATAATGAGCACGAGACACGGAGAGAGAAAATGCAAGTGAGCGATCACAGGCAAGAGTTGGAGCAGAGATATGAAATGAGAGTGATGCAGGGCGATGATGAATGGGGGATGTATCCCTTCCTTTTGCGAGCGATGATTACGGCGTCAAATCACAGACGGTCCTTTGTTAATCACCGAGCACACTGGCCTTGACGAGCCGCCCGCTCGCTGCTGTCATTGTACCGCTGCAGAAATGTCATCGGACAATTATTTTCACACACTCCGGGCTATTTGCAGCGGGATTGTTTAGCTCTGCTCGTGATGTGTTGGCAAATTGGCTTTGGGCCATAATTTGCCTCTCTTTCTCTGTCACACACACATGAATTGTTCTGCACATATCGGTACTTAGGGTTTTTGCCATTTTCATCCCTGATTGCTGAAATCACTGCAAAATGGATTTCTGACGGGTTAAAAACATGAGCCGACAAGAGAAGCTTTTGCACATCTGCACCAGTTTTTTTTTTTTTTTCTATAGATGCAGTATCACATGATATTTATTTCTTTCAATTGAGGTTTCTCTTTCCCCTGTATCCCATTGTGTTCCTTCTCCTTTCTCCGTGCGTGACATGAATCAGTTAAAGCTAAGTAAATCAATTTCCTGCTCTTTAAGTTTGCCTGGTAGGCTAAGATGATGGCTTACAGCTGGTTGACCCGCAGACGCAAAGGACATTCACACACACACGCACATTTAAATACACACATAGGGAATTGAAATAGAGAGGGCATGAGGAAGAATAGAAATAACTGATTACACTACTATCGGATGAAAAGTGGGGAGATGGTTGCCACCATCATCTTTCCAAAACATGGATCATAGATTAAATTGTGTTTTGTGGAAGTTTGCCACATTAGTTATCTGAGATAGCGGTATGTATTTCCTCATCCTGAAGGCATTTTCTCTTGCAACGTTAATGAAAACTTACTAAAAACATACTGTAACAAGTATATAAGCTAAACATATGTTAGTTATGTCGGAAAACACAACAGTCCAATAGCTGTAACAAATTGTTTTTGACAATAATAGTGTCGTCTATTCTTTCTATCAACCATTTTGCACAAGCAGCTGTCACTTTTGCAAAACGGTGCACATCTCAGCCTGGGATTTGATTTTGTAGTGACCGGGTGCAAATTGCCATGCTCTATCAACACAAGCCATAACCATTTTAGCAGCAGCGTACGGGCCAAGCAGGCAAGGACATGCTGAGGCCGTATCTGCAGGTTGCTCCTATATGGAGATGAATTATTCCTTTGAAAGCAAATTGGGTTTGCGCTCAGCTCTGCCGGAGCGAGACAGGGCCTTGTTCCCTGCCTCTCTGATGTATGTACAAAATGGACGCACTGAGAGGGAAAGTGTGTGTGTGTGTGTGTGTGTGTGTGTATGCATATAAAAAAACAGAGCTGAACAGGCGCCAAATGCGGCTTCAATATAGATTTCTCCTGACCGGGTCTCCTGACCGGGAATAAGAGCAAAGTGAGCCAATAAGAAAAGCGATTTCAGCCGCGAAACCGAGACAGATAAAGACACATTCAGAGGTGAGAGACGAAGAAAAAACAATTGTTAGTTTGAGAGAAAGCTCTGAAATGGCTTCTGAATGAGAGGATGGACGAGAGCGTCTGAGCTCCGCCATCTGTCAACAGCTTTCATGTGGATGTTTGAGGATGACCTCACCGGGTCACAGAGAAGCCACACACACACACACACACACACACATGCATTCACCCTCTCTCTCTCTCACACACACTTTTATCCACAGAGGTCAACCTTTACAAGGGAGCAACAGAGAGAGAAAAAGATTTTCCTTTATAACCCCTCCGTCCTTTCTTCCTCCCTCTTTCTCCCCCCATCGGCTCATTTTTTCCCCAAGGGAGAATCCATCTCTTTTTTTTATTCCTTCGGCCCTTGCCCCTCATCCCTTCTTCTTATTGTTGTTTCTCTCCCATCTCGACCCTCTTCTCTCTTTTTGTCCAATCTCAGCAAAGAATCCCCATGTCTATTATTGTCTCCTTGCTCTCTTCTCTCACCCCTTGATCCTTCTGTCTCTCCTTTCAAACCATGCAAAGTCTCCCTCCAGCCCCACACTCATTCTTTCTCATTTTCTGCACTCTCTCTCTACAACATCACCCTCCTTTCTTTCGGATGCTAAGGAGACGGGCTGTAATTTGCCGCCAGCTTATGTCAAGTGTTTGTGTACAAATCAGTAACAGCAGCAATCGCTGAGCATACCTTGCAACATCCTCCTATCCCACGGCAACACTGCCAAGCCTGGTTAGTTTGTGCAAAGACTCCCAGAGACACAACGGAGATTAACGAGACGGAGAAGAGATGTACAGAACAAGAACCAGGATCAGTAGCAGCACAAAATAAATTGGGTGTTATTACTTTCCCCAATATATTAATACTCAGCAACTGATGATACAGTTGCCAATAAAAAGCACATGCAGCTTCTGTTGTGAAATGCCATCCAAATATCAGATTGCTAAAATAAATAATTTCCAAATTCGACTTTCTCCTAATTAGTCATCGCTCTCTCAGCTATAGTTAAGAATAGAAAATGTTCACTTTCTGTTGCTGGAATTGTCATCAGAAAACTGAGTTACATCATTAAAAGACCATTATGGATCAAAACATTAATTGTTGTGTGTGCTATTTACAGGATAAGCCTGGTGTTATTTCATGTTGAAAGACAAAAAGCAACAATGTGCTAGTTCTCAAACATGATTTCTCTTTATAAATAATATATTGAGCAACGTAGGCGTCATGTGAGGAGTTTAACAATGAACCCTGACGTGTAGGTCAAACAATAATGCCCCTTTACTGTGAGGAACAAACCCACAGCTGACATGTTGTATAAAGTTGTGTGTTTTGCACTCCTGACACACACGTAACCGTATAGGATCAGTTTGCAGAATCAATCTGTGTGTATCTTTATCCTCAAAGACAGTCAGTGAGGGCGGTAGAGATGAAGACATTCACGGACCACGAACGGGTACAGCCTCTGATCCCTCTCACCTCCTCTCCGTCTCACCTCCTACGTCCCCCCGTGGATACGGAAGGCACATGCGGGTGGGTGGACGTGCGTGCCATCGATTGTGCTGTTTACACGTTCTCCACAGCTTGCCGCTCGGGGAGCCCTCTGCCTCTAAATAGGTGAGGGTCTGTTTTATGAGCCCTTAACAGCCAGCACTCAGGCCAGATGGTGCGCTTATCAGCTACTCTGTGTGTGTGTCTGCGGTGAGTGAGTGGGTGAGTGTGTGTGTGTGTGTGTGTGTGTGTGTGTGTGTGTGTGTGTGTGTGTGTGTGTGTGTGTGTGAGAGTGTGAGTCTAGCATCAGCCAGAAGGAAAGAAGTAAATATTTGTCAAAAGCAAAGAGGCAGCTGGTTGTCTGGGGGACTTAAGAGTAACAAGACTCTCTCTTAACAAGCAGAGCACACACACACACACACACACACACACACACACACACACACACACACACACACGGTGACACTGGTGAGATGATTGAGACTGAAAAAAGTGAAAAGCAGAAATTATGTTTCTTTTTTTATGTTTATTTGTCAGGGTCATGGCCGTTAAACAACAGACAAGCTGTGAATAAAGCAGTTATGGCTTCAGGCAAATTTTCATCTGTTTTCAGATTTTACGAGGGCGAAAAGGAAATAAAAAAATGTACGCTACAAAATTGATTAAAAGCAGTAAACACCACAGGACACACAGGTTAGATGGGAAAACATTGGACACATAGTGTTATAGATCAGATTTAAAGGAACAGTCACACATTTTGGGGAACTGGCTTTGATTACTGGCTTGTATAATCTTTGTGCACACAGTGGAGAAATATGTCCAAGATGCGTTTGGCCGTTCATAGATCGGAGAACGAACAAACTCTTAAGCGGGTCGCATTCATATGCTCGATCAGATTAATGGATCAAATGACTATATTTGAAAGAGGTCGTTTATAATGACCAACGCACACAGACAATATCCCCTGACTCTGCAGTTTTATAGCTTCTTTCAGCTCATTGTTTCGCTTTTACGACCTGCATCTTTGTTGTTCTGGATCATACCCCCCCCCCCCCGCTACACGTTCAGCACCAAACAGCAGACAGACACAGTCAGAGACTAGCTGGTGAACATTTAAAATGTTTGGTTGGTAGGGATCAAAAGAGCTAAAAGAGGAGCGAATGCTCGAATTAAATCAGCAGGTGGCCAGAAGCACAACTCTAAATGAATGCTAATGTTGCTATGTATCTGCTCTCTGTGTAAATAAGAAACTGTTTGCTGGCGAGTGGCTGCCTCCATCTCTTTACTGTGTACAAAGAGATAACATTGACAGCTTCTTATGTAACTTTGGGTGGGACAGAGGACAAACATGATGGAGTGCTCACTTAGCCTAAGCATGGGAAATGTAAAAAGGAAGCAAAATGAGATTCAATTACATTTAATTGATGACAAAAGTCAAAACATAGCACTTAGTAATCATCTCCTCTCATCTGAACCATAAGATCCTTTCACCTGAACACAGTAACAGTTACATCAGATTCATCCTTGTTCTAAGCAGGCGCGCTCTCTGTCCAGCAACAGCCACCTGATCACCCTTCATTAAAGCCGTCTCTCCTCTTCATGTCTATAAACCTTTATTAAGTCATCTTGTTCATTTTAACGATGATGAATGAAGTGAAACTGTCCTACAGATAGACAGAGTAGAGTTACGGGTCATTACACAGGGCTCAAAGCACTGTAGGTGTCTCATCCTCACATGTTTTCTTATGACACACACACACACACACACACACACACACACACAATCTCTCCAACTAACTATGGGCAACCAGTAGCATCGCTATCTTTCTTGTTTTGGTGAGCCGGCGATGGGAGTCTGGCGAGTCAAGGCGAGACAACCAGGGCCTATCACCATGGTAATGAACCATATTCGACCATCCCTTAGGTGATCATCAGTTCTCGTTGCCACGGCAACAGCCTCGGCTCCCTATAGGCCGCTATACACAGTGTGGCTGGAAAAAAAAGAAAAAAAAAACATGGTGCACTTGTCTTGCTGTGGTAACCCAGAAAACACCTACTGGGTTTGAAGTGCTGCATGTACGGTGACATCTAAGTAAGAGTATGTGGGTTGTTCAGAACTGTGGCCGGTTCTTTTCCACGTTTTTTGTGTGTGACACCGAAAAGATACCGTCTAGGTGTCATCTCTTTCATTTGGTTCACCTAAATGGAGAGTCAATTGGCTTTGAAACGAACACCAGTCATGTCGAGCTGTTTCCCAGTGCCAGGCTTCAACAGGTAGACTGGTTAACAGGTGGGTCAGAGCACGACACTGATTTAGCGCGCATGGAAATAAAGGTTATTGCTCACTCTAGTGTTCATTTCTCTTCACTTCGGCTGCTTTCGTGCCAGAGCACAGATTGTTCCCCCTGAGAGGCACTTGAGACAAACACGTGCCGTCTGCTCCCTCTTGTGGTCGCAGCGGAAATAGGTGACAGTCCACACATGGACTGATTCATGCAGGTATTTTGTGCAAGAGAAAAGTACAAGAAGTAAATCCATGATCAAAAGTTTTAAACTCCGGTAACACAGACAAAGTTAATTTGAAAGCTTTTCATTTTAAATGAAAGCCGATATTTCTGCAGCGCTACAATCAGCTGTGATCTTACGGTTAACCATCATTTCCATTTTATTGAAACATGAATAAAATATAAAATGTCTATAACTTTGGTGGAAGTTGAGCGAGAGGAGAGGATCAGAGGAAGTGCAACATCCTCTCCTGAGTTCTTGAGGATGGGTGGAGTTCCACCACTTCCCCCATCGTACTGCTACAAGTATAACCGCAACCTCGTTTTGGTTTCTCTACCCTTTTTCTCACACACTCAGATGCGGAGGGAAACAAACACAAGTCCTAAGGTTGTATGTGAACTGAAACCTCGATACGAGGAGGGAGTCAATTCAAACAGCGTCTGTGGTTAAATTGAATCCTGGTTCCCAAATTTAACCCCAGCTGAGCAGCATTGTGTCCTCTGTTACTGCTCCTGACTCTCTCTCTCTTTCATTGCCTGTGGGCTCACAATAGGTTAGGTAACAGACTAGAACTGTGTACGCTACATCAACAACTGCTTCCAATAAGCAAAACACAATAAGGCTGACAGCTCATTACAGCTACATGCAACCTCCTTGTGACTAATCACTGCTTCTTCTTCCTCTCTGCAGAGCAAGGCCTTGAGCTTTAATAAGCCATCACCTAAAGTAAATATCATACCAGCAGACATTTATTCCCGTGTTTGTCCATCGGTCCCTGCAATATAAAAAGGTGTAGCAGGAGATAAAGTAAATGCCAGGCTCCAGAAATAGCAGCAGCCCTTTCGCTCTTTTCCGTGATGCCGGCAGACAGATAACATTTACACCTGGCCACAAAAAACTATGACTCGACAACGATAAGGGGAGGGGACGTCTGTAGGAAGAAGGCAACTCCTCTTATCAGGCTCCTCTACTTCATATTTTCTTCGAAGCCTATTTTCTCCAGGGCCCCTTGTTTAATCTCAGCCTCATTCCAGTCACGCATCCCGCCTGTCAATCCAACCGAGGTGGACAATACTATCGTGCATCCATTCTCTTTATATGTGCAAAATGGTATAAAGTCAAATGTAAGATGACACAGGCGTAAACAAAAGGATCCCAAGATTCAAAATGTAGTTGGTAAAAAAAAGGTTAATCAAATGCTACATGAGATCTACTAATCAGCACCACCCTCCAAGGAGTGGCCTGGCTGCAGCGTTATCCTCTGAAAGCAGAGAGGAGAACGCCACAGGTGTGCCTGTGTGGATCCACGACACAGCGCTGCGAGCTGCAGCGTGTGCCCGAGCGGACGGCGCTCTCAGATGTCAGCAGCTGCTCTGTTTGAACCGAGCAGAGACTGGCAGGGGTGAGGAGAAGAGAGAGGGAGAGACAAACGAAGGAGGATGGGAATAATGCATGACGAGTATCATCGCGGAATTAGAAGCAGCTGGCTGCAGACACTCTCTCTGTCTCTCTCACACACACACACACACACACACACGCAGGCAGACAGTTGGCCAGATTGAAAGATTCTAGCCATCTGTGGTTGAGCCTGAAAACAAAATACTGAAGTAATTTGTTTTGGTACTTACATTGTGGAGATCTACGTAAAGCCCTCTTTTACAGCATGTATATGAAGCAAGACATAAGGACACACGGTGTGCTGGACACCAGCAGCTCTTACACGACAAACTGGGAGCTAGACAGTGACACACAGGTGATTCATCCTTCAGACTAATGCCGATTAAGTCACAGAGCTAATTAAGTTTTATAATTGGAGGCGTCAAATATCCTGAACAAACACATACAACAACACAATCTCTTATCCACTCTGCCATGCTGCTATATTCTATTTGGCTCTACTGTAGTCCACTCTACTCACTCAGTTATTCTTACTAAATCCAGGAACCACTTTCCCTTTCCTCTGTGTTTATGTGTTTCTCCAGACATCAACAGTAAGCTACTCATCCTGGAATCCACATACATGCATTTAAAATACATTACGATGCACGATAACTACAAAAGACAGCTCTGCATAATATCCCCACATGTTGAGAGAACTGTGATAATCAATGAAGCGATCTTTGAGCTCGAATAAATCTGTCCCCATTACTATCACCTCTTATGAGGGCAATTCATTTTATAACGGAATAAATGAAACGTGCATCAAAATCCAATAAAGACCTCGGAAGCTAAATGTCAGTTGAGACATCAAATTTAAACAGGAGCTTGCATGATGTACATCCACTCCTCTACAGATGAACTGCAGGTTTGTAACAACTTAGGAAGAGCTAGAAGATTAAAAGAAAGAAACTTACTGTAATCAAATAATTACAAGTATAAATAAGACAGACAGCTGTTACTCACCACAGTTTGCGGGGCATCGTCGCACTCTGATAAGAAGCAGATCAGGTGCAACCTCTCGTCCTCTCGCCCTCCCTCTCTCTCTCTCTCTCTCTCTCTCTCTCTCTCTCTCTCTCTCTCTCTCTCTCTCTGTTTCATCCTGTCTCTCCTCTATTATCCCTGTTGGTCCACTTGTAATATTCATTCACCCTCGCCACCACTTCAAGACAAAACCCATAAACAGATGCATGTGTTTGCTCAAACACACACACACACACAGGTTTGATTATGCAGTTATTAATGAGGTGTTGTGTGTACGGCGAAGGCGGCAAGATCTCTTTGTAGCAAGCACGACCAGAGGAGAGGCAGAGGAACACGGGGGATTAATGACAGAGGAGAGGGAGGAGAGGGGAGAAAGAGGGAGAGAAGTTTGAGGGAGCACACCGAGACCTGAGAGTAGGCAGGACGGAAAAGGGAGAGGACAACAAAGTAAAGTCCTCACACCTGCTGCCCTGCAGCCACACACTTTGAACTGCATCCATCTGATGTTTTCGTCACCTTGGCCTTCCACTTTGCTTTTCCACTTCTCCCTTTTTCCCTTTGTGGCTTTACTCTCCTATATATTCCTCCCTGTACAAGTCCAGCTACCAACTACAGAGTCGAGCAAGCTTAAAGTCATAAAATAGGAGCATGACAAGCTGTGAGTCACGCCTAGTGTGACTCAAAATGACATAACGTTTAATGGTTTTTCACTATATATTCAAAACAATTATAGAAATCCCCTGTCGTATGTAAAGCTTCCACACAACAGATGATGAACTCACTCCTCAATCTTTCCATTCTTCAATTGGATTTGAAGTGGGAGCCATTTTAAGAACTATGAATGTGGATGTATCTGATGTCTTTCGTGTGGTTATGTTGTAGTTTATAATGTATTCTTACGCCTACGTATTAATGTGGGTCTCTCTAATAGGGCTGAAAAAAGTCTAATAGTGACTATTTTGATCTCCGCAGCACAATATTTAATTTAAAATGGTATTTTAACACACAAGTAGTTGCCTTTAACAAGAAAGCACATGTTGCAGTGGGCCACATTGCGATTTTTCTTACAATTTTGATTGATTGAGCAGACCTTCCCTCTACGCTGTGACAACAAATTACATTGGAAAAACACAAGAAAGAATAAATCAAAATCTGTCATCCATCTATTCTATTAATCCTTTCTATTCCGAAGCGTCATCTCTGTTCCTAGCTTTCTTAAATCTAAGGTGCTTTACTGTGCAGTGTTTTCTTACATCTAACACCTGGATCAAACACACACACACACACACACACACACACACACACACACACACAAATTGGTGCTATTCAGTGTCTGGGTAGAGCGGCGGCTCAAGCGGGAGTCACGACTCACTGATTCATATTCAGGGCCACTCCAGAGCAGACAGTCTAATGACACCTGGCCAGGGACCGAGGGAGACAATGGATGTATGTGTGTGTGTGCGTCTGAGAATACTGTAGATAACAGACAAGACCTATTTTACATGATTCAGACTAACCTTTTTTTATAGGCTAAAGCTGTACTTCTGAAACAACAAACCTGCACTGTTCAGGGTTTTATCATTGTGGCCTTTGGAGTCCAGCATTTGAATCCGATGTCTCACATTCATGTTATAGATTATTATGGGGGGGCAACAGGCAAGGGAGGGTGAACCAGCTGCTGCAAGGCCTCAAAGCTCGGGAGACTGGTGTTGTTCCTGTGCCGAGATTGCATTTTGGGCAATGCATTCGGCCTCTTTAGCTCTCCACATGGACTGTTTACCTGCATGCAACCAAAGCCTGGTTAAAGGTGATTGGTCAAAAATAACAAATGGATTAAAAAAGAAAAAACCAACGCTTCCAATACCACAATCTTGGTCCGATGTCTACAGATATCTGTTTAACGAGATTACATCAGGATAAACGGCAACTTTGTTTAAAGGCTGGTCTTCAGTCTCTAAAAACATCTCACGCAAAGTCACCAGCAAACTTTCAACAGGTGGCGCCATCACGGCAAATATGGACTCCAAAGTGAGGGAGACACACGTAGAAAGTGGGGTTGGCTACAGACAGAGTTGATCTAAACACACACACACACACACACACAAGCCCTTCACCTCCCATCACTAAGGCAACCTCCATTAGCAGGGCTAGCCGGTGGTTTGTTTCAACAAAGAGAAGCTCCTCACACATCCTCATTGAGCGTGAAGCAGGCACACTACTCAGCAAATGATGTTCACATGAGCTATCCACTCCACTCCAGAACTCATTTGACCTTAAAGTTGTTATTTAAACCTCAAATGGTCATTTTCACTTTCAATTATTGGACTCTACAACTTGCTCAATCCAGTCACACGTGACACTGTTACTTCTCCTTTTACAGCTACGTTTTACAGGAAACTCACATTTATCTGATGAACATCGTCACATTGTTTTCAAAACACACACGACTCAAGAGAGAGCGAACAATGGCAGCCGTCCAATGAATCAAGCATAGAGCACAGATTTGTCCCTAACAATATTTAAGCAGATGTGCTTGCTTTATCTTTGTAGTGAACAGAAATCTTAGAGTCCAGGGGTTCATAAATTAGTTAAAATGCATTAATGTATCAGCGAGGTGAATAGGCACCACATGCACATTTAAAAAGGTTACTTCCCCAATCAAGAGATAAAAGAGGAGAGAGGGGGGGGCATCACGCCTACATGTGTGTTTACTCAGCAGGGAGAATATTAAATAAGAGAAGTTGATCTACAGGAGAATAAATATTTGAAAGCAATAAAGAATGCCTGAGAGAGAGAGTGCATTATATATTGTTTTATTTTGTCACCTGCCGCATGAGTTTACTGGTTTCTTTACATAAATAAAGACATTTCCACCATAAAGGGAGGCAGAACGTAGGAAATGATGTGTTTTAACACACAACATTTCTTGTGACTTGTGTTAAAAGCAACATCGTTTTAAACTATCCTGCAGATAGTCTGCATAATATATTAGATTGTTATGTAATATCATTAAGTTGAGTTATACTTTATTATTCCCTGTGGGACAATCAGTCCTCTGCATTTGACCCATTCTTACTATTTTGGAACAGTGGGCAGCCACATTTCAATGCCCACAGACCCTCTCCACCTCTGGGGCCAGCGTGTCGATCAAGGGCAAACGCCCGAGTACTGCTGATGTCTAACATTAATATTTTTTGTAGATATAAAGCCAAAATATAAAGATTATTTTTTTCCAAAAATGCAGAGGAGGATGAGTAGTTTTGGAGTCCTGAGTAGAGTCAGTGGATCCTGTCAGGTTGCATTCAGTCTCAAACAAACTTCACCAATCACAGGGTTGCCTGAGTGTAGCCTGAGAGGCGAAACCAGGGGCCACGCGCCCCTTACAAGATCCATGTTGGGGAGCTGGGAGCCACAATACAAACACACAGAGTTCAACTGCTTTACCCAAGATGATTTTAAACACATTCCTCACACAGCGGCACATGAAGGCAAGAGAGGAGGTGTTGGGTAAAGAGTAAACAAGGAAGTGATGAAGCGTAGCTGTAAAGTGAATCAGTTGCTGAGTTTTTAATCACTGCACTGGAAAACAAGTGGAAATGATGTCCGGGTCGAAAGTATCTTTTGAGCCACAGTCTCAGTGTTTCATTTGTGAACTGTTACACACCAGTGCTTCCCGGGAATTTTTCCTCAAGCACCTTTACACAAATGATGGCTTTGCCTTCGCTAACCAAGATCAGAATATTAACAATGACTAGATTTTATTGTTAGATTTAAAACAAAAAAATAGAACTTACCGTGCTTTTAGTGCAGACAAAGTGGACTTGTCAATCCTGGAGAAGAAGCGGAAGAGAAAGGCAGACAAGGAGAGAGAGAGAGAGAGAGAGAGAGAGAGAGATTATTGATCACGTCTCTGATACAAACTGCTAAAAAGCAGCAATTAACTTCTTTGCTGTGAGTGCTTTTTTTTTTTTTTTTACAGTAATAAGGACATGAACAACACAGATTTAAATGGAGTGAGACGTCATCAAATAGGTCATAAAGATAAGTGAGTTTATGTGCATAAATGATCTTTAATTCACACATAGAGCCTGAGGACAGATTCTGTGTACAGTACAGATGAGTGTAAAGTCACTGGCAGAGAGCCCAGCACACTTTACAACAGCTGATTTGATTGAACAAGGTTGCATCTCTACAAGCTGCTCAGACCGGTTATGAGAAGCCTCAGTGTTTATAGGGGATTTATTCATGCTTCACTACGCACTGTTTGTACTAAAAACATGGAGAGTCAGAAAATGTAAAATCAACAACCTTTTACTTCAGCTGCTATTTGCTGCTGCTGATAGAGGAGCATCTGTGTGAGGCTTATGTTTGAGGGAAACAGGACATACAAATATATTGATGTTTTTCACCTCATTTGTGTGTGTGTGTGTGTGTGTGTGTGTGTGTGTGTGCACATGAATGTAAGTGCATGTTCAGCACTCTCACATGACTCTCTAAAGAGGATGTTATGAAATGATTTCTTTAATCCCATTAATTTGCAGGCGGAACCGTGCAGAACGTTGCCTCATCCATTTCCTGCAGATACACACACTCACGATAAACACACACACACAAACAAACACACGGCGCACACTGTTCATCACCTAACCTGGATGTTTTAAATATCATTTGCATTTTTTCTCAGGGTTTATGAATGTTATCAACAACAGAATGCATTACAGCAGCGTCAACAGAGTGAAAGGCATGAGAGACCTGAGCTTCGGCATGTTTTTACAGATCATGTTATTAATTAGACAAAAGGTTCATATTGAGCAAGAGCTAGTGAAGTAGTTAATGCATGATGCATTATTAAAGAGGCACCTCAGCAAACTGAAATACAGTTAATTAAAACAATAAACACAGACATTCCCAGTGGATATCTTACACCTGGTTTCTCTGCCGCAGTGACAGATGATTGTCTCGATTGTATCTCGCTGGCGGACAAATGTTATCCTCTTTCATATTGAAATGGACCTGCAGTCTGTGCTCCCACGGGATTTATTGCTAAGCAGTTGAGAAGATACACAACCCACCTCATGCCTGAATCATCAAACAGTATGTGTGAGCTTTATTCACCCCACATCTTAGAGAGTGAGGTAATACTACAATTGACTGTGTGCATGTAAACAAAATTGTAGCCTGTCTGCTCAAAGTCAGCCCTATATTTGGTAATGCTTTCACTTTGAACTCGCCATCCATCCCTCCACGTCCAAAAAGAGAAAGTGATCATTTCAAGCTTCAGATGACAAGTGATATAAAATGACCCAAAGAGCCATACATTGTCCCGAGAGGCTTGCACATGCATTTGCACCTTACGTTTAAAGAATTGTTAGAGCAATCACCACGCTGAAAATTGTAGTATTCTTAGACATTTTAATGGAGTCGGCCTGTGGGTGGTGCAACACGAGAGCTCATAAAGTATCCAAAATATCCTCGGAGGCAAGAAGGTGTATAACCTCAATACAATGATATTTTGATGTTCCTTCTCTATAAATAACAATAAAAAGACGGCACCACAATGTGAGCCTTCAGCCTCAAACCCAGCTGTTAGTTGGATACAGCGTGCTGTGGCTTAGTGCGGAGCTTTTTTTGTCATATAAGACCATTGAGTGAGGAGGACTAATGCATGCTATTATCCCCTCACAGTGTGTCTGCTTGTCCGTCTTTGCAGCGCGCAAAATGTAATCCGTTAAAGCTCATGATTTCTTAAAAATAATCCACTAGACTTGCCCCACATTTACATTCAGTTGAATCTTGGATTAGTTTGCCTGCAGAACTGATAGACAGCAGCAAAACATTTCATATTTAGCCTTCAAGACAATTTAACTAACTACATTTCTGCCAATAACGTCACATTTTGAGTGCAGCTTCCCTTTTTTGTTGACAGAATTCTCTAAACTGAAGGTACCCCAGCATGACTTATTGGCACATTTTTCTTATCTTATTTTCTTATTAAAAATACTTCCTGGTAGAGTTTCCTGCAGCAGCAGGACAGTTTATTACATAATGCATGCTTTTATTTGTAGAGGAATTATTATTTCACTTTTGCACTGCGCTGTGCATGATGAACCACAAATGTTCATCACACAATCACACAACATTTGAGTGTGATGCTGAGCTGACACTGTTGCTGATCTGATCTTTAGTATTGCACTTCCATTATGGTGGAGGACAACCGGGAGTCGAGATTGAACAAAGAATCAAAGCAGAGACACTTTTAGTCCCTAGTATGGGTAAAACTTGATTTTACAATTCCAAATATGCAGCTGGTTGTACTCTCATTATACATTTAACAGGGCGAGTAGGCTATTTTATGTGTCAAATTGGTGGAGTCCTAAACAGTGTTTTCTAAAAGAATATCTGAATCCTTTTTGTTTCTATGATAATTAATCCTGACACATGTAATGTGCAGCTCTACAGCTTTGTTCCAGGTTATAACAGCCTGTCTGGCAGGACGTGTTCCCTCAGCCCAGCTGGGAAGGTTAAGTGCTCTGAAGCAGCGCTTCAGTGTCAAAACGACAAGAAGCATGGGAGCCAGCACAAAAACACTCCATCCGAGTGTGTGAGCACATTCAGCGCTAAATGGGCTCCCTGGCATCTTCTTCTGTGCTGTATCATGGGAACTGTTATCGGGCCAGTAGAGCGGGGGGGGGGGGGGGGGACATGACTGGGAAGAGCTGTGCCCATAGTCCCATAACAGGACAGCAGCAACGGACAAAGCAGCCTGTTGATTGTAATCCCTCCCCTGAACGGAGACAGCACAGAGTGAAACTGTACATTCACACACATTCTCACACACACACACACACACACACACACACACACACACACAAAGGACAGTGTCAGAGGTGTGACATAGATGAGCAGCCTCAGGCCTCCACCCATCCTTCCTTTTTAGAAAAAAATATGACATTTCTGCTTCACACACACCCACAACATGCAGCACATACACATTTCAGCAGCATGATGTGCATCATTTAAACTCACTGAACAACCGTATTCAGAATAATGAGCCTGTGCATACATAATGCTAACACACACACACACACTCATGAGCATCCAAGGAAAAGGCAACATACCATCCAAATCCACCGAATGACACGCTTCTCTTCCTCCTCAGCATGTTGTCAGACTGAACTTCTCAGCAGTCTCTCTCGCTCTCAGGCTCTCTCCTCTGGGAAGTGTATATGCTCTGCTGACAGTCTCTCTCTCTCTATACTGTGTATACTTGCACTTTGTGTCTCTCTCTGACCCAACCTCCCTCCCTCTCGTCTCTATCTACGCTCTTCTTTTTCCTCTTTTGTTCTCTTCTTCTTTGCCAATCCGTCGCCCCAGAGTTGTTCTTTTTCCACTTGACCAGTCAACTTCTGTCCTCAAACACTGCTTGCTCTTTGGCTTTCACAGACTGTTAAACACACACACACACTCACACACAATCTGACACATACAGGTACACCGATACACACATTTCAGCAGGGGGAGGAGCGAGGGGAGGAGGGGCCAAAAGCTCCCGTCTGAGCCTCTGTGTTTGTATCCCGAACACACTCACTCACACACTGAGAGCTGTTCTGCAGATGCGGTAGCATTTTGACTCTTGAATCGTCACACAAACCGGCCTCAACATCTGTGGTCTTCCCACATGCCCACAACCAGCAAATTAGCTCACTTCCTGCACTGTGTAACCCGTGGTGAGCCGTGTGGCCCCTCACAGGTCTCACTCACACAGTCAAGTGTAAAAAACGCCCTGAATGGGCAAAGATAAGGCAAAGTATACTTAAAATGACAAAACACCCACAGCACCGTATACAAGTATACTGCTGTCTGATACAGTAAAAAAATAAATAACACTGAGATCATGTGTCCAGTCAAAAAGCTTAAGTCTTAATATTTAGTTTTGACGTGTGTCGCTTCAAAAGTACTGAGACATAAAATCTATTAAAACTTTGAACGGAACTTCTGCCAGATGCTCAACAGCTGAGTGAAACTGGATTCATTTTGTAACACAGAGTGCTATATTAGACTATTCAAGGGAAAGGGGAGGGGTTGAACCGCCGTGAAGTCAGGCTGCGGTATACATACATAGAAACCTCTCATGTTGTGGCCAAAGGGAGTGTCCTTCCTGACACCCTTCCTCCTCGGTCGAGATTTGACAGGTCTCGCTGTCAGAGTTAACGTTCCCACACTGAAAGTATACTCAGAACTTCAAGAAACCTCATGGTATACTTTACGATTCAGTGCTTCAAGAAGAAGAGTAGTTTTATATCCTATTTGTATATTGAGACTTTGCTCTAATAATATCTTAAAAAAATGAATCAAACTTACATTTCTTGCAATTACAATTTACACAAGTCTAAACACATACCAAGGAGGTATACTGAATCTCTTAGCAAAAGTCAACTTTGATTTAAATTCAACTTTAAAAAGATATACGAGAGCACCAACCTAAACAACAAAGGTCTTGAAATTAGTCTTTGTAACAAGTTCTCCCGACTGTACAAAATACAAAAGGTACAAAACATCTAATTATGAAGGACCTGCATCTGTTGAAATGTACGTTATTGGGTCAAATTAGTGACAAAGATAGGATATCACATCCTCATTTTCCAGGTTTTTGAAGTGGATTACATTTTTGTTTTTGTGCTATTTGTACACGCTGTGTAAATTGGAGTTCAAAGGCAAATAATAAGCATGATACAATAGAATCAATGAAGCTAATAATGAGATTCCAGGTTTCATTTTCATGTGAAACCTTGATTCTGATATCCTTTATTCTCTGAATAGAAGCTTGATTTCATTTACAATCACTTCAGAAAGTACTTATTGATTCCAAGAAATCACACGAGCACTTATGAAGCCTGTTGAGAATGATTAAAGTCACAAGCTTTCACAATTAAAGGTTGTCAATGCGCTCTGACTCACTCTCTGTTTGAGGCTGACGAGCGGATGGCTGGATGTGACACAATGCAGGGAGCAGCACAGGTAGGAAGACCCAAACGCAGACTCAGACGAGCAGATCAAAAGAAAATACTTCAACGAAGCAAAAGCTTTAGGTAGGAAGGCCTGAGGGCAGGCCGACAGCTGACTGGTGTTTGAAGCAATTGGACCCGAGCAAAGCTGACAAGACTGAAGCTACACAGCTGACACAGAAAAAAGGAGGGAAAAACCACAAAGATAGGAAGTCAAACAAACACAGGAAAATAGCATTCAAGTCACTGCACTTAATAATAAAACTTACAAAAACCTCATGTATGTATATACCTGACAGATTAAAGAAAAAATGAAGTAAGAAAGAACGTCTAAATCTGACTGCATGCTACGTGCCGAGCATCAAACAGTAGACAGACAGCTGATGAACAAAGAGGAGCATTTAGGCGCTAAAGAGCTATATATTTAAAAATGCATAAAAAAGGCACATGTTGTACACAAAAACATCTTTGACGTGAACTCTGAGAAGCTCTTTGTTTTCTGCAAGCACTGTGATACTATAAGAGGCATGTAAAGGGATTATGAGTCATTTCACCTGTCATGAAATGAACATTATCCCTCACAACAGTTCCATACAACTCAATTTCCTCATGTCATTTAATTAACACAATATGCAAATGAACAGTAACTTTAAGACAATAAGACAATAATAAAACAATAAGTAAGAGAAATAAATAAAGCACAATACAAAGCTGAACAAATGCATCACCGGCTTTCATTTGACTCTTTGGCGCTCATTCATTTGCCATATTGATCCATTGTAAACCTCCAAATCAATCAAACTGAAACCCCCCTGGGACACTCCAAGATTAGATAACGGCTCATGATTGCTTTATTTATCATCAATTATAAACGTCTCAACCTTGTTTGTGTGAAATCGTTCTCCTCGCAACTGCATTGAGCATGACCCTGAGAAAACATCACTTCCTATTCTTTTACTATTATGACAATTCAGTCGGTGGGTCGAGCACAGAATGACAGTTGTGCATGAGTCACAGAATAAATAATAGCTTAAATATAGCATTGTGTTGCTATAGAGATACGGTAAAGACAGCGGTGCTTTGCTTCTTGCTATGATGACGTGCGTGTTCTTCTTGCTTCATGTCATATGTGTGCGATCATTTATTCATGGCACCTGGCTGCTAATGCGTAATGTGTAATGTATAGACGCTGTAACAGTTATGATGCTGCCAATCTTGTTGAGCAATAATACTGCGGCAAGTTACGTTTTCAATCAGCTTCTAAGAACATTATCAATTGAGAATATGTGTTGCTTCTGGGAAGAGTTACGCTCTTGTCCTGTCACTGTTTTTGAGTAAGACACATCGACATCGTTCGGAAATGTGAAACTTGCATTCACGCCACCGCCACATTTTCTGTTACCATGCTGGTAAGTGGGTTGGGTGACATCAACCTACAGCCGTCAGTTGGATGATGTCACCAGGTCACCACATGATTGTGTGTGTGTGTGTGTGTGTGTGTGTGTGTGTGTGTGTGTGTGTGTGTGTGTGTGTGTAGGTGACTAAACATGTATCGTCTGAGGCACGCTGACATGCTATTTGTATTCACAGTTCTCTAACACCGGGCCTGGTTTCTGCATCATGTGCAGCACTTTAAGCCTGCAGTACATGTCTTGACCACTAGGGAGCAGCAGAAACAAGTTGTGCATTAACGTATTGTCATCCTGATATGCAGCTGAAACTGCGAACTTGTTAGCAAACAGTTGTTTATTTGCACGACCGACCGGATTCGGTGCAGACATGCCTGGTTAGCTATTTACCAGTGTTTGTGCAAAGCTAAGCTAACACACATTACAATGTATTGTACAAGTTTTGCAAAGAAAGAATTTACAACAGCACTCTTCTATTATTATATTGTATTAGATTATGAAATCAACACTTTAATAATGAAAGGAAGATTAAAGGCTGGGTTCACTTAAATCAGTGTTTTGAGACAAGAATAATAATCTCAGCAGCAATGCATTGTTCTAAAATCATTGAATCATTGCATAATAATTCAGTGACCTCACTGTTTTCAGGTCTGTTGAATATCCAGAGTAACATGGGCATGGATTATTTACTGCTTAACTGTAATTGTTTGATGCTTTGATTAGAACACATTGTGGTTATGGCACAGATTCAGCCTCTGAAAACCTTTGTAGATAAAACCCAAACTGTCTGCTATCTGAGAACATGTGTTTTCCTACTTTGTAAAGATAATTATTCTACAAAAGAACATTGTGTTTTACTGTTTTACAGTTTATTCATGTTTTATGCAAACAGCAAACATCAGCACTAAGTGCATTCTAGTAGACAACAATGAGTTTGCATGATGTGTGTGGAATGGATGCACTGATGTCTCACTTTATGTCTCACAGAACATTTTTGAAACTTCATTAATTCACTTTTTATTGTGTTCCAACTTCTTCTTCTCTCCCATCAATCCAGTTTTGTTTATTTTGATTCAGTCCCTCATCTCATTCTTATTAACGTTCTCCTCGTCATCCATTGGCAGTGAGCCTCCACGAGAGACGTGATGTTTCCATCTTTATTACTTTTGTTCCTTCCTCGCCGGCCGTCCCCTCTTCCGTCTCTTTCCCCGCCATGTAATAATGTATTTAGTCATTAGATAGATTCCCAGGAGGGTGATATATACCCAGACGGACGTGAGAGACCTTTCTCTCTCCCTCTATCCATCCATCCCTCCCTTCTGTGTCTCTAATAGGTTACTTAGTCACATGAGGTTTTCCAGGAGGGTTGCTGAGCTGATGTTGTGATTTAATGGATCCTGTCTCAACCACATCCATCACCATCTATTATATGCACACGCATGGATATACACAGAGGCACCAAACCTACATGTTGAACAACAGCCGAACAATATCTCAGAATGCATCTTGGCATTTCTTTTAATATGCTTACCTGCATACTGACTGGTAAAGAACAACCATTTTCTGATTAGGGGAATTATTCAAGCTGCAAACGCTCGACTTCAAAGCCAGGCTCTTGCAAAACGTTTGATTTCAGCTAGATGAGTTAATCGTGATCACTCCGGATGCATTTTATTTAAATTAAGATCAGTATTTCATCATTATTAGATAACCAGTTAATGGTTGTTGTGTGTGTCTCTTTTCAACTTTTCAATTACTGTCATGACGCAAGCAGACGTATGATTCCTAATTCCTAATTAAAGCAAAATGAATGTAAAAAAGCCCGGCATAGGTCATAAGACGATCATGAGATAATCTAATTGTGAATACATGAAAACACATGATATCTTGAACACAAATGAAGTTGATGTCGGGATAATAACTGTTGTGTACTTGTTTGAAAACAGCACATGGAATGATGGAGGAAATATCCATCTCTGACCATAACGGCATAATGACCAGGTCGTCATTGTAAAGGAGAACTGGTTCTCAATTGACTTATCTGGTTAATAAATAAAGGTAAAATAAAAAAAATAAAGATTCACCTGATACACACAGATACAAATGGACAGAAATAATAAGGCACATATTGTACAAGTGCTGTGATTTATATAAGAGGGCTCATGCATCATTTCACCAGTCAAGAAGCTTGTAGTGTTACATCTGTGGTGGTCTGCACTTACATGACTAACACAAAGGCGCTTTGAACTTTACCAGCCAACACAATCAACAGACAATTATGCAATGATCCACTTGTATTTTTATAGGACTTCCCTGAGCTGTGAACATGGGAGCCGTTTGCTACAGGAATGTGCACAACAATAAAAAAACATTTTGTTCTTCTCTATATTTTTTTGTATTCCTCTAGACTGTTCCTAGCTCTCATTATTCTCTTTCCTTCTTATATCTTCCCCTTTCTCATCATTCCCTCTTCAATAAACCGTCTTTTTTTTGCATTCTATTTTTATTTTCCCACTTTCTCTATAGTTCTTCTTTCCGCTGGTGGATTTTAGTGAAAGTGACAGCAAGCCCACCCATACACCCACTCTTCCAGATCACAGACACATGCACGCACACACACACACACACACACACACACACACACACACACACACACACACACACACACAAATGAATGGACACATCCATACACATAATCACAGACGACCACAGATAGATACGTAGCTACACTACAGCACTGCCTGAGCTCATGCACACATGCACACAGACTTGGCTTGTGTGCACATTCATGCAGACAAATCTACACACACACGCGCTGCACCTCCTCCGCCCACGGCCTCCACACTGCCTTCATCCCTCCTCTCCCCCATTGCTCACTCTTCCAGACGACATTGATCTGAGAAAAACATCCATTTAATTCACATACTTCCCCGTCACTGCAGCTCTGACAGGCCATAAAGAGCAGAACACAGACAGACCCGAGATCCCGCGAACACAATGAGAAACACCCACAGGGGCAACTGCAAAACGCTTGGCCCACACAAAACAATTTAATCAGGTGCACTCATGAGAACATGGCAATTTCCTCACACCGTTTTTATTTCGCACTTAATCGGAACACACAAATACAAACACAAGCTGCGGAAGTTTAAGGCAATTCCCCTCTGCAGCTGCTGTGACTCATGTGTCACTGTATCAAAGTTCGCATTGATCTCATCACCAACGCAGGTGAGGGAATAAGAGGCGGATTAATGGAGGATGAGACTGATTTGGTTGAGACACAATGAGAGATGCAGAATAAAGAAAACCAATTGCAAAGGTGAGGAGCAATATAAAGGTGCGGAAAGGTTTTCGTAATGTCTACCAGAGGGGATGAGGTACAATCAGGGATGAGACTCGATGGCCGCAGGAGCAGCAAGTGATAGAGGAAGGCGTGAAGGTGCAAGAGGGAAGAGGAGGGAGAGAAGACGGGAAGTGAGAAGTGTTGGCAGATGAGTTTAACGAAAGGTGGCTAATGACGAGCAGAGAAAGGAGGAGAGGAGAGAGGTGTTAGGAGAAGACAAGAGGGTGTGCTTCGCCTTCTTTGAGTGGTATTTGACTTCTATCAGCTCTCAAGTGGACACTCGAGTCATAATGGGAGGCAAAGGGATGAGTCAGAGAGTGTAGGCTCAGGGAAACAATTCACTCAAACAGAGTGAAGAGATTTAAGGGAAGCAGGGCATTCACATCAAAGGGTAATAGAATTCCTGCTGGACAGTTTTGCTGTCTCTGCAGAAGCGTCGACACTGGTTACGTGAATCACACGCAGGATGTGCAAAAGCATATTTGTGATCATGCTAATACACATTTAAGTAACGGGGCCAAATCCCAAATTCACTCCACCTGAGAGGTACAGATTAGCCACCATCTATTTTGAGCTTGGAATCTGCAGCAGACTGGGATTTGTCAAGCCTCATAGTCTGGGACCTCTGTGTCAAGAGTCTCCTTCTGCCTTTTCGGTTCATATTGGGGCTATTTCTTCATGTCTTGCACTGCACAGCTGCATTCAACAGTTTCATCTGTATCATCTTTATTTATCTAAATTCTCCATTTTATTTTCCTTTCATAAAATCCTTATTCATGTGTGTCTTTCATATTGTTTTCTTTCTTTTAAATCTGTTCTTTATGCCTTTATGTCTCATAAAGCACTTTAAGATGCCTCCTTGTTGAAAGGTGCTGTACAAAAAAACTCACATTGCCTTGATGTGAGCAGCTCCAAAGCCTGAAGAAATACTCCAGTCAGCAATCACAGACCATTCATACTTGGAGGGTTCCAGCTGACGGCGTAATGCACACTCAGCACATTTCCCCACCGATGACCGATGGCACAAATTTATTGAAAACTTTTTTTTTTTTTTGGTAACGTGAAACGCTTATAGATTGCGCACTGCTCTATGAGCGCCGTGGAAACTGTCAGCTTACAGTATATGTGCAAGGAATTAAGCAAAATCTTATCACATAAATCAATTTGGTACACGGTTCTAAAAAATGTGGTGGGATACTAACGATGAAATATTGTGTGCTTGTCAACATAACCAAATAAAAAGCATAAGAAAGAAAGATTCAACTTATTATGTTTTTTCTAAATAACCGTCTCATTTTAAAGTCTGTCTAGAACAGGGTAGCGCACAAATAGAATACTTATCTGCAGGAGTAATTGAAGTACGTCACATTTATTTCAGATGATGCTGGTAGATCTTTAGTTCCTTTGCTGTAAAGGACTCAATGGAAACCTTCATCTCTTGCTGGACGTCTTGAAAGACGTTTAATGTCTATTGTCACCCCATAAATCAAAGAACATCTCCCTCTGTAGCATACAGTAGGGACCATGTTTCCTGAGGGGGACTTTTGCTTACACACATTACACACACACACACACACACACACACACACACACGCACGCCATGTACTGTACTGCACATGAACATGATCATGAATACAGAAGATTTACACATGCATGAAGACATTTACCCGTTGGCTCGCATGCAGTCCAGAACACTTCCATGTCAAATGTTATCCACATATTCTTCTCATACTAAAACTACTACAAAAAATAATATGAAATGTAATTGGTTTTATGTCCTAGAATGCTGTTCTATCTGTTGCTTCCCTCGAATGTCCTCCTCTGGCATGAACACACTATTTGGAATTCATGAAAATAATAAAATAAACTCTGTTCTTATCCACCCACTCATATATGCGGAAACCTAACTTCATGCCCCCCCCCCCACACACACACACACACACACACCATTTCCCATAAAAAACAAATGCGCACACACACACACACACACACACACACGCATGAACTCAACATGGTGCCATAAACAGTCAGAGAATGTAGCACCAAAACCAGACATTGCAGCAGCATTGCAGCATTACTCGAAAGACAATTTGCATGCCACCAGGCTTCCACTGGCTCTCTCACAGCATGCACATGCACACACACACACACACACACACACGCACACACATATGCAAATGCATGTCTAATACACACAACACAAATAAATACACGCACAGAGCAATATTTTCCTCAAGTTTCAAGAAGACACAAAAGGGACAAAGAACCCTTAAAATATAGATTCACACTTCACTTGTTTGTGTGTGTGTGTGTGTGTGTGTACACAGATCACAAGTGTTATACCCAACCTCTAACTCACACTGGATCACTACTCCAGCTGGAGAGCTCTCACACAAATCAGCACACACACACACACACTCTCTCTCTCAAGCTTTTCCCATCATTCATTTGGCTTCCAGTTTGCTGTTGTCAGCAGCAGAAGCAAACAGCAGCAGCAACATTTCTGCTCCAGAGCAGAATGGGTGTGGAAGACTTACCTCGGCTCCCCTGCAGTTCCTTTACAAGCTGGGGTGAACATCTCTCAGTCAGTGGATGGTGCAGCATTAGCAGGAGACCAACTGCCAGAGCAGGAGAGGTTCAGCGAATGTGTGTGAGAGAGAAGGAGGGGGGAGAGAGAGAGAGAGAGAGAGGGGAGGTTTAGAGAGAGAGAGAGCACAGGCTATAGGGGGAGGGTACCGTGATAAAGCGCTGGGTAGGACAGAATTATGAGATGAGAGACAGCAAGACAATGTGTGTGTGTGTGTGTGTGTGTGTGTAAGAATGGAAGATGGTGTTACCATGGAGAAGGCTACACCTTAACTCCTTGAAATCCTTTTCAGATCAAGGAAAAGAAAGCTGGAGAGAGAAAATCAGGCATGAATAATATGTCAGATTTCTTTTTTTTGAACCATAGGCAGAAAAGACAGACTAAAAGATCAAAGATGATATTCAGTAGAAAATTATATTAACAAGGAGGAAGAGGGAGGGATGAGTGCACTGAAAAAGTTAAAAGACCATGACCCGGGGCAAGATGAGCTCTCGACTCATCATTAGTGCTGACAGCGGTGTGGCAGTAGCCTAGTCAGAGGTCAGACACTAGTTAGCTGATAACAAATACAAAACATGAGAGTAAAGCACCAATGGAAGCGGCAGACGTTGGGGGGGGGAAAACCTGCAACAAATAAGTTGGAAATGCTTTTCATTTTAATTACCAAGATGTCACTTCATCGATTACAGATAACCACCAGAGAAATGATGTCCATTTAGTTTTAAATGTAGCTAAAGCTAGCTGTGGCTGTAGGCTATCACCAGCTAGCTTTCAATTGATGTAGCGCTCTTTCCTTGGCTGACCAGTTAGCTGTTTCTCTGTGACAGTGATGCTACATTCACGCACTGTCCGCAGACTGGGAAGAACAGGAAGAACTGGTGTTCACACATGTTACCCTGCTAGTCTTGTAGTGATGTAACTAATAGCCTAAATAAACTGCTTTTGCAGTGTTACATATTTGAAGCGTTTCACTTGTCAAGTGAAAGCAGATACAAACAAACTGTGCACAGCTCATTTTATCAAACAAGCTGAATCGACAGTATTGGTTTGTATATTGGATTGTATTACTGGCAGATAACTGCCAGCGATGGTGTTGTGGTTTTTTTCACCAAATGGGAGATGATGTAGTTGCCAGAAATTCCTGAAATCTCCAACTATGAATTACAACTTAGAGGCTGACTATTTAAATTACTTTTATGTCGGTGATTATGTTCTAAACGATATGACGTCAACGCGGCGTGTGATAAAGCTTGGAGCCTAAAGATTACCAAACCAGATTCTGGTTTTACTTTTGACCAAATATGGTAAATGGGCTGTATTTGTCTAGCGCTTTCCTAGTCTTTTCCGACCACTCAAAGCGCTTTCACACTACTTGTTATCATTCACACCATTCATACAGCTACGGGAGCAAGTTGGGGTTTAGTGTCTCTTGCCCAAAGACACGTCGACATGCGGAGCCGGGGAATCGAACCGCCGATCCTCTGATTGAAGGACGACCCTGCTCTACCGCTGAGCCTCAGTCGCAATACATGTTTGTTTGAGCTTTGTACAACAGTATGACTGTTGCAATGAATAAGCCCCTGCTCTCACCTCACAGGAGTGTGCTGAAAGGTTTTCCACTAAAGGTCACTGATTTTGATATTTGACACACATTTCAACTCCCAGAGAAACACACACACACACACACACACACACACACACACACACACACACACACACACACACACACACACACACACACACACACACACACACAATAACCAACAAACACCATGGGATCAAGGGTGTCCATTTTTCAATGAAGTAAATCCCCATTGAAGTACAAAGTCTTTCAGATCAATCACACACACACACAGTGCGTGATCGATGTGTGGCTCATAGGCTGCAGAGCTCCACCAATGACCTATAAAAAACTACCCCCCCCCCCCCCCCCCCCCCCCCAACCACACGCATACAAACCCACAAAAGCACCCTCCTTTCATTAGTTGTGTTTGTTTTGAGGATGTCTTCTTTCCCTCTAATCTCCAGGCAGTTTGTTGCTCGGGGATCCTTTGTCAATTCTAATTGGTCCTGCTGGTTGGGGTCGCCTTGGAAACCAGTTTAGAAATTGTTGGTTGGAGGTCTGCCAAAGGTTCTCATATGGGCTACCGTACACACACATGAAGTATCAAGTATAGACACGCTGACACTATAAAAAGTGCTATTTATAGTCTCCCACAGACGTCACAAACATGCCCTCTTCAGTAAACTTCTAATACAGCTCTAATGAACACGGTGCGTTGAGTCAAACATTACGGAGAAGGAAGCCACACTTTGAGGATGACCAACATCCAAATAATTCATAAGTTGAATAATTAGGAGGAGGATTTATATGATCTAAATGGAGGATGGGTTGACAGCGAGCATCACTGTTGCATGCTGTGTCTCCTACAGTCACAAGTCCCCCACAGGCTTAATTCTGTCTCTGTGAGCTTCAGTAACAAGTGACGAGCCTGAGCCTTTGTCAGGGTGTGAGGAGCTGATGACACATGCCGTATGCTCAAACAAGCCAGAGCTTATGGGTTCTATCATATTTGTAGGAATTCAATACAGCCTTCCTCTCCTTTTCAATAACAGTGAATTTCATTATCTTTCCAAAAACAGCATCTCATTAAATGCTTGGACCCACTTTATTCTTTCACGTTTGTCCATTATCTCTTATGAACTTGGACTTTCAAAATAAAATCAAAACAGCAGAGGCCAAAATATCTTGACTGAAGTTTCCAAATGCTCTGGATCCTACATTTCCCATAATGCAACTCATCTAGCACATATTTTTGTAGTGCCTGGTAACAGCCCACATCTTTCAAACTGCTCATTTTTAGTTTCAAGCTTTCGTTTACAAATTCGTAGTCTCAAAAGCAGAGATATGACATCACTATGACATCATCACAGTTATTTTCTCAGACACTTGACTTGAGCTGTTTTCACATGCAACCACTCCTGACGAAAAATTACTTTGATGTGCAATACTAATATTATTATTAGAAGTATTTAACACACACCTTTTATTGCACACTATGATCTGATCACATTAGTCTGCAGGCTGTCGATTCAACATAAGTGCACAAAGCAGAATCCTGTTAAAGTAAAAGTGAGAATGCTACTTGCTGCTCTAGATTCTGTGTTGTTGACCTTGTGTTGGCAGGAACAGACTCCAGCAGACTGAGCACTGCCTCTTCCAAGCTGGACAGGCTGTGATACTGCAGAGAGACTACAGCTCCTTTCCTCAAGCAGAAGAAGAAAAAACAAACACATCACCGGTTCTATCATTGTAAAGAAATACTCCATCAGCAGTATTGTTCATTAGCTAAACTGTATGAACAGGACTTTGTACAAGTGGTTTCATTGGTCGCAGTAGCATTGTATTATTCCTATGTGTGTGTGTCTCTGTCACACATTTGTCAAGACTATATATCCACTGGTGGAAGGTAACTACTGTAAATACATTTATTTAAGTGTGGAAATTGAGTTCAATGCATTTCCATTTTGTGCTACTTTATACTTCTACTCCACCACATTTTAGAGGCAAATATTATGCTTTTTACTCCACTTCATTAAGTATAGCCTAATCATCAATAAATAATGAGAAAACAGACTAAAATAAAATGTAATTGATCCTCTGGGGAAAATTCTGCATATAAACCAGCTTCAACATTTAAGTGATGGACACATTATTTCCATAATAACTATAATCTAATAATCTAATATATATTAAACACCACATTTTGACTTCAGATAACAAAGACTGGATTTCGTCTCCCATCACTGTCATTGAAAGTTAAATAGGGAGGGATCTTTTGACGGCCAGTACAAACAAGAGGAATGAAGCAAAAAGTCTTTCAGTGAATGTATGGGGACCTGTCTATTGTGTTGTTTTGTGTTTTTATGAACACATAATTGTGTCCTTTAATGCCTATAGGGCATAATCCTATAGGTCTACTGTGTAAAAAGGGAAAGCTGATGTTAAAGGTATCTTGTCTCTGAAACAAGTATTCTGGTATTCAAATGAGGTAGCTTGAGCAGAGACATATAGCATCATTAAATTTAAACTGCTTATTTCAAAAACATACATGTGAGGGGTTGTGTGTTAGTGGAAAACATAGTGGAAAACAGAAATCAGGGTCAGGGATGCTGTGGGACACTGACCGTGTCCTCTGAGGACTCTACTGGCTGACTGAAACAAAGCTGCAGATTCATCTGGGACCTCAGCACTTCTTGCTGCAAATGTTGTTGATTACACACCACAAAGAGACCTTTTTTAAGTTGTGACACAGAAAAACTACAGGGAGAAATCGGCCAAATGTCTTGTGGAATACTGTGCTGGAAATCATACACATACGAACCACTAGGTGGCAGTGAAAGACCTAGTTAAGGGCGTATTATACTGGTCTTGCTGACATGAAGGAAGACAGAATGTTGCAACAAGGGTTGGTCCATAACAAAAGCTGCATTGTTGATATTCAGTTCATCTGCGTAAGAGGTACATATAGTACAAAGGAAAGGATTATAGGTATCCTTTATTTATCTAGCAAACCTGGTTTGTGCACACCATCACAAGGCTCTCCAGATAATGGGCAAAGCTCTGTCACAGGTGCTGCTGTTAAACTAGTTCAAGGTGAACACTGTAGGTGAAATATTCATAACGGAACCCCCCTGAGGATTGCCACGCCCGGTGGACTGTTGCAAAAGGGCAAAACTAGTTAGGGTTAGGTGTCCTGTCACCTTTCATTGCACATAATTATGCAGGCATAATCAAAAAATAATTTCATATGGTATTTTGAGTGCACAGAGATATGGAAAAGTAGTGCTTTTGTCCTGTCCTCACACCATTTACACTCCTAGAGTTCACACTCTTCATAGAGAGATGTGTTGGCACGTTATTCGTGCCTATGCACACTTAACACATGAGGCTGAAGGGCTCTTATTTCTTTATTCCCATATCCTTTATCAGAAAGACAAGTTTTATTGTAAGTAAAACTGATTCACATACAACCTGACATTAAGCTTTGAGGCAACAGAACAGCTCACAACTTTGTCAAACATCTGTCCCTGGAAGGATATTACAAACTAAAAATGTATTCTTTTTTACCATAAAATAGTGTTTTCCAAGTATGTTCCAAGGGCCTAAACAAACAGCTGCATAGCTAAAAGTACGACGTTTAAAAGTGCAGTGTTTATAAGGTAAAGGTGGCAGGATGGAGTAAATGTGTAGCAATCCTGAAGCAGAAGCGCCTTCAGTGAAAACCTCAGATCCCCAAGGCGTCTTTCTGCACGCTGCAACCCAACAGAGCATTTCCTGCTTCCACACACTCCGTCACACATGACGCTGAAAAACACACAAAACAAGTCATCAGCGGACTGAATGTGGGCAAACAGCTGATTTCAACCAGCAAACACTGTTAAAAACAACGTGTTAACACTTATTATTTTGGTTTTTACCTTTCTGAGCTCGGAGCCATGACACAGCCTTCATAGCCAGAAGCTCCCACTCTTCCTGAGCATCCATCTTGAAACCATGAAGCCAGATCAGAGCCAGAATGGTGGCCCACACGTCCTGGTTCACCTGATTCACCAAATCAAAGAATACAAAACAAAATCAAAAAGAACAAAGAAGATATAGCACAAGGGAAAAATCTGACTTCCTAACAATATAATAACAATATAAATTTGAAGTTAAGTTAGGTTAAATTTCACATGAAAAATAAGTCCTTTATATTTGACAATGACCCACCGATGCAGGCTTTGGCTTTTCCACCTCCTCGCTGGTCTTTCCCAGTGCAGCAGCCAGATCTGGATCCAGCACCCAGCAGCCAGACGCCTTCTGGAGGGAGACCAGCTGCAGCAAAGGGTCTCTGGGGGGCTGTTTGGGCAAGCTGACTTCAGAGGAGAAAACCAGAGAAGGAAATGAAGTAATCTTGGTGGATTAGCATACTGGTATGTATTTAATGCCATTCCTTTCATTTTTGCCTATTTGATACTGATGTGTAGCTATATGCAGTTAAACATATTAGAGTGATGACTACACTTTCCAGGTTAGCATCACTTTATATCTTTAAATCATTCTATTGCTTCCTGTGTTGAATCTCAATGTCTTCACCTTTATTGAATAATAAACATTCTAGTTTCTTTTCTTGCATAAATTAGGTTTATAGTGCTAATAAAAGAAGAAAAATGTTGGTCTGACTAGTACATTTAAAAAATAAGTCACCATGTTCTGTTCTGTTTTGACTTTTAATAATTATGCAGAGAATTGATAGAGAGACAGAGAGGAGTCTACAGTGATGCGGGCAGCTCTGTGAGGCTGTACTTAAAACAGCGGCGCATTGAGCTAAATGCTAACATCAGCACGCTCAGATGCTCACAATGACAATGTTGTACACCATGCTGATGTTAAGCATGTTCACCAACTTACTGTAGTGTCTTAGCATGCTAAACTTAGCTAATTAGCCTTAAAAGCAAAGTACAGTTGAGGCTGATGTCATTAGTTTTGTAGGTATTTGGTCAGAAATCTAAAGTTGGAAAATATGGAAAAATCTAAAGTTGGACCAGATGAAAGCACTGAATGAAAAAAAAATTACCAAATGTATTACAATTTATCCTGAGAGAGACATGAATGTGTGTAAACAAATTATTGGCATTCCATTCAAGTTGTTGATAGTTACCATCCAAAGAGCTACATGGAGAAGAACTGGACCGTGAATTGGTACTCATGTCCATGACTTCAACAGAAAAAGAGACAGAACATCACACTGTGACAATAACAAGGAACTTAAATTGTAATATACCCAAATTCTCAATGTGTAAACCACTGCAACAGAAAGTGTAGATACCAGTATATTACAGGAAATACATATTTAAGTGAATTACTAAACTTAGAATATGACATGTTAACACTGACTCACATTTCCTTCTTCAAATAATAATGATGCTTCTTTTGTAGAATCTGTCGTCACCTTTATTATTACCTGCTATTTGTGCTAATTAGTCATGTACTCATTATGAATGTCATTAGTTTTGCAGGTATTTGGTCGTTAATCAAATTATTGGACAAATGACAAGTTTGACCATCATACAGTATTTCACCTTCAAGCTGCAAAAAAAGCAAGAAAAGAAATTGTGCCACAGAAATGTGTTTTCTTTGGTTTTGTTTGCATCCATCAGTCTATTTATAGAAATACATAAATAAGTGTTCCACTCCCATTCAGACTTGTAGATTTGTACTTACCATCCATCTCATCATAACCGGACTGATCAAACTCCAGCATATCGCCACAGCCCAGCATCACTTTGAGATGAAAAACATGAGGTCAAGACATGAGCCGTGAGAATTACTAAACCAAAAATATCAACAAAACTACTGGTTTGGGACCTTATTACAATGACTAACAACAAGAAGTGAAAATTGTTCAAAATATCTCAAAAGTGTAGAAATCTGTGTAAGAATACACAGATATGTGTTCCACTCCAATTCAGCTTGAGAGATTTTGACTTACTATCCATCGCAGGAGCACCGCAGGGCGTCGGAAAACAGCTGGACATACAACAGGCCATCATCACTTTGAGATTTAAAAAAAAGTATGAGGTCAAGACATGAGCCATGATAATAACTAAAGTAACAATATCAACAAAACTACTGGTTTCTGAGCTTATTACAATGAAAAATATCTAAAAAGTTTAACTTTTTACATACAAACAGATACAAACACACTGTGAGCACTAAACAAATGCTCGCTCTCATCTCAAAAACAAATGAATACAGTGATTTGTAGATGATCAGTGGTTTTCTTAATGTTAAAGCGCTACATCAACATGCTTCTCTACATTATCATTCATGGTCAGCTAGTATCTAGTATGTAGATGGTGACTGTCGTTTTTTTAATTTCCTTGAAAACACTTACTGGGTGTTGGAACATGTCTGCGCACCAGAGGTCCTTGAATAGCTTCGCTGTTGCCTTTGTTGACAGCAATGAAGGCAGTGAAGGCACTGCTCACTCCTGATTGGACACTGAGCTCCACCACCTTCTTCTTCTTCACTCCTCCATCTTCCTCTTCTTCACATTCTCTCTCCTCCATCTCCAGGGAGCGAATCAGAGTCCGAGCAGCCAACCTGTGGACTGTTAATCTGCAGAGAAGAGACGTTAACACATCTACACACAGATGAACCATATTATAATAAACATATTCATTGATTATTTCAGGGTTCACGTATCGTATTGTAGAGAAATAGTGTAAAGCACTTTAACGATATTGCTGTGCTGCAGGATTCTCAGGGTTTCTTTCATCGCTACGGTTTGCATGTTTGCATTTGCAAATGTATGTGTGTTGTATTTATTTTCATGCAGCATTCTTGATTTTATTTGAATAGAACAGAAACCATCTTGAGAAATGTTGGAAACCTATTATGTTATGAAGAATCATCCATCAGTGCAACATTCTCTTATTAAACTGTGTCTTGTTTCTGATCCCTTGTTTTACTTTATCTAAATAATGAAATCAAATACATAACAGTGTTGTTTTACCCAGTGTCCTCTGCAGGCCTGAGACTGAAGTGAAGCTGGTTGTGAGAGGGATGACCTGCCAGACTGTACTTCACCGTCACACAGCCCTCTGAGGCCTCTGAACTCTGAGAAAGCATCAGAGTTAGAAACCATTTGTATCATCATAGTTGACCTGAGAAATCTAACCAGAAAGTAATTTCACTATAAGGTGTTACTGCTCCTACCTGTCCAGTGAGCTGGGCATAAACCAGTGACCTTTGACCCTGGAACAGTGCTGTGATCGGTGGAGAGAGAGCAGTGACAGAAACCCCCTTTGGCAAATCCCACGTGACTGAGATGTCCACCACAGCTGGTTGAAGAGCAAATCGCAGCGACTGCATCACCTGATGAGTAAAAACAATTTACAAAACGTTGGGAGAGTTCACTGAGTTTAAATAAATGTATCAATTTACATTTCTTATCGTGTCGTCTGTCCTAATTGCATTTTTCATTAGAATTGATATGGAGGCTGTGATGTCTTACTTTGGGTTGCATCCTGTCCGTCCCTGTGATGAACTGAGCGTGACCTCCTCCTTCCTTGGCCAACCCGTTGATGAGAGCAGAGCTGGCCCCTTGCCCAATCCCAAAAGAGAAACACCTACAACGCAGTAGTTTTGTTTTTAACACACACAACGTTTGAAGATGAGACATATTATGGGAACTGTGTGGGTTTTTGTTGTGTTTTTTTGGGTTTCACCTGTGGGAACCTGAATTCTGCTTCACCAGATTGATGACTTCTTTGGTGTTCCCCACCGCTCCGTCAGTAAAGACAAATAGCTACGGAGGAGAGTTTACACATCACTCTACGTTACATAAAGTCACACACAAAAAACATGCAGCATGTGTTGAGTCATCCAAATCTTTCTCTGACAGCTGTGTTAGATTGCTGTTTCAGTAACATACATGCTTTTAAGGTAAGACAATCCTTTCTCAGTGCCACACCCGGGAAATTTTCAATTTCCATGGTAGTGGTAAATTCTAAAGTACAAGGTGCTGCAAGAATGAACCTGTTAGTCGGAGGTTCTGACTGAATGACACAATAATATTACCTGTGATACTTTTATAACCTGTTTAACAAGTGTGTGTGTGTGTGTGTGTGTGTGTGTGTGTGTGTGTGTGTGTGTGTGTGTGTGTGTGTGTAGATGTGTGTGTGTTACTTGTCTAGGTTGATTGGGAATGCAGGGATGTCTGTAAATGTGTTTGAGGGGCTCAAGGATCTCAGTTCCTCCCAGATCAGCCTCCATCTTGTCAACTTTCTTCAGAGCCTCTTCCATGGTCTTCTGGTTGTACTCTACACTCTTACTGTCACCAGAAACAAACAAACTTTATATTATACAGTTGGTCTAGTTAGTATAAACACAATCTTTCCACTTAAGCATGTCTTCACTGTAGGATTAATTCATTATGAAATTTAAAAACATTGACATCAAACATAATCAATGGTTTTGCAGAATCACTTAATATCACTCATCTGTCTGCCGATAGGGCTGACATGAATTACACATGAACAAACAGTGATTTCAAAACACACTTTTGTGGACTGAGTAACTTGAGGGAGTGACTTACGGGAAGATGTGTTCATAGCTGGACCCAAAACTGTAGATGTTGAAATAGCAGCCTAGTGGTACGCTCTTCAACAGGAGCAGCAGAGTATCCTTAAGGGAGGAGAGAGAAGATAGTGAAGGTCACTGTGTGAGAGGGACACTATGAATGATTGTATAATAGAAATAACACATCATTAATACCCTGGCACTGCTAATGCAAGTCTGATGGCTGTCGCTGTTGTTCATAGGTCCATCCATACTTCCAGATCGATCCAATAAGAAGACAAACTCCCCACATGAAGCGACTGAAGACGTCACAGCCTGGGGGAACTCAGGGTACAGGCTCAGCATCACTACTGGATCACCCATCAGAGTGCCTGAAACACAGAGGAGAGAGCACAAATCTGGCTTTTTATTATTTATTCCAACATATATAACTCAGCTAATTAAAAACCCACATACTTACATTTGACTTATTACATTAGTTTGAATGTAATGGCCTTATTATTTGCAAACACCTTCTCTAACGGTCACTCACCAGGCTCGGAGGAGGCCTGTCCTGCCTCCACCACAGCAGTGGGCTGGTGGGCATCTTTGTAATAAATCAGCAGCTCAACATCTCTGTCAAACTTGTGTCCTGCAGCCAACTTGACCTGCAGTTCAAAAACAATCATTAGAAATACAGTGATATATATTTTTCTCAGTGATAATAAACAATCATCACTAGAACTCTACCTACCGTGGCCTGGGTTTGCTCTGTGTTGAGGTGCTGGAGAGGGTCCAGGGGACAGTTGGACTCTACTTTAGAGACGGGACGAGGAGAGGACACTCGGGCAGAGAAAGACAGACTGTAGGGCACCAGAGAGGCTGGAACAGAGGTCACCTGAACGTTGCCACCTTCACTACCACCACTCCCTGTTAACAAGGTAAAAGTGTTCAGACATGTAGCACCATCGCAGCCTTTGTTGCACATCATACATTCTCTCTCCTCCTGTTTCCTGTACTACTAAATGCATTTTTGTTTTCACCAGTATACTGTTGTGCATGTGACCAATAAAACCGTCTGTATGGACAGGTGTGGTGTGCACTAAGCTGAAGCTTTGGGGCTCCTGATGAAGGTGTTGGCTGGTTGTCCTACCCTGAGGTTGGTAGCGAGGGTTGAGCACAGCAGGCAGACAAAACCTCAGCCCTTCATCAGCCTGCACAGCCAGCTCAATGACGTACTCCAGCCTGATGGAGGCGCTCTCTCCTGGAGGCAGACTGCCCACACTCAGAGAGAATATATCTGGACTCTGCTCACTCTCCTCCAACAGGAAGGCCTGCTGACCGGAGCTCAAAGCATCGTCATACTCCTCACGAGCCTGAAACACAGATGACACATGTGAGCGACGTTTGCTGTGTTTTAAAGCTCCTTTGTGAGTAAGTCTTCACTGTCCAGCTCACCTCCTGTTTCTCCTTCACCTCAGCTACAATGTGTGTCTGTCCAATCTTAGCACTGAAATGACAGACAGCAGCATCTCCAGGCAGAGGGAAGACAAAAACAGCCTCTAGTGGTTTGTCCTCCTTGTTCTCATAGTTCAGAGTGGAGACCACTGTAGCCACATGGTCCCTCACCTCCAGCTCCACCTCCACGCTCTTCAGAGGAACTGACCGAGAAACGCAATGAACACAACATGTTTTCCTACATTGTTGAGGTTTACTCTTCACTGAATTGTTGCATTTTAGCTCTACTAGAGGTGGACCTGTCAACCAAGATGTTTAATAGTGTGACATATACATATAAAAATACCTTTGCATTTGAAGTTTACACAAGTACAAAACAGTTCTGGAGGTTTGTTTTCTACCTGGTTCCTTCTGGGAGGTTAGCAGACCACAGCAGTTCACCATCATACCTGTACAACAATCAACAAGGACATCTGAGGACTTCATGCTGCAGAGATGGATAGTAATGTACTGTACAGTCTGACGTTTTTATAAAAACTAATAAACATTTGTCATCCATTATATACCGGTACATATTTGTATATAAATGCCACCAAAACATATATAAATTACGGTTAAACATGCTGACCACAGGACTGAACCGAAGGAAAACACAATAAAAAGTGTAAAAATCCCAACAATACATTTTATAAATTCACTGCAGAGATCACCAAAGTTAAAAAAGTTAATAATAATAATAATACATGTATTCTACTACTGCTGTACCTCTCTGCTCCGCCCTTCCTGGTTCAGTCTGCGCATTCATTCTTTTAGCTGTTCGTGTTCATTATGAAACTGTTTGGCCTATTTAAATAGATCTTGACAGCTGTTTGCTTAATGTTACTGATGAGACTATAAATAGAATCTCTGACGGGAAATTACAGATTACGATGATAACAGTCTGATGTTCATTTATGTTATGTATTAACGTAACTTCTTCTTTATTTCTTTGGTTATGGTATCACGATATTCCAGTAAAGTTCCTATACAAATGCAAACCCACTGGGACATCAACATATCCAGCATTAATACGGGTTGCGCAGTGTTGTGGGCCGATTTAGTATCGATAAACAGACTATTTAAATCAACACGCAGCAGAAGAACTCCTACCTCTGAGGACGGATGTCTCCGGGACAGTCTTACTGAAGTTCCCTCTTGTAAATATGTGGAGACAATTTGCAGACTTATGAAGCAGAAAGATATAAACGTGAAAGTGAAAGTCACGCCTATCGGGTACGCTCGATTTCACAACAAGAGAGTACCGGGTGGGTGGAGCTTAAATATGCAACATTAAGTTCCAAACGCTTTATGCTAGAAAACAAATGTCTGACTCCAGTTCTATTCCAAAAAGCCTCTGAAGTGCTGTAAGTCCTTGCAATTGTATTTGGCGATAGGTTGCAGATGTTACTTGAAATCACTGATCACAAAAAACAACTTAAAATGGAGCAGACAGCAAAGTTTCCATTCATAATCCCAATACAGCCCACACAAAAATGCAACAGTTCAGTTACTGCTGCCAGCGGTTCTTACCAGAGGTGGGACCTCATCGTCAAGCAAAGTCTCAAAGTCTAAACTTTGAGTTTTGAGTCCTGCACTCTTCACTAAATGTAATGCCACTTTAACTACCGAGTTATAATTATTTATATTTACAAAAACCATGAATGCTCTTTAAAATGTTGTTTTTATTGGTACTAGGGCGACTGAACTTAATTGTACAAAAAAAATGTATAGCCTGTGACGGGAAAACCCCAACTGCCAGGTACCTGTAGGCGTGGCTTGGGTTTGACTGCACAACCCTAACCAGAAGTCCTAAACCAGTCATAATGCACTCTTCACTAAATGTAATGCCACTTTAACTACCGAGTAATAATAATTAATATTTACAAAAATCATGAATGCTCTTTAAAAAAAAAATGTTGTAGCCTACTAGGGCGACTGAACTTAATTGTACAAAAAACAATAGTGCTGACATTGCATTTTGTGTTTCTGCCCTGTCTTGTTATATTTAACTGTTAAAGTGATATTTCATGTTTTATGTCTAAAATAATTAAAAAGATGAATTAAAAAGAAAAGCGATGGATAGGTTCTTGAATAGCGTTTCAGTTACTCTGAAGAAAATAATCAGTCGATTTTTTTTCCAACTGGCGCTCTGTAACCTAACTTTCATGGTTCTCTCCTGTAACTTGATTGGATGCCGTCGGATTGGTTAAAACTAAATGGATCTGGGGAACTAAGTGTCGACTTGCTGGGAGTGAATAGAGCTAACGTTAGTTGATTCAGGAAATTAATTGATTGGTGGCACACTTTATAAAAACATACTTTTTAATCTTTGGGCTTTGGGTAAAGTATCAACTTCTCACACCAACACACTCACAGTCACACACCTGCAATACGTTCACAGTATAATTTAACCCTTTAATGTTGGACGTGGAAGTGTAAGGTTTGTTTTGAAGCAAAAACATCCCCAAGACTCAGCAGTAATTTAGGATATATTACCCTGACACAAGTTAGTAAAAAAACATCACAGTTCTTATTAAACCTTTTATAATGTGGCCAGAAATAGATAGATAGATATAAACTTTATGCATCCCCAGGGGGAAATGTGTTTGTAGCAGCAGCAGTTACAGAGTAGAATAAAATCTGAAGTATGGAAATGCACAATATATACAGTACAATAAAATAACAGAGCAGATATTGAATTGAAGAAATAGAATAAAAAATAAGATAAAATAGAATAAAAATAAAAATACACAGTATATACAATGAATTAGAATGGTATCAAATGAACAACTAGGTAAACTAAACAAACTGAACAGTAGTGCAGGATCATGGTATTAAATTAACAACTAGGTAAACTAAACAAACTGAACCGTCTGCTTACAGCTCAAGGTTAGATTTGCAATTCAGAGTTGACTAAAGTTCATGTAAGTCTGGTGTCACATAGTTTTTACTGCACAGTGAATGGAGGACGTGTGAAGTTTAATTTTCAGTTGTTTGAGACACAAGTTGACATGAAAGGCATAATTGGATTTTAAGTAAATATTGTAGGATGGAGTGAATCTGCTTCTGTGTACCAGAAGTGACCAATCCTGAAGCAGAAGCCCCTTCAGTGAAAACCTCAGATCCCCAAGGCGTCTTCCTGCACGGTGCAACCCAACAGAGCATTTCCTGCTTCCACACACTCCGTCACACATGACGCTGAAAAACACACAAAACAAATCATCAGTGGACTGAATGTGGGCAAACACACATTGTTAAAAAACAACGTGTTAACACTTATTATTATGGTTTTTACCTTTCTGAGCTCGGAGCCATGACACAGCCTTCATAGCCAGAAGCTCCCACTCTTCCTGAGCATCCATCTTGAAACCATGAAGCCAAATCAGAGCCAGAATGGTGGCCCACACGTCCTGGTTCACCTGATTCACCAAATCAAAGAATAACAAACAAAATCAAAAAGAACAAAGAAGATATAGCACAAAGGAAAAATCTGACTTCCTAACAATATAGCAATTGAAAAAAAAGAAACTTAAATACTGTCCCATTATTAATTTATGTTATTATATTTGACAATAACCCACCGATGTAGGCTTTGGCTTTTCCACCTCCTCGCTGGTCTTTCCCAGTGCAGCAGCCAGATCTGGATCCAGCACCCAGCAGCCAGACGCCTTCTGGAGGGAGACCAGCTGCAGCAAAGGGTCTCTGGGGGGCTGTTTGGGCAAGCGGGCTTTGGAGGAGAAAATCACAGTGAGAAGATAAAAATAATCTCTGTGGCTTATTGGACTGGTATGCATTTAAAGCAATCGTTTTAGTTTAGTCTTTTTTCTTTTAGTTTTCCTATTTGATACTGACGTATAGATACCAGTGTATTACAGGAAAATAAATATGAATTACTAAACTAAAAAGTCACATGCTAAACTGGAAAACACTGACTCATATTTCTATTTTCAAATATTGTTGCTCCTTATTTGGAATCGGTCTTCACCTTTCATCATTACCTGCTAACTAGCTAACTAGCTATAAACACAAAGTACAGTTGATGGGTTGATCTCATTAGTTTTGCTAGTATTTGGACATTAATCAAAGTATTGGACAAATAAAAAGTTCCATTGCTTAAAGAGAAAAAGAGACGTAGAACATTACACAAAGGCAACAACAGTAAATACAAGGAAGGAACTTAAATTGTAAGATGCAGAGATTCTCAATGTAGTAACCACTGCACCAGAAACCAGTGAGTACAAAGAAAAGAAACAATTTAAATCAGTAACAGCCGTGTCAGCAACACTGGTATTGTTTTCACTTAGTGAGCCTGAGTGTTTAAATTTCTGTCTGCGGACATATTTTGTCACTGCCATAACATTGCAACTGTGCAGGATGCAGTCACAAAGCTTTACAGGTGTGTCGTTGAGGTCAAAATGAAGGCAGAGTTCTAAGATGGGTTGTGGGTTCGAGCAACGGTGCCGGAAGTAAGGAGGATTCAAAACGATCCCATTGCAAAACGATCTCTAGTTTAATTATATCTTTAAAAATATAATAATTACATATTAAATCATGAACGATGTGAGTAACTAATATTTGAACACAGCAAAGTTACAGTTCCGACGGCGTTAATGAGGCTATGACAACAACTAATCATCGAAATTAGCCCTCCCATACTTCATGTGACTCCAGCTAGCTGCATTTGCAGACTTCAAATTAAAACTATTATTTAGATCATTTCTCGTTTTCAACGTCCTGCTGATTCCAGTGATGACTGAGTTTCCACAATATTCAAACTCTGTCATAATAAACACTAGTCCATCCGCTGCTCTGCTGGGGAAGTACATCATTAATTGTCTTTGGCACAAATCTAATGTGGTGCTTTAGAAATATGATCACATTTCCTGTGCAGATACCAGCTGTTGTATAGTTGGGTAAGCCAGGCATCTCTTTGGGGCATAACAGTCCATGGTGATGTACAAAATGTTTTGGGGTATTTTTGTTTAGAGAACAAAAAAGGCCCTGAAAGTGAACTGTTACATTTATCACACAGTAAAATCTGTAATAGTGAAACCAGTATGATGTGGTAGAGGAAAATAGTAAGACTTACAATCATCATCACACTCCGCCGACTCATAACGCTCACTGGACAGAGACAGAGACTTGCATGAAGACTCGCGGTGAGGAACACGAAGACTCCTCAGAGAATTCTTCTGTGGTTTCATTGAGGCAACTAGCCTCTTCTTCATATTAGAGAATACATTTCCTTCCATCCTTGTGCTCTTACAAGCTGTTGAGAGAGCACACAGCCTGATTATTATCCATTATCCCTCTGTGACTCATCATTAGTATTGTTATTAATATAAATATTACCATTAGTATTGCTAAACCATTATTAGTAGTATTAGTATTAGTATCAAAGGAACCAAGAGCCACATTGGGCATTTTGGTGAAGTATTCCTTCATATTATTTATTCCTCTCAGCAGAAGTTGTTTTCATAATAAGTCCACTGGCCGCGGTCATCGCCATGAAGCAACGTGTTCCCCAATGGTATGTCTCTTTAATGTGGGACAATGACAACTCCAGAAGGATCTTAAAACAAGGGAACGAAGAAGGTTCTGCTGTTTGAAGGAGCTCTCAATAAATCTGAGCAGTGACAATGCTGAAGTGCCTTGAACTTGCAGTATTGTTAATGACCAGCAGGGGGCGACACCACTGATGAAAAAACAAGTTTGTTTGTAAAGAAGTCTATGAGAAGATGACCCTATTTCTAACTTTATTAAGAACTGTTTTGGGGTATTTTTGTTTAGAGAACAAAAAAGGCCCTGAAAGTGAACTGTTACATTTATCACACAGTAAAATCTGTAATAGTGAAACCAGTATGATGTGGTAGAGGAAAATAGTAAGACTTACGCTCATCCAAATCATCCCACTCCGCCGACTCATAACGCTCACTGGACCGAGACATAGACTGCATGCGTGAAGACACCACTGATGAAAAAACAAGTTTGTTTGTAAAGAAGTCTATGAGAAGATGACCCTATTTCTAACTTTATTAATTACCTCAGTAAACATGTCCACTTCTTATACACAGTATATAACAATACGTCACACTAATTAAAAATAGAACTTAAAATGTTTACAGTGTTAAGAAAAATCAAAATATGAGTGGGGCACAAGCATGCCTCCATGAAAACAAGCAGTTCAAACTTCCTAACTTGCTGCACTATGCAATCACATGTCTCCTACGTCAATGACTACCAAAGCACACTGGAGCCCAAACAACTCGTACTTTACATTCATTTCATCACATTAAATCTACAAATAAGCAAGCAGAGCAATTCTGCCAGAGAAATGTGTTTTTGTTGTTGTTTTGTTTCCATCCATTCAGTCTATTTGTAGAAATACACAGATATGTGTTTCACTCCGATTCAGCTTTGGAGATTTTTACTTACTATCCATCACAGGAGCACCACAGGATCTCTGAAGACGCAGGGAATGACAAAAGGTCTTCACTTTGAGATAAAAAAAAAAGAGTATGAGGTCAAGATATGAGCCATGACAATAACTAAAGAAACAATATCAACAAAACTACTGGTTTCTGAGCTTAGTTAAAATAGTTTAAAATAGCTCAACAGTTTACATACAAACAGATGTGCACACGCAAACACACTGAGCACTAAACAAATGCTCGCTCTCATCTCCAAAACAAATTAAAAACAGTGATTTGTAGATGATCAGTGGTTTTCTTGATGTTAAAGTAGTCCCTCAGCATGCTTCTCTACATTAGCATTCATGGTCAGCTAGTATCTAAGTAATAATAATAATACGTTGTATTTGTATAGCACTTTAAAAAAGGTACTCAAAGGCACTTTACATGGTAAAAACAGAAACAATAAAAGTAATTACAATATAACAAAAGAGAAGACATAACAGTAAGGAACAACACAAAAACATACAGAACTGGCTTCATAGGTTAGAAGCAGATTTAGATCGATGACTTTTAAGTGCAGTTTTGAAAGTGGCGAGTGACGGAGAATGTCTGAGGTGCTGGGGGAGGGAGTTCTAGAGGGAGGGGGCAGCAAAGGAGAAGGTCCTGTCCCCTCAAGTAGCTAGTATCTAGTATGTAGATGGTGACTGTAGTTTTTTAATTTCCTTGAAAACACTTACTGGATGTTGGAACATTTCTGCGCACCAGAGGTCCTTGAATAGCTTCGCTGTTGCCTTTGTTGACAGCAATGAAGGCAGTGAAGGCACTGCTCACTCCTGATTGGACACTGAGCTCCACCACCTTCTTCTTCTTCACTTCTCCATCTTCTGGTCCTTCACGCTCTCTCTCCTCTCTCCCCTCCATCTCCAGGGAGCGAATCAGAGTCCGAGCAGCCAACCTGTGGAGTGTTAATCTGCAGAGAAGAGACGTTAACACATCTACACACAGATGAACCATATTATAATAAACATACTAATTATTTATTTTAGGGTTCATGTATGTTCAGCAGTGCACAGTACAAAGAGATGTCAATGACTGTTGAAACATGTTAACATTTTAGAGAAATAGTATAAAGCACTTCAACAATATTGCTCTGCTGCAGGGATTCTCAGAGTTTCTTTTATCGCTGTACGCCACGGTTTGCATGTTTGCATTTGCAAGTTAATGTGTATTTTATTCATTTTCATGCAGCATTCTTGATTTTAGAATGATTTTTGTTTCTTGTAACGTATTTTTTGAATAAAAAGCCATTCTCCACACTGTGTGTGTGTCAGCCACTGAGCAGATCTTCAATGCCATCCATCAATGCAACATTCTGTTATTAAACTGTGTCTTGTTTCTCACCCTTTGCTACAGTTTTATTTTATCTAAATAATGAAATCAAACTCAACATTTGTAAGGTCAGGACCAAATACATAACAGTGTTGTTTTACCCAGTGTCCTCTGCAGGTCTGAGACTGAAGTGAAGCTGGTTCTGAGAGGGATGACCTGCCAGACTGTACTTCACCGTCACACAGCCCTCTGAGGCCTCTGAACTCTGAGAAAGCATCAGAGTTAGAAACCATTTGTATCATCATAGTTGACCTGAGAAATCTAACCAGAAAGTAATTTCACTATAAGGTGTTACTGCTCCTACCTGTCCAGTGAGCTGGGCATAAACCAGTGACCTTTGACCCTGGAACAGTGCTGTGATCGGTGGAGAGAGAGCAGTGACAGAAACTCCCTTTGGCAAATCCCACGTGACTGAGATGTCCACCACAGCTGGTTGAAGAGCAAATCGCAGCGACTGCATCACCTGATGAGTAAAAACAATTTACAAAACGTTGGGAGAGGCACTGAGTTTAAATAAATGTATCAATTTACATTTCTTATCGTGTCGTCTGTCCTAATTGCATTTTTCATTAGAATTGATATGGAGGCTGTGATGTCTTACTTTGGGTTGCATCCTGTCCGTCCCTGTGATGAACTGAGCGTGACCTCCTCCTTCCTTGGCCAACCCGTTGATGAGAGCAGAGCTGGCCCCTTGCCCAATCCCAAAAGAGAAACACCTACAACACAGTAGTTTTGTTTTTAACACACACAACGTTTGAAGATGAGACATATTATGCGAACTGTGTGGGTTTTTGTTGTGTTTTTTTTGGTTTCACCTGTGGGAACCTGAATTCCGCTTCACCAGATTGATGACTTCTTTGGTGTTCCCCACCTCTCCGTCAGTAAAGACAAATAGCTACGGAGGAGAGTTTACACATCACTCTACGTTACATAAAGTCACACCCAAAAAACATGCAGCATGTGTTGAGTCATCCAAATCTTTCTCTGACAGCTTGTTTGATTGCTGTTTCAGTAACATTAATGGTACATTCTAACGAACAAGATGTGATAAGAATGAACGTGTTAAAAATAGAACAGTAGGAAGTTCTGACTGAACGGTATGATACTATTACCTACAAGAGATATTTGTACAACCTGTTTAACACATATGTGTGTAGGTGTGTAGGTGTGTGTGTTACTTGTCTAGGTTGATTGGGAATGCAGGGATGTCTGTAAATGTGTTTGAGGGGCTCAAGGATCTCAGTTCCTCCCAGATCAGCCCCCATCTTGTCAACTTTCTTCAGAGCCTTTTCCATGGTCTTCTGGTTGTACTCTACACTCTTACTGTCACCAGAAACACATGAATGAACTCATGGTGCAATGAACACATGAACAACAAGTGACAATACAGGTGATAACAAACTTTGTTAAGACTGAGTGACCTGAGGGAGTGACTTACGGGAACATGTGTTCGTAGTTGGACCCAAAACTGTAGATGTTGAAATAGCAGCCTAGTGGTACGCTCTTCAACAGGAGCAGCAGAGTATCCTTAAGGGAGGAGAGAGAAGATAGTGAAGATAGTGAAGACACTATGAATGATTCTATGATAGAAATAACACATAATTAATACCCTGGCACTCTTTATTTGTCGACCACTCATACTGCCAGATCGATCCAATAAGAAGACAAACTCTCCACATGAAGAGACTGAAGACGTCGCAGCCTGGGGGAACTCAGGGTACAGGCTCAGCATCACTACTGGATCACCCATCAGAGTGCCTGAAACACAGAGGAGAGACAGACAAATATACACAACTCTGCTATTTAAAAATCAAAATACTTACATTTAACTCATTACATTAGTTTGAATGTAATGACCTATTATTTGCAAACACCTTCTCTAACGGTCACTCACCAGGCTCGGAGGAGGCCTGTCCTGCCTCCACCACAGCAGTGGGCTGGTGGGCATCTTTGTAATAAATCAGCAGCTCAACATCTCTGTCAAACTTGTGTCCTGCAGCCAACTTGACCTGCAGTTCAAAAACAATCATTACCAATACAGTGATATATATTTTTCTCAGTGATAATAAACAATCATCACTAGAACTCTACCTACCGTGGCCTGGGTTTGCTCTGTGTTGAGGTGCTGGAGAGGGTCCAGGGGACAGTTGGACTCTACTTTAGAGACGGGACGAGGAGAGGACACTCGGGCAGAGAAAGACAGACTGTAGGGCACCAGAGAGGCTGGAACAGAGGTCACCTGAACGTTGCCACCTTCACTACCACCACTCCCTGTTAACAAGGTAAAAGTGTTCAGACATGTAGCACCATCGCAGCCTTTGTTGCACATCATACATTCTCTCTCCTCCTGTTTCCTGTACTACTAAATGCATTTTTGTTTTCACCAGTATACTGTTGTGCATGTGACCAATAAAACCGTCTGTATGGACAGGTGTGGTGTGCACTAAGCTGAAGCTTTGGGGCTCCTGATGAAGGTGTTGGCTGGTTGTCCTACCCTGAGGTTGGTAGCGAGGGTTGAGCACAGCAGGCAGACAAAACCTCAGCCCTTCATCAGCCTGCACAGCCAGCTCAATGACGTACTCCAGCCTGATGGAGGCGCTCTCTCCTGGAGGCAGACTGCCCACACTCAGAGAGAATATATCTGGACTCTGCTCACTCTCCTCCAACAGGAAGGCCTGCTGACCGGAGCTCAAAGCATCGTCATACTCCTCACGAGCCTGAAACACAGATGACACATGTGAGCGACGTTTGCTGTGTTTTAAAGCTCCTTTGTGAGTAAGTCTTCACTGTCCAGCTCACCTCCTGTTTCTCCTTCACCTCAGCTACAATGTGTGTCTGTCCAATCTTAGCACTGAAATGACAGACAGCAGCATCTCCAGGCAGAGGGAAGACAAAAACAGCCTCTAGTGGTTTGTCCTCCTTGTTCTCATAGTTCAGAGTGGAGACCACTGTAGCCACATGGTCCCTCACCTCCAGCTCCACCTCCACGCTCTTCAGAGGAACTGACCGAGAAACGCAATGAACACAACATGTTTTCCTACATTGTTGAGGTTTACTCTTCACTGAATTGTTGCATTTTAGCTCTACTAGAGGTGGACCTGTCAACCAAGATGTTTAATAGTGTGACATATACATATAAAAATACCTTTGCATTTGAAGTTTACACAAGTACAAAACAGTTCTGGAGGTTTGTTTTCTACCTGGTTCCTTCTGGGAGGTTAGCAGACCACAGCAGTTCACCATCATACCTGTACAACAATCAACAAGGACATCTGAGGACTTCATGCTGCAGAGATGGATAGTAATGTACTGTACAGTCTGACGTTTTTATAAAAACTAATAAACATTTGTCATCCATTATATACCGGTACATATTTGTATATAAATGCCACCAAAACATATATAAATTACGGTTAAACATGCTGACCACAGGACTGAACCGAAGGAAAACACAATAAAAAGTGTAAAAATCCCAACAATACATTTTATAAATTCACTGCAGAGATCACCAAAGTTAAAAAAGTTAATAATAATAATAATACATGTATTCTACTACTGCTGTACCTCTCTGCTCCGCCCTTCCTGGTTCAGTCTGCGCATTCATTCTTTTAGCTGTTCGTGTTCATTATGAAACTGTTTGGCCTATTTAAATAGATCTTGACAGCTGTTTGCTTAATGTTACTGATGAGACTATAAATAGAATCTCTGACGGGAAATTACAGATTACGATGATAACAGTCTGATGTTCATTTATGTTATGTATTAACGTAACTTCTTCTTTATTTCTTTGGTTATGGTATCACGATATTCCAGTAAAGTTCCTATACAAATGCAAACCCACTGGGACATCAACATATCCAGCATTAATACGGGTTGCGCAGTGTTGTGGGCCGATTTAGTATCGATAAGCAGACTATTTAAATAAACACACAGCAGAAGAACTCCTACCTCTGAGGACGGATGTCTCCGGGACAGTCTTACTGAAGTTCCCTCTTGTAAATATGTGGAGACAATTTGCAGACTTATGAAGCAGAAAGATATAAACGTGAAAGTGAAAGTCACGCCTATCGGGTACGCTCGATTTCACAACAAGAGAGTACCGGGTGGGTGGAGCTTAAATATGCAACATTAAATTCCAAAAGCTTTATGCTAGAAAACAAATGTCTGACTCCAGTTTTATTCCAAAAAGCCTCTGAAGTGCTGTAAGTCCTTGCAATTGTATTTGGCGATAGGTTGCAGATGTTACTTGAAATCACTGATCACAAAAAACAACTTAAAATGGAGCAGACAGCAAAGTTTCCATTCATAATCCCAATACAGCCCACACAAAAATGCAACACAGTTCAGTTACTGCTGCCAGCAGTTCTTACCAGAGGTGGGACCTCATCGTCAAGCAAAGTCTCAAAGTCTAAACTTTGAGTTTTGAGTCCTGCACTCTTCACTAAATGTAATGCCACTTTAACTACCGAGTAATAATTATTTATATTTACAAAAACCATGAATGCTCTTTAAAATGTTGTTTTTATTGGTACTAGGGCGACTGAACTTAATTGTACAAAAAAAATGTATAGCCTGTGACGGGAAAACCCCAACTGCCAGGTACCTGTAGGCGTGGCTTGGGTTTGACTGCACAACCCTAACCAGAAGTCCTAAACCAGTCATAATGCACTCTTCACTAAATGTAATGCCACTTTAACTACCGAGTAATAATAATTAATATTTACAAAAATCATGAATGCTCTTTAAAAAAAAAATGTTGTAGCCTACTAGGGCGACTGAACTTAATTGTACAAAAAACAATAGTGCTGACATTGCATTTTGTGTTTCTGCCCTGTCTTGTTATATTTAACTGTTAAAGTGATATTTCATGTTTTATGTCTAAAATAATTAAAAAGATGAATTAAAAAGAAAAGCGATGGATAGGTTCTTGAATAGCGTTTCAGTTACTCTGAAGAAAATAATCAGTCGATTTTTTTTCCAACTGGCGCTCTGTAACCTAACTTTCATGGTTCTCTCCTGTAACTTGATTGGATGCCGTCGGATTGGTTAAAACTAAATGGATCTGGGGAACTAAGTGTCGACTTGCTGGGAGTGAATAGAGCTAACGTTAGTTGATTCAGGAAATTAATTGATTGGTGGCACACTTTATAAAAACATACTTTTTAATCTTTGGGCTTTGGGTAAAGTATCAACTTCTCACACCAACACACTCACAGTCACACACCTGCAATACGTTCACAGTATAATTTAACCCTTTAATGTTGGACGTGGAAGTGTAAGGTTCGTTTTGAAGCAAAAACATCCCCAAGACTCAGCAGTAATTTAGGATATATTACCCTGACACAAGTTAGTAAAAAAACATCACAGTTCTTATTAAACCTTTTATAATGTGGCCAGAAATAGATAGATAGATATAAACTTTATGCATCCCCAGGGGGAAATGTGTTTGTAGCAGCAGCAGTTACAGAGTAGAATAAAATCTGAAGTATGGAAATGCACAATATATACAGTACAATAAAATAACAGAGCAGATATTGAATTGAAGAAATAGAATAAAAAATAAGATAAAATAGAATAAAAATAAAAATACACAGTATATACAATGAATTAGAATGGTATCAAATGAACAACTAGGTAAACTAAACAAACTGAACAGTAGTGCAGGATCATGGTATTAAATTAACAACTAGGTAAACTAAACAAACTGAACCGTCTGCTTACAGCTCAAGGTTAGATTTGCAATTCAGAGTTGACTAAAGTTCATGTAAGTCTGGTGTCACATAGTTTTTACTGCACAGTGAATGGAGGACGTGTGAAGTTTAATTTTCAGTTGTTTGAGACACAAGTTGACATGAAAGGCATAATTGGATTTGAAGTAAATATTGTAGGATGGAGTGAATCTGCTTCTGTGTACCAGAAGTGACCAATCCTGAAGCAGAAGCCCCTTCAGTGAAAGCCTCAGATCCCCAAGGCGTCTTCCTGCACGGTGCAACCCAACAGAGCATTTCCTGCTTCCACACACTCCGTCACACATGACGCTGAAAAACACACAGAACAAGTCATCAGCGGACTGAATGTGGGCAAACACACATTGTTAAAAAACAACGTGTTAACACTTATTATTATGGTTTTTACCTTTCTGAGCTCGGAGCCATGACACAGCCTTCATAGCCAGAAGCTCCCACTCTTCCTGAGCATCCATCTTGAAACCATGAAGCCAGATCAGACCCAGAATGGTGGCCCACACGTCCTGGTTCACCTGATTCACCAAATCAAAGAATAACAAACAAAATCAAAAAGAACAAAGAAGATATAGCACAAAGGAAAAATCTGACTTCCTAACAATATAGCAATTGAAAAAAAAGAAACTTAAATACTGTCCCATTATTAATTTATGTTATTATATTTGACAATAACCCACCGATGCAGGCTTTGGCTTTTCCACCTCCTTGCTGGTCTTTCCCAGTGCAGCAGCCAGATCTGGATCCAGCACCCAGCAGCCAGACGCCTTCTGGAGGGAGACCAGCTGCAGCAAAGGGTCTCTGGGGGGCTGTTTGGGCAAGCGGGCTTCAGAGGAGAAAATCACAGTGAGAAGATAAAAATAATCTCTGTGGCTTATTGGACTGGTATGCATTTAAAGCAATCGTTTTAGTTTAGTCTTTTTTCTTTTAGTTTTCCTATTTGATACTGACGTATAGATACCAGTGTATTACAGGAAAATAAATATGAATTACTAAACTAAAAAGTCACATGCTAAACTGGAAAACACTGACTCATATTTCTATTTTCAAATATTGTTGCTCCTTATTTGGAATCGGTCTTCACCTTTCATCATTACCTGCTAACTAGCTAACTAGCTATAAACACAAAGTACAGTTGATGGGTTGATCTCATTAGTTTTGCTAGTATTTGGACATTAATCAAAGTATTGGACAAATAAAAAGTTCCATTGCTTAAAGAGAAAAAGAGACGTAGAACATTACACAAAGGCAACAACAGTAAATACAAGGAAGGAACTTAAATTGTAAGATGCAGAGATTCTCAATGTAGTAACCACTGCACCAGAAACCAGTGAGTACAAAGAAAAGAAACAATTTAAATCAGTAACAGCCGCGTCAGCAACACTGGTATTGTTTTCACTTAGTGAGCCTGAGTGTTTAAATTTCTGTCTGCGGACATATTTTGTCACTGCCATGACATTGCAACTGTGCAGGATGCAGTCACAAAGCTTTACAGGTGTGTCGTTGAGGTCAAAATGAAGGCAGAGTTCTAAGATGGGTTGTGGGTTCGAGCAACGGTGCCGGAAGTAAGGAGGATTCAAAACGATCCCATTGCAAAACGATCTCTAGTTTAATTATATCTTTAAAAATATAAAAATTACATATTAAATCATGAACGATGTGAGTAACTAATATTTGAACACAGCAAAGTTACAGTTCACGACGGCGTTAATGAGGCTATGACAACAACTAATCATCGAAATTAGCCCTCCCATACTTCATGTGACTCCAGCTAGCTGCATTTGCAGACTTCCATTTAAAACTATTATTTAGATCATTTCTCGTTTTCAACGTCCTGCTGATTCCAGTGATGACTGAGTTTCCACAATATTCAAACTCTGTCATAATAAACACTAGTCCATCCGCTGCTCTGCTGGGGAAGTACATCATTAATTGTCTTTGGCACAAATCTAATGTGGTGCTTTAGAAATATGATCACATTTCCTGTGCAGATACCAGCTGTTGTATAGTTGGGTAAGCCAGGCATCTCTTTGGGGCATAACAGTCCATGGTGATGTACAAAATGTTTTTGGGTATTTTTGTTTAGAGAACAAAAAAGGCCCTGAAAGTGAACTGTTATATTTATCACACAGTAAAATCTGTAATAGTGAAACCAGTATGATGTGGTAGAGGAAAATAGTAAGACTTACAATCATCATCACACTCCGCCGACTCATAACGCTCACTGGACAGAGACAGAGACTTGCATGAAGACTCGCGGTGAGGAACACGAAGACTCCTCAGAGAATTCTTCTGTGGTTTCATTGAGGCAACTAGCCTCTTCTTCATATTAGAGAATACATTTCCTTCCATCCTTGTGCTCTTACAAGCTGTTGAGAGAGCACACAGCCTGATTATTATCCATTATCCCTCTGTGACTCATCATTAGTATTGTTATTAATATAAATATTACCATTAGTATTGCTAAACCATTATTAGTAGTATTAGTATTAGTATCAAAGGAACCAAGAGCCACATTGGGCATTTTGGTGAAGTATTCCTTCATATTATTTATTCCTCTCAGCAGAAGTTGTTTTCATAATAAGTCCACTGGCCGCGGTCATCGCCATGAAGCAACGTGTTCCCCAATGGTATGTCTCTTTAATGTGGGACAATGACAACTCCAGAAGGATCTTAAAACAAGGGAACGAAGAAGGTTCTGCTGTTTGAAGGAGCTCTCAATAAATCTGAGCAGTGACAATGCTGAAGTGCCTTGAACTTGCAGTATTGTTAATGACCAGCAGGGGGCGACACCACTGATGAAAAAACAAGTTTGTTTGTAAAGAAGTCTATGAGAAGATGACCCTATTTCTAACTTTATTAAGAACTGTTTTGGGGTATTTTTGTTTAGAGAACAAAAAAGGCCCTGAAAGTGAACTGTTACATTTATCACACAGTAAAATCTGTAATAGTGAAACCAGTATGATGTGGTAGAGGAAAATAGTAAGACTTACGCTCATCCAAATCATCCCACTCCGCCGACTCATAACGCTCACTGGACCGAGACATAGACTGCATGCGTGAAGACACCGCTGATGAAAAAACAAGTTTGTTTGTAAAGAAGTCTATGAGAAGATGACCCTATTTCTAACTTTATTAATTACCTCAGTAAACATGTCCACTTCTTATACACAGTATATAACAATACGTCACACTAATTAAAAATAGAACTTAAAATGTTTACAGTGTTAAGAAAAATCAAAATATGAGTGGGGCACAAGCATGCCTCCATGAAAACAAGCAGTTCAAACTTCCTAACTTGCTGCACTATGCAATCGCATGTCTCCTACGTCAATGACTACCAAAGCACACTGGAGCCCAAACAACTCGTACTTTACATTCATTTCATCACATTAAATCTACAAATAAGCAAGCAGAGCAATTCTGCCAGAGAAATGTGTTTTTGTTGTTGTTTTGTTTCCATCCATTCAGTCTATTTGTAGAAATACACAGATATGTGTTTCACGATTCAGCTTTGGAGATTTTTACTTACTATCCATCACAGGAGCACCACAGGATCTCTGAAGACGCAGGGAATGACAAAAGGTCTTCACTTTGAGATAAAAAAAAAAGAGTATGAGGTCAAGATATGAGCCATGACAATAACTAAAGAAACAATATCAACAAAACTACTGGTTTCTGAGCTTAGTTAAAATAGTTTAAAATAGCTCAACAGTTTACATACAAACAGATGTGCACACGCAAACACACTGAGCACTAAACAAATGCTCGCTCTCATCTCCAAAACAAATTAAAAACAGTGATTTGTAGATGATCAGTGGTTTTCTTGATGTTAAAGTAGTCCCTCAGCATGCTTCTCTACATTAGCATTCATGGTCAGCTAGTATCTAAGTAATAATAATAATACGTTGTATTTGTATAGCACTTTAAAAAAGGTACTCAAAGGCACTTTACATGGTAAAAACAGAAACAATAAAAGTAATTACAATATAACAAAATAGAAGACATAACAGTAAGGAACAACACAAAAACATACAGAACTGGCTTCATAGGTTAGAAGCAGATTTAGATAGATGACTTTTAAGTGCAGTTTTGAAAGTGGCGAGTGACGGAGAATGTCTGAGGTGCTGGGGGAGGGAGTTCTAGAGGGAGGGGGCAGCAAAGGAGAAGGTCCTGTCCCCTCAAGTAGCTAGTATCTAGTATGTAGATGGTGACTGTAGTTTTTTAATTTCCTTGAAAACACTTACTGGATGTTGGAACATTTCTGCGCACCAGAGGTCCTTGAATAGCTTCGCTGTTGCCTTTGTTGACAGCAATGAAGGCAGTGAAGGCACTGCTCACTCCTGATTGGACACTGAGCTCCACCACCTTCTTCTTCTTCACTTCTCCATCTTCTGGTCCTTCACGCTCTCTCTCCTCTCTCCCCTCCATCTCCAGGGAGCGAATCAGAGTCCGAGCAGCCAACCTGTGGACTGTTAATCTGCAGAGAAGAGACGTTAACACATCTACACACAGATGAACCATATTATAATAAACATACTAATTATTTATTTTAGGGTTCATGTATGTTCAGCAGTGCACAGTACAAAGAGATGTCAATGACTGTTGAAACATGTTAACATTTTAGAGAAATAGTATAAAGCACTTCAACAATATTGCTCTGCTGCAGGGATTCTCAGAGTTTCTTTTATCGCTGTACGCCACGGTTTGCATGTTTGCATTTGCAAGTTAATGTGTATTTTATTCATTTTTATGCAGCATTCTTGATTTTAGAATGATTTTTGTTTCTTGTAACGTATTTTTTGACTAAAAAGCCATTCTCCACACTGTGTGTGTGTCAGCCACTGAGCAGATCTTCAATGCCATCCATCAATGCAACATTCTGTTATTAAACTGTGTCTTGTTTCTCACCCTTTGCTACAGTTTTATTTTATCTAAATAATGAAATCAAACTCAACATTTGTAAGGTCAGGACCAAATACATAACAGTGTTGTTTTACCCAGTGTCCTCTGCAGGTCTGAGACTGAAGTGAAGCTGGTTGTGAGAGGGATGACCTGCCAGACTGTACTTCACCGTCACACAGCCCTCTGAGGCCTCTGAACTCTGAGAAAGCATCAGAGTTAGAAACCATTTGTATCATCATAGTTGACCTGAGAAATCTAACCAGAAAGTAATTTCACTATAAGGTGTTACTGCTCCTACCTGTCCAGTGAGCTGGGCATAAACCAGTGACCTTTGACCCTGGAACAGTGCTGTGATCGGTGGAGAGAGAGCAGTGACAGAAACTCCCTTTGGCAAATCCCACGTGACTGAGATGTCCACCACAGCTGGTTGAAGAGCAAATCGCAGCGACTGCATCACCTGATGAGTAAAAACAATTTACAAAACGTTGGGAGAGGCACTGAGTTTAAATAAATGTATCAATTTACATTTCTTATCGTGTCGTCTGTCCTAATTGCATTTTTCATTAGAATTGATATGGAGGCTGTGATGTCTTACTTTGGGTTGCATCCTGTCCGTCCCTGTGATGAACTGAGCGTGACCTCCTCCTTCCTTGGCCAACCCGTTGATGAGAGCAGAGCTGGCCCCTTGCCCAATCCCAAAAGAGAAACACCTACAACACAGTAGTTTTGTTTTTAACACACACAACGTTTGAAGATGAGACATATTATGCGAACTGTGTGGGTTTTTGTTGTGTTTTTTTTGGTTTCACCTGTGGGAACCTGAATTCCGCTTCACCAGATTGATGACTTCTTTGGTGTTCCCCACCTCTCCGTCAGTAAAGACAAATAGCTACGGAGGAGAGTTTACACATCACTCTACGTTACATAAAGTCACCCACAAAAAACATGCAGCATGTGTTGAGTCATCCAAATCTTTCTCTGACAGCTTGTTTGATTGCTGTTTCAGTAACATTAATGGTACATTCTAACGAACAAGATGTGATAAGAATGAACGTGTTAAAAATAGAACAGTAGGAAGTTCTGACTGAACGGTATGATACTATTACCTACAAGAGATATTTGTACAACCTGTTTAACACATATGTGTGTAGGTGTGTAGGTGTGTGTGTTACTTGTCTAGGTTGATTGGGAATGCAGGGATGTCTGTAAATGTGTTTGAGGGGCTCAAGGATCTCAGTTCCTCCCAGATCAGCCCCCATCTTGTCAACTTTCTTCAGAGCCTTTTCCATGGTCTTCTGGTTGTACTCTACACTCTTACTGTCACCAGAAACACATGAATGAACTCATGGTGCAATGAACACATGAACAACAAGTGACAATACAGCTGATAACAAACTTTGTTAGACTGAGTGACCTGAGGGAGTGACTTACGGGAACATGTGTTCGTAGTTGGACCCAAAACTGTAGATGTTGAAATAGCAGCCTAGTGGTACGCTCTTCAACAGGAGCAGCAGAGTATCCTTAAGGGAGGAGAGAGAAGATAGTGAAGATAGTGAAGACACTATGAATGATTCTATGATAGAAATAACACATAATTAATACCCTGGCACTCTTTATTTGTCGACCACTCATACTGCCAGATCGATCCAATAAGAAGACAAACTCTCCACATGAAGAGACTGAAGACGTCGCAGCCTGGGGGAACTCAGGGTACAGGCTCAGCATCACTACTGGATCACCCATCAGAGTGCCTGAAACACAGAGGAGAGACAGACAAATATACACAACTCTGCTATTTAAAAATCAAAATACTTACATTTAACTCATTACATCAGTTTGAATGTAATGGCCTTATTATTTGCAAACACCTTCTCTAACGGTCACTCACCAGGCTCGGAGGAGGCCTGTCCTGCCTCCACCACAGCAGTGGGCTGGTGGGCATCTTTGTAATAAATCAGCAGCTCAACATCTCTGTCAAACTTGTGTCCTGCAGCCAACTTGACCTGCAGTTCAAAAACAATCATTACCAATACACTGATATATATTTTTCTCAGTGATAAGAAACAATCATCACTAGAACTCTACCTACCGTGGCCTGGGTTTGCTCTGTGTTGAGGTGCTGGAGAGGGTCCAGGGGACAGTTGGACTCTACTTTAGAGACGGGACGAGGAGAGGACACTCGGGCAGAGAAAGACAGACTGTAGGGCACCAGAGAGGCTGGAACAGAGGTCACCTGAACGTTGCCACCTTCTCTACCACCACTCCCTGTTAACAAGGTAAAAGTGTTCAGACATGTAGCACCATCGCAGCCTTTGTTGCACATCATACATTCTCTCTCCTCCTGTTTCCTGTACTACTAAATGCATTTTTGTTTTCACCAGTATACTGTTGTGCATGTGACCGATAAAACCGTCTGTATGGACAGGTGTGGTGTGCACTAAGCTGAAGCTTTGGGGCTCCTGATGAAGGTGTTGGCTGGTTGTCCTACCCTGAGGTTGGTAGCGAGGGTTGAGCACAGCAGGCAGACAAAACCTCAGCCCTTCATCAGCCTGCACAGCCAGCTCAATGACGTACTCCAGCCTGATGGAGGCGCTCTCTCCTGGAGGCAGACTGCCCACACTCAGAGAGAATATATCTGGACTCTGCTCACTCTCCTCCAACAGGAAGGCCTGCTGACCGGAGCTCAAAGCATCGTCATACTCCTCACGAGCCTGAAACACAGATGACACATGTGAGCAACGTTTGCTGTGTTTTAAAGCTCCTTTGTGAGTAAGTCTTCACTGTCCAGCTCACCTCCTGTTTCTCCTTCACCTCAGCTACAATGTGTGTCTGTCCAATCTTAGCACTGAAATGACAGACAGCAGCATCTCCAGGCAGAGGGAAGACAAAAACAGCCTCTAGTGGTTTGTCCTCCTTGTTCTCGTAGTTCAGAGTGGAGACCACTGTAGCCACATGGTCCCTCACCTCCAGCTCCACCTCCACGCTCTTCAGAGGAACTGACCGAGAAACGCAATGAACACAACATGTTTTCCTACATTGTTGAGGTTTACTCTTCACTGAATTGTTGCATTTTAGCTCTACTAGAGGTGGACCTGTCAACCAAGATGTTTAATAGTGTGACATATACATATAAAAATACCTTTGCATTTGAAGTTTACACAAGTACAAAACAGTTCTGGAGGTTTGTTTTCTACCTGGTTCCTTCTGGGAGGTTAGCAGACCACAGCAGTTCACCATCATACCTGTACAACAATCAACAAGTACATCTGAGGACTTCATGCTGCAGAGATGGATAGTAATGTACTGTACAGTCTGGACATTCAGCAAGCAAAATACGTTTTTAAAAAAACTAATAAACATTATTTGTCATCCATTATATACATATTTGTATATAAATGCCACCAAAACATATATAAATTACAGTTAAACATGCTGACCACACCACTGAACCGAAGGAAAACACAATAAAAAGTGTAAAAATCCCAACAATACATTTTATAAATTCACTGCAGAGATCACCAAAGTTAAAAAAGTTAATAATAATAATAATAATACATGTATTCTACTACTGCTGTACCTCTCTGCTCCGCCCTTCCTGGTTCAGTCTGCGCATTCATTCTTTTAGCTGTTCGTGTTCATTATGAAACTGTTTGGCCTATTTAAATAGATCTGGACAGCTGTTTGCTTAATGTTACTGATGAGACTATAAATAGAATCTCTGACGGGAAATTACATATTACGATGATAACAGTCCCAGTGAGCATTTTTCCGTTGAATAGACGTTGAAAAGACGTCTCCGCCCACCGTTGAAAAGACGTTCAGAATTGGTTCAAAAGTGAAAGTTTTTTCGCCGACTATTTGTAGACGTTGATTGAACGTTCACGTTTAGACCAGATTTCAACGGGATTTGCAATACTACAATTTTTCTTCCTCTACATTGTGCTAATAATAGTATATCATCATTTTAGAGGCTTACTAAGAAACTACATCCACATTTATCAGTTGAAAGCCAGTATTTCAAATCCCGTTGAAATCTGGTCTAAACGTGAACGTTTAATCAACGTCTATGAATAGTCGGCGAAAAAACTTTCACTTTTGAACCAATTCTGAACGTGTTTTCAACGTCACCGTGTTTTAAACGTGTTTTCAACGTCGAAATGCTCTCAGATCAATATGTAGCAACAAAATACTTAGTCACAGTAACACATCAACAGTTTCCACTTACAGGACAAAAGACCAAGTGACACAGGCAACAGTTCATTTGTATTTATTAAGCACAATATTCTTTATATACAACCATAATCTCCTTTTCCTGATTTAAATGTCGTTTTCAAAGGCACACAGGAGCCGGTTTCAGAAGATCTGCCATATTTTCAAAGTGGACATCTGTAAATAAAACAATATTAGCAAAACATATTGACTTTTAAACCAGTTTTGAACATATTTTCATCAGAGACCATAGTCGTGTTTTCAACGGAACGATGCTGACCTGGATATTACACAGTATATACTTTATATTGTCTGTATATTGCTATAAGCCAAACAACAATGTTTTGACCGTGTTCTTATTAGACATTACTTTGTTTTACTCACATCCTCCACATTTAAACTGTGTACAGCCCCACTCTCTGCCCGTCATGTATTTTACATGTAAAATGTCCTAAATACTCTATTTTATAACGTTAGGCTACAGCAACAGTCTACAAAGAGTCTCCAACATGAACTAACTAACTATGTTTATGTTTACTGTTCGTCCATGATGCTGTAGCCACAAGCAACGCTACAAGCTAACATGCTAACGCTACTAGCTAGCAGCCTCGCCCGCATGGTGAGCATAACATGATATTAATGGTATGGTAATGATATTTCGGTTTGCAATATTGGAATAAAGTAGTTCAAGTACTTACAGAGTATGTCGTTAGCGTGAAGCCTCGTTTATTCCGTCAGCTCGTTCACTTCGCTCATCAACTCAGTAAGAGCTGCTCAAACCAGCTCATCGTCTCCAACTTAGAAAAATGCACTGAGTCCGTGCACATGCGCGTTCAAGGAGTAAACATTGACTTGTATTTTTACGTGAACACACAGACAGAATGTGCTCTGCTCTCATTACGGGAGCTTCTTGTTGACAGCACACAGTCTATAGTTCCATATTGATTACGTTTTATATGAAACATTAAATGCGTTGAAATCACGTCTTCGTGTAGACCACATATCAACGGCCAGCGTAATATGATTTTGCAGAAATACGTTTAAAGTAAACAAAATCGCGTCTCGCGACCTACAACTGAACAAACCATCAATATTTTAAAAGAAATTGGCGTTTTGTGACACGTTGATATTGTAACCGTAATTTAGACGGTTGAAAACACGTTGAAAATAGGTCTTAGACGTTCAGGCTCCATTTCAACGCGTTTTCAACCAGAAATCAACGTTGAAATCCGGGTTAGTGCTCACTGGGGTCTGATGTTCATTTATTTTATGTATTAACGTAACTTCTTCTTTATTTCTTTGGTTATGGTATCACGATATTCCAGTAAAGTTCCTATACAAATGCAAACCCACTGGGACATCAACATATCCAGCATTAATACGGGTTGCGCAGTGTTGTGGGCCGACTTAGTATCGATAAACAGACTATTTAAATCAACACGCAGCAGAAGAACTCCTACCTCTGAGGACGGATGTCTCCGGGACAGTCTTACTGAAGTTCCCTCTTGTAAATATGTGGAGACAATTTGCAGATTTATAAAGCAGAAAGATATAAACGTGAAAGTGAAAGTCACGCCTATCGGGTACGCTCGATTTCGCAACAAGAGAGTACCGGGTGGGTGGAGCTTAAATATGCAACATTAAATTCCAAACGCTTTATGCTAGAAAACAAATGTCTGACTCCAGTTTTATTCCAAAAAGCCGCTGAAGTGCTGTAAGTCCTTGCAGTTGTATTTGGCGATAGGTTGCAGATGTTCACAAAAAACAACTGTCTCTGTTAAAATGGAGCAGACAGCACAAAGTTTCCATTCATAATCCCAATACAGCCCACACAAAAATGCAACACAGTTCAGTTACTGCTGCCAGCAGTTCTTACCAGAGGTGGGACCTCATCGTCAAGCAAAGTCTCAAAGTCTAAACTTTGAGTTTTGAGTCCTGCACTCTTCACTAAATGTAATGCCACTTTAACTACCGAGTAATAATTATTTATATTTACAAAAACCATGAATGCTCTTTAAAATGTTGTTTTTATTGGTACTAGGGCGACTGAACTTAATTGTACAAAAAAAATGTATAGCCTGTGACGGGAAAACCCCAACTGCCAGGTACCTGTAGGCGTGGCTTGGGTTTGACTGCACAACCCTAACCAGAAGTCCTAAACCAGTCATAATGCACTCTTCACTAAATGTAATGCCACTTTAACTACCGAGTAATAATTATTTATATTTACAAAAACCATGAATGCTCTTTAAAATGTTGTTTTTATTGGTACTAGGGCGACTGAACTTAATTGTACAAAAAAAATGTATAGCCTGTGACGGGAAAACCCCAACTGCCAGGTACCTGTGGGCGTGGCTTGGGTTTGACTGCACAACCCTAACCAGAAGCCTTGCTCAATTGATATCCAGACGCTTACTGCAGCAGAGGACACTTACTCCTGAGGTAGGCACCTGCTGTATTGTTTCAATGATTGTATTATACACTTATATTATATGTTAAACCAAGTGTATTATACACATACATCAGGTGAACAGAATGCTGCTTTTATATACATTTTTGTTTCACTCCTGTTATCTTTCTACTTTGTTTTATGCAGACTCTACATTTACTGTAATGATCCATAATTCCTGGCGAGAGAGATTGAACAAACAAACCCACAGGTTTCAAAAATAAATGGACAAAACATGTAGAGGCTACAGGTGTTTATGGAGGTTACACACACCACGTAACTCACAACGTAACTCATATGAACAATCATATTGTACTTGCATGTAGACTTATAATTAGACTTATATGAAAAGGGAGTTTTAGGAAATTGCAATGAACATGCACGGTGTCACAAGATGTACAACGGTTGCCATGCAGTGAATGTTGGCATAACAGTTTAATTTCCTTTCCCATTATTTAATTTTTTACAGCTTTAGCTTCCGTGACAGTGTAACCGGTTAAACAGGCATGATGGTGAACTCCTGTGGTCTGCTCACTACAAATAAGGAAGCAGGTACAGATGCCGTTTGAAAACATGAACAATTCATACATCATGTGCAAGAATGATTGTGGTGTGTGTGTGAATACATTTGCTTGTGTATGTTCATCCATGTAAAGGTTTGTGTTTGAGCCTCATGGCAGGAAGAGGCTTTGACTAACATATTTAAAACTGAATATATAAAAAGGTACACATTTATTCTAGAGGTGAATGATTAAATCTTGCAATTCGGGGACTTTAATTACATACCATCAACCATTTGCAAATATTGTCACCCACAAAACACAAAGATGTTTTCACACGGTCTGTGTTCATTGCTTCTGTTTCTCGGTCAGTTCCTCTGAAGAGCGTGGAGGTGGAGCTGGAGGTGAGGGACCATGTGGCTACAGTGGTCTCCACTCTGAACTACGAGAACAAGGAGGACAAACCACTAGAGGCTGTTTTTGTCTTCCCTCTGCCTGGAGATGCTGCTGTCTGTCATTTCAGTGCTAAGATTGGACAGACACACATTGTAGCTGAGGTGAAGGAGAAACAGGAGGTGAGCTGGACAGTGAAGACTTACTCACAAAGGAGCTTTAAAACACAGCAAACGTTGCTCACATGTGTCATCTGTGTTCCAGGCTCGTGAGGAGTATGACGATGCTTTGAGCTCCGGTCAGCAGGCCTTCCTGTTGGAGGAGAGTGAGCAGAGTCCAGATATATTCTCTCTGAGTGTGGGCAGTCTGCCTCCAGGAGAGAGCGCCTCCATCAGGCTGGAGTACGTCATTGAGCTGGCTGTGCAGGCTGATGAAGGGCTGAGGTTTTGTCTGCCTGCTGTGCTCAACCCTCGCTACCAACCTCAGGGTAGGACAACCAGCCAACACCTTCATCAGGAGCCCTTAATTAAGCTTCAGCTTAGTGCACACCACACCCGTCCATACAAACGGTTTTATTGCATCAGTAATTGTGACTACAGAGGTATTGTCCTGAAGAGCTGCTTTTAAAATAAAATAGAAGACGTACGGCTGAATATTCATATTTATGTCCTTGCTAGCAGCGTGGCTCAAGGGAATGAAATGTTAGTCATTCAACCGGTTTGTTCTCATCTGAAATATCTCAACTGATGAAGAATTAACGTGAAATTTCAAACAGACAATTGTGTCCCCTTCACACTATTTCTCTGGCGTCACCAGCAGGTTAACATTTTTGGCTTTTGCTAAAATATCTTTAAAACTATATGATAGATTTCCATCCATGGATTGGTACAGATATCCAGCTGGTCACATGTTTCAGGTTGATGACCAAATACCTGCACAAACATTGTGTTAGCGACCACTTAGGAAATGTAAGCATGCTAATATACAACACTTAGATGGTTAAAATGGTAAACTTTATACCTACTAAATGGAAGTATATTAGCATTGCCATTCTAAGCATATTACCGTTAGCATTTAGACACGGAGCAGCTAGCATGTGGACTCTTAGTGTTGTTTAGGTTTTACTATTATTTAGGTTGGATATGTTCATCCTTCTACTTCCTCACTGCTACGTGAATGTAAAACAATACTCTGTGATTAAAGCACTTCCTTTTTTAAAGATTTTTTTTTTCCTGCTTCCACCTTTTATTGGACAGTTTGACAGGAAACAGGAGGAGAGAGAATGTATGATGTGCAACAAAGGCTGCGATGGTGCTACATGTCTGAACACTTTTACCTTGTTAACAGGGAGTGGTGGTAGAGAAGGTGGCAACGTTCAGGTGACCTCTGTTCCAGCCTCTCTGGTGCCCTACAGTCTGTCTTTCTCTGCCCGAGTGTCCTCTCCTCGTCCCGTCTCTAAAGTAGAGTCCAACTGTCCCCTGGACCCTCTCCAGCACCTCAACACAGAGCAAACCCAGGCCACGGTAGGTAGAGTTCTAGTGATGATTGTTTCTTATCACTGAGAAAAATATATATCACTGTATTGGTAATGATTGTTTTTGAACTGCAGGTCAAGTTGGCTGCAGGACACAAGTTTGACAGAGATGTTGAGCTGCTGATTTATTACAAAGATGCCCACCAGCCCACTGCTGTGGTGGAGGCAGGACAGGCCTCCTCCGAGCCTGGTGAGTGACCGTTAGAGAAGGTGTTTGCAAATAAAAATAGGTCATTACATTCAAACTGATGTAATGAGTTAAATGTAAGTATTTAGATTTTTAAATAGCAGAGTTGTGTATATTTGTCTGTCTCTCCTCTGTGTTTCAGGCACTCTGATGGGTGATCCAGTAGTGATGCTGAGCCTGTACCCTGAGTTCCCCCAGGCTGCGATGTCTTCAGTCTCTTCATGTGGAGAGTTTGTCTTCTTATTGGATCGATCTGGCAGTATGAGTGGTGGACAAATAAAGAGTGCCAGGGTATTAATTATGTGTTATTTCTATTATAAAATCATTCATAGTGTCCCTCTCCCACAGTGACCTTCACTATCTTCTCTCTCCTCCCTTAAGGATACTCTGCTGCTCCTGTTGAAGAGCGTACCACTAGGCTGCTATTTCAACATCTACAGTTTTGGGTCCAGCTACGAACACATGTTCCCGTAAGTCACTCCCTCAGGTCACTCAGTCTAACAAAGTTTGTTATCACCTGTATTGTCACTTGTTGTTCATGTGTTCATTGCACCATGAGTTCATTCATGTGTTTCTGGTGACAGTAAGAGTGTAGAGTACAACCAGAAGACCATGGAAGAGGCTCTGAAGAAAGTTGACAAGATGGAGGCTGATCTGGGAGGAACTGAGATCCTTGAGCCCCTCAAACACATTTACAGACATCCCTGCATTCCCAATCAACCTAGACAAGTAACACACACACCTACACACACACACATGCACACCTACACACATATGTGTTAAACAGGTTGTACAAATATCTCTTGTAGGTAATAGTATCATACCGTTCAGTCAGAACTTCCTACTGTTCTATTTTTAACACGTTCATTCTTATCACATCTTGTTCGTTAGAATGTACCATTAATGTTACTGAAACAGCAATCTAACACAGCTGTCAGAGAAAGATTTGGATGACTCAACACATGCTGCATGTTTTTTGTGGGTGACTTTATGTAACTTAAAGTGATGTGTAAACTCTCCTCCGTAGCTATTTGTCTTTACTGACGGAGAGGTGGGGAACACCAAAGAAGTCATCAATCTGGTGAAGCAGAATTCAGGTTCCCACAGGTGAAACTCAAAAAAAAAAAAAAACACCCACACAATTCCCAGAATATGTCTCATCTTCAAACGTTGTGTGTGTTAAAAACAAAACTACTGCGTTGTAGGTGTTTCTCTTTTGGGATTGGGCAAGGGGCCAGCTCTGCTCTCATCAACGGGTTGGCCAAGGAAGGAGGAGGTCACGCTCAGTTCATCACAGGGACGGACAGGATGCAACCCAAAGTAAGACATCACAGCCTCCATATCAATTCTAATGAAAAATGCAATTAGGACAGACGACAGGATAAGAAATGTAAATTGATACATTTATTTAAACTCAGTGAACTCTCCCAACGTTTTGTAAATTCTTTTTACTCATCAGGTGATGCAGTCGCTGCGATTTGCTCTTCAACCAGCTGTGGTGGACATCTCAGTCACGTGGGATTTGCCAAAGGGGGTTTCTGTCACTGCTCTCTCTCCACCGATCACAGCACTGTTCCAGGGTCAAAGGTCACTGGTTTATGCCCAGCTCACTGGACAGGTAGGAGCAGTAACACCTTATAGTGAAATTACTTTCTGGTTAGATTTCTCAGGTCAACTATGATGATACAAATGGTTTCTAACTCTGATGCTTTCTCAGAGTTCAGAGGCCTCAGAGGGCTGTGTGACGGTGAAGTACAGTCTGGCAGGTCATCCCTCTCACAACCAGCTTCACTTCAGTCTCAGACCTGCAGAGGACACTGGGTAAAACAACACTGTTATGTATTTGGTCCTGACCTTACAAATGTTGAGTTTGATTTCATTATTTAGATAAAATAAAACTGTAGCAAAGGGTGAGAAACAAGACACAGTTTAATAACAGAATGTTGCATTGATGGATGGCATTGAAGATCTGCTCAGTGGCTGACACACACAGTGTGGAGAATGGCTTTTTAGTCAAAAAATACGTTACAAGAAACAAAAATCATTCTAAAATCAAGAATGCTGCATAAAAATGAATAAAACACACATTAACTTGCAAATGCAAACATGCAAACCGTGGCGTACAGCGATAAAAGAAACTCTGAGAATCCCTGCAGCAGAGCAATATTGTTGAAGTGCTTTATACTATTTCTCTAAAATGTTAACATGTTTCAACAGTCATTGACATCTCTTTGTACTGTGCACTGCTGAACATACATGAACCCTAAAATAAATAATTAGTATGTTTATTATAATATGGTTCATCTGTGTGTAGATGTGTTAACGTCTCTTCTCTGCAGATTAACACTCCACAGGTTGGCTGCTCGGACTCTGATTCGCTCCCTGGAGATGGAGGGGAGAGAGGAGAGAGAGCGTGAAGGACCAGAAGATGGAGAAGTGAAGAAGAAGAAGGTGGTGGAGCTCAGTGTCCAATCAGGAGTGAGCAGTGCCTTCACTGCCTTCATTGCTGTCAACAAAGGCAACAGCGAAGCTATTCAAGGACCTCTGGTGCGCAGAAATGTTCCAACACCCAGTAAGTGTTTTCAAGGAAATTAAAAAACTACAGTCACCATCTACATACTAGATACTAGCTACTTGAGGGGACAGGACCTTCTCCTTTGCTGCCCCCTCCCTCTAGAACTCCCTCCCCCAGCACCTCAGACATTCTCCGTCACTCGCCACTTTCAAAACTGCACTTAAAAGTCATCGATCTAAATCTGCTTCTAACCTATGAAGCCAGTTCTGTATGTTTTTGTGTTGTTCCTTACTGTTATGTCTTCTCTTTTGTTATATTGTAATTACTTTTATTGTTTCTGTTTTTACCATGTAAAGTGCCTTTGAGTACCTTTTTTAAAGTGCTATACAAATACAACGTATTATTATTATTACTTAGATACTAGCTGACCATGAATGCTAATGTAGAGAAGCATGCTGAGGGACTACTTTAACATCAAGAAAACCACTGATCATCTACAAATCACTGTTTTTAATTTGTTTTGGAGATGAGAGCGAGCATTTGTTTAGTGCTCAGTGTGTTTGCGTGTGCACATCTGTTTGTATGTAAACTGTTGAGCTATTTTAAACTATTTTAACTAAGCTCAGAAACCAGTAGTTTTGTTGATATTGTTTCTTTAGTTATTGTCATGGCTCATATCTTGACCTCATACTTTTTTTTTTTTATCTCAAAGGGATGATGGGCTGTAGTTTGTCCCCGAGTTTGTCCAGTTGTGCTCCTGTGAGGTGTAAGTAAAAATCTCTAAAGCTGAATTGGAGTGGAACACATATCTGTCTATTTCCACACTTTTGAGATATTTTGAACTATTTTAACTGCTTGTTGTTAGTCGTTGTAATAAGGTCAGAAATCAGTAGTTTTGTTGATATTTTTGGTTTAGTAATTTTCTTGCCTCATATCTTGACCTCATACTTTTTATTTAATCTCAAAGTGATGTCCCTTTCTCTGTCCGGTGGTCCGAGATCCTGTCGTGCTCCTGTGACGGATAGTAAGTAAAAATCTCCAAAGCTGAATCGGAGTGAAACACATATCTGTGTATTTCTACAAATAGACTGAATGGATGGAAACAAAACAACAACAAAAACACATTTCTCTGGCAGAATTGCTCTGCTTGCTTATTTGTAGATTTAATGTGATGAAATGAATGTAAAGTACGAGTTCTTTGGGCTCCAGTGTGCTTTGGTAGTCATTGACGTAGGAGACATGCGATTGCATAGTGCAGCAAGTTAGGAAGTTTGAACTGCTTGTTTTCATGGAGGCATGCTTGTGCCCCACTCATATTTAGATTTTTCTTAACACTGTAAACATTTTAAGTTCTATTTTTAATTAGTGTGACGTATTGTTATATACTGTGTATAAGAAGTGGACATGTTTACTGAGGTAATTAATAAAGTTAGAAATAGGGTCATCTTCTCATAGACTTCTTTACAAACAAACTTGTTTTTTCATCAGTGGTGTCGCCCCCTGCTGGTCATTAACAATACTGCAAGTTTAAGGCACTTCAGCATTGTCACTGCTCAGATTTATTGAGAGCTCCTTCAAACAGCAGAACCTTCTTCCTTCCCTTGTTTTAAGATCCTTCTGGAGTTGTCATTGTCCCACATTAAAGAGACATACCATTGGGGAACACGTTGCTTCATGGCGATGACCGCGGCCAGTGGACTTATTATGAAAACAACTTCTGCTGAGAGGAATAAATAATATGAAGGAATACTTCACCAAAATGCCCAATGTGGCTCTTGGTTCCTTTGATACTAATACTAATACTACTAATAATGGTTTAGCAATACTAATGGTAATATTTATATTAATAACAATACTAATGATGAGTCACAGAGGGATAATGGATAATAATCAGGCTGTGTGCTCTCTCAACAGCTTGTAAGAGCACAAGGATGGAAGGAAATGTATTCTCTAATATGAAGAGGCTAGTTGCCTCAATGAAACCACAGAAGAATTCTCCGAGGAGTCTTGGTGTTCCTCACCGCGAGTCTATACAGTCTAAGTCTCTGTCCAGTGAGCGTTATGAGTCGGCGGAGTGTGATGATATTGATTATTGTAAGTCTTACTATTTTCCTCTACCACATCACACTGGTTTCACTATTACAGATTTTACTGTGTGATAAATGTAACAGTTCACTTTCAGGGCCTTTTTTGTTCTCTAAACAAAAATACCCAAAAACATTTTGTACATCACCATGGACTGTTATGCCCCAAAGAGATGCCTGGCTTACCCAACTATACAACAGCTGGTATCTGCACAGGAAATGTGATCATATTTCTAAAGCACCACATTAGATTTGTGCCAAAGACAATTAATGATGTCTAGGATCCTGTGGTGCTCCTGTGATGGATAGCAAGTACAAATCTCCAAAGCTGAATCGGAGTGAAACACATATCTGTGTATTTCTACAAATTTCTACAACAAAAACACATTTCTCTGGCAGAATTGCTCTGCTTGCTTATTTGTAGATTTAATGTGATGAAATGAATGTAAAGTACGAGTTCTTTGGGCTCCAGTGTGCTTTGGTAGTCATTGACGTAGGAGACATGCGATTGCATAGTGCAGCAAGTTAGGAAGTTTGAACTGCTTGTTTTCATGGAGGCATGCTTGTGCCCCACTCATATTTTTATTTTTCTTAACACTGTAAACATTTTAAGTTCTATTTTTAATTAGTGTGACGTATTGTTATATACTGTGTATAAGAAGTGGACATGTTTACTGAGGTAATTAATAAAGTTAGAAATAGGGTCATCTTCTCATAGACTTCTTTACAAACAAACTTGTTTTTTCATCAGCGGCGTCTTCACGCAAGCAGTCTATGCCTCGGTCCAGTGAGCATTATGAGATTCAGGGGTGTTGTGGCGATGATGATGATGATGATTGTAAGTCTTACTATTTTCCTCTACCACATCATACTGGTTTCACTATTACAGATTTTACTGTGTGATAAATGTAACAGTTCACTTTCAGGGCCTTTTTTGTTCTCTAAACAAAAATACCCAAAAACATTTTGTACATCACCATGGACTGTTATGCCCCAAAGAGATGCCTGGCTTACCCAACTATACAACAGCTGGTATCTGCACAGGAAATGTGATCATATTTCTAAAGCACCACATTAGATTTGTGCCAAAGACAATTAATGATGTACTTCCCCAGCAGAGCAGCGGATGGACTAGTGTTTATTATGACAGAGTTTGAATATTGTGGAAACTCAGTCATCACTGGAATCAGCAGGACGTTGAAAACGAGAAATGATCTAAATAATAGTTTTAAATGGAAGTCTGCAAATGCAGCTAGCTGGAGTCACATGAAGTATGGGAGGGCTAATTTCGATGATTAGTTGTTGTCATAGCCTCATTAACGCCGTCGGAACTGTAACTTTGCTGTGTTCAAATATTAGTTACTCACATCGTTCATGATTTAATATGTAATTATTATATTTTTAAAGATATAATTAAACTAGAGATCGTTTTGCAATGGGATCGTTTTGAATCCTCCTTACTTCCGGCACCGTTGCTCGAACCCACAACCCATCTTAGAACTCTGCCTTCATTTTGACCTCAACGACACACCTGTAAAGCTTTGTGACTGCATCCTGCACAGTTGCAATGTCATGGCAGTGACAAAATATGTCCGCAGACAGAAATTGAAACACTCAGGCTCACTAAGTGAAAACAATACCAGTGTTGCTGACGCGGCTGTTACTGATTTAAATTGTTTCTTTTCTTTGTACTCACTGGTTTCTGGTGCAGTGGTTACTACATTGAGAATCTCTGCATCTTACAATTTAAGTTCCTTCCTTGAATTTACTGTTGTTGCCTTTGTGTAATGTTCTACGTCTCTTTTTCTCTTTAAGCAATGGAACTTTTTATTTGTCCAATACTTTGATTAATGTCCAAATACTAGCAAAACTAATGAGATCAACCCATCAACTGTACTTTGTGTTTATAGCTAGTTAGCTAGTTAGCAGGTAATGATGAAAGGTGAAGACCGATTTCAAATAAGGAGCAACAATATTTGAAAATAGAAATATGAGTCAGTGTTTTCCAGTTTAGCATGTGACTTTTTAGTTTAGTAATTCATATTTATTTTCCTGTAATACACTGGTATCTATACGTCAGTATCAAATAGGAAAACTATAAGAAAAAAGACAAAACTAAAACGATTGCTCTAAATGCATACCAGTCCAATAAGCCACAGAGATTATTTTTATCTTCTCACTGTGATTTTCTCCTCCAAAGCCCGCTTGCCCAAACAGCTCCGCAGAGACCCTTTGCTGCAGCTGGTCTCCCTCCAGAAGGCGTCTGGCTGCTGGGTGCTGGATCCAGATCTGGCTGCTGCACTGGGAAAGACCAGCGAGGAGGTGGAAAAGCCAAAACCGGCATCGGTATTTAAGTTTCTTTTTTTTCAATTGCTATATTGTTAGGAAGTCAGATTTTTCCTTTGTGCTATATCTTCTTTGTTCTTTTTGATTTTGTTTGTTATTCTTTGATTTGGTGAATCAGGTGAACCAGGACGTGTGGGCCACCATTCTGGCTCTGATCTGGCTTCATGGTTTCAAGATGGATGCTCAGGAAGAGTGGGAGCTTCTGGCTATGAAGGCTGTGTCATGGCTCCGAGCTCAGAAAGGTAAAAACCATAATAATAAGTGTTAACACGTTGTTTTTTAACAATGTGTGTTTGCCCACATTCAGTCCGCTGATGATTTGTTTTGTGTGTTTTTCAGCGTCATGTGTGACGGAGTGTGTGGAAGCAGGAAATGCTCTGTTGGGTTGCAGCGTGCAGGAAGACGCCTTGGGGATCTGAGGCTTTCACTGAAGGGGCTTCTGCTTCAGGATTGGTCACTTCTGGTACACAGAAGCAGATTCACTCCATCCTACAATATTTACTTCAAATCCAATCGTGCCTTTCATGTCAACTTGTGTCTCAAACAACTGAAAATTAAACTTCATACATCCTCCATTCACTGTGCAGTAAAAACTATGTGACACCAGACTTACATGAACTTTAGTCAACTCTGAATTGCAAATCTAACCTTGAGCTGTAAGCAGACATTTCTGGCCACATTAAAAAAAGTTTAAGAACTGCCTGCTTCAACTGTGATGTTTTTTTCCACGTTTTACACTTCCACGTCCAACATCAAAGGGTTCAATTATACTGTGAACGTATTGCAGGTGTGTGACTGTGAGTGTGTTGGTGTGAGAAGTTGATACTTTACCCAAAGCCCAAAATTAATTAATTAAGGAATTTAATTTCCTGAATCAACTAACGTTAACTCTATTCACTCTCAGCAAGTCGACACTTAGTTCCCCAGATCCATTTAGTTTTAACCAATCTGACGGCAAAACAATAGGTCATGGCGATCTATAGGGATAATAGTCTTAAAGATACTATTCTTCATTTCCTGCCAAGAAAGTATAGATGTAAACTAGCTTTTAACTAACTCTTGGTACAGCTCAGAAGCTGTGCACTCTTATTAATAAAGAAATACTGTCTGCAGCAAAACCAGGTTGGAGGAATTATCAACACTAAAACAAACTGGGTTTACCGCAGTTGAACAGGAAACATTCACTAACCTCACCTGCAGCTGGCATCCAGTAAATGATAGGTTTAATAGAGCAGTTTCCCCACAGGATACTGCATTGCACACTGTCTTTTTTTACCCATTCTTCCCCGACTCTATAGTGCTGTGATGCTGTGCGGTCAAGCCTCCCACTGATCTACTTTCACTTTCTGATTGAATACAAAAACCTTTTTGTGGTTTGCAAAGATGTTTGCAACGACACACACCATGAGAACAACACTTTCTGGGTCAAAACTTTCTCATTCACTCCTTTAACTAAAACAGGATGAAACATTTTAAATGGTTTATTTTTTCACAAGGTAGTTGAGAAACCTACCAGAACTAAAGCCCTGACACAACAGAGTACCAAAACTGAAAAATACCCCGATCATTCACCTCTCCTTCTTATACAACATTCAATCCAACGAGCTGAAGTTCAACACTGTCCCTAGCGTTGGCTAGCAACAGGTGGCCTTCTTTGGATTGTCACTAGAAGTGTGGGGAACTAGGGAGAGTTGCAGTTGTAAAAGACAGTTTTTTGGTTTTGTGAGGAAAAGAGAGAGTGATGGATGGAGGGCAGAAGGGGGGGTTGGGGAAAGCGCAAGTGGAACACCCTGGCCAGTAATGTATGCGGCCCTATTGTGCTGATTCAATGCACCATGCTATAATGGGGGGGTAAGGAGGGGTACAAGGCTGTAGGGGAGCTATGACGACATGTCTTCTGCCTCATGGCGTGGCCCCCAACGCTAGGAAATGCACCCGAAGCCCACTCAGTGTCAACCAGTCTCTTATCAGAGTCAAACAGTGCTTCGTCCCTTTATTTTTCATTCCCAGGAGCTGGCCAGAGACAAGAGCCCAAGGACAGACAAACGTGAGGACTGAATACTCCTGCTACACAGACAGGATTGCTGTGATACTGTGCACAGTTTCCTCTGCTGACAGGTTGCGGTGAAAGTCTATCACATGAACGTGCGTGTGTGATCTCTGCTAAATGCTGTGGTGTCTGAACAAAGTCCAAAAAAAAGAAAGAAAGTCTAGCATGATGAACTGAGGTGAGCACATCTTTTTATGTTGTGTAGAAATCTACAGCTTTAAGCAAAGGTTTGCAGTTGCCTGTTAATATGCAAACCATAATTAAAAAATGTACTCAGCATGCGCTAATTTTGTACTTCAGTGTTAGTGATTAAACAAATTGTCTGAACATTCCAAGATGACATTATTGCACCGTGATGAAGGAGGAAGTTGTACAAGATAATATGCTGTCTTAGTCTGTTGATGGGCAAACTCAGCAAAAGACGAGCAGTTACGTTAAAGCACGTTCAAATATATATATATTATAAATAAATAATCAGATCAGATGATGCATCACTCCTGGAGAATGAGTGAAAGGACGAGTCTTTTTGCTCTTCATTCAAGGGACCACGCCAATCAATTTCAACTGCTATGCTGAATGCAGGTTGGCAGAGTGGAGGGAGCTGTTTATAGGCCTCACGCTTTGTTTTGGTGTCGGCCTTGTGAAAGCACAGACTATGAGAACAAAACCAGAGTGTTGTAATGTGAATAAAGATGACAAAGAACAATAGTGGCTTCTGTACAGACAAAGCTGAGAAAAATGTGGGGAGGGGGTTTTCTTTTAAGGAGTGGGTGATGACATGAGGACACATGGATGACTGACGCAAAATGATCAAATAAGCACAAAACACTGCTGAACAATAGGGGTCAGGTCATTTCGTATCCATCCATTTAGCAAGCGGGAACTGCTTTTCACATCTCGTTAAAGAACTCATTTGGTGACGATTGTTGAGCTCAGCTAAATGTGTTAATGTTTGAGTTACAACGTTTTCAACATGCTTTTCTAAAAGGCAGTAATTACTGCTTAAAAAATGAAAAATAAAGTGTTCACTAAAAAACTTAAAATAAGTTTTATTAAAGCTGCCTTTGTTAATATTTGTATATGAACGGTGGATCAAGTGACTGTGTGGAATGTGACTTCCACAACTTTACCATTTCTGTTCATTTTTACCGCTCAGCAGCAGCTGATTGGCGGTTTTTAGTAAAAACCACAAAGTGACTTGTGGGACAGGCAAAAAGATAGCAACTAGCTGCTGAACATAATGGAGAATTTAGAAGCAAGAAGTTGGTGGAGACTAAAATAGAGCTAAAAGGAGACTTAACATTGGACTGTGTCAGGTGTCCAGAGACACAACTCCATTGAATGCTAATGTTTTCCTGCGTCTGCTCTGCTGTATGTGTAAATGGCCGTTGTTTTTCATGATATGAATGATGTAAATTATTGGTTCATTCTAACCTATGCATTGCATTCTAATTTAAAAGTTAGCCTTTGCCTTCTGCCATCACTGTTCAGTGGCATCAAATTGGATACAGTGTGTTTTGTATTGAAGGCGATGGCAAAAAAAACGTTTTGATTTATTGTATTTCATGCAGGTAGATCTCTGCAGGACATGATGTCACAGGACAGAGGAAGACTCTGGGACGGGAGTGGAAAGCCGGTGTTTATTCTGGCTTATCTTCTCCTCCTGCCTTTGCCGTGCATGGGCTTCCTCCCCAACTTTTGGTCACGAGTGTTAACGCTGTCTTTGAACTCGCACACACACCAGCACATCACAGAGCAGGCCATTCTCAACGTCACCATGGAGACTCTGAGGGTCATCAGAAAACACCAGGGGAACCATGCAGAGGAAGAGGTGAGCCGATATTTACTTTACATTCACATGAAAAGACCTACTTTTTACTATTACATGAGAGCTTTATTGTATTATCTTAACAGTTTTAATGACGTTTTTTTGAGCCCATCTCATTAAAATGATAATAACAAAAATCAGCCTGTATCCCTCCCAGACCAGACTGGGCCGTGGCTTCTGGAGAGCTGTGGGAGAGGTGGTGAAGTCCAATGCGGCCATGGACTTCTTGAGCTCCACCAGGTCCGACCCGGTGTACCACTTTGATTCAGAGCGTGTGGACAGCTCCATGGGGATGTTGCGGCAGTTCTGGGCTCAGACTCTGCTCTCAGTACGAGCCAAAGAGTACCAAAGTGCTCGTCACAGCTTGGGCCAGCTATTTCACTCCCTGCAGGTACACAGCACCGTGAAGAAGGGTCCGATGATGTATGGATGAGGAGAGCAGTTCGTATACCATGCTTCCAGTTGTTGGCCTCTTGTGGGAGCATAAAGCCTAACAATTGGCCAAAAAACAAACTCATTGCTCAATCTTGGAAGTACAGGAACCTTTAAAACATGTCCGAATATTACGGGCATTACCCATAACATTTTAGTAGGCACTCATAAATACAATAGCGTTTTTAAATGCAGAAGGGAAACAGATGTTTAACACTTGTCTTGACTAGGGTTGCACAATTCCATGAGTATTCTTGGTGGAAACTTTCCATGGGAATTAACAGGAATTCTGTGAGATTTTAAAGGAAATAATGGGAATAATTTGGAAATATCCTCAGGCTGTATTTACCATGTTATATGCAGATAGAAACGTGCCTTTTACCATATCATAAGCAAACATAATCCATTTTCTTGTCAAAGAAAAATTTCCAAGCTTAACTTCCCATTGAAATGATGGGAAATGATAATACCAACTTCTATGTTGCAATGGCTGAAATATTGCCATGATATTAAAGTCAGTATGTGCTGAAAAAAACGTATGTAATGCGTTGCCTTTCAAATTTCTGTTACGCCAGGACTTTTACAGCCACAGTAACTGGGTTGAGATGGGCCAGCGCTTCATTTACCTCCACCTGCTGCAGCCAGAGGAGCCTGCCATCCCCGTGGCTGCAGGTAATTCTTCACATCTGTGACCACACAGGCACCGACCTGAATGTGTAATTGTGACTAATATCGTGATAATGATTTGATTTCAACCATCGCCCAGCCCTAACCTGCAGACACAGGGGCTTTTCCAAATGGGTTCCTTATACGTGAGACATTTATTGTCCTCTTCATCAAACAAGGTGGATGATGATGATGATGGTGATGGGCAGAGGACAAAAAACACATAAAACAACTATTGGATAGAGATGAACAATACACTAACCCCCTCGCCCTGTCTGTCCACAGAAGACACTCCTACCTGTATGGAGTGCTTCAGTGCCACCTGTCGAGACAACCTCCTGGCAAGAATGACGAACGGACAGCAAGAGACCCAGCTGCTCACCACTGGCTACTTCAGCACTTTCCCCCCAAAACCTCACGGTATGAACGGGAAACTTCAGCCACCAATAGCTGCAGTCCTGCCAAATAAAGCGAAGGGATATGTGTACACTCAAAGAGCTTTTTTTACCATATAGAACATTGTTTGGTTTTGTGAATGTTGTTACTTTTTGAATAAACTCCATGAAGCTTTAAAATACACGGACTGTTTCTTTTTCAGGCAAATGTAGCCATGGAGGCATTCTGGACCACAGCCGCTACATGGGGGCCAAAGGGGGCATCAACAAGGACAGCACCTCACCTCTCTTCTCCCCTCACCATTACCTCCACATGGAAGCTGCCAATTTAGCTATGGAGGCCACCCTGAGTGTACTGAGAGACATCAGAGACACCGTGGGCCAGAAAACCTTCCTCAGGTAGGTTTTGACAACTGTTTTACAGGTAATTCTTATTTCCACCTCAGGAGTTGTTGAATTAAACAATATATTATCATATTGCTGTTGAGTGCATTTCTTTATTTGCTACACGTCCTTTGGCAGGCTCTTCAGCGTGAAGCAGGTCCCTGCATTGGTGTTTGTCATGGACACCACAGGCAGCATGTTTGAAGAGATCACTGCCGCTCGCTACCGGGCCCACTCCATCATCCAGAGCCGAGCCAGCAGCCCAGGGCAGCCGGGCACCTTTCTACTTGTGCCCTTCCATGACCCAGGTGAGGGTATAACAAATTACCCCCCCCCCCTCCTGACCACTACAAAGAGATGCACTAAGGAAACTTAAATGTATGCTTCAATTCTTTAAGTAAACAACACACACCCAAGTTCACAAGAAACTAACTAAATCTCCGCTTTAATGTCCAGATTTTAAAAAGTTAAATGTGGTGGTTAACATCCTAAAAGATCTCCTGTTATTCAGCAGATGTTGCTTGCCATGTAACATTTCTACCTCCTATACTCTGCAGGGATAGGACCGGTCTATGAGACCGACGACCCAAATCAGTTCATGCAGCACATGGAGAACCTGATGGCGCTGGGAGGAGGAGACGAACCAGAGATGTGTCTCTCTGCCATTCAGGTACATTTGGATGCCGTGTCTTTTGTGATCAGGTGTGTGCATGAGTGTGTGTGCACACATGTAAAGTGTCTTGCTGTGTGTTTTTCAGCTGGCACTCACTCACAGTCCGCCGCTGTCGGAGATCTTTGTATTCACCGATGCTTCCCCAAAAGACGCCCACTTGTTTGATGTGGTAAAGGCCCTCGCACTTGAGAAACAGAGCAAGGTAGGTTTTCATTTGAGAGACAATTCGTCGCTAATAAACACATGCTGTTGTAAGTTATGGGGACATTTTCTGACTCTAAATAAACACATTTGAATGTTTGAATTCAAACTAGTGAAGTAGCATTACATATATTGCATTTTAGGATGGATGTTTTCCTGTAATGAACTTAATGAGTACAGCCTTCTTGTGTCTTGTACTGTTCATTTATTGTGGACAGAAACTGCGACAGCAAAGGGACTGCAATCAAGCAAGTCCTCGCATGTTTCTTTCTGCTCAACCATCGGTCATGTCATGTGCTGATTTTCCCACAGGTGACTTTTCTCCTAACTGAAGACCCCAAATACACATCGGAGAGCAGAGGGAGGAGGAAGAGGAGGAAGAGGAGGAGGAGGAGAAGGGAACTTTTGTCCCCTGATCGTTTCTCCCTCTACTCTTCCCTGTCCTCCCTGTCAGGAGGACTGACAATATTCACCACCAACTCTGACATCCGCAGTGTCTCTGCCATAGTGGAGGATAACACAGCCATCGACAAGGTACGGCAGCAAGATCTCTAAACCCTAATCCTTTGCTGAAACAATTCAAATGTATTCCTAAAACAAAGAACCTCAGTGATCTTGTGACCACTGTGCACGTATGTCTAGTCTACTGATTGTGACATTTGCAGTGACGAATAATGTTCTTTTGTATACAAATTGTCATGTGATACATTTTTTTTTATAGAAAAATGAATAGAAAATGTCATTGAAGTGGGAATGTGCATGTTTTTTTTTTTTTGTTTGTTCATTGGGGATCCCCAGTAGTTGTTGCCTTCCTCCTACTGTTCACATTACAAGCACATTGTTTTTCTCCCCCCTCCCCAGGTGACCCTCCTCCACGTGGAAAGTGACGAAGAGTTGATGTCCTCCCATTCCTTCAGAGTTGACAGCTCAGTGAAAAACGTCACACTACACGTCACTGGCATCCTGACAGAGTGTGTCCTCACCAGCCCATCAGGTAACTGCAGGGCAAAGTTGTAAGCATAAGCTTACAAGCCTATATCGCAGCAGCTTTATTCGTTTCGTCTATCGTCTGTGAACGGCACTTTGTACTTGCGCCTAAAGTCCTACAATACCACTGCTCTTCTTTGCATTTGATAAGTTAATTTTGCTCTTCTTGTTAGACCAAAGCCAGTCTCTGTTGAGCCAGCAAGGCCCTCTGGCAGAGTTGGAGCGCTTCGTTGGTCTGTACCGTATCAGCCTGCTGTCTCCTATACAGCCAGGCAAGTGGAAACTCCAAGCCAAGAGTGACGGACACCTCACATTCAATGTGAGAGGTAAAAGAAAAACATGTTAGACATTGAGGAAAATCAAGAGTTATTTAACGGTGCGTTCACTCTTATTTAACTCTCCTTGTGCTGATCTGCACCCCCAGGTGACAGCAGTGTAGATTTCCTGTATTACTTTGCCACAGTAGCCAATGAGACACACCCAGGTCTGGCCAGAGTGGAGGGTAGTCCAGTAGCAGGTAAGAGATTTATTTTCTAATATAATTAGGGATGTATCAGTGACAGCCTACAGGAAGTCTCAAGACCAGGAATGTCTCGGACATTTGGCTAAACCGCCTTGTGCCTAATGTGATTTCTTAGGTGTTCCTGCCTTTCTGGTGCTGGCTGTGACGGGCCTGGCTCCAGATGAGGAGGCGTCTTTCAGTCACGTGACCCTGCTGGGAGCTGACGGGGAAAGCATCCAGCAGGTCAAGCTGAACTCCTCCTCCTCATCATCTTCATCATCCTACGCTGTGGAGGAGCTGGTGGGATGGTTGGACTCTGTTCCCATAGTCCCATTCTGTGTTCGGCTGACGGGCCGAGACAGCAGAGGAAACAAGCTGGAGAGGGTTTCCGCAGAGAGGGTTCAGCCCACTCACGTTCAGATACAGGTAGTGATAAACAAGACATGCGCTGTGTCTTTTAGCTCTTTGTTTTGGTTCATCCATATCCAGATGCAACAGGCAGCTTACAGAAAAGTTGGTGACTAACAGGCAGAACGTGATAATCCAGAAGAGCACCAGGAGCAGGGAGGGAGGCTGTCGGCTTGGGAGGGGCTGACTTTCAATGACAGCTAAAGAGCCAGATATTTCCATCAGGAGATAGTGGAGAACATTTGCTCCCCTATTACAGCTTGTAGTGGTTAAAACTCAATCATTGCTGTCTCTGTCTCTTCAGGTGTTGTCTGTCCCCCGCCTGGCACCTGGTAACAGCTCAATGGTGACCTTTGACATCCTGAACCATGGCCCGGCCCGACTCTTCAGTCTGACTGCTGATGACGACTGCGGATATCTTCACACGAGAGGACCTCACAGGTAGAGAAAGACTCTCGCCATTCAATTTCTTACTGTATATGTCCTCCATTTGCAATCATGTAGGATCATAGTGTGATATTAGAAAACCACATGTCATGCCCTTTATGGACTCTTGTCTCTAAATGTAGAAGAACTACTTGAAAACGTTTGTTCTCTAAGTTCGAGTTTCTGTCCCTCAGGTTCCATGTTGCAGAACAAGGGTCTTTCCGCGGTCAGGTGGACGTCCTCACTCCTGCCACAGCTCAGGCAGGAGCGACTGTCACCCTAACACTCACTGTGCGCGCTCTTGACTCTCCGGACTCAAATTACGCAGTGGCCTACATGACTGTGATCCCTCCGGTGAGCATCAGCTGAAAACTAATAGGATACACTCCGTTTGGGGACGACTTTAATTGTTTTATACAGAGGTTTACTGTTTTTTGTCGGTAAAGATCATTAATTAATCTTGAATTTTCTGTGTCTGACATCACTTACTCTTTCTCTTGCAGGATCCTGACACGTTCCCACCGTCCTGCTCTGCTGCACGAGTACAGTCCACGTGTCCTTCCACTTGCAACGAGTCTAGCTGGAGCGTATCTCTGGTCGTGTCAGACAGGGGGCGCTCCGGCCTCGCTGCCCTCCAGCTACAGAGCGGTGAAGGCATTCTGACTTTATTCCACAGCCCCCCACCCACGGAGGACAGCCGGGGAGAGGACCGGCCCGGCCAGGACCAGCAACAGGCACACAGGGACAAGACAACCAGTGGAGGTCCCCACCACCACCACCACCACCACAAGGCCAGATTAGAGAAAGGAGACCCACCTCTGAATGTTTCTGAATGGTCCCCTGGCTCATCTCAGCCGCTGTGGGTGAAGTACACGTCCAGCTGCTGCTCTGCTCAGGCTGAGCTGCTGGTGTGGGACACAGCTGGAAACATGAAGCGCTGCCATCTAACGTCTGGCCAGCTGAGGCGGCAAAGAGACCGGAGCACAGAAACCAGTGGAGCTGGACGGATTACACCCACACCAGTGTTTTCCTTGTTGTTGGGTCTGCTGTGGTCTTTTCTGCTTTAGGATCGATGTGATTACAAATGTTTTGCAGGTCAAATCTATGTGTTGATCACTGGGTACCAGCAGCCCACACAAAAGAGACACAAAAGACAGATACAACTGAAAAAAATAAAGAAAAGTAGTCTGATATGGAAAGAAATCTTTCTTAATGACTGATTTGTGCTTGCTACTGTAATTTGTAAAGAATGTGCACTAAATAAAGAGTTAATAATTGTATTATTATTGTCAATGTCTTGAATTATTTGCTGTTCTGGACATCTGATATCACAAATAATACATTACTCTATAAATAACAGCCATGTGTGCACAGTGTGACCGTTACAGTCTATTACATCCGCAGCATACTTTAGTCACCAAGACAAAGTAAACATAGATCAACACTTAAAAAAAACAAGATTAACATCATGTTTGTACCTTACAGTTTATAGAGGTCTGATAATGTGTTTAACAGTCGGCCCTTATCAGAACATGAATAACTTTAATTATGTAATTAACTTATCGCCTGAGTAAGTGAAAGTAATGACGTATTCTTAGACACCTTCTGGGTTATCAGATCTCCGCCCTGCGGTCCGTTTATCTGGCTGGGTGTGTGATAAAATGCAGATAAGAACAGATACAGCACAATAAATATAAACTTAAGGTGGATAGTTTCACTACCTGATATGTGCCGGAAAAAAATAACATCACAGTGAAAATAATGTTAGTAAACGTTATTTATTTTGGCTAGTACATAGATTTTGCTCCTGGTGGTCATATTTGAGGCCAGATAAAATGTGACAGGATGTGATTTCATTAGTAGTCCCCCGTCTTTGTCTTCTCAGCTCTCACAATGACTTTGAAGTGACATTCACATCCGTCTTACCTCGTGCAACTGCGCTTCATTTCAACTCCCTTGCAAACAGTTGCCTCTTTGATACATCTGAAAGAACACAAGAGGAATATTTGAGCTGAACAAGACAAGACATTTATAACGAATGATTTGATCCTTTTGATTAAAAAAAAATAAATAATCCTGTGTTATACAACAAGGAATTTGGACTTTTCCAATCAGTTGTCGTTTAGATATTGCAACTTATGCTCAGCCTGGGCGATAATTTACATTTCCATTTAGAACTGATTAACTGGTCAGGCAGTTGCTCATTACAAGATGACACAGAATCAGTATATAAAGCCAGAGAAGACATGGACACACAAAGCGCGTGGGTTTAAGAGGACGATTGGGTTCAGACTGAGCTTTTGGGAATGTTGAATAAAATATGTGCCACAAAACACAAGCAAGTGGAGGTGGAGGAGAGAGGACACTGGGGCAGCAAGGTGGAGTTTCTCCTGGCCGTGGCGGGAAACGTTGTCGGCCTCGGCAACGTGTGGAGGTTTCCTTACCTCTGCTACAAAAACGGAGGGGGTAAGCAAATATGAGGTTCACTGGTTACCTAAGATCTCTTGTACATGTATGCATTGTTGTACACTTTGTAAATTCAGGTGCATTCCTGGTGCCATATCTGGTGTTTGTGGTGACCTGTGGCGTACCCCTGTTCCTGCTGGAGACAACTGTAGGCCAGTACACCCAGGAAGGCGGCATCACCTGCTGGAGGAAGCTGTGCCCTCTGGCAGAAGGTATGCTGTTCATGACTTTATTGAAGATTCACTGGAAACAATCTCTGAATGATTCATTTGCTTTATTGTCGGCTGATGTATCATATTAGTTCAATGTGTCATTTTGGTAGTTACACAAAGGAGGGGGGCTGGCTGTGGCTCAGTGGATAGAAGGTTGGGGGTTCGTGTTTTTTTTAAAGTGGAAATACACATCAAAGTATATATAAAAGCATTTTGTGCAAAATGTTAGGCATTGCTAAGCGTGGGTTGGGGCTGAGGACTAAAAGTTGGAGTAAGAAAGAATTGAGCTTACCAGAGTTTTGCAGCCCACTTTGTATTTATCTTTTGATAAAGAAGGAGAATGCATGAAACAAAAGCATATCTGGTTCTGCTGCATCAATTTGGATCCTTTTTTTTTTTTTTAAATCTGTCCATCACGAGTCTGACAATAGAAGCACAATGATGAATGTGTGTTTCTAAATCAACTGTTGCAGTGCCTGATATTATTTATATTCCAAAAACATTGACATTACAGATAGGTAGGTTTCGTCACAACAAAGATACCACAATAGTTTTTGAAGATTACATTTATGAAAAAAATAATTAAAATTGAATAATTGTTAATGTTTATAAGCTGGGTATATATATATATATATCATTATGGAAAAGTAGTCTCTCACAGTGACTGAGCAGTTTTAGTGATACATTGGCTCAGTCGGGTTAAGTGACCCTGACCGCTAAACGGATTAATGGATAAATGGAGGGAGTCAGGATATCCTAACGTTTGTCTATGTGGCCTCGCAGGTATCGGCTACGCCGGGCAGCTGATCCTCTTGTACAGCTGTATGACCTACATCATTATTCTGGCCTGGGCTTTGCTCTACTTGGTGTTCTCCTTCAGCTCACAGCTCCCCTGGGCCAGCTGCAACAACTACTGGAACACAGGTCAAATGGACACTGTCACATGCATTGAGGTTGACTTGTATAACGGAGCACTATACGTTAATGTTATGATGACAAGATATCAACACTCCAGTGACTTTTCTGTCAATTAAAAGGCCTTCCATGAAGTCGGGGGACTTGTGAGAGACAGAATTTAGAAAGAATGGTCAAAAAGAAATCAACAGAAGCAGAGATATTCTGAATTTTACCCCCTAATATGGGTCAAGTTTTGGAACCATTGAATCCTACATTGCCCATAATGCAACTGGATAGCGTATTCAACTGCACCCTCCATGTCTGGTGAATGTCGACATATTTTAAACTACACACCAAAAGCTTGTAATGCAAGCTGTTTGATGAACATTTCAAGTCCCAAGCCCAAACCGATGTTATTTTCTCAGACTTTGGCAACCTCCCCCTATCTGCTTTGTGTCTATTAATATGTGTTTTGTCTCACTATTCTTTCAGATAACTGCATAGACTTTTCCACACAAAATAAAACCTTGAACTGGACCAACCAGAGTAACACAACCTTTGCTGCCACAGAGTTCTGGGAGTATGTATATACGGATATAACTAAAGCCTCTAGGTTGATTTAAATGTGCCAAAATGAGTCCGTATGAGTCTCAATAAAACACATTTGTTGATATTTTGTTCCTTCTAGACGGCGAGTGCTTGGTATCTCAAGTGGGATTGAGGAGATAGGCAGCATCAGATGGGATGTGCTGTTGTGCCTGATTGTGATGTGGATCATCTGCTACTTCTGCATCTGGAAAGGGGTCAAGTCTACAGGAAAGGTATTTAAACAAGCCCTAAAACTGTGGTAAAAGTGTATCAAGTTGTATCTCTAAATGCCTTGGTCTTTTTCCCCCAGGTGGTGTATTTTACTGCGACCTTCCCATATGTGATGTTGGTTATTCTTTTGATCCGTGGACTCACTCTTCCTGGGGCTCTAGAAGGAGTACTGTATTATCTTCTGCCTGAACCCTCGCGACTCGCAGACCCTCAGGTAGGAGATTCATTGTGTACTGTAACAGTGTGAAGTTCATGGACAACTTTACTCCACTGTTGCTTTGTTGAACCAGGTTTGGATGGAGGCTGGGGCTCAGATCCTCTTCTCATACAGCGTGGGTGTGGGCTCCTTAACCGTGCTAGGCAGCTACAACACCTACAACAACAACTGCTATAAGTGAGTATTACTCAATGTTTGACTGAGTGTGACAACAACTCCGACATCAGAGTTACGCAATAACATATTTAAAAAGTATCTACATGCTGTGAATTTATAGAGTGCACACACGTTGTTGTGTTTTGCAGAGACTGTCTGTGGCTGTGTTTGCTGAACAGTGTTACCAGTATTGTGGCTGGGTTTGCAGTCTTCTCTGTGCTGGGATTCATGGCTCAGGAGCAGGGCGTTCCCATTGCAGAAGTGGCCGAGTCAGGTAAAGCAAGTCATCACAGGTATTCAGAAAGATGCAAAGTATCCAATATTTCACAATAAAAGAAAAACTAAAATTAAAGAAATCCAAAAATGAAGACAGATTTGTGCATGAGAACTTTCTTCTTCACACATCAATCACTTCACAAACATTCAAATTTATATTGTGTAATACGTCAAATATAATGTTTAAGTCATTTTACCACAGCGCGAGTACTTTCAATTAAGTAGGAATTTGACTGCAGGACTTTTACTTGTTATTGAGTATTTTGACATTGTTTTTTTGGTACTTAAAGTGGAGGATCCGACTACTTCTTTCACCGCTAGTGCACAATGGGTAAAATGCTGCTGCCATCTTGAGGACAACCATAGACACGACCAGCACATTTGTGCATGGACTCATACAGTAAACTTTAGCACACATGCGGTCATGTGCCTTCACTTCCCTTCCCAAATATTTACAGTACAAACAGCACAATCAGACTGACTTTCGTAGATTTTCTCAATCATCAGCCGAGACTTTGGCCATTCCTTCATTCAGTGCTCAGATTCATAGGTCACATGTGCACATATTTATCTACACACACAATATAATGGCCATTATTATAATCAGGCATTTCTAGATATCAAATGTATTCATGTTAACTAGGTAATCGTCCTTGTTGTTTTCCAGGTCCAGGCTTGGCGTTCATTGCGTACCCTCAGGCTGTAGCCATGATGCCTCTGCCCCAACTGTGGTCCATCTGCTTCTTTGTCATGCTCATCCTCTTGGGTCTGGACACACAAGTAAGATGTGCTTTTTAATGAAGTCTTCACGGAGGAAAAGAAATTCACATTTGTCAATGTACTTACTGTGTGTCGTCCTGTCTCTGTACAGTTTGTTGCCATGGAGGTGGTGATGACATCCATCATCGATATGTTTCCCACGGTGATGCGCAGAGCAGGCCGGCGGGAATCTTTCCTCCTCCTCTTCTGCCTCACATGCTTCTTCTCTCAGCTTGTCATGATCACCGAGGTCCGTATTTAGTATTATATGTACATTTATTAGCAGTGTATTGCTACCAAAATGTCATTATTATCATCATTATAACAAGAAGCATGCATCTGACATATAAAGTAAAATGAATAAAACCATGTCTTTGCTGTCGTCTCCAGGGAGGAATGTACGTGTTCCAGATGTTTGACTACTTCGCTTGTAACGGAACCTGCATCCTCTTTCTCTGCGTGTTTGAAATCGTGGCGCTGGCATGGATATTTGGTAGGTATACTGTTTCTTAAAAGGGGCAATTTCATAAAGGACCTAAATAAAGTTGTGGGTAAGATCAAAATCAAAGCAGCAGAGGCTGAGATATGACGCCTTTTAGTCCCTTGAGTTCTAAAAACTCAAGGGACTAAAAGTTCCCATAATGCATCAAAACCCCGATGACATCCTTGTGGTTATGTCCTCAGACTATGTGAGAATATTAGAGAAGTTCATTGAGTGCTGATCATCCAACCTCTTCTCCTACAAAGGGGCAGAGCGGTTGTTAGCCATCATTAAGGACATGACGGGTGTGCACGCCAACCCGTTCTTTAAAATCTGCTGGCTTTACCTCACACCACTGGTCTTACTGGTGAGTGACTTTCAATGTTGGACTTTTTTTGCTCCAGATATTCTTACACTGAAATGTCAGGATAACTTCTGAATCCCTCTTTTTTTTATCGTTTTCTCAGACCTCTTTTATATGTTCTTTTGTCGAGTATCAGCCTCTGACTTTTAATCGCTGGTACGTGTACCCAGCCTGGGCATACGTGTTGGGCTGGATACTGACCCTTTCCTCCATCGTGCTTGTGCCGGGATGGGCGCTGTACAAACTGGGAACTGGGACTGGGAACCTGAGACAGGTGGGACAACTGCGTTATTGAGTTTTAGTATTTAATTCAATAAATCGCACGGCGTGTATGTCATATAACGATTACATTGAGTATGTGTCAATAAGAAGCAAAAGAGCAATATATGTCTGACGTCCCATCTGCAAGAGGAGTTGTCATTTTTAGGATTATTAGGCTGTAACATGAGGGTCTTTAAAAGTATGAAGTGTGTATTGATCAAAGTATAGAGTACAAGACATTCTCTTTAGTTTGCGCCAATATGAAGGATCCTAACTACCAACAGCCAACATGGAGCATCAGTGATACTGATTATTGCGTGAATGAATGCTTCAAGTTATTGCTGAATACTTCTCTCAATTTTCTCAGCGTTTCCATCATCTGTGCCAACCGGCCCCTGAGTGCTCACTGACCCAAAAGGGAGACGAAACTGAGCTGCAGCACATCAAAGGGGAAGATCTGCACTGGCACACTGCCAGTTGACACCAAACATGAAATGATCCTGAACTCTTTATCTACTACATTTATGTGTACGACAACTTTCCTTTTTAATCTCTTTGCTTATATCTTTAGATCTTATAGTATTTGTTTTTGAAAGGTGTTCTATAAATAAAGTTATTGGACAAAGATTGGGCACTAAGCAGGCTGGTTAGATCGTGATATTACTTTTTCTGCTTTTCTTAAGTCTATAATTCAAAGACAAGCACGACTCGTCTTATTTATTTGATCTCAATAATGCTGGCTGTTCACTCCAAGTGTTACAGTAATAATTTTACTGGTCACATCGTAATCGGATTCCTATTTTAATCAAAATAAACTCGAATAACATTTATAGTTGTTAACTGTCTATAATATGTCAGATTTTTAAGAGATCCTAGAAATATATATTGAAAACACATCACAGGAAACACTCCTTACTTCTTCAACAGTCAACTAGTTAGAAGTTCTTGTCATAACGTAATCACTTCTTTGTTTCAAAAGGATAACAAAGTGCATAATTTAAAAAGACTTGACATGATACAATGACAGAGTGTAGTCCTCAGATATTGCTTTATTTAAATACCTTGAAATTATGAAAAATACAATGTGAAACACTTCTCACAAATGCGTTGGAAGTGATGTCTGTCATATGCATATAAGCACAAAGAAATAGACAAATAATTCACTCATCACATGATGATAACCACTTAAGCAACGTACTTTCATACTTAAAACACTGTCGTACAATCAAATTCACAATGCAAACCGTACTAACACATGACCACATGAGAGGAAACCATATTACTGATTATCTTTGAGATGCCGAGTTGAATTCTTCTATTCAAATATGATGTGTGCTGTATTTGAAAGTAACATTTTGCCTTTTAGCTTCGTTGTTTTGAAGGCACCAACCTTGTTCTGAGTGCTATACTCGTCCTTTCACTGATTGAAGTTGGTCTGTCGTGAGAACGAAACAACAGACTGAAGTAATAATACACACTGTATTGCCACCTGAGTGTAAGCCAATTTCCTCTGCCTCCCGGGGGAGACATATTATTCTCACATAATCCTTTAAGTGGCCCACAAGCAGAGACACATCTGAGTGGTTCTATAACATCTGAAGTGGTATCCTGAATTGCACTTAAGATAATTAAATCAGCTTTCACATGTCAAACAATTAAATCTGGTGAAAAACGTTAAGACAACCGCAAACCAAACACGTACTGCCACATGTACAATAAGTACGAGTGATTGTTGGTTTCCCATTGACCCGCAGAGATATTTCGCTATCCCTATCAAACTAAGTTTAAATAACCAGGGATGAACCGTTAAAGCCACACAAAATAACCAAAAATAGCCCTGAGTACTCGCGCTCCCTTTAAAAAGGCACTGCAGATTGTGCTAGTCGGTAGAACTGTCAGGAGGCATGAAGGTGTCTTTGTCTGTCGATTTACCTCCGGCCTGGAGCTCCCTGCCTGAGTTTAAGTCCGGTACGGTCGTGAGAAGGCGAGGCGGCGGCGGCACCGCTGAGCCCTCAGCCCCTAGTGGCCCATTGCTGTCGCCTGTGGAAACACTCGCTGGTTGACTGGCAGAGTCTGGATAACATGGGATTTGGGTTTTAATGTTGGGGTAGCTGCCAGACTCGGCCATTACTCGGTGTAGGTGTTCCCAGGTACAGCTGGGGTTGCTTACGGCCTGGCACAGAAGCTCCGTGTGCTGGCGGAGCTGCGCAATGTCCCGCTCGGTGGCGTTGCTCTGCCGCAGCAGCTCCTTCGTTCGCAGCGTTATGTCCAACAGACCCGACTGTCTCAGGATCTCCACTGTGTTGAGGAAACGGTGTTGGCGACTTCTGGTGGAGCCGTTTCTGTGAAGTCCTCTGGTTTTGAGGACGGAGCTTTGGCTCACGGAGACAGCAGTGGGACTGGAGGAGGAGGGACGATCTGCGGTTGAAGAGGAACACGGCAGCCTGGAGGTCAAGGCTGCCGATTTGGGTTGCTCATAAAGGTGCTGCTCAAGTAGACTCCTGGTCACAGGTGTGTCATCCACTTCTGTGCACACTCTCTTGCTAAGATTCTGCGATTCCTCGTACGGTGAAGATTTATCAGGCGGCTTCTTGCTGGGTAGTGGGGCAATGCGTGGGTAGGAGTTGAGAATGGGCAGGTAGGTGTCATTTGTTTTCTTCCCTGTGACGTTGGAACTCCGGCACAACGGCTCGTGGAGCTGTCGAGTGACCGCCAGCATGCTAGGCTGCTGGAACAGGACCATGTGGGCAGTGCTGGTTTCCCTGCTTCCGTTTCTCTGCGGCAGCTGATCTCTTTTCTGGACCATGTCCGGCTGGTGGGACAGGGAGGAAGACGGAAGCAAGTACGAGACATAGATTAAACACTAGGGGACGATATGCTCATCTCCAGATTCAATATGCTATCATGTATCGCAATTTTTAAGTATTGGGATTTGACTATTTATTGCGAGACCATGGGACAAAGTAAAATCACACCCAGACTCTTACCTGCTTAATCACAATGTTATTGATGATGTAGATGGGTGGGAGCTCGCGGTCTGCTGGCATCAGGGGAGGTTTCCCAGGATTCCTGCGCCGAAGATCGTTATTCAGTCCCGGCTGTGAAGGTTCTGCACGCTCGCCGCCTCTGCACTGGCTGCTGTTGCTCCGCTGGTCCTCCACATCCGTCTGCTGCCCGTCTGTTGGAAGAAACACATGTCGACTGACAAGAGTCAAGCCATGCTCGAAGAGACTGCTTTTGTGACGTAGGCTGGTAGCGTTAGAATATTAAGAATAAAAATTCCTTCACACTTTATCTGATGGAGATGTAATCACATTAAACCCGACAGTCAGCACAGTAACCTTGTTTTCATAGTTTCATTACACTAAAGAACGTCCTGTCCATCATGTACTGCACCGTTTGTCCCATTCAGCTTTTATTACTACCGCCTGAGGGAAGATAAACGGGTGTGTGTGGAAAATACCAGTCGAGAATAAAACTTGGCAAATCGTCTTGCTCTGGTTACATATTTACTCACCAGAGTAGCCAGAGTCTTTTTCTGAGCTGCAGCGGGAGGCCGTCCCGCTGGAGTCGTCCGCGTCTTTGGCATCCCGCATTGCCAGCAGAGTCATACGGTTGCTCTTATTTTTAGCATTCTTGCTGGATGTGGCACAAGAAGTGTGCTCGCCCAGGCAAGGCTGTTCCTTCGGCATGCTGCACCCTAATGAGAGAACACACGATGTTTAGTCCGTCACTTAATGACAGCATAAAAACAAAAACAAATGTTGCTCTCATGAGTCAGAGGTCTGTGTTGGCTGTGATGGACCGGTGACCTGCCCAGGTTGCACAATAACCAACACCCACTGCATTCTGGGATACGATCCAGCCTCTAATTGCCGTCTGTATAGAACATTTTCTTTTCTTTTAGAATTAATTTAGATGCAAAACATCACAGGTTTATTGATGTCATACTGGTGTCATTTGAAGCAATGAACATTGAGTCCACCGTCATTAAAGAGGCCCTAGATGACAATAAACACAGAAGTGAACACATGCTACGCACCATGTACATATATATACAGTTTGAGAAATAAGCCCATTTGTATGAACACTTTTCCCAGTGTTGTCGTGCACGTGTGTACATGTGCGCGGCCACATGTACACACATGGAGACAAAGGAATGCATGGGTCATGAGTTGTTTTGAGTCAACAGAGCCTGTTAAACCAAATAAAAAGCAGGTTTTAGTTATTACTTCCAGTTACAGAAACTTGACTATTTGTAAAGCAGTCAGTGGATTTTAATTGTTTCTTTCCCCTCGCTTTTTGGTGTGTACTTGGGTCCTCCGCAAGGAGCTGGATTACTGTATCTGATGATCAAAGTGCAAATCCAAATACTGAACAGATCGTACATCAGGTGTGGAAATTATCAGCTAGACTACCTCTTTATAGTCCACCCTGATACCGCTCTGTGTTCTCCATTAGGAGTATGAGTGATGCGTCTCTACAGTGTCAACAATGCAGCCATGCACTTCATATTCATGCCTCATGTTTTCTCCACTGCATCAACATGTAAATATCTTCAGTGGAAGAGTTGTACATCAAGATTTAAAGTGATATTTTGACTTTTATGATCGGCTGTACAACGTTCAGTGTTCTCCACCTTCGATAAACACCAGGTATCCCTTTCATAGAAAATGTCCGCTATCCTGGAAGTACGTCAAACTTTTTTTTGTTTCGGTCATTTGTGCCTCAAACATCACAGAAGGCAGTGGGTCCCTGAAGGCAGCACAGAGGCAGTGGGTCCCTGAAGGCAGCACATCTCAGCTGAAACAGCAGCAGCACCCCTCCTCCTCCTCCTCCTCTCAGCCCTGTTATGCAACACTCAACTTGGAAATACACTTCCTCTCTCACACTAGCCGCAAACACACACACACACACACACTCACACAAAACACACTAATCAAAGTAGTTTGTCGAAATTTTAAACGACATCACGCGTTAACAGGCCGACAGACACATGTGAGACGAGAAAGTTATAAAAGAGTGAGAGCTTGAATAGAAAGTATAGAGATTCAGCGACATCACGTCTTTTCCAAAGCCAAAACATTCCCTATCTCCCTCCGTCTGCAGTGGAAAACTTACCTTCAAATGTAAAACAAGCCAATTATTTCCAATAATGGTAGTTTCCCCACTTGCGCGCGCTCTCGAAGCACTGAGAAACGCTACGGTTAACCCGCAGTGTCATGTTTAAATTGTTGTCCGTCAGTTAGAGTGAAATACAATGGTTTCATTTTCCTCTCTTTGTTAAATAACCTACGCCGTGAGATAAGAGTACAGTGAGTCGCGCTGACATAAGGCGATGTCTGTCAAGTTGGTCAGGGCTAGGAAAATCATATCCGGTTGGTTTCAAAATAAAACTCACATACAAGCAGAAGGGAGATTTTATACAGAATGCCAACTAGTCGGATAGTATTCAGGGCAATACAACATTCTCTTGATTTTAATATCATTAATCAGTACTTACCTGAACGTTTATCCAAAAGTGGCAGCTTCCTTGCTTTTGTTTTGAAATCCCGGTGGCTAAACCCTAGCTAGCTTGACACCGCTGTTTAACGTGACTACGAAATGTTAAATGAATAAAAAGAGCGACAAAACAAAACAAAATATCGAAATAACCCTACCTAATTGCTTAACAAGACAAACAAAACGTGGCCCATCAATGACGCCATTAAACGCAGAGGGGGGGGGGGGGGTGATAATTGTGCGCGTTACCTCAGTTGAACCCACAGACGGCTGCTGGTTGGACCTCCCACCAGACACAATAAAAATGATCTCCCTGAGCGAGCTAAACGCCGATTGAACCATGAGACAACTACGACAGCCAATCAGAAACGAGCGCACGTGTAACAGTCATGGTGGCGGAAAAACAATTATGCAATAAACAAGTGTGCATTAAAACAAAGAGGCTCACTACAACACTTTATATTTGGTAAAACGTCACATTTGGGACAAAATAATAATGTGACGACAAAAATTGGTTTCACGGAAAATCACAGCAACTCGAGTTGCCTGCTTCAGTCATGTTGCTGGGTTTTATCTAAACATCAACTGACCAGTGACCACACATCTACACACATGTCGCCTGTGCCAACATAACCCATTGCTGCTTGTTGGAATGAGCCTGCATACACATAACTGTTGAAAGCTAATCTAACTGAATAGGTGATGGACTAAACTAATCCTGCAAAGGGATACTCTTGATATATGCTGCACCAGCCGTCCAACATTCTGTAAAGTGCCAGTCAGCTGTGTCAGCGTGGTTGCACATGTGAGCAGGAACGGCCAACAATGCAGCCATGCAGCCAGAGGGGGGCGCTGTTGTCACGTACAACTGTACAAATTGCAGTTTGTGCAAAAATAAACAGCTGAAACTTTTAAACTTTGCAGCAGAACTTTATTTTACATAAAAACGTTCATAATAACTTTGACAGCCCACAGGACAAGGACACATCAATACAATTCAAATATTTTCTAAATTGGCTGCAAGATAAGAACATAAAACAGGTGTGCCACTGGGTTAGCCAAATCACACACGCAGAGTGCATACAATCCTTTGTCAAAACAATATTTGGCATTAACATTATTCATACTTCTTCCTCACCCAATTCCATGGTAACTCTTCAGGATCCACAGCAAATAATACACAGCCTTGGGCAGAGGACTGGACCACACGGGAGTCAAGTCCTCGAGTGATACTGGTTTAGCATCGCTACTTTGAAGCTTCGGCATATGATTTAGTTTCTGCGAATCAGGAATGTCAAGTGCATACACCCAGCAGACCAGCGGCGTTCTTTAGACCAGGGTGCCTGCTGACCTGCATGGTCTCTGGGGAGGAGAATTTAATAAAACTAGCACAGGTCTCTCGGGTGTGGGCCTTGGCTGCAGCATTGGCCAGAATGTGCATGATCCTCAGCAGGGAGGTCTCACTGAAAAACACAAAGCACCCAGATTTTTAAAATGACAGGTACAGTGGATGAGAGTCCATCTTATAAATCAAGACACACCTGCCGACATGGACACTGGAGGACAGGCACCATGCAGCCTCCCCTCCTGGTGTTGAGGGCTCCTGCAGAACTTGGCGGGACACGCAGAGGGCCGCTCCTGCCAGCTGCACGGGCAGAAACACCACACACTGGCCCTCCAGGAGAGACAGCTCCAGCAGGTACCGAGCCATCCACACCGCCTGGTGGCACAGATGACACTTCAAAATCTCGACATACTGCGAAAAATAACCTCGCTGACAGAATGAGTTACAAACAAGTAGAGATCTACCTTGGCACTGCAGCGAGCAACCGAGGCGAGGAGGAGGAGGAAGTGCAGAGGGGGGCAGTAGGACAAATCGAACTTGAGCCCTAAGAGGACCTTGCGCTCCATTCGCAGCAGCTGATGCTTCGTGTAGGTGTGGTCCATCAAGTAGCAGAGTCCAGACACCTGGAAGAAGAAGAAGAAGAAGAAGAAGAAGAAGAAGAAGAAGAAGAAGAAGCACAATAAAAGAATGAGTCTTTTCTTAGAGAAGAGAGGTTTGATCGTTACTCATTACTACATTCATACAATTAATAACGTTTAAGAGCTGTAAATCTATAAGAATAAATCAAATGAAACCTCGACACAAACCAATCATGGGTTATTTAGATACTGTATGTTAGCAGACACCACACAGTCAGGTTTAACATACTGTTTGGGAGGGCTGAGCCAGCTTACCTCGGGCAGGAGACACTCCTCCATCTTTGCAGCGAGGAAGAGGCAAACCATGCCGAGGAGCTGCAGGTTGACCGTGGTGACCTTTACCTCACGCAGGGAGCGGTTGACGAGGTGTATGGCCAGATAGAGGGTCTCTTCCTGAAAATGCATCAGCTCCTGGTAGGAAATACACCAGGCGATCAAGATTGAAAACCATAAATCTATAATTTACCTTTAGAGGTGCTGGTTCGTTATCTTTGGACAGGGTATTTATTGTCTTTATGGTAAGCTAAGATAACCAGACGTCTTCAAATGCAAGAATATTCCCCATTAAAATTCTTTTAATTCATTTTTAAAGCTCATATTTCTTTTTTTGTGCATTACTTTTCACAACCAATAAAAATGAGAGCAATCATTTCGCTGCAGCTTTGCCACAATTATTCAAAAAAGGATATGACCTTAAATTAACTGGCCATTGAGACCAGCTTAGTTTTGGAGGCAGAGGAAAGCCTCCATCTTCAGAAGAGCACTTACATGTACTTGAACGAGCCAGTCTACCAGCACTGAACGAGTGGCGTCAGTAAAATGCCGCGGCAGGTCCACGGTGGGGAAAGAGTTTCGTGTTTGAGTTCTCTGCGGGGTGAAAACAGAAAAACAGGAGGCACACGCTAAATATTTAAAGAGATTCAGTGCGATCGGCGCTCGTTGCCAATCTGCCCCTCAATCATGTGATCTCACTCACCACCATATCCAAGAACATATCCCAAGCGTACGCTCGGTCCCATATGAGGTCCAGTTTCTCCAGTGCCGTCTCCACCTCATGGCGCAGCAAGCTGGGCACCAGTGCCTTCAGGCTGGGAAGACCCTGCAGCCCATGAGGGTAAAGAAGCACGGGCTCCTCCACACACCCATCTGCTACACGGGATGGAAAAAGGAGGACGAGGAGGAGAAAGGCATCATTTTCCTACATGATAAAAGTAACCATCCGAGCACTGAATTCCTCATTTCGTACAGCAAAATGACTGCTTGTATTTTTTTATAACATCATTTTACACAACCAAACTATTATTTCAAACTTATTTTGAAAATCTTTGGTATAGATTACACTACCAGCTGAGTGTGTAAAACTGTCTTCATGGAAGCCCATGAGGATGCCTTCGCTTGTTTGCGCCGATAACCTCCTTTCCTGCAAAAAGACGACACCTTACACACACTTGGAATTGGGATGTTATGACCATGTGTGTGAGTGAGAGTGAGAGAGAAACAAAAAGACTTAACACTCTTAGCTGAGGCTCTGAACCACATTACAGTGATCACAACTTATATTTAGAGAGGATTACAAATAGCTTCTATTGCAACAAAGGGCCGGGCAGTCACATCCTGACCTTTCACTAATCTCTCTTAAGGCAACACTTAAGACTATATATGCCGGGAAAATAAAAGTCATAACAAGAGCTAGGGACACTGCAGAATGTGTTGGGTGGAGATGACAAGCAGGAAAGAAGATGTACCCATCTGCGCTCTGGCTCCATTTTGACAGGGGCCATCCTGGACTCGTCTACTTCTAGCGGCTGCCAGCGATCTATGGGCCCACAGGCATTGGACCAGGTTCTTAACGGGGCTCGTCTCTCATCCGCCTGCAGGGACAACAGAAAGTCTTACTGATACACATGTGATCACGGCCCAGCCATCTTTATTAGCTCTTCTTTATTGTCTTTGATGAGGACTGCAGGTTGCTGCAGTTCATTCTCTGTATGAGGATTAGTTATCAGTGGACAGTAATGCCACAAAATGAATGTGTTCAAATAGTGGCTCACTTCAGGTCATTAACACTCCTATCCTTATACTCCTATATATGCAATTACTTACAAAAAATATAAAAAGTATGATCATAACTGGAACTGAAAAAAAAGCCTGAGTTACCTTGAGAAAGGTTTCATTGATGAGAACAACGTTTTAATTAATGAGTTAATCTCCCAACTGATTGCTCAATAAATACCATCTACAATCTGTCATTAATTATTAAGAACATATATGAACGGAGTGAAATGGTTACAAATAAAAAGGGGGTAAATATGAATACCCTGTTGCACTTCTCAGCTGAAGCACCTGTAGGGCAGCACTACATGTCGAAACTTTTTGTATTTTAAATCTTCCTAGGACCTACTGATTGTTGATTGAGACCGGGTCTGTTGAGCCCCCCCGATGCTCACCTTCTTGTGTAAGTCCAGCAGGGGCTTGGAGTCGCAGAAACCAGTCTTGGCCATGAGCACAGCCGGAGACGGAGTTCCCGTGCCGGGCCGCTGCAGCTACTTATCCACGGGTGTCGGAGGAGGAGGCCTGGAGCAGAGAGAGAGCCGCCATGCTGCACAGAGAGCCGCTGATAAAGACGGACAGGTGGGGCCACACTGATTGGGGAGGGGTCGGGGATCGGGACTTCCGGTCCGGACGTTTTGCTCAATGTGACCAACGAGGTTTATGGTACTTTGAAATGTCCTAAAGTTCTGGCTTATGGTTCAGTGTGAACTAGACATTTTGTTTTATCCACCTTCTTTTACATGTAATGTAAATATTTTTCTATATTGTGCATTTTAATTCAACAATACTCACTACAGTCTGAAAACGCACCTTATAAATAACAGTGTCATAATCAGGGCTGCACCCAGTTTATTCATTAGAAATACAGAGGTCAAGAGTGCAAAGTCCCAAAGAACAGAATACAAAAAACGTTGATCCCCAAAGTCTGGTTTCCGATATTTTCTACATTCATTTAACTGCCAATAAAGACTTTTTTGAAAATATTACCTCCCTAAACATTTATCTAAATTAGGCTCCAAAGCCTTCCCACGATGACCGATATTTGATTCTGGTGCAGAAATACCAAATCTTGTTATTTTAATGTGTGTTTCTGGACTGAAACTTTCCCAATTAAAGGATTTAGAATCCTAAAAAAAGTAATAACCTTTAATATATATATATATATATATATATATATATAAAAAGGCTCATGTTAAACTTGTATGTTTGTCACAAAGTTGGTTAAAAGCCTCTAGTTTCCTGACCAAACATCCAGGCTCTGTGCCCTCAAAGGTTTGGCTAATTGATCAAGGCTATTGAATGAAGGCTGGGACATGGCCTTGAGCTATGAGGTGTTGCACAATGTAACTGGAGCTGCTATGTTGGGAGGGTTACTGCAGACAGAAGTAAAGGGATGCTGGCCGCTCAGGTGCTCTTTGGTTGAACTCGGACTGACAGAACTTTTTGGATAAGCTCGAGCGGCAGTATTTTACCCCAAAGATACGACGCGTGACATCTCTTTTAACTCTCCATGGTCACTTTTACATTGCAGAGCTGCTGCAGGTGTACACCGTAATAAAAAAAACACACACACAGCTTTATTCAGTAAAAATGTTTACTGGCACATTATAGTTGCAAATGTTATAAGCTACCATTTTGTAGCAGGTATCACCCGTTACATTGTAAAGTCTTGCAAAGGGGGGCTGAAACTGTCTACCAGGACAATGACCTCCCCTTAAAGATTGCTTTTTTTTTCATTGCCCTCTGAGCCTCAACTAACAGCAACAAGCGGAAAAAAAAAGAAGAAACAATCTTGTTACGTCTGCATCAGGTGTGACATTCGTGACAGTTGATCACATTCAAATATACAGAGAAGCAAGGTTGTAAAGCTGCAAATCAAACACTACAAAGCTGCAGTCCTCCCCCTCTCTACGAATGCTGCATTCACCATCAAGCTGTTTTTTTATTTATTTTTTTGGTATTTACACAATAGTGAGGAGGCACTTGTTGTGCCTGTGTTTGCCTACAGGAGAGGTCAGGGGTATTAACTTGCATGTTCAGCTGTGAAGCATTGCTTAAAGCGTGGCCAGCAGCGAGGTTCAGAGTATGGCTTCACAACCAATATTAAAAAAGTTCAGCAGCACCCCCTTATGGCCATGATAGCAATGAAGGCAAATCCACAGTGGAGTCCATCAGTGCAGTGGTTCTGATGTCCGATTCCTGACGTTTTTTTTCCAAAGCAGGACACTAGGCTAGAGTATGATGGCTGAGCCTGAGCCAGTGAGAAGAGGTGCTGGAGTTGTGAACTGTAAATCAAAGCCATTTGATCACATCATCATCATCATCATCATCATCCTCATCTGCAGGAAGTGGGGCCACGAAGAGTCAAAAACCTGCTGCTTTTCTGTGTCCTCATCACCTCTTTCACTCAAAACGTCTCACTGTCACAGTCACTCACACAAACTTAACGAAAACAAATCAATGTGTGACATGAGGGGTATCCCAGAGAATGCTGATCGAGGTCTTTAAACCTTTAAACCTTAGCTCAAGTGCTCTGCAGAGAACGGTAGAAAACTATCAATTTCATTATTCTCCATCATGCCATATATATATATATATATATCAAAGGATGGGTATTATCTACTCTGTTCAAGCATTGTCTGGAAAATAGTTTTGTTTTTTCAAAAGGAGCACAACTTTAAAATGGGTTCTGCAAAATGTAGTCAAGTTCTAACTGCATAGGGACTATTTTCTCTCTAGGTTCAAAAAGAATGGATCAAATTATGTTAATTTCCCTCAATAATACTTTCCTTATATATGCTCTGCAAATTATGAACAATGTATTCAGTTCAGCCTAAGGGACGTGATAATGCAAACCAAAAATGAGCGGCCCATTCAGAATCAAATTACCGAGTTAGCATCTAAGCTAAATAAGCATTCGTCCAATGGAAACCCCTTGAAATGAAGAACGTAATCAAAAAGAAAGACGTTTAAAAACTTTTAATATATAATTTTTTTTATATAATGTATACTGAGACAAGACAATGTGTCTTTCAAAATTTGAGAAATAGATGGACAAAAAAAGGATAAAAATCAACAAACAAAACAATGACAAACAAAAATATCTGGATGTTCCTTTAGTGAAGCTCAAAGAGCAACCAAACATCTCTTCCAGCAACACGGAACAGAAAACGCTTGCGTCAATATGAGCACTTATCTGTGGTGGGCCGTCATGACTCACAGTGTGCAGATTTTCATTTCAACTCAATGCATCTGCCGATGTTTTGATTTGTTCCCCCTGTCTGCAGGTTGAAGGTTGGTCGACCAGCTCATGCAGCATTTAATTGGATTGTAAACCTGCAGATTGTTGCTCCAGACGTACAGCTACGCAGATTGAAGTGACTCAACAAACACAGCATTACAGAAAACACAAAACAAAAAAGAAGGTCCTAAACATCAGGTGTGGAATCATTTGAAGTGTTAAACGTCCACCAAGTCAGTCAATTTTTGGCCTCATTATAAAGACTTAACAACGATTGAACTCTCATTCTTTAAATACGGGAACATAAAAAAAAAAAAAAAAAAATCTTTAAAACTTACACTGATAGATAGAAAATGAACAAAAGATTGGTGCCTAACCCTTCAGCTAAAGAGTGAGTTACTGGATGGAGGACAGCGATTGGCTGTGTGTGCGTCTACATTGGTCTGTGGTGAAGCGTCTCTATTCTTTCTCTCTTTAACACATAGGGACTGGCCTCCATGAAAACCTACTCTTACACCTCCAACCAGCAGCCAGTTGGTCGGTAAGTCAGTCTGGACTCTGTGAACCCGACTGCTGCATCCCTTTAAATGAATGAACGCAGCTTTTAAAGCTAAGGTTAGCCATGCAAGAGATCACAGTTTCTATTCCTGACTTGAGTCGATTTAGCGCCAACTGGTCACGGCAATCATAAATTACATGCTTGTTCCCTTTAAAAAAAAAAAAAAAAAGGCCATTGAGTGTGTTGTGTAGTGTCCTCTCGTTGATATTCCAGCAATAGTTCAGAGTTTAAAAACATGCATGAAAACTGACACAAATGGATGGTTGGGAATCAAAATGGTTGTTCATACATCCTCCTGCACTCATATGCGCACACACACGTACATTCACACATCCACTCGTCGATTCGCACACACACACGCACACGCAGCGCAAACACAGAAATGGCAACCCTCCCCCTCCTCCCCATTCCCCCCCTACTGTAGGAACAGTCCCACACTTGATTTGTAACAGCAAGTTCCAGAAAGAGCACTTGTTAAAAAAAAAAAATCACAAGAAATGCAGAAATATGGCTTGACCTTTAAAACCGTAACAATCGATGTAACAATCTTGTTTTTTTCCCCCCAAATCTTTTCTTTCTTCCTAATTTTGATTATGCTTTTTTAAAATTCCATCAAGTACGTTTGCGTGTATATATATATATATATATATATATATATATATATATATATGCAGTCTATGCATGGGTTGGCCTGTGTGTGTGTGTGTGTGTGTGTGTAGCATGGGTGCAGCTGGTAAAGAGGTGGTACTTGCTGGCATAACCTGGTTTTCAAAGGGTCAAGGCTTTGATGTGGTACCCCAGTGTGGTGCAGCAGAGGTCCTGCAGGGAAGCCTGAAGCCAGCCCTGAGAGGACGCACAGAGACAAAGCTGCCAGTCAATCCACACAAACCTGCTGAGGTCAGTCACTCACGGCCCCGTGTGTTCATACTCAATGATCCCCGTCTTGTCTGAATAGCCAGGATATGTGTGTCTGTGTGTGTGTGTGTGTGTGTGTACGTGCGTTAAAGACTGAATGAAAATGTGTCTTGTGCCAGTTTTTGTTTGTGTCGTTCCCCAGCAGTGCAAGTGTGTGTATGTGGGATTGTGATCGTGTGTTAGCCTGCCTGCTTGTTCAACAGTCTCAGTGATCATTCCCGTATGCTGGCAGAGTAGGAGAACTGAGGGAAGTGCGTGCGCTGATCTGAATCTTCTGCATCTAAACTGTCATCTGGAGTAACGGGAGGGAGAAGAAGAAAAACAACACATCCACCAGTTCAGACATGAATGTGTGAAAAACGCTTGTAAATCCAAACTTAAAGCACAATAACGGCAGTAGTCAATATACTTACACTTGTCGGGGGGAGTTATTGTTATGGTTTGTGCTGTGAACTCATCATCGAAGTAACGCGTGTCCGTCTCTGATGTTACCTGCGGCTTGAAGGGTGGAATAAGCTGAGGAGAAGAAAGATATTAGTCATTTTACATTGTGAAAATATCATTTTAAACGTCATTTCTTTTCCCAGTACCTCACCTTTTTTTCAAGAACATCCTGCCAGTTGATGGAGGTGAAGAACTTGTGGCTCATCACTTCTTTGGCATCGTCTGCTCCGCCTCCAAGCCTGGAAACAAAACAAAAACACCATCATCACCACCCACTCACACCAGCTACCTTTTCTTTAGACGGATCATTGTGCAAACGCCGTCATTAGAAATGTTCAACAAGCGCTCATGTCGTGTTGTTCCCTTCTGACTCGTATTTACCAATTTACAGACAAATTTAGTCCTCATTTCCTTACTGCTGACAGGTGCATGTTTTGGTCAGCCAGGCGGTGCTCGATGTACTAATATTAGCACCGCTTGACTGTTCCCAGAAACACTGGGGGTCGACCACAACAACAATCAATTATGTCCTTGTTTATGGCCAATACCCGGTACCAAAGCGAATCACAAAGGAACAACGGCTTAATAATGGGGTTACTTATTTTATAGCTGAATGAGTGGTGCCCCCGAGCACAGTGGAAGATTCAGAAAACTAATCAAGTGCTGCAGACATGGTGCAAAGTCTGTACTGCTGCATCTTCAGGAGCCAGTTAGAGAGAAAGAGAGAAAGCGCTGATTTGATCTTAAATTAATTGTGTTTAACATTAAAACATTTTAGTTTTGTGAGGTCACAGTAACCCTGACCTTTAACCTCTTACTTCTAATCAGTTGGTCCTTGAGTCGTGGACGTTTGTGCCAAATTTGAGGAAATCCCCTGGAGGCGGTCCTGAGATATCACGTTCAGCAGAACGGTAAGGAAGGACGAACAAGCCGAAAACATAACGCCTCTGGTCACGGCTGTCGCTGGAGAGGGAGCGTAAAAAAAGGAACAGCTACAAAAGCACGAATACCTTTGTTTGGGATCCTTTTTGAGCAGGCCGGCCAGCAGGGCCTTGGCTTCAGGAGCCAGGTTCTTGGGGAAGCGGATCTCCTCCATGAGAATAAGCTCAAAGAGACGCTCGTGGTCCTGGTTGTAGAAGGGCAACCGGCCGCACATCATCTCATACATGACCACGCCCAGCCCCCACCAGTCCACCGCTCGCCCGTAGTCATTGTCTTCTAGCACCTGACCGGGTGGGAATGAAAAGAGTTGAGCGAGAGATAAAACAAGAGGAATATCAGAGCAGGAATAGCAGTTATCTTTTGATATTACATGGAAGTCCTTGTTTTGCCCACACTGACTGTCACATAAAGGCAAAAAGCCCCAAAATAGTAAGAAATAAACAAGTCTCAAAGTGCTATTTACTGCTATTTTGACTGTTTGGCAGCAGTTCAGAGCAGATGATGTCCTTATTATACGCATACATTTCTGCTACAGGACATTTAGGTTATGAACTCAATTAGCGCCTTCCCATCCCAGTTACCCGTTGATTGTCAACACTTATACGACACTGATACGATATACATAAGATATTGATGTCAGAGTCCAAAGCCATCGTGGAGTTACCTCTGGTGCCAGGTACTCCGGAGTTCCACAGAAGGTCTTCATGGTGGCCCCGTCTGTGATCCCCTCTTTACACAGCCCAAAGTCTGTTATCTTTATGTGGCCGTCCTTGTCTAACATGAGGTTCTCCAGCTGTGCAGGAAAAAAAAAAACTCAAGTTAGTTCTAGATGGTACGACAATCTGGGGTCAAAGCATGTCAAGGAACATATAAAATAACACTCCGCTGTTAGAGCGAGCAGCCGCCTTACCTTTAAATCCCTGTAAACCACATTGCGTGAGTGTAGGTACTCCAGTGCCGACACTATTTCTGCACCGTAGAATCGTGCTCTGTCTTCTGTGAACACTCTGTCCCGCGATAAGTGAAAGAAGAGCTGAGAGGGAGTAAAAAGAAGAGGAGACTCAGGAATAAGAGACAGTACACGATCATCAGATAGATTTAATAGTAATTTAGCTTTTGATATTATGAGAGCGGGGTCTTGGTCCAGTTGTTTGGTCCCCTCCAAGGTTTGACTGACTGCTTTCACACCTGCCCAAATGATTCACACTAACCAGACAAATGCACGAGGGTCTATTTTAACCGGAGCAAACATGTAACACCGTCCTTAAACCGATGCATCACGAGGTGTTGGGTTTCTTTTCTACACCCCTGCCGCTACAATTAGCCATCTTCCAAAAAGCTCATCCAGGTACAGCCACACAATTGAAGGCCAGATGAGAAAGAGGAAAACTTACTTCTCCTCCATTTGCATACTCCATCACAAAGCATAGCCGGTCATGCGTTTGAAATGCATATTTTAGTGTCTGTAGAGGAGGAAAAGAGATATTAGCGTCTGCATTTTACTGATTCAGTCCCTTCATTTAGGAAAGCAACAAACTGAGGCAACAGTAACTCACCGTTAGAAAGGGATGTCGCGTATTTTGGAGAACTCTGCTTTCTGTAACCGTGTGTGCCACCTCATCCTAGAGGAACACACACACACACACACACACACACACACACACACACACACACACACACACACACACACACACACACACACATATATTTGGTATATGCAATTAGAGCAAAACCACATAAAAGATAATAATACTGTTCCAAAACAATTTAAAACAAAGATGTTACTGTGATGGGAGTAGCACTAACTTTAGCAATGATGACTTCCTTGCGGAGGATCTTCATGGCGTAGTACATCCCTGTGGCCTTCTCCTTCACCAGGATCACTTTACCAAATGTCCCTTTGCCCAGCAGCTTCAGGTAGTCAAAATCACTCATGGTCTAAAGGAAAAAGATAAGCCGTGACAAGGGTGCACGAACGTCACATCTGTGGCTTTTGATGGGACTTAAAAATGTATTCTATGTAATATAAAAAGTCAGTGGTTTCCTGCGGAAGTTGGTGCACTACATAGGATGTATTTGAACACACACATTTCTCTCAAGCATGCAAGACATGACATGCTGACATAGTGAAATATTTCTACATAAATTACAGAATTAATCCTTTAAATGAACACTTTTAGGGAGGTTAGAGAGGTTAGGGTTAGAGGTTTCCCCACATATTCCCGTCTCTCTTAGCTATAACTATCAAATAAAGGCATAAAATGCCCAAATAATCTTTATTATTTGCATGCCTATAGCGACTGGTGATCACAATTTGAATAATATTACGGACAATATCAAGCAGGAAATCATTTAAACAGGGATAGGTCCATAAAAGTACATTGTTTTTTTTACAATAATCAAAGCTACTTTGAAGAACAACAAACCAGTAAATGATCATCAGTCAGCATAAAAGTATGCAGATAAGCAGTATGTTTAACGGTTATACATACTGCATGACAAAGCCAGCAGACAAAAGACCATAAAAAGAGAGAAATTGAAAATCTCTAAAGAGAATCAGCAATAGACAAAATGCATACACACAAATGTTGCCCTAGCTTTGAGAAAGAGGCTTAAAGTTTAAACAACTTGCTCAATAAAGATGAGCTTAGCTGGACAAACACTCAGCTGCCAGGCACCGCTTGTGCAAATACTGACCACTTTTGTGCGGGATTTGGACACAGCGATCTCCATCTCCTCTGTGCCGCTGATGTCACTTGGTGAGCCAAATTTAATCTCCATGGGCTCCTCATCATGCTGCTGACTCTTCAGGCTGTTTGCCACCGCCTGGATCGATCGCATCCACTCCTCCCTGAACCCGGAAGAAAGCACACGTTACCGTTATCAAATCTAGCCAAAGAGATGTCTACATTACTCTGAATCTATTCTATAAACATTTGAACTGGCAGAGGTTTTTTGCCTTAGGGTACAAGTTGTACTTAGCAGTGACATATTTTTGTAAACTCTTTCTATTCAGACAGATGCTTTAGATGTTGTTCCAAAAACATATCTTAAAAGGAAAACCCGTAGTCTAGCAAATACAATTTAGAAGGTAGAGGATAATCTGGGGGGAGGCTGGGATTTGGAGCTTTGCAGAGTTGATGTAAACAAAACTCAATGACGACTGCTTGGTTAGAGGTTAATAATCAGGGCCAATCTGGCACTTAATTCTATTTCAAGCATGATGGTGTTTCCTTCTCTTGCAAACTAAAATGGATTTCCTTTAGTGAACAATGGTCCATTAAAGGCCCTCTATGTTGCTCCTGGTGTCTTTCTGTCCTATATGTCCTATATACACAATACATGTTGAGATGATCTCATGTAAAACTCATGTTCAAACACATTTTTTCCCCTCAAGACACTGTTAATACTTTAGTCATATCCTGTCTAATCTACAATAGAGACAGAAGGCTAGGACTCTAAACTATGTGCACACTAATCTGGCTGAATCTAAACATGCATTTTCATCTATTTTTGCCTTCTAGTCACACTAAACCAGTGTTCTGCAAGCCCTCAAATCCTTTCCAAAGTGGACATATACGAGTTCAACCTTTATATGTTATTTTTAACCCGTATTTATGTTTGTGCTGTGTTACGTGACACATGATTTGATTGACATTTCAATGCAACGGTGCTGCAAATAGAACGGTTTGCCTTGGTAAAAAAAAGTAAGTAAGTAAGATCAACTTAATCTGAAGTTTGGCTTCTCTGAAACACCATTCTGTAAATGATAATGAGAGCAGGAGGCACCAGAACAAAATGTACTAGTCTGGGACTCAGCAGAGTAACAACTTTGTCTGTCCCTCTCCTGAACAGATTTGTTGTTAAGCTTGAGGAGGAAGAAGAGATTTTACTATAATCATATTGTTCTGGTGTTTCAGTGTCGACAGACTTTGCTTGATGATGTCTGTTTGTCAGATGTACTGGCCTAAAGCACGCTACAGGCGGCACTTACATTTTCACAACATCTTTTTTAACCATGTAATATAATAAAACCCTTGGAATGAACGTGTTTTACCTCTCCTCGTTGCTGTCTACATGGAAGGTGCGCTCAATAACAGAGGTCCACTGCAGGCAACGAATAACAAATGTGTTGGGCCTTGGGCGCTCTGTCTTCATGAGCTGGCATTCTATAAGGCAGAGAAACATTAGCCAACACTGACTAACTGAAGGCACCAACAACAAAACATTAAAAAAAATGTAATTCTCAACGTTGAATCTGGCATATACTACTGCCAGCCAGTTGGGGGAAACTGACCCGCGACAGAGAAGTTGTTGAGCGGTGGGAGGCTGTGGTCACTGGACACCTCGGGCTTCTCTTTGTAGCCGATGAAGGAGCCGTCGCTCTTCAAGATGAAGTAGCGAGGCCGCCATGTTTTAATGTATTCACCTGGAAAACAGACAGGTGAAGAACTGTGAGCCAACTGAGTTTTAATGTTGGAGGACTTGCTTGTTTATTTGGCTTTAATATGGATACTCTGTGTCACACTACTATAATAATGGGAATCCATTGTAAGTGACTGAATTCTCCATTAATAAGGAAACTAACTTGACAGACACCGTACAAGCCTAGACGCAGAGTATTTAATACTCATAATTTAGATTTGAACATGGACTATCATATTAATGTAGACTCTGATGATTGACGTTGAACACAGGAGGCCCCATTACCTCTCTTGTGGAGCCATCCCTCTCTCACAACACTGACTTCATTCATGCTGGGGCAGAGGACTGTCTGGGTCGGGAGGGGGCTGCAGACAAGCTGGAGGAAATTGTGCAAACTGTTCCTATTGGTCAAGTGCCTGACAGTGGCTCAGACAAAACAAAAACTGTATCCTGTAATACCTGAAGGAAAAGAACAGAAAGAAATGCTGTTAATGCAGAATACACAATGAGTGTCAAACGGTCCATAAAATGCAAAACAATGCTAATTGTAGCGTTAACATGTACAGCTCACAAAGACCATCAACGTTCATTCATATAAACAACCGGTTTTGAGAAAAGAAACACAATAAAAGTAACAGAATGTGAGTTGGATCCTTAAGATGAGGGCATTGTTAGTCTTTGTTAAATATTTAAAACCTCTGCTGACTTGTAACAGTGTAAACAAAACCACTTTGTGGCTTCAGACAATTTAAAATAAATTTCCTCAAAATCATACTTTTATATTTTAGAAAATAAAGTGAAATGTGGCCTAAAGGAAGTAGAACTACAGACAGGAAGGTGGAGGTGAACGCATGAAGTAAAAACCAAGTTCTCAAAACAAAGGAAACTTTCTGTGTATTGCTCTAGATGTCTATCCGAGTGTTGTCACCACACTGCGCTTGAATACATTCCTCACCTTCTCTGGCACTCTGTTGCCTTGAAACACAACAACACCACAACAAAGAAATCTGCACGTCAGCTCACCGTCTCGTATCTGATTATCACTTATGACAGAGACATCCAAAAAAGGGACTAGCATAATGACTATCACACCTCCATCATCTTTCCCTTGACATACAACAGAGTGTCAGTGTCATAATATATATTAATATGGTAGATATTGTTACTCTGGTGATGCCACGTAGAGAAATCAAATATGCCAGTGATCCAACAATTAGCAGCTCTGTGTTGTTAAATTGTAATAGTCCCTCAAAGCTCTTGCTGGATGTTTGTAGAGAGGCCCTCTGGTGATCCAGGGTCAGCCCTGAATCAACAGATATTATGTTAGAATTTTAACCAGAATTTCACAGTATTTCAGTGAAAGCGATGGGGTTGAATATTACAGTGCATACATACAGTGGCCAGAACAGAAGGACTGTTTGAACTGCTTTGTTTACAAAGATAAAAACACAGATAAGGATTCCCACGACTTCAGACTTTGTTATGGTCAGCAGAGGTGCAGCCACTAGCTTTACACCTTAGCTACTAATACGAATATCAGGAGTAATACCGAATGCTTTTTTTAGATAATAATAATGAAGCACAACAGCTTTTCTGCACTTTGCAACTTACACCGATTAAAGATGTATCTAATGCTCTTACAAAGAGTGTGTCTACAACAACATCTAGTCAAGCGTTACGGTTACAGTGTAGCACCACTTGAGGAAATAACACAGGAGACAATAAATACACAACATAGCTTTCAAGTTAACGTTAGATTAGTACAGTTAATCAATGTCTAAAATACAAACTGTAACGTTACCCAGCACAGCCACAAGCTGTCCAGCGTAAACAACAACGTAACGTTTAACCGTTACATATCCTCTTCCTTTCGGTGTAACGTTACCAAGCTAACTGACGCAAAGTCAACAAACGTTCATGTTACCTTCCGAGTACACGTACAGGCCGTTAGCTTTTCCGTAAACGAGTTGCTACAACACTTCAACTACGACGGACAGCAGTGAGGACACTGACCACACGACCGCGTTACGACCAAACAAGGCAGCTAGCTAAAATAGCTTCCAAGCTAACAGCTAGCTAGCTAGCATGTCAGTTAGCCATTTGCGCCCCGTTCTCCTCCTCTTTACCCCCGGCTTTTCTTACCTCGACTTCAGCGACAAAAAAACAAGATTCCCCAGATGGTCTTTTTCTTGGGAAAAGGCTCGGAAGTACGCAGCACAATTCTCCCCACCAGTTATATATATCTTGACGCTTGTGTGTATTGAACTCTGTCAATGATCACACAGCTTAGCGGTTGTTTTCTTCTCTCACAACAACAGCAGCGTGCTCGGTGTGTTGCTGCTGCAGTGGTTCACTGAAGCGTACTGCGAGCCAGCGAAGAGAATACAAGTCCACTGAGCTCCGTTATTTCGATATACAAGTGCGGAGAATTTCCAAAAAGCCTCGCCTCTTTTTATGGGTTTTACTGTGTTTAGTCGCCTGCTTTAGCGTGGAAGCCCCTCCGTCCCAGCCAGACAGTACAGCAGTCCCGCAGACGAACACGAGCGGAAGTGACGTAAGAGGCTAGAGAGGGTCCACTGCACCTGAACAGTCGGTGTGAAAGTACATCCTGTACTAAACTGTAACCTTAACCTCACCCCGACTGCATAGAGCCGGTTTACAGACAGGCAGTGCAACAAAAATAAAAATGAAATATATATATATTTATTGTATTTTAATCTTCTCAGTTAAAAAACAAAGCACACATTCTTGTCAAACGACCTGTGAAACTACTACTACACCGCTGTGTGTAAAGGGTAGGGATAAAAAAAGCAAGACAATGATATCATTTTCATTATAAATGTAACAAATATTTATTGTTCAGAAATAGTTTCCAAATGCTCCTTATGTGATACGTTTGCGTGACGCATGTCCCTCAAAACCAAGCGCTTTCTGTCAAAGAGCTTTATTCTGCTGTCTTTCTTGCTTTCGTTGCAGGTAGCGAGCACGAGCGTCGCCGACGGTCGTCTCGTTGTTACGCTTCTCCACCTTCTTCACGACATCCTCAGTAGAAACCTCTGAAAAAAGAAGAAAGGAATCTATTAGTTTGTCATACATTACTTCATTCACTCTGTATAACAATTAAGATCTTCATGCCCAAATGGCCTTTTAATCCACACTGTCTCTTATGTTTGATCATTTCATACATGGTCATAGCAGGGACTATAAACATTAACCATTGAGCTGTATAACATTACAATTTAATAATTATAAATCTAATAAACTCTGAAGACCTGGTTGTCTTTTGGCTGCTTCCCTGGTCTCCCATTTCACCATCTCCTCATCCGTCACTTCTTCTCTTGCCACGTTGCTCAGCTCATAGACGTCCACCTCGTGTAGTTTGGGCAGTAAGTCCTTCACCCACTCGTATCGAATAGGACACGCGGTCCTGACGTACACCCGGGAGGTCACCAGCACATCGTGGAAGATGACCCAGTTCAGCTCAGCCTCCTGGTCAAACAGCTTGGAGCACCACGGGATTGTGATCAAAAGGAAGAAGCAGCATGAAAGTTTTGGTTCCAAACATAATGTGTGTTCTATGAAAACTGTGTTTTATTATTAAAGACTTTTTGAGGATGCATTTACCGATGAGGCTGGATGAATGTGAACCATGGATCCATGGCCATCCATTGTGCAAAACACCTTTCCAATAGACCTATGTGAAAATAACTGAACAATCATTCACTTGCATTACTAAGAGAGAGAATAAAAGAATCCCTAAAGAGAGTTAAATATGAATAATTTTAAATGAACTTTGGTGATACCTTCTGGCAACATTGGTGAAGTATCCCGTGCACAGACATCGTCTGAAGAGTTCACTCTTATTGCCATCAAATGTTTCGACAGGGAAATCTCTCTTCTGAAAGGAAAGAGGGTCTCGTTCAAATTAATGATCACACCAGTGTGTTAGCAAACAAAATCATAAATTAATAAATGACAGAGTTGAACATCTGACCACAGTAATCTGCAAAAACAGTATTGTGGGAAGCAAGCATGATCTAATAATGAAGAGGCAGAATTGTGCATCTGTACAGTTGTATTGTTTACAACCATATGAGGCTGTTAACAGGGCATGGATACACAACACACTTTAGTCAGTGATGTGAAAATGAGTAATGCGTAAACTGCTGAACCTGTTGGAGGCGGAGGAGGATCTCTCGCAACTGAGTCTCCACACTAAAGGCCGACTTCAGCGCCCTCCAGTGGATCCAATGATCTTTACACCACGCTGAGGGTCTGTCACTGCAGGAAGCAAGAGAAAGAATCACACTTATAACAGTTGTGATGATTAATTACCTAGAAATAATACGGACGCATCTAGCAGCATTAATCAGTGTACCTGGATTTACACAACTGAAACACGCTGAGGAGAGTGGCGAAGTCGTTCATACTGCCGCTCTTGGCAGCCAGCGCTCGGTGCTGTTTATCTGCCTCTTTCTGCTTCTCAGGGTGGCCTGCAGGCAGGAAGAGATCAGTCTTCACACTACACTTCTCTGCATGTGTCATTTCCTGACACACTAAACAATCAAACCGACACGTCAGTAAATAATACAGAACTTTATTGGCTCTGAAACTATTTTTTTGTAAGCTGAATTTTCTGCTTTTAAGCTAAACGGCTGACCTGGCCGGATGAAAATGTTCTCTACAGACAGCATGGCGGCTACAGGGAGCAGCAGGTCCTGACAGCCGAGCGAGGCGGCTTTGAGCACGGCCCGGGTGAGGCCTGGGTGCAGCGGGAACTCCACCATCAGCTCCCCCAGCTGGGTCACTCTTCCTCTCCTACAGACGACACACAGAGAAGTACTTAAACCCACGACTGCTGTGCTTTGAAGTCCACAGGTCAACATGTGTCATTTCTCACCTGTCGATGGCATCAAATTGGTAGAGCTGTTTTAAAGCCTCAAGAATAAACCTTTCCTCTGGACGGTCCAGATAGGGAAACCTTAAAAGAAACAAACCCTTTATTAACGAAGGTAAAACAAAGATAAATAAGATGAGCTAGAAGAAAGCGACCGGTATCAGTGTACCTAATGACATCATGAACGCCCAGGCACTTGAGTGTGAGTATCACTGCAGTCAGACTTGTCCTCTGGATTTCTGGAACGGTATATTCCGGCATGTTCTTCTCCCAGAATTCCTTGGTGTAGATTCGAAAGCATTTCCCAGCCGAGGTTCTTCCAGCGCGGCCTGCTCTCTGCTCCGCCTCGCTCCTAAATCACAAAGAAATCAAGTCCAAATCTCTGTTCCCAAGCTTTCCTAAATGGCATGGTAGTTAGCAGGAAGACAAAACTTTAACAAAAGTAGTCGCAGGTTTGAAATTACATGATATTTCTTCAAAAACTCACTTTGAAATCGGCACCACCTCCAAGATATCCATGCCCACTCTTGAGTTGTGGTTGAGTTGCTTCACAAACCCGCTGTCTATGATGTACCTTTATGAGAAATAAAATGGATAAAATGCTTCATGTTAACTATTTGAGTAACAAGTCATTGTTGTAAATCTGATAAATGCAGCCTAGTGGACAGCCAATAACCACAGGCCTCACTCACTTTATGCCATTGATGGTGAGAGATGTTGCTGCAATGTTAGTGGCCACGACACACTTCCTTATTCCTGAAGGTGGGGGCTGAAAGATCTGCCTCTGTTGATCTACGACAAGACAGACGAGATTTTTTTCATAGGTTTTCATATCGACTTAATCTGGAAGAAACTACAACTTAAATCTACCTATCGATGAATAGGATGTGACAGCTGTTTGTATTTACCAGTGGGCATGGATCCATAAAGGGGCAGAATGAGGAGGCCCTCCACGGTTTGGTCCTCCACATCATAGCGGTAGTCTATAGACTCAGCTTTTTCATACAACAAGTCACACGCCCGCTCAATCTCCGCCTGACCTGTCAAACATGGAGGATTAACGTGACAGATTTTGTGAGGGTTGACACATACTGTGAGCTCGATAACTTACCTGTCAAAAACACCAGAATGTCCCCGGCCATTTCACTGGTGTGCACATCAAGGGCCACTTTGATCACCTGTGAAGCAAAACATGTAAATAAATAATTAAGAACAAAATGCATTAAGCTATAAACACATATCTATATTGAGTAAGGATTGTAAAGTTGTGAAGCCAAATGTTTCTTGTCATGCAAGAATCTTAATAAAGAAAAACACCCGAATCTCAGTACCTCTCTTATATAACCAGTGCTCTCTATGTCTTTAGGTCCGACAGCAAAACCAAATGTGCTGGTGACAGGAAAAGTCCTCCCAGGAATAGTAAAGACGGGGCAGTCGCCGAGAAAGGTTGAAAGTTTGTCAGTTTCCAAGGTGGCGGACATCACCACCACCTTCAGAGGGAAAGATCTGCCTTTGGTGGGCTTCGCAGAGCTGGAGAACATTTTCTTCAGTAGACCCAGGAGAACATCCTGCAAAAAAAAAAAACACTAAATCAATATGTGCATTGAAAGGATGACAGAGAAGTACATTTTGCATGCTGACAAGGTGTATGCATGCAAGAGTAAAGTGCAAGAAATGATGAATGTCAATGATATTGTGTCGTTGTCATATTGACTCACCGTGTTGAGGCTGCGTTCGTGGACTTCATCCAGGATTACAACGCTGTACTGAGAGAGTACAGGATCTGCTAGGATCTCTCTGAGCAAACAGCCATCGGTCATGTACTTCACCACCGTGCTCTGGCACAGACACAACTCCACGTTAACAGATATTCACAATAAAAATGTATTTTTTTTTTGCAAAGGATGAGTCGTCTTTTGCCGCTCACCTGTGATGTGCAGTCATCGAAGCGTACTTGGTAGCCAACCTCTCTACCCAGAGTGCACTGCATCTCCTGGGCCACCCTCTGGGCCACCGTGATGGCAGCCACCCGGCGGGGCTGAGTGATGCCAATTTTGCCATCTTTACAAAAACCTACACAAGAATAAGAGGAAGTGATCTGTGTAGTTTATGTTTAGGTTTAACTATCACCGGTGATCACACAGCTAAACCACAGCTCACCTGCTTGATGAAGGTACTTTGGAAGTTGTGTGGTTTTCCCGCTGCCAGTCTCACCGGTGACAACCAGAAACGTGCTGTCTTTGACAGCCTGAGTCAGTGTGGCTTTGTGCTGATAGATGGGCAGCCGTTTTGATTCATTGTCTTTAGAGTCCAGCCTCGTTGATTTGGACATAATTGACAACTAGTAACGTTAGCTTAACCAGCAGACAACAGTGTGAGGAGCTGAACAGACGAAAGAAATACTGACGTTAATCATGCGGAACTCGATTTAGTTGTTTTACCTACAAACTATACTAAAAGTTAAAAAATAGCGACTTCTTTTACAATTATTTCGTTCGTTTGGAAGACGACACGCTCGCTCAATGACTTCCGCAAACTAAACCATTCGGCGTTTCTATTGGTCGAGTTGTGGGCACATGACCGGAACACCTCCACCACAATAAAAGTCTGCCAGGACTTTTTTTTTAATTAAGCTTTATTTACACAGAGATGTATGGAAGCCCATTCCTGCCAGCAAAAAAAAAAAATAAGATCACTAAAAAAAAAAAGAAAAAAAAAAAATAAGATCACAAAAAAAAAATAGTAATTTAAAAAAAAAAGAAAAATGTAATTCAGAAAAAAAAAGAAAAAAAAATCCACCCACAAAATAAATAATAATTATAATAATTTTTTCTTTTTTTTATTTTACTTTTTTTCCACCAGTCGAAATTATGAGATACTTTAACACAACAGTCATAGAAGCAGCTATGACATATGAATGGATTGTGAGTACATTGAAGACTTCTTTAAAACGTGGCTTTACAACACATGAAATACAGATGATGTTTCACATGGATTGTACTGAGCAAACGCACCCTTGAAGCTCTGGAGTATAAAGAATGAAACCAATGTGGCTGAGGTGGCGACCAATAAACTGTGGAAGCCCATTCATGCCAGCAAACGTGATAAAAAAAAAAAAAGATCACAAAAAAAAAAAAAAAGCTTAATTCACAAAAAAAAAAAAAAATGAATTCACAAAAAAAAGAAAATAATAATTAATTCACAAAAAAAAAAAAAATATATATATATATATATATTTTTTTTTTTACTTTTTCTCTGTCAGCAAAAAAAAAAAAAAAGATGTTTCCAGTTGCTGTTTATTCGTCGCCACCTCAGCCACATTGGTTTCATTCTTTATACTCCAGAGCTGCTTCTTGCTTAACATTCTATTCAAGGGTGCGTTTGCTCAGTACAATCCATGTGAAACATCATCTGTATTTCATGTGTTGTAAAGCCACGTTTTAAAGAAGTCTTCAATGTACTCACAATCCATTCATATGTCATAGCTGCTTCTATGACTGTTAAAGTATCTCATAATTTCGACTTTCTATAGCAACTGGAAAAATCTGGTCAGTGTTATGGTTACAGATGGATGCACCAAAAGTTTTTTTTTTTTTTGCTGGTGGAAAAAAAGTAAAATAAAAAAAAAAAGAAAATTGTTAGAATTATTATTATTTATTTTGTGGGTGGATTCATTTTTTTTTCTTTTTTTTTTTTTTTATTAAGTTTCTATTTTTTTTTTCTTTTTTTTTTTTTGTGATCTTTTTTTTTTTTTTGCTGACAGGAATGGGCTTCCATAGAGATGTGCCATCACCTAGTAATTCAACTGAAGATAGTATAATGACTTAATAGGCATTAAGTCGATTTGTTCATAACTCTGTATCTATAAAACAAAGAGAAATCGAAATGAGTAAAAAAACAAAGTTTAAGACCAGTCATTTAATATTTGTGGATGTGAAATGTTCCCAAAGTGATCTGAAAATGTATTTATGTCTTATAAAAGGTCTGCATGTCGAGCCCATAGGGTACATACAATCTTCCACAACCACCTAAAATTAGCAAGTGGCAGTACAGTGATGAAAAAAAGAGGATATTTACTAAAACATTTTTAATTAATGCAAGCCTTTCCCACTACATACATCTACCAACTTAAGGTCATTAAAGTAAGGTATAGATTTATTTTCATTACAAATCACAGACAGATCTTGACTGAACCGTTCACAATTGCGCTTCCAAGCATGACTTGAGACAGCAGTCCTTCTTCTGATTATTTACAGTAGATACAGAAGAGGTCCACCAGAAACTACACTGTAAAGACTCTCCTGTCCTGGCCCCGGTGGGATTTGCCTTAATTTACGCCTCCCTGAAAGACATGGCAAAACTGAGACAATCGCTCACAGTGTTACACACACAAGCATGCGTGAATCAATAACCCAAGATGAATTCATTAGGCTTCATAAAAGGGTCAGTAGGCTGCAGCTCCACTTACCATTGCTGCAGGACTGTAGGCAATCTGGTCCTTTACAGATCTCTACATCACAGTGGAAATATACCTGTAGGAGAGCATCTCATTAAAAAAAATCCCTATAGGGCTAATTAATAGCAGTGAAATTCATATAAAAATATTTAATTTTTTTGTTCTACTTTGTCGTACCAGGTTTTCAAATGTTGGGGGCTTCACAAATGAGAACATCTTGACCACAAACCACTTATGAAGAGAGGGATATTTCAGTTCTGTGGGGACAACTGGCAACACAACAGTTCTGTGGCTGTCGCCACTGAAAGGACATCTGGTTTGGATACAAATAGGAGCTTTGGTTGAATGAAGTACGAGCACAGATGTTAAATTACCTTTTGGATATAAATGGTCAAGTACAGTCCGTTTATTTCACGCAAATTCACCCTTTGACAAGCAGGTTCCATCTCTGTGGGTCATGCGGGTTTTCCGTCGGTGTCGCCCAGCAGTCCTCCAATAGCAGCACCAAATCTTTGTCCTCGTGTTTAGGAGCAAACACCTCCACATGCACAGGCTGGCCAAGCTCGGTGACTGTTTGAGGGGCTCGAGAGGAATAGAAAGACCTGTAATTGGAGTCTGTAGTTGAAAGATTAAAAAAAAAAATAATAATAAATGAGGGCTTCACTATGCTCCAAGTTTGAAACATTTTGATACTTTCTATCGTTTAAGACATTTTGGTTAATAAAACGTACAGACACATTCATGACATAGTGAACGAATAAGTTTAAAGGACAATACAAGTAAAAATCAAGCAAAAACTTGACTAACATGACCTTTGGCAAACCTCATTTCAGTCCTCAGTATTCCCTCACTCTTCAGTGTTGACGGGTACTCCGATTGTTCTCCCCGAACCTCGATACCCAGCCGAGTAATTTGGGCCAGTGCAAAGCTACAATGCACAGTACGACTACAAAATAAAAGAGGCAATTTAAATGAGTGTTTTTACATTCTCAAAGCAGGAGAAGTGGAACATTTAGATTTCTTACTGGAAAGGAGCGTCACGAAATATAAAGCCTTTCTGCGGCTGTTGCTTCACCTCAATGTTGACCCAGTAGTTTATAACCCCGTCTGATATCTGCAAGACACAACCAAACCCGTTATAATACCACCTGACCTGCCTAAAGATGGACGGGAGGTAATGTATTTGCATTTACCACAGACTGAGTGCCACAATCAGTGAAGGGAAAGCTGAAAGTGACAGCATCCTTGGATCTTTTTGGGGGTTTACAGTTATGGTTTTGGCTGGAAGGGATCCAGACTGCATCCAGGTTCAGAGGTGGGTCTGTGGCATTCTGAGGGATGGTAATGTTGAACCCATCCCTGTTGCAGAACTCATGTGTTGAAATTTGTGGATCATCATTTTTGTTCACCTCTGTAGAAAACACACTGCGTTTCAGAATTTAGTTTGTTTTTAATTCTCAATGTCATGAGATTTATTTGTACGAGTAGAATTAATACCCTTCATTTTCCTTTCACAGATGAGAGGTATTGACTTGACAATTTCAACTGCTCCCCAGTCTGCAAGTGCCATGATGACAACAGTCAGATTTGTCATATATTTCTATTGGACAAAATGATTAGAATATGAAAATAAAGATTTGTATAAATCTGCATTAAAAAAAATAAAACAGACAGACAAGCTCAAGAGACAGCTTACTTGTCTTCTCACAAAACATCCATGGGAAGCAACTGTCAACACAATAAAGGCGTCACTTTCTCCCAGGAAGTAGAGGCACCGTTTTGCTACAGCGATGGCTTGGAAATATCCGCCGTGTTCATCTGTGTGTAAATTTGGACACATACAAGAGCAGAGTTAACGCTCCAAAGCTACGTGTCATCGTTGGTTTCCGTGTATAATTGGTGTCTGACTTACCTTGAACATAAATGGTGAGAGGAAGATCAGCAAATTGCCCCTTTGATATGTAAACAGACATGAACCCATCGTGGCAGATTGACGACGTACCACTATTCCTAGTGTCAGAAACTGTTGCTTGGAACGGTTTTGAAGCAGCATTGGCTTCACGTTTCAAAAGAAGCAGCGATAACGAAATGCACGTCACCAAAATGAAGTCTGTTCTGTGGGCCTTCATCTTTGGATACTGAGACGCCGTCACAGGTGGAGCAGCTGCTTCTCATTTGGCTTAATTGGCACGACTCCCGTGAGAGGAAAAAAAGCAACTGAAGAAGTGTCAGTAGCTCTGTTGCCCCACAGTTTGAGGGTCCTGTGTTTAAAATCAGCAGGTTTCTGGGGCTGTTGGAGCTTGTTGTCTCTGTATCCTCCCACAGTTAAAGCAATGAACCTGAGACTCTAAACTGTCTGCAGATGTGAGTGCAGTTTGGTTAAAAAACAAACAAACAAAGGGCTTATTATTCAAACTGAGAGCATGAAAGCATTTTATATAGTCAAAAAGTGCCCAATGGCTTACACAGGTTTGTCTCATTCAACACATGCACAGACTGCTTCTTGTACAGGAAATACAGTATAATTATACAGCAAACAAAAACAACAAGACATGTATCAAGTTTAATATGTAAAATTAATAATCAATGGATATAATTGGAAAGTATGTTGGGACTGAAAAAACTATCCCAACAGCTGTTTAAACCCTCCTTCGTTCTCTACAGGTGGTTGAGCTGGTCTGTGCTCCTGTTGTAAATCGGGTTTTTGAGTTCGACATCTGACATGGAAACAACGAAGAAGCAGGAAAGCGGTTGAGCCACAGTTTTATTTCATCTCCAACATGCCCACAGAGGAAGTCAGCACTCACTTTCCATGGTTTTCTTCTTCTTCTTCTTCCCAAAACCTTCTGCTGCTGCTGCTGCAAAAAGAAATCAGTGAACAATGTAACAATACGCTATTTATTCTCACGCACATGATAAATCATTCTGACAGATGACACAAGATAAATCAAGTAAAGTCTAAATACCTTTCTGATGATTCTCCGCCTGAGCTGACATGGCTTGTTGCCTGTTGATTTCACCTTGGTTAACTGTGTAATGAAATAAATAAAAGTGAAAGTCCAGACAGCACTGAAATGATGCAACATAATAAAAGATGCATATTTTACCGTAATAATGCCGACTCCGACTTGCTTGCCGTAATCTGCTGAAGAGTTCTGTAGAGGTGAGACTGAGTTACTCCAGTTTGTCGTGACAAGATGATAAAAGGGTCACCAATAATAGAAACTGCAGTGATTTTACTGAATATTAAGCACCTCTGTGAAATCCCTGTTTTGTTCTCTGACTTTCCGTCCTCTCAAACTGGTTCAAGTTTGGATAAATCCCACCGGTGCTCTGAGTGGGCTGAGTCCTGTCTGGATCGGGCAGACCTCCGACTGGAATGCGATCATTTCTGGTGAGGTCGTCCTGCTTGCTGGTTGGGGCTTGGTCATCATTTTCTGATATTTAAAATAAAAAGGTTTAGAAAACATTGACTATTAGACAATCGTGATGTTTCAGTTGAGATAACAGAGGCATTACATTTTGAATAAGGTGGCTCAATAGATGACATGGAACGAACGGATCAAAGAAAGAAGAAGAACAGTGTGAACGCACCATAAACAAGATTATCCTTGCCCCCTCCTGTAGGAACAGGAAACACGTTGTGTACAGTGACACAGGTTTCTTGTCAAGAAAACATATCAGAAATATCACTTGTCCTCGTTGACTCGTGCATCACATATAATACTGTGTGTGTGTGTGTGTGTGTGTGTGTGTGTGTGTGTGTGTGTGTGTGTGTGTGTGTGTGTTGTTACCTCTCTGCTGTTGATGTGCTGGCACTGTGCCTGTTTCCGCAGGTGGAGCACTGGCGCCTGCAGTGGGACATTATATGAAGCAACTTGAAGGAACAGTTGGATATTTTGGGAAACATTCTTGTTTGCTTTCTTGCCACGAGTTCGATGAGAAGATTGATACCTCTAAAGGTCATCTTTTTAAATAACTTAGCAGATGCAACTCTTCATAACAAATGTCCTTTCCTTCTGCCTTAACTGGCTGTAATCAAGCCTACTGCACTGTTATTCCTGTGCTTTAATGTAAATGTAACCGTGAACCGAGCAAAACTCTACAGATGGATCGAATGTAAATGTTAAATCATGAAATGATTGCTTACCCTCAGTGCCTGCACCTTCAGGGCTGTTTGTATTTGTTCTGTTATAACAGCACACTGAAATAAAAAGAGCTTTTAAATGACCAACCAATCCATCCATCAAATGAGCTCACAAACCATCTGTGTGGACTGAGGGTGCCAGACTGGGCAGGTACTCACATATGCACTTCATGCAGCAGCAGCCACCGATGCTCAGCAGGATGAAAGCAGCCACGCCAACACAGATGTAAATCAGTAGCATCATGTCTCCGCTCCGAGCGCCTGCACGGTAAGTTGTGGTTTTTACAAAGATGCATTTCACAGGAAACTCTCGCTCATTCACTTGTCCCCTCTCATGTGTTTGGCCTCTGAGGTTTGTGACCATGGAAAGGAAGGAGGTCGCATGTTTCTGCAGAGGCTGCTGCTCAGCGTTGAGGAAGCATCACCTGAACACTTACAAACAGAAATCATCTCACCTCTTTCAGCAACCAACTCCACTTGAAGACAGTCATGTCCCTGCTTACAGCGATAACACCCCAGGTCAGAGCTTTCAAGCTCATCGATGCGGATGGAGAAGTTCCCCTCTGAGCCCTGGTTTGGAAAGGCTTTCACCCGACCATACTTGTGGTCCAGGAACTTAATACGACCGTCAGATGTGAGATGGACCAGGTCCAGCCCAGGAGTGTGGGCCCACGACACCCACTTCAGGCTACTTGTTGTAAAGTTGCATGGGAGGAGCACAGAGGCGCCAAGCGGAGCGCTGAATCTGTGCGTCTCACAAGCATCTGAATATGGCTCACAAGGGTTTTCAAAGTCCGGCTCTTCTTAACGGGAAGAGACAAACACAAGAACAAGATTACATTTGACGTTGGTTATCTTAATTAACCATGAGTACCAACAGTACTCATCGTCCTTATTACTGTAGATACTCAAAACTGTGATGTCTAGACATCTTCAAATGAATAAATGGATTTAATGTAACTGGATAACAATTAAACGGCAGAAAAGCTAGAGAATGTAAAAATAATAACTTTAAAAAAGACACTGAATAAAAACATGTAACTGAAACCTATGATCTGCCCACAGATTCTTATAAATTAGCCCTATATTCTTAGATTCATTTATTAACAACGCGTTTTAATGGGGGGGGGGGACATCTTCAGTATAGTCTATATATCGTTAACCATATTTAAATATAATACCAACATTATAGTCCACTAGAGTCAAAATAATTTGTCTTGTCAACAGATTTGCCACGCTTTTAGAACGGAAATTCCAAATTCTACGCACCAGATTTCAAAGATCAAATACTGTAAATGGAGTGAACAAACAGTTGATATAGCAAAAGAGGTGAAGTTTTATTCATGGAACGTCTTTATATTAATAATATTTTCATTCTCTAATATCACAAAGGGACTTACCATTTGAAGACACGCAAATAAAGCACAGGGCTAACAGGACAATCCACCTGTAAGCGTTCATTGTCAGCATCTCGTGTGGTGAACAGTAACGTGGCGAAGCTGTGTGCTAACACCTCCGAGCATCATGGGACAAAACCACAAGACCATCACCGTTCATTGAGCTATATACGGAAGTGCTTGGATGTCTTTCAGTTTCACATGAACAACAGTTGAAATGTTTAACACATGTTTATTGTTTTCAAACTGTAAGCTATGTTATGTCAAACATAAAACGGAAAAACAATAAATATTTATCTTTTATGAACATGTAGATGATCGTGAAAAAAAAAAAAGGCCTGAAATGTCTTTCTCCTCCAGACCACTTCCTGCTGATGCTTCCGGAGAAGGGGGCCTTGTGCTGAAACATGTACAAGTGGATAGAAATGTTCACCACCGAGGCTAATTAAAGCACAATAAGCCCATTTTCTAAACATACATTTTATGTTTTCCTAACATAAAATCTAAGCTTTGTCATGCAAAGCGATAAACTGCCCAGGTTCACATAAAAAATGTCATATTTCCTCATCTAATTATAATGTTTTTCATTTTTTCGCTGCGTTAAAATTAGGTCAACCTGACTTAAATAAAACTTTTAAGTTTAAGTTGTGGTTTTGACAAAGGTGCAGCAGGAAACTCTCGCTCATTCACTTGTCCCCTCTCATGTGTTTGGCCTCTGAGGTTTGTGACCATGGAAAGGAAGGAGGTCGCATGTTTCTGCAGAGGCTGCTGCTCAGCGTTGAGGAAGCATCACCTGAACACTTACAAACAGAAATCATCTCACCTCTTTCAGCAACCAACTCCACTTGAAGACAGTCATGTCCCTGCTTACAGCGATAACACCCCAGGTCAGAGCTTTCAAGCTCATCGATGCGGATGGAGAAGTTCCCCTCTGAGCCCTGGTTTGGAAAGGCTTTCACCCGACCATACCTGTGGTCCAGGAACTTAATACGACCGTCAGATGTGAGATGGACCAGGTCCAGTTGAGGCTACTTGTTGTAAAGTTGCATGGGAGGAGCACAGAGGAGCCAAGCGGAGCGCTGAGTGTGTGCGTCTCACAATCTGAATTGATTTGGGTCTGTATAAATCAAACAATTAATTTAGTCAAATAAGTGAAGTTTTATTCATTGAACATTTGTATATAAATCATATTTTCATCCTCTAATTTCACAAAAGGACTTACTCAGCATTCATTGTCAGCATCCCTGGACTGTGAACAAAAGCAACGTGGTCATTCTGAATGCAAACCCTTCAGACAAAACCGCAAGACCATCACAGTGGGCAATATCGGTACCCATCCCTACCTTTAGTTAATGTAAAAAGGTGAAAGGCTCTCGATAGAGCCAGTGTTCCTTAGTATTTGTCCGTTCTGGGCTCCTGTAGAAACATGGTGGACTCCATGGAGGAGGACCCGCTCCTATGTAGATAGAAATGGCTTTTTCTAAGATAAGAAATACATAACGATTCTTAGTTTCAGGTCATCATAGACATGAAAACATAGTTATGAATATCATATTCCATTTCTGCTAATTAATCCCCACACATGTTACACACTGTTCCTTTAATGGAATAGTACGAGTCTGTAACACTTTACTTTAAGTAAAAATATAAATATTGATATGCAAATTATTTACTATTATTTTATTTATGTCAATTTATTTATGTCAATTAGTCTTGTTAAGAATAAACTTGGTAGCTAAAACTGGTTGTGTTATCCAGCCTTGGATAAAAGTGAATTTTATTCTTCACAAATATTTCACTTTCTAATAATGCATAAAGTCTGCATACGTTAATCTTCTGAGGACCCCTGCACTTCATTAGGTGTCCCTAACACACACACAGACAGGTTCTTACAGCCACCTAGTGGCCAGATAGCATGGCCGCTCAGACATCATATCTACGTATCTGAATATATTCATCTGGACCTGAGGAATCCAAGAATTATATATTTTTTGCTTCAAAAGTTACAGGTAAAGTTATGATTACAACAGCAAATAAACATATGCAAGGTAATCGTGTCAAAACGCCGCATTTGCAGTTTTTCACAAACACAGACCACACCACTGGGATGATTGATTGATATGCTTTATTTCTTTAAATAAGTAACGGCTTACAAAACCCAGGTTGAGCTAAGACTCAGGGTGCAGGGTGAGGATGCTGGTGTTGTCTCCATTGAATACTATACTGTGGTCCTTGTGCCTGAAAGACAGGGAGACAGAGAGACAGGGAGACAGGGAACATGCTCTGATGCACATGTTCATTTAAAGGGAGGCGCCTGCCCACAGTGAGGGGCTGGACCGAAACTTTGTGCGGTTCAGTGTACCACTCATCACAATTATGCACTGACATCCAACTGTCCGCAGACAGCTGCAGGATGGCAGGGAGCTTCTTCAAAGGACGCTTCCTCTCCTTATTCGACTACAAAACGGAAAAATACATTGTCGCCAAAAATAAGAAAGTTGGAGTTTTGTACAGACTTATTCAGTTATCCATCATCGGTTACATTATCGGGTAAGTCGGTGAACTACTGTCGCGGCTTTTGCAGTTGTATTAGCCTACCTTAAGGTAGCCTATAACCCTGAGCAAATGATCATAATATTAGTACAGAAATGCATGGTTGTGAGGAGCATGCACAACTCACATTATAGCCCGGTTGCTTGTTGATTAATTATTTTATACCGCAGTGTGCAGGCTGACCATGATGATGATTACAAGTTAATGGGCTCTTAAGTCAGTGCTACAATCTGACAGGACCGTTTTTTTAATGTACTAACAAGTGTCATACAAAGTTTTTCTCATTTTCAATACTCTTAATGGCTTGTTCAGTGTCCTGTAGCCAAAAGCCATAAATAAAAAAGCTGTAGTTTACTAGCCTAATCTAGTAAGTAAATGTGACTTATGTTGTCACAAGTGCTTATTTATAAGAACAAAAGCAACAGGCATCAAATACAGTCAATGTAACAAAAATACAGCATATCTGTAATAATGTAATACAGTTTAGTCCGAGACCCAAAAGTATAACATCAAGAGGCTATTAACTCCAGGATACCATGATCATAGTGATACCACAAAAACATAAAACATACTGTTAAGTACAAACTGAAATGTAGCCTGTTCTTATTGCTGAATACCACAAAGACAAAACACAATCAGTATGTTCCTTAATTTTCATCAGCAACAATAAGACAATAAAAATGACACACTAATGCTTTAAACACATCTTTCAGCCTTTACATGTTTCCTTTTCACCCACAGGTGGGTTTTCGTAAGCAAGAAGGGCTACCAGGAGACGGACGAGGCCATCCAGAGCTCCGTCATAACGAAGCTGAAGGGAGTCTCAGTGACCAACACCACTGAGTCCGGTCTGCTGGTGTGGGGACCCGAGGACTACGTCATCCCACCACAGGTTAAAACATTTACACCACCAGCACCAATATGTATACAAACTGGGTCAAAGGTACACACACACACACATGCTTGTGGCTAAATTAAGAAATTTAGCATTTGTTCTTATGCTTGAATTTGTGCATCAGTGTAGGCTGACAAAGCCTGTGAAGAAGAGATGTGTCAGTGTTCGGGCAGGAGGACCCAAATACAGAGTTAAAGGAGTAGTTTGACATTTTGGCAATTGTTCGCTCTCTTGCCGAGAGTTGGATGAGACGAGACACCGGCCGGTTTAAATCAACATTTAACAGGTTAATGGGAGGAAGAGCTGGAAACACTTTGACAACTAACACAGTGCACATAAACGGGTTTTGGGGAAAGTTGCAGGTGCAGTTTGTACACTGAGAGGGACAGATAGCCTCTGGCAGGAACACAACCGAGGACCTCCTCAAGATAGAGAGTTTCATGCTGAGGAGGGAGAAAGGGAGGCAGCACAGGGGCCATCGTGTTATGATGTCAACATAACGACCAATTCACAGTGTTTTCTCTACATCCAGGGTGAAGCTGTTCTGTTTGTTGTAACCAATTTCTTAGAGACGCCAAACCAGAAGCTGGGATACTGTGCTGAGGTAAGAAGACAGAACCCAGGTCCTTTCAGAAAGCTCATATTTGATAACATAACGGCTGTAGTAATGATCAGCTTATTATGCAATGTGGTTGGGAATTGAACGCATTACTAAGGCTGGACTGTCAGCGCCTGGGCTCTATGTTGACTTAGCTGTGTATTAAAGATAGTTAGTCGCTTGAAACAAATATGGCGTGTGTGTTTCAGGTCAAGATATAGTAAACAGTCAAACTGACTGGTGTAACTGGAGTCAACATAGGCGTCGTTGAGCCGGCGGCTCGCAGCTAACAGCGCTAACAGATTATAGTCTCCAGGATACCTTGCATTGAACTTTGAGACAAACATGTTCGTGTTTAACTTTAGGATACCAACTGTTCTGAGTAATAGCTAGCTGGAGGACACGATGTGCCGTTTAGACACTGTGTTCAAGTAGCTGCTCTGCCCGCGCAGTTTCTAGCTGTCTGAAGCCAACCAAGTTTATTTTAAGGCTACTTTATTTACTATCCACCGTTTGACGTTCAATCATCCGGAAACTATTTCAGCTGGCAATGTTTCAACGATACGGTAGTGACTGAGGTTAGGGCAGAAATGAAAAACACTCATAACTCACGGAAACTTCTCTTCACATTAATCCCCGATACAATATTTAGTTTGATAGCGTTTTACATCCCTCTCTCTATAAATGGTTACTTGAGCCAATCAGCGCCCAGAAACACCACTAATCAGTGCACTTTTTCAAGAAAATGCCAGGATGAAGACGACACTTCTGCATTGCTGTACCCCCCCTTAGAGAGTTGTGAATCATCGGTGCATCGTGCTCTCCTGATTATTGATGGCTCGAATGGTGGCACAGACAATTACAGCCAGGAGAGCACTGGTCTGCATTTTCTTCACAGCGCTTAGTCATAACAAAAGACCTTTTAAACTTTTAACAAAGGCTGACATCTCCCCCTCCTTTCCATGAGTGTGTGTGTGCCAATTATCATTTCTCTCTGCTATATCTTTAGCCTTCCAGAGGGATCCTGGTATGTAAACCCAGCCTCTCTTGGTCTCCTGGCATCAGCCAAGAAGAATTGCAAGCCTGTTCATGCACAACACAGCCATAAAAACCCTGCTCTTGTATACATTTGGGCTTGCACTATAGTTGCAGTGTCCCTGCGTCTGAAAGGCTGCCACACTTGAGTGTGAACTGTCATTCATCATGTTCCAGCCAGGCACAGTCAAGTCTCACTAAAACAAGAGCTTTTAAGAATACATTTCTTTTCTGTCTGGTTAAATATGTCTTGAACCTCGGCCCTTTTTTTCTGTGATCCTAAGAGCCCCAAAGTGCTGGATGGTCACTGTCGAGAAGACGATGACTGTGAAGAGGGGAAGATGGTGGCAGCTGGTAACGGTAAGAAAGAAACACCACCGATTTTAAATCGCCATTAAGTTGGTCGGCTCAGGGCCATTCTGAAATATGATTTGGGTCTTAGTTCAACCTCTGTCATGGTGTTTTTCAAACAAATACAAATGAATGCAACACATATGATAGAAAAAAGTGGTTAAGATCCGGATAAGGACTGTTCTGAGTGGTAATGTGACTTATTCTGCTGTTTCTTTCTGAAGGAATTAGGAGTGGTAGATGCTTGAGAAAAGATGAAAACTCGACTGGTACCTGTGAAATCTACGGCTGGTGTCCCATTGAAAGAAAATTCAAACCACAGTAAGGAGCAATGAAGTCACACACGACCAGTATTCATTCAATGTTTTGACCGATAGGCCCTCTGGTGGGTATCAGGTTGTGCTGTTATAAATCTACTGAGCACTTTGAAAGGCATTTTTTTCGTGCGTTTTCCTACGAAAGTCCAGCAACACGTGTCAACTCCCGCTCGTCACATGCATACATTCTTTTCAAAATATACTTCCGTCTTCATAGGAAACTACTTGGTTAGGTTTAGGAAAAGATTGTGAAATACACAATATTGTGTCAATACACAGAGGCCCCAAGTTAATAAATTTTTTTGCCAACATATTTACTTAGTGCAGTATTAGTTAAGTACTCAGACTTTGTTTGAACTGAGTTTTGTGGATTTGTAGACTCTGGAGTAACCTAGTGTTTGTGTCGCATGAAACACGGATTAAGTACACAGAATCATCAATGTTCATGCTGCTGTTAACTAATATCAAGTCTCACTTTGACAGCCTTTGTGATATTCTGATTCTTCTCCAAGGCGAAAATGTTTTCTTTCACCAATTAATAGTGAGGTCGCACAAAGCTGTCACACAAACTTAAAAACTGTTATTACTGAAGTTACAGCAGATTTCATACATTTATTTACATAACAATACAGGTCATAGTCAGGTGGATTATTCGATTTCATCGGGAAATGGCAGGGTACGACGAGGGGCAGAGTACTCGGCCAAGTTAGGGAGTCCGTATATCGTGCAACAGCTCAGGGCGCTGCGGGAGTTCTCCATCCTCCTGACACCAGACCACTCGCAAGTTTCGGCATCAAAGCACTCGACCTCAGAGATGGTGCTGGAGCCGCCGTAGCCCCCCGCAACAAAGAGACGGCCATCGACCACTGCGATGCCGAAGTTACTGCGGGGGTTCAGCATGGAGGGCACAGCGTGCCAGGTGTTGGTGTGGGGGCTGTAGGCCTCGGCAGTGTGCAGACGGCTGGTTCCATCGAAACCGCCAACCTTTAAGAGTAAAAAGTTTTTAGCAAAACTGTTGATTGTTGATATTTCCCAATATACAAGTTGACAAATTAAAATGTTCGTTGTTTGAATTGACGAAAACTTTAAAATCCAAAAGATATTCAGTTTACTATCGTGGAAAACAAAGAAGAGCAAACCTTCACACTTGAAGAATGACTAAGTATCAGAATTGTTGGCCGTTTTTTGTCTGTCGATCAATTTAACAACCTATAGTAATCGGCTTCAGCTCTAACTTACATTACATCAGTACATCACTGCCTTTAATGTGAACGTTTTTAGGGACGAAGCTCCCAACATATCAGCGGTACAACGCTTTACATTTGCAATGAAAAGTCAATGTTGTCAAACAAATATGTCAGTTTTCGCTCTATTTGAAACCTCTCCCAGCAACATATTGTTCATTCTTCAGAGTGCTTCTGTGTTATGTGAGTATGAGCAGCGTTCAATGTACTTACTGCAAAGACACAGTCTGCATAGACAACGACCCCAACTCCACTGCGCCTGTTGTTCATGGGGGCAATCAGTGTCCACTGGTTGGCCTCTGGGTTGTAACATTCCGCCGTTGACAGGCACTCTCTCCCATCGAAGCCACCGCAAATGTATACCTGGAGAGAATTTAAGAGGTAATAAGTCATCTTTTGAAGGAGTCCACTGAGGACAACGATTACAAAGATATGTCATCCCAGCAACACTCTCTTCAGAGCTGCTCTTTATAGCTCCACTCACCTTGCCATTGATGGTTGCGCAGCTGGCGTCACTCCTCCGCTCATGCATTGGAGCAATTACAGTCCACTGGTTGATTCTGGGCTGATAGCGCTCTGCACTTCTGAGTCGATCATGTCCATCATAGCCTCCCATGGCATATATCCACCCGTCCATCACAGTTATGCTGACATAGCAGCGGCTCGAATGCATTTGTGACACCTCCTGCCAGGTGTGCGTGCCCAGGTCACACCGGCTCACAGAGCTGAACTGCTCCACACCGTCAAAGCCACCGACACAGTAAAGTGATCCATCGAGGAAAACTGAGTCGTGGTAGGCCCGGGCAGTGTTCGCCTCATTGTTTGGTACAGTGACCCAGCGATCAGCACGGATATCGTACGCCTCGATGACATTTGTGGGACTGCCAGCGCTCCAGCCTCCAATAGCCAACAGGATGGCAGGGGGCAGTCGTGGGCGGGTCAAAGGGGTATGCAAAATGGAGTCAGAGAAGGTATTTGTTTGGAGGTCAAGCAGGGCCCTGATGAGAATCGGTCGACACTCTTCATTTGCCCGCGCCAGCTCGTTGTTTCTCACGCTGTCTGCGATGTCTTCTAGACTAGTAACAGCCAGTCTGACCTACACGTGAGGACAGAAGTTGGAATTAAATTATCTGTAATACAGCCCAACCAATACTTCAACATAGCTGATATTATATGCATATATATATATGTCTGCCTTCAATTGACAAGAAATTGCAGCAAGAAATACCAAACATACATGTATGTTTGAGGTAATCGAGAAACAGTGTTGCAAATACGTAGTTTTTCCAGTAGATAACACTGACAATTTTGGTTTTTATGTAATTTAATAATATTCCACTAAGTACTGTTTTTTGTCAATTTTTTTAAATAACCAAATATAAAGAATTCTTATGAAGAAAAATGATGTTAAAAGTACATATTGGATTTTGTTTACACTCAAATATCAATATCAGGCCAAAAGGCCAAAAATTAAGTATCTTTCTAGTTTTTAAATGTGGTACATTATGTGGAAAAACATTATATTCTATTCATATTTATATTGTTCATCTTGACCTCGACACACACTATTTACTGTATCATGAATTTAACCAGGGCTTTAGCACTTCAGTCCTTCGTCTACACCACTTCCCTGATGCTGTAGGCATCTTAACTCAGATTCAGACCTGTCTGGGTGTAGTGCCGGCTAAGTAATTGTCTATCTGTCACTTACGTTGGACAAAAGCAGGGAGATGTGTTCTCTGCGTTCCTCAATTGCACAGGCAACCCAGCGCAGGATGGCCCCAAACACCGCCTTCTCGTGCTTGACATTGAGTTGGTCATTCTCAATGATTTGAACCAGTTCCTGCACGGAAAGCAGCTCGAACTCTTCTGACGTGGAAGCAATCTCCTCAAAGTGATTCATCATGTAAGGGAAGGCCTTGTGGTTCAGTTCGGGGCAGACGTCTGTCAACCTCCAAATGCCGATGCAGTTCTCTGGGTCCAGGTGCTCCTCCAGGAAGTGGCAGGTGGCTTGAATTAAGCCCTTTACAATGAACTGGTCTGCTGCCACAAAAAGCTCTTGTACATTTTCTTGCGTCACCGGAACAAATCCAGTGTAGGCAAACTGAATGATGAGCTTCATGATGTCAGGTGACACATTGGGAATCTCAAAGACCCGTCTGTCTGGAGTTGACCAGCGGGTGAAGAGAGCCCTGTTAGGCAGGAAGGAAAATAAAGAGGGGTCACATTTTACATTCATAATCACACTTCATACAATAATAATAATAATATATATAATATATATATATATATGTGACAAACAGAAAACGGATGCAATTGCATTAACCCTTAGGGACCCTCTTTTTTTAGGGGGGGAAGTGGGTTAGGGGGGCATTACCATGATTAATTAACTCTCATAAGTTGTTGCAGCAATTTTTGTGTTGATACCATTTGTTACACAGATTTGGTGCTGAATTTATCTTATTTATTTGTTATAAATCACTGAATTGATGAAAATAATCACAAATCCTTCTAAAACACCACAGTAAGACACCAAGACTTTGAGGAACACCGTAGTAAAAATGTGTAAATGTGGCAGGATGAATGACACAAGTGACAAAACTCATGCTTGTCATATTAATGTGTGCAATAATATTAAAGTATAAGTAGCATTTAAAAAAACTGTATTGTCAATATACCTAGGAAAGTAATTGATCCTTTGAATGCCCAAAGGTCTCTAGTTTGTCATCACACATGAATACAATTGAATATTGTAAATCTAGTAATTACTATCACAAATTCAACTCAAATTGATGTTATTTAAAACAATTTGTAAATCACCAGCAAGCTGAATGTGTGCAGACAGTGAACTTTAACTTTACAACAAAAATACATGAGTATATCCTTTTAAAATGTCTTATTTCACATGGGTATGTATATCCTCTCCATGAATCAGTGTCACTTCTTAATATTGGGTTGGGTTGCAGTTAGCTGACTCCTCTTTGGTGCTAAGCATGCAAATCCAGCAGCATCCCCCCTATTAACACCCGAGAACCAACTCACATGAAGTACGGGCTGCAGTTGCAGAGGATGACCTTGTGCACAGGTAACTCCACGTTGTCCACCATGATCACCGCGTCACAAAGCTGTTGTTCCAGACGGAGCATATTAAACACCGACATCTTTGCTTTCAATATGAGGACTTGTGCAGGTGTCTCTCTCTGACTTTCAACAACTGTCTCTAGTTAGAAGTGACCCTTCTGCACAACAGTTCATGACAGGGTTCTAGAATGGACTATTATGACATCAGAGAATGATGAGCCACCATTCCAATGACAAGTTCTGAAAAAAGCATTCTATGATGACCTCTTCACCCCTTTATTTACTGCTCCACATTTGGCCAAGGTACTTTACTATTCAAAGGATTCCTTTTTTTAATAGCGTATGTAGGGGGGCCTCAAACATCTCATAGTGAGAAACTCCACTGTTGATCACTCTGCAGATTATAAAGTCAGGGTATATGTAAAAAAAAAGTCATACCAAAGTATACATTGTCAAAACATGTCATGAAAAAGTCATAATATAGTAGTGTAGTATGTCAAAAAAGAGTCTTAAAAATCATAGTATGACTATATTAAATGACTATAGCATGAAACTTGTTGTGCTTTGACAAGCTTTGACACATGCATTTGAAGACAAATACTGAGGTCATCTTATCTCATAAAGTTATTGCACAACTTAATTTGGCTTTTCATGTGTGCATGCTTCCACTGCACAGAACCCTAACTCCAGACATTAATGAACTGGCAGCCAAGAAAAGATGCCAAACATCTGGCTCTGGTACATATGCATAAAAGAATGTAGCCTATTTCTTTTTGTCCAATATCCCTTCTATTTATTAAATGTTGACCCTATTTGGCCCTCAACGTTGTCCCAATTTTTATTGAGTTTGACACTCCTGGCATAAATGCTGTATTATGCTAAAATGTGTCATTTTGTAACTGTGTTGGTGTGCCGCGGGATCTTTTTAATGTAAAAAAATGTGCCGTGGATCAGAAAAGGTTGAAAAACACTGGGTTAAGGCAACAAAACTACTTACTTAAGTTCGGGATAACACCGTGAAATGGTTATGTTGAGGCAACAAAACTACTTGGTTACCAAAGAGCAGATACTCAGCGACTTAACCCGGCCTTATATCTACATTGCATCTGTTTAAGAGGTAACTTGTGAATGCGGCAGCTCGCTCAGCTGTTCTGATTCCACTAGTCTTCACAATAGCCAGTAGTTAGTAACCCCTCATGATTTATGTCCCTTAACCTGTTTTACAAGTTATTTTATTTGCAAGGTACAGAATGTGTGGCACATAATTACATTTTCTTTCTTTACAGAGGCCCTCTGCTGACAAACGCTGAAAACTTCACCATCTACATCAAGAATTTTATCAATTTTCCGAAATTCACATTTTCAAAGTATGTCCACTTCTTCTGTGTTCAACATGAATCTCTCCATGTACTGCTTGGTAAACTAGAAACAGTGAGCAGTGCACACTCGTATACACTCTGCATGTGCGTTTCTTTACTCTGAGGTCCAACGTTTTTGAAACGACTGACGACTCCTACTTGAGGAAATGCCGATTCGACGAGGAGCTCCACCCCTACTGCCCCATCTTTCGCCTGGGTGACATCACCAGGCGTGCTGGATACAACTTCCAGGACATGGCCACATTTGTAAGTAGTGTTGTTTGTCAGAACAACAAAAGAAACAACAGCCCAGAAACCCTCATGTATAATGAATGACTGAGTATTGAGTGAGTATGTGTTGAAGGAGACCATTAGTGTCCATTGGCCCTGAATGCACCATTATTATAATTGATTGACATGGTTTCGAAGCCACATATGATCAAATTTGTATTGTTGTTGTTTTGCAGGGTGCCTCCATTGGCATTATGATAGAGTGGCACTGTGACCTCGACAAAGGCTACTCTCACTGCCATCCACAGTATCACTTCACTCGTCTGGACATCAGCGTCTCCAAACAGACCATCGCAACAGGGTTCAACTTCAGGTGAGATCGTCTCCGTCTACGTTGCAACGTCACACACACACACACACAAATATTTCTTTCTCCAACAATGTGATTTTATTTATTTAGATTTCAATGGAGAAAATGATCCCCACATTTGAACTGTGTCTCGTATATTTGTATTCTCATTCCTCCATCTTTCCTCCCCACCAGACACACTCGGTATTTTAAAAATGCTGCTGGTGAGAGCTACCGGTCTCTATTCAAAGTCTATGGTATCCGATTCAACATCATGGTGCACGGAGAGGTAAAACACCATTTTAAAAGAGTGAATGCATGAAATAATGTCTTCTCTGCCTCAGCGTATGATTTAAGCGACCGATGCAATACATAAGCACGTCAGCAGATAGTAAAAAAAATCGAAATTAAATCACCTTCAATGATATTTTTAATAAAAGACAGCCGTTACCTTTAATTGTAAGGTTTTTCAATGATTTTGTGATTCGTTATAAACTAAAAATGTTGTATTTCTGCTGTTATTTACAGGCCGGGAAGTTCAGCATCATCCCAACACTCATAAACGTTGGTTCAGGGCTGGCTTTGATGGGCGCCGTAAGTACCATTAATAATAACGTGTTTAATAAATGCTTTTAAAAGAACGGCACAGTTCACTGAACAAAACTCCATTTAACAGGGAGCTTTCTTCTGTGACATGGTCCTTCTCTACCTAATGAAGAAGGGCGACTCCTATCGAGAGAGGAAGTTCGAAGGATCCAAGTAAGAAAAGCAGCACACGAGAACAGGTGCAGAGTTTTCTTTGCTCACATGGTAGCAAACTGAAACATTATGTAGGTCCATTCAGCTCTATACCTCGTTTCATTTACGTTATGATGAACTGGATAATATATAGCTTACTTTAACCGATCTCTCCACATGTTCTTGGCTAGAGTAATGCTGGTATCTGCAAAAATAAATACTAATCTGTCTCTGTTCCACAGAAGTAAGAAATCAACATCTGAAGACGACAGTGTGGAGGACAGAAAAGGAGCCACGGAGCAGGACAATCGGACATCTTAGTCTTTCCACCGCGTGAGGCGAGTTTGTAATATGCCCATGTTGGTTATATTGTACCACCCACTATTATACAAATTAAATACAGTTCTTGGTCAGTTTAAAGATGTTAACTTGCCTTTAGTAAGAGCTCTACTCTAATTAAGAACAATTATGAAGACGTCTCCCATTCACTTTTATACCAGATTTTGTGTTTCAGCGACAAAGCCTCAACCAAACAACTATTCATTTATAGAAGAGTCCTTGAAATTCAATAACTTCGTTATAGTTTAGATATTTTGTGTGGATAAATATTGTTGAAAATCAGCAAGATATCAAGAATCAAGACATTCAAGAGATGCTTTTTAATTCTCATCTTTATTAAAAAAGCAGTTATTAGCATACCTGGTGCTATTGTGGCGTAGTGTGTAAAGTTGGTAATCCTGACTGCTGATTGGACAGTTTTGTAGGTCACATTTGGTGCCTCAACGAAAAGATGAACCCGGTATGGTGACCCTGATATACGAGTTATTACAGTGTTTATATAAACTGTATTAAATGTAATTTAAACATCATTGTTTAGATCACAGAGGCCTCACACAGCGGCTCCGTGTTTATGCTACATATCACTGATGCGTGTATTTATGTTTATAGGATAACATGTGCTAGGTATTTTAGTCACACTAGCAGAGTGACTCCAGGGACCAAGTTCATTTTCTAAAGGATGCTGTTCAGGGTTGTGGGAGGCATCGACAGATGAAATAAAGCAGAGCGCCCGGACAAAACCCACTCACACACGAGGAGAACATGCAAACAAGTTAGCACTTCATATTTTACAAGACTTAAATCGCTCTCCATTTTAATAACTACATTAATTACTGACTGTTATGTTATGTTGTTAATTCCTTTGAGTTAAATATACCTCATGAGTGAATCACGCCTTTAGTGCCTCATGACAGTGTTTCCTCAGAGTGGTACACCCTTGATGTTATTATTTCAGTCAGTTTACAAACTACACTTTTATTTATTAATTGGTACAGAAAAACGCTCTGCTTTGCCTGCAAATAAAGATTTCAATGCAACACCCGATGACACGTGTAATGTAGTCATTGTGACTTTATTGCTGAAGAAACACAAGAATATTTTTGGTATTGCAGTATTAAACACTGGTCAGCAGCTTCCATGTGTTCATTTACAGCTGCACAATGAAGCCTCGGGCTGTCTACACAAGTGGAGTAAGTTACAATGACCCCATGCACACTGAAACACACACACACACACACATCATCGTATCATCTCGTCAGATGATCTAATAGAGACATCATATTGGACAATATCAACAAATATACTATATCATCATTGCATATCTGTATATGACGTTTGCTTTTGAAGGATCACAGGTACGTTTAAAATGAGTCTGCGGAAGTCATCGTAGGGAGGATGGGTCAATAAACACAGGGCTTTGACCCTTTTGTTGCGTTTTTATGTTGTTTTGTTTCAATTTCGTAGATTTTGAAGCCAAACTATGATTTATATTTTTTACTAAACTTCACAAAGTAGTTTTGTAGCATATTTGGTTTAGTTTAATTTCAATTGGAGAAAAGATGTTTCCTTCAAACATAATTGAGAATGCAGTTTAGTTGAATGGGAGTGTCATTTTGTAGGAGACGGGGTTGGGCCCTGCTCTCTCCAGAGGCCTCCACCACTGGCCCCACTGCCTGCACCTTACGCCCCCGGTCTACACGTGATCGGTGAATGGTTGCGTGACAGCTTGTTCATTGGCTTTTCTTCAGCACGACTTTAACAGTCCTTGTTTATATCTTGTATAAATGACACAGTACGATGACAAAGTGGTGTTGAACTCTTGACAAAGTGCAGTTCAGTGGGCTGAACGTTTTATTCTACGTAAGAGAAGAGCAAGCCACATCTTGACAACAAGACACTTTTTTTTTTCTTTGTGTGAAGACATAAAACCTGTTCTTTGTTAAATATTTCCTTTGGTGAAGAGGGTACCAAGTAAACATTCATCTATTATCTGATCTCAGCCTGAGGGCCACTCGTAGAAATGGTTTCTCTGTTCTGGAACAGCAACTTTATTGTTAATTTGCAGTCTACCATGAGAAGGCAACTTTTGGTGTGACATGGCAATGTCTATATGAGTCAGTAGGTTCGGTAGTTCTCAAAGACATCCTCATGCACAAACTGTCGTGCACTTCTCCATTGTTGCCTAAAGATGTCACTAAAGGACACCTTCAAGTTGTAGTCACCCTCAGAAACAGAGGACGCACCATCGACTGTGGTTTGCACAGGCTGTTCAACAGCATATGTGAAGGTTAAGAGTTTCAGCAAAGCTTTACTCATAACTGCTGTACTGATTGCACAAAATGTTGAAGTTATCATTAAGTTAACAGTTTAACATTTACATCATAACCCTGAAAACACTGCATCCAATGCAGAGAAATAAAGGTATTTAGGGAATCTCTATGAACAGGACAAATTGTTGGTACCAGAGGCGTTCTGGTTTGTACTCCAAGTAGTATTGACCAATCAGGTTCGAGCAGGCTTTGGTTGAATGAGTAGAAGATCTCAGAACCCACCAGCTATCGTCTGACGATGATTTAGCTTTTTATTGGTTGAAAATGAGCTTGTAAAGTGGCTACTTAATTGTCTCGGGTCTCAAGTTGCTTATCGGTCTGTTAACAAGAAGCAGCGCACAGAAAAGGAAGTCTTGGCCCAGAAACATCCCCCCTCGCCCCCAGAGGCTTATCGTCGTCAGACTGGGTACAAAGATTCTTATTTTAGGGACCAACCCACTGTATCAATGTTTCCAGTTATCTAAATTAAACATGCTGAAAGAGGTCCAGTACCTGCAAAAGTCTTTAGAAATACAAACAATGTCATTTAGTAGCTGTATGAATATAATGTGCAGGGCAGCAGGACGAGAAAACCAAGACTGAGTTAATATGAAGTAACGTTAACGATGTTTGTGACATGTTGTGCGTACTTTATGTTACATTGTTTACGTAGGTATTTAAAGCCCAACCATGATGTTTTTCCAAAACCTAACTAAGTGGTTTTGTTGCCTAAACAATTCACAAATTCACAAATTCACAACGCTAACGCCGTGTTTACTGCGACCGTGTGCTGGGATGTCCAGAGGGTTATAAAGTGATGCCAGGGGGTCTGACAAAGAGTTGGACTGAGACCTGCTGAAATCTATGATCTGATGTGACATAATCTGGTACAATGTGAAATGAATACATATAATCCTGTTCAGAGGTAAAGTTAATCTTTACAAACAGCATCATTAAGGAGAGGGTTCAAAGAAAACTCGGCTTTTCTTCTCGGAACACAACACCTTGCAAAAGTATGCAGCAGATCAAATAACTCTTTGTTCGCTTAGGCTTCCTTGTATTCTCTGGAACAATAGGAATGTACATTTACCGGATTATCACCCACAAGGAAGTGCACAGCCACATTTCCAGTTTGGCATGTGGTGTGTCAGTGTCAGTATAAAAGTGTCAGTGCTGGGATGTTAGTCCACACATCATCTGACAACATGAAGGTCCTGCTTCTTACGCTGATGCTGCTGCTCTGCAGTGCTCAAGGTGAGCGAACTTTGGTTTATAATCAAATTCTTGACATCGTTTTTACTAATTCAATTGAAGAAAACCACTTGTAGAATATTTAGGTATAATGGGACCACTTGATTTGATCCCTGATGCATTACACCTGTCGACGTCGAGAGGAAGGAAAACACCTCATGTCAGTGAAAATGTTTTCCCACTTCCTAAACGCTGGCTACTGTCTTCTCATCAGTGCTCACGCTCAGATGCTACACCTGTAACCATGACGACTGTAAGGTGGAGACAGATTGCCCGGCATCATCTTACTTCTGCAAGACCGTCGAGAGCGGTACGTTGGTCCTGTTCCCCGTCTTTCACTTTTTGGGAAAAGCCATACATAGGCCTACTACAGTGACAGAGGGATGGTTCAGTGATCGCAAATTGTTCTTGTTGTTTTTCCAACAGATACCGAATTTTCTCGAACTTGCGAGGAGTTCTGTGCCGAAGATTACCGCACAACCTGCTGCGAAGACGACTTGTGCTCTTGAGTCACCACTCTGCATTCCCTTTCGCTTTCTGATTAATGAAAAATAGTTTGTGAAAAAGTAATGACTTCAATCTGAATCTGATGGAAGCTGATTTGTCGGTTAATATGATTTTAATGTGGCTTTCCCGTCTTTGATTTGCTTTTACTTTCAATTAAATGTAAAAATGTTGAACTCTTCAATGTCATTCATTAAACACTAAATCAACACACTGGTTACTGACATGTCTTTTGTAAACAATTACTGCTGGAAGCAGGGCAACCACACACACACACACACACACACACACACACACACACACACACACACACACACACACACACACACACACACACACACACACACACACACACACACACACACACACACACACTTAATCCGCTCCTGATGTCACTTACTGGGTCACTTGCTGGAATGGCCTGCTGCTATGTGGGTCGCTGTCTGTCTTTGCTGGAATGTAAAGTTTAGGGTGTCATCTGCACTGACACACCACATGTCAAAATCATTAAATGGAAAAAGAATACATCTTTTATTTCAAATTTGATTCAGCTGTTCTTCGTAACACGTTGCGTCCCACATGGGTTAAAAAATGCCAGCCAATATAAAATCTGCTCTGCAAATGTTTTACGAAGAAGAAATGGGCAACCGACATGCTTGTTATGCCTCAAGGCGATACACATTGCACCTGGGTGAGAAATGCTAAACAAGAAACTCCACATGGCACCTTTAAACGGGTCCAGGTTGTATCCATCAGGGGGTAAATTAAACTGGTTGATAAGTTACAGTACACACATTGTGACAGACCGACATTTGGACCAGTCAGGCGATGAATTTTGCAGGTTAGGTCTAAACTAGTTTTGCGTGCATTTATGTTAGATCATGAGAAGAAAGGGAAATGCATGGAAACAAAAACCCCATTTGGACAAGGCCTTAATTGACTTGATAATAACAATGAGCCTGGGAAATAGTTTCACTTTGATGCAGACAATAAAACAAATTAATTTCAACCAGGAGTCATACACAATGGATTGTGGATTGTGCATGTTGCCGGGCATTCTCTCATTCCATGGCCGTGCCACACCCTGTTAATGTCAGTCACACACGCACATTACCGGCAGTCTGGGCCCACGTCCAGAATTAAACACTGCGGAGCTTGTTTCGGTCATACACCGATGGCTTGACATGGAGCTTGATAGTGCGTATAGTTAAATAATGACTACAGAGGTAAAGAGACTCTGAGCTGAAGTCAGTGGGAATGATTGTTTAGTTAATTCATAAGTGTCGAGGCCTATAATATTTCTATGATCACTAACGTATAATTGATGTTCCTTTTTAAACGTTTTTTTCTTTCTGTTGTTCAAATAACGCAAAGTCATTCACACCAGATCACAAACACAATTATAATACCACAGTGAACTGACTAAGCTGAATGAATGGCGTGGATTTAAGATACTTTCCAGCATCAGAGATCATTCCACTTATAGCAAATCAAACCCTCATTAAAATGTAGGTCATAAGTGTTAATCTCTCCGTCTGTTCCTTCTTTACATTAGAGCAGCTCAGATATCAAACGTGGATGATTGGCGGATTAATAGAACTGTGTTACTGTGTTAACAGGTTAAAACACACATATTGCACTTCTCCAAGGGGCGTAGGTGAAAAATGAAATCACTGCATGCAAATCTTTTTAGTTTTAGGGGACTCGCCCCAAACCCCAAATGTAACAACTTTCCATCATTTAGAGAAATTATTTTGACTTCTGAAGAAGCCAGAATGTTGCAGAAAGCCACATTTAGAGCACGAGGGAACATACTCCTCTCATCTGCTGCCCACACAGGAAAGAGCCGTGGCTGGCTGAGAATGTGAGAATTAGCATGCCGAGCATGTGTTTGTGTAAATGACGACTGCATGGGGTAGATATTCACATTATTAAAGCTCTTGCTGTCATTTTGGCACTCCACTGCCTGAGATCTAGACCTAGATTTACTAAAGAGTTACTAAATCATGCCAGGGGATATAAATGATACATCTTTAAAATAATCAATCAATTATCCAATCAATGGTAGAATACAACTGTTTTGAATAATGCGTCTAATAAAATAGCCTTTAAAAGGATCAAGCCATGAGGACAAACTAAAGTTTTTCATCGCCTCACAGCTGATAAGATGTTTTCATGAAGACGATGATGATGACGAGGCTGACTGATTAGTGTGCATCACCAGTGTTGTTTGACTGCATACATTGAATGCAGGACTTTTACTTGTTATTGGGTATTTTTACATTATTCTTCTGGTACTTTTACTTAAGTAAAGAATATAATAAGTAAATATGTGTATAATACTTGTTTCACTACTGAGTTTAGGTCATAAAAAAGAGCATTGGTGCTGAAAACTGCAAAAAAGAAAAAAAAAAAAAAGATTCAAAACAAAGACTCCCTCTGTTGATCCACCACTGGTGGGCCTGTTGTCAAGAGTGCGTTCTGCAGCTGGTAGAGTAATGGTGGTCCATCTATTGGATTAGTGGAGGGATTTCACTGTGGTATTAATCTGAGAAGACAGCAGGCGACCCGGGCTGGGCTCACGCTGAGCTGTTGTGTCTCTCAGTCGCTGGCTGTCACTCGGCACACTGTTGCACAGCCATCGGACGCACCAACACAAGCAGCCAACATGAACCTTTTCTGCTTTTCGCTGGTAAGAGACACACTTTTAACTTCTGCTTCTGCCAAGCTGCATGTGTGTGTAGTTTAGGGGGACGAGAACTGTAGCCCTTTGATGCAAATGTGAGCTTGGCCATGAGTAATACATTAAAAATCTGTAAATAATAGCATACTGTGTAAGCAATTCACTGTGGGGAAAATATGTAAAAGGTAGTTTTAACATTGTTTCAGCCTCTAAATGAGCTACACGTGATCCAGGCAACTGTTGATCTATTGAGGCTCTTACTGTTGTAGTCATAGCATTAATCCACTGACTGTTTAATCTTTAGAAATATCCTTCTTATTGAGTTTCTCCTTTTGCACAATCCACATCTAAACTGCCACAAAATGTAAAAGATACATTCTCTAAATTCATCTGCGTTATGAGGTTTTCATCAGATTTACCATATCTAATGCAGTAGTACTATATTTGCATATTAAATGATGTTGTTTATGTAGTAGTTGACCCGTTCATGACTCTGGAGGAGAAAACAGAAATAAAGTATTGATAAGTGAAGCGACCGAGGTAAAAACAAGTGTGCGGTTGCAGCACATGCACCACTGGCACATACGGTCCCTCAAGATGCTGCTGCAGCTGTCATGCTACACATGGGCACGAGTACAAGTTAACGGACTTTTGGGAATGTTGAGCAATAAATCAGGAATATTACCATTGAATATTATTATTGTTTCAATAAACTTGAGGCTTGAACTGTGAGTGCACCGATTGTCCTCTGTGTTGCGGTTATTCCACCTCACGTGCATGATGACTATTTGCTTCAGGGACACTGAGAGTTCAAACCTAAAAAGGTTGATCTTTTAAACCGATGACCATTGCGAACCAAAACGCCTTCCTTTGTTGCCACTACAAATGCTCCTCTGCCCAGAAAAGAGATAAGATGTCATCCTACAGACAAGGCGAGATGGACAAAGAGAGACATTGGTTCCTAGAAGGAATCCAGAGAAGCGGAGCACATTTTTAATCCACACTGAAATATGTGCAGAGGAATTCCAATCCTCCCCTACATCCGTGGCTGACAAGCAAATTTAAAAGAGCTTTGTGGCAGCATTATCCTTTCAGTCATATCAAATCCCCAGAACGCTACTTGTGATGCTCTGCCTCTGCTTACAATGCAAAAAGATTTATGTGAGCTTTCTCATACGTTTCTTTAGGTTTTCTCTCTGCAAACAGCCATTATTTAAACTTTCAACTGATGTCTGTGCTTTACAGTTGCATTGCATTTCCCTTGACATGAAGCGTGTAACTTATAAACTCTGTCTGTCCACATGGCACCAGGAGGGGTCCATGGACAGCCTGTATGAGGCGGTGCAGAGCTCCAGTGACGGGCCACCACCGCCCATCCCCAGCCGCTCCTCCAGCCGCGCATGCAGCCGATCTGCAAGCCGCTCCTGCAGTCCAGCGGTCCTGCTGGACGACAGCACAAAGTGGGCCGGCTCTGGGAGATCTATTTCTATGGTGAGAGTGGAGCACACATGCACGTATATAAATATATATATATATATACAGACTGTGAACGGTGGAGCCATGTGAAGGATCATGACCAGATTGTATTGGGTCACTTCTCAGGGGAATTGGGACTTTTTGACTTCCAACCACCGGATTGTAACTCCGAAATAAAGCTGATTGTGAAATGATGAACAGAGCCAGTTTGACAGCTGCTGTTGAAGCCTGACAATTCAGAGTTTTTTAAAAAGGCATTTATATTGAATGTGAATCATTTATTCATCAAATCCATTTGAATGTGATGGAAAAGTGCATATTTTGTTTAGATTGTTCACTAACATCTGATTGAAAATGAAAATGCAGTTGTTTTCTTGCAGGAGATGCCTCAGCTGCAGAGCACCAACTCTAACAAAAAGAAAAGAAGGTGAGCTAGAACAGTGAGACACAAACATGCTATGGCGCCAGTGGCCCCAAATCACATTAGTTTATCTATTTGTTATATGTCATGCAAGCAAAAGAGCTTTACCATGAAGTAATAATATGGCTTGAAAGGCTCCCAGTTTATTTTCACTGGGGGTTAATTCTGTAAATCCTTCCTGCAGCAGAGCAGATGAGCTCTTCAGCAGTGCTCCTCTCCTCATTCTTATCTTTAGTTCATGTGGTCTGCTCAATGCAATGCTCTGTCTTATAAAAAAAAAGGGATTGGCAGCCAGTTAAACAGAATTGAAAAAGAAAAGCTTTATACACTGTGAATTGTTGAGTTTGATTGGTCGTGAATGTTTTTTGAGAGGCAGTGCCCTGAGGGCTGTTGGGAAAGCTGAAGGCAGATTATAGCTTTGAGCTAGTTGGACTAAGCAGATTAAAAACCCACCTACTTAAGAGTCCCCGGTCGCCTCAACACCTTTACTCCCACGGCCTTACTTTGAAAGAAACCTCTGCACAATATCAATATTGTCTTGTTGCGTTAAGTGACTGGAACATCATAAAGAACAATCATATCAGTGGGATTGTTGTGGTTTGCAGTCAAACTAAAGGGCAGGAACACATCTACTCAAACACCTATTAGAGGCAACTGTGCAATAAAATATTTCTTTGTTCATTTTACTTTCAGAACACACGTATCCAAATCTGCATCAGACAACGAAACACTGGGTGAGTGCAAACGGTTTCCTTTGTGTTTTGATAATGCTGGATGAATTTGAAGATTGTGTACCTGAACATAAAACGGCCAAGAAATATATTCACCTGCATCACAAATACTGTTTTGTGGATTAAAACCTGTCTGTCTGTGACTCAGAGAACAATTTCATTCAGTGTCTCTGTGTGCCCCCCCCCCCCCCCCCCCCCCCCCCCCCGACCTTTCATTTAAAATCCTCAATGTCTGTGATTTGTCTCCCTTCACAGCAGATAACCCCGGCTGTAATACTGCAGTTTGGCAGCCCGCCATGAGCCGGGAAGATTTATTCCACAACACCAACAATCACAATGAAGGTAAATAGGAAATAAATAGGTTAAACTCATCTATGTGTAAACGTTCATTTGGACTCTCAGCATGACGCCCGGGGACACACGCTGGGTTTTTTTCAACCGATCAACATCAAAATTGTCAAAACAATTGACAAAATTGTCCTCTGATCATTTACAGAGGAGTTTTAAAGGATCAGCACTGTGTGGGGAAACACAAAGAGGAGTTTTATGGAAGACTTGATTTGATCAACTCAGGCTGCCAAAGTCTTATACTGGCTTTAGATACATTTAGTCCCCCATCACTTCCATTGGAAGCATTAGTAAAGGATCTTTTAATGTCCAGTATGAACAAGAGGAATGATTACAGAAAGCAAAAACCTGTTTCAATGTTCATAAGGTCACCTGACTGTTGCTTTAAGACAGACTTACATGAAATACATGAATAAAACAGCTTCCTGTGTAACCTCTTCTTGGGGGGGATATGTTTTTTCTCTTGGTTTTCCAGTGTCTCACTAACCTTGATGGTATATATCGTAATATGTTGTGTCCTTTTAGAGATGAGGAAGACGAAACACAGAACAGATACCAAAGAAGTGAAAGGAGCTCATCATTCTGGCACAAAGAAAAAGGAGAAACCGCACTCAAGCCAGGTGAGGATGAAAAGCTTCACCGCAGTCTTCTCAACCACTTCACTCATCGATGCTAAACTAATGAAACGTTACGTACCACTGTCATGAATACGGCACAAAATAAATTCACCGTCCGTCCATTGGATCTGTGCCAACCTGAAGTTTGAGCAACAGTAAAAATGAACCTGTTGCTAAACGCGTTTGCAAGTGCAGACTCGTGGTCACGTCACACAAGGCCATTTTGTGCCACCTGCTTGTGACATCCAGAGAGCCTCCGGTGGCCTAAATGGCACAATCCTTTACCACAAACGCTGAATGGGGTTTAACACAGTGCAGATGGTACCAAAGAGGGTGCTGCGCTCTGTGTAATCTCTGGTCCACATGGCAGAGAGAGATGTGAAAACAAGAGGAGAACTGAGAGGCCTCATGTCAGGTCACCCAGCGCCCATTCTGACTAATGCCCATCATAGTGAGAAGCAAACAAGACAGAGCTTGCCAGTATAGTGGACCAGCAGCAGCTCTCAGTGCCCCAAAATGTGCAAAATGTGCAAAATGAAGAGTCAGAGGTTCACCAAAATCAGCAGGATTCATCCTCTGGGGACCATGAATGTATGCACCAAGATTTGATGGCAAGTTGATTTCAGTCAAACAGTGGTGATACCGGAGAGACCAGAGACACAGAGACGCCACTAGCATGGCTAAAACAATGAGGCCGTGCGACACGAGAGTTGGGAGAGAAGGAGAGATGTCGCAAATTAGAAATGAAAGTATTTATGTGTTGTTGGTTACATCTTTTCAGAGTGTCCAAGCCAATGGCGCGGTGACAGAGTCTAAACCTGCTGTCAAGAGAAACCAAAAGACTGGAAAGAAGCCAGGTGGAAAGAGCGGGAAAGAAGGGTCAAAGAAAAGTCACAACTCAACAGGTGAGACAACGTTTTTACAACAGCGAGATAAGGGTCTCACTTCCTCCCGGATTAAACTTTCTGACCTCTCTTACGTCTGTATGACTCAGAACCAAAGCTGTGACTGAACTTGACTCATGCTTACAGTAGAGGAACAGACTCATGCAGGATTTCATTAAAATGTGGCAACTATAACTTTTCTCCTCTGATGAATTCTGAATTCTACTTCTGCTTTTTAAGCGTTGCAACACCTCCAGCGTAGGTTTCTGTGGTATTTCTACAGGTACACAGAGTGCTGCTTTATAGCAAACAAGCATCCGTTCAAACTACACATAGGGGTTACAAAGGCAAAGGCCATCTTTGTGTTATTTCCGTCTCTCTTTCCGGTGCTGCTTCGATGTGTAAAGTGGTCTCCTTCATCTAGCAAAGCTGTTTCCAGTTCGAAACATATCTTTTCTCTGTCTTTATTATTGGTCCTGTCCTGAAGTAAATGTAGAACAAGCAGTATTTCCTTCCGTGACTCCATAAGTCTGCCCATGTAGTTTTGTGGTGGCGTTACGACAGTGAGCACATGCAGAGCTATGAATCACTCTGCGTCGCTGCAATGACCAGCTTTGCTGCAGCAACACGTCAACATGACGCAGATGTCTGATATCAACATCCCTGATATTCCAGTGGTCAGAAAGTTATCAAATGTCAGTTTTTTTTCCATCTTCTTCCTCCTCTCTCAGTGCATCCCCCACCAGGCGCTATGAGCCCACCCATGGGACCCCACTATCTGGACATGCCATGCAGGTCAGATAGGAGGCCCTACCTGGGCAAGTTCTCCACCCTCCCCGCTCAAGAGAACACAACCCCGGGCCGATGCACGGACATTGCTACCCTCCCTGGTGGAGCGACGCCCATCCACACCCACCACCAGCGCTGGAGCAACCCAGGTGACAGCAGTCTAGCCTGGGGGACCATCCAGCACACCTGCCGCAGGCCGCTGACAGAGTATCGCGTTTACTCCCATGACTTCCCCTCGTCCCCTGGGAAGGAGTTGGAAGGAAGACAGCAGCAGGCAACGGCCCAGAATGACAGCTTGAAACAGGACTGGAAACCTCAGATTCCCCCAAAGGTGTCGCGATCCGTCACAGATGTGGATCTGTCAGAACCAAACGTAAGTGTCGACTGGTTGTTGTGCGATATTGAAACCATTAGTTAGATGACAGTTTGGAGAAGCAGACACAGAAGCAGACACAGGTCCTTGTTGTGAGGACATCTGAAGGACACATTTGTGGGATTCAGTTGGTAATTAATTTCTAAATGAATCTTACTCTCCCTTTGGGATTTGATCAGTCAGCTGCTTTTCAACACAGCAAGTCCAATGGCCACGCTGTGCTAATACCACAGAATGGTGCAGATTGCCCTCTAAGGTCAGTGACTTTCACATCTCTCAAAGGCCTCTGCTGATTCCCAGTGAGCATGTGCAGAGGGCACGCCGTCTAATACAAAGCAGTTCAAGCTTAACATGACTTGTGAGTAAATAGTCTAAAATGAAAAGGATGATCCAGTGAAGAGATTACAGAATCCCTATGGATCTATAGTGTCGTTGATTCTTGGGGGTAAAATGTCACACTCTTAAGAGTGAATGGTGTAGGCTTTGTACTCCATCTTTAATGACCTGAAAGCTCTCCTACAAGTCCTGCAAATCCATTCTCTCTGCTCACTTTTAAATCTTCCCTTTGGCCTGTAACGTATGGTCAAACAAAAAGACATTTTTCAATCCTAGAGATTCTAAACATGCCATACTTTTACAATTTATACTATTTAAAATTGTGGATATCTCATTTTGAACTCCTCAGCTGAACAACAGCTTCTCCAGAGAGTCAAGAGCCCCCGAAGTAATAGATTACAAGCCTTAATCTGGATTGACGGGAGTTTAGGGTTGATTGCAAACAGTGGGATTATGCAATGGTCTTGTCTTTAGAATTTCCTTTTCTACGACTGATTGAAATCCCCCACAATATAAACACAACAGTAAAATCCCCACATGGCCACATCAGAGGACAGTAATGTAGGATAATCCTGCCTCTCAAATTCACAGACGACGCCATGTTTTTATGGTTACAGGTGGTTATTTCGTGATCAAAAAACAAAGAAAATCAACTGTAGAAGCATCTCGTCTTCATGTTTTAGTGTTCCTAAGACAAATTAATGAAATCCATATTAGGAGTAGAGGTAAACCGGAAAGTGTTTCGACACAACTGAGTTGCCACTTTCAGCTGTTCCTCTGTCATATATCAGCACTTCCTCAAAAGTATTCGCCCTGCATGAAGAAATGACTGCAGAAGACTTACTCCAGCATCATTTACCAAAACCAAGTTCCCCATTGCTATTAAAAGAAAGAAAATAAGGAACATCGACTTTTACATTTTTTTTAACATGTTTTTCTTTCTATTTTATCTATGAAATAAATAGAAATAATAGAATAATTATATTGTTAGTTTGTTCATGTGGATGTCACCCTAACCCTGTTACATTATGACTCACTAACTCTGAGCAGTAATGCAACACAGTAGCAGGTATGACACAAACTCATCCTCACCAGGATATCTCACATCTTGTGAAAAACAAATACCACAAACATAAAACCTATATACAGCCATTCCTGGAAGTGGCGTTTTCATCGCGCAGGCCACAAAATGCAAACTCAAGCACTTGTATTGTTCCCTTTCAAAGCGATACTGCTTCGAGAAGCTGAGTGTCAATTGCATCACATCCTGTGTGTTGTAAGGAAGTGGGCCAGCCAGGCCATCAGACGGGCTGCCTCAGAGTTAGTTAACACTTCACTGTCAGGAGACAAGAGAAGAGCAAAGACTGAGATCTGACAAAAAAAAACTGAAAAGAGGGGAAAATGTTACAAAGGACGGCCTCCAATGTGTCAGACAAAACAAAGAGCAGCAAGCCGAAGGTAGGTGAAAACCAAAGCAATATAAATATATATATATACCGACATTTATGTCACTTTGGACAGTCACTTCGCAAGTGAATAGTAGTTCAATTTAATCATACAAAAAAACATTGTTAAATGAAAATGTCAAAGTTTGAGTTTTGAAGGATGTAAAGAATTGTTTTTATAAAATCAGTTGATGTTTTTCTACAAATATATACAGTAAACTGTGTTTTCCAAGTGAAGTTTCATCGTTGAAAACAGACAAACAACAACAGTAATATATACAAACGATTCAATAACATAAAAACTATATTAAGGGGAGAAGAATATAACTTTAATTCTGCTGCTGTACTAGACGGTGGAGCAAAGTGTCGGCCTGTCAGACGACGCTGCATTAAATCAATCCACAGAGGGCTGTCTAGGAGTGCGGAGCTCATATTTAACCAGGATTTTCCAGGGATTACTCATTTATATAATTATTTTGGAGATGATGGGGAGCCGGGAGAGATTATAATGACTTTTAGTTTTGTGAAAAATTGGAGAGAAAAATAGGGACGAATTAAAACCGAGCCAGAGGAAAGCAACTAGGAGAACATATCGCTGGTGAGGACCCATCAGTGTAATTTATGTATTGATCTACTCATTTTCAATATTGACATGTTTGCCAGAGCAGCCGTAGAGAGACACGTTTTCTCTGTGCTGCCACATGATTTAATACATGACCACAAATGTACCACATATATGCATATACCTACATGTATATATATTGAATACTGGAGGTGCCTTTTATTTGCTGTTATGAGCAAAGCAATTAGGAACACGGTGGCTTTCCTAAATAGACAGTATTTTAGTAGATATAGACAGCTGAACCCACTGCAAAGCTTCATATTTCATCAGTAAAATCCACTCGGGCCATGGCAGGTTTTTGAGCTTTGGGAATACTCGGACTAGGACTCACAAGTGCAATAACTTGATGTTATGTAACGCTGTTAAACCTCGCTACACACACCGTGCCAGTTGCCTCTATGACATCCTTTTGTCTTTTAATCCTCCCCACAGCGCTCCACCAGCTTCGGCAGGTTTGAGGGTCTCAGACATCACTCGACACAAGACAAACCAGAGGAAAATGGAACAGCCGCGGTTCGTAGATTTGTTCTCATTTCATTTTTATATGCAAAAAAAAAAAAAAAACATCATATAGAAGAAAGAATGGTAGCAGTTAATTGTCAATAGCATACCAAGTGGCAAAGTCATTGGATAGAAACATTCACATTAAGGATTTTTCCCCCTTTTGCACACATCTGTGCAGCTGTGGTGCTGTGAGGTCTTTTGGAAAACAAAGTTCATGCCGAGAAAAAGTGATGCTTTTCACCAGAAGCCCCACGATACGATATTATCACGATACTTGTGTGATGATACGATCATATATATATAAACAATCTGCAACAATCTGCAAAAAAGCAACTGTTATCAATACTTTCACTAATAAAAGATCAATACTTGGCGTCCGTATATCGATACAATATTGCAACATATCAAGCAGCTATGGTGTTATAACACCAATACTTATACTTACTATACTCTGTGTTTATGGAGCGGGGATACAAATTGTTTGGACAAATAAGTAGATGGGAGAAATATGAGGTTCTTTAATATCACAGTACTGTATGTGTACTAAACCAACTCTCTTTACACAGCTCACAGAACAATGTGAAACTTCGGACCCAAACAAATCAGCTGGACTTGGGAAGAAGATGAAGGCGATTTCACTGACCATGCGCAGAAAAATGTGCAAAAAACACGCCAAGGCTTTTCCCGAGGAGACAGTGAGTCACTGCAAAATACGCACATACGCACAGCCTCCACGTTTTATTGAATTACTATCAGGTAGAAGGGGTAAAGCGCTTTGATCATCCATAATCATGAATTAGTAATCAAAGGTTAGATCACTAGTATTTTATGTGCACCATTCAACAATTTGTGAGCACAAATGTAAAAAACAAAACAAACTTGACATCTGTCACATCAAGTAAAAGTCCAAAAAACAATCTGCCTCATTTACAGCAAACCTGTGTTGTTTTTCTCAAGAGTCTTATCGCTCTCATCTCTCATAAACCCACATCCTCAAATATGAAACTGCTGCTGACTTAAATGACGCACCTCACACTGACCGACACTGAAAAGCACCTTCTTGCAGTTTTGTGTTTTAATCAAACACTGATGAGAGATGAGATGAATATTTAAATAACTTTCACAACCTACATCTCTACCTGAAGCGCTCCGTTCTAGCTTCCTTGTAGTCTTTCACTTACACTCTTGTACATCATAAGATATATATATATATAATATGTCTCCCAATTAAAACTGCACATCTTTTCTTTTCCACGCAGGTTGATGACACAGACAAAGACCCAGAGGCAGAGGCAGAGACAGAGAGTGGCCCTGCAGCTGAGAAAAACGCCGCGAAGACAAGCAACTCCTTAGAGAGTCTTTACAGTGGCCAGAGCTCCTCAAGTAAGTACCTGCACATACTGCAAGGCTGGGTTGTTTGAGCCCACATAGTGAAAGATATGTGGGGTTATACAACAAATTCCACCCAATGGAAGTCAGCTGCTGTATGAATTAACCAGTAAAATGAACAACTATGGCTGTGTAATCATTCTGTGTTATGTTGTGTTGGTTCAGGCGGTGTGACCAGTGAGTCCAACGGCTCTGGTCAGAGAGACAGCCTGAGGCTGGAGGAGGACGGCGCCTATCAGGGACAGTTCTGTGGCAGAGCTCGCGTCCACACAGACTTCGTTCCCAGCCCGTACGACATGGACTCCCTCAAACTCAAGGTGAGACTCAACAATGTTTATGTACAGCGTACATAAAGGCCCTGATGCAAGACTTCATATTCATCCACTGTCATTGTTTCCTAGGTCGGCGACATCATCAACATCATCAGTAAGCCTCCGATGGGCATCTGGACGGGCATGCTCGGCAACAAAGTGGGCAACTTCAAGTTCATCTATGTTGACGTTTTGGCGGAAAAAGAGGAGGAAGAGGAAGTTCCCAAGATCAGACAACAGAAGCTGTGCAAAAGACCTCGGCCCAAAACACTGCTGGAGCTACTGGAGCGACTGAATCTGGAGGTGAGGACAGGATCTCACCCGGGATCACTCACCTGTTTTAGTCTGGTCACAAGTGAGAGATTACAACAGGCATGCAGCTAAAAGAGTTACCTCATTCTGTTTGCATCTTCCTTGATGTAAGCCGAATCTAACAAAAGAAAATGTTAAGTTAAAGCTCAATAGAACTCAACCTGAACGATTATATGTGAATACCTGACATGACTACGGTGAATGTGTACACCACTGTTTTTTTTTTTTTTTACTCAAGTACACCATGTGGTAGTAATCAAGCTTTTGTTGCAGGAGTACGCCTCAGCCTTGCTGCTTAATGGCTACCAGACAGTGGAGGACCTGTTGCACCTGCAGGATAAACACCTGATAGAGCTGAACGTCACAGACCCAGAGCACCGACGCCAACTTCTCACTGCTGCTGAATATCGCTACACAGGTTAGCAACATACCCATCGATGACTAACACTAAGTAGTATGAACCACAATGAATCACTCTTCAGACCACTAATTACTGTTTAATTAAACAGCGACACTGTCAACTAAAAAACTGGGTGCATCAGCAATTAGAATAATGAACAAATGCACAATGCACGGCCATTATTAACTCCCAACTACCAATTTGGAATTATTAAATAAGTGCTAAGCAAAGTAGGACACCCAAACATCCCTTTAAACCAAAGGCCACAACAACAAAGCATGAACTGTTCAGCCAATCAGAAAGGAGCATTCAACAAAGCCCTGTAACAAGAGTCATTTTGCGACAAAGCTTTTAGTGACTTTCGTGATATTAAAGCAGCAAGAGGTAAAGATATTAATAAAAACATCAAGTACTTTATTCTAAATGTTTGAAATTATTTGCTTTTTTCATTTCTGCTGGAGAATAAAAAAGGGTTTTGTGTGAAAGCGGAGGCCCAGAAGAGAAATACGTCCTGCAGCGCTCTGAGAGGCTTATCTGCGATTTCCTGTTACTCAGATAGAAAGTGCTTAATGGGGCAGAAGGTGTTCCTGTAATCTGATGTCTTGAAGCAGAAGGCTGATTATCACTTGGTGAATGAAAACAAAACTAGTTTCCAGTATGAAGAAGGAACACAATCCGCTGGTTGTGTTCGGTCTGTGCGTGTTACATTGCAGTTGAAGTGCAAATAAAAGGTCATTGTTTTCATCTTTTCTGTTTGAGCGCCAGTGTGAACAAACAGATGGCGGCTGCAGCAGCGTGACCTCGCCGAGCTTGTTGACTCACATGAGACGCCAGTAATTTAATCAAGCTAAACTCCATTAGGTTAGTGGTTTAGCAACCTGCACAGGAGGATTAGTAGCTTCCATCAGCGAAGTATAGGAGGAATATTTTTACTCTGTGAAAGTGGAAAACAAAAGTCAAAGAGGGCGTTAAATTATGAGGTGTCACATCTAAAAGAAGAAGACGTGTTTTGTAATGCTGTTTGCTGGGCCACACCTGCAGAAGTTGTTTCAGTATTTGGGTCATTTGGCCGCTCAGCCAATAACACATTGGCCTGGTTTCACTGTTGTAGTTAAATCAGCATTTAAATATGACTTATTTTCCACTGACTGAAGCATTCGGCATGTATTTCTTTTCTTCTATAATGTGGTTGGAAACAGAAGCTTGTAATATTATGACATTTTATCTAATTCCATTTGCTTTGTGGCCGCGTAGGTGACGATGTGATGAGGGATGCGGAGGAGCTCAGATCCTCCCACAGTCTACAGGAAGAAGACAGCGACTGTCCCAGAGACTCGGGCTGCTTCATTCCATCTGAATGTTCAGAGAGCAAAGAGGAAGCAGAGCAGCACACACACGCTGTGGCCTCTTAATGTGACGGATACTTCGACAGCTGGAATTCAGTGTCGGGTGTTTTCTCATGACGGGTGGTTTTAACAACTTCCTTAAGTCATGTAAACATCCCTTATTACAAGAAGCTAGCCACTCTTGGGCAGCTTTCTAAATGTGTGATAAGAAGAACAAACAATTAGAATTGAAAGCTCCACCTTGAACAGAATTTTGTTACTTCTTCTGTCACTGCTAATACCAACATTTCCAGTTAGAGAAAGGGTGAAAAGTAACGCGAGCCACGGTTTGCCGGGGGCCCCCAAATCACTAAACCCGCCCCTGAAAAACACCAAGTCACGGTTATGTTAGTATCAAGTCATACACCGGTAAAATACTGCTTGTGTCGACTCTAGGGAAGTGAAGAAGAGCCTGGTTGTAACGTTAATATCCGTGTATCCGTGTTGCGTTACTTAGCAAAGGATCTGTGTAATGTTAGCTATCCGCTAACCACACACAGACAGACAGCTTGCTTCATACAGTAGTTCATTATAAAGTTGTACGTTTTCTTTATTTTTTGTTGTTGAAAAGTGACATTTCATTGATTAAATGTCATTTATATTTATTGCATTGTAATTCATTTAATGTTTTTTTTCTCTCAATATAAAGCCTTTATTTATCACATCTGCATCTTCTGCATTCTCATCAGATCCAATCTCAATTATTCAACATGCAGTGCAATCTTTTCTTTTCTTTCCTTTGAATGAAGTGATGTTGGTGAATTGATGATTTTGAAATGTAGCGTCTGGATTTGAACAATGCATATTCAGATCTTGCCTATATATGATGCATACTGTACAGGAAAACACATGTTATTTTCTATGTTTGAATGAGTGTATGAGAGAGCCTGTGTATGAACTCACGTGAAAGTTAGCATTCAACTGTTTTCACAACTTTTTGTAAATAAAATCAAAGGAATACAATTATGATTTGTCAGGATTATTTATTTCATCTACCAGTGCTTGATGCATAAACAGCCACGAATTAAATATAATACATGAATAAAGAGTATAATATAAAAAGTGATTTTTACTTTGATAATTAAAAACGTTAGATAGAAAAACAATTTCAAATGTTATTAATTATTTTAATGTTAATTTATTAAATCTATAGTTTTCTATATTTAAATTTAATTAAATCATGATATATTTTAACATTTAATTCTAAACCTTTTTAAGTTTTTACTTTAATCTCAACTGCCCTGTCTCTTCCTGGTTGGTTGAGAAAACGGACACGTCACGAAACTTTCGTGCTACGTTGAATGTCGCTAGCGTTGATGGGAAGTGTAGTATAACGCTAACATCGGCTGCCATATCTGTCCCGTCCGTGGTGTATGCCATAAACTACATTACCCAGCATCCGCAAATGAGTCATGCAACGTTGACGTGTATTTTGTTGGTAGACTGGAAAACTGCTACTTCGCAGCATCCAGTGGAGAAAGCCGACAGCTGGCTAACATTTCACCGCAACTTGAACAATTTAAGGGACATTTGGGGAATTTCTTAATCGGCGGTTGACTTCTAAAGTGTGTGACGATGTCCGGCGAAATTTCTCTGATTGGTAAGTTAACATGACACTTATTTGTTTTACCGTTAGTTAGTTAACTGGTGACTGGATGCTAACACACGAGCTAGCTTGTTTGGTCCACCTCACCTTGTCTTGTCCCGGTGCCACAGGTTCGGTCATCCTGGCTCTGTTCCTGGCCGGCTACCTGGGCCAGCAGTACCTGCCGCCCCCCACACCGAAGGTGATCGGCCTGGATCTGGGCACCACCTTCTGCTCCGTCGGCGTCTTCCATCCGGGCAGCGGGGAGGTGGAGGTGATCGCGGACGAAGAGGGCAGAAAGAGCATCCCCAGCGCCGTCTCGTTCACCACCACCGCGGTGCTGGCCGGACACGAAGCCGTGGACCTGGCCGACAGCAACCCTCAGAACACCGTCTACGATGCCAAGAGGTTCATCGGGAAGATATTTGAGCCGGAGGTCCTGGAGCAGGAGAGTGCTCGGTACCCGTTTAAGGTGGGTCATGGTGGGGGTTAGTTCAGCTGACTGAATTGGGGATTTCTGTGGTGGATCACGTGTGTTTCCTGGAGTCACTTTAACACACTGGTGTACATCATTTACACTCCTCAGCCTTTATTACACAGTAGTTGTTTTTAGGGTAGTAACTAGTTTCTAGTGATTTGCTCCCAGTTTTTTTTTTTTTTTAAATCTCTCCATCCTCACTAGTTTCTTTGCACCTCTTCCAGGTGATTAACAACAATGGAAGCGCAGAGTTTCTGCTCTCCACCAACCACACCTTCACTGTGAGCCCGGAGTTCATCGGCTCCCGGCTGCTGCTGAAGTTGAGGAAGATGGCAGAGCGGAAGCTGGACGTGCGCATCCAGAAAGCTGTCATCTCGGTGCCCGCGGAGTTCGACGAGAGGCAGAGGAACTTCACCGTCAGGGCCGCCAACCTCGCTGGTCAGTCCTTAATTATTTGTAAATCATTACATTTACAAGCTACACACACTGCACTAGTAATAAAACTGGCATATAGTGGACATCCTTTGCTCTGTCTTGCAGGCCTGGAGGTCCTGCGTGTGATCAATGAGCCCACGGCTGCAGCCATGGCCTACGGCCTGCACAAGGTGGACGTGTTCAACGTGCTGGTGGTTGACCTCGGGGGAGGAACCCTGGACGTCTCTCTGCTCAACAAACAGGGAGGCATGTTCCTCACCAGAGCCATGGCAGGTAATGTGTTCCACTGCTTCAGTGATAAGAGATAGGAGGTGATATGAGCCGACAATAATCTGGTTTATCTTCTTTAATCTCAGATTTTACAAAGCAGCATTTGTCTAAATTGTGTTGTTGTTGGAGGGAACGGTGGCCTAATCTTAAATGGACTGTTTTTCCGGCAGGGAATAACAAGCTGGGAGGTCAAGACTTCAGCCAGAGGTTGCTCCAGTACACCATAGAGCGAGCCCAGCAGGAGTTTGGCGTCCGACCCGCTCTCAAAGAGGACATCCACCGTCTCCGACAGGCTGTGGAGGCCGCCAAGCTCAACCTCACCCTCCAGCCCAGCGCCACCGTCAGCGTGCCCCTGCACCTTCGTACACACGACGGCCCCGAGTCGGCCGGAGGCTCCGATCCCGAGCCGGTTCTCTTCCGGGCGGTGATCACTCGCGAGCTGTTTGAGGAGCTCAACGAGGACCTCTTCCAGAAGATCCTGGCTCCCGTTGAGACCGTGTTGGCCGAGGGCCGCCTGGAGAAAGCGGACGTGGATGAGATCGTTCTGGTCGGAGGGTCCACCAGGATACCGCGGATCAGGAGGCTGATCAGCGAGTACTTCGGGAAAGACCCGAACACATCGGTAGACCCTGACCTGGCTGTGGTGATAGGTGTCGCCATACAGGCCGGCATCATGGGCGGCTCCTGGCCTTTACAAGTGAGCGCTATAGAAATCCCCAACAGACACCTGCGCAAGACGAACTTCAGATAATCTTTATTATTTATTAAGACAAAAGGGATGCCGCAGAGACATGCCACTGATTCCTGTTTCGTGCTTCTCTTATGTGCAAAAAAAATTCCCAAGAAAAGACACTGTGACCTGAATGAAGGTATGCAAGACAGGTCTTAAAAGTCATTCTGCTTTCTTGTTCGTGAGAGGCGAATGTGATCGTTACGTTTTGAAACTCAACATTCCTCTTTGACGGATGGCTGCCGGTAACAGCTGCAAAAGGGAACCGCCCTGTTTTTTGTTTTTAACGCCCAGCTGCTTTTGTTGTGCCAGGAGCTTCGGCAGAAAATGACACGTCGAGATCCAGATGAAATGTGAACGAGAAGCCTCCCGTGTATCTACCGGTCCATTCAGCTTCATTGATGACGCTCATTCATGGTAGATACTTCAATAGTGTTTAATTCAGGGAACAACCTTTTTAACGGACTTTCAGAGTAGCCAGTACATCTTCAGATATTTATTTATTTATTCCCATTCACTGTGTGTGAGAGAGAGAGAGTGTGTGTGTGTGTCGCATGCATGTAATGTATTTTTCCATCAAAGGTTGACAGTGTCGTACCTGTTCAGAAAGCTGCTGTATATTGTTTGAATGGACGTGTAGCAGTGAACCACTACAAGCTAGTGGTTCCGTCCGAGTCCCCGGAGACCTCAGTGTAAAGATGCAGTTATGCACAAAACATTTTTTAAACATTCACTCACCTCGTTTTACAAAAAGGGTTTTCTGCAGAATCCCCAACTAACCGATGAAGGTGCATGTTAGTGAAAGCCTTAATGTTCACGCAGTACTGTAAAATCTTTAGTATTGAATGAAATACAGACTGCATTAATTGTACCCTGAGACTGAAAGAGAAGTCGTGCTCAGTGCTGACTTCCACTTGTTGTGCAATAGTGTGCTTTATTTAAATGGAAGTGACCGACACACTTCTACTTGTGCTGCTGCTGTAGGTAGAGACGCTCGTCCTGCAGAAGGACCAAATCATCGCTTACTGGTGCCTTGTGTCGTTTGATATCAAGAAATGTGTCACTGTCACATTTAGGATGTTTGATGGATGTATGGTTTGTAGGTATCAGGGCGCCTTGAATTTAATTTAGTATTTATAATTTCACCTGCTCTTATTCTGGTAGACTGGTTGTTGTACATCCAGTATGAAAGGTGGTTTCCATTTCTGTCTTTGGGAAACATAAAACACAGAACTCTGAAGATTCAATAGTCCAATAAAAGCATTTTTTTCAACCAAGAACTCAAGTCAACTTCCTGTTTATTTTGAGTCTCATATTCCTGAGCAACATACAAAGTTCTTCACACATTCATCACATGCTGTTTTCTTTTTTTTAACCTGGTTTATTTTTCCTTTGACTGAATGAGGCTGAACTTGACTAACAGTAGGAGCGGTGAGTCCACGTCACCTCTCAGTACCTCTAAATAAAGAAGGGGCGGCTCAGGTGGTAGAGTTCATTGTAGGACTGGTGGTTTAATTCTTACAGCAAACAAAACTTAACTTCTGTATTAGATTTTTTTTAATGTTTACTTCTGAGGCATAATACCTAAACAAAGCAATCCATGTGTTGACCCTGTGCTCCTGTAGCGTCCCTTCCATTAGCTTACAGCTTCATTTTCACATTTAGCACCCACTTCATTTACCTTTCAGCAGTCCGTTTAACACCAGCAACCAACATCTGGATGCATGTCGTCAGTCAACACTTAAATACCACAGACGTAACTGCATTTCAGAGGCTTGTGTAGGAAGTGGAACGACTCCCATCGTGACCAGGATATTGCTATTGTAATTATTATTCAATCACCGTCACATTGTTGAAATGTAATGCTGAGTTGGCTGGAGCATCTCACACACTGGTTCACCTTTTTATGTACAATAATACACTCAACATAGCACTGCACACAGGGTAACAAAATAAATACCCAGCTAGAATACACACACACACACACACACACACACACACAATACAGCGTTCACATCTTAGAAAACAAATCCAAACACATTCACGTTCACCACAAACAGACAGCACACATCGTCTCCCCCTCAGACCATTTCCACCAGTTGTACTGGGAGCACAGCTCACATACATCAGTTGATCGTTACAGTTACATGCACTGGTCAAAGGTAGGGGTGGGTGGGGGGGGGCTTTTAGCCTCTATCAAAATGATTATCTTACATACACCATGTGAATATTTCACTTGGAGGAGAAGGCAGGACTTCTGTAAACAGCTTGATCGTGTTTTTTCTAGTTTTTCTCTTTAAATATAAATATTAACGTTAGTACTTTTTATGAAACGCGGTGGAGTGCTGAAAGAAGGCAAGAGCATAATGAGCCGTTAGCTTTTAGTCTCGTGCTGCGTTTAAGCCGTGTAAAACGCCTCGTTGAAAATAAATCCATCTGCTAAGAGAAGAATATCATGTACAGTGGTTTAAAAACAAACTGCTTTGGAAAATCAGCTTAAAACAACAAAGAATCTGGAAACGCATCTTTAAAAAGAAGCTGGCGGTGGTAACTCAAGAGGGGCCTCTCGGACATTTAGATGCGAGAGAGGAGGCCACAGATTTGGCGAATTCCATTAATAAAAAGTGCGCGTAGTCCCGTGTGAGATACAGTATGTCTGACAAGCAAGACACAAAACTATTTACAGAATGTACACAAAGCAACGGGGTGTTTCCTCTCCATCAGATACAGCAGTCTGTCAGTTCATCAGTAGGACAGGACGAGGAGTTCAGGCTTCACACCGACATTGAACAGGAACGACGTAAAACACCGAGCGCGTCTCCGTCTCACTGCAGCAGATTCACACAGGCCGAGTCCCAATCACTGGCTGATGCCCTGATTGGTGTAGTAGTCGTAGCCATTGTCCGAGTACAGCTCATCAGCACTGCCGGCTCCATTCCCCACCTCTGGAGGGCGCCAAAGGATAAAGCAAAGAGAAGTCAGGGTCCCGTGTGATGACGCGCACTACCGACACGTCAGTTTGCAAGAAAACACTCAACTTGTCCAAAGAGATAGAAAACAAAACACAAAAGAGTTGAATGAATTGGAATGAATGGGAGAATGACGACGAGAGCCGGCACTGATGTGACTCACCTCTGACCCCCCAGCACTAGAGGCTGTCTAGACAGACTGGGGCGTCTATAAGCTCCCCTACGCATGACGTGGTCTCCAGCGGGAGGGTGGTGGGGGAGGTTTGGTGCATGAAGGGATGGGTGGGTGGATGAAGGGGAGAAGGGCATAGTGGGCAGAGAAGTTGTCGGGTAACGAGGGATGCAATGGATGCATGGAATAAAAAGGAAGAAGTCACTGCTGGAGGAGGAGGAGGTGGTAGCATGGACAGGAGGTGGTGCACATCACACAGGCCGCTACTGGGCCTGACCTTCAACGGGGAAAGAGAGGAAGAGGAGGAGCGAGAACATTCACACTCGAGACAGATGCATGCTGGGATGCAGAGACATGCTGGCTGGGGCGCCTGAAACCCAAAATGGCTCATTCCTCATCTTTAACTTAGAAGTTTTTTTTGTAAATTATCAAATGTGAAGTAAAAAGAGGAGGGATCTGTTTCGGGGTTCAGGAGCCCGAACAACAAAACATTGAGGAGTGACACGTGTGTTCTCGTCCCTCTCGTCTTACCAGAGAAGATCAGTTTCTCCTTCATGACGTTGAGGTCTCTGCTGGACCTCCTGACCGCGGCGCTCAGCATGATCTGTTCAGGGTTGTAGCTGCGCATGCCGCTCATCCGATACCTGCGGGGGTCACATTGGTCAGGTCAGAGCTCCTCCAGAGACAATCATGACATCACCACATACTGCTGCCTCTGCTCACAATACGCAGTCCAGGGTCAAAGAGGGATGACATCTACAGTTTAAACTTTGTGTACTGGCCTGACTCTGTTTAAAGGGAATTCATTTAACTAGTTCTTCTTTGAGCAAATCTCTGAATAAATACTACATCATTTGTTAATAACATTTTCCAGAAGCCAAGTGGTGAAACGGAATAATCAAAGAGATTTTTCACAACCTGGCAACCCGAAAGTTGTTTTTAATTAATGGCCTAATCTGTTTAGCATTACTAAATGACACATTAGTCATTAATAACACGAATAGCAGCAACTCTATAGAGTGGGGCCTTATTAAAAAGTAGTACCCAATATGTCATATTATTACAGCGTGTGCTGCGATAACACATTTACAGAAATACAGTCTCAGACTAGAGCCGTTGTATTCTCTGCTGTTGGAAATATCTTCTGAATTAATAGAACATAATTAAACACAGAACATTTTGCTCTGTTCTGTGTTCATTTAATCAACATGTGTTAGTTCCACTGCGTCCTTGGCTTTAATGAAAAGTCTTTATTTCATTACTTAACTGAAGAGCATTAGTCACAATGAGCTGTGACTAATGCTCAGAGGAAATTAGGAACAGAAATGCAAACAAGCGAGCTCATCAGCGTCCACAGAAGCCAATCCTGAGGCACTTCCCCCGATGGATTCATATCCATACTTCATTCTGGACGTTTAGTCGTTTGGCTTAATGAGATGGATTGTAAATTTAAAACCTCATTGGCGTCTTAATGCTGTGGATATTTTGTGCTGTCTGGGTGGAAAGCATTAACTCTATTTAGCCCACAGGGACGGAGACGTGACCTCCTCCCTCTAGAGGAGAGTGGCAGCAGTACAACGATTCAGGTGAGACAGAGAGAACAGAAAGAGAAAATAACAAAATCATCAGAAAAAATATGATGGAGTTTGAGTTCATAATAAAAACAGCAAAAAAAAATAAAAAATGATGGAAAAACGAGAGAGAAGGCAAAAGAATGCATCGAACAAAAGAATGGTGGCTGAAGATGGTGACAGACAGAAAGACGGTGAAAGGAGAGAAGACTTTGGGTCGGAGGAGGTGACCCAGTTACCTGATCATGTGATAGCTGAGAGAAGATGCCAGAATGCAGCAGAGGAGCAGAAGAGCATGCACATCAGGCAGAGGAGAGAGGACGAGGCAGAAGGACAACGAAAGGACAAAAGAAGGCGGGAGACAAGAGAGGTCAGTTCAGAAGCCAGCAGAAGCTACTGTAGAGCTCATCCCCCCAAAAAAACAAAAAAAAGACAACAGGAGGACAGGCCATCTGTCTCTGGAGTGTCACAGAAACAAACAAAACACCTCTCCTGCAGAAAGGGGAGATACTGGAGGAGTGCGACGGGTTTACACATTTTAGTTAAGAGAAGACGTCTTATCTGGTGCAAGAACAGCAACAAAAGACACCAGAACAGCTTGTGAAACCACATAACACACACATTTCATGTTGTGTTCTTTCCAGCTAGGTCTTTATCGGCAAAATCATTAAAAAAATGTATCAGAACAAAAAGGGAACAGTGTAAATATGTATGAGCTGTTATTCTAATGATGTGTTGCACACAGAGAGGTCTGCAGAGTAAAGACGTGAGTAAAGGGTGCTTTTTAAAGAGTAGTGGTTAGTGGTTAGTGTACTCTGCATGTGTGAAACAGGAAAACAGAAGAGGCACACGCACACACACAAAACAAAAAAGATCTCTTCTTTTCTCTCCAAACACCAGCAGAAAAATGGAGAAACGTTTAGCGTTAAAACTCACAATAATGACTTGACAGTTATATCATCAAGTGGCTGTACTTACTTCTGGAAAATGAATATTCCTACGACTACAGCAAAGGAGATGAGGTCCACAGACACCCACATCAGGCAGTATTCATTTGGTCTCTGGAAACACACACACACACACACAGTGTTATAGCAGAATCCACCACAGGGTGACACTATATACCAACAATACAATCACTTGTGTGAGCGGCAACATCCAAACTGTGTTGTGTAATTCTTCTACAAACCCTTTTTTTAAATCTAACTATGAAAAAATATTAAAAAGGTCTTTTAGATGTGCATTCTTATGAAGATGCATTCAAAAGGCAATGCACTTAAACAAAATCCTTTACATCATGTGAGGTAACATATGATGAGAACCTGCAAAAGATGTCCAGAGGATACATATTGGATTTCACTGGCCTTAACAACGTCTAATGGCAGACTTCACAGTATCAACATACAGCACTGCAGATGCCCCCAACAGCTTAAACTCTCCCTGCACTACAGCGGAAGGGGGGGGGGGGAGGAGGGCGGGGTCCCGTCCACATGTTGTCACACAGAGTCCCCGTATGGTGCTACAGACGGGGACACCAGGCTGGCACGCTGCACGGTGAAATTATACCAGATAGGCTCAGCGTGAGTGCCAGCCATGTTGAGAGGTTTCAGGAGACGACTGAACTAGAAAAGCATGAGTCATGCACTACAGGACACAGTACAGTGATGATGATGCTCGTCTTGCTACTGTGCTGGGACCTCGGAGGAGTGTTGGAAAAATCAGAGGATGGCATGCTCAGTGCAGGAAATAAACAGACTTGAGTTCAGTTGAAAGACGGGCTCCCTTGTTGGCATCACCTGTTAAAATGTAGTCATGCAGGAGACAGGTTGTCATCAAATACCATCTACACTGAGTCAACCTATGGCCAGCTTGATGAGAGCTTTTACATTTGCTTTTGAAAAACACTTCCAGGCTAGTGGGCCGAGTGGGCACATAGAGAGACTATGGCTGAACAGAAGAGGGAAAAGAGAAACTCAAACTTCATCTACAAAGAGACAAAAAACTTTCCATACAAAGAAGAAGAAGAAGAACTAGTGTCTGTGGTCCTCACCATGAGCCAGATGGGGTAAGGCACCTTTTTGAGGATATGCGAGGCCTCTGAGGAGACCGACGACACCCCGCTGCACCAGAGCACCGAGTACAGCCAGGGCTCGTTGATGGTGTAGAGAGTGAGGTTGATGCTGCTCTCAGAGAAGTTCCTGAAAGCAATCACACACATTCAGGCTCGTCTTTGAATATACATCTGTCTGTTATGGTGCTAACCTGATAACAGCATCAAGTGTGTGTGTGTGTGTGTGTGTGTGTGTGTGTGTGTGTGTGTGTGTGTGTGTTCTTACCCAATTTCCTGTGTGCTGGCCTGGTTGTATCTGAGCAGCAGCCTGCTGATGCCGTACTGTTGGAGACTTTGAGGACTCCGTTTCTCCACTGAGGTCTGGATCAGACCGGGTGCCAGCTGTCTCACCTGATCTCTGTGTTCATCTGGAGTCCACATCACCTACACACAGTCATCAGCATTAATGTAGTGACGCGGTCTAAACGCACATGAATAGGTAACGCATCCTCACACAACGGTTCTCATGATATCTTATGAAATTTCTGCTCGTCACATGCGTACAGTCTTTTCAAAATAAACTTTTGTCTTCACAGGAAACAACTCAAGTTAGGTTTGGACAACAAAACTACTTCGTTATGTTAATGAAAAGATCTTCGTTTGTGTTAAAATAACTATGGAAATGCCGTTACTGAAGTATGCAAGTTATGTGACCAATGAATCAACGTTGACGTTCTGGTTTCACTGAGGGAACGTACAGCGGCCTCCTGGATGAAAGGTCAGTGTTTCTTGAACTCATCCACCGCTCCACCCGCCCTGTGTGGACTATTGCGGTCTTTATACTTCCTCGTTACTGATTACAGGACAACGCGTGAAATGATTTTGATTTCCATCACGTTTGCATAAAAAGATGTTCAGAACACATAGCCAGACATCGTGACTGCGGAGAGGACTGAATACAATGTGGACCGGGTGCATCGCAGTATTCAGTTCCGACGTACTGACCAGGCTCTGAGGAACCCCCGATTGCTGCACAGCCTGCAGCGTGTCATTGATCCAGCTGTGGTAGCAGGGGTGCTTCGGAGGAGGTCTCCTCAGCCGGAAAACCACTGTGCTGTTGTGATAGGAGGCCAGCTTTAGAAGCTGCTCCAGGCTGCACACACTCTGGTTCGCAATCAGAGTCTTCTCACGCGGGGACAGGGTGTGCACCGTCCAGAAAGGGTCCTCCTGAAACACGGGGAGAGAGAGATCACAGATGTGTTACAGAATACAATTACAATATGGTGACAACATTACTGCTGCTCGGAATTCTATTGTGTTTTTGGAAACTTGTAGAAAAATCGACATGCATTCGTGATCCTCATACTGTAGCTTCTTTGAATAAAAGCATCCGCGTAGAGCGGCAACACCTACAGCATGTACAAACAGTGGAATATTTCCCCTCATTTCCTCCACATCACGTCTCGCTTCACTGCTCCTTGTCAAAAGCAGGAGAAGAAGGTCAGATGCTTCTCATTCAAGTCTACATTGATGTGCTTCACTTCACCTTACTGGCTAGAAGAACACTGAAGCTCGGCCATTTTAAAATCCCAATCAGGACGGATTAGGACATGCTTGGGAATATAGAAATCAGACTCCGACAGTGAATTGTCATAATTACGCAGTAGTGATGCAATCTCCAGCCACAATGTGCTCACATGCAATGCAGATAGACCGAGAAGCAGAAAACAATGCAGATTCTAACAAATACTGACGTAGCACAGGCTGATCTCATAAAACATTTTTATTAGAAACAAAGCTACACAGTGAGCGTGTACATCTACAGATAAGAAGAAACTCTTGCCATATCAGCGTTTGAGTCAGTAGACCGATATAGAAATCTACTTGACTGGAGGGTAGTGTAGAAGGGTTAAAGTGCTGCACAGCAAAGTAGCACAGTGCACAAAAAGAAATGTATCTACATCACTGCATCTCGCCCCCACATGTATACAGACGCTCTTCTTTAGTAACATAATGCAATGGCAAATGCATTGGCAATGGAGCTGGTCATCACATGTAGGAGGGAATCATTTGGTAGCATTTCTAAACAACTCTCATGGCCATGTTGTCAGAGTGCTTTTATCCTGTTTGGCCCACTAGTACTTCAAGCTGGTCGAAACAAAACAATTATTTTGAAGCATTTGTTAACCTTGATCCACTCTGCATTCAGGAGAGCTTCTCTGAAGCATTGACGGAGCTCAGTATGTAGCTGAAACCAGGGGACTAGGACACTCGTGACTCGAGGAAGCTAACGACCTTTATCACAGATCACTGTACCACAAAAAACAAAGCTGAAAATGGCTTCATCGGTACCCGAGACCTACCTTGAGGAACCACTGTCCCGCGTTGAGTTGCTGCAGATCCGTCCAGTTGAAGAATGAGGCGTCCACCATTTGTCTGTCAGGGAACACCTTCTCTATGTCTGTGGTCCTGCGCAGGGTGTGGTCGTGCATCAGGAAAGGCACTCCATCCTCACTAGTGGTGAGAGGAGGGGGGGGGGGGGCAGAGTTATAAGATGCAAGTCAGGTTGTTTATAACATTCAGCATTGGACAGTGGTTACGGATTGGTCAGAGGATGCTGGAACTGAGTACTGCGTGTTCATGGTTGGGCAGCAGTGGTCTGTAGAATTTTCTATAACCTCATTGACATCAAATACAGCTACAGTCACTCACATTTCTATAATAAGAATAATTCAAACAGACCGTTTACACTCGGAGGACTCAGAAGGTAACGTTCTCTGTAGAACATGTTTAGTTGAGGAATAAAATCTCTCAAATTGAAAATCCTGCATGTAATTATAGTTTTTGGATGAGAGCGGAACAGACAGGAGTTGGTTGGAGGGTAAACTCTTGAAATCACATCAAACAAGAGCAAAGGAGAACAGGTGAGTAGAGGAGACAAGACAAGAGTTTGGCCCAAATGTGGTGGGTGTTTTTGCTCGATATTTGAATACCAAATACCAAGACTAAAGAAAAAGCCCTCCACATTTCTCAATATTTGCCATTTAAATTCTTTGCTGAAAAATAATGCCTTTCATGTGTTGCATGTAAGTCAATGTAATGTCCCCAAAAGTCATGAAAACATGACTGTGTGTCTGTGTGTGTGTGTCTGATCTGCTGCAGGAGTGGAGTGTCACTGTCATCAAGTCTAATTACCCGGCACAGTAAGGAGCTCACCTGTCAGCGGGCTGCACCGATCACACACAGCCATTCACCTCTCTTAGGACTGTAACCGTAAACACACTACACTACACTACTAAATTAAGAGCGACCTACAAACACACAGTCTGCAACAAAGCAACACTCCCCCACCTCCACATAATCCCTCATCCTCACTGCACATGCACGAGTAGACGCGTACACCCACTATCCATCATAAACCGTGGCCACGCAGTCCCCAACCCCCCACTTCCTCTCTTCTTCCTCCAAGTGTGTCTTCTGTGCAGCCTGTCACTTCCCATTATGATGCCATGCCTCCATCTACTGCTCCTCTGTAGCCTGCTCATCGCTACAGCTGTAGAATCACAAGTATGTGTTTGTATTGTTGCTCACTTGGTTTTGTTCAAAGAATATTATTTATTTGCCTGTTTTCTCTTCGTCAACAATAATTAGTTAAGAAAGTAAGACTACACATGTGAACGTTACTTTATGATGTCTAATATTTAGAGCACATAGGCAACACATTTAGTCTTGGTTGGTAATCTGTAGTCCAGTGTGAGCTCTTTAAGAGGTGATAAGAGGTTCTGGGTAAACCAATGTTTCATAATCTATGAAAGGAAACCAAACAGAGAGGCAGAACTAAATAGCCCGTCTTTTGTTTGGCTTCGTCATTCTGCTGAATTGATTGCGTGTGTGTGTGTGCATGTGTGTGTGTACCTGATAGCCACATCAGCCTCCAACCCTGTGACGTTCATCTGCAGAGCTCTCTGGAAGGACCACAGTGTGTTCTCTGGAGCAAGCTGGACACACACACACACACACACACACACACACAAGAGAAAGGACAAACACAATCACTACATGGAGTCCTGTAACAATGACCTAATAGGTGACTTTACTGGAGCCCCTGCCAAGGAAAAAATAACGCAAAAATATGAATCCATAATAATTAATGTTTATCTATCAAGTAGGTTCTGCTACAGAGTCAAACATGAACATAAATGAGGCGTATCGCAGATGTACATGTATGTGAAAATAGACTCCTTCCTCCGAACACAAAGGAAAGCTGTGAAATAAATAGAGCATCATTGTGAATTGCTTTCCAGGAAGTCCAGGTTATGAGCACATCACTTACTAGGAGAGCCTCTTCCTCAGAAACCCTGGGAGTAAAGCTTATGACTGGGAAACACAGGATAGGAATGATGCTGGAATCAATACGGAGTCCTTCTGGGAAACAAAGTCCAGTCATGTGACCGAGTTTCTCACAGCCTCGCAGAGCCACTCCTAATTTTAGATTCCACTGCGAGGATCGATCGCTTTACAACAAATACCACAAAAAGCAGGGTGTGTTTTTGAGCGTGCGAGTGTCTGTTATGAATAACCAGAAATCCACCTTCATTTTCATTCCAAGTGTTGCGTAATACTGAGTCAGACATTGTGCCAAGAACATAAATCCTTCTTCAGGTAACGTTTGGAAGCAATAACCATCAAATGTAAAGAACAAAAATGTGCTTCTGTGTGCATAGATGGGATCTTAACGCAGCCTTCTTATGCACACTTATCCAACAGGCTCCGACAGGCTTTTAAACAATGTAGTGGTGATGTAAAATCAGATCTGTGTGAGCGGGATGCTGTAACAGAAAAGAGACAGCAGTAAATCTGATCATAAGCAATCTATATTAGCTTTTGATGCCAAGTCTTTGTCAGGCAGAACCACATAGATTATATCCCTGCCATACATCAGGCAGTTAGAGCTCCAGGCTCCCACCGGGTTATGTTTGTGGACTATTTTCAGTTGCACGAACACAAGGTCAGTAATAGACCAGAATAGCCTGGGTAGTGCAGGAGAAGAAAAAGTTATGAAAAACAAAAGGAACAAACATCTAGAAGGGCAGCACAGTTCTTCCTCTGCCTTCAACAAATCAGAATCAAGCCCGAGTGGTTCAGTGTCATCAACATTGCTGATGTAAGGGGTTATGCCATCGGTGAAGCCAGTATCAGGTAGCTAAAAGGTCCATAGCAGGAGTCAAAGCATATGTAATATAATGGGTTTAAAGTGGGCCCGTTTCATATTCCCACATTCACATTGGATGATAAGAGGTCAGCTGACTCACCATGGGGGCTCCCTGGTGGCCAATGACATCGGGGCGTTGCTTGAGGGTGGTGGGGTCCATGATGCAGGGGGAGGTGATGTACAGGGGCACCAAGTAGAGTCCGAGCAACACACTGAGGTACAGCAGCACGACCACCACCTGGAACACTGGGAGAGGACCGAGGACAATATACAGGTTGAAGGACGAGTTTAAGAAATACGCGTTTCTTCTTGACGATTGTCAGATAACAAGATCGAAAGACTGGATGCGGGGGAAACTGTTAGCTTAGCGCTGCCCAAAATCAGCACCTCACTAATTAACCTTTCTCTTGTTTGTTTGGTCTGTACAAAAATAAACATGGAAAGATGACAACAAAAAATTGCACTAATAACATAGTTAGCAGCTTGTGACTAATGCAGTTCATATGCCGAGCTCGTTTCCATAATTCTCTTGTAATAAACATCCAAAGCACGGACAGAAAATAACCAATTAAAACCACAGCACTGACATCCCAGAGAATATGGATTTAAATATTTGATGTTTTGATTTGAACCTAGAGAACATGTTTGGGCGATCCAGACTTCTTAGTTTCCAAAGAGACGTGTGATGCGAGCAGTTGCTGTGAATGTCGGTAATATTCATCATCCAACATCATTCATATCAGGGGCCAAGGAGATGCACTTTCCCCTGCATCCACCTCTGCTAGAGTGAGCGTCGAAGGCCGAGTGTCGGCGCACACACACACACACGCACACGCACACGCACACACAATGTGCAATGTATTCGTTTCAAGGTCAGCTCAAGGGTGGGGTTGAGTATACAACTCTTGTTACACACAGGGGACTCACAGCTTTCATCTCCACACACACACACACACACACACACACACACACACTTGCATCCTCTTTGGTATTCAGACTCTCTCACTCTGCATTACAGCAGCGATGCTTACGCAGAAGAAGTATTGTCTAGACCTTTCCACCTCAAGTCTCTCCAAAAGCAGAACCTTAAATGTAGCTAAGGCCTTTAAATGGGTTTAAATGTCTCCCACAGTACAAAGTACAAGCTGCCTTGTCCAACTTAAGGACGGTCATAAAAAAGACATGAAGTAAAATCCTCATAAAGCTTAAAGTATCTTTAGATTAATTCAGTCTTACTTACAAAACTTACACTATCTGGCTATACTTTCTGAAGCAGACAATAAAACTGCCGCATAACTGATACTGACTTTTAATTCTATTCTACTGACAGCGAGAGCTAGAATACACACTGAGAGCTGCTTATCCCTAGAAAGACTTCAGGAGAAAACAATCCAAGGTGTCCTGGCTTTGAAAACATCACATGAGCCCGTAGGAATGTCCGTTATCTCCGACACCCTGGGTGCAGGTCCTGGCCTCTGTCTACACGGTGTTAATCATTCACCACTCTTCCTTTGCGTGTGTGTGTGTGTGTGTGTGTGTGTGTGGCGGACGGGCACGGCAGGTAAGAGTTCCTTGTATTCTGCGTACTTGTTTTTTCCGAGCGGGCGACCTGTCCAGCCACGATCCAAGACAGAGCTGTGACCGCAGCGAGAGCCCCTACATGCAGGAAGGGACCTGTGGCCTGGACAGAGGTGTGAGGAAGAGGGGAGGGGATGAAGGTGAGAAGAGAGAAAGAGGATATAGAGAAATGGAGACACATGGTGGGGGGGGGGGGGGGGGGGGTGTGAAGGTATGGGAAAGAGGATCAGGGTTTAAGAGAGATGACGGTGAGCAAAAGAGAAGAGAAACAAAGATAAAGACAGAGAGGCATGGAATTACACACATTATCTGGGGTTAAGACAACGGCAACACCATTCAGAGATAATAGCTATAATTTGTAGAAGCGTTCACTTGGAATGGCATCAGTTTCAGTGGACTTCAATCACACGTTCATGGTGGTGCAATGATCTCACAGGGACACACTAATTATAAGCTTCTCACAACTCCTTGGATATCGTTGAGCTGTTAATTGTTAGTGGGATAAATGCGGATTGAGGGTCTCGTCACCACAGTATATGCAGTTTTCATATACAGCAATGTTAGATATGGAAATATGATCACAGACATACAGTAATTCATGACACGAGATGTGTTTTCAAACAGTCGATCCTGGACGTCCTTATCCAGGTCAAAACTGTTTTATCCAGTGCCCACGAACCAATGGTCAAAGTCTAGTTTGTTACGTAGGTATATAGACCTCACTGTGTTTCACAACACTCTCGGTTCAGTACGACAACTTCAGCATCATGTAGCTGTCAAACGTGGCTTTGGGGCTAAACTGTGTTTTCGGTGTGCTGACCTGCAGGGAGATGGGGATGACGTCCCACTCTTGCCCCCATGTTTGATTGACAGATATCACCCCGACAGTGGTGGTGAGCAGAGCAGCAGTCACTCCAATCTGCGTAGACGGAGAGAGGGAAAATCAGAGAGGCTGTCACTTTGGATACATGCATGAAACACCCCCACCCACAAATCAACCCCACATAGCTCCCAGCCCCTTTCACACCCCAAAACAGTGTTTGTGTTTGTTCTGCTGATAGATTTTTTTAGACCAGGTCATTGACTGGGCTTTCACAACCCTCCTGGGACAACACAGCTGATCGCCAATGAACACACGCAGCCAATAGGGCCGACAGATTAGTGTAAAAGCAGCCCAATCATAAACACACACACATAGAGAAAGACACATACCTCACCCACCCCCCCGCCCCCCTTCCTCCTCCCACACTCACACAGTTGCCCAGTCTCACATTTGGCAACATTACCTTATGGAGCCAGTGCAAATTCAACTGTTGCCCAAGCGCAACGTGACAAAGTGCTAAAACCTGAAAAGAGAAACACACACACAAGAGCTTTCAAAAAAACAAGTCTGCTGCTTCACAGATCTCAACATCAACATTCAAAAGCTGCTAAATCTCTAACGAGAGCATTACGGTGATGTACTCGATGTGCGACTGACCATTAAAAATGCAATGTAGGTGAAGCCAGCAGCGGTGGTGGCCAGGATGGGAACAGTGCCATCGCTCCACTCCCCAGAGCGGTTGTAGAGGAAGCTGCAGGGAAAGAGAGAGAGAGAGAGAGTGAGTGAGTAACACTCCTCATACTGGAGGGCTCACCTGCAGTTCATCATTACTAACATGTGTGAAGGCTTGGGACAATGTGTGCACCTTTCTGCACTAGTTTTTAAAAGCATTTGTACTTCCTTCAAATGAAAACCATGCCACTATGGAATATTAACATACAACACCCTGAACATGTTATTTGTAATGCTCAAAAGAGTGACACTTGATGCATCGATGGAGTCACATCTGCGGAGCAAAGACAAGTGTGTGAAATGCGTGTTTTGACATGACAGCTTGGGCCTGTGGCACTAATCACTTTCAGAGCCTTATCAGTGATTCTAGTGGCACAGAGCCACAGCAGGGTTCCTCAGCGCCGAGGCTCCGAGCCCTTTGTGAATACATTAATACTTCAAATGGACCGGGACACTCCCTGCAGCTAAATCACTGGAACACATAAGGGCAGGGATGTCACCTCGGTCTGTGGAAACCTCTCAAAAGGAACGGCAAACGTCTGCCCACCATTACGGACATCCAGAGATACATTATCACCGGTGAGATCGATGATGAAAGTGAACTGGGGTGAGGTATATATATACACACACACACACACACACACACACACACACACACACACACACACACAGAGAGAGAGAGTAAGAGCGGTTAAGAAAAGGGCTATTACAAGGGAAATGAAAAAAAATAACAAGAGGGATAAAGGAGAGAGAGAGTGGAATATAACCCACTACGTAAGGAGAGGAATGTGAGAAGAGGCAATGGAAGGTAACAGACGATAATAAGAAGAGGAAAAGGTGACATTGTAGAGGTTACTGAGAGCAGGAGGAGAGGGGGATGGGAAAGACCAGCGTATGTGACAGTATGGGACACAGGCATTTAACACGTTGTGCTCCAGCATTTTCAACACGCCGAACTCTGGTACTGATCGTAATGCTGGAACTGTGTCCATCACAATCTTAATGTTCTGATGTAATCCTGCACAGGAACATGCAATTTAAAACAGATGAATTCTGCTAACAGGTCGTGAATAAGGCTAACTTTTGGTAGCTTATAATGGTTTCAGTCACAAACTTGGTGGTCACATGACAGCAGCACGAGTCATTTACAGTATAGGAAAGGTCGGGCAAGCCATCTCAGTTATGTAACGGTGTTAATCTGTGGTGGGCTGGGTGGTCTCCGCTCAGATTAAGGCAGAGGACGGATTAAACTGATGATTTAGGAAATCCACGAGCACGGATAGAAGTAATTTACAGCCGAAAAACAATATGGTGTCGGGCGTCTGGCTCCGGTTTGACCCGACGACAGACGGGGAGGCTGCGCACTCACCGGTTGAACTCATTGTAGTCGTTATGTGCCTCCGACCAGAAGTAGAACCAGACGAGCAGCAGACAGAAGGTAAAGAGGAGGATGAGGGACCACAGCAGCTCCCACTGCACACAAACACACAAACAAAAACAATTCAGCATTTTTGTGGACCCACTATGTTTAAAATAGAATTGACAAAAGAAACACAGAACAGCTCTGAATGCTGCAGAAACTAAGGACACATCTGTAATTATTGAATTCTGCTGTTGTGGACACAAAGCTATTCTGCTGAATGTCTGTGGGATGAATTTGTATAACTCGTCTTGACAAGCACCACAGCAGAGCTCATTAGAAGTTAACTTTCTACATGGAGCACATGGTGTGAAGCTGGCTGCTGACCTTTGGAGAGAGTATTCCCAGATACACCTTGCTCATCATCAAGGAATTATTTTTAATAACTTCACAAGCAAGCCGACTAATTACCGCCCTCATCCGCGATGCACTTTCGTACTATGGCAGATATTAAATTGGCTTCATCTTCAGATAAAGACCGACTGAAACTCCCCTCCAGGCCGTACTCGGGAGGAGACGTGCAATCAGGCGCGCCCATTTCTATCTCTCTACTTTAAACACTGCTATATTCAGGGCTTCAAGTTTGTGTAATCTGGACAAACGGCACCTTTTCTCAGAAAATCTGTTCTCCTTCTTAAGAGGAAGAAGAGTCAAATCACTTGAAGACGTCAACTGTAAATGTAGACATTGTAGATTTCTCGTGTCTAGCATGTGTGGAGAGGAAGAATAAGACTATGCACACATGTGGGTAACAGTAAACATTACATCAATACATTGTTTAGAGCCAGAACCATTAGTCCGTTATTTGATTTTATGATGCATTTAGATTGTTGTTGTATTGTTGTAGTTGAGTAATCAAAAGGAAAAATGCCAAACATTCACTGATTCCAGCTCTAGAGTTAAAAGGATTTGCAGATTTTTAACTGCTGTTGGTAAAAAACAAGCAATTTAAAGATGTCAGTTTGAGCTCCAAGAACCCTGTGACGAGCACATTTTTAAATAAAACCATGACCCGAGAAAAAAAACAAATAGGCCGATCCAGATTTGTTCGTTGCCGTCTAAATCCCATGCGTGTGTAAATCGTGTGCACTGTGGTGGTCGAGATAAAGACTTAAGCAACCTTTTATAATATCAGCTTTAATGCAGCATTGTTGCGTGTGCCGAGGATCAGATTATTACCACCTCGGCCAGCTGATGCGAGACACACACACACACACACACACACACACACACACACACCTCTTTATATCAGGTCTCATTCCCAGTGAGTTTGGTTTTTGGACAAAATCTAAATGCTTTTCAAATGTTAAATAGAGAAGTTTCGACACAATCAAATTCCCCTGCCTGGAAGTATTTCAAACTTCAAGCTTGTTTTAAGAGCTTTCACGACGTATTAAGACGCTTTAAGACGCTTTAATTCATTTCTGGGCATGGTTTTATGGCATAACAGAGACCAGTTGTACAAAAAAGGGAAACAAGCCCGAGGGAACGCTGATTCGATCCCCTGCCTTTCATATTTGGCCTATGAATGAATTTCAGATGTGCAAAAAAAAAAAAAAAAACGTTATGCAAGAAGGTCCGCTTACATCAGATAATATGGGCACCAGATAGCACAGGCAGGAAATGACCCGAAAAAGTAAAAGCTATAAGGTACTTCCTGCAATTATTATCTTAAGCAAATGCTGTTACTCTTTTATTTATAAAACTAACAAAACAATGTTTAACCCTAAACACATTTACCTACATTCAGATCAAGTCTCAGCAAATCCGTTCCAGTAACAGAGGTTACCACGGTGTGACAAACAACGCTGCTCACTGATGAGAAAGCGGTGACCCGTGGTTCCCATGGTCCTAAGAGAGACTACCTGGAAACACCTTGGAGTTACAACCTTGCTCACCGTCAGCCCTTTCATTAACCTCCCCCCCCCCCGTAAATTATGTTGGAATGCGACCCGAGAAGCCCCTGAGAGAGCTGTGATGGTGTGATTTGGACAAGTTACCCTGATGTGTCTTTAATTAATTAGATCACCTAATAAACTGAATCCTAAAGTCCTCTCTGGGATCTATAAAGTGGGATTTTGTCCTCTACGGACACTCGCACTGCTGTATCGTCTTGAACATTATAGATTTCTTCCTCTAAAACTAAGACAAACGGTCCCGTATTAAAGAATAACTGATTTCTCAGATTTTAACTCCTTGTTCGGTCTGATGTTCTCTTCCCGTCTGCCGGCTAACTCAGCAGCAGAGCTCGTCCATCCTGACATGACTTGGCCTGCCCTCGTGACATCCCATCACCATTCTGCTTGGCTGGCATTTTTATCCGGGCACAGCACCCCCGTGGCACGGACTGACAGTGCGGCAACAGACATTTTATCAGAACGCCACATTCTCTGGGAGTGTTTAAAGAGCATTGTATGCCAACAGTCATCCGTGCTCCGGTCTAATAATTACTCTGACTGGTGTTATAATGTTCGCCCCTTGGAGAAATCATAGAGGACAAGTTCTCCTTTGGAAGATTCAGAGCTATTGTGTTAGCTTTAATTCAAATCAAATTAAGAGGTGTGCTGTAATTAAAAACGTTATTCAAAAACTTTGCAATGACTTTTCAAAACCATCAAGGACCCTTTCTGTAGCTACTGTAGCAGTGATGTTGTCCAACTGCAGAGGCTAAGATTACATTTCTAAAATAGTAAACAAATTTGCAGAAATATTGAAAAAGGATGGAAGTCGTAGATTAAGCCTTCAGAGAATAAACTCCACTGCTAAAAATACAAGGATCGTGTGGATCAAGGAGAATTTAATAGCTGCAAGTATACGCTCGTATTAAAACCTAAAAAGCATATATTCCTGAAAACCCTCCCCTTAAACTCTCTGTCCTTGTCAGATATATTCCTTAGAGTAGTTTGTTTAAAGCATTTATGAAACATGCAGACAGCCCTTTTTAGGCGCTTTACCAGTCAAATAGTGTTTTGCTCTGGCAGAAATATATTGAGTGACTGTGAAAAACACTAAAAATAGCGTGAAAGTGATCGTTGCTGACTCATCCCTGTGGAGAGGAAATTGCGTCCGTGATTTAACATCTGGGAATAGCAGGTGTGGGGGGAAGAGAAAGAGAGAGAGAGAGAAAGAGAGAGAGAGAGAGAACGAGAGAGAGAAAGAGAGAGACACGACAACTTTGACCTTTGTTCAGAAATACTTAAAGACTTAAGTGACAGCGGCAAAGAATGTTGTAGCAAATTAAAAAGCGTATAAAAGGTCTTTTTACAGGCGCCGTCTGTTCTGAGCCAGCGCAGTGCAATAAGAGCGAACACAGTTCTACCTTTCTGTGTCCCTCTGTGGCTCTCTGTCTGAAGTTTGTACTTGTCTCCACTCTATGGCTCACAGCCGGTCCAGTACACTGGGTTATGATCCAAGCAGACAATAATGTATTGGCTTATTGGATTTTTACACATCCTTCTGGGAGGCTTTTTTAAAAAATGTATTATATCACCAATTGTCCTGTTGAGCTATTTAACCAATGTTTCATCCCATTGCGAGACCACAGCTCCAAAATACTGTTTAGTGCTCCTTTGCTTTCCACATGCCCAGAATCAGATCCATTAGAATTGAATGTATTGAATTTACTTCATGCAAATAAACTTCTCTGTGGCGAAGATCATTTAAGTAATTAGTTCTAGTAAATATACCGTAAATCTGAAACCATGCGGTTTACTGTAGTTAGAGTATTGATGTACAGAGATGTGCAATAAACTGACTTCTAAACACTTAACATTTTTGTGTAGACCTTCTGGCGCTTTAAATGTGGTCCTTTGGGACAAACCAGCAAAATGAGGCATTGATTTTGTAATGGAAGCAGAGATTTCTCTCATATTCATTTAGACTACAAGAGCAAAAGCTAATGATGACGCCAACATGACTGAACGATCTGTGAGCTCTCTCCTACCCCTCCAGGAATGCTTCCATATATCAAACAGGATCTAGGCTGCAGCGTAGTGCCATAAAGGATGGATATGATTTATGTTCAGCAGGATTATTTAAACAAAGCAAGCTGGTTACTTCCTGTGCGAGGACTTCATGGAGAAACCGTCCTTGCATCATGTACAGTGACACGCTGTATCTGTTCTCTACACCGATATCACAACACAACTTTCTCAACACTTTTTGTGCTCGGCTGTGATATAAACTCCATGTGGGTTACAGTTCATATCGACTATATGACGCGATTAGTCATCGGAGGGAAGATCAGTGGTTACTGCTGTATTGGTGATCTAGTAAGAGATGCTGAAAACATAATACCTTATAAGCTCAGAGAACATGTAAATCAGACCAAGTTATTACCATTTACTAGTTTATTATCCATTAACTCAATGTAAAGCTTCCATAGTATGTTTTGATAGCCAACATGTGGATTTCCTATGTAGACTACACACAATTAAATGATGCATTCGGTTAGACAGCTTGACTGAGTATGCTGCCATCTGACAACACCGTGGAGAGAAAATATGCTGCGGGACGGTCCTGAATAAATTCGCTGACAAACACAAAGCCCGACAGATACAAACAAACACCAACACGTCGGCGCGTGTGAATAAACTCGACAACTCGTGTGGCTGTAGGAGAGATTACTTTCAGCTCACGTTGGCCGTTATTCTTTCGCCGACGGTGCTTCTTCCCCTGTGAGGGCCTCCATCTTCACCGGATTTAACACCGCGGTCCCTCGTCACATTCCTGAGCATATCCAGATAAGTCCCCGGCATTTCACAAAGGGTGTGCACTGCTTTATAGTGCAGCCATACCACACCTTTAGAATACTGAACCTCCAGTATCTCCACTCCTTTTAGCAGACTGAAATTACAAATACAGAAATACTATCATAGACTACTTCTTCTTTAGTAAAATGCATGTAATATACATGCAATCCATATGAACTATTACCACCCATCACACCCTCATCACGTAGTCAGCTCATGGGATTTATTGAGGCTTATGACCTTTCAGCCAGACAGCTGGAGGGACGAGTGTACAAGTACGTGATCAAGTACACAAAACGAAGAAGATGTCCTGTAGAAATGAATACCGGTCCGAAAACTGAAATCATGCAACAACAAAAAAAAAGACGTTAAAAGGGAACAATGTAATCATCAACCTACGACAATTGTTTCTATTTTAAGCCGGCTCATTTGCTCTTCTGTTAACTTGACACTATAAGCGTTGCTATCCAAAGTCGATGAAACAACAATAAGCCACTGTGTTCGAGGCAACTCCGCCATCTTATTGGTCCCATATTTCACTGGCCAGGGATAATGAAGACCACGAGATAATTGTAGGAAAGGAGGCAGAGCAGCTTCGCTTCTATTTTAGAAGCCTTTGTGTGACTGAATGGTAAAGACGCGCTAAATGGAAATACTTTCAATAATTACTGAGAGGCCAGATCGGCTTGCACTGCGTGACGTGGGCCGTCTTTCCTACAAAGCCCCGTGAACACAGACGGAAGCTGCCGCACGAAGACAGACGGTCAACCCGAATGGCTCGTTACATGTGAACAAAGATGGAAAAAAAAAAGGGGAGAAATGGCCCGATCCACTCGTAGATTATGAATGAGTCGACAGTTGTTTCAACAGGAGATCCTCGGGTCTGTGATTCGCTCAGGTCCAGTTACATGTAGCCGATACCCGTCACAGTTTGTTTACTGGAATCGTTAAAGATGCAGTCCTGTATGACATCGCCTTGACCCGTGCTAGGAAGCATCCTCAAAGGAAACGACAGCTCTCAAATAAATAGATCACACAGCTCTATTCCTCTATTCTTCACCAGTAGACACTCTTAGTAGTTGCAGAACACCTCATTGTGGCTCAATCACTCACTATGTACACAAGTTGAAAGCCTGTTGAGTGGAAAATATCCACTTTCTGAATCAACTGAACAGAAATGGACTGCGTGCTTCTTACACTGGGGTCAAGACGAGCGCTGTCCGACCGCCACACGGTCAGAACAAAAGGATGAGCACCGTGAACAAAGAACGCTGACTCCGCACTATCCCATCAGTCGGACTGAAAGACGACCAACAGGAAACAGAGCTACACGGTGTCCAGTTTCCTGGAAACAGGAGGGGAGGGGAAATAAAAATCTATACCTCTCTTTATTTGGTTCCTCAATGCTTTTTTATACGATGCAAGAGCTATCAAAAATACAACCACCCATCCCTGCCGGGGCTATTTGCCTCCGTTTGTGTACACACCGAATGTAGCTTTAATGCACACCACGTGTTGTCTTTGCCATCTGTATGCGGAGTGACACAAGTCTATTGTCTGTGTCCTCGGGTTGTGCTCGTCTACAGTGTGGTATGTGGGCATAAATAAATGATCCAACCCAGTGTGTGTGTGTGTGTGTGTGTGTGTGTGTGTGTGTGTGTGTGTGAGTGCACACAAGGTAACGTACTGTGCGTTTGTTGCAGCAACAAAACCCGTGTGTCCTTCCTAAATACGGAAAAGAGATAAAGTGAAAGGTCAGGACAAATTCCTCTTCTTGTGTCGGCTGTAATACTTATCCTGACTTTATTTTAGGAAGAGAAAATACAGCACTGGACTGTTCTTTGGTTGGGAGTAAAATGGTGCACACTTTGGCTTTATCAAGAAAGTTTAACTAGAAATTAAAAGTAAAAATTATGAAACATTGATGAAGAATATTATGGCATGATTAAGAATTAGGAATAGGCATACATTTAAATATATAAAAAACTATTTAAAGCACAACCGCCAGGCTCAAGGCTCTATACGAGACACGGGTACAGAGAATAAAAAACGCATTTTATGGATATTATTCATAACAGAACGCAGGAGATGACAGACTACTTGAAACAGTGGAGTAGTGCAATATCAAATCAGCCTCTATGTTGAAAGCTCAAGGTTATTGAGTGGGAGATAAGCCAGCAAGGACATATTTGGTCAAAGATAATTGTTCATTCTTAATCAATGTTGAGAGACTAAAGGTATCTGGGGACCGTTAGGAACACAGATGGTTCTCTGGGTTTAATATGTTTACTCCTAACTGGTACATCTACAGTAGAACTTTCCACCTCCTACACAGACATCTTGTTATTCAGAGCTGTGAAAAGTCTCACGTTAATGCAACAAAATGTAGGTGGTATGATGTCGAAAACAGATGAGAAAAACTTAAATTAAAATCCATTTCTAAAAAGGAATGTTATTTAAAAAAAGTGGAAAGTGATCTCGTTCTACATCGATCTCCCAGCACAGCACAGCTATCATTGAAATGACCGGAGCAGGATGAATTACACAGAGATTGACATAATCAGGTCTCATTCACTGCCAACCTGAACACGTGAGTGTGTGTGCAGCATATCTTGTGGGATGATCAACAACAGCAAAGGAAGCCTCAACTCAAAGCTGTGGGAAATAACCATCGTTGTTTTGAATATTCCATGTAACCGAGCTTCATACCATTAAATGGTTTTGTTTTTTTAAAAAGGGCAAAATGTAAAACTTAAGTAAATCTGTGAGGTGTGAAAGATTCACAGCATTTCTCCGATTGATGCGGTTCACCCGCTAAAGGGGTTTCCTCCCCTCCTCTCACCTTGGTGGTGTCATCATGGGAACGTTGATAGCGCTTCCAGCGGCAGCCGTAGATCCCGGTGATAGACGACAAACACAGCTGGCGCTCATAGACCTGGAGGGGTTGGTGCTTCACCATGCTCCTTCAGTCAGTGCTGCACCCAGAGCGAGAACATCCCACTGACGACCAAGAACCCTGAAAAAGAAGAAGAAGAGAAATGTTAGCGATCACAACATGTTGAGACCAAAGAAGACTTCACGGAACAAAGTATTACTACAGTAGAGTAGCAAGTCTGGCACCTTGATAGAAAACACATGCTGACCTGAAAAGCAGCATGTTTTTGAGCCTAAAATTGAGACCGTGTTTCCCAGCTCCTGTTTCCAATGACAACTGAGACTGCTAGGAGCCCACAAATCTATTGAACATCACATTAAATTACAGTGACCATGAATATATCACACGGTCCCTACATATCTGGGTCAAAAGACAGCATGCGGGCCTCATCCCTCCCTTTTATGTCAGGGCCAGAAAGAGAGAAAAAAGAAGCCGGGCATAGAAAAGGCCAACAGGTGTAACAAAGGATGTTATACAACCGTGACATTTGAGCAAAACCCTTCAACTTACAGGATAAAAGAAGACAATGTAGGCTGCTGTGTACAGCTGTAATGGTTAGTGTAGCAGAGCAACACTGAACCCAAACAGCTCCACTACCCCCCCTCTCTCACTGTAGAGGAGCAGAAGAGCACCGTGGTACTTTAGAGAATACCCAGCATCCCCTTCTCATGCCTGTCTAATGCCGCGTTAGTTATAACTCAGTCCTCCCGTTGAGCGCCTGCTGATTCAGCACTAATGATGTTATAGGAGCGCTGGCTGTTATCACAAGTTTACCTCACTCTCCGGGGACACGGCGCAGCCCGCTGCCTCAGATCAATCTGAGGCTGAAAGTGCATCGTTTTGATACGAAGAGCATGAACTAACTGAGCATAATTAATGAGATCAGAGTCAAACAAACATGATTAAAGCGTACACACAAACACGTTTTCCTGGGATCATTGTAACCGGTGATATTCGGATTGTGAAGCACGTCTAGCATATGGCTACATCTGATGTTTCAGAGTATCTGTGCGTGTTAACTACACTCTTCCTGCTGTAATCAGGCTGTCTGAGGCTCTGGGCAGCTGCTCATTAGCAGCTGCTGCAGTGGCCATGCTTCCTGTTATTAGTAAAACTGCTGTGAGGAGGGCGGGCCTGACCCGAGGGTATCGGGAACATCACCCACCCCAGCAGGACCACAAAGGTCTCGACAGGCAACGCTACTCTACGCCTTAAATTAAAAAAAGTCCTCATACCGCAGCTGTTATTACAAATATCCTGCAATATAACAAACAACATTGGTACAAAGCCGAGTGGCGGCAATGATGCAGAGAATCACTTTCTTTCCGACCACTGGTCAAACACAATATATGACTGTGTGTTATTAATAATCACCTTATCTTACTCGGAGTCTGTACTACTGTATCCTGTCCTCATAAAACTGTCATGAAGCCAACCAGGGATTTAGACCTTGATCAGATCAGGAACTATACAACTACTCTAGCAGAGCAAGTACGCTCGTCTGATGCTTCTCATGAATAATTCATGTCTGTCTGGTGGATGGAGATCACAGCTTTGGGAGCACTGATTTTCCACTCTTGAATCCTGCATCTCGGTCACTGTGTTCTGCACACTGACCGTTTACCTGCATTCGACCAAAGACTGCTCAAACGTGATTGGCCAATACTACTCAAAACAACAAAAGGAAGCCAGAATGCTTCCGATGCCAAAATGTATTAATGTTTTTGGCTAGTGGTCAGGGTCTGAAATTTAAATTTTTTATTAAAATGTTGTCCTGCACACATCAATACCAAATGAAATGATCAGTCACTGATGGTTGTGTATGATCAGCAGCTCCTAACATCATGAACAAAACAAACATGGATGCGTCTGGGCCTGCAGACCAAGCCTTTAAGAAAGAAAAGCTGACTCAGTGCTGCTCCGTTGGCGTGTTCATCCAGGCAAAGTAACAACCACTTTCTGCCCGTCATGTTGTCACTTGTTGACAAATTATAACGTTCAAACCCTGTATCCATAGCAATGCCTCCATGTTGTTACGGCTGAATGGCTCACGCGGTTTATGTGGCAACATGTTTACCTCTTAAAGCTTCTGTTCACGCAGCCCCTTGTGCCGTCAAAGTCAAAAGCACAATGACTGCTATACTTCAAATGAGCGGAATATCAAACAGCCCTCTAATTCCAACTATTTGATGTGGGATATTATCATAATGAGGCCTCAGATTTGTCACCTTGAGATTGAGGGCTCATCCATTTTTCACTCCGTAGTTAATATGCCCTGAACCTTATCCGAGCTGTACAGAGAGGGAATGAAAAGCCCTGCAATTAATCCTTTTATCAGCATGTCTTACCAGAAACTCATCAGCTAAATGACCCAGCCAGCGGGGACAATTACATCTTGAATAAACTGCAAATAATTGGCAAAAGCCAAGTTAAATACAGCACGAGCAGTAATGTTCTGCAGTTAAATCTCGGAAAGACATTCATCCAGGAGTCTGCACTTGCACTCGTATCATTGCGGTCGTATTTTTGCCGACATGGACGTGACACCGCAGACCACAGTAGGTGTGACCGCCATATGGCTGCACCGTCACAGTGAGTCACACTCAAAAACAGAGCCACAACAGCTGAGACGATCGAGTACAAAACAAGAAAAGACCCCGTTCTTCGTGCTTAGTTTCAAGCCCTTAAACACCGTTTGATGCCGTCAGCTACGTTGCCCCATCGGGACTGAACTAGAACAGGTGAAGTCAACAAGTGAAGGAGCTTTTCGAACATTTATGCGTTCTGTCACAAAGTTGTCTGAACGAGAAGATATGGGGGTTGTGTGAACCCCCCCCAACGGCGGTTGTCATCCCCTTTTCTGCTGCCTCATTTCCTCCAATCAAAGGCCGAGTAAGAGGAAAACAGTCTGCGAGGGAGGAAATGCTTCAGCAGTTTCCCAGCAGAGAACAGAGTCTTCTCCTGACCAGGGAACTAAGGTAGAGGCCACGCTGCAGACAACTGTGGGATCCAAGGCTAACCCACTAATGAGAAACAAAAGTTCATAAACACAACAGAAACATGTTAAGAAATATATTTAGTCTTCTTCAAATGGGCCTCCACTTAATCTCCCCTGATCCCCGTCATGTTCAAATGATCTGAATTGCGAGAATCGAGAACATGTACTCGATATCAAGTAATGAAGCGCCGCGGAGACTTGGCTAAACCATGCGGCATCAAAAGATGCTTGTGAGGGAGTTAATTAGTGACACATGGATGATGAAGGCCATTATAACAATGAGAGAGTCATTACATCAGCGCTGTTACAGCTGACTCAGCACCGACAGTGGAGTGGTCTTGCTGTAGAAGATAAGTGGAGTCTTGGCCTTGTTTGAAATGACGTCATGAAAGATCCTTTGCCTTCCAAGATATGCTCTTGGCGCCATCAAACAATGGCTTTCATTTTGGCCCAGTTTCTTCTACAGTATGATGAAAAAAAATAATGATCAGACTCTGCATTACCCAACAAACACAATGTTTGGCCTGTTTCCATCTAACTCCGAATGCAACCATGAATATTATCAGCGCAACACAAGTTATGAACACAATCCTCACCAAACCCTTATATAAATCACTCATGGGAGTGATTTATATAAGGGTTTGGTGAGGAGTGTGTTGGGAAGCGGAGAATTAATGGCCACAGCCTTGCAGCCCACAGCTCCAGTTCATCCATGAGTCCCACCACAAACCACTCTCAAAGTGTCCGGTCAGCTGAGCCAGTCAGCGACAACTATTAACACATCAGAGGGAAGGTGATTTGCAACGTCATCTTCCTCAAGCCTTTCAGTCCCGGGTCCACATGGGTCACAGCCATCGAGTTCACTTTGTTAGTGCCACAAAAGGTAAACCTACAAAACAGCAGGGTGTTGTGATGAGCAGTCTGCTCTCACACAATAAGATGAAGGGAGGGATACTGATTAGCCAACTGCAGGTAAGCAAAAAGCCCTGACAGTGCAGAATTAGGTGCATCCTGGCTAACAAGCTCTTTGCTCTGATGTTAGGAAAAAATGATGACAGGAAAACTATTCCCAAGGTTGTCAACACTGGATGGAAGAGGATTTTTTTTGTGGAGGCACTTTTTCTTTTTAGAGTCATCTACAAATGGGTAGCTGGATTTAACACATTGAGAATGAACTGGCATTGTGAAAATGTCTTATTATTATTTACCTTTAGTTATTTTCCTTGGCATAATGAACTTGCATCAGACCCACAGATATGCGCCCAACTGTGCCACCCTGGTCCTGCCAGCTTTCTGCTAGATTTAATAATGAATAATATTTGTTATCTTATAATCTGCCCATGGGATGTATGCTGTAACGCTTGTACCATGGATGTATTTACGTCTCGGTTACCAAACAACCGGCTACTGGTCAGTAGCTAGATGGAGTTTAATGAAGTATTAGGTGTAGGCTACTTACTAACACGCGGGGGAAAGGCACAACCTCTAAAACATCCGTGGTCTATTTTGGAGGTCCTTGACATGAATAAGGTTGAGATTGCTCTCAAAATCCCAAGAGTGCTGAATTTGTGTGGCTTCCATTTATGTCCATTGCTCACTTTATGCTACGATGTGAACTTGGGAAGCAGCGCAATAAGTAAGAAAGTAGTTATAGTACTCCTATTCAATATATTTTCATTGTTTAACACATGCCATTTTGGTAGAGGCAATAGATCCGACAACAGAACAGAAAGAATTTAGTTTTACTTTCGTGTGGCACTTTGTAGGCCGATGCTTTACTGGCGTCCTTTGATAACTCGCCGGGTGCATTCAGTGCGGTTGCCACCTCGTAGCTTTCACTTCTTATCGAAGTTCTTTGTTGTTACTTCCTCATTGTGTAGGTGCAGCAGGTATAAACTGGCCGGATCAGGTGGCTGTATTTGTGTTGTTAAAGTGCATCTTTAAACAAGACAGGAGGCAATGTGAGGCTATTGGACAGCACTACTTCTTTGAAGTCAGTGTGGTGACCGTAGGAATAGTTCTCCACATATTCCTGAAGAATATACACGAGAATGAATGTAGTTTAATTTCTAAGCATGAGAGAGCTGCGGCATGAACACTCAGTAACATCAGAGTACCAAGTTTCTCTCTCAAGCTTATGACATCACGATGAAAAAAAAAAAAAAGAATCAAGTATTCAACACGTACTTGTTGGGAGGCGCTGATGCCAGAACATTCTGGCCTCACAAATTAGGATAGAGGGGTATTGCGAAACGCTTACACAAGAGCTGTCGGGTGTTAATGTCCGTCCTGCGTCCATGATACTGCACAGGTCGTGATTTGCATTTAATGATTATTGACTCTGAAATAGACAGATCCATAACAATAATCTTGAGTAAATGTATTCTCTTGTGACATGAAGAACGCTCTAGAAAACAGCGGCGTTTCAATAGAACAATACTGCAGACGACAGAAGGGACAAGACAGCACAAACAACAGCTCACTGTTGGAGAATGATTGGGGTTTTCTTCTGGCTAACTGAGCCAAGCAGTCTATACAGCAGCTTACAATATCAAAGTCGTTAAACCTGGGCTTTAAAAGACTCCCGAGGCTGTGCCATACAAGGTAGCGAGCAGTGCAACCGTAACTCAAGAGACAGCTGGGAAAGAAAGGTTATTGTGAGGGGAGATAGTTTTCAAACTGACCAACGGCACGAAACGACGACTGAGAATCCGTCAACCACATTGTTAGCAAAGAGCAACGGGCAACACAATCAGTAAAGATGGTGGGAGGAGTGTGGCAGAAGAACATCCGCACAATCTGACACTCTGCTCATCAAACTGACGGCTCATCAATCCGACAAAATGTGGGTCAGAGATAATCCGAGGAAAATTGGATCTAATCATGCTCCATCAGTGGCTCCAAATCAGAACATTGACAGCAGGAAGAGGAAGTGCCATCACTGTCACTCCTTGTTTGAGCTAAACAAAACGAAATTAATTACTGGGGCGGAAAAATTTAAGTGCAAACAAAACAAAAGGGGGGGGGGGGGGGGGGTCGATTGCACCAACAGGACTTACGCCTGGTCTAAATCAGTCGTAACTTATCCCGACCAATGGTTGCACCGTCTAGGCTTAAGCCTTCTTCTCACTAAGACCAGGTGTAAAACTTACGCCTAGTCGGGATGCAGGCGTCAGGTGTAAAACTTACGCCTAGTCAGGATGCAGGCGTCAAGTAAAAATCTGAGTCTGAAACAATCATTTATTGTATGGACGTAGACAGCAATGAGATCACTGTGGTCTGGACTTGGGTTTAAAAGCGGGGAACAGGATTGCAACCAACGTAAAGTCCGTTCTGAAGACTGGGCTTAGTAAAAAAACAGTTTGTGCAACCTGCAGTATAAGTGGGTCAAGTGATATGTGGAGATGCTGCTTCCATTTTTCATCTGGAGGTAAAAATAATCTCTAAAGAGTACACTGAGCTGGCTGGATGCTGCAGGGACAGTGCTTGACAAAGCTGTGTAGATACAGAGAACAATAAAACCAGATTAGGTGATTTCCAGAGCCTTGTGGATGGAGGCGTTGGTCATTATTGATTTAGGTGTTTCAGGTACTGGAGATGCTCCCCCAATGTACCATGAAAATATGAGCAAGCTACAGTTTGAGCAACACCTTTTAGGTTTCATCTACTAGATGTTAAGGCACCCGAATTGTTTTGGAGTAGGCCGTATGGGAACCACCCAGACAGATGTTTTGGTGAAAAGGCGTAAAAGGAAAACAAAGAAATGACAAAGTCAACGTTGTGGGGTTTGAGCCGAGCAGCTTCCTGCTGTGAGGTGACAGTGCTAACCTCTGATCCACCGGGCTACTGTTTAGGCAGCTGATGGCGAGTGGGTTTGAAGAATTATCACCTTAAAGACGGGATGACACCAACTGTTGTCGGCTTCTGTTTCTACAAAGACACAATGTATGTTAAGAAGAGAAAGACAGGGACATGAATGGTGTTTTGGGAGGAGCCAGGAGTTAAAAGATGGGCCCTTTCCCTATAATGTCAAACCAACTTGAGTGTAACGCTGTTATAACCACCAGGTGTGCCACATCTGGATCCTTTATACGAGCCTTATATGAAGAAGTTTCTTTTCTAACAGCTTTATAGTCACACTTTCATCTGGATTTGATGTTCCATCTCCCTGAGCTTGGAGCTTCGGCGCTCAGCTCGCCTGCCTTATTAGCAGCTTCAATCTACAGCCCGTCCCAGCTAGCCGAGCATGTTATTGGTAATTTAGGAAAAAAACGTTCATAAAATGGAGCATGGGTTTTGTAATGGCAGTGGAAAACATTGGCAGATCTGTTTTGATGTTTTCACTGATTGCTCTTGATAAAGTTAATGGTCCATTTTACAAATCTACAAATGTATTATGTGATAAAGAGTGGAACGGCGACAGATACACAGTCCATTACAACACTCAGAGCTCTCCAGCCTACTTAAAGTGCTTTTCAACCAAGCCTCCTAACACTTCTTTTATTTACAGGTCCCCCATATAGTTGAACAGAGAGGATTTTATTCAACAAATGTTTCTGCTTTCACAGCTGCTTTTGCCATAAAATGCCGGTCAAAAGAGAGAGAGAGAGAGAGGGGGGGGGGGGGGGGAATGGGGGGGCCTGACCGGTCAAAATCACTGTAGCAGTCCGTTGCTGGGAACCGCTTTCTTTCAACAGTACTGATGTGTAATCACGTTCCATGGAGGCAGAGAGCGGTCCGACTTTCAGGTGATTTAAATGACTAGTTCTTTGGACTGCAAAGTTACAGTAATCAGTGAAATCAGTGACTGTAGCTTTGCCACTTCATGGCGTATGATTGTAAAGCTGCTGGGCAGAACATGTTGGAACTACTTTCAAAAAGTCACTGTTTTTTTAAACCTGGAGCAGAGCTTCCTAAATTCATTTGCTTTGACCCATTTCTTTCCTGCTGTTAGGCGTAAAGAAATATAGAGAATGAATGGACCCCTCCTGGCCTGTCTCCCTGTTAGCGTTGAGAGGAAGTATTCTGGGGTTGGTTTCCTAATCATAGGTGATACTGTAGTGCTGATACTGTGGCCTGCAAAGCAAACAGCTGACAAAGACATCCGTGGCATGCAGAGACACGGTGGGAGCCATTGTTGTACTGTGTGCTCGGCGAACGGACAACTCCATAGGCTCGGTTCACTCGGGGCCTCCTCAGTCGGACTGTTGTGGGTGGACTAGCGTGTTTTATCAAGGTGCCGTCTGTACGTCTACATGAGGGCTCTCCGCCACCATCTGTGTATTGACATCACACCGAGTTCTGTCCTCTACTGCGACTGCTGTCTGAGCCCCGGAGGCAGGGCCAGGCGAGCAGGTGCAACTATGGAGAGCTTGGCTTTCTGAGAGGGAAACTGAGCTTTCGCCCTCAACAAACATGTGGCTTCTTTAATTCCATTACAGGGATCATGACACAAAAACAACAAAACTAGATCATTGTCAATACAAGTACAGTACAAGTCTGAAATAACCTGAAAGACGACCAGTTGCCTTAACTTCTCCAGTTAAGAGGATTAGTTAATAACCTTAAAACACGTCTCAAATAAAAAAGGGGTAAAACGAGGCACTGACGGTATGGAAAACTATAAAAAAAAGGGCTGATTCTCATTTTACAACAATGTGGTGGTGGGTCTCAAATGGTGGGAATATTCCCAAGAATGAAGGAAAAACAAGCAGCCTTGTTATGCAGTCAAGTAGGTATTTGTGCCTCTTTTCAAAAGCAGAGCCTCAGCTTCAACAAAATAACTGTGCACCTCCCAGTTTGTCTGAGCCGCGGACTTTGAAGGGAGCTCAAGTTGCAAACGAGCAACAACAGCGAACCAAAGCCTCCTGTGTTCCTCTGAGGGTTAAATAATAGCAATTAGGCTCGGGAATGTTACCTGCACAAATAAGGGGAGTCGTAGGAACATTACATTACATTTACTACCATCACTTTTACTGTGGGCTCGCATTCGACAATAATGTCAGAAACCACTGTCCTCACACAGATTTCATGTGCTGTCAAACGCTGAACTCGTCCACAGTCAGAGGATCTGCTATGCATTGCAAATCTAAAGCATGTTTGACACAAGGGGGACTTGCTCAGCACCAGCAGGGGCCCGACCTTCTCAGAGCAGGATGGAAATATTCTATTTCTATTTGACTTTTGCTGCCTGCCTGGAACTCCCACAAACCAGTTAACCCTTATTTAGTTTGACTCACAATTCTGTAGTACAGTGTGAGAGACATGGGTCCAAGAAAGTAACTCTGCATCACAGTATCGGTTACATTCCTAAATTATGAGTAGAAATATGAACGGTATAAGCTCAGCCCTCCCTAGCCCACCACGTTCTTTGACAGTTTGAAACCTACTGACTGAAAGACGTTGACTAAGGGCCTGTTCAGACCCGGCATCAACATGCGTCTTCGGGGATCCGTTCACAAGTAGAAAAGCTCCAAGTTCAGGTGTGAGTGCACCCAAGACGCATTGAGATCCGGTCGCTCGGATCACATTCTGAGGTGGTCTAGGATGCATTTGGCCAAAGCCTTTTAGCAGTGTGTACGTTACTGTGTCCATAGCCGTACTGAAGGACCACCTACTTCCTCAACGACAGGCCGATTCCATGACACACTCAACACTCGTGTACCTCACGACCAATCAGAGTCAGACCAGCTCATACTGCAAAGTCCTCCACTCCTTAGCACCAATGTGCCCCATTATGGCTTTATTAACCCTCTTAAAAAAAGATGGCGAGGAATGCATTTGCAGAAAGAAATTGTTTGCCTTGGTTGACGTAAAGTGCTGTGGAAATTATAGTACTTGACCCGAGTCAAAGCTGCGTACCATGATTGTTATAGTCATTTTCTCTCAAATCTTTAGAATCAATTTAGCTACCCATTAATTTTGCATTAAACATGTGCTGTTGCTTCAGCGAGTGAAACCACATTATTCATGTTGGGGCTACAAATTAAAAGCGAACGCTTTGAGAAGCTTTTAGGTGGAGGTTCATCATCATTACTGGGGATAGTGCATGTGTGTGTTTGTATGTGAGAGAGAGACAGAGAGAGGGCTGGACTTGACCTCACTGCTGCAGGGCAGCCAATAATAACAAGTCATTCTTTACAAGTCAGACTTGCACTCCCTCTGGATGATTCTGCACAGCTTTGACGGATCTCACAGATGCGTTTCTTTTGGTGTACAGGATATTGTATCTACTGTAGGATGGGCATGTGTCTCTTCTTAAGCAGCAGCCATTTAAGGATACAGTACATAAACATATAAGTACACAGCGGCAGTTATGCAAGCAGGGCAAAGCAGAAGGTCGGGAATCACCGAATCAATACGCTCTCAAATGGACACTGGGGTCTGCTACCGTCTATACAGTGCAACTCTACAAGTCTCATCAGCAGCAACATGCACGACGAGCTAGATAAAGAAGAAATTAATTTAAAGCTCCACAAAACCTGTGTTAAAGAGTCAGTGACCAGTAAGTGGATTACTGCTGTGAACACAGCATTCCTTCCTGTTCTGACCTATCACATCTCCCTTCTATTCTCCAGTTATTTTCCTAAAATAACATTTCTAGGGTGATATTCAAAGCACGTTCGAAAGAAGCCTCAGTCTTTTCAGCACAGCTGTACTTTGTTTTTGTTTTTTTTAAACAAATTTGAAGAACTGTGGAAATGTACACTATACGGTATGTCACCATTTCCCAGCTAACCTCAAAATGTCAACCGTTGCATCATGTTGTCTGCTGTTACTGGAGCAATCTGAATGTCAAATGTTTACAATACGAGATTCAATGTCATGATCTAAAAACATTTTCATAGCGCTGGCTGCCCTCAGGACAGGAGCTTGCAGAAACATGTTCAGTTCTTCACTGTACACGCAAGAAAGAAGTTCAAAAACATATCCAGCACACACCACTCCAAAGCCCTTCGATCCCTTTATAGACATTGTAAAAAAAAAGCTAAAGAAACAGCCTGACATAGACACTTTCAAAGCCATGACTCGTCCCGAGTAATCAGTCTATTGAAACCAAACAGGTTTTAATCTCTTTCAGAGTAATATCCGACATGCCCACAGGATGCAAATAAATGCCGTCTGTCAACTGGAAGCCTTTACAAAAGCAAACAAGTGTGAGGCCGGCTGTTACTGGAGGTGTAGCAGTGACAGCTGGGGAAGTGTTAACACGGTCAGGTTGGATCTAATGGTCAGAGACAAGATGCACCAAATGGATCCTCTCCCAACATATTTACTGGATTACACTCCCTCTCATGAAGTGATGCATCACACAAATGTGCAGCACTCTCATGGAATACCAACATGCCAGGAAAACACCCCAAATGACGATCCTTCACCTTCAAAGAGAAAATGTAATGGTGTCATGAATTATGCAAATATGTGGGAAGAGTAAACACATGCATGCTGTGAGTATGGGTGCAAAAAACGCACACCATAGTCAACCTCTGTAGCTTTACGTGCATTATGCATTCATGCATTCATGATGGACCAAGTGAGAGGACTCGACCCATAGTTTCACTAAAAAGAGAAACCCTGTCTTTCGTGGGACATCATGGGCGTGTCTCGTGTCTTTAGGTGCACATGAGATCCCTCAGTAAGCAGTGGGAGAAATACTGAGATTAAAACCCGTGATGGGTAAATACACGTGGTTCTAATTAATACACTAAATGGGCATATAAGTGAGGAATGCCAAAAGATCCAACCTTTTAAATATGAAACGTGCAAAAACCACGGTAACAAACTCTCATTTACAAAACATGTTAACATACTGTATATGCTAATGAGGCATGCAACTGCTAACATGTTGAGAAAGAAAAAAACTGTTTATAAATGTTGCAGGAAAACTCACTGACAGGTAAATGTGCTCAAACAACACCTGAAACAAAACCACATCACACACTCACCTGTCTGTGGGCTGCTAACGTTATCACCCGGTGATGTCAAACGGGGACAACTCCGGTGTCAAAAGTAACGTATGTGTGTGAGAGAGAGAACGGTGGGTGGTCGGTGACGCTAAAATGCTGACAGAGCCAAAGTTTTACACCGAAAAACAAAGGAGGAGAAGAAGAAGAAGAAGAAAAAAAAAGCCGGGTGTTGTACGGTGGCCTCGGTCGAACGTTCGCTAAAATAAGTCCCGTTTCATATTGTCGGTTATTCCGTCCCCCTGTGTGTGTTGTTCGGTCCTCTTGGTAGTTAAAGCGTGCCTCTCCTCGTCTCTGTGTGTGAGCAGCGACACACACACACACCGGCTGAGTAATTCAACACACTGAATGGTGGGAGGAGTGTGTGTCTGTCTTTTTATCTCCAGCCCTCCTGTACAGTGGGAGAGCGTCACCAAGCTGACTTTGTGGGCACGCTGAGAGTAACCGTTGGTCCGTTTTACTGTCCCGTTGCTTCGCCTTAAAGCCGTCCACGTCCTTTAAATCTATCGGAATTACCAACATTTAGATTCATTCAATTGTGTTCACGAGGTCTCAAATGTCATTGTAAAAATGTATTGTCAGTAGTGAGAAAAAAAAAAATCTATGCCGAATGGACCACTAAAACAATCATTATCGGGGTCCTTAGTTGGCCGATCGTTCGTAAGCAAAAATTCCGATGTTGCTTGAACGTAGCATCGTGTGAATACACTTGCAACCTGAACGTGAGCATAAAAAGGCATTGTATCACTCTGTTCATTATGATAAAAGCATACCCATTAGGCTTCACTTTGCTGATAGTGAGAGGTAGTGAAGAAAATGCAGTTGTGCTATTTGACACATGGCAAAGATTAAAAGTCATGAACAGAATCTGCTAGGTTTATTCATATCAAATCAAATCCTGTTCTTATCACTTCTGTTTTATCCTCTTTTTATTCGATCTGATATCCTCATTTTCTGTGATTGTTTGTCTACTTTAACAAGGGGTGAAGTCTACTTTCCAGTATCATTGTAGACCATCGCGTATGATAAAAATGAACTCTTCAAATAAGTCTTACGCATCCACAAAGCAAATAAACAAAGTAAACAATCAAAACACCAAATGTCCCACAGCCCATTTGGTGTTTTGATTGTGTGTTTTCCAGCTTCAGACTGGGTCACCTTTGATCACATTGACACGTACCAGATGACTCATCGAACAAAACAGATTTATGGATTTCTGTCACAAGAACACTATCTGAAGTCATAATCAGAGACAGCATGTAACGTCTGAAGTGCCTCGTCGACCAATCGAGATACACTGTGACTCATAGTGTTCATCCTGATTTGTCCTGATAGCCGTATAACACAGGGCCACTAATAGTGCCACAGTGGTGGATGATGTCAGGTGTTGACCTCTCACAAAATATATTTGTTTTGGTATCAAAAACTACATTCAACCACATTTTAACCTCAATTTACAAGAAAAATATCAAGAAACACATTGCACTGACTGCATACATACAATGTAATCCCTAAATTGGAAATTTAGTTCCGTCCAAAAGTACATAACTGATTCTTCTGTAGATCATTATTCAGAAGGTGAGAACCAAAGCAGAGTGGTCGACGACCCACTGTTTCCCACTAATCATTAAAATGCATTTATTATATACCGTATAAGGTGATATCTTTAGTATATTTAGTTAACCGTTAATTCAATACATTCCTGTTATTCTCGTGTCATCAGGTCCGAGACAATGACCGGTATAGTCAGCAGGTCTCTGGTGTGTGAAATGACTCATCAGCAGATACAGATGCACTGTTTGAAGCGTTCAACCATTTTCAGATCAGTTGCATCTAAGTAGTCCATTATGAAGATTTCTATTTATGTGTCAAGTTGAGGAGGAGTTGGGGTTAAAAGAAGCATCAGAATTATCACCAAGGAAACATGCAGTCCAGTGATGTTGCCAAGTACATTAGCATCATATTGATGGAAATGAAGAGTTTGTGTGGATGTGTATCTATCTTGAGAACTGCTACCTGAGACTATATTCAGATTAAAACTGCACTTTGACCACCGCTTAGTATTGTTAGCATTTAACATAACTAGATGTTGAGATGATATCACCTCACATCCCTGCAACCACTCAAAGCAACACACACACACACACCTTGGCATTGTCTCTCCGAGAGCATCTCTACAGGTGGGGAAGCAAGGGAACTGTTCCTCTCAGGACAATTTCCTGTGTGGCATATCCCCGTTTGATGTGGCAGACCCGGGCCTCCACAGGCAGGCGTTAGGCAACAGCTCCAGCTGCTGCGCTTCGTTATGATCTCCACCCATTTTTAAAATGCCACCCAGAATCCACAGGCAGGAAGGGGTAGGACGGCAGGTAGGGGTCTCCCCTCAGCAGGGCGGAGGGTTTGTGAATGGTACTGACTGAAAGGGCACAGAACGTGACTGGTGCAGGGAGAGAGGGGGAAATAATGAGAACAGCAACGCAGACATTGACAAATGCCAATTCAGCAGCTTGTTATGATGCTGAAAGGTCTGCTGTAATTTCAGAGGCCTCACTGCACTGGAACAGAAAGTTAATATAACAGCTCTCTGTGGGGAGTCAGTATGAAATTAATTACTTTGATATTAAACACTTTGTCCAATATATGTGACAACTATCCCACAGGTAGAAGACAGAGACAAATGCTGATTTTCAGGCACAGAGTACTTTGATTTAAAATTTCATTACTTTTGCCACACAGGACATATAAAAATAGAGACATGTGTCAGTGGGCGCTGAACAGAAAGTGGAGGTCACTGTGACTAGAACTCCTTTTATTGAATATCAAACGATACTTTATTTGGTTTATTTGAACCCCATCTAGTGGTTGTTTATCCACAATGCAATGCCACAGCTAATACAAATATCTATAGTGTCTGAAATGATTTCCACTGGTTCTTGTAATTCTGGAGACATTCGGGGTTTATAGAGCCTAAGAGCCTGAGGCTTGGTGTATGTCTTTACTTTCTGTGCAAACAAATCTTCTTTTTGCATGTTTTTCACAAGCGCATAGTGGAAAAAAATACGAAAGTCCATCAAACAAAGTTAAAATTAAGAACATCTCTCGCCTAAAAGAAAGAATACAAACCTGAATATAACCTTAATTAAGACTAATTACTACAAAGAAAACTTTGATGGCGTTGGATGAAGTTTTCAAACTTTTCCCACCAGGGGGCATGTTCGGTCAGTATTTAAACCATTAGAGTGCTGCTGCCTTGACTTCATAAAGCTAGATCCGATACTGACTCTGCTAAAAAATGACAAAAATTATGATTTGTTCCTTTTTCAAGAGAGGTTTTAAACATGTGATCAACTTGGCTATGCTAATAATATGATAATAAACGAACGTGAGTCTGGTTTAGATTGACGGAGCACAGATTACAAACTGTACATGATCCTGCAGCTTTCTGCGCTCATAGACACAAAACTTCAGAAAGTTACATCATACAGCAAAGCTGAAATCATTCCCGGGTCTTGCGTCATGGTCCTTCTTGGCAGCTGTGCTCTGCTTCCTTCAGAGGAGTCTTTGTGTCCGACATTTCCCTCAGTGCGTGACAGCATGGCACGATTACTACCAACAAAGACAGATGTTTAACATATATAATCTAGAAAACAGTAAGAAACTTTTTCTTTCCCCCCCCTCAAGGTTGATACATTTTGTTCAGTAAACAACAATATTGCAGCCCATCTGGCAAGTATATCAGAGAGGAAAGCAAACACGGATCCGTCTAGAGATAAGCAGAAAGAGAGGTGTTTAGAAACCCCCTAAACAGTTGCAACAGGCTGCCAAAATCCTGTTGTCTGATTGTTTGAAGGACTAACACAGATGGTGAAACAGGAGAACGACTGACCTTTTAGACGTATACTGTCTGTTGTCTTCTACTGTAGTCACTTTAACAACAAGGCAGCAGCATGAGCAACTAACTTGATAAGCAACAAACACTTTCAGCTCATACAAATAATAACGATTACCTAACTTTTACCCAGTCAATACTTCTACAATATTGATAATCCTGTTTGTAAAAGTGTTAGTATTCTGCCAACCATTGACATTATCATTAAAATCCAAATGGAAATGATAAGAAAACCTGCAAGCACGAACCTTATTGATCAATTCTCTTTTAGCAACACTAAGAGAGCCACAGCTGAGGATGCAGCTGATAAAACGACTGGCGGCCAGATGTTGAGTGGGCTACTGTCCTCAAATAGCAATTAATTGCTGCAGTTGTGTGAGAGTCGCTCCTCCCTCTGAGTTCTGTTAATCCTGCTCTTGGTTCATGACTTTACTTTACTCTCATTAAAAGCAATCTTCTGACTGTCTTGATTGGTGGTGACATATTGCGTCATTTAGTGTTCTCATTAGTCTGCTTTGAGATTATGCACTTTTACAAAATGAGTCCCATCCTTATCGTACAAATACACAATCTTCTTTCTTTTTTTTTTAATAAATGTCCTGCCCCTGTGAGCATCTTTTCTTTCCGCTTTAATGGATTGGACCTTCCAGGCCTTTACCCGAGGGAAACCAGGACAGGATCGCTATTTTAAGATGGAATGTGTGCATCAGAAGATTTGACCAGACTTGTTTGACACAGAAGTTACCTTCACTCTGCACATACTGCTGAGGAATTTCAGTGTCAACTGTTTCTTCAGAAGGACAAACACCCCCTGAGGGGGGATGGGGGGGGGGGGCTGCAAGCCTGCTTTTGTATCAAACCTTTCAATGGGGAAAATGTGAATAATGTAATATATGAAATTAGACAAGAGGGTTGCGGAGGTAGGATTTGGAGAGCTTTTTTTTTTTTTTCAACTTCAAACTTTCATAGAACTTTCTGGTTGCCTGCCCCAACAAGTCACAGATAAGGATACAAGCCACTTATTAGCCAGCATGGCAGGGCAATTTGGGGGATTAAGAGATGGATGGACTTCCTCTGGTTGGAAAATAGTAATTATAGTGTATGTACTGCAGAGTGATCACTTATAGGGATAGGAATGGAGCAAATTTGTCATTGATTTCGTAGATTCTTTAGACAAATTACACAGGAAAAAAAGGTATCGTTATGACTATTGTTCAACTTTGATATGATAATGCAGACATTAATATTAATCTGCTGTGTGTGACTAAACAGGTTGACACAAGTATTTGTAACTTATTCTGTTTTGTTTCCTCTGGTCGGAACACGGCAGTTTTTACGACAGTGTTTCTCCTTAAAACCCCCATCCTACCAGCACCCTGCAAGCAGCAGCTGAGTTGGACAGATGTGGCACTGTGGAGGTGGGGAGGTGGGGGAAGGGCTGGAGATCTTCTGAGAAGCTTTTAAAGTTCTGGACATTTCCATTTGTAGTTTGACATTACCAACAATGTAAAATCACTGCTCCTCTTTTGTGGATATGTTTGTGCCCTAAAGAGGCTTGTGCACTCAAATTAACTGCAAAATCAGTGTTTACATACCACATATTTTCATGTTTAAGAATCATTCAGTTCAAAGTAAAACACATCTTTTACCTGTAATGTAACCAGTGTTGGATATTGCGTCAGCAAGCAGTTTTATAACATGCTGAAGAGTAGTTCTGGTTATATGCAGCTAAGACTGATCCAGAATCAGATTTTCTCTAAGTTTCTGTCTGCAGACACAGGAAGGAAAGTTTCAAAGCTGAGCCCGGACCAGTGCTGAAGACTTAACCTCAGCCGACCCATCTCATTCCAGCCTGTGGTTTCAAGGGGGACGTCCCAGCTCCCAGCTTCCTGAGGAAAACACATACACCCTCATTTGAATGTCCCATTCCCACTTCTAGAAAGTTCTCTCTCAGGGTATAAAGAGCAGGAGAGAGTCCTACAGCCACACTATCCCCCGGACACAACTCAGAAGAGAGACCCTGCGAATCTGTGCCAGGTAAGGATTAGAAGATAAGCATCTTTATTGTCAGGGAGGAATGCAGAGGGTGAATGGGGTTCTTTGTTTTCATGATTCAGAATTTCATTGCAGCTTTTTTTCCCCATTTTAACCCGTTCTGTTCTATCTCTCTGGCTGTTTGACCTGCACACAGAGTCTTTATATGTTGTGAAAAAAGAATACATCTTTAGTCTTCATACAACTTATCCCAGCATGATAAAGGTTGTCCTCTTGCATGTTACTTCTTTGCACTCCATTCACATGCATTGAGTGCAATCAGATGGAGGGAACTCAATATGCATCTGGATTTTTTACTTTTTTTTGATGAAGAGAGGTTCAAAAATGTCCTTTAGAAGTTAGTGCTGCTCGTTTGTGGCACAGCTGACTTGATTCATGTTGTTTTTTTTCTGGGTCACAAACAGACAATGAAAAACATCCAAGTGTCTGACTGTGATGACTAACCTGTATAGTAACCCAAACTTAAATGTTTTTAGTATAAAGGTTGTAAACTAGGATATAAAATGGAGAAATTATGCAACACAGAATATGCCTCCACCAGAGCCTGTATAATGTTTCACTGCCTGCTCTGTGGAGATTATTACATACACTTCTTGTCTTTCAGAATGAAAATTGCAGGCATCAAAACTACTCAAGGTATCCAAACATGATGCAAAGTAATTTCAGCTGTATCACAAACAAATACAAATACAGAGATGCAGACAAAACCCTAAATCAGAATGGTGGATGAGGATCAGAAACGTGTTGCCGCTGCAGTGGGTTAAATTCAGCCCTTTGCATTTGGTCCTTGGTTTGAGAGTTGTGGGTCGAGTTAGATCTAGCTTGCAGGGACACACCCTGTCTCTGAGACAAAAGATGGCTGCTTCAGAGCACAAGTAAAAGAGTCCTGACTTCTTCTGGCTCGAGATAAAGTCATTAAAGTGCAGATGTGCAACAGTTAACATAAATTACAATAAGTGCAGAGAACAGAGAGGCATCATATTTCAGTGTCGAGTCAGAGCTTCCCTCTTAGCTCCAGCTGTACAGCTAAGCCTCAGCTGCTGCTGACGTGGCGAGGAACATGTCTGCCTGAAACTGGAGGCGTTCCCAAGCTGCTGTGTGGGCTGAGCCAATCCTGCCACTAACCGCTGCCCACAATCATAGTCTGCGTCCTGCTATTTTGTTTCTGATGAATATTATTTCATGAAATCCAAGCTGTTCTCAAGATTCTGACGTGTGCCTTCAATCTTACACTCAATACACATTAATTAGATTTTAGGAAACCAGCCCAGGTTACGAGATCTTAACCCTGTCTCTGTCTTTTGTTCCTTCTGCACAGGCTGCTACAGCTGCTTTTGGAGACAGACAGGATGTGGATGACTAACATTGTAGCTTTTTGTCTGCTGGCCCTCGTGGCCTCTGCAAAGGAAAAGAAGCTGAGCAGCCACGCCACCATGCTGGCTGACAACAGCGCCAATCTGGCCTTCAGGTCTGACATCAATACATTACTGTGATTACAATTAGGTGTTTTGTTTTTCCTTGTTAGAAACACAAGCAAATAATCTTCCTTGTGATTTTGATTCAGCCTCTACCACAACATGGCAAAGGAGAAAGACACAGAGAACATCCTCATCTCTCCTGTGGTGGTGGCCTCCTCTCTGGGCATGGTGGCTCTCGGTGGCAAGTCCTCCACCGCCTCCCAGGTCAAAACCATCCTCAGTGCTGAAAAACTGAAGGATGAGCATCTGCACGCAGGCCTGTCCGAGCTGCTCTCAGAGGTACTTAGAACATTATGAAATACTGTATGTGAGACCTCAAACTTGACCATCAGTACTCAATTTTCACCGTTTATACTTTGCCCTCTTGCCAGGTGAGCGACGCCAAGACACGCAACACCACCTGGAAGATCAGCAACCGCCTGTACGGCCCCAGCTCCGTCTCCTTTGCTGATGATTTCGTGAAAAACAGCAAGAAGCACTACAACTACGACCATTCAAAAATAAACTTCCGAGACAAGAGGAGTGCAGTGAACTCCATCAACGAGTGGGCTGCCAAGGCCACAGATGGCAAGCTGGCTGAGATCACCAAGGATGTGCAGAACCCAGATGGAGCCATGATCGTCAACGCTATGTTCTTCAAGCGTGAGTATTAATAGTGTCTTTTATTCATAATTGAAACACATGGAGATGTCTAAGGATTGTGTAACCGAGGGTTTTGTCCCACAGCTCACTGGGATGAGACGTTCAACGAAAACATGGTGGACAACCGTGGTTTCCTGGTTACCCGCTCTTTCGCCGTTGGAGTTCCCATGATGCATCGAACAGGTGAGTTTCTCAAACGTCTCCACTTCTGTCCATATCTCATCACGTCTCCAAAACTGCTTCTGCCAACAAGAATGCAAACAAGACAAGATATCTGATCTGTCTGCTTTCCGCAGGTCTGTATGACTTCCACGATGACAAAGAGAACCGTATCTTTGTGCTGAACATTCCTCTGGGCCAGAAGCAGGCCTCTATGATCCTGATCATGCCCTACCTGCTGGAGCCTCTGAAACGCCTGGAGAAACTCCTGACCAGGAAGCAGGTGGAGACCTGGATCAGCAAGATGGAAAACAAGGCTGTGGCCATTTCACTCCCCAAAATTGAAATGGAAGTCAGCCATAACCTACAGGTAAATGGTGGCAATTTGATGGTTGCAACAATATAGAATTCAAGTATAAGACATTTAAGAGTCAACCAACAGCCCTTTGACTTGTCGCCGTCTTTTCTAGAAACATCTGGCTGAGCTTGGCCTGACCGAGGCCGTGGACAAATCCAAGGCTGACTTGTCCAACATCTCGGGAAAGAAGGACCTGTACCTGTCTAACGTCTTCCACGCGTCAGCCCTGGAGCTGGACGTGGCGGGAAACCCGTGCGACAACAGCATCTACGGCTCCGGCAAGTTGAGTGACCCCGACCTTTTCTACGTGGATCACCCCTTTATTTTCCTGGTGAAGGACAACAAGACCAACTCCATCCTGTACATCGGCAGAGTGGTTAAACCAAAGGGAGACAAGATGCGTGATGAGCTATAATGTTAGCGTTGTGAATTGTGATATAGCTTTTGTTATTTCTGAAACGATGGCAGGAAACTGTGTATTTTTGGTATGAACTTTACCTGAGCACATTCCAATAGGCGACCTGTGGACTGAGCACCTGAGCTTACTGTGTCAGGACACGCTAAGCTTCCCCAGGGAACAGCTCTGTGTGAACATTAGGTCTCAGCCTTAAGACCCCTTGCATTGAATAATGTTCTTAATTGCAAATATATGCCTCATTTAAGATCAACATAAACCAACGGCGGGCAACGGCTTATGTTAAGTACGTTTTCTTGACACCCTGTTTTTGTCACTATTGCTTCGGCTACGATCCATATGTCTTTTCTTTTATCATCTTTAATGTTTAAAGAAAAAACACAAACTCAGTTTTTTAAATTTTTGCCTGCTTAGTCTGCACTGAATTGTTCCCCTGCACGAGTTGAGTTTGTGGAGGAACGCTGGCAACAGTCTGGTGCTTCATTCATGTTCACTTGCCAACCACGTTGTGCCATTTTTGTCACTGTATTCCAGAAAGGAGCTGTTGGAATTGTGTGTTGTGTAATAATGTGTTGATTTTTCAATAAATAATACCAAAGAGGATCTTTCTGTGTGTGTGTGTTGCACATCATGTCTGAATACCATCCAAACTGAGTTGACAGTCTTCTGGAGCGTTGAACAGAGGAATGTGTAATCGTTAGAGTTAACAGCTCAAAGGAAAAGGACAACGGTCTTTCCAGTCGGCTGGAGGTCTAACAATCTTCCCAGGTCTGGAATGTAGGGGTTATTGCTAATCTGCCATAGACAACTATCCACAGATTGTTGTGGTTCACTTCCCCCAGCACAATTGGCCTGAATAATAAAACCAGCGGGATCTTTGTTGGGACGGTCCAAACTGAGGAAAAAGAAGGCTCTGGAGTGCAGGGTTCTCATGGTGAGTGGGAATCTTCTACAATTCTAGCAAATCAAATGAAAAGGTTCAGCTGCAACAGGTTGATAAAAATAATCAAACTTCATACATCCTCAGCATTATCTTAAGGCTTTTCATGTATCGTCAATTTCATCGCAAATTAAAAAAAACATACGATGAAAGTCTTCAATCTTACAAAATGGTGTACGGTAACCTCTTTGAGAGAAATAAATGCCTTCTGGGTTTCAGTGTAAGAGCTGTAGCGCCACCCTGTGGTTGCAAAGAGGAAGACGACTGGTTACACTGTAAGGAAGGCCAACTGATGAAGGAGTTACAAATTAATTATTTAATAACTTAACTACGTCTTATTTACATACACCTTATACTTTGCAGTGCAGTAATAAAATACAAGACAAATAACAACATATAAGTTACACAATATACATGTTTCTGACTGACTCTGGTGCTGTTTTGCACACCAAGCATGAATTAAGCTGCTCCTATAATAAACATTAAGATGATGAGATGCAGGGGATTATTTCCAAATGTTATAGGAAAACAAAAGGGTTGGCTGAGAACTGACTTCATATTTTGGGTTTAGGTTAAAACAATACTTTCACAAATACACTTCGATCAAATAATATATTTCAATGCTCTCAGGTATCCCCTTTCGCTTACATGCCTTTATTGCTCTTTACTCGTTAATAATAATAAAAAAAGAAATCCATTCAATGCTTCTTAGAGTGGATCTTATTTTGAACATTAGATGGGGCTTTTTAGCGGGTGCACAGCTCCCGAACACATCATGCATTTCCAATTGTGATTAACACTTCCAGTTGTGATTAACATTGTACACACAGTTTTCTCTCCTGAAATCAGTAATACACCTTAATGGATTTGTATACAAAAGTCACTCTGACATTACAAAGGGATATTTAATTTAGAGGGCATTTTGGTTGTTGTAATGAATAAAGTATCTGTGTGAGCATCAACACAGAGATCGTGCTTCCATATCGACACGCCAAAGAGAGGTTATAAACTTATTATGATGGAAAAGAGTTGTTTATTAAGTGTTGAAAAGATTGCTTAACAGAATAATTTTCCTAATGAACAGTGAAAGAAATGCATCACTGAGCACTTTGGAAACAGCAGCATGTTTCACTAAAGGACCTTAAAACTGTACTGACTATAACAGAAAACAAAAAGAATCATCATTTTGATTACTTTTGTTGCATTTTCATGACTCTCCAAGTGCTGTCACCCTTTCATCAGTGTAAATAAAAAGATGACAGCTCCAAAAAAAAAGAAGAAGCTTGAATGGCCTTGAATGGACACGACCAAGTCTTCCTTGTCTCTCTGCTCTAATAGAGTAGAAATAAAACAACAAATGTATTTTTCTTTCTTTTGTTATTATAGTAGCAGCCTTAGCCCCTGACTTTGGAGGGATAATAACAATTAATATTCAGCCATAGCTAAGTAACATCCTCGGCCCCACGACTCTATCATGAGCTCTCATGGCAAACTAAAATCAGACATTATCACCAGAAAATATAACATTTCATTTTGAAATAGGCGTTTGGGGCATTCAATCTTCCGGTGGGTGAACCTCTGGTTGCCCTGAAATAGGTGACCACTCAGTGGCCGGTGAGTGCAGAGAGGACTGAATGAATGCATCCTTCATTGAGGAGCGGTGCACTTTCCCTGCGCTGCTGGCAACAGGTACGCAGGGAGGTAATGCGACAACTCTCATTACATTAGCGCCGTCGCGTTCTGCTGCGCTGGCTGCAGGCAGATTAGCCAGTCGATGGGCAATCCTCTTAAACAAGTCTGCATTAAGCCAAAGTGAGAGGATGGGTGGTGCTCTCTGTCCTCTGCCTGCCTCCAGCTCTTTGTCTCTGTCTTTCTCTGGACGTGTCCTCCTCTCTTCCTCTCCTCTGGTTTTGCTTCTTTCACATCTCGTCTTCTCGTCCTCTCGTTCAGATCTTTTTGTCCACCTGCCTGTTGGCCTTGCGAAAAAGGGTCTTGATCTCCTCTGTTACCATTTCCTGCCAGTTGTCCCTAGTAAATACAGAGCGTGGAGTTCAGACCAATATTGTATTTCACAATGACATTTTGTTTTTAAGCAGAGCTCTGGCATTCAGAGGCCTAAAAACATCATGGAAGCATGCCACAAAGCAGAAAAAAAGAGAGAGAAACAAGAGCCAGCCAGCCACAATAAAAGCGAATGAATTAAACAAAGAGGGCTTTCCCCAATCTGTTTAAGAAGATGTAGAAGGTGATAAGATCAAGAGATTAATGAGACTAGTAGATCACAGATCCGGTAATCAACGAGAGGGTTCAGACTCAGAGGTTGGTCACAATGACTCTTTAACAGCCACAGTAACATTTCCACAACACAACACCAGCTGGCATGCAGGTCTCTACCTCCCATGTTTGGACTAAGAAGGTCAAGCCTTTTTCTCAGCTTTCTTTCTCCTGTACGCAGCTATGTCCTCAAGGTTCAGCCCGTGATTGTCTTCCCTGAAGCAACATTCAGATGAGTCGAAAACGTTTCAGTGGCAGGAGGCAGTTACATGTTGATAACACTAACGAAATGTAACATCTGCAACATGAACTATGAGAAATTGTGATAAATTCTGGTCCGACTCATACCGAGATTTTTTAATCCCTACATATGAAAGAATTTGTACACATTTAGTTATTATTTTAGGATTCATCCATACGAAAGCTCTTACCCTGGTTTGATCTCCGGCGGTTTTGGCAAAGGCTTCGTAAAGTTTGTTTTCCCTACAAGCCAGTATGTCTCTTCAATACCTTTACCCTGAAACCCCAAAAAACAAGGCATTTTTAATAGAACCTGAGACTGTCTCCTGTAAGATATTTGTCTCAATACCAAATACGGAGGTTAAATGATTGTAGACGTTACCTTCAGCTCTGTCTTGCCTCTGACATCTATTTTGTAACCCTCATTAAGAGAATGGAGGATCTTCACAGTGGTCATATTTACATGGATTCTATAAGCTGATGGACAAAGAGAAGAGACAAAGGCATTAGACCAAAAACAAAACATGTAGCAACACCACAAAGTGTGGTGGTGGTGTGGTGTGTACAGGGAAACTCACGCAGCCCAGTGGATTCCATACGAGAGGCAGTGTTGACGGTGTCGCCGAAAAGGCAGTACCGCGGCATAGTCAGACCTACCACCCCAGCAACGCAGGGCCCTGGAAATACAACAAAAACAATGATGAATTGATCTGATGCATTGGGGACTGCATCAGACACAGTAATCGATCAGCTGTATAGGCTTCACTGTGTTGTAGCTGTGCGCAAGTGTAAACAAGACCACCTAAACAAGTCAAGCCCAAGGCCAGAGTTTGTCCGGTTTAAAGGTTCTCTATACGTTATTCAGAGCATTAATAAAGCAACAAACAACTCTTATCTATAGATGTAGTGGAGTAATGTCTACCTGAGCAGAGAATGAAGTCACTCTCCCTCCTTGTGTGTTGTAATCTGAGAATCTCTATGCTTTGTTGACATAGCCGGGCCCATAGCGTACCCTACTAGTTAGCTCATGGCCACCGCTTTGCGCTGCGTTCATTCGACAGTTACAGCTGTTAAGGTCGTCGAGGAAGCGTATCGTCCACCGTCTGGTTCCCCTTCATGCTAACATTCTTAGCTCTATCAGTACTGTTGCTGTGTTTGCACGGTCAGTGCTGTTAGCAAGGTTAGCTGCTAGCCGCAGGCTCAGCCATCGTTATGTTGAGAGCCGTGTTGAGGCAATGGATAGGCCTATGCTCTGAATTTCATATTGAGCACAAGATGGATTCAACAGTAGGACTCTGAATGTAGTGAGACTTTTTTTGTGCTTGATGCACCACATCGTTGTCCCTAAGCGTAGTAGCCACAGTCTTTCCCAGCATGCATCAACACTGTCATTGACAATCTCAACATGTACGAGCTAAAAGTCCCTTCTGATTACGTTAAAAGAAATGGACATTTTTTAAACAAATGAAGATCAAGAAGATCATTGATACCAAAAAAACTACTCGTTGCAGACAGTCCTGATTATATATATGATATATGAGACCAAATGTCTTTTCTGTGGTGGAGCAGTATTGGACAACAAAATACAAATACTGTAAACAAGGCATTCAGTTGAAAAAAGCCCCACAGTTTCCCTCATATTCACTGATACTAATGAAGACTTTCTCACCTGAATGGATTCCTATGCGTATCCTGACGGGAACCTCTGGCATGTGCCGCATATGGAAGGTTCCTACTGAGCTGAGGATGTTCAGAGACATGTTGGCAATCTCAGCAGCATGCTTGTTGCCGTTTTTCTTTGGCAGACCCGATGCTACCATGTATGCATCACCAATGGTCTCCACCTAGATAACGCCAACATATTTGTTCAGTTATGGGCACATCTGCGTGTGTCTATGTGTACTGGTTGTGTCCTGTAGACACATGCTGCTCTCTAAATTCAGCGTCATGTTCTCTGACCTTGTAGACATCGTGGTTACTGAGCACGGCGTCAAACAGAGAGTAGAGGTCATTGAGGAGGTCGACCACCTCGATGGGATCACTGAGCGAGGAGATGGTGGTGAAACCTACAATGTCGCTGAAGTAGATTGTCACCTGGTCAAAGTACTCCGGCTCCACAGTGGCACCGGTCTTCAGGGCCTCAGCCACAGAACTGAAGACGGGCAGAAACGTTACAAGAACCACATACTCAGGCGTTTCCTTAAGATAAATGCAACAACATGTTTGGGTTTTCGTATGTGTGTACAAACTCACGGTGGTAGCATCTCTGACAGCAGCTTTTCTGTTCTCTGTTTTTCCACCTCCAGCTCCTCTGTTCTCTCTCTGATGAGGTCCTCCAGGTTGGAGCTGTACTGCTCCAGCATCCTCAGCATGGAGTCAATGATGTTGGTCTTCTTACCCTTGTTGATTATCTTGAACTGCTCAAACAAATAAATAGAGACTCTTGTTAAACCATCAAGTGGTTTATTTGAGTGGGATAACAATTGTAAGGTTGGAGACAACAAGGCCACGTGTCTCCAAAAGTGTACCCTGTCAAAGATCTCATCAAAATTTGGTCTGCGGTCAGGCATTTCACTCCAGCACTGCTTCATCAGCTGGATACACTCCAGAGGAGCCTGGTCCGGAGCCACAGTGGGGCGACACATCGGAGGAGGCTTCTTCACCTTACGGATGATTTCTGGTGAGCAGACGGAGAAGGAGATCGGACAATCAAGTTTTAAAATCAAAATGTAGTGAATATCGGTGACATCTTCTTGAGCTCTACACATTTGTCTGTTTCTCTTTATCTACAACTCCTCTCCCTCGAGGGATACGCACCCACGGGCAGTAGACCCAGCATGCAATATGGCGACCCTCTGACCACCACCTCTTGAAGGATGATAGAGAAGCTGTACACGTCTCCCTTGTAGGTGCCTTTACGTGAGTTTGCAAGGTCCCTTAAGAACTCTGGAGCTGTCCAGAACAAATCTGAGTGAAAAGGAGAAACGATAGGTTGGCAACATGATACCAGTCACTTCCAACTGTAATAAACGCATGGCTTTGCTAATGTTGTAGGCCTATGTAAAATAGTCATGAACAGTCATGAGACATTTTTTTTCCAGAGCAGAAGGTACCTTCAGGTGGAGGTTCTTCTATAACAGCTTTCTGAGACTCCAGCAGCTCATTGAAGCCATAGTCCGTAATCTTGAGGACAAAACGCCCATCGACCACACAGTTACGAGATTTCAGTCTGCCATGGGGGAATTCCCTGTGGTGAAGGTATTTCATACCCTGGAAGCACAATATGTTCAACAGTGGAGTTAATCCTAAAGGAAATATCAACAAGCCAACGGGGATATTAGCCACAGCCAGTGGATCATTATAATATCGTGCATATCAGCGTTTACCTTGATGAGGTCGAGCAGAAGCGAGGACTTGAACATCCAGTCTAATTTGACGTCCTCGTTCCTCAGCAGGTCCTGCAGACTGCCCCGGGAGCAGTGCTCCGTCACCACTGCAAACATGGAGCAGTCCAAAAAGAAGCCAAGGAACGGATTCACATTCTCGTTTCTCAGGTCTTTCATCTGAGAAATAGCAGATAAACACGTTGATGGAATGATAGGGGGAAATAAGGTATGTTTTGATAATCAGCTTTTTTTTTGTTGCTTTAACGCTGTATTTTTACAGGTCGAGACATGTTGCTCTACCTTTGTGAAAATCTTGGTGGTGCTCTGCTTCACTTCTTTAAATTGTCCCTCTTCAAATTTCTTCAGCCACACCCAGTCACCCTGGAAGAGAAGTTATGTTGTTACAGTGGGATCAAACCTTTGTTTTGAGTATTGACGTCCACACACGATTTTTGGACATTTTATTTCTCTAAAGAGGTATTAAAGTATCATAGATCATGTGTTTCTTTTACTTCCAATAACCATTTTGCTGCTGCCAGTTCATCCATCCAACCACAATATTCATGTGAGTATCTGGGATGTATTGTTTTGATTCCTGGCCTGGACATGTGCTTCACAGTGACACCCTTCCCTCCCTCACTTACATACTTACTGCATTTTTAGATAATGCAAACACACGCAAGCCGAAGTAACAGGTGCAAAGACTCTTTCAGTGTTGCGTACCTCGTACACAGCTACATTGGTGGTCTCATGAGTTGCAGTCTGCAAGCTGTTCGCAGAGTGCGAGAGGTCTCCAGATTTCTCCTCGAGACCGCTCTTGGACTCGCTCAGATCCTCTAAAGTGATTTTCTGCGGGACGTCAAACAGCAGGGGAAGATTTGATATGAATGAACATTTTACTTTGTAAATGTGCACAATTTCTCATATTCTGAACTAATTCAATGTGTTATGTCCAAGGCATGTGGGAAAGACATGGGCAACAAATGTATGTGCTAAAGGTTTTTCGTGTTGATGGCTGAGAGACGCTGATGCTGCTTACCTTTTTGCTAAGCTGAGGATTGATAAAAGTGAGATCCTCTAAGGTCAGGAGGATCCGATTGGGACCTTTGACCAGCTGGATTTGTTGGAGTCTCCTCCTGCCAATGAGTTTTGACAAAGATAAGGAAATCTGTTCAACCAATAGCAGTGAGTTTCCTAAAACCATCTCGAAGATCACCTTTGGGCCAGAGATGGATGAACAAGAAAAGCTTGTCCTTATATGAGAACTACTTCTAGTCTCCTGACACCTTAAAGTCAGATGGCTCATGCTTTGGGGGATCTCTTTCTCAATCTCCCTCTCTCCTTCTCATTTATTATTGTGCACATCACACCATACAGTTTGGTGAACGCATCTTCTTTGTTACCAAAATCCCTTTAATTGAACTTTGTTGGAAAGACAGAGGAGTAAAGTACTGGAGAGAAACACAAGGTTCAATTTGTTTGACTTGGAAGAGAACTGTACCTGATATAAAGACTTATAACGAGCCCTACTACCGCCAGAGTGAAGATGACAGCAAACACCACTATGATGTAGGTGACCTCCACACCTGAGGATGACAACAGGTAACTTGATGTTGTGGGGAAAGGTATGGAGAACATGCCATATAACTGTGAGAACTTGAGGAAATGCATCCATACACCTCCATGTTCGCCGATATTCACGCTGAAGCGAAGCCTCTTACCTCCCGTGCAGATGGCGTTCTTGTCAAACCAGCAGCTGGAGTCGGACGGCGGAGGATATCCTCCTGGAAATTGAATGGACCTCCCAGCAAAGCGAAGCGCTCCGGACGTTAGGTCCACCAGGTAGGTCTGGTACAGTTTGCCCCCGCTGTTGTCGGAGTCCAGGATGACATAGCTGGTCTTAACGTCTCCGTCGGTGTCCACCTTAACCTTCTGGTTGAAGCCGGTGAATGTTATGTTTTTTGTGAAGTACGCCAGGTTAGAGCCTGACAGTCGCATGCCTCCTCTCCTGGCATTGTGGATGGACTTGGCCAGCAGGTAGATGCTGTTATAGATGGTCCCAAAGAGAGGGTTAACCTGCAAAGGGCACAGGAAAAAAATATGAAGTTCACTCCTTATTTCCTATTTTCACTACTTTAAATCATCCTCTCTAACACAAAGGTAACTTTTATCTGCAGGGAATATAATACTGATAGGCATTATACAATGCACAAAATAATAAGCTAATTTTGGTGTTTGAACATTTGGATAAACTATGTTTCTTATCTTTGGGGAGCTGAGGTGGAGGGATAGAAAGAGAATGAGTGAATGATTTTTAAAATGACTGTACATGAATCTTGTTACACCGGACATTAGAGTCGCAGCAGGAAGTGAACACAGCAACAATTAACATTTTCCATTTTACATGTGAGTTTTAAGACAGCCTTGGTTTCTACCTGCTCTGGCTGCACAGCTAGCGTTATTTCCTCGCTCCTCTGGGCGGAAGCGAACGCCTCGTTGAAGGACAAAGGCTCAGAGGCCATGGTGATGGTGAGCACAGCATCATAGGCCTCCCTCAGCCTGCTGTTGTTTTGCAAGGCGAAGTAGGAGACGTTGGTGTAGGACACGCTGTAGAGGAGGGTGTCGTAGGGAACAAACACATACTTCCCAGAAGTCAGGCCCATTTTTTGTGCTTTGAGAAGAAAGGTGGCCTGCTGCTCCCCTCCAAACAGGATGGAGTGCATGCACATGATGATGACTGAGACAGACAAGGAAAAACACAGTGGGGTTTTGTTCAAATGTTTTATGGACACATGTCGAGTGATAACGCGACCAAACTCAGTATCATAATGATTGAGTGTGCCAGTCGGGAAAAACTGGACAAAAGCAGCTTTGTACTTGCATTTGCTATTCAAGAGGACTGACCGTAATGTGCTCCAAAAGTTAACAACACACCTAATTAACTGACTGACGGGAGTTATTGTACTTTGTTTTAGTTGTTTGATTCATGGACAAATAATTCTGAGGTGACAAAGCATAACTGTCCATCATGTTGTCTTATTTCATATGTTTCTATAAATGTAATTTCAACTGAATGTCTGAAACTAAACCCCTGATTACTGAGAAGTCAAAGTGCTCTGTAACTAAACCTCTTGTCAGCTCTCTTTACGCTCTAGTAAAGGCACACAAATGCCAATAAATATGACTGATTATTAATTAAAACACAAATTAAGTTGCTGCCCCAGTTCACCTCAACCACAAGGTGAAATCTGAAGAGTCAAAATGGCTTCCTGGTGGGATGGTGGATAAGCCAGCTGAAATGGATGTGTACAGGATGTTTGAGCTGATGGTTTGATATTTTGCAGCTCTGCAAGTTGTTCACCTGTGATGTAATGCTGCCGATATTACATGTATTATATCATCTATTTCCACAAAATTACTACTTAGGATTATTAATGAATTCACCTCCTCTGGTGTCACTTTAATGTGTAATAATCTTACATTTCATTACTGAAAGTCGGCTCCTGTGTTAGTGTTAGCACAGACTCACCCCTGATCTCTCCTGCAGCCTGGATCTCCCTCAGTGTGCTCTCCGCGACCGTCTCATTGATACCAATGGATGTAACCAGACCAACGTGAAGCCCCTTATTTCGGAGAGCAAGCGCCACTCTCCCACCAGTGTCCCTCCAAATGTCCTCATTGGATGAGACCACCACAACGCTGGCCCACCTGAAGTGTTTCAAGACGGCAAACAACACATCAGTGGGAAACGGCACGGTCCGGGCAAAAGTCGGGTACCCGATGACCCGGTCCAGCTCGTAGTTAACACAGCCGTGGGAGAAGATGGCCTTATCCCAGTTCTTGGCCAGCAGAGAGGCTGCAACACAGTATCCCGGATTGGTGGGGCCCACAAACGCATCCGCCATCTTCTCGTTGTAAATGAATGCAGTGAGGGCTTTGGAGGTTTCGCAGGGCTCCTGCAGGACGATAAAGTCCATTTTGAGGCGCAGATCCAGGTTTACGTCTTCGTTTATCCTGTTTACGGCAAGCCTGGCGGCCGCAGCGGGCAGGGCCCTGTAGTATACAGGGTCGCAGTTCCAAGGCCCCAGGACCCCCACTTTGAATATCAAACAGCGGACACAGCAAGGGAACGTCAACACCCCGACGAGGACCCATAACAGAAAGTTATAAAAGGGCAGTGTCGTCAAAGTTGGTCTGCTTTTAATTATGGGCATACATGGATGGTTGGACTCCCACAGCGCCCCTTTGAAATGCGGATGAATATGTTGCATTGTCCTCCCAGGGTGTCCAAGGCAGTGAATCTTTGTGTTCACTATTGAACTATCAATTAGACCAGTGACACCTGCAAAACAGGCACGAATAAAATAGTTTTATTCCTTTAATAATAAATATATTGTATGAGTCATAATGAATTAAAGAAATTACTTGCCGTTTATTTGTTGCCATCAGGACAGCTTCATGGTGCGAGGAGACAATCTCACAGGTGTCCTCTCGGATCTACTTCTCTGTATCCACATAAACCGTCACCTGACCATATCCCAAAACCGTCCCTCTATTCACCCCCGAGGATCCACGGTGTCGCTCCGGAGGAGACACAGCCAAGTCATCGTGTTTGGATTATGGGCTGAAAGTGACAGGCAGAGAGAGCTTGTGCGCTGATGTCTGTCGCGTTTGGAGACGACTTCAGCACCCTGGAGAGCTACTTACGTCCCGCAGTCAGCGCCTCTGAAGGCTCCCGTGCGTTTCCACAAACACTTTTGTTCACAGGATGCATGTCTGGAGGAAGGACCAAAAAAAATTAAAAATCACACCTGGCCTAAATAGAGTCAAAATTAAAAATCCCCAAAAATGAGCAAACCTTCCTCCAAAAAAAATGTGATGTTTGAAATTGGAAGAGTGTTTGATGTATTATCAATATAGGAAGCCAGTGTCAGCTACAGGCCCATTCAATCAAATCCCTCCAAAGTGACCCGGGGCCAAAACGTAGGTGTTAACCGTCTAATCCATTTTCAGTGAGGCACAATGTAAGAGGATTGACAGACGGCCTTAGTCTACTCTAAAAGCCTCCGCTGGAGAGGCTGCAAGACCTCTCAGCCATCAGTTATACTCCTCTGGAAGTACAGTAACAAATCCTGTTTTATTAATCAATCATGATGATATAAAAAGTAAATGTCAACAAAAAATATGCTCCTATAGCCTCAACCTTCACACGTGCATATACAAATTAATGTTTATTAATTAAACAAACATTTCCTGATGTGCAGAGTGGGGTCATTTGTCTTGCCCTGGAGACACCTCGGCCACATTGCATGAAGACACCTGAACCGTGCTTTAATTGGTCTAACACGCCTGCAGCACAGCAGGTTCCACAGATTAAGTGGATTTGAACCCTGGTGGAGTGTGCTGAGTAATTAAAGATAACGAAGGGCTCTCCCTGTGGGTCCCCTGAGTTCTGCTGCCTGTTTTGCCTGCGTCAGTCTTTTCAGCTCTTTTTTTTTTTACAAAAGACTCCACCAGGTGAAGCAGCCTTGCCTGGCAAATGAGTCCAGGTACAGCTGGTTGCCACAACACTAACCGTGGATGACAGCATTGAAGGCAACATATGGGCTGGGAGGATGACTTAACAGAACCATACCATGCAGAGGTTGTAATCAAACCAGCCACAAAAAACACATTAAAGAGGCTGGAAAGCAATCATTTAAGTGATAAACACTTTCATGTAATCAGCCAAATCCTTAGCATATCACCGTTATTCTACTATATCTCGGACATAATATCCTGAGGATGAACTGACTTTAGTGGCTTCCCTCCCTTACTCATTTTAAATGTCTTTATTTCTTAAGGGAACAGCAAAGAGTTTTACCTTTTAGACTGAACAGTAATGGTACTGGCTGTTGATAAACTGCAGGGAAAAGAAACACAACAAAGACAGACCCATAATGTTTGAATGTAGGTAGTAATAAAAGCTTTTTAAAGGGACAGTTACAACACTTTTCTTTCAACCACCTGACAACAAGCCAGTAAATACACATTATGTTGCAGGAATATTGCATTCAATTGTGCACAAGGAGCTGGTAAGTGATTCCACCTTTGTTGACCTATATCCCACATAAGCTGATGAGCCTCTTAAACGTAACACCTTGACGCCGCTGTCCTGCATCCAGGAATAGAGGACAGAAAGAAACGACGACTCAGCGCTATACGTCCACCCAGTGAGCCGTGAACACGACACATCTGATGCTGCTCCCGAGACCAGCTCTGTGCTTTCTATTAGACACTGTGGAATGACACACAAGTCTCCACAAGCAAAAATAATAAAAACACAATTTAAAAAAAAAAGATATAAAATGAAATGAACGTTAAATACAACCACCTGGAACATGTCTGTGTGGAACAAGGAGGATAGAAAAATGCAGTGTGGGTAAAAATAGATAAATGATTTAACATAAATCATCTATATACAATATAATAATACAATATATATATGATTAAAAAAAAGATAAATGAGAATCTCTTAAAGGCTTTAGTCCCTTTTGGGACTACAAATTCAACATGATTTGTGCAGGATCAATGTGAACCTCAGGCCCTATATTGAGCATAATTTACATGGAGGTTTGTGAAGAGATAACCAAAATAAAGTAACATGCTCGGGGTCACAACTACTGTGCAAGTCAAAGTTAGCACTGTTTGTTGTGATGCTATTACCTTTTGTAACATGGCACTGACCTCTTGTGTCTGCCAACAGTTTTTTTTCACCTTCTAGTGAAAGCTCTCATGTGTTTAAAAGTAGGTTGGTTCCTCTGAATTGCTTCTGGAGCCCTCACTGTGCAGGCGGTGACTTTATTAGAGGATGGCTTTAGCTCTGATGCCATCTGGTGGGGAAAGAGCCTTACTTACTGTATGGTACACAGGGATAAAGGGAGTGGATCTCTTAAAATGTAAACCTAAAATTAACCTCTATGGATGCAAAAACTATTCAATAACTTCTTCTCTTTTCATAATGCTATTATAAAGCACAAATCAGTTAAGAAGAGCTGTGAAGTTCTGTCTAATAGGCATATTTTTCTAACTTTCTTAAGCAGCTAACATCCATTATATGGTTATCTTTTTAAAAATGAAATCTTTGCAAAACTCTACTTCCGCTATTAATCCTCTTTTGTTACTATTATCCATCCTTTTTGCCAGGTTACATTAAAACAACGAGGTAATGTTCACTTTAGTAGGCCTTTGGTCAGGAGTGACAGTTACTTCAACTTTATTGATCGACACATGATGGGTTCAGACTGTCTGTGGCAAACTATACTTGAAGAATAAAAACTGTTGAAGCTACATTCTGGAATAATTCAACACGAGTGATGAGCTATTGTGTATGAATGTATTTTTCCACTTCAGTTCATCAGTTTTTTCTTGCACAGGTTCTAAGGTATTTTTGCTCCTTTCTTTGACTCATACTGAGCTCTGCATTCCGCCTGCCTGTGTCCCTATCTTATCTTTACAGCCTTGAAGAATCCCAGACACTACAATATGCAAATATAACAGGGTGTAACCTAATGTATCCACGGATTTGCTACAAGCTGGCCTTCTATAGGTTATGTTGTTCTCTTATAACACATTAATGACATGTGAAACTTTATTTCAAAAAAATAGTCTACAGTTTTAAATGATCTACTTCAGATAAACCTGCAGGATATGTCTTTGCAGAAGTTTCCTACCACACTAAAATGCTCGTCTTTGTGAAGAACCAGGCCACATAAGCTGCGTGCGCAGCCACAGGAAAGGTCCGGGTTTCCGTTCAAATTATGTTTTTTATCAGTTTCATCAAAATGTGTTATTCAGGCCAAACGAAACAACACTTGTTGTGCAACGCTGTACTTCATTTTTCTTTTCATGTGGGTTTGTTTGCGGTGTCTCCACTAGAGTGCGCACAGACAGGCAGCGTCAAAACTACCTAAAACAGTAGGTCCGAGACCGGAAGTTACACTCGTGGGCCTTCAAAAATAAAAGCGTAACGTTGGAAGGAGTCTAAGAAACGTATTGCCCTTTACGAGACATATGTTGAGACAGCTTCAGTGTATACTCTTTCAATGTGTATGCGTGTATGAAAATGCAATTTAACATTAGCTAAACAAAGTGCAAATGCTCATTTAGTTTTGACGAACAAAGTGACAAGTCCCTAACGGCAGATTTATAGAGGCAAATACAATTTGGCTATAAACGACACCTCCTAACAATAGTATGCTAACAATGCATGACTTTAAAATCACAATTAGCAACAGTAGCCAAAGAAAACACCAACTGACATGAACAGCTAGCAGGCCATTTATTTTGGAAAGCTAGCAACCGGAAGTGCTCGTTTTGCACGTTGGCGGACTTGATGGTGGTGAAAAAACGAGCCGAAGCCAGGCAGGGCTTTATGGGATGGGAACAGACGAGTGTGTCCCAGTGTTTCCAGCCTCCTGGCAGTCAATATACTGCACAGACACGCAGAGGGATCCAGCAGAGCTCATGTAGACCCGGCGGGACCGACTAAACCACCGGGACACGGCAGCGCTGCGGGGGGGGGTTCTGGAAAATGGGAGCGGTGAAGTGAAGAGAAAAAAAAAAACGGCCGAAAAAAGCTGACTGTTTGGATGAAAGGCACCAAAGTAAGTTACTCTAACTGACGAGAAAAAATAATGAAAGTATGACGGTTTAAAAAAAAATATATATATATATATATATTCTACTCTTTTTTTCTGTATGTCAGTAAGTTAAACATCTTTGTCTATCAGCAGCGAAAAGTTTCGGACCCAGAGCAGCGGACCGCTGTGGTCAGATCAGGTTTCACGTGTTTTAAGAGAACCGCCCCTGGTGTGTCTCCTCTGAGCTGACCAGGCTCTCTCCCGCAAACTATGCCGACGCAGAAAGTAACTTTTATGGAGTGCCGCAAACTTTCTTGCGAACGATGCGCGGATAGTTGACATGTGGAGCTGTGATTGACAGCTGGAAAAAAAAGGGGGGCGGGGATTGACGTTGAGGTTGTTTATTTATTGACGAGCCTTGAGAGGTACACATGTGGGAGCCTACTGGGGGTTTTTGGGGGGTATTTTAATCCGAAAAAACGGGCTCGGCTCTCTCCGGGGTTTGCCACGTACGGCTGCAAGAAATCTGATCTGTATACCGGCCTCCTGTGTTAACGTGCCAGGGCCATGGCAGTGGTGCACTGTGGTAATGCAGACAGACACGTGTGTCACAGTTGGTACGACTTTTATATGATATATATAGGAGGAGAGAACATCTGGAACAACTGGCACTAAAAAGAAGAGCTCCATGACGGGATGGGTGCTGGTTGTATGATGGAAACAGTGACGGAAGAAGTATTTAATATAAGCAATACTGTGATGGAAAAAAGATATATATTTTAAAATCTTGCTAAATATGAGAAGCAAACTATGGGCCTACTTAAGTTTCAAACGTATACTCTTTTGCAGCCATGTCAGTGTTATATCATGATATTTATTTTCTCAATATAAACAATATATCCCTCTGAAATGTAGTGGAGAATAAGTATAAAGTAGCATAAAATGGAAAGTACCAGTACCTCTCAGTACTGAAGTACAGTACTGAGAGGGTTTGGCCCTTTTCTTTAATAGTAATAATATAAACTTTGTCGTAGTGCTGGGCGGTATGACCACAAATGTATATCACGGTATTTTTAAAGATTCTGGCGGTTTCACGGTATATCACGGTATTTTTTTTTTGTCCTTGACTGTGTTTTTATATAGGTTTATAGTGGCTTACTCTACTGACAGGAGTACATAGAATATAAAAACATTTGAATGTCATCCTGTATAAAGGCTTTGCTTACTATAGGGTGTGCTCGTTTGTTCCTATAATGTTGGGATAGCAGTTTAGCTGAAGTATTGTGGCCCCGGTCAGACATACCTTGAATCCAGTGTTTTAATCATTGCTCTGAACCCGTCTTTCTCGACTGTCTGTAGCGGGACCTTGTCCTTGCATAGCTGCATCGTTATTGCGTTCGTAATGTCGCTCCTGCTTTTCTTGTTATATGCAGTGCCTCGAGCAAATACCTCTTCAAGCGATGCGTGACCCTTTGGCTTCACTGTTTCACTCGCGCTAACGTTACCGGTTGACGACCGTAATCACACTTGGTATTCCAACTCATGTTTTCTGCTGAGGTGATGGAGTAAGTTGCTCGTGTTACCACCAGCGGCAACAACAGTGACTCGACAGACTTTGCAATATATAGTCTTTTGGATGTCGGATTTTTTAAAACCAAAACACTTCCAAACAGCGGAGACAGCTCCTCTCTTGGGCACAGACTCTATCGGTGCATCTCCGGTCTGTCTTTGTTCATCCTGCATCGCTCTGTTCTGTTCTTTAATGTAACGTTACTGTAGCGACGGAGCCTCTCGCTGTTAACAGACTGTTGTGCTAGCGGGCTAGCTAGCGAGCTGTACCCAGCATGCCGCTCGGCGGTGAAATTTTCTAAATGTACAATTATTAGTGTTACAAATTGTTTACGTGTCACAAACTGTTGTGTCGTGGTGTTTTGCCCTGTTAAATAGCGTTAGTTGTGGGTTATTAATTGTTGTGTTATAAAGTTATAACCATGACTAGGGGTCCCTCTCAATACACTTAAGACAACTAGCTCCGACCGTAGCGCTCTTAGCAGCGAACAATATATTTAGCTGCCTGTTGAAGAGTGACAGCAGTTGATTCGGCTATGCACCGGTATGGCAGTGTGTGAAAAATGAATATCATACGGGACATTAAAACCAGCACTACTTGGTCTTGTCAAATGAACAAACATATACCAGCATGTTGACATGATTGGTTTTGACTAGTCTTAAACACGCAGCATAACAAAAGGTAAGTTCATGCACCTTTGTGCCAAAGCCCAGCCTACAGTTAAACTACGACATTAGACCGTCTCGTTTACTAAAGTGGTCGTTATATTCAGTTCATGCAGTCAGCTACACCCACAGAGAACCTTCCGTCACTTTGTTTTCTCTTCTAGCTCTGCTATTTATTTACTGTAACTGTAACAGTCTAAAATGTTTCAAAACACTTCAGTAAGATCAGTTTAATTTAATCTCCCCGCCTCCTCCTCCGTGTCGTGCATTCATTTGGCTTAAAAGGATTAGCGTGGCATTCATCTTCTAATTACACAGTTTTTCGACCTTCGACTTGAGGATTAAATTGTGACGGAGCGGACGTGGAGAATACATCACAGCACTGCAGGATGTTGAACAAATTGAGGGCTAAAAGTGCTGTTTGACGTAGATGCAAACCTGTGTGTTGAATGGGAGAACTAAGTAGATATTAGTGTTGCTATGTTAACTCTGTCCTCTCCTTTAAATATGCAGTTTAGATAAAGAAAAGCCTGCTGGGGAAAAAATATCTTAAGGATTTAGATAAGTGTGTTGCTTGTGGGCAATAAAAGTGTTGCTTTTATTATGGATTTTGACACATTAAATGATTGTGTTTACACTGATTACACACTATGATAATTGGATTATCACAGCGAGAGAGTTTGGCAAAAAGTCTGCATGTAGTTCAGTACAAAACTGCTGCCGTGAAAAGTGATCTGTGCTGTATGCATCAGCTGGGGGGGAGGGTCAGTAAACAAATAAGCAACTGATGGCTGATGGTGCTCAGAGGACGGCTGGATCCCAGGACTGAAGGTGTGAAAAGACCTCAGAAAGTGAGAAGGTGTTTGGGGGGGGGGGGGGATTTCACAGGCCTTTGCCAATTGTCCACTCAAGAGGGGTTCGCAGCTCTCACTGCCGGCTGCCCTTTTGGTAAATGCGGTCGTTAGAATGTGTCTGATTTGAAGGCAGCCGGTCGGCCGGCAGCAGTTTGCTGTGAGCTGAGATTTATTGCTGAGCGGTGGAGAAGAACACCTGGTGCAGTAAGTTCACGATCCTCCGCCGGAGCAACAGATGGAGCAAAGGATGCAGGAGAAAGAAAAAGGGGGCCGGACCAGTGTGGCTGCAAAACCGCACAGAGGTGACGAGTTGCCGAATACCAGTGTGGTAGACGTTAAAAACAAACTATATATATATGTGTGTAACCACTTGGTTTGACGGGCAGTTTCCCATGTTTAGTCTGTTATATGGCTGCTCTGTGGTTTCCCAACAAGGCGGATCTCTTTGAGGCCTGCAGCTTGCTTGAGGTGAAACAAAACGTGTAATTGCAGAGCGGGCCGAGAAGGACATGACATTCATTTTTTATATGACGGCTAATGATGAAATATGTACACACACACGCATAATAAGAGTTTAAGACACTTTGCATGACACGTATAAAAATGTAGAAGAAAATAATAATAAAATGCATGTCAGTAAGTTATAAAACCATTCTGTGATCACGAGAAACGGTGCACAGAGGTGATCAGCTCTGTCTAAGTAGACTTTGAGCCACGGTAATCAGTCTGCATACGTTCACCCATAAGTACCGTGCAGCGATGTAACCTCATCCTCTTACATAAGGAAAGATTAATAAGTGTAACCGCTGTTAGATACACCCGATAGCAGCATGTTTTCACTGCATGTTCCCAAAAATAATTCAAAACAAAAGTCCATCAGAGGATCAGGGAGGAGTATTGTTTTTACATGTTTTGGTGAGAACTACTCACCCTCCCTTTCCTCTAAGTTTTTCAGCATTGTGGGTCAATTTTGAACGAAAGTGCTCCCAGTTATGTCCCGTTAAGAAACTTGTGCTGTAAAACTCTGGGCTGTATCTTTAACACACGCTTTGCTGTGTCACGCCCGGGCCACTCGACCATGACTGTTCATTTCTACCCGTTACACAACTCTTAACCTCTGTCCAATTTTCAAACTTATGTTAGTGTGTGTGTGTGTACACACTGGGCACGTTGCTTATGTTATACTGGGTGAGGTTTATTCAGCTCTCATTTACACATAGAGGGACAACAGCAGCAGCAGCAGCAGCACCCGAGAACAAGGTATGATAGGTTTTTATCTAAGACATGTACGATATGTGCACATGCTGCATTTTTAATCACTTCTTTGACTTCTAATTAGTCTTACGCTTCAAATTACTGATCCATATCATACTTTTTTCTTTAATTTTGAAGCTTTCCCATCTGTTATTATGTCAGCTGTAGTATAATTTTCAGCTGTTTCTGAATTAGTTTTTTGCCTTAATGCTCTGAGGCTCACATCTAATGTTTTCCTCGTTTTAAGACGGGACAGAGATATTTTTAGGGCCTTGATTTACAACCATGTGTGCTCAATTCTAGTGAGTAAACTAAGAAAGTGCAAATTAACTCTTTTGATCAAAGAAATTAGGTCACACCCGTTGGGAAGCCAAGAGGGGAGGGAAGTTGGGGCTACCCAAGTAGCTCGAATAAAAGCTTAAAGTCTTTTCATGAAGCTTAACAAATACCTTGAAGATGGCATCTGAGCAGGAACACTTCCTCTTGCTTCTAAAAGCAGAAACAAAGTGTTCTTTGTGTTGGGGACGAGGTGTACTGACCTGATCTGGTGATTGAGGTTGTGTACTTTTCTCAGACGAAATCCTATTTGAGCACGATAAAGACGGAGAACTTTTCTAACTTCTATGGGCGTGGCATGTTAAAAAAGGTTTCAAATGTAAATATATGTTTTCTCTCTCTCTCTCCAGAGCACAATGGCACTCCTCCTGTGGCTCGGCCTGTCGCTGCTGGCCTCGGTCCAGTCCAGCGCCGTCAAGAACTGCCACCGCGGCTGCCGCTGTGAGGTGGAAAGCTTCGGCCTGTTCGACAGCTTCAGCCTGACCAGGGTGGACTGCCGAGAGCTGGGACCCGACACCTCCATGCCCATCCCCATCCCGCTGGACACGGCCCACCTGGACCTGTCCTCCAACGCCATGGGCCCGCTCAGTGACGCCATGCTGGCTGGTCCCGGCTACACCACTCTCGTTAGCTTGGACCTGAGCAGCAACCTTATAACAGAGGTGAGTGTTCAGAGGAGCTCAAGTAGACACCTCTTGGTCTGTAATGAGGCCTTTTAACCTTCTGAAGGAAACAGTTACACATCCTTACACATCATGCAAATGAAAACGTGAGTTGAGGTTTTGGCGCGACAGTGTTAGAGCTTTGTCTCCTGAACACTGCCTAACACCCCACTTGAGATAACTCTCCGGCACCAATTAGCAGACAGAAGAAGTTAGCAGCTCCACAGTGGAGGACTTGTTAAGCAACTCTTAAAATGTTTTCTTTCTCTCTATCTCTCTCCCTTTTATTTACATTTCCAGGTAACACCCAATGCTTTGTCTAAGCTGCGTTACCTGGAGACTCTGGATCTGAGCCACAACAAGCTGCAGAGCCTCTCCCCGAGCTGCTTCGCCGGCCTCCCTCTGGTTGAAGTTGACCTCAGCCACAACAGCTTCCAAGAGTTCGACATGGACGTGTTCGCCACGAAAGTTAACGGTGAGCCTGTCAGCGTGGATCTGTCTCGTAACAAGCTCGTGTCCGTCTCAACGACTCTGCATGGAAGAGTTTTACACATCCAGAGCTTAAATCTGTCAGCGAACCGTCTGTCGAGCGTACCCAGGCTGGCGGGGCTCTCGCTGAGGTACCTCAATGTGGACGGTAACCCCATCGCGCAGATCAAGGAGGGAACTTTTGCTCAGCTGAAAGATCTGGTTTATTTGTCCATCAGCGGCCTCCACGAGCTCCAGGAGATCGAGCCGAACAGCTTCAAAGGCCTCCAGAGCCTGCAAGTTCTGGATCTCTCAAACAACCCGGAGCTTAAGAGTCTGAGCCCGGCGGTTTTCAGCGGACTGGACTCCCTGCAGGAGCTGAATTTGTCTGGCTCTGGTGTGGCGTCCTTGCCAAGTAACATGCTGACCCATCTGCCCAGTATTAAGAGTATTACACTGGGACAAAGCGTCCACTGCTGGAGGACCCAGAAACAGGGACAGTTCCACCGGCAACTGGGCCAGGTCCAACACAACGAGGTGCTGAACTGTGATGTGGAGGGCATCGTGTTGTGAAACTTTGGAAATGGACCGCTCCTTAAGAGGGCCGGTCTACTCCACCAGGAGTGCTTGTCTGATGGTTAAATGGTTTCGGAGTCCCCCTCCCCCCAAACAATACTTTTGATTTCCAGCACGGTCGTACAACCAAGTTCTGAAAGAGTATACCTGATGCCAGAGATGTGCCTTATCTGCTTTGATATGCAAAACACTTCTTTTTTTTCGTGTGTTACTTTCACTCAATTACCTCTGTGTGCCACGGTGTGCCTTTTGGAGTATGTCTTAAAGGTTTACAGTAGACTTCATGAACCCTCGACGTACGTATCCGTACCGTTTAGAGCATTCCACACAACACGGATCCATTTCTTCCACATCTCAACATGTCTCCTAAACTGGTCGAGAACCTTTTCAATTTTAAGCATTTTTGGTGCGTTATGTACATCGTTTAAAGTGGGACCATATTAAGAGCTGTTTGCACTCATTCCAGTTGCAATGTTTTTTTTTAAACAATGTACGTCCACATGGCCTAAACGTCATCCAATATGAAAACCTTCTGTGCTCTGCTCATAATATGCACACTGAAGTTGACTGTTGACCACTACCATTTCTTGTTTGACTTTGAATGTGATGCTTTATTGAAATCATTAAAGGGACGGTTAGGCATTTTGGGAAATTCAGTTTCTAGCTGACAGTAAGATGAGAGGATTCTCATATTCGTTTGTTCAATATGAAGCTACAACCAGCAGCCTGTTAGCTTAGCTTAGCACAAAGACTGGAAACAGGGACCTCTTGGCCTTGCAGAGACTTCCTGGAGTCTTGTCCCCCATTTTAACTGAAACCTGTTATGCTTCAGTTTAGCCAGGTCAGCTGTCCCCCCCCCCCCCCCCTTCCCTGTTTCTTAATGCTGAACTTATTTACTGGCTGTAGCTTCTTTATGCTTGCATACAGACATGTGAGTGGTATCAATCGTCTTATTTAGCTCCCGCCGAGCGAGCTAATGTGGGTATTATATATTATTGTGTTACATACATATACGTATCCCAAAAATGTCGATCTGTACAATCCAGGAGTGAAACTTACAGTGACGTCTGTGACTGTTGAGGGCAAAGATCTTTTTTCTTGGGACCATTTCATTACTTGAATTTAGTTCTTCGACCACCAGCCCAAACCTGACGTCCACAATTACCCTTCATACTCATACATACGGACATGGACTGATTTGGTCCACGAAGCCTCTGACACGGTGCTCACTGATCTGTGTTCTGTTTTTTTTTTTTGACATTACACAACGGGAGTAAACAAGCTGTGACCACGTTGACCGGGAGTGTATTTTGACCCGCTGTCAAATCGATGTCCAGTTGAGCAGGACAACTTTCGCGCGATTGGTAAAACGAAGCGATGCCGGTTGTCCGTCGGTGTTTGAAACACCGAGCCGCACTGTGCTGTCATGTGTGACTTCACCTCTGCATTCCTTGCGGTTTGTCTGTGGACGGTCGGCCTCAAGGCTGCATGTTAGGGTTCCTGAACGTCAGCAATCTGTGAAGGCCTGCAGTGTTCTGGTCGTGCGTTTTTTTTTTCACGGAAATCCACCTTTTCAGTTGGTTGCTTGAAAGTCAGATGAGCCCAGTCTTGGTGTAGACGTTTATATTTGTACGTATGTAACTATATTGTATATAACTTTATATATATATATATATATGAATCATATGTGTAATAAACTGACTCTTGTGACTCTTGTGGTTTGACTGTGTTTGTCCTGTGTGACGTGTCGACAGAGGAGCACAAACGCATTCAAAAGGAAGGATTGCATCCGTGCTGACACTGTAACATTTTGCTCGTGATCCAGTTTTTCAAAGCGGTGTGATTTTTGTCTCCATGCACTGACTCATAGCAGGGTGTGTCTTTACATCGCAGTGGTTTTCCCTCACAGCACTTTCTTCACTTTTTTACTGCTCAGCTACGTCTTGTGTTTGAAACTCTTCTTGCTTTATTTACTTGAAAGTGTCTGGCTACACAGACACACACACACACACACACACACTTGTGGTCTTGAATGGTCCATAAAAAAACCCACTGAAGTGGACAGACATGCCAGGGCTTTGGAAGAATACTGTGCTACACTGGTGACCTGCCAAGAAGGTGACTGGGAAGGAGACGAGAGAGCCGGGGTTCAGTCATGGCGACTTACAGATCTGTGTGTGTCTGGCGATGAGTGTTTTTTTTTTTTTTTCCTGTGAGACAGAGGAGACATTATTCCTTCCTTTCTGTGACACATCTTTAAAACTCCCAGACACCCAGAAGTAGACAAAATAAGGCTGACTAACGGGGTTTCTCACAGATTGCACCACAGCTGTACTGTAAACGTTACATCCTGGACATTAAAGCGTGGGAAAATAGGTTTTAAACAAAGCACAAAATCTTTCCAGTTGTCTTATATATCTGAGTTGATCAACTCTTGTGTGTGTGCGAGTGCAACTATAGTCGCTTCAAGTAGGTAGGAGGCTGTCTGAGAGCTCTGAGCGGATTGACCCCATTGCCCAAAACACTTCCAGATGTATGTGCTTTCATGTCTGTCTCCTGAAGCGCTGGCATGCCGACACCCCAAAGGAACCAGCCATTCCTCAGTAGCGCTGAGATACACGCTCACTACGACACTGTGACATCGCAAAGACATTCGGAGAATGCAGCAGCACAACAAATCAGGTTACAGATCAAAAGGGGGGGGATGTTTCTTTCCCCCCCTTTGGTCCCACTATTGTAGACCTTCATGTCTGATGAAAAGTCCAGTTTGAATTATGAAATTTCAGTGGACTAGAACTGAATGAGAACGCTGCACCGAGTTAACAAGTCACGCGTTTACCTTTCCAGTTTGCTCCTAACAATGTCCTTCTGTGACATGCACAGATGTGTTCACATGCAAACTGCAAGATGCATTATAGCTGGGTGACCAAAACACAATTTCTCTTATGTTTCACAAGAAAAAATCTCTTGTCAGAGCCGGAATCGATCGAGATCTCCACAGTTGATGTTGACATTGCCGTTTGACACTGAAAAACAAGCTGCAGTGACATTTAATCGGAATATACTCGTCTGACTGTTGACGCCGCTCTGACAGAAAGCTAATTTCCTATGAACGTAAAATACATCCACGCAGCAGGTTTTTAATCTTCTTGTGACATCTTGCTTTCATGGGTTGAAGTAACGTCATTATATAAACACAGTGCAGTGGGAAGAAGGGCAGTAATCAGGGGAACAAGAGACACTTTTCTAGTGCATAGAGACACCAGGTCAAAGGAGACATTGAGTGAGTGAGCCATGTGTTCAGTCAGCTGACATCTGGGAAAGATACAACAGTATTGGCATGTATATCTTACGTGCACGTATCTTTAGTGTCATCGCTACCGAACAAATGTCAGTTTGCTTTGATGCATGCTGGAACAAGATTTAACAACATGTATATCTTGCCTCAGCTTTTCCTCAATAAAACAACTTCATCTACCCGTTTGTCTTGTTTCTGTGTTGTTTCCCAAAGCACACCAACAGCAAAAAAAAGTTTATTTTAATCATCATAATATATTAAATTTTTCAAAAAAAACAACTTAATTTGGCACGTGCCGTTTGCATTATGGCAGTGTGGGACATGTGGGAGCGAAAGAAATCAAAAGGCAATCACTCGCTTCTCTGCAGTGGTCTGGCTCTGAGCTGTAATTACTTCAAAAGCTGGAGGGAAGCTTTGAACTGTGTATAATTAATTCAGGCAAGCAGAACCAGGGTGTCTTTATTAAGTGTTCTGTTCTTGCATGAACAACTATGAAACAAATGTAATTTGACCGTCCCCGGATAGATCCTCTGGAGGATCAGACTATCCAAGCAGCTAATTCACTTTGCTTGAAGAATGAGTCCAATACTACTCGGAACACTGCAAGGTTTAACTCCTCAGTCCTGCAGGAGGTCGACACCCAGGAATGTTTTTCCCAAACCAGTTTAATATAATCTTTGGAATGTAAGAGTGAATAATTGACTCTTAAGTGGAACATTACCTGTTTGTCATGTATCAGTGGCACTGAAGCACTTTGTTTTTCCTTTGACAGCGGCGATATTGACGTATTGATGTTACGAATGCCCTCTGGCTTGTCGTGCTGCCGTGACACCAGACACCAAGGCACTGTGTCAGCGTACTGCAGCTTCAGCACAGAGGTTTTGCTTTTCAGACAAACAAAAGATCAGCTCAACTTGTCACAGGCCACAAAGATTTGCTTGTTTTTCTAAAGAGCTACTAAAGCTGTTAAAGTGTGCACCATTGTATTGCATTGCTACGCATCCTAAAGACAAATGGGCTTAAACAATGACAACGCAACACATTCATTCAGGTTTTACACCATTTTTCTTTTAGTTTTGTTTTACAATATCTGCGAAAGGTCCATGTAAATGATTGAATTTGATGTTCATGGAAAAAAAACCTTGATGCCACATTGTAGTTTAAAGCACTAGTGCTCAACCTTGGGGGGCCCTCACAAAGGGGGGTCGCTAGATGATTAAAAACAAGGGACAGCAAAGAAAAAAACAAACTTGTTCAACTCTATGCTTCTAAGATTAAATGAAAATAGATTTAAAAAAATCAGCACATGAAGACATATGCAACCCGTGACAGTCGGTCGCCTATAAACACTGCTTTCTTTTAAGGGGTCATGATAAATAAATGAAAAAAGAATAGGAACCACTGATCTCTTTTAGGCTTCATCGGGGTGTAAAGTAAAGTAGGACAGATGTTGAACATCACCAAGAAGTCTTGTGACATGCGTCACATGACCTCAGGAAAAGTATATGCAACTGTAACTAACACAGTGTGCTGGCAAAAAAAAACAAAAAAATATTACAAATTAACAAATTTCTGTCAATGATAGTCAAAAATGTGCTAACATACACTGTGACGCACATATACACCAGAAAAGGAAGAGTACTGCAATAACAAATGAATAACTCACAGTAGTGAGAACAGACACTCACACAAAGCCATGCAGGTCGAAACTGTACAATGTAAGCATCACAAACAGCTCAGTGTTCCTCGATCCTGATTAGACAGAAAAGCATCTTCTGCATTCGTCATCGGATCGCTCGCTAGAAAATTGAGGCCACGTTTTGTAAAGTCCAGAAAGCCCAATTGTTTGCTGTCGTATTCACGTTACAAAAGTGTCCCGACTTCCATCTCGAGCCGTGGTCATGTTCAGATATTGTGTATATTGTGTATTTTTGTGTAACAGATGGTGGCAGATTTGCTCAAGATCAAGCAGTCCTATATAATGTGTCTGACCTACATGTAGGATACAAGTCAAAATGCTCATGTAAATCCTACTCAGACAGTCTGCTATAAATAATTCTATATTTGTACACGTCTCTCTTCAATATCAGTGACAGTGTGACGCGTATCAGAATAACTCATGGAACAGGTTGCGAATGAAGCCGGATGCTTTATTTCCCTTCACATTGCTGTTTGTTAAAGGAGGTCTTGAGACAGTTTCAGGTTATCTGTTATCTGTATCTACGGCGTGTGACGTGAGGTATGTGAGAGAAAAGCATGACTTGGCTTGACAGGGAACAAATCCTGGATGGTGTTTCTCATTTTGGCCTACACTGTTGTTTTCTGACACAGAGTATATGAAACCTATTGATAGAAAATGACAGTTGTTCATGGAAACACCATGTGGGCTACTGGTAAAATCATTGTTAGTTAGTTAACTATTTTATAATCTTCATTGATACAATTGATTTCTTTCAAGCATTCCAGTTGCACTTTTTAAAAACTGATATGCCGTAAAGTGTTCTTGAATACAACATATTTTGTTCTTTTAACCACTACTTCTGTATATTAAGTTTTAGGGAAAGACTTAAATGTGTTCTCGACAAAGGCCTTGCCTGCACTTCTTAACAAATTACCAATTATTAATAATCTTCTGCAACGAACGCCTTAAATTGCAGCTTTTTAAAAAAAAAACATGGGAGCACTTAATCCTAAAATCCTGCTCCAAGGTCTGTTGACAAACCAAAGAGATGAACTCTTTTACTGAACTTACCGGTCACTGTTACGACACAGCTGTATCTGCCTCTGGGTCGTATCTGGTCAGGATGACCTACATATGGGTCAACACTGAGCAGAGTCTGACTTTCTCCACATTCCGGCAAATATAGGAGGAAGAAACACTTTCAGTGAAGCACTGGGGCTGCTTTACAAACACTTCTTCCCCCCCCCCCCCCCCCCTATTCTATTCAGGGAAAAGGAAGAATAACAACAGGCAGACGAGACAAGAAGGCCAACACTACACAGAAGGCAACGGAAAATAAATAGATACGCCCAGAAGGATGATACTATCTGCTATCAACACTGAGGGTTCAAATTGAGTTGAACAACAAATCCCTACCTGTCCGGCACTTACGGCCCACCTGCACTCTGAAAATGTGTTTGTCTATTCATAGCTTTTGAAAGATACTAATAAAAGAAGATTTCTGTCCCCCAAAAACCCCGTTGCTTGCTCTCACTCACACATTAATCAGCTCAGCGTAGGAGTAGCAGGAGTTTTGCATCACCCATCTCGTCCGAGGGAGTTCCCCAGAGGAAAAGGGATACATCCCGAGACTGCTGCCCTCTCCGTCAGTCTCCTCCATCTGGTTTCCATCAAGGAGCTGCTGGGCTGGACTTGGTTTTCTCAAAGGATCCTACATCTGTATTTACAGCCAAAGTGCTGTAGTGCTGAAACAGAGCGCAAACAAAAAAAGTGACGAGAAGTATAATTTTGAAGTAGAATTAGGAAAAAGGAAAAAGGTGGATGAGATCATTGTGGTTAAAGTTCAAGGAGTTCATTCCAGTCTAGGAGCACTGATGGTCAGAGCCTTACCCTCCTTGTTTTGAGTCTTGGCTGCAGGGCAGTGCATGCTCTGTAATGCGTTGACCTGCCTGAACTTGTGGATGGATAGATATTAAAATTCAGGCTTCATGATTTTTTTTTTTTCCTTGGCTCCGGTTTGCTGCATTTTGAACGGGTTTGAAAGAGTCAGATATGGTAATGACTTTTGATTGGGGCAGGAACAGGGAGAGCAGAGAGGTGCCCGACTGTGACTGGAATGAGATGGAGGAGAAAAATAAATTGACATGACCTCTAAATCCACACGGGGCTAAAAGTGTCTGACTCTTTGACGCCTCTCTGTTGCACTGCTTTAAGTCGATACCAAGAGTTGCTCAATTTCTGCAAACCGCAGAGGGAGCGAGAGCATGTCACTAGCAAATATTTAGAGACAAGAGACTGTCTTGTTCGCTTTCCAAGAAGACGGTAAACTCATCCAAGTATAGGAGAAAAAAGTGATCCTCTCACTGGAATACACATGCATTAGAGGAAGCTTTAAATGTTACATCAGCTGTATTTTAACGCGAGTGCTTCTTCCATCTTGGCAAAAACTGGATCGGCTTTCTCGCGGCCCGCAAATCTCTAAACATAATAAACAAGAAGGTAAAGTTACAGGAAGAGGGAGGATGTGAGACCATTTTCAGCGCAGGCCTGGAGACAGCTGCATAGTGGTTACCGAGCCTCCCCTCAGCCTCTGGTGTTTGCCAAACACAAGAGCTCTCTTGTTTGAATGTTTCCTTTGTCACGTCCCCTCCCCTTGTTTCCAATTGCCCACTGCGAAAATGACAGAATTTCTATTCAAAACACAGGAACGCTTAAGTGGCAACAATGAAGGGGAAGCATCATTTCTGACACATGCAAATGACATGCTAATCTCCATTTGATTGAAAAAAGAGCTTATATGTAAAAGACGTGTTACTTTCAGATCAACCATCTGAGAGACTCTCACAGCCGACATCGGTGATGAACACACAGGATTTGTGAAGAGGTGAGGCAGCCTGCACCGCGCAACGCCCTCGGAAATGAGCAAATGAGGTGGCTGCTTCACTGCACTGTAATTACATCCACAGGATTGGGCCTGTGCACTACGCTGCTTGGCTCAGGCTTCGCTGTTTCCTTAACTTCAGCGAGAGACACTGACCTTTCAGCAGACATGCTCACACAATTTCTTCACCTCCACAAAACATCCCAGATGTTCCCTAAAATGTTCTGTTCAGATAATTGGATAATTGGTACAGTATGCTGGAGGATGGAGATACTGCGTGTAATGGCCCTTTACTAATACGATTAGTCTGTATCTAGGTTCGGATGTTCGGATGTTCGGATGTTTGGATCTAATGAGGCCGGAGCCAAAGATTTTCCCCAACATTCGTTGTGCTAATGAAGCATACACTGATTTATTTTCCTTTCCAAACAAGGAATGGATTGAGACACCTGGTGGTGAAGAGACCTGACACCTCAGCAGTGGAATGTTGTTGTTGTTGTTGATGTTGCATATATCTCGTGTGCTATTTAATTTTCCTTAACCTGTCCCAGAACTGTCACGTTAAAGCAGGACCTTCACATACTCAAACTGTTGATAGGAGCGCCCTCTAGTGGAGAATATGGAAAACTACATGTACGTGACCCAGTTTCTTGGCAGTATTATGGAAGTCCCATACCAGTGCTAGTGTCTGACTGAAATGAGGTGCATGAGTTCAAATACGTTGTACCGAACACAGACAGCTTCATTTGTCCTGATCAAAGACCACACACCCGTTGCTTTAGTTTCCTTACATTTTATTTCTTTTTAATTTCAACCATTTTTAAAAGGATTTTGAAAAAACAGACCAAAATTACCACATATGTCAAAAATACATCAGTGCTACAAAGACATCTGGTTTCATACACAGTCTCATTCACGCGATGTGTTAAACCTCTGATTTGGCATTCCCAATATGAAACACTTTAAATGAAACCTATGTCCCTAAAAATGTCACTAAATGGCACATCATCACTTTACGTTCAGCTCTTCAGCACAATATCCTAATTTCACTGCTTTTATTGCAATTCACAAAACTTACAAAAATCTAAAAAAGCAAACAAAGAATATATTAAACTGCTAAGCTCTTAAAATACTAAAGTTAGTGAAACATGTTCACCGGTCAAATATTGAGCTCAGCCAAACTGTTACTGACAGGAAACTTAACCTGCTAAGGATCTTGCTGCTCATAGTGAAACTTTTAGTACAAATATAGAGATGTGAAATAAATATAAATAAAATAATCTAAGGAAATATATTTCTGAGGAATTTTCCAGCATTCTGTGTCTGACAAATGATACTGTATGAGCTACAGGTGTCCAGCACTAGTAAAAAATAAACTTTAACAGGTCAACCCTGCATGGCTCCATCGCCTCTGCTCATTCAATGAACTGCATCTTCTTATGTCTCATTTTCTAACATGTGTGTTGGCTTGTATTTGGGTTATTGTGCTGATGTTGTGTGCCATGCAGTCACATATATTATGAAGACATCGTTGACGGTTGGCGGACGTCATCAGCAGTTGAGAATGGAGTTGGTCCTCATGATGCGAATGACCTTCCTTGAGGTGTAGCTGTACTCGTACTGAATGTGTTCGTGGAAGAAATTCAAGAATCCTGAAAGACAACAGAGTGGATACCAGTTAGGAAAAGTGGTAGCGCTGGAAAATCCTACTTTTGCATGTTTTAACTATAAAATATAATATAAAATGTGACAATTTGAGGCTTCACCATAGTGATACGCAGCTGCGTCGACCTCGTCATCCATCCCAGGAAAGTCGTCCGCGATGGACCGCGGGTAGCCGCTGTCCATGGTGCTTGTCGCTTCATCGTAGCTGTGGGTGACAAACAAAAGCAAAACAATGCTGATGAAATACATAATAGTGTGATAGAAGATCGTGTGCTTGTTTGAAGACTTTTAAACTTTAACTGAGACATGTGATACTCATCACCACATACCTCCAATACTCCTCATCGGTAAAGAACAGAGTTTTCCCGGTGTCTCCGATGTGCACTGCTGCATCTATTTCCCTTATTTTCTTGGGAAGACCAAGTTTGTGTATGTACTTTGGGTATCCGTCCACGAGGTTGTATCCATTCAAAGCCCACATTCGGATCCCTGTTGAAACACAGAGTTTTGGTCCATATCTGATATCTAATGACACAATATAATGGCAATAGATAAGTATGTATGACCCACCACTGAATATGAAGACTTGATCCTTCTCGGGGTACTCGTATGCTGCGTCCACCTTGTTGGGGATGGAGGGCCACGTGGACTTGATCAGGGTCTGCTCAGGCTCCGGCATCTGAGGATGGAGACGCCAGTAGAATCTGCAAACAGAACACACGGCGTGTTGACAAAACACAGCATAAAATACTGATCTCAGCACTTTAAAGTAAGTTGTTTGAGTCACAGAATAATCAACTCTTCCTCACAGTCAATGATGATGAAGATGAGTTCATGTCGATCTTAATCAACTTTTATTATCACACACAATCACACAGCACAGCACAACATAGTGAAATTGTGTCTGTATTTAACCCGTCCTAGCAATAAGGAGCAGTGGGCAGCCACTATGCAGCACCCGGGGAGCAGTTTGGGGATTCGGCGCCTTGCTCAAGGGCACCTCTGGCACTCCTCCAGCTGCCGATCCACACTCTCCATGCTTGGTCTATTCGGGAGCTTAACCCATGCATGAAACATGATGGTTCTTACTGTACCTGTCTTTGAAGATGATGGTTTCCCCTCTGAGCTGTGTGACGGCATCAAAACTCAACATGGGGTCACATTTGTTGGGTGCGTCCGGCTTTGGCTTCACTTTCTTTGAGTTTGGGTTCCGGCCTGTGATTGAACATCTGGCATTAATGCACAGTTCACATAGTATTTCCGTGAATAAATAAAGACAGAGTCGCATGCTACAAAAAGCAGGGTATCGCTTTCTGATTTGACTTGTGATCTTGTTTTCTCCCACCGTAGAGAGCTTGAATGCCTTCGATGTCATCCTCAGCCAGCGGGTAGCCTGTAGCGTACGAGTATGTGGGGTACATCAGGGCGCCCGCGTCTGTGGAATGGGCCATGCCGAGGGCGTGGCCCAACTCATGGGCCGCCACTAGAAACAGGTTGTAAGCTGTGGAAAAAAGATATTCAGTGTTTCATCATGAGGATACAGTGTAGGGACTTATGCTGCACGTTTGTGCAAAGCTCTCACCTGACGAATCTTTGCTCCACTGTTCATCCTCATCAAAGTGAACGTCTCCTCCGATGCCTTGGCCCGGTTGGTAGGCATGAGCAAGCAATCCGTTCGGCCCATCAAAGGGGTTATAGTCTCCATGCTCTACAGAATAAAGCATAGGCATTCTTTACATGTTGAGCAGAATGTGCACTATTATAATTCTTTAGAGCGATGTGATTAGCAGTGTAGAAATACTCACATCCGTGTTTTTGTGTGTGTTTTCAGAGGATATGCAACAGTGTGTCAGAATTACCTCTACTTCCAAAGCTGATCATAATGTCAGCGATGCCCTCGCGCAGCTTCTTAAAGGTCAGAGGGGTGACATCAGACCAAACGTTCAGCGCATTGCGGATGGCTCTGTTTACATCAGACTTCTGCAGATCTGGTGTATAATTCACTATCCTGCAGCATCAATGGATTTAAGACAAGGAAAAGAACTGAATAAATGATACTGGTGTTCACTGTCCGAGTAGTTCAAATACTTTACTTTACTATACTTTATTATTGTAACGCATACCTGAATGTGACATTGTTGCTTTGCCATTTGAGGCTTCGAGGGAAGTGGTTGTACTCCCCGACGTCAGGGACGCCACATCTGGCCTGTTTCATCACCTCCAGAGTGTTGTCGTCCACATTCCCCGTCACCTATCGAGAGGCAGAAGAGGTGGAAAGAAAATATGTTACACGGGTAACTCAACCCAATTAAACCTCCTTCCCACAAAAAAAAAGCTTTCCAGAAGAAAAACCAAAATGTTATCTACACTTCCACGTTTGCACAAGAGGAGCACAAAAGGGGGTGCTCCTCAAGCTAATATCACACTAAAAGATCTTAATCATCCATCAAGGTGCCCCCCCAACAATATGTTGAAGCTCCAGACTCATTATTCTCATCTCTTCTTCAACTACCAATAAAACCTACTCAAACTAAGAATATTTACAAAACAGCTGCTCAGTCACAGTACCAGCATAGGATTAATAACTACCACTCACCTTGAGTTTGAAGAATCTCTGCATATCCCTGATCTTGGTCTCAAAGGCACCTGAGGACCTCTGTCTACCGTGGAGACCAGCTGGGAGGCCATAGAACTGACGAAGGTACCTCTGTTTGTTGAAAGAGAACAGAAGCTGGATGACATTCATGACAAATAGGCGTGCGATTACTTCACAACAACACTGTCTGGACTCTTTCTTTCTTTGCTATGGCAAAGAAAAAGCCACCTGAAAGCCAGCTCACAAGATTAAACAATGTCTGAATTAGAGAGCTCAGATCTTACCTCTGCTAAAAGCAAGCTGTCTTTGTCCCCGGACGGCAGAGGCAGAGCAAAGGAGTGGGCGGCCAGCGCCAGCAGCAGAAAAGCTATCATTGTTGTTGCTTCTGTGTTGTCCAAACCAGCTATTGAGATCAAGACGCTCTGAGAGGTATTTATAGTGTTTTGGGTCCACTTTTTCAAAGGGTCCCGGTGATTCATGTAAAAGCACCTACCCACTTCCTCCTTTCTTAGGAATGTGCTTGTATTTGTAAAACTTGCTGTCTGTCGCTGTGGTTTCAGTGTGCTCATTTGAACCCACCTAAAATGCTTGGATGAAGCGTTTCCCAGTTCTCAAATGTTCATCCAGAGGCAAAAGAGTTGGATGAGGCCAAATGTTGACTTTTTAATTCTTTAAAAAACAAAAACAAGAATAACACGCCCGTCTTTAGATTTAGAAGGGGATGGTCCTTTTTAGCAGATATACACTAAGACATCTTTCCTTTATTAGGATTTCACATCATTAGTTATCATCTGAACATCCTCTACGGTTGAAATAAAGAAATAGGGAATTTTGGGAATCATTTCATGCTGGTCACATGATAGTCATACTGTGTCTTGTTATTTTAGGTGAGGACGTTTCAGGATATGTGACTAACAAACACACATCAGAATAAAGAGAGAGATGATGAAAGCAGGATGTATAAATGTACATCATGGTTTATGTGAGTGTATTCGACCTGATGATTCTCACAAACAATGAGACAAACTAATGATCTGTGTGGGTTTTTTTTTGTCTGGTATTAATTGAAATGAGCTGGTGTCACCATGTTGTCCTATACAGGAGTAACTGATTCAGAGGCACCAGGATGACACAGAGCATTAATGACGAATTTAATATGTGAATGGCCGTATTTTACTCAATTCTGGGGAACTGAAAGTCTGCAAGAGGCTCTATGGATGACGTCAGTCTACTGTGGTCCAGAATGAAACATCATTGTCATGAACTTTTGTACAAACATTCATGGAGCCAAATTAGTTAGTTAAGAGAAACATCGTGGTTGGGGTTAAAATAAGTACATAAACTCGTCACTAGCATATCTTCACAATAACACTTTGGGACACGGAAACAGGTCTCCTGGTTGAAAGTTCTGTGTTTTTCCCATCCCATCAACCATAAGTAGTCTTTCTCGCTCTGCATATTCGTGTGGATATATTAAATTAGTTACATTTTTATTTTAAGTACATACTGCAGCTGCCCTTATAAAGTACCTACTGTTGCACGTAGTATGCATACATTGAGACATACTACTTCGTCATAACATTACTTTAACAACTTTAACATTCTTGATCGTATATATCCGATGTGCAGAGGATTATGGGTAAGAATAGCCAGAAAAACATGCTAACTTGCGGCCGGATGCAGTATGACATCCTGTTTTTGTTTTTTTAACATATTGCAATTGACATACTATTATTGGGACATACTAAAATGTTAAATGTTAAATAGTATACTGGTATGGGTATTGGAACACAAAGCACAACTGGTTACACTGGGGAGGGTAGAAGGCTCATAGGCAGGGCTGAAGGAGGGGAACTGCACACCTGGATGATGGATTTTTATAGAAAACAATTCTTCTCGAAGAGACGTATTATAATAATAAAGTTTGAGTCACTCTTCGGTTTGGCATTGCAGTAGTGATGATGTTTACAAATGGCATTTGGCATTAAAAGACCTTGAGAGTATTGTTCCAGACAATAGGTAAACTGCAGTTATTTGCAGGTCTTTTGAGTCAAGGCGGGTAAAGACATGCTGCCTATTAGTGCGTCTACTACAGCACTGTCTGTGTAAAACAACAATGACATGTCATTATTTGCTCCTGCAACAACAATGGAATTCCTTGACGTCTTTTAAAATAGTTTACACTCGCCCAATTCAAATCATTCACATAATAACATTGTCTGCTATGTGAAGAATATACATTTTGGATACGAAAGCACTTTTGTTTTTGCAGAGTTAACTTAAATTGCCGCTCTGACAACAATAAGGAGATGTCAGACATTTGACAGAATGATTCGTCACAGTCTCAGCTCACGGTATTATCGACATACTTTTGTTCTGCTAAGTATGAGACTGAACGTCAAGTGCAGGTATGAAGCTGCTGCGCTGCCAGAGGAACTCAAACATCTTACTGCATTAAAGAACTTCACAAACAGATGGTGTGATTGTAAAAGAGCACCAGAGTACGATACAAACATCCCAGAAAAACTAACGCTCATCTGCGTCGGTTAGTGACAGCATGTGTAAAGTGTAACAAACATTGTGTCTGTCTAAACACTTGAGACAAATATTTCTGGACTAACATCGTTGCTTAGTCGGTGGTTAACAGAGTGCTCCTGACTCATGCCAGGGGAAGTTAGCAGCTCGGGGGATTTTTGCTGTTATTTAAAAATGTAACCGAGAAACAAACACACAAACATTGTGGCCCACAATTTATTTATCTTTTGAATCTTGTATTCAAAAGATAAAGATTGTGGAAGTGGGAGGTGTGAAGTTTCACACCTGTGAACCACAAATTCACACATTATATATTCCTGTTCCAGAAATGATGATCTCATGTTTTTCGGAAGTAAGCAGCATTTTCAGTCTGTCTGTAACAGAAATGTTTTTTATCTCCTAATTAGGAGACCTTAAAAATAGTCTACCGCCATGCTAGCAGTCCCACGAGGCTTTAATGCTCATAAGAGGAGCTGTATTAAACATTCTTAACATTAATATAGCAGCAAAAAGCCCATGTTGTATATCAAATGTTTTTGAACATTTCAGACTCAGCATTGTGTTATCAGGCTAAGCTCAACATCTATCAACCTCCACGTTTCTCAGCATGCATCTAATTACACTCTGATGTGTTCTGATATCTGCTGTTGTGCTGCCAGCTGTTGATTATTAAATCATATTTGGTTGAGTAATTTTTAACACATACATACCCAATGTGATGGTATAGCTGCCAGATTGTGTTTCTGCCTCTATTTATAGACAGCAAGTTGCTCCCGTGTCATGTATTTGTTTTATTTATGAGGCTACAACGACAACCAGAAAGAAATGCGCACAAAACAACAGCTCACAGACAAAATGTACAAGCAAAAGTCTTTACTTGGCAAAAACACAGAAAAGTACACGCTGGACAGTGAAATGAAGACAGACAGCGTTACCAAATACTAGAAAACTCTTCAGACAGTTAAGACACACTGGTACATAAGAGAGCACACAGACTAAATATACAAGAAAGGAAGAATAATTAGGGTCTGGTGGAAGTGATTAATGTGAGGTAGGTAATCGCATTGGCAGGAAGAAGAGTACCAAAATAAAACAGGAAATAACAAAAAATGTACCGGAATCTAACTGTATTGCCATCAGCTGTTAGAATTAGAGTTAATTCACATTCATTCACAGGTATTGGTCGTATGATTGTGTTACTTGGTGGTTTGTTGCTTTCATTCCATTTTGAGACCTTCTTCGCTGTTTTTCAGGATAGATCAGCACTTTGCTGACATCCAACCCAAAGCATTTTAGTTTTTGTTGTTATTGGTCCCACTGCCTGGAAACGGCCCACATCAATGTCGACAAAATCCACTCTTGAAATGTCACTGTTGTTCTACTTGGCCATGATATTATGCCATTGGAAGATGCAAAAGGGACTGTACAGGGATGACGCGAGGTGTGATGAAATCAACCACGTCCCTGGTGTGTCAGAGGAAAGCTGATGAACAAACAGTGGTGATCTGCATCCTTACTGGACTGACTCCCTCCCTTTTTCCACATGAAGCTGGATTCATTTCACTTGGTTGTTTCCACGGTTTCATCATGCAAATCAATTGATTGTTTTATCTGAATTATTGTGACCAAATCATTTTGTACTAGTTTAAAACCTTTTTTTTTTATTTTAAACTGCAGTATTTTACAGTAAAAGAAAAAATAGTGTTGTATTTCAGCCTTGATGTGGCCTTTCTTAGCAGAGTCAGTGAATCAGTTGCCTCCACTTTGTTCAGAAAGTGAGTCATGAAGCTGCGTCTACATTTAGCTGATTCTAAATTTCTGTAGGTATTTATTTAGTGACTAACTGAATGTTTGCTGTGTGACTGTAGCTCCTTCAAACAAACTTCAAAATAAAAGCGCCACAGGAGAAGCACTTTGAGGATCTGTGTTTTTTTCTTTAGTTTTTAGTTTTTCTTTAGTTTTTCTTTAGCGTCCAAAATAATATAACAACAAAGAGCAAAGGTCAGTGAGTCAAAAATATGAATCAGCTAGTTTACAGTAAAGAGATGATTTAGATCACACGGATGCGAAAGATGTATCGGAAATAGTATTGAAACTGTAATTCAACCTAACCCTCCACAAATCAAACACAGAAAAGGACTTAAATTAAAGTGCCGAACAACCGCAGAGATTCAAACCATGGTGACTCTCCCGTGGTGTAAGGTCAGGCCCACTCAGCAACATTTAGGAACTTCACGTGTTGGAGAGAAACCACAGGGGGGCAGCAGAGGCCGGAGTGGGAGCACACAAACACTTTGTGGACTCACTGGTCCCTTGCATGTCTCCTATCATGCACCAGTGTTACCTCAACCTCATGCTGACGCTCATCAAAAGAGCTTGTAAAAACATTTTTACATGTTTTTCTTAAACAAAGTATCAGTATCACTACAAATGTACCTGCTATCTAGTCTCATCTGTTACTTTTTGGCTGTTTTGTACTGATGGCAAGCAAATTTTTCTTACATGCCTTTTCTGGCAATAAAGAATCGAGAGCAAGCTTGGTGCACTTGGTGCACAAATTTACACTAATTTTCATTAGTGAATAATATCCTGAAACGAAGAATTGTTGTGTTTTTGTTACCTCACAATGAGCAGCATATATATGTATGGAGCAAGTTCTTATGCCATGTTTTTATGGAAGCCCAGAACAAAAACAAACAAACACTGGCTCCATCCAGGGTGCTTAGCGTTCTTACTTTACCTGAAGGCCACCACATGTCTCTGACAGGCTTGGAAAGAGAGGCGTGAGCAGAGGGCTTGCAATCTGCAATCTCACCTCTAGATGCTACTAAATCCTACACACTGCTTCTTTAATGCAGATTCAACCAGAAACTCTGATCTTTTGGCCCGTGTGACGTCTTTTCATTGTGAAGACACTAGTGAGATTTGTTTCTCCAAGTGAATATTTCATTGTTGGGTGTTTGGAAACTGTCTCTCCAAGTCTTCTTCAGAACTTGTTTTGATTCTTTGGGACAAGAAACGCGGAAAGAAGGAATTCTCAGGTTTGATGGGTGTCGGGATTGACTTTTCAATGAAGTGAAGGAAAATGAACCGTGAAGTGAAACGGTTGCTTTTCACTGAGGTCTCCCAGGACAGGATAAAGTCTTTAGGAACAAATTGATTAACCAAGTAATCTCAGCAACCTGTTCTGTAACATCTCTGGCACAGTGTCAGTGTGAAATGTGTGTGTATGTTCGTGGGCAAAACACAGACGTTTCTGCTGGTTTTAATTATCACAGCGGTTTCTTCCAGCTTGTGTCCTTGCAGCTCCAAAATACACTCAGTCATCACTTCGGCTTAAAATGACTTCATTACCTCCTCTGTGCTCAGACCGTAAAACCAGAGCGACAGAAATTCTTCAAGTCCTTCTGCGAAAGAGCACGGCGTATTCTGGAAAGGTTGGCCCATGTTGCCCTGCAGAGGACCGCTGTTGTTCCCATAAAGCTCCACAATGACCAGTCAACCCGTAATTGTACCCTGAATGTACCGCGGCACCACCCTTGCCAGTCTCGGCAGGCTTGGCTGGCGGCCATTTCCTTTTTGGAAGGCCTTGAATCCACCCCTGCAATTTCAGCTCCCTCTCAGCCAACTCTCTCATTGAAACTTACAATGCTTTGGTGCTAAAACGGGACGCAAATGGGCTTTGCTGGGGCTATTTCGGGAGCCCTTGCAGAATCCGTGGGTGGGACCGAGCGGTGCCACACAGCTCATTGTGTTGCATCAGTCCGGATTACTTAATATCAGAAGTGTGTGGTTTTTAATGGTGGGAATATCAACATGTTTATGCCGAACATAATCATAGTTACTGCAATGAGCACATCTTGCAGAAAGAATCTCCTTCTGTGCTGTGTGTTGCCTCACGTTGCAGGTTCACCACTTGTTTGGGATTATCTGCCAGTCAGCACAAAGCACTCTAAAACTCCCAGTGTAAATGTTGTGTCTTATTCTTATTGTCACTTTAATCATTATCCAAACAATTTCAGTCCTAAACGTGCAATGAATATGAATACGATGTTGAGATTGGAACCACCCACCGAATACGTTATCCATTTACATCATCATTGGAGCAAACATGTCACGTGACCGAAAACTGTCCAAATGTCATTTCTTTCTTTCCTCGTTTTGCTGTCCTTGGCTCTCTGCAAACCCCTCCCTAATTCCATTGCACTGTCTGAGGCTTCCCTTGGATTTGCAAGTGGTATGAGTCACAATAACCATTTAAAAGGCTTTCTCATTAACCTGAACTTCCATCTCCATGTGTTTAAACTAGGCCACTACAATTCATGTCTTGTTAAGTCTGTGAAATGCATGTCATGCTGCTTTCTTGCTGTGTCTTGGTCTTGCTTATGCCCGGTCCGTGTTTTACGGCGCCCACATTCATGCCGGTGGGAGACAGCTCTCCTTCCACTGAACCACAGGTTGACTTGAAGCTGGCCACAGTAAGTGCATAATTGCATGAGGTGCATTACAAAAGTTTGAAATTGGACTGCGTGTGACTTAATCTCTTGAACAATGGCAAAAGCATGCCAATTTGAAGGTATTTCAATCGAAGGAAGGACATTGCAAGGACCCGTTCTCGTATGTGTGTGGGATGTAAAGATAACATTTTTAATTCTTTTGTTTTTGTGTGGGTGGGGGGCGGAGGTAAGTAACTGCACTGCCCTCGGAGTCCTTGTAGTTTGTTGAATTGCATGTTTAAACAGATTTTTCTCTCTCTCCCTAATTTCCTTTCATACATGTATTTATTGTTTTCTGTGGAATGAATTGTTGTGAAAGACAATCTGCATGGGAATGACTACCAATGTTTGCAAAGTCTTTATTCAGTTTATTGTTGTGAACGATTTTAGTTGTAATTAGAGACAGTGTAATGGACATTTGATGCTGTAAATCTGATCACCCAAGGGCGCAGATTTATAGCAGATGTTATGAATGAACGTAATATGCAATGTGATGGATGCTACAAAGTATGACGATAACGTTTAGCCTGCTTTAATGCATGAATGCAAAAAAAAAGGATCCACAGAGGGAATCCCTTCCACCTTGGCATTCATTGAGCTGTGCAGGACCAGTTGATTTACCTGGCTCTTCAGTGCAACATGATATCTGATTTGGAGCTCGAATCTGCTCGTATAGGAATACCTCCAACAGTACTACAACCTGCAAGAGGAGCCTGTGGGGCGCATGAAGCGGAGCGGGCCCTCCTTCACCTCCAAGGTGAAGGACATGCAGATGTTCTTTGGTCTCAATGCGACAGGCGTGCTGGACTCAAACACACTGGAGACGATGAGCAGCCCTCGATGTGGCGTTCCAGATGTGGAGGAGTACAGCCACATCCAGGGGACACGGTGGAACAAGAATGTCATCACCTACAGGTATCTATGTGGTCTTTAATGATGTTTAGTGATCGAGATGCTATCGCTTTTTTATTGCTGTTAAAGTGGAGTCGAATTACGGTCTGAAACATATGTCTGTAAATGAATACTGTAAACTTGTCTGACCCAGGCTGAACTTTCCCAAAATATAACGGTCTGGTTGTCCGTAAAATGCAAACCCCGCCAATACGTGGGAAACATTGTGAGGCAGCAGGCAATAAAACCTTTGGCAGAAATAGGGAATAAGCAGCTGTCACAAATCATTGTGGTTAACAGATTTTTTTGGGGGTTTGGGATTCCTGCCTTTGAGCGTTATTATGGGCTTGTTATAGTGCCAAGTTCACCATACATGCTTGAATTTATGTAACACTGTCTGGAACGTCCCGATCCATTTCTGTGTTAGTCCCGTCTGAGGCACGTCTGCTGGGTCACATACAGAATAGATGCATAATTAGAGAGAAACTACGACAGGCAGTAAAGTCTGTACAACCATTTGAATCATAAAAGTGTATCTATGGCCTTTATTGGCTATTATTCTTTGATTTATATTTAGGGAACACTGTGTCTTGACGTGTACTCATTGCTGTTTCAGCATTGGCAGGTACACCAGAGATTTGCCTCGCAACACTGTGGACTCTCTGGTTGAGTCAGCTTTCAGCGTTTGGGCCCGAGCCAGCAGTCTGACGTTCGTCAGGTCGCACACCCGCAACGCTGACATCATGGTGGAGTTTGTGACCTACGGTGGGTTTCTCTTCTCTGCTTCACACGGGGCAGGTGTAGATGACATTTGGAAGAAGCATTGAGCAGCTCGAGTCACAGGATGAAACTTGTCAGTGATATAACAAGCATCGTGTAAAACACAATCGCATTTAGACCAACGGAGACCCGTCATTTTCTTTTGGCTGAAAAGAAAATTGTGTTCTCTGTGGGTTTCTGTTTCATGTTTGGCCTGGATTGTGTCCTTAAGCGCATGGTGACTTGTATCCGTTTGATGGACCCAGAGGCACACTGGCTCACGCTTTCGGTCCAGGGCTGGGCGTTGGAGGGGACACGCACTTTGACGACGATGAGCACTGGACAGCAGGGGAAACAGGTGCTGAACTGGATAACGCTGTCACTCCACTATGATACTGAAGAACATCACTTATTTGGATGCACTTTCTTTGTGCTATTGCAGGTTTTAATCTGTTTGTTGTAGCTGCACATGAATTCGGCCATGCGTTGGGCCTGAAGCACTCCAGAAACCCAGAGTCACTGATGTACCCGACCTACAAACCCTCCCGTTCAGCCAACCTATTATCCAGAGAAGATGTAGCAAATATCAACGCACTTTACAGTAAGCAAGCTCCATCCATTTACAACTATACATTTAAGTACAGTAACATTGATGAAGTTTAGTTACAGTTTTAAATCCTGAGTGTTAATTCAAGTGGATGTGTGTTATAGGTCCAGTAAGAGGTCGTCCGCATTACTTTTCGAGGTTCGGCTGGAGCTCTCAGCAAAACCCCCGGCAGTCAGGATCTCTGTTTCCTCAACTCATGCAGAACAAATGTGCTTCAGACCTGAGCTTTGACGCGGTGTCCACTCTTGGGGATGCCACCTTCTTTTTCAGAGAAAGGTGTGTTGATGATTACTCTTCCTTTCTTTATTCGCAACTATATGTTTAGTTCATGGAAAATGTTGGTTAAGCAGTTGCCCCGAGCAATCACATTACAGCCTGTTTAGCACTCCCTCAATACTGCACTCATTTATTTAAATGTTGTCCCGATTAGACGATAAGGTCACCCTTTAATGTTTTTCCCACAAGATACCTCTGGATTAAACATAATGAGCATTATGACATCAAAGAAGGTCCCATCAACAACTTCATGCCCAAGATTGAAACCAGCATCGATGCGGCCTTCTGGGTGCCCCGCAGATCCACCGCTTACCTCATTCACGGTAACTGTTTTTAATAATTCAGTACCTGAAAATTTAAATTATTTCACCTCTCATTTATGAAAAGAAAACTCCACTGAATTGTATTTCTTTGTGTCGACAGAGTCTATGTTCTGGACAGTGAAAGGCTCTCTGGTGAAGGGAAAGCCTCGAGCACTCAGCCACTTTGGATTCCCAGCCTGGGTCCAGGACGTTGACGCAGCAGTGCACATAGTGAAAACAGGACGCACCCTTTTCTTTATGCATGATATTTACTGGAGGTGAGGCAACAACATTAATACATTAGTTTTAAAATATCTTTACTTTTGTTATATACCAGTAATGGCAATGTTCCAGTCTTATAAACTTGTGACTCAGGGCACCAGCTGCATGCGATGCAGCACCCCCGCATGCAGCTGGTGACTCAAGTTGAAATCAGCCATGATAGCATTTGCACTCCCTTAAAGGACCACTTCTCTTTGCATGCACTTACCTACAGAGCATTTTTGCATTCTTTTTTTCTGAAATTGTCCAACATCGTGCATTAGCCAAAGCCACATAACAAAGTCATGTATGCGTGCACTACAGACTGATTGAATTGAATACAATTATACCGTTGGCCTACTTTTTTTATGCTTCAATTAACTACTTTTTTGAAAATCGTATTATATTAAATGGAAGTGTTGTGGCATAACCGAGGCCAATGACAAAGCACCGCTAGGTAGGGACGTGCACATTAGAAATGTTGACTCAGATCCGACTGAGATGTTTCGTTCGTCATTTGGACCTCACACAGAGAGCAAAGGGCTCAAATTGGATTTCCATGAGTAGCAGCCAAGGACAAATGTTTTGTCTGAGCTTTGAAAGAGGAACAGAGGATCATGAGTCACGACTTCTAACGAACATTGTTTGTATCGTGTCTTTTCCAGTTACAATGAAAACCGAAGGGTTATGGATTTTGGTTACCCAAAGTACATCAGCGAGGACTTTCCTGGAGTCAACACAACAATAAATGCCGCCGTTCATAAAGAGGGTGAGCCGGTGTAATTATTATCTTATATTATCGACCTTGTCTCGGGTTAGGAGGTAGTATACTTCTGTCTGTAGCCTGAGGGGGCTTTTGCAAGTTGTATTGTTATTAGTAGCACAGGAATGCTTATTTACATGCAACATCAGCTGAGTGTAGTGAAGTTTTCACAGAGCATGTGGATCCCCTCTATGATTTAAACTGTATAATTTACCCACTTTACCACTCAAAGGCCTTTATTTGATATACTGTCATTTCAGCTGTGAGCAAAAGTGGATACTTAAGTTCAAAAAGACGCTCATCATCACGATCATCAACAACAAACAAACATTCCAGACAACACAGCATGATAAAGGTTAAATATGTGAATCATCACATCTGATTTCTTTTTTCCTCCTCATCTCAGGTTTTATCTACTTCTTTGTCGGACCACAAGTCTACCAATACGACTACACCCAGAAACACGTTGTGGGAGTTGAGAAGGCAAATTCCTGGCTCGGATGTTGAAATATTGTGAATCCATGAACATGCAGAGAGTACAATGTCCTGACAGCCTTGATTAAATTAAATTATGACAAGGAAAATAAAACACTCTGCTTCTTCACTTCCGAGTGGAGTTTTATTTATCAGTCAATGTTTGTCAAAATAAAATAATTACTATTCAAAGCTGATAATACATGTGTGTGGTTTGTATATGCATCCCACAATAAAATGCTTCCAGCATCAGCTCTCGTGGTTAGTTCGAATCTTTTTCATCAAATCTGCACATCACAGCGGTGAACACATACAGATATGATGAGTGTTTGCCTCACTAACGCCTGCAGGTTTTGACTTGTGTGTAGAATGTTCCAGAATTCACAAATAGCACTTTCGGCTCCTGGTTTCTGTACGATAAAACACACTGTTACACACTCGTCGTTCCCCATAACAGACAGAAAGCCTAGACGTTTTTATGGAGACGTTTCATTGGGAGGTTTTAACCGCAAAACCTTGGGGCAGGTAGACCCAGCTGTAACTACCATGATTCTGTGCTTTAGTGACATGTGATTGCCCAACAGCCCCCGAGAATACTCCCATATAAAAAAAAGTGAAGCCTGGTGGAATATGCATTTAAAACATGGAGTTGCTCTGGCTGTGGATACCCGTTTTGGGCTCTCTGGTGTTAGCAGAAGTCTTGTGGACTCTACCCATCGATCAGGATCAGCGGCCGAGGCCTGAGGGTGTGGAGCTGGCCGAGGTTTGTAGGTGGACGACTGTCTTTACGGTTTATATTAGACAAAGATATCCCATTTGAAATGTTTCCGCTAATGCATATTGACATACATGATTATGAATGTGACTTTGGTTGAGCAGAACATTTTGCAAACTGCAGCCAAGCAATGTTTTGTTACTGTGCATTTATTTAAAAAGGTAATATATCACTACAGCTTAATGCAGGAGTTTGTACTTACATTACAATATATGCAGCTATTTATATTTCCTAATGTGCCAACTATTGAAACAAATGTAGCAATAATCTTTCTTTTTTTTAAATGCTTATTTTTGAACTGTAAAGACTTTTTTTTTAAACAAACTGCTTTGTGATTGTCAGAGAGGTAATTGGTCAACTGTCAATGAATTCTATTGCACGTAGTGGTTTTACCCACATGGAACCACAACACATACTAATATAAATACTAATAATTTCCAAGTATGGCTGTATCTCAATGTGACCAGTTGGACAGAGAAAATCTAAATACGGGGTACCCCTATGGCTTTAAATTGCAGCTCCTTCTGCGAATCCACTTCTCAATTATGTCAAAACCCCTCATCTCCCTCTTTCAATTGATATACTTAAGTGTACATTTATGAGGGTCAATGAGGGATAATCCTTACTTTTTACCTGGATTCACCTCATCTGTGTCTTTCATGAAATTAATCGCCAAATTAGAAAAAAATAACATTACTGAAAAATGTTCTCCGATGGCAACACAATTTAGTAGTCTTAATTTAGGGGGAAATTATTTGAATTGATAATTAGCAATCTCTTGTTAATCTCGTTTGTCTTTGTCTTTGCCATTAACCTCACTTTAAACATAGACTACCTCATATCCCGATACTGTAACTACACTAGAGAAAACACTTGTTAGACCTGATCCTCCAGATCTGAACTCCTCTCAACAACAGGGCTACCTCAGCAGGTTTTACAACCTGAGCCCCGGAGGCAGCGTGTCGGGGAGAAGGATCAGGTCCACGTCGTCAACCATGGAGGAGAAGATCAGAGAAATGCAAACCTTCTTTGGTCTGAGAGAGACAGGTGGTCTGGACTCTACCACCCTGGATGTGATGAGGGAGCCCAGGTGTGGTGTTCCAGATGTGGAAAACTTCAGCTTTTACCCTGAAAAGCCTGAATGGAAGAACCACACCATCACGTACATGTGAGATGTTTTGTTTTTACTGATTCCCGTAATCTTGTAAAATGAGTATTTTCTTGTAGATTTCATTTAGACAACAGATGATATGTTACGGGAGCTGCAGCTGTGGAACTTGTTGTTCCTACTGTCTCACGTTTGTGCGTCCGTCTTTGGCCCTGCAGGATAGCCAAATACACTCCGGACATGAAGAGAGAGGACGTGGAGAAGTCCTTTCGTTCAGCCCTGAAGATGTGGAGCGATGCTGCACCGCTGAGGTTCATCAAAGTCAACCATGGCAAAGCTGATATCGTCTTCTCCTTCGCCCGCAGAAGTAAATCAGAAAATCCCTTCTCAAGAATTACTATTCATTGTTAATAATAGTACACAAAGAAAGAGTCCTCTCTAAATCATAGCGTGAAGAAGTGTCTTTTTTGTTGCAGCTCATGGAGATTTCTTTCCCTTTGATGGACCCCGGGGAGTGCTGGCTCACGCCTTTCAGCCAGGAGAGGGGATAGGAGGAGACGTGCACTTTGATGAAGATGAAACATGGACCGCAGGGAGGCAAGGTTTGTCAGAATGAAGCACAAAAGATTACCCTATAATTCCATATCTACTGTATGTTCTATATCTTAGCTTCCGTCGCATAGAAGCTAAGAATCAGAAGCTATGAAATGTTCTTCTACATTTTAGAGGGAATCGTTGTTTTTTTCACTCCACTCTACAGTTTTAGTTACATTAAGAAGATTATACAAACAAAGATCAACTCAAGCATACAATTCTGTGCATTGTTATATCATTAAATTACTGAATAGTATATAACATTAGCTGCACCCCCATCGATAGCTACTTACCGAACACACTAATGCATACATAATAATTAACCAAAATATGATATAATAATGTCATTGGGGACATTTCCTGCACAATGAGTATTTTTCTGACAATACTTTGATTGCAAGCCTTTTACTTCTATTTACATGTTAGTATTTGTACTTCTACTTAAAGGGGAAATTCTCCACCTTGTATGTTGATGTCCTATCACTGCTGATCCTGCATTTTGTGCTATATTGACTGAGGAAGCTGGGCCCTGTTCCTCGTACGTCCCTAACTGATTAGCGAGATAAGTTTGAGGATGAGATCACACATATATCAGGCTTTTCCGGTTCCTCGAAGCAGGTTTAGCTCAATCACCATGGCAACACATCAATAAGCTTGAACCTGCTCCAGAGCAGGCTCACTGAAGGAAGCTGGATAAGCTGGCCACTCCCCCGGCAAAAAAAAATGTCAGCTCCCTTCCTCAGAGATCCCATTGACGAAGGAGCGATATTAGTTCGATTAGCGTTTCATAGGGAGAGAGTTTTTCGAGATCGCCAAGATCCATTATCACACCACGATGACTTCATGTACGAGCGCTATCGATTCAGCCGACAAGGAATCATTTATTTGCAAGACCTTCTCGAGCCATACATTGTGAACACCACACGGCGCAGCAGAGCATTGACTGTCTCACAGACTGTGTGCATAGCCTTGCGCTTTTTTGCGAGTGGTACATTTTTGTACAGTGTCGGCGATGCGGAGAACATCGGTAAAGCCGCTGCATGCCGTGCTGTTCGCAAAGTTTATTTGGCGCTGAAGACGCTTATGGATGTGTTCATCACATTCCCTGGCCATGTCCGAGTAAATGCCATCAAAGAGGGCTTTTACGGAATTGCAGGTAATTGAGTTATTCAATATTTCACCATTTAATGAAAATGCATTCCTATCACTATTAATTACGGAGCTTGTCATTATGCAGAGTTTCCCAATGTCATTGGTGCAGTGGACTGCACACAGATCCGCATCAAATCGCCCTCTGGCCCAAACGCAGCAGATTTTGTGAATCGGAAAGGCTTTCACAGCATTAATGTGCAGGTACTTATGACATATTTTTCTTCAAATTACATTGCTATAAAAACAATATGTTTTTGACAATAGGGGTCATGGACCTTGCAATTGCCTGCTGTAGGTTACCCATGTACTGTACAATACCCATGACTTGACCGCAATTCATCTTAGATGATCTGTGACTCCACCTGCCTCATTACCAATGTTGAGGCCAAGTGGCCGGGCTCCGTCCACGACTCCAGAATATTCCGAGAGTCTACACTGTGCCACGGCTTCGAGCAAGGTATAGCAAATCTCATGTCATTCAGAAATTGCTCATTTTATGTAGAGGTGATCCAACATTGTACATATCATATACTAGGTCACTACGATGGACTCCTAATTGGAGACAGGGGTTATGCCTGCAAGCCCTACCTAATGACCCCCTATGCAGAGCCAGCACCAGGCCCTCAAGCCCGTTTCAACGGGGCTCTTGCTCGAACGAGAGCCCGGATTGACATGACCTTCGGCCAACTGAAGGCCAGATTCACATGTCTGCGGCGGCTGCGGGTGGCACCAGACAGGGCATGTGACATCACTGTGGCATGTGCAGTGCTCCACAATGTGGCTACCATCAGGAAGGAGAGGGTCCCAGTCATCATGGAGGATCCTGAGGATGACCTAGATCCAGTCCACCTTGATGAGCAGACCGGACCGGCTACAAGGGACAGAATTGCCCACCATCATTTTAGATAGGTGTTCAGATGACTTTGGGTAATGTTGGACTCATTTCATGTTTTCTCTTTATGTTTGCATGTTTCATTTATATGGTTAATGGGTATATGGTTTGCTACCCTCTTTGCTTTGAAGTTAACCATTAATATTCCATCCTCAGCCATCATCGAGTCCATCCCCCCCACCTCATCAATCACCGTCTGGTTTGCCGCCTCCACTGCCAAGGACAAAGGCAGACTGCAGCAGATCAGCCGAGAAGGCCATCGGCTGCGACCTGCCGTCCCTCCCAGACCTGTTCCACTCCAGCAGGACCAGCAAGAGAGCACTTGTACATACATATTGTTGTCTATGTCCCATGCTTTGAAATCACCAAGTCAATGTCCTGTATATGAGAGAATACTTTGCAATAAAAATGATTCTGAATAGAGGAACATGTTCAAGAACAATTTAAGAGATCCATGTTTTAGAAGAAAGCCTTTAATGGTACTTTAGTGGTCAGCCTGTAAATGAAGGTGCACAAGAAATAAGAATTTCAGTTCAGTTACAATTCATGCCAAAGCTCACAAATACTTTAGGCAAAGCTTTGCTTTACATGGTTACACTTACATCCAGCTGCCGCTCAAGTAAAGCCATCTCCTTGTGGAGCTTCTTCATCTTGAGCTGGCGGTAAGCTATTTCTGTACGCAAGTACCGCTTGTACAGCGTCCGCACATCTTCATAGTCGGCCTGAAAAAAAGACAAGAAAACCATTCATAACTTTGTTCAGTGTGGTGGTCAGATGCCAACTAAACTCAGACCTCCCCTCACAATGTGAGGGTATTAAATGAGAACTCACATCCCCATCCCCAGTTCCAGCAGAGTGAGAGGGGCCAGGATCAGGCCGTAGTCCAGCAGGATTTGCCTAACGGAATGCATTGATGTAGTTCAAATACCACTCACAAGGAGTGAGTTGGATATGAGTATTAGTTTCCACAACTTGCTTTTACCACATCACTGGAGAACGCCGCTGACATGGTCTCCTCATCGTCTGCTGGACTGGCCTCCTGTTAGTGAATTAGGAATTATTAGGAACTTTGGGAAATTGTCTTTGGTTTTAAAAGACACACACACAATGAACATGTATAGAATCATTACACAATGATGCAGCAATATCAACTTACATCAGTGGGCTCCTCTCCTCCGACCAACACTATGGGTGGTGGCTGCAGTAGTATGACCGAAGGTCCAGCCACTGCAAAATGTGACGATGGTTAACCAAATGACTAATTATGAAGGAGAGTCAGAGAATGAAGTGCACCTACCTTTGAGATAAGGCCTCCTCACAGTACTGGCCACCTCTCCAGAGGAGCTGCCCCCAGCTATGCCCTCCATGATGGGCCGACCCCTATTATGCTGGAGTGCCAGCTCCTCAGCAGGAGTAAAATCTGGAGTCTTAGGCCCTCCCCCCGTCTTGACCATATCAGCCCTCTTTTTGTTTGCTAAAATATGAAGGATATGACACTGAAAAGCTGTTACCATGGCACATATTGGATTGACTCACCATTTTGTATAATGTTTTTGTGCTTAGTTTTTACTTGCTGCCATGTCCTTTTGATGGCTGGGTTGCAACTGCATGGGGTTGAAAGCACTCTTAATTATATGACAGTGTTATTCGTACACCATAGCATATCATTATTGTACTCATGATAAGAATAGAGAGCATCACACACAATTTATTTTCACTGCTTCAATTGATTGAATGTCTGATTATGAATAATATACATACTGATCCACCCATACACAGATTCACACACATATTCAAACTCCTAGTTCTATATGGTAATCTACACATACATGTATATACACATATATAGTATGATACATAAGCGCATGCAGTACATATATCCTCATAAGTATCTATTAATTCGTATCAATTAGATAATCTTTGGGCTTGTTTTATCTACTTATTCTGAAAGAGTTGAGATCATTATTTTCTCTATAAGATCTCATTGACCAAACATTGACACTGACATTCATTACAGAAGACTGATTAAGTTTCTGTTTAAATCCGAGGGCAAGTTTGTATTTGCTCTCGGCAGCTCAGAGTCACGTTTTCGGCATAATTCTGTGAGGATTTACCAGCCAAATGTACTAATAGGACTTGTCTGTTGCTGTGTTTCAGGTTACAGCCTGTTCGCTGTTGCAGCTCATGAGCTCAGCCACTCACTGGGTTTGACCCACTCTTAAGACCCCTCTGCTATCATATACCCCAACTACAGGTATAAAAGCAACACGCAGTACTCTCTATCCAAAGATGATGTGCTTGGGATCCAAACACTGTATGGTGAGGAGCGAATTAAAAGTGTGCAGTGACTGTTTGCGCAAAATGGAAATAAGACGATCAGAGAGGAGTGCACCGCTGTGTGCAATGCCATATCTAATGCATTCTGTTCCAACGTTTCTTAGGAAAAGAAACAAGAAAAGTGGAAACACAACCAGCTCCCAAAAAGTGTGAGCCCAACCTTTCTTTTGATGCAGCAGTTATGATCCAAAACGAGATTGTTTTCTTTAAGAACAGGTACATAATATGTCAAATATGTTTTATATTATGAGTGCAAAAAGACCTTCAAAGATGCAACTGAGTCTGCTTATTGTTTCAACCCAGGTACATGTGGATGAGAACAACGCAGACAACTTATTGGAATCGCCTGAGAGAGAGCCACAGCAGCACATATTTACCCAGCATCAGCTCTCACGTGGATGCCGCTTATGACATCCCTGCCAAAGGCGTGGCGTACATATTCACTGGTAGAGTAATGGACACTCTGCAAAGCATCACTTAGGGTTTGTCAGCATGACATTGCTGGATTTTCAGTGGGGGGGGGGGGGTGGGACACAAAATGCGACCAAATTACAGCCTTGTGCAACTTAAGTGTTGCACTCAATGCAAGAGGCTAATTGAGTTTGGCAGCGCTTGTGGTATGTTGCTGTTTTTCACAGTGTCCCAAAATGCAGTGACACGGCTGTGTTTTTCCAGGTCATAAGTACTGGGTGGTTCGAGAGCTTAAGATGAAAAGTCATGCTGGCTCCATCTACGAGTACGGCTTCTCCTCCCAAGTCCGGCAGGTTGACGCTGCCGTGCATATCAGTGAATCTGGGAAGACAGTCTTCTTCACAGGAGAGGTTTATTACAGGTGACTTGTTCTGTTGCCAACTTGCTTCACATTTGAAAATGATTTTCTGTTTTGATCACGTATATTTTACATGAAAAGAAAAACTTACCCATCAAAATGAATGAATAAATACATTACATACTAACATTCCCGCACTGAAAAAGACACGAATAATCAATGTATTAATAATAATAATAATCCAATCTCAGGTATGATGAGCGCAGGAGAAGGATGGAGCCCGGCTTCCCCAGACTCATCCAAACAGACTGGCCTGGAATACCGAGAAGGGTCGACGCTGCCTTTAAGTTAGATGGTAAACAACATCTGAAATAGAAGTTGTAATTTCTTGTTTTTACCGTGTTTAGGTGGTAGACGGGTGGGGCTTACCGCACTGGACACACTTTTACACTGAAAACACTTTTACACTGAAAACACCATTCGACTCAGTTTTGGAACAATGTGTTAGTCAAGTAGGAATCCTGTGTTTACAGCTAAACTTTTTTTTTTGTTCACGTTTCAGCTCATTTGCTTTGAAACAACATCGGGTGATAACACACTTTTTGCATGATGTTCTGTTGACAGGTAGCATCTTCCTCTTCAGCGGGACAAAATCCTACCAGTACGACTTCAAACACAACCGGGTGGTGAATATTATTTCAGCAAATTCTTGGCTAGGATGTTGATACAGTCAATGCAGTGGTGGGCGAGTTTCTGAGAAAACATCCTTGAACTAGTTGTAAAACTGAGATAATAAGTAGGTAACATCATGTATTTGACTGAATTGTTACGGTTTAGATTTGTGGGGCATGTGTGTACCTGTATGTCAATTACATCTCTGATCGCCCTCTCGGGTACAATGACATGTATACGTATATGTATATCTTCTTACATGAAAGGATGTACAGTACTGAGAACTTATAATGTGAATATCAAATGCAAAGTGTATCATTTTTTTACAAATATTGGATGTTGGATGTCCTCAGATGTACATTCAATACTGAGTACCATTTAATAACCTCCTAGTGTTATTGTTAACGTAACTTTGAGTATGTTGTAAATCTGAATATGAATGAACAGCATGTGTCTTATTAAGCTGGACTGTGAAATGTAATTTTTTGTCCATAAATCTTAGATGCTTTTGTACAGCACAGTTGTTTCATCTTTGATCTTCAATGCAGTGGTGGAAGATTCTTTAGCCCCCAATGTAAAAATACTCCACTAAGAGTTAAAGTCTTGCATTAAAAATTCCACTTGAGTAAAACATATACAGGTATTATTAACAAAATGTACTCTAAGAATAAAAGTGCTCAGTATGCAGAATGTAAAATGGCCTCTGTCCGTGTTGCGTTATTTTATGTAATATTATTGTTTTCTAAGATGCATTAGCATGTGAGCAGCATTTCAATCCTGTTGCTGGTCGCGATTTTTTTAGATGCTCATCATAGATTTTGAAAATTTTAATCTGCAAAATAAACCATTAATTACAGCTGCCAAATACATGTAATGGTGTAAAACGTGCAATATTTCACTCTGAAATGTAAAAAAGAACAAGTATAAAGCCACATAAAAAGAAAATAACCAGGTACATCAGAATTGTATTTCAATAAGCAATAAGGCTTGGACCTTTTACTCAACAAAGCATATATATAGGTAGTCAGGAAGGTGCAAATGAGCAGTTTCTGTCCACTCAGTCAGTTGTAACATGAGCTGAAGTGTTCCTGTGATCTTGAAGTCTGTGCAATGCGACTTTAGCAACATCGGCGTCCCCAAATGGCAGTGAGAGGTCGTTCCAGCCTCCACCAGTGGACCTCAGTGCCTTGAAAGAAAGTCATGTGATGTGAGTTAAATGCACTCGCTCATGTTTACCCACCCAACTGGACTATGGTCTCTGTAAATCAAACATTATCAGAAAGTACATGAGAACGCTGAAAACAACTAAATGTTGGCAAATTATTTTTCTGGACGAGTGACAGATTGTGGGTGTGAGTTCCTGTTTTTCCACCAAACACCAGAATTTAAGAAGGACGAACAAAGCAAATCAGTGTCATTTAATTGAGATGCTTGTTTGCAGCTCAGCGTTTGACTTTGGCTCTCATATTACTGTATACTGTACATTACTCCTGTCTAGTTTAGTGCACTGTGCGCATGTGACAGAATACACAAACGCATCAGAAGGTGAATCATAAAGGTGGGATGAAAAGAGGCGCACGAAGGCATCTCATTCAAAGGAATGGTGACAACAGACGAAAACAATAAAAACTGCTTCACAGATGTTTCATGAGTGAAGTTGAGATCCTCCCACTGTGTTTACAGAGGGGCCACTATTTACTCCCCCCACCCCCATCTGGCACAGGGCCTCGTGTTCACATTTGCTAAAGGGGACACTGCATACTCTTCTTCAGCTTATACAATACCCACCTCAGCCTGTCAAGGCTGTCTTTATAAGAGGAGAGTGGACTGAAAAAAGATTTTTTTAAATATGTCTCTTGCTTATTTTTGGATCGTGCTGCTGGGTTGTTTAGCCCTTCGTCATGCAGCACCTACCATCGCGCCAACAGTTTCACCAGAGGACGAAGACCTGGCGGAGGTAATGCAGAATATATCCTCCATTGAGCTCTGCCATAGTCAGATTAAATGAACTATGAATTGCTTGCAATAAAATCATCATCTTCTTCTGTTATCAGGGATACCTCTCTCGGTTCTACGCTGATGTTGGGGTGACAAACTCCTCAGTGCAGAGAATCGTTAAGAGCTCCTTCAGCCAGGATCTGCAGACCATGCAGGCTTTCTTTGGCCTCGAGGTAATTACCATGAATGAAAGCCTTGAAGTCTAGGTCTGCACTCTTGTAATCAAAGAAATTGTGACTGCTTTATAACTGACAAAGGATTGATCGCGTTGCAAAATGTTCTCCGTTTTTTTCAAACCTCACTTTCAAAATCACTACCATTTTGTCACCTCACATCATCGTCTGACCATCAGGTGACGGGTGTGTTGAATAATGAGACTGTGGAGGCGATGAAGGCACCCAGGTGCGGTGTGTCAGACATCAGCCGATATGGACACTTCGCTGGGAAACCCAAATGGAATAAAAGGCTGATAACATACAGGTAGCTGGTATAGGAGCGTGTTGTTATTGTCACTCAGTTCGTATTTTTGTTGGTTGAACATATAAATAAAGATGATGATGATTATGACAACATGCTGTATGAAATGATTTCAACAGGATCACTCTGTACACTCAAGATCTGACCCAGAGTCAGGTGGATGCTACCATTGCTCAGGCCTTCCAGCTCTACAGCGATGTCATCCCTCTGGACTTCAAACAGGTCAACAGCGGTAAAGCGGACATCATGATCCTCTTCAAGGGTGGATGTGAGTCTGGATTGAACAAGAGATGCTCAAACAGCCTGCTGATGTTTATGTGAATCCTTTTCTCTGAATGCAATTAAAGAATTGCACTCTGGTGCTGTAGATTACATGATCTTGTTTGTGCTATTGCAGATCACGGGGACTTTTACCCCTTTGACGGGGCGAATGGAGTCTTGGCTCATGCTAACTCTCCTGGACTGGGTCAGGGAGGGGACACTCACTTTGATGATGATGAAAGGTGGACTCTCACCCAAAGAGGTAAAGTGTAATATCTGTGCAGTTCCCACAGAGGTATACTGTATAATCTCTCCCTATATAAATACTATATACATTTACTTCCTTATAGAACAGACATTATTAGATAAGTAAATGTACTGTATATAACACTGGTCTAACATTGTAATCTGCTGTGTTGAGGTGTGAATCTGCTGCTGGTGGCGGCCCATGAGTTTGGCCACGCTTTGGGCCTGGATCACTCCAGGGACAAACGTGCACTAATGTATCCCAGTTATCATTATGTCAACACAAACGGATACAGGCTGCCAGACGATGACAAGCGTGGGGTTCAAGCCCTTTATGGTGAGCAAAAACATCAGATAACGCAGTCTTTGACGTTAAAATTGGATTACATTAGGATGAGACAATCTTCCATTAAAACTTTTCAAGCGGGATAATGCAGAATTAAGGCCAAGCCAATTCTTTTTTTTTTACTTTGGCTTTATCTGAGCAACATCGCAAAATCTTCTATTCAACCAGTAAACAGCTGACATATAAATGAATAGCTTCTGCTGTAGTTTGTAATTTTCAGCTTCACATTTGGAATGAACTGCATTGGAATTACTCTGGATCTATTTTATATTCGTTGTGGTTTGTGTGCTTGAGAGTCAGACTAGCTTTAAACATGGGTTTAAGGCCCGAGCATAAATACATGTTTCTAAAAGTGCATCTTTTAGTTTTTATGTTGATAGTCATTTGCCATATGATGACTGAAGATTCTAGATTAGTCAATTCTGATGTTGCTAATCCATCTCTCAGGCAGCCGTACATCAGTGCCCACAACAGCACCAAAACCTGAACCACCTCCTGGCCCGGACCCTGGACCAGAACCAGAGGAACCAACAGAGGATCCGAACCCAGACCCTCTGCCCAACCCACGAGATGAGCAGTGCAGCCGCAACCTGGTGTTTGACGCTGCTACCTCCATCAGGGGAGACCTGTTCTTCTTCAAAAACGGGTACATTTGGATTATTATCTTGTTTGAATGGGACATATACGTAATTACACCTTTTTACATTTCAATTTCCAAATCCTTACTAGATACTATTGGAGGAAGAGTTCAACTGCCAGAGGAATCCGTTTCACGAAAGTAAACACAAAATGGTCACAAATCACCTCTGTCGATGCTGCCTTTGAAGTCCCATCCAAGGATGTGGTGTATCTTTTTGAAGGTAATGTTCAGAAGGGTTTTGTTAGGTTTTAATGTTGAATATACTCTTTAGTACTTAATTAGGACTGTGACGGCGTAGGCAACCACACGATATAATTACCTCCAAATGTTTCTCTACAGGTCGTCAATACTGGGGCATAAGGGCTTATGCAAAAACAGTCATTTCAGGTTTTCCAAAGTCTCTCACCAACCTCGGCCTCCCCTCTTCAGTCAGTAAGGTGGATGCAGCCGTCTATGTGCCAACCACCAGAAAAACACTCATCTTTGTGAACAACCAGTATTGGAGGTGAGCATCATGATCAAGTCTTTGTTGTTGTTGTTGTTAACGTGGCATGTGTCCGCTGGTCTTTTGTAGATAAAATGAATACAAACACCGACCATTGAGATATTTATTGGGTACGGCTACATACCTTCAAAGCATTTTTTAATTGCCTCTCTTTTGTCTCTTGCAGCTATGATGTGGGAAGAAACCAAATGGACTTTGGATATCCACGATTCATCACTCAGGGTTTCCCTGGCATCGGCTCCAAAGTGGATGCAGCCTTTGAGAATTATGGTGAGAAATGTCGTGCATGTAACTCATTCACCCCATTTCACAAAACGGAAAACGATCATCATCATAATCAGTATTCTTATATTAAGAGAATAGTTTGACTGTTTCGCTTATTTGCTTTCCTGAGGAGAGTTAGACGAGAAGATTGTTACCACTCTCATTTGTCAAACATGATGTTTGTCCATTAGATATGAAGTTACAGCCAGGAGGTTAGCTTAGCCTAGCGTAAAGACTGGAAGCAGGGGGAAACAGCTAGCCTGGTTCTGTCCAAGTCATAAGGGAGTTACGTGGTAGACTATTCCTTGGATGGGCACAGTTGTCAACTGATCAAATCAAAAATGTGTCATGTGAAAAGTTTCGCAGTGACTAACCCACGGAGTATTTCCAAACGTAGATATTGTTGATGGAGACCAAAACAGACAAACAAACAAAGTTAAAATATATAATGAGGGTGAATAATGGACTTACAATTGTAAGGTTGCTGGAAACATGGCTCGAAATGAATGCTGATGTTACTCTGTATCTACTGGATGTGTTAATTGGTAGCTGTTTGCGAACACATTCACCATAATAACATCAATACTTGCATATTAAAATTGAATCTTTCCTCCCACAGGATACCTATACTTCTCAGATGGCCCCAGACAGAGTGAATACTACCTGCAGTACAGGAGAGTGATCCGTGTACTGCTCAACTACGGCTGGCTCAACTGCTACTGAGAACTCACGGACACAACTACTCAACAGTCTCTGTACAAGATGTGACTGCAGTTGAAAAAAAATCTAAATGAATGACAGTATTATCTATTGTTATGATGTGGGATAACAGTTGTCAGAGACAGTCTAACTACTGTTGGCACATGGCAAATAACAGGATCAAAACAAGGCAAAGGTCAGCGAGTGATAACCATTCAATCAATTCTGTAAATAATCCTTGACCTGCTTCAAAATGTTCATATTTTTCCATGGGGAAATTGTAAAAATATGCACCAACAGTGAACGTATTTGTTTGGAGATGTTTAAGCTAAATTGCACAACTTTGAATCTAAACTAAAGGGGTTTAAAGTTACCCTTTGCACACATCCAAGGGTTACAAATAAAGAGCTCCTCTGCAATTCCACCGCACAAATTGCCATAACAGGGCCCAGCTTGCAGAGTATATATATATATATATATATATATATATATTTGGATACAAAATTAGCAAACAACTTAAGCCATTAGTTCTTCTTGATCATGTCCTAACTGTTATGTTGTGAAATAATCCAGTATTTTGCCTGTATGCTGCAATTTTAGAATTAGGACCACAGGACTTGTTTAGTGCAATTCTGGCCACATGAGAGGAGATCCCAATTTAGAAAGAGAGCTGAGTCACTACTGTTTTCATGAACACGGATAAATTAAGGATTTTATAGTTTAGTGTTGAGATGCTAAACAAAAACAGCACAAAACAAACCAATGAGGTGATTAAGTGCAGGAGATACCATCATAATACGGGAGCTTTAAAGGGTTGGTTCACCAAAATAAATAAGGTTTGAGATATTTATCAGTGAACTTTCTGCTTCCACTCCGATATAATGAATGGGATCTTATTTGTGTCATCTGAACGGCAACATCGCGTTCCAGTGAACATTTGTTATTTGGACTATTCCCGCAGTAGAAAGCAGTTCCAATGAAAACTGTCCACAGTGACAGACCACGACATTGTCTCTGGAAAAAAATAAATATTACATTTTCAAATTATGTTAGCACCACATAGTAAATTACATTAATCTCCATTGTACTGGGGAAGAGGCACAAATCTCACAAGCATGTATTCAAAACCTCAGCTGATTAAAATCAGCATTAGGGCTATTTACCAGTGGGGTAAGTGAGAAAATGCTTTTGCTGTAATTCAGTTGAACTATGTAGTCGTGAATTTTTGGTGGAAAAGATTGATATGAAGTATGTGATTAAAACAGATTTAAGATAAAGCTTACCCTTTTCATGCCAGGTAATAAGCAATAGCTTAATTTAGATTGGAGATGTTGATTCCTCAGAAGCAAATAGGTTCAGTTTGTGCTCATTTCTAGCAGTCACTCGTGGATTTTAAGGATTATTTTCTTCTTCTTGGTTGTAGGTGTGGTATATTTATGCTCTGCAAGATTTCCCTGTAATCTGTGTTTTGTTCTCTGCACATAAAACAGCCACACAAACATTTAGGTCTGTGCCACATAGGCCATTTTGCAATGATGAAGAATGAGGTAAGATATTATTTTAAAGCCCTGAAGGTGCCAGAAGGAGGAAATACTGAAAATCAAAAGATGATGAGATTATGTTTTTGAGAGTTATCTCGACCATACCGAGAGTTGTTCAGATCACAGAGATATCAGTTAACCGCTGCTGGAGCAGAAGCAGTGTTATTTGACTATTGATGCGTATGGAGTTCAGCTATGAGAAGTACCTCTTAGACAAAAGAAAAAACTGGAAAGAGGAACGTGATTCAAGTTTTATCTTAAATTATGTTCAGAAATGGTGTAGGAAAGATTTGCAGTTCAGAAAAATAAGCATATCTAATTAACAAATTATATCAACATTAAGGTAAGACTGAGAAAAACATCTGCTTTTGTAAACTTTGTTTTCAGATTAAAAGCAGAAAACTATTTTCTCTCACTCAAAGTTTCCACATGGTGTAAAACAGACTGACATAAATGTCAAGTAGCTTACTTCTGCCCGATTATACAGTATTCAACACCTACAAACGTGACCTTCTCTGTTTTTTCACAGGTTTAAAAAATAATATGCCCCCACATGCTTTGAAATAATTTAATCTGATCATTTTACAAGCTCAAAATCTTATTAACCCTTATTTGAGCCAACTTTTAATTTCCATTTAAAATGTCCCACTGTCCGTAGTTGTAAATGTAAAATTGGCATTATTATTAGTTTTATTATTATTATTATTATTATTGTTGTTGTTGTTGTTTATCTATTTCAGAAACGTTTAAAAACCCAAACTGTATAAAAACGGCTCTGTTCAAAACAAACTAAACCGGATATTCCGTAAGGATGTTACCAGGAATACTGTCCGGTGTGAGCCACGGACTTTAGTTCCTCTATCTACGTACCCCATCGATATACTTTTTTTTCGCTTTAGAACCATATTACTAAGTACTTCTTCTGTATACAGCTACATGTTGTAGTTTTATGTAGTGAAGTGGTTAACGGTAGCTTGTAGCCTCTCTGAACAAATGTAAACACACGCGATGAAGACGAGTGGAAGGTTCCGCTTGACACACGGACGGAAGCAAACAAACAGGAGCACGAGCAGACAGAAGTGGGTTTGCTGGTTTGCTACAGTTTCACTGAGGTGTGTGCTTCTAGCTTAACGTTACTCTTTTACATTACGTTATATCTATATTATATTAGCAGCTGTGAGCTACTAGCAAGTCTTAGGCAGAAAGAGACAACAAATGCATCGTTAATGCTTCTTCTCTGTGCCGTGACAGGTCCCCGTCTCCTATGGATTCACTCAACACCTTTGAATCTGAGATGGAGGCTGACGGTCAGGGGAACTACTCTCTGTTTCCCGCTCTGGACAGCATTGAAAGTCTATCTGCGACCGCTGAGACTCTGGAGAGGTTGTTTTAAAACACTGCTGCTTATAGATAAAGAGAATACAGTCTGCAGGATCGGATAATCCATTTAGGTTGCAGAGTGGGATTGCTGCAGAGAAGAGCATCCCATTCATCTAGGGGTGTGCTCACAGGGAAACAAATCATAATACAAATCAGATGTGATGATTTCCTACACGGGCTTTGTGGTATCAAGTGATTCTAATCCCCACAAGTTGTAGAGTTCAAAATATACACACACAGTAGGGTGTTTACAGTGGCCACATGACCAGTTCAGCCGGTGCCGTTCTATTATTTGATATAAATATAAATAAGAATGTTATCCTGGATGATACCAACGTTTTTATTTTTTTTTCCATTTGCAGCGAACCACCAAGTGAAATATCGGAGAAGCCAAACCTCACGTGGCTCGATGCTGCACAGGTATATTTCAGCGTGGCGTTATTAGTGACATTTGCCACAATCAAGACTGTTTGTTAAGTGTTTCTGCTTTGTCTCACGTAGATTGTTTTGGAAGAAGCTGGACGTCCCATGCACATAAAGGAGATCAAACAGAGAATCATCGACGGGGGACTCGTTCAATCCAAGTACAGCAATCCTCTCAATCCACTACACGTATTATTGCACACGCCCTTACATATTAAGACAAATCATGAGCATTATTATTACACTTATTTTGTTTTCCTCTCCTTGGCAGTGCGAAGTCAAGCCTGGAGGCTGTCATGTACCGTGAGGTAAGGAGGACATTTGAGCTGCAGTCTGACAGCAGCCTCTGCTGTCGAGTACAATAACCTGCACCTCCATTTAACATCTGTGTTGGTTCAGTTGATACAGTACATGCGTCATCTGTATTTCTGTTACAAATGTTTTTCTTTCTCCATGTTTTTCCATCTCGCTTCTTTTGGTATTAATTTAATTTCTAAAAGAGGCAGACGTTTGTGGTCTGGTGCAGAAGCCGTGAAACTGCTGTATCTAATGGTGGACTTAATCTAAATCTAAAGTGATTCAGGTTTTGGGAATCAAATTTGGGTTTTCCAGCCCCCCCCACCCCCTCACCCCCCCGTGCATTGGCCTCAGTCTCGCATTATGTTTCAGACACAAAAAGGCAGCAGGAGATTCAAGAGGATTGAGAACAGAAACGGAGTCTTTGCACTGCTGGTGAGTTAAATGGGACACTAATGCCAATTTCACACAAAAACCCAAAATACGTAATGGGATATTGAACATGCGGTTGACCTTTTTAATGCCAGAATATTGGTCATGGATAAATACTGAGGTGTTGCTGTTCACACAAGATGAGGGTCCAGAGCTGTAGTTTGATGATATAGACATGTAGTCATTCAAAATGGTAGATGAAGGTTTTTTTTCCAGTGGAGATTAAATTTGATCCGGCACTCAAGATAAACTGGTGTGATGTGAAAGGTGTCCAGTCATAACTGCTATTCATTCCCTTATAATCTCATTAAAGGACATGAGGGGTGATTGCATCTGCATAATCCAGAAGTGCATCATTTTAAAGCAGAGAGATCAAGAAGTTAATTATCTAATTATGGTTGCATTACTAATACGTCCTTAATAATCCTTTAACTACCACAGTGTCCGTACTTACCACGTAGAAGCTGAGCTCCAAAGTTGAACAGTGTTAAATGTTAAATCCTCCTGGAAAATATATTGTTGTGAAATATATTCAGAGTAGAAATAATATCTTCATTTTGAATTTGTTTGGTTTGAATGATCTCGTGCACATTTTGTCTTCAGTAACTGTCATTGTTTGTCACACAGCGGTTTAAAGTTCAAGCCCCATCTGTGTTATTTTATCGTTTGCATCTTATTCTGTACTTTCATCCATCACCCTGAAGGCCACACGAGCGTTGACGTCAGGTCGTGGTGGTCCACGTGAAGATCAGATCTCTGTGTTGCTCTCCCCCTCTGCTTCCTCACAGACGGACGAGGAGCGGCAGCAGGCCCTGCAGGCCTTCACTACCCAGTCGTTCCTCGGCTCCCCACAGCACAATACCGTCTCCAGTTCTGGCTCGGGGGCCTCGGGGCACGCCTTCCCCTCCCCCACCAGTTCCTCAGAGCATCGGGCCAAGATGAAGAGATGTCCGCGAAAAAAACTAAATGAAAAGTACCAACTCAAGTACCTGAGACTGCGCAAAGCTGCCCGCGCCATGATATTCGTGAGTAAACGACTGACGCCTGAAAAAGCCATGACTGGTTTTATTTATTCCAGCTCTTTAACTGTCAGTGTGTTGTTGCACTGTTTTACCTGCAGGAGAATGCAGCTCTCTGTGATGAAGTTGCCCACTTGGAAGAGAAGTTTCTGAGAGCTAAGGAGGAGCGGAGGTGAGTGGACATGTTTCAGATAGCATGCGTCGCACAATGTTCTAAAAATGGGTGTGTTTAGCAAGGACCGCCTTATTCACCTCACTTTATTATTTTTTACTCTTGTATATAATCGATGGCCTGTAGTGATTCTAACAAATAGTTTTTATGTCATGTAACCTTTGAAAGAAGAGAAACAATGGTTCCTTCACATTCATGTTATTTCTCATGTTCCAGGTTTTTGCTGAAGTCCTTGTTGCAGTACCAGTCTTTCTCAGAGGGGGAGCTACTGCCAACACCTAGCTCAAGCTCTCATCCGCCTGGACCGCCTGCAGCATTGACCTCAGGTGCTGCGGGGGCTTCAGGCCTGTCTGGGGGGCACAACCTGGCGTCAACGGGGGAAGAGGGACCTCTTAAAAAACCCAAGAAGGAAAGGAAAGAGCGAGGCAGGGAAAATGGAAAGGAGGAATGTGAGTACTGATGCCGATTTGAATGGTTCACATTCACCTTTCAAGACATTTGGCCGATTTGTTTTGTTGTCTCGTGTTGCCTCAGTTCCAAAGAAGACGTCTAAGAAGAGAAAGCTGGCCGACGGGAATCGGAAACTGGTGCAGCCCATCGCTCTGGACTCGTCTGGTCGCCCCGTCTTCCCCATCGTACTGGGAGGTTTAACGGTCTACAGCCTGGGAGAGGTCAGTGTGTGTCTTTGATCACATGCCGTAGCTTTATAATCACCACGGTACAGTCATGGTAAGCCTCTGAACTCCAGCCTCACATGTTATATGCTATTCATAGTTGTTAGTACATACATGCTGTCTTCTTGCTAAGACAAGTTAACCGTCCATCAGATGGTAGTTCAATAGATAAAGTCTACGACAGCCTCTCTAAAATCAGAAAAGGCTTCACCAAATGCTAACTTTTGATTGCTCTGCAGATCATCACAGACAGGATGTTGTTCCATGACGAGTGCGCCATCTACCCGGTGGGCTTCTGCAGCACTCGGGTCTTTGCCAGCATGAAAAGCCCCGACCAGCAGTGCCTCTACACCTGCCAAATCAAGGATGTGGGAGCAGGTCCACAGGTAGACAGTTCTTACTGAAGTCAGGTCACCATTCTTACGACCCTAGTTTTCAAATGTAAATAGATAAATGTCTCTCTTTACATCCAAGTGAACACAACAAAATGGACGTACTACCTCGTCGATTAAGTTGTGTTCAGTTCAGTTTGAAACAGTATGAATGAAATGGTTCACTGACACACGTGATCCAATATTGTCCCACCAGTTTGAGATTGTGCCTGAAGAGGATCCTCAGAATGCCATCGTGGCCTCCTCGGCCCTGACGTGCCACTCCAACCTACTGAAGGCCATTGCGTCCGTCAGGTACCAAGAGTTCCCCACAAAGGCTTGCATTGTGTTTGTGGTTGATTTGTGTTAGTCGACAAAAAGTCCACCATATTTCAACTTTACTTCATAACTTTCAACATGTCTTTTTTTTTTTTTCTTAGTTCCAAGTCTGTGGTGCCCATCGTGCCATCGGGGGCCGACTTCTTCGGCTTCTCACACCCGACCATCCAGAATCTCATCCAGAGTTGTCCCGGAGCGCGCAAATGTAGCAAGTAGGTTCACCCTCACTCAATATGATAGAAGATTAAGAGCTACACAACACACAGCGTGCACGTCACATCTTTTCTGACTCGCACATTATGATTTAAGTTAAATGATTTAGTTAAAGAAAATATTGTTTGACATTAAACATTGCATGATTCATATTTTAAACTTTATTTAGCTACCGATGGATCCGCTTTGAGGTGTGTCGCACGGGCGACGGCCAGGTTCCTCACACCCTGTCTGAGGACGATGCCTCAGTCAACTTTGAGGCCTACCAGAGACATCGGGGCTTTGTTGACAACATCAAGACGGAGCACATGACAGGTACCCTCCAGGTTTAACAGCTGGGCTTGTGACTAGGAGGTCACAGATGGGGAAACAATCAAATCTGGTGTCTTTCTCCACAACTGTCAAATGTCGCAGAATGTAATTAGCATTTCAAAGTAAAAGTATGGCCAAAATGTATTTCGCTGTTACCGCTTGTATTTTCTAATGCATGATTGCTCAGCATTGACGGTGACTATTTGTTTCATCCATCCGTCTCTCCTCAGGACAGGCACCGCAGTCTCCTAGCTCGTCTCATCAGCACCACCTGACCTCCCCCACCATGAAGCCCTCTACCTCGTATTTCAGCTCCTGATCCTGAAAGTGAATTGCTCCCCCCCTCCTTCCATATTTCAGGAAACTCAGAGCCGTTATTTATTGTAGGACGTCTTCTAGAGAGTCCCAGACAGCATTGCTGGGGATGTGTGCCAATATAGCTGATGCAACTATACTGGATGTGACTAACTGGAGTTAGCTTTGTGCTTAATGTGCCAATAACACATCTGTATAGACAGTTGCATTTCTGTATGTATATAAACATATGTGCTGGATTTTAGAAATTGAATCCCACTTGATGTTAAACTTTTTTTTAACAAATTGGAAATCCCAAAAAAAAAAAATAAAAGTACAAGTAAATTTAAATTTCTTGTTTTACTTGCAAGTTAAAGCTTTGGCTTTAAATTAAACACCCACACAAACTTAGTTGTTGATTTATCATTTATTCGTGCAAATTGTTCATTTACGAAGACTCATTTGTGTTGTAAACGTGAAAATCCAGAGTTGTGTTCAAATAAAAACATCTGTCATGCTTTTCTACACACAGTCCAGCAATTATTGGCAGTAACAGATTGTCTACAGGATAAACAATGTAACCAAAATTATATACAAGCACTTTCAGTGTTTTATCAAACACACTGATAATCTCTATAAAAAAAGAAAAATCTATAAATTGATGTTCAGTGTACCGACAGACTGCCTGAAAGAACTGCTAAACAACCAAAGACGCTACGTAGCACCAGTGCTCTGTTGGTATTATTCCCGTTCTAATGAGACACTTGATTGGATGCTGTAGGAAAACTCACCACTCTGGTGAGGAGGTTAAATAAATGTGAAGGTAAGCTTTGGATCCAGATGCCATGAATTGCTGACAGTACTTTTTGCTTAATTCGTGGGATCTGGCACTGGCCCACTCTGGGCCGACTCACTTATTACTTACCCAAATTGATTGCCTTAAGTCAAAGCAATACAAACAAAGAAATCACAACAAACTGACAATCAAGTAAAAGAAAAAATATAAAGAAATTCTTCCCTCTGAAGTGCTTAAATCTTTGAAAAACTACAAAATTTGTTCAATTTAGTTTTCTCAGTAACAATCCACCGTGTCATTGTGTCATCATCTTCTGGTAAATCTGAATACATATCGGTCAAATCAGCTCATTTTGACCTAAAGAAACGAAAAGGCACTTTTCCCATCACTTTGTCTTCTCAGTTCCTGGTTTCCTTTGACTGGAGAGCGGTTGGTAATAAAAGGAGGCGCAGGTAAAATGCTGCTGGCGCTGTAGACCGGACAGGCTTTAAAGTCACAGGGCCAGTCTCTCCATGCATACCGGAGGGCAGTTACTTTATCAGTAGGCTGACACAAACTGGTAGATAACTGAACGGTGGTCGGACCCCAGTGCATGATGGGAGCTGAAACCCAGGAAGACTTAGGCCCACATGGAGTCTGAATCTCTGAGCAACAGATCTTGATGAAAGAAATAAGAAAAATCACTGATTGGAGCTTATTTACTTATTTAGCAAGAATGTAGTTTAAGAAATTCTTATAAATGTATTACTTATAGTTTTGCGTTAGCATTGTTAACCAATCCAGCAGGTGAATATGGGGCATCACTCAAACTGAGTGTAGCGCTGCCAGCCTCACCTCAAAGATGTCTTCAGACGGTGTGACAGAGACATTCTGGTCGTAGGTTATGTTGATAAACTCACGATCCGACTGGATTAGCTTGGGGAAAGGCCCTTGGAAGGACACGTCTTTCTCATTATAAGCCACTGCCCTTGCTCCCAGTGTCAGTCTGTAGGCTACATCCTGCTTGTCCCGTGGATGGATCCTGAAAGACAACAAAAAAAAAAAACACTAATCATTTTAACAAACATCATGGATGAACCAGTTGGTAAGACCAGGTTGAAAGTCAATACAGGACTCATCACTAAGTACAAAAGCAGGTCACATCATCATTACGCAGAAAGCTGTTTCACTGTTTGTCTTTGGTACATTAAGAAAGTCTGTTGATGTGAGAATAATGCCAGGGACTTAATGTGTCTTGGCAGCATATCGGGGGCAAGTCCATGAAAAGTTTTATAGATGTTTACAAGGATCTTAAAAACAAAAACTGGAAGCCGCAGCAGAAACAGGTAAGATTTGAGCTCTTTGCTCCAATGAATTTAGTTTAGTAATAAACTCCAAAAGGTCAAACCTGTTGTAGTTAAAAATAGCGCTGACCCTCTGCACCACATCACTTCATAAGAATTGTTGATCAAATCTCTGTGAAGGATTTGCACAGTTCCTGATGTTCTACCAGTAGTTAATTACACACAAGTATCAAATTGTAATGCTCCTCTGTGTTGTACAGATTGCATATAAACACAATCCTTACGTGCCAAAGGGTGATGTTTCATCTGGTAAATCCAAAGCAACGGCCATGAAGGTTTTCTGCATCCGGGGATTCGGGGCGAAGCCGTTGTCTGCGGTCTGGTGCCAGCGGATGTTCGGAAAACTGTCACTCTTGGAGCCTTTTATTTCGGTGGACAGCTGAAAGTACAAAGAAATCCTGGATTAGATTTACAATACTGCAGATATTTGTGAAAGCTTTCTATGGGTACATATTGCTGTCTGCAACACTCTTCTTTGATACAACCACAAGGGGGCGCTAAAGTCAACAATAGGTTCTTTGCGGATGACGTCACACATCGGCGTGCTTTCCAGATGGAGGGCAGGCAACTGGAGGCAGGTTCAATACTGCAGCAATAATGCCAATGGTTTGCGCTTTTTACGGCTGTTCCAACCGATTAAATTGCGGGGAAAACAAGAGCTCCTTTCGAGTCCCGAAAATAGTTGTACACAGAGGTGAGAAGATGACAAACCTCCGTCTAAAGTCTAGAGGAGCGGAGTTATTTTGGTAACTACATAGCTAGCTAAAACTGATGAAAAACACAGACCACGACCTCGGAACCAAAGTAGAATTAAACGACTGTCTTGTTCTTGCCCGGGTAGCTAGCATTGCTAAAAACAAATCTCACGGCAGCTAACTAGCTAGCTAAATCTGCGAAACACTAGCTAGAGAACAAACACAACAGGGCGATAACATCGCAGCTCTGGCTGGCTATGTTTCCGGCGATATCACCACCATGGTCGGTGTTTTTGTCATTATCTTTACGCGGGAGAAAACTAGATAGCCATCTACCAGGAGATTTGTTTTTAGCGATGTTAGCTACCCGGGCAAAAACAATACGACAGTCGTTCAATGCTACTTTGGTTCCGAGGTCGTGGACCCAACCGCTCATGAAATAGTTGGAAGCTTTTAGACTCTTGTACGCCTTCATCTGGCAAGTCGGTAGTTGGAGGTCTGGAGGACGAGGTACTTTGTAATGTCGATCGCTTCCACACCGAGAAAATCAACCAAGTTGTGGGGAAAATTAGCTCTTCTTCAATTTGTAGGGATCTTATCTAATGTGTTTTTATTTTCTGCCAATAACTGCTGCGTGCAGTATTTAGGTTCTTCACTTCCTGCCCTCCATCTGAATTTTGCACGTCAGAATAGTCATGTGATTGCAAATAAGCTACAACACTGTACAACCTCCACTATTTTGATTGTTACCTTCTTAAATGTCTTGTTATCTGTACTCGTTTCCATTGTGAAAAATTTTAACTAAATACTGAAAAGTGATTTTGCCGTCGCCATCTTGGATTACGGCTGTCGCCATGTTGTTGTTTTTTGCAACCAATCAACGGAAGTTACCATATTTGGAATGCAGAGGAGTGACGTAGAGACTGTATTGAAGAAGACTTGAAACTAGCGATTGAGAGAATAAACTCATGTTCAGAATGTTTACGGAGGTAATAAATTAAGTTAGAAGTAGAGTAATATTATCATAGACTTCTATACAATCTGACTTCTTCTCCTGCTGGTCAGTAGAGAGAAAGCAACTTTTAGACACTTCCGCATTAGCTTCACTTTGCAGAACCGGAGGTTGCCGCCTGATAGTAAAATACCTGGACAAATCCAAAGGGGAAGTCGGGAGCCGTCTGCCCCCCCGAGCCCTGGTGAAACGCCATCCTCCAGTCATCAATCATAGCAGGGAAGGAACAGCTGTACTGATCTTGATGATAGTCTGCATTCGCCTCACCTGAAAGCAACACAAGGCTTACAGATGCATGTTATACATATATGTGGCTATACTGAACATCTGATACCTGTGCAGGTAGTCTTACCTTGGTACCAGATGGCTCCTTTGATGGTCATGTTGAGCAGCGGGTGAATCATTGAATTCCACAAGATCGAATTCAATTTAGGACTGAGAGATTTGAATGTGCAAAAATAGTGCAGTTAGTGCAAGCTAAATAAATATTACACTAGTTTAAGAACAGTGTGTCACACGGTAAAATGATATAAGAGTTCTAAATCAGTTACCACACCTATCAGGTGGCGGGTTTGCTAGATTGTGTTTGTTTTCATACTTTACCCGCTGTTAGTTTGCAGCAGTCCACACTGCTGCAGTGCTCTTGAAGATGACCAGGCTTCGACAGGTGTGCCCCCCCAACAGGACTCCACCAGTCCTATGGGGTATTGCAGCGTCTGATACAAGTAGCGTCCAAAGAGCCAGCACACTCCAGAGAAATTTGCCACATCTGGAAATACACCAGCCTGTTAATTAATCAGCAGAATTCAAGTAGGTGGATGTACGCACCTAAACAAAATGCACCAGGAACACATGCATGTTTCTATTACACTGCAACTGGCTCTGTTGCAGTTCAATAACCAAAAGCTGGAAACGCATTTTTAAACAATTCTATGAATAAATAAACAACTCCTGGTCTTACTTTCTGGCGGCACAGACCAGGGAAGTTCCACTTGAAGCAAATCAGTTTGCTCAGTTTCACTCAGGTTCAAGGCTGCCATAAAAGTCCTCACATGAGGATACTTCGCTGCAAGGTCCACCTCCTCTGACGCATTGAAAATCTATTGGGAGAATGAATTCATAAAAGAGTTCAGTAAACAATAAAATATGAATAAATACATATCAAATATAAAGTTATTTATGTCTGGAATGCTTCCACCTTTCTGACTACTACAGCAAATCTTCAGAGATGAAGCTAATGTAATTTACTTCCTATGTTTTGTGTGTAGCACAAAGGGCTTTTATATTACAATGAATGGGATCAGAGAGACAGACAGCTCACCATAGATGTTTGTAACCACATGTTGCTCTGCCCTCCACACAGCCAAATATCTCCAAACAGCACATCTGTCAGAGTGGCTGTGCTGCTCTGAACGGCTACCGTCACATTGTAGGGACCACCGGCTTCAACCGGGTCAAGGGTGACGCGCCAGATACCTGCAAAGAAAACTCGTAATTGAACATGCACTATATACAGAATAAGGTGCAAGTGTACGTGCACAGAAGCACAGTAGGAAAAGCACAGGTGTCATTAGTTCCCTTTAGCTGCTTTGATTTAAGGGTCCTGGTACTGTGCCTGTTGGCTCAGTGTCACTGTCACTTGAACACAACAGAGCCGTCCTTAGGGTTAGTAGTAACTTAAGTAACGCAGGCCTGTGCTTTGCCTACCATTTTAAAAAGTAAAAATGTCTTCTGTGACAAAGCCCCATTGGCTGACATGGGTATAGTCGTCAGCTGATGAGGCTCACCTGGGCCCTTAGGCTGTAAAAACTGGTCAGACGTCAGCTGATTGAGGAGTGGAGACAGATAGAAGAAACATTCCTATCCTTTACACACCTGACTGAGACATGCATTTAGAGAAGTTGAAACATGTGACCAGAACTTCCACATTTTGTTCAGCCCATAACCGGAACTGTCCCAACAGCGGTTAAACAACAAAAGCTCTGTTCCTGTTTGACCTATTCACTAGCCTGTGGATGTCAGCACACGCCTGACAACAAAGGGGGTGCACTCACCTTTTGTCACATTCACCAATGAGGTTTTCTGTTGTGAGGGTCCTGACAAGGTGAGGGTCACCGGAGCACCCTCAGGGCCATAGCCCCACACCACAGCGCTCTCTGGAGACTTCTGGAGCACCATGTGGTCTCCATAGTAGGAGGCAAAGCGCAGGGCCCCCTCTATACACACACACACACACACACACACACACACACACACACACAATATTTTCTTTTTTCTTAAATGCCAACATTTATAGGAGATTACTATAGACATTGCATGCTAGGTAATTGGAAGAGAGGGAAGAAATGCAACTGTATTTTGGTTTCTGGTTTTAAATACTAAGGCAGGGCTATAGCTAGCTAGGTAGCATAGACATGGTTAGTTCCAATACACTGCAGTTTACCTGACAAAACGTTTTGACAGACAGTACTCACCACAGTCGTGAATAGAAGCAACAAGTATGAGGACAACACACAGTAACTTCGCCATGACTGGAAGACAACCAGCGTGAACAAGCTGGAAAAACTCTGTCGGATGAAGTCAGTCGAGTTAACTTTACATGCTATGTGACAATACCATGTCGCTAACAGACCTGGAACATTTATAACCAGCTGATTTCCTGCTTGCGCGAGTTATCGGGTCTTCAACGTGTGCTGTGACGTCACCATCTGACTGCTGATCTTCAAAATAAAAGCCCGAAAGCTCAAAAGTACCAACATGATTGACAATTTGTTTAAAAAATATTGATCTGTTGAATGTTGTATTTAGGTATCTAACCCAATAGTTATTGGGGGGGGAAACACTTTATAATCATTTTGATTCAAGCATACGTGCACAGTTGTTTAAGTCTGTCTAACAACAATACAGCCCACATGTGCATTTCAAGAGTTAGTCGTTGTTAAATTGTTTCTCTTGTCCAAACTGACAACGAAGAGAGCCCTCTTAACCCAGCAAGTCTGAACGGTAACGGAACATGACGTAACTTAAACTTTAACGGAGGGAAATGAAGACGCTGTAGACATCTTAACGCTGATTGGCCAAGACTCGACACATCAAAGATGTTTTATTGCGAAAATCACGACATCACCTTTTCTCCTCGTCTCACTCCAATCTGAGAAACGCTGGCTGGCCAGTTGCCCCCCCCCCCCCAAAAAAGATCTGTTGAATGTTGTATTTAAGTATCTAACCCAGGGGTCGGCAACCTTTACTATCCAAAGAGCCATTTTGCCCTATTTTCCACCAAATAAAATGTGTCTGGAGCCGCAAAAGCTATTGTATATATAGTTATATTATATATACAAAAACTATAGTTTGTTGTATTTATGAAATTATAGAACAAGAATAAAGATAATTATTGACATTTTATTGCTATTTTACCTGTTATAACAATATCAAACTCTTATGAAGAGGAGAAAAAAACTTTCTCAGTTTGCTGCAGCAGTTGAGGAATGGCTCTTTTTTGCTCATCTCCAGCTTGATACTTTTCAGCAAATGCTGTGCTTGTTCTTGAAGTGTCTTTCAACATTACATTTTTTGTTGTTTGCAACATTCCTCGCCACATTTCAAGCATACAGGTAAGCCAGCATCGTTGGCAGTGAAAGCAAATGAATACGTCCACACAGAATTAAACTCTCTATTTTCCTCCGTGACTTTTATTTTTTTGGATTTATCCATTGATAGTTTACCGAGGGCGGGGGTCTGCAAATCATGATCAGCCACCTGGAGCGAAAGGCGCTAGACAGCGACATAAGATGCAAGTGGCGGATTGCCCAACATGTCAAACTAAAGATCTGATTGGTTGAACACTATGACAATCAACAATATCATCCCCATTCACTTAAACGGCACATGGAAGCACTTTTGAGGCTGCAGGCCTGGGGCCTCTCTTCTTACCTAGAGACACAGAGGTGAAATCTGATTGGATAAAAGCTCTACTTAAAACAAGCTGCACTGGAAGCAGAGCAACTGAGTAAGACAGTAGCTGTGCAATGAGAAAATAAGATAATGGGAAAAATATTTTTATAAATTATAATACATACTTTTTTTTTTTTTTGTGATTCTGTTTGGGCCAGCAGAGAAGGCTTTGCAGGCCCTGACGGCCCGCCACTGATACAGTATATATATACAGTATATATACATATACATTGGCCATTATATCAGTTTTAGGGCACATCAGCAAATACTAAATCACTTTATTGTCATTTAAAAAGCCTTTCATATATCCGAACAAGAAAATGGACGAGAGCAAATAGATACAGTACATTCCTTTATTTAAGACGCTGTGTTGCGCTACTTGGTCAATAAAGTCAAACAAATTAAATTACGGCATCACTGTTCGTGAATCAAACTAATTTACATTAATTGTGCATATATGCATCAAGAGACGGCACTGGTGTGCCTGTCTGACAGTGGACTACCACTTTCAAGTGGAACCTGCCTTCAGCAAACTGTGCCATTGAAAAAGTACTGGCATACCACTCCAGGGATAGGTACCTACCACTGAACAACAGCAGGATACCACTCCAGGGATTGGTACCTACCACTCAACAACAGCAACATACCACTCCAGGGATCGGCACCTACCGCTGAACAACAGCAGCATACCACTCCAGGGATTGGTACCTACCACTCAACAACAGCAACATACCACTCCAGGGATCGGCACCTACCGCTGAACAACAGCAGCATACCACTCCAGGGATAGGTACCTACCACTAAACATGCAGTACATTGTGAGTTTTGTGATGTAATACAAATGCCCTTTTATTATTTGTCTTGAAAATATGTATTAAACTGCAACAATTATGTATTGAATGTCTATTGTGATTCTTTTATTTGTTAGGAATTAAATGCAAAAGTATATTACCCTTTTGTAAATAAATGGTAACATTCTGGCATATACCGTAAAATCAACGTAAAACCCAGTTATCCTACTATCACATACCGTAATCCAGTATACGGTAAGATACCGTATAAGTAAATTACGGTAGCTTCACCGTAAAACAACAGTAAATTACTGGCGTCCCTGCTGCCAGTAAGTTACCGTTATTTTACGGTGAAATTGTTTAGAGTGCACTGTAATGAATTGCTGTAAATTTACGGTGGATTTTCAACGGTATCTTACAGTATTTCATAATAACGGTAACATACAGTTAAATGTTCATCCCTCGCATGTACATTAACAGTTAATGCCGTAAATTAACAATAACAGCAGACTACTGTAATTTAGCAGCATAATACAGTATTTTCTGTGAAGTGGAGGAAATATGCTTCTCTATACAAGTTCAGTGAATCATGATACATCTACATCGTACTGTCTATTGTAGGTTAATGTGTCTGTAATGACGATAGAATATTTTTTTTATTCAAACTGCTTATTGCCTAAAAGTCATTTTTGAGTGACAAGACGTGACCGACTGCTCGTGAACGTGACTTTGGACACAGCTTCAGTTCATCCTTCTGAGCAGCCATGTGGAGATCAACGAGGAGCCGAGGTAACTTGTTTTGCCTTCATGATTATTGAACTGTTAACATCTCAGATAATGTTTCACTTGGTCTGTTTCGTTACATCAGGTTGTTAATATTGGCGGAGCTAGCTCTGTAACGTTAGCTAGCTCGAGCTCAATTAGCCTTAGAAAGGTTAGCTAGCTAACAGCAAAGCAAGTTAAGTTAACATAAATAAAGGTAATCACCAATTACAGTGTTACGATGTAACGTTAGTAACCTAACTTGTGTTTACTTGCGCTCTTATTAAACCGACTGTAGGACCGCAAACGGGACGATTATCAAAATGGAGAGCGGACCAGAAATCACCGACATGTGTTCAAGACGATGAACAGTTAACAGTAACGTTATGTGTGTGCAGTGTTGCCAACTCCTCAGTAAGGAAAGTAGCTATTGGCTGTCCTAAAAGTCGCTAGAAGTCGCTAAATTACGTCATTGACTAATTTGCATAATTGTAAAAAGTGAGTAAAAAACACCCTAAATATGTTTAGAACTACAAATGTACTTTCTTCTGTTGATTCTTGGTTTTTTTATTTTGCCATTGAAATAGGCCATCACTTTTTATGGACCCCATTGTTATTCCCCGTCATAACGGAAGTTTCTCTGTAAAAGATATTCACCTTAAGATCCCGCTCCGTGCACTTGGATTCTGAATTCCAACAACTAAGACATCAAAGAAATCAAAACAAAAAAACATTCTTCCCTTTAAAGTGCTTAAATCTTTGAAAAACTAAAGAATCTGCTAAAGTTAGCTTTCGCTCAGTAACAATCCACTGTGTCATTGTGTTGTCATCTTGTTAAACAATCTGGTAAATCTGACTACATATCAGTCAAATCAGCTCATTTTGACCTAAAGAAACAAAAAGGCACTTTTTCCATCACTTTGTCTTCTTCCAGTTCCTGGTTTCCTTTGGCTGGAGAGCGGTTGGTAATAAAAGGAGGCGCAGGTAAAATCCTGCTAGCGCTGTAGATCGGACAGGCTTTAAAGTCACAGGGCCAGTCTCTCCATGCATACCGGAGGGCAGCTACTTCATCAGTAGGCTGACACAAACTGGTAGATAACTGAATGGTGGTCGGACCCCAGTGCATGATGGGAGCTGGAACCCAGGAAGACTTAGGCCCACATGGAGTCTGAATCCCTGAGCAACAGATCTTGATAAAAGAAATAAGAAAAATCACTGATTGGAGCTTATTTACTTATTTAGCAAGAATTTAGTTTAAGAAATGATCTTATCAATGTATTACTTATAGTTTTGCGTTAGCATTGTTAACCAATCCAGCAGGTGAATATGGGGCATCACTCAAACTGAGTGTAGCGCTGCCAGCCTCACCTCAAAGATGTCTTTAGATGGTGTGACAGAGACTTTCTGGTCGTAGGTTATGTTGATAAACTCACGATCCGACTGGATTAGCTTGGGGAAAGGCCCTTGGAAGGACACGTCCTTCTCATTATAAGCCACTGCCCTTGCTCCCAGTGTCAGTCTGTAGGCTACATCTTGCTTGTCCCGTGGATGGATCCTGAAAGACAACAAAAAAACACTAATCATTTTAACAAACATCATGGATGAACCAGTTGGTAAGACCCAGTGGTGGGCCGTCAGGGCCAGCAAAGCCTTCTCTGCTGGCCTAGACAGAATCACAAAGTTATAGCTATTTTATAATTTAATTATTTTTCATAAATACACTACATGTATTGTCAATATTTTTCCCATTACCTTATCATCTCATTGCACAGCTACTGTCTTCCTCAGTTGTGCTGGTTCCAGCGTAGTTTGTTTTAAATAGAGCTTTTATCCAATCAGATTTCGCCCCTATGATGTCTCTAAGTAAAACAATCTGCCCGGAGGCCTTCAGAATTACAAGTGAATCCCTTTGCAGTTTAAGTAAATGGGGACGATATTGTTGATTGTCATAGTCTGTAACCAATCAGATTTTTAGTTTGACATGTTGGGCGTTTTCTTTGACATACTAAAGCCTTCAAGCTGGCCTACAAGTACGTCAGCATTAACGTGCGGCTTGATTGGTCAGTGGGCGAGCGTGACATGTTAGGCAGTGACAATCCCAAAATCTACTGCCTCTGTCGAGCGGACATTTTCAGCCCTCAAACGCATTAAAACGTATTCAAGAAACACAACTGGGGAGGCTCGACTGTCATCACTGGCGTCCATGAATCGAGAATGACCTCTTGCTGGAACTGAAACAACCGCGTCATTGAACTCTTTGTAAACAAAGAAAGGAGGATGGACTTTGTCTTTAAATAGTGAACAGCAGCTTTGGTAAGTGAACTGCTTTTGTTTTTACATCTGCAGTAGCGTTACTACTTAATGTGTCTTGGCAGCAGATCAGGGGCAAGTCCATGAAAAGTTTTTTAGATGTTTATAAGGATCTTAAACACAAACTGGAAGCCACAGCAGAAACAGGTAAGATTTGAGCTCTTTGCTCCAATGAATTTAGTTTAGTTTAGTAATAAACTCCAAAAGGTCAAACCTGTTGTAGTTAAAAATAGCACTGACCCTCTACACCACATCAGTTCATAAGAATTGGTGATCAAATCTCTGTGAAGGATTTGCACAGTTCCTGATGTTCTACCAGTAGTTAATTATACATAAGTATCAACAAATACCTGTCTCGGTAAAATGTAATGCTCCTCTGTGTTGTACAGATTTCATATGCTATGAGTGCATATAAACACAATCCTTACGTGCCAAAGGGTGATTTTGCATCTGGTAAATCCAAAGCAACGGCCATGAAGGTTTTCTGCATCCGGCGATTCGGGACGAAGCCGTTGTCTGCGGTCTGGTGCCAGCGGATGTTCGGATAAGCGTCACTCTTGGAGCTTTTTTTGTTGGTGGACAGCTGCAGTACAAAGAAATCCTGGATTAGATTTACAATACTGCAGATATTTGCAAAAGGGTTATGGGTTATTTGGCAAAAGAGCAGCACATATTGCTGTCTGCGATGCTCTTCTTTGATACAACCACAAGGGGGCACTAAAGTCAATCATTTTCTAATTCTACAGAGAACTTGTTACTTTGTTAAACGTCTTGTTGTCTGTACTTGTTTCTGTTGTGAAAAATTCTAACTAAATACTAACAGTAATTTGAAAAGTGATTTTGCGGTCGCAATCTTGGATTACGGCCGTCGCCATGTTGTTGTTTTTTGCAACCAATCAACGGAAGTTAATGCAGAGGAGTAACGTAGAGACGCCGAAAAACATACTCCGCTTTATAGTCCATTTTACTCTTAAAAGGACTTAAAAACTTCTACTAAATGAACATCATGCTGTATTGAAGAAGACTTGAAACTAGCGATTGAGAGAATAAACTCATGTTCAGAATGTTTACTGAGGTAATAAATCCAGTGAGAAGTAGAGTAATACATACACACTCATACACTTCTATACAATCTGACTTCTTTTTGTAACCGGAGGAGTCGCCCCCCTGCTGGTCAGTAGAGAGAAAGCACTCTTTAGACACTTCCGCATTAGCTTCACTTTGCAGAACCGGAGGTTGCCGCCTGATAGTAAAATACCTGGACAAATCCAAAGGGGAAGTCGAGAGCCGTCTGCCCCCCCGAGCCCTGGTGAAACGCCATCCTCCAGTCATCAATCATAGCAGGGAAGGAACAGCTGTACTGATCTTGATGATAGTCTGCATTCGCCTCACCTGAAAGCAACACAAGGCTTACAGATGCATGTTATACATATATGTGGCTATACTAAACATCTGATACCTGTGCAGGTAGTCTTACCTTGGTACCAGATGGCTCCTTTGATGGTCATGTTGAGCAGCGGGTGAATCATTGCATTCCACAAGACCGAATTCCCTTTAGGACTGAGAGATTTGAATGTGCTAAATAAATATTACACTAGTTTAAGAACAGTGTGTCACACGGTCAAATTATATAAGCGTTCTAAATCAGTTACCACACCTATCAGGTGGTGGGTTTGCTAGATTGTGTTTGTTTTCATACTTTACCCGCTGTTAGTTTGCAGCAGTCCACACTGCTGCAGTGCTCTTGAAGATGACCAGACTTCGACAGGTGTGCCATCCCAACAGGACTCCACCAGTCCTATGGGGTATTGCAGCGTCTGATACAAGTAGCGTCCAAAGAGCCAGCACACTCCAGAGAACTCTGCCACATCTGGAAATACACCAGCCTGTCAATTAATCAGCAGACTTCAAGTAGGTGGATGTACGCACCTAAACAAATAGTACCATGGTTGATATTTGTTGTTTATTTTATCAAATGTGATTACATTATACAGTACTATACTGCCCTGTGCTGTGAATGTAACAAAACAATATCTTGGAATTAGGAACATATGCAATATCTGCATGTTTCTGGCTCAGTTGCAGTTCAATAACCCAAACCTAAACCTCTAGCTGGAAACGCGTCTTTAAACAATTCTATGAATAAATAAACAACTCCTGGTCTTACTTTCTGGCGGCACAGACCAGGGAAGTTCCACTTGAATCAAATCAGTTTGCTCATTTTCACTCAGCTTCAAGGCTGCCATAAAAGTCCTCACATGAGGATACTTCACTGCAAGGTCCACCTCCTCTGACGCATTGAAAATCTATTGGGAGAATTAATTCATAAAAGAGTTCAGTAAACAATAAAATATGAATAAATACATACATATAAAAGATAAAGTCATTTATGTCTGGAATGCTTCCACCTTTCTGACTACTATAGCAAATCTTCAGAGATGAAGCTAATGTAATTTAACTTCCTATGTTTTGTTTGTAGCACAAAGGGTTTTCTTTATATTACAATGAATGGGCTGATCAGAGAGACAGACAGCTCAGCCCACCTTAAATGTTTGTAACAACATGTTGCTCTGCCCTCCACACAGCCAAATATCTCCAAACAGCACATCTGTCAGAGTGGCCGTGCTGCTCTGAACGGCTGCCGTCACATTGTAGGGACCACCGGCTTCAACCGGGTCAAGGGTGACGCGCCAGATACCTGCAAAAAAAAACATAATTGAACATGCACTATATACAGAATAAGGTGACTGTGTATGTGCACAGAATCACAGTAGGAAAAGCACAGGTGTCATTAGTTCCCTTTAGCTGCTTTGATTTAAGGGTCCTGGTACTGTGCCTGTTGGCTCAGTATCACTGTCACTTGAACACTTGAATAAAATGGAGCCGTCCTTCATGTTATTAGTAAGTAACGCAGGCCTGTGCTTTGCCTCCTATTTTAAAAAGTAAAATTGTCTGCTGTGAAAAAGTCTCATTGTCTGACATGGGTAGTTGTCAGCTGATGAGGCTCACCTGGGCCCTTAGGCTGTAAAAACTGGTCCTGTACCTGGATTGAGGAGTGGAGACAGATTGAAGAAACATGACTATCCTTTACACACCTGACTGAGATGTGAGTTTAGAGAAGTTATAGAGAATGATGTGACCAGGAAAAATGATACTTCTAAAAAATGGTTGAGAAACCAACAGAACCTTCCAAACGTAGTATTATTATCGCGTGTTTTCAGTTTCATTAGTTGTATTTAAAGAACACTGTTCATGTTATATTTATATTGTTGCTTAATAAATACAAATGAATATGTTGCCTGGGTCACATGGTCTTCTTTGTCCTTTACGTGGAAACAGTTGATGTGTTACTATGACTATGTATTTAATACATATTTTACAGTGAGCATTTCTACGTTTAAAACACGGTGATGTTTAAAATACGGTTAAAAGTTGTTCAAAAGTGAATGTTTTTTCACGAAACTATTTGAAGACGTTGATTAAACGTTTACGTTCAGACCAGATTTCACTGGGATTTCAAATGTTGACTTTCAACTGAGAAATCTTTATATGGTTTCTTTGTAAACCTCTAAAATGAAGATATATATTATTAGCACAATGTAGAGGATTAACTATTTTAGTATTGCAAATCTCGTTGAAATCTAGTCAAAACGTGAACGTTCAATCAACGTCTTCAAATAGTCTGTGAAAAAACTTTTGAACCAATTTTAAATGTCTTTTCAACGAAAAAAGGCTCACTGGGAACTGTCCTAACAGTGGTTATACAACCAAAAGCTCTGATTCTCTGTCCCTGTTTGACCTATTCACTAGCCTGTGGATGTCAGCACACGCCTGACAACAAAGGGGGTGCACTCACCTTTTGTCACATTGACCAATGAGGTTTTCTGTTGTGAGGGTCCTGACAAGGTGAGGGTCACCGGAGCACCCTCAGGGCCATAGCCCCACACCACAGCGCTCTCTGGAGACTTCTGGAGCACCATGTGGTCTCCATAGTAGGAGGCAAAGCGCAGGGCCCCCTCTACACACACACACACACGCACACACACACACACACACACACACACACACACACACACACACACACACACACACACACACACACACACACAATTGTATTATCTCCTTTGTGCTTTTGTAAAATGCAAGTGTAGAAGAATCAAACTCATAATGTAATAAATCATTAAAAACGCAATATATACATTTATAGGAGATTATTATAGACATGGCATGCTGGGTAGATAGAGAGGGAAGAAATACGGTTTCTGTTTTTAAATACTAAGGCAGTGCTATAGCTAGTGTGGTGGAAAATGATTTTATCCGCTGTTGAGTCTTTTTAAACTGACATATAGAATATTGTCAAACAGAACTTGCCGTTTAAAAGTATGTATTCTTGCAAGAAGAGGCACAGTTACACAGAGTCACAAAGAGTCTGTAGAACTGTGCGCTACAGAATAAAAAATCATACAAAGTTATATACAAGAGTAATCACGGGGTGGGGCCTGTGAACTGGAACATCCTGTTTCAGGCCGTGCAGGCCACAGCATTTAAAGAAGTTAAAGAAGCTTTATCTGTGTAACAACAGACACACAGACGTACACGTTTTATCCTTAAGGCATAGAACATGTGAATATACTTGTTTTCCATCTTAGAGAAGAAGAGGATATGCGTGCAGGCAGTCAGCTGTATCACAAGTTACATGATGCAAGCTTATGATAGCTTGTTGGAAAACAAGTTATAAAACAGTTTACTTATAAGAATATAAAATACTTATAAGAATATCATATTTCCATTACCCAACAGCAAGATACATGTATGTTAACACAAAGGGTGAAGGTGTACTGAGCAAAAGTACAAGTGCTTAGGCATTTACACAATATACTAAGTAGAAATGTACCATTACAGTTAGGTAGCAGAGACATGGGGTACATCCCAAGTCTCTTAATTGCATCCCCGTTTCCGCAAGTGAAACCATGCGTGGAGAGAGGAAACGAGGAAATATGTTTTAATGGAAATGATACGTCCATTCCTCAGTAGCGTCAAGTGAAGCGACCTCTGTCTCTGATAACGTCAGCAGCAGTCAGTCGGCTTCAACAGCTGGAGAGACTTTTGACATAGTTTGTGTCTGTACACAAGATCTAATTAAGACACAATTATCATCACCACCAAAGTAGAGAATTTCCTCTTTGCAGCCTGTCACCTGTTTAACAAACTGCATTAAGTATTTATACTATATTCTGTGTGCTGTTTACCAGCGTTAGAAGCTCTTTATTGACAGTACGGTAGCTACTCACCATAGTCGTGAAGATAAGCAACAAATATGAAGACAACACACAGTGTTATCGCCATGACTAGAAGACAAGCAACGTGAGCAAAAAGCCGAAAACCTCTGTCGGACAAAGTCATTATGCAGCAGTTAACGAACGGGAACATTTAAAACAACTTCCCAGCGAGTTATCGATTTAGTTGCTGTGACGTGAATACTTGAAGGCGGATCTTCAAAATAAAATCCCGAAAGCTCAAAAGTACCAACATGATTAACATCATGTTTAAAAATATTGATCTGTTGAATGTTGTATTTAAGTATCTAACCTAATAGATTTACATTAAAAAAACCCACTTCATAATCGTTTATATTTAAGCATAGGTTCACAGTTGTTTCAAGTCTGTCTAACAGCAATACAGCCCACATGTACATTTCAAGAGTTAATCGCTGTCATTGTTTCTCTTTTCCAAAGTAGAAACGAAGAGAGCCCTCTTAACGCACTTCTAATGGAACAGATTAATAATTGATTGTACTCATGGAAAAGAAAAATGAAGTGATCTGTTGGCTTATTCATATCTCCTGCTCTCTCTCTCTTTCACTCTCTCAGTTTAGGTTCTTATTTCAAATTCAGATTTGTTGGCCTGAGTATAGCCCACACATGTTGTATAAGGTTTATAAAAGCTTAAGTGATAACTCAGAATGTAAGAAAAAAGACAACTACTGGTTTGAATAGTCTGACAAAAATACATGTATATGTAGCCGGGTGGGAAAATGTGACTGTACTTCTTAACACTAATATTTTCATAATTCAACAACAGCACAACAAATTGTCGTTGTCAGATAGTTAAACATAAATTGAGTGCATGTTGTCCTCTAGTGGTCCAAGAAGTACATAACACATAATGAGGACAATTCTTAAAATCCCCAAATCTGAGACTCTAACTGCTTATATTGGTTGGAAAATTGCCCTTAAAACTTTTTCTGTGGAGTTGGAATCCTTTATTTCAGCCTATAGAGTAGAGCCTATGAAAGTATAATTAACAATGTTTGCAAAGCTGTGTGTTTCAGTTCTGTCTTGCACCAGATTGGTTGCTGTGGCAACAGCTATTCAAGTGTTTACATCCTCTGTTGTTTCTTTTTTACTGTCCATCTTTTCATTTTTTGAGTGAGTCATCTTCTCAAACATGGACAACTTGAGATGTTTACACACTTTCCCAAATGTTTTCTGAATAAATAAAAGTCACATTAGACACACTTTTTAATATAAAAACCGGATCTCTTCTCAGCCCGCATCATGATGTCAGTCACATAATGAATCAAACTTGGGGAACACCAGCTCAGTTTAGCCTCCATTTAGTTTAAACAACCCAAAATGACAAATGATCTTTAAAGGGCTCTACAATCTATACGGCATACCACCGCATCCTCTCCTCTATTATTATTGTTCCCTCAGTTAAGTGAGTACTTGTAACCTTAAAACTGTCTTTCTTAAAGCTGCCCCTCAGATGCTCAAAGCAGCATGCCCCTGGGAGGTGAATTCTTATGAAGGCCAAAGTAATTAACACCTATAGACTAAAACAACAGCATGAAAAATGAGAAGCAGGTGTTAACATTCATTATCCAACAGTTTACCAGCCAGGTGTGTATTCACCGAAGCGTTTTACGAGTTTGCCTTTAGTAAAGACAAATGTGCAGGCCGTGTTCTGTTGGCATGCTATTTAACACAGAACTTCAACACTCACACAGAGATAAGTGATGGATATAGGCAGGAGAATGGGAAAGCTGTTGGTTGGAGCATAAAGTAATGAGAAAATTGTAAATGAGGAACAGAAGTGTGTTCATGGAGTGTATTTATAGTGAGATGTAGGGGAACTACATACACGAGGGTGACATGACATTATTTCCCCGTTCCCTGCAGCTTTCATTGTGCACCTACCGTGTCAATTACCCCTTCAAAGGCCGGTGATAACATTGACAAAAGCACAAGGGGCAGGGTATATAGAGTATATGTTCAGCCTCTGTGTGTGCCAGAACGGAAGGTATTCTAAAAAACATTATTTAAAAGGTCATCAGTTTGAATTTTATTTTATCAATTCAAATCAGGGGGAATAAACCCTTTAAAGGGGAGACACCCTTTTGGTGTGTTATTATAAGACAAAAAAAATTGGATGGTCACGTGTTACTAATGAAACTTAACTTAAGTCCATGAATATCATGAAATACAAATGTGCCGAAGATCTCTACATAGTATTAGAAAAATGACCAATGACTAATTACATGTCTTTATTATGTACAATTTCTGAGTTAATCTTTTTTTATGGTTTATTTTAAAATGTGTTTTATTTTATGTTTCATCTGCTTAATCGTTTTTCATTTGCATATACTTGTTTGTATTGTCTGTGTAAATGTTTTCAGAATTTAAGAACAACACAAACCTAAAACTTGCTGGCTATAGAATGACCCGGATCTCTGATCTTCCGCATGTTTCCTTATATATCTATGCCATGGCTGTATTAAGCCGCCTGGTCTCGGCAGTTATTCAAGAGAAACTAATTTCAAATGACAGTAAAAATGACGAAGTAAATCTTCACTCAAGTGGTGGGCTTTGTTATCGCTAATTACATGAAAACGTCCGCCTATTAGTGACACAAATCACAAGCTAGTGGGGGGAAAAAACGCCGAAACTAGCTAAAGTTAGCTTTGTTCACCATGGAAGCCGTGAGGGGGACGTCGTTCCGGATTTATTACCCACGCTGTTATCAAGATACACTTTTAATGTTGGAGCAACTGAAGACTCACACCAGAGCTCAATTTGGTGCAGAAAACCAAGCCTTTTGGGAAGCATTTCAACTAATTGCTTCCTGTTCGGCGCGGAGAGTTTCTCCTGGGACAAATACGGATTTGATGATTTATGAAGTTTTCAAGCAATGCGATCATCAAAAGGTAAGTTATTTTAAAAATCCAATAGGCCGCCGTGCCAAATGTTATATTCTGGCCACCGCTGCCAATGTTTTGTACGTTATGTTGTATATGGGAACGCACTCATGCAGAATAACCGGTGTTTCGGTTTATCAAGCGACCGTGTTAACTGGAGACTTTCAGCCGAACGCGCCTGTGACGAGGGGAAGAAGTGACGAAGTCTCCAGATAACAGGGTCACTTAATTCACCGAAACACCGGGCAATCAATCTGTAACGTTAACACTTCTTTATGCACTTTCATTTCGCATAATAACCGTTTCCCCAAATAGCCCATAACATATATTGAATAGGCGGCTGTGCCAATCTACTAATAAAGCAATGCTTGTGATCGTGGGCTCCAACACGCCATGATCGCCGGTCACTGTCCATGGTCCTGAAGTGTTTTGTTTCCTATGGCTGTGTGAGTGTGCTGATATTATGTGTATAGGCTCGATTTAATATGCAATGTTGGTTTTGTGTGGTTTAATATGCAATGTTGGTTTTGTGTGGTTCGAAGAGAGATGGCTGGTTTGCACCCTAGCCCGTTTTCATCACGCTCCGCTGAAGTGCACACACATCTTGAGTGATGATGCGATTATTTGTAAGGGCGATTACATCATGCTTAAGAATTTAACAGGATCTTGTTTTGGTGATAACTCTCGCTCTGTTTGCTCGTTGCATTGCTAAAGCTGGACTAGTGTCTTAACTGTTGTTTCAGAGCTGTAGTTTAACTAACTTTTGCAGTACCGCACTAAAAGAGAGGACACAGTGAGCTCACTGAGCTGAGGTTTAAGAGCCACGGTTCACCACTGGTGTGTGTGCTAAATCTTACTCTACCTCACATTATGGATGTGAATGAGATATAGAGTATACTATGAGAGCTTTGGTCTTATTTTCTTTTCCATTGATTTACTTTTGAATTAAAGTGTCCTAGTCTTGCCCTTCTCCTGTATGCTGGACCGTTAATTGACAATATGTCAAATCCTACCACAGCCTTTTACTTTTAAACAGTATGTTTATTATTTAACAACATAGTTACAAAGCAAACGAGGCAATGGTAAGACAAGACAATCCTTTTATTCCATTAGCTTTTACATTTTAGTTTCCAAACACACACCTTGTTTGCTATAATAATTAAATATGTAAAAAAAGAAGTCTGTATGTTTCTTCGGCTAATTGTAATTTCTGTAAAAAGTAGTTTGCTTTTGCTCAAAGTGCAAACAGCTGTGATATAAATAATAATATTGTGCAAGTTTTAGACCTTGAATGATTTATTTCCCTCTAAAAAATGAAAGCTTAAGTTCCCAAAAGCATATTTTCCGACGTTTAAAACACAGTTTTGAATATACTTTGAACTATATGCGGGTGAAAAAACATTCGCAAGCGTCTCTCTGAGACTGTTTTAGATAATTAATTTAGATAATTAATGCCGAGGACAATGCAAACTATGTCGCTCCTGTTGGCTACAACCTGTCAGTTATCAAAGTTATTTACTGAAAATAACCAGAATAATTTCAGAATGACCTTCCTGTGGAAGAAAATTGAAAGTTTTAAATAAAAGATACGACTCATGCATTGCTGAAGCAATTTGTAAATGCACAAAGGCATTAGAAGTGAAATCATTTTTAGGCAATTATAAATGACGGAGAATGTCCCATTCTGTTTCAATAGGCATTATAAAACTTTTTTTCCAGTCGTGTGCTTAATAGAATTTCAAATAATACTCAAAGAAGAAGACGTGTTTGTAAAAGTGCACGTAATAGAAAAATACAACCAAATTAAGTGGACCTTTATCACAACAAATGACCCATTCTTTTTTAATCTATTTCAGGATGCTTTTTCTCTAACATGTCACTCTTATGAGCAGGCAATAACAAAAACAAAAATGATGTGGTCTGGGCTGTCTGTTGTCAATCTACCCTAACTTACCTCACGACGTGCATGGGGTTGAATATACAAGCATGAAAATATGCTTTGACTTGTTTTGTTGTTTTGAGTGGCAACATCACTATTTAGCATAAAAAGAAAAGCCTTGTTTTGCATAATTCTTCATATATTTTATTCAGTAAATAGTAACTTTCTGTATAACATTTTATTTGTGTCCCATTTGCTCCGTATGTGCTATCATAATTGCATCGTTAATTTCTACGTAAAATGTCAAATACATTAAAAAGCATCATAATCAGGAGAGGGTTAAGGACAAGTAAAAGGAGTACAGATGGAGTTTTGCGTCAGTTTTAGTCTGAAATCAAACACAAAATCCGCAACAAACAACAACATTTCACAACCATAATAAACAACCTGCACATCGGCAGGGAACAACACCAATACCACAACAATGTGGTTGCCAAACAATATCACACATCAAGAAGACAAATTATTAGGGATACAGAAAAGAGAGTTTTCTCCATATAGGCCTTCAGCCTGTATGCCTGTATTTACTGACGGAGGGAAAACAATACTTCACCAATTACAGCAGCCTGCACACATTCCCCAGGCACCCAATGAACTAATTTCTACACACACACACACACACACACACACACACACACACACACACACACACACACCACACAAACAAATCAATAGAGATACTCGCATTTCTCACATTTCTGAGTTTCCACTCTGAGATGAATATAAATGTTTCATCATCATCAGCTCCGGATCTGTAATTTACTTACCATGTTTCTGTACATGCAGACCAAGACGGCATCGCACTGATGTGACAGTGCACTTCCGTGTGAGTAATGCCTCAATATTATGACTCCACTTCAGCGTCCAAGCCAGTGCTCAAATTAGATTGCAGAAATTGGGTTGAAAATGGCCAACTCTCCTCTAGTGATCCGTGGAATGGGCTCCGATCTGCTCCATCACATTTTACAGCTAATTTCACGCGGTGAAATGAGAGATGCAAATATGTTTGTGGTTTCATGCATGAACCAAGATTTATGACTGCTGTCTAGGGCCCTCATAGGTCTCTTAACACATCAGCTCCCATCCATCTTGTGATAAATCCCTCGAATTAGCGCCTCCCTTTAAGTCACTCTGCAGCTATTAGTTGCATGAGAGGAGCCTGAGCATCATCTCCTGTAGCCTACACATTGCATCACGCTTTTACACTTTTACACTTTTCACACTCGCTGCCAACTAAATCAGTTTACTGACTTTTGATGGAACGGAGACAGTACAACATGGCTGGCTTCTTAGCTGTTTTTAGAGTCTCAGATTTTCCAGCCCTGCGCTGTAATGCATCTAGAAAACCAAATGGCTCGTACAAAGGTCACATAAGTTTTGCCCATTATTGCCATATGAATTGTATTCTCACAATATGTGAAACAGAAAAGTTACTGAAACAAATATTTTCCCAGTCCCATCCAGCCTCAGATCCTGCTCCAGCTCTCAGCCTCCTACTCAAATGTAAATTGGCTCCCAGCTCCATGATGGGTTAGGGTGTTGCAGCATTATTTAATAGTGCTGTTGTTGTAGGAGGAAAATGTTGCTGCGTACCGATCAGGAGATAAGTGCACCCGTGTGCACTTCTGGTATTTAACACAAAGTGAGTGTTAGTCACCTAAGCTGCTGTCACACGTTCAATATGGCTTCATTAGAAACAGCTGGAGGTAGATGGTGAGGAAAATCCCCTCACTGGTGGCATGCAATGTAACGCAGCACCAGTGGAAAGACCCTCTCCCATCGTGTCATGATTTCAAATCATATTGCAAACAAGGAGTTTCCATCCACAGCAGTGGACTCCTTCGTATCGTAAACAGAGTGAATAACCAGAGGGGCAATATGAAAATGACAGCAAAGCAAAATGCAAATACTACCGCGTTATTAATGACCTTTTCCATTTCAGTGACAAGCCATTAGATCATAAACCAAAGCCCACATTGGTACAAGCCTGGGAGGAACAATCCTGGCTGAGTGTCACTTTAATAAATGGGTTCATCAGCTGTTGTGATTTTTGCTTTGAAGCAAATAGCACAAGTCAATATACTAAACCCATTTTTCAAGTAGCAGGGAAAGGTGCCAGCATTGTTATATTTACATGTTTATTATGTACTCTCATGCCTTTTAATGCTGATATCAAATGATCAGCAGTACTTATATATTAAATAAATAAAATAACTTAACTATGTGACATATAATCTTTCCAATTTCGGTATGTGGCGTCACATTTTATGATGCAAAAGAAGTACGCTGATAGGAAAAGAATCACAGAATTTTATTGACTTGAATGATGTTTATTTTTATTTTTATTAATATTTTTTTTTTTTTTTTTTGTTAACTTTCTAGGCATGCTGTGTTGCCAAGCAACCAGCCCTCCTTCTCTCTATGAAAAACAATAGACTATAGCTCGAGCAGGAAAATAGCATGCACAGGTTAGTACACACAAAAACAGTTATTTAATCACACCCCATGCAATTAGCTGCACATTGACGTTCACTGTAAATCATTATTTAATCTTAAATACCTGCTGGTTCAATGCTCTGCGGTGGAGAATAACCACGATGGGTATTGAGCAATACGTTTAAAGAGGTACATCATAAAAATGCACATAAAAGTTTGCTTGTCCTGGGTGTGTTTTCTCGAGGAGGACACAGACATCAACGATGTTTAACATTAACAAGATTAACAAGATTATCAAAGCATCCTGGAGGTTTGTTTCTTTCACCTACCCGTGGTGTGAAATATGTCCAGTATAAACATCGGAATGGACCGACCATCTTTGTAGCTCCATACATTTTAAGAGTGTATGTGTGTGAAAGAAAGGCCATTTTCTCCCAGTGTCTTCCTCTTCCAGGTAAGTGGGATCATGGCTGCGGATAGCTCTACATTCATGTCCTCTGTCCCCCTTTTCCTTATAGAAATGGAGCATCTCCACAGGTCCTTCATCATTCAGGCTGCTTAAAAGACACTTGGTGCATTCAGGGTCTTTCGCCTTTTAATATCACAGTTTCCCTTCCCCCGGAGAGCTTTAGAATAAACAGTTAGCAGTAGCCTAATAAACTGCTATTAAACCAGCTGAAGCTGCTGTTTACCTATAAACACTTTGCCACACGGGGTCATTATAGTAAAGAGGTCAGATGGATGCTGGATACGCTTCGGAACAGCAGGTGGCACTCTCACGTCAGTAAAACAGGCACGGCCACCAGTGTTTTGACAGGATGTGAGGGAGATGATGTGTTTTGCTTTTAGTTTATCTTAAGCCTTTCACAGAGAACAACTTCCGTCATCTGGATTATAATAACTGGGTTTCAAAGATAAGCCACATCAGACCAACACAGAGAGATTCCTTTTTCTTCATTGTATGGACAAATTCCACGTGAATATTGTTTCATGCTCAAACAATATGAGTGCATCTAATGCTATATCCCACTTTCATTGCTTGGATAAGCTCCCAGTTCCTAATGTGAAATCCCGTTAACATTAGCGTTGCATGTCGCAGCGGGAGCTGAGATATTGATGCATTGTACAATAACCTTTTATATTTTCTTTCCTTTCTGCTTGCACATATGTCATATCATTAGGTGTATTAATAAAATGAATGGAGACAGAAATCAAAATATTTCATTTTAATAATATAATGTAATACAATGGGGATGTCTACACTTGTGACAGAGACACAAGCGTCTTGTATCTTTATCTAATATCCTTTCTGTTACATAACGACACTCTGTACACATGTTTCTTCATTATAAAAACCTGTATTCTTAATCAACTTTGCATGTAAACACACTCACTGTTCGTTCATCAAATAAAGGAATCATTCCACATCCCGGTTCATGAGATTGCCTCGCAATTAACTTCATATTTATACAAAAATTTAAGCTGCAGTCTTGACAGTTGCGTTTCTCTGCGATTCCGTCAATATCAACGATGACGGATTCAGCTTTGGCACACCTGAATGCATCGCAAAATCACGGCCGGCTCAGAGCAGATTGACAATAATGAAATCTATTTCACAAATGTTCAGTCTCTCTGTGTAGCACAGGGGAAGTCCGGAAGCGGTTGCAGCTTGTCAGCAATAATCGTGTGTCTATCCGGGCTCATTAACCTGTCAAGTGGGAAGAGTTTGCAGTTTACAGTGAAAATGTAATGACGCTACAATTCCCAACATGCCGCTGCTAGCCAACAGAGAACTCAGGTCAGCAGGAATAACGGCCTCCGAATCAAACCCTGGATGAGTTAAAGGCAATAAAGTCGCAGAATGGCAGAGGTCATGCACTAGATGAAATTAGCTGAGTATTTCCAATTTTACCTGGGACCTAAACTCCCACTATTAAGATGCAGGGTCATATATACTCCTGCCCCCTTTCCAGTTTCCTCTTGGTTGAATGCTCAAGAGGCTAGTGCAGCAATCTCCTTCATATTTAATCGAACGTGACTGAGGTGTTAACAGTGTGGCAGAAAAAGAAAACACACTCCGACTGTCTCGCCCAGACACCTCTCAAGATTAATAGTCTGTGAACGTGTAGTTCTTTTATGAGCGAAATGCACTTCTTAAAATCTGGTCAAACTCTGTCAACCTCGCATTGCCAGTGCAAAAAAAAAATACGTCATTTAGGAATAAACGCTTTCCAAAGTCATTCAAATATAACACCATGCAGCGTGGAGAGATGCACATTTTTAAGGCAGTGTAGTGAAAGCCTGTCTCCTTTAATTTGCAAAGTGGAAGATTCGCTGCCTTGCACGCACACATTTTCTTACTGCTGCCTACCCATTTCTGGTGAGATGAGATGGTAGCACGATGCAGAGCGAGAGCGGAAGCAGGGACGCTAATTGCTCCTTCCAAAAGGCTGCATCTCCCGTGAAAAGGCATTTTACCGCTCACATACTGTCAGATTTGAATCAGCTCCCAGCAAGTTAAATGACATTGTCAGAGAAGAGAAGACACTCCCATTTATAAATAGAACTCGACATTTATGGATGGATGGCCATCATGGCTGTTTACATGTTGGCTCATTATCCATTTGGCTGATGGAACATGCTGCTTGTGATAATTAGTTGATTACTGTGTATTTAGCTGTACTGAAGAGCAGCATAAATACCACAAAGGAAAACATTTTCTCATGCTAATGTGTGAGCAGAACCGTCATCGTTAAGCCCTTTAGAGTGTGCTATCACAAAGGAGTAACGGAGAGGTTACTTAAATTACATTCAGATTCCCATAGGTCTTAATTTTAAGTCCTTATTTTAACTTAGAAATAGCAGGTAGATCTTGTGATGCACCAGTTTCAACCACATGTGACATTTTCTGTTCAGCTACAGTGTGAGGCAGGGTGACACAGAAATGGTCTCTGGTTCTGGTTTAATTGGGTTTCGTCTTTTTTCTGAAACCCTGCACTGCACCGACTGAGAGATCTGGATTACTGGTGTTTTAACATTTAAATGCCTCATGTGAATTTTGTGAGCAAAATGGCAGCTTGGTAACATTTGTAACTGTATTTTACTGTATGACGGCATGCATCCACACCTGCATTCCGGTTTTCTGTTACGCCTGTTTGGTACCTTTACAGTCCATGCACCTGCAATTTGATAAAGAGGTTGCAATAAAGAAGACATTTTTTTTTTTATTGCCCAAACTTGCACAGAATAATGAAGAATTATTACCATACAATGTTATTAGAAGTCACTATTTGCCCTTTTAAGGTCAAGTTACTTGGAAATGTCCTCAGCATAACACACACACACACACACACACACACACACACACACACACACACACACACACACACACACACACACACACACACACACACACACACACACACACACACACACACACACACACACACACACACACACGCATCAGAATCCAAAGTACCAATGTGACACTGCATTTAAGACAACCGCCTGTTACTCTAATGAAAGTGTCACTCTTCTCTGTTAGTACAGCTTGGTGCCAGTAAGCACAGAGCCTCCCTTATTTCATTTTCAGTTACATCTGGATTACAGACTTTGCTTTGGATCAAAACTAAAATTAAATCTAATAAAAGTAACCAGTTATAGGAAACACTATCTGAAAAAGAATTAAATCACATAATAATAATCGCTGCAGTCACTCTTGTATCCCCCAGATGCATGCTCATACTGGACAATCACGCAGTATAGTATGAAATGTAGTACAGGAAGTGCTGTGATGTTGATATCATGCAGTGGAAAGTAAAGTTTTGGAGGTCAGGGAGGTGAATTGGGATGTAACGTTTTCACTTCTGACATTACTTGTGTCAGAGCCAGCATTTTTGAATATTTAAACATGACAACAGTCCTGACACTAGTTTTCAATCCCATGCTACATGTTCAACAGTATAAATATTGAAAACAAATAGCAGAGGAGTGTGCTATTCTATTTTAAGTTTACATTCGTGCAGGTCTGCACAGCATAGTTGCTCATTTTATCTTAGGAAGGGCAGCTACATCTTTAGTGGCCTATATTTTACTAACATGTGACACATCCATGTCAAGAACTCATTAGTACCAAGATTTCAACCTCCCAAGTAGACTGACAACAGTCCTTTTAAGCAAGTGCCGCAAAACAACTTATGTTTATGGGCAAGTGACAAAACCGTTGGCAGCCATATGAATTATAAGTATTATGAGTCGATATAGAGGGAGCAGAGGGATGCATGGTTGGGTAAAGAAAAGAAAACTTTAACCGCTGTTTGTTTCCTGTTTCCTACTTCCTGTTTCTTTTAACCATGACCACGATCGCTCCCTACCCTAAACCATGTGTTTATTATTGCAAGTAACCAGGCGACGAAGGTCGGATATTTAGAGATTGTACCATGCTTATAAATGTTGTGAAATAACAATCATTAAAAGGAAAACAGTCACCGAGATCACAGAGGAATTGAAGTCACCATAAAAGAATATATGTGTTTAACTTTTCTCATATCTATCATTAGCTCCTCATCCATCCACGTTACGTGCCCAGAGAGAGGCGATACAGGGGGATAAAATCAGCGGCTAGGTATATAAAAAAAAAAGAAAAAGATTTAGCTTCAATGACACAGAGTGAATCCCTGTAGATATGCCCGACACAGCACCAATACTTTATCTCGGTGATGTCTGACGGCGCTATCATGTAGGCAAATTCCACAAACAGAGATAGGCCATTGTAAATCAAATGAAGGGGAATAAGCTGGTTGATCCTCGTCTAATGAGTCCTATCCAACTCAGGAGCCAGACTCTGACGCCCGAGGAATTTATAGTATTTACTTTACTCCCAGAAAGAAATAAGACCAGCTCGGCATTAGTTACAGCTTTCCATGCGTCCCTTACATTGACTGTATTTATGCATCACCGTGACCTATTGCACCAGACGCCACATATGAAATTAACCATTTTAACAGTTCATATATTAGAAAATGCATTCTACAAATGTGCCTGTGAATTCAAACAACTTTTCTCTGTCAATGGCTTCGCCAACTTTCTGTACTTTCACAGGAAGTTAGGGTCAAAGGCTTCTAAAGCTCCAATTATAAACAAGTGAACATTAGATTGATGATGATGCTGTCTCTGTAGCATTTATATTTTCAGGACACTTATTAAATCATCGATTAGACACGACTGTGTTTCTCCGTGTTTAAACTTAACACTTACTTACTGTTGGCTTGTAGTTGGCTGCTTGGCTGTCATGCTTGCCATATGGTGTACTATGTTTAGATGGAAGCAGTGGCCTTGTATCGTTTGCCCAATTACTATTCGAGAAATAACACTGGCAATTTACTACCAGACATATGTAGCCAACAAGAAGGATTTTGGACGAACTAGAAAGCATTTTATCTTGTACGCATTATTGATCTCTAGAAATGATCAGAACGCATCTTCCTTAACTAGTCTTTAATTTGACACTAGAGGGATCATCAAATCACCACGCTGTCACAGAACAATGTTGTCATACTACAGTGTGTCTAATCTGATTATTATTATCATCAGCAGCATAATGAGAGAGGTCTATTTTGGACTGCGATGTTCAAGTAGTATTCCTGGCTGCTGGTTCACTATCAGGAAGGAGCACACTGACACAAGAAAGAGTAACAACCCACATATTGATATTTGCCATTCTGCGCTTTTGCCTCCCACTGATCAAATAAAATTCACTGTGCACCACATAAAAGGGCAAGGTTTATTACACCGGCCCGATACTGACAACACTGACTCACATATCAAAATGTAAGGCCCTACATATAATTGAAATCAATTAAAATTAATGAAATTTGAAATCAGAATCCTTAAAGGCAGATGCTTAAACAGCACATGCTTCATTTAGTGCAACATATTTCTAAATGTTACTGTTTTGAAAAGTCCATTATTTGAGAAGCTGCCATTAGTGGAGCCCATTCAAGCTCACGCTATCGGTGTCTGATAAGCTGCTTAGCGGAGGGGTGGGGGGAGACGTTGAGATGGGGCACTCGCTTGGATAATGCGCCAGCGTCTCTCAACAGTGTGAACCGCCAAGGCTGATAATGACAAGCAGCTACTAACCAAAAGGTTCCAAATCAATTTACAGATATGGGCCTTTAGGAGACGGGCCGAGAAAAAGGCAAATGCAAAGACGACTGTGGCCGTCTGAGAATATGAGAAAGGAAGGTCTACCTGACAGTCGCCTGGCATTCAGGGAGAAAGACACCTCTCCACTTAGCTGGCCTTTCACACATGTCCTAACAGTATAATGTATTCTTCACAGGCACAAAGCTGTGCTATTTTTTCTTTCTTCTTCAAATGTGCACCATTGTGGATGTTTTAACAGGTTTTGGGTTTGATCGACTCAACCAGCTTTGCTACATGCTCGACATTGATGAGAAATCTCACGAGGGGAGTGGCTCACTTGGATAGTCACCACGCGCCACAGTTTTTTTTGACCTGATGTTTACCTGCATAATATTTCCTGATCGGGCGCCGAGCTGTCCGTCAAACAGACGGTTAATTAAGAGGCACAGTCGATCAAACAACCCCTGTGTCCTGCAGTTTTCATTCACTTTGACATGCAGGGTTACTTCTGTCATTAGTTGGAATAGAATATTAACGTCTCGGCATAGCTGCTTGTTTCAGCAGGTTCCTGACTTTACCGATATGCACAACTTCCACAGAAACAATTGCCCCAAAGAACAACAATCCTCGCTGCAATATTACACAATACAGTGTGACAATACGACAATAATAAACCGCTATTGTAACGCGTGGATGTTTTAATTGAGGGACCTCTCGGGCTGTGAAAAGTGGAGCAATAACAGACACGTATTGGATATCACAGCAAAACACACCGTTTTTTTCCCCTTTTCTAGCCATCTGGATTCACCTTGAAAGGTGTGGATGACAACAACACACACACACGCACACGCAGAGCAAGAGAGAGAGAATAAGTCTTCCAAAATACTCCCACTTGTTTCATGTGTGTATTTATGATCTGTATGCACATTTGAGCACATGTACAGAACTTCATCTGAATACCAACATATCATTCCTGCCTATTGCCACCTCTGTGTGTTTGAGGTTTATTTACTTTAAAATGGACACTTTAAAGACATTTCTGACACATTTAGAGACAAACGACTGTAAAAGCATGTTCAACTATTTTATAAATGTTCATCAAACTAAATTATTAATCATATTTACATACATGTCAGACATGATTAATGTAAATATGTATTGACAGCAATGTGTTAATGATGCTGACAATAGTAAAGATTTTGCCTCAATACTAATGATGGGCATTTGTTATAAATACACACATCAAAATGAAATAATAGAATACAATAAATATATATAAATGAATCTTTATGACAAATCGCTCTGCATGCTATCAGGAGCCAGATATTTCGTGCACTTAATCTATTAATTTAATTTCATTTATTTCCCTCACACATCTTTGGCTTAATTGCTCAAAACCAAAAGGGTGAAACTATAAATCTGCTCAGCCTCATTTTGTGGTTTCAAAATATCGCCCTTGAAATGTACTATTGTCCGACATTAATATGTTATGACGCATGAATAAGAAGTATGATAATACAATTAACTCAAGTTTTTCACAAGTCTGACGGGGGAGAAATCTTCTGGGTGCATTTGCAGTTCCCTCTGTGCCATCTGAAGACACGCCTCCTCTCCAAGAGCTTAAAACAACATCACAGACCGGCTCCTGTCAGGCGAGATTATTTTGTGAGCCGCAGTTTGTCTTGTAGCTTTGTGAACACCCTGATTTGAAAGGTGACGAACAAAGATTCTTGCACTCGAAGATCTCTTAGTTCAGAATCCTTCATGAAAGCAATTGACTAAAATCTATAGCTGCACATACTGTACCTGCTGTCACATGTAACATTAAGGCCATTCTATCAATTCAGTTTGGCCAAATATGAGAAATGTATACCTCTTCTCCATACTGCCACTCACTTGCATAATTTGCATATTTAAACACAAACTATTAAATGGGGCTTTAACACTACATGTCATTCACACACCGTAGGCACAGCTAAGGGAGCAGTTTGGGGTTAAGTGTCTCGCCCAAGGACACATCGACATGGACTAGTGGAGCCGGGGATCGAACCGCCGATCCTCTGATTGAAGGACGACCCTGCTCTACCACTGAGCCACTGCAACGAAACACAAATGCATCGATTTTGTGACCGCCCCATGTTAACAACATGCATTTGTGCAGATCTCTGTTGTATTGTCTGTATCAATGGCCATGTTATCTGCCTCGTGTTGTAAGCAGCAGCGATTATGAGCTCTGACAGCGACTTTTTTAAAGTTCACCAACCTAAACTTGTCGCTTTTCATGCAGCCTGTGGCAGACACGCGGATTCGTCTCGAGCTAATCCATCCCATTGTTTACCAACGGATGTTTTTCTATCACAAATTAAACCATCACACAGATGAGCTTTAAACTAATGGCCAACGATGACACACGTGAGGGGTTTTTGTAATATCACCCAGACAGTCCAATTTTGTATATTAAGGTTATATTTTACAATTTGACAGTTTGACGTAAGCGGCCGTGTACGATGTTGACAATTTAAATTGCACCGTGCAGAGGCAACGGCACGGCTCCTTCAATCACTTTGAAAATAAAAGTCAGAGGAATGATTTGCTTGTCCATCAGGTGACGCGTGGTAAAAATGCATTTCTTGCTCTAAGCATGTATTGAAATGAATCATTGTGGATTTACAACAAAAACAAAAAACAGACCACTAGGAGAAATTTCCATCCGCTGAGAAGATAATAGCCTTTATGATTGTGGAGGTAAATTTGTAATCATTTACCCTTCATTTCTCCTTATTGATTTATTGATGGGCGGAACGTCTTTTTACGGTCATTAATGCATCAAAGCTGAACATATCGTTGTCGTTAAACCTTGGCGGTGCAAGCAAATTCATGTGCAGTTGGCGGACATTGTTCTTTGAGATTTGTGCCAAACATGATAAAACTAGTGTTTATCACTATCAGAAAGTAAAAAAAATCACACGGAAACATGATGTGAAGATGATTAAAGTGTACCTGTCTGTGGTTCACAGTTGATCAGACACTTTATGAATTATCCTGATGCTGAAAATCCCATAACACTGAGATTTATTCGACTCATATCCTTAGAATATTGCATTCGCCCGAAGAAAAACGAAGGATGTCAACCACACAAAATGCCAATGTTTTGTTACAGGGCAAGTCTTGAATGGAAAAAGAAAGAAAGAAAGAAAGAATTGAAGTATGCTCTTTAGCTGTGAAGCCACAGGCTTTGGGCCACTGAGGCTTCAGCTGGAGCCTGTCGAAGCCTAAAGAGGTGAGCTAGCTCTCCTCCTTTTGCTGTAATAACCAGCTGTTGTTGATTGAACCACGGTGCCTGGAGGAGGGTGCAGGCAGATGCTCTGGTGGCACGGAGAATGATGAACGCCGCCTGGCAGCATCTGTATCGCCGCAAATGTATGCGCTGACACACAGCTTCACACACACACACACACACGTACGCAGGGGCTCTCAGCTGGGACAGTAATTGTCCACCAGATCAAATGAATGCGGACAATCACTACAGAGGCTCATCAAGAGAACCTTTGTAGTCTTCCACGGTGGAGTACAAGGACCCGGGCTGTTGTGCATCCCCGAGTAACAGTAATGAGCGATTGATCTGGAGAGGTTTGTTTTGGATTGTAAGCGTGCTTATCGTGGCTGAGTGGAACACCTGCATCTTGGAGTATTTAAATGTTTTTAAACCTGACTGTAAAACCAAACTTGAAATTGGCTGCGTAATAATGTTGATGCACGACAACATTCATCACTTTTTAAATTCGTTTTTTTGCAGTGGCAGAGCTCGTATCTCATATTGGATAAAGAGATATGCTGATCTGATGAAGACAAGTGAAACACACACAGACACACACATATATTACGGGTGGATGGATAGATGTATTGATTCAATGATCAAAGATCCAATATCATCGATGCAAAACGAAAACATTAAGCTATTTCGTCAGCCTTTATTTTGAAATTTCCATGGCATGTCTGTGTCACCATTTCAGTCTTGATTGCTCCTCCTTCCTAAACATTCAAACAGTGCTTAAACATGAGTGACACAATGTGGCACTTTATAGCAAACAGGAGGTCTTTTTTTAATTTATTTTAATCAAAATGTATGGAAGAGATAAGTAATACCATTGTCCAATCACATTGTACTTGGTTATATGGTGAGTTGATATAAATGTAACTGCTTTTGTTGAAGGGGAATATGATATTGTCTCTTATTGATCGCAGATCCCCGAATTGTATCAAATCGAAATCGTATCCTGGCAGACTTTGTAATAACTGTAATAATAATAAAATAATTGTATTGTTGTCCAAAGAATCGTATCTTGAGGAAACTTTTGATTTACAGCCCTTAAAAAAAAAAAAAAAAGTGCCTGCTTTGGGTGAGGCTTTGTTATTTTTTGACCGGCTCTGTGTCACTGCAGAGTTGGCGGCGTATACAGATGATCCCCTGCAAGTGCTTCCCATATATATATATATATATATATATATATATATATATATATATATGTGTAAGGATGAAGGGTTAACACGCACCATGCTTTGATGATCAGTGAATCACACAGGTCAGATAATGATCAGATGAAGCCTCACAGTGGGGGGGTTCTGAACAGGGCTGCATGGCAGATATCAAGCATGTTTCCTTTTAAACCAAGACCAGCATGTTATTGGGTTGGAATTTGGGATTGCTAGCTGACTCTGTGGAATGGGCCTGTAAATAGTCTCTTTGATACAGTGGTAATCCTTTTGGACTGTAAGATCAAAGATCAGTATACAGATGCATAATTGCTGCCACACATTTAAATTAAACCAGCGGGTTACTACAACGTGGGCGAAATTAGACCGCCGTGCAACAATGATGTAATAGTGTAATCGTCTTTTTAAGGCATTTAGTTCTCACAGCGTAGCAGTTAGTCACCACTGGATTGTGCACTTAACGCTGCATTAAGCCTAAAGAACTTTTACCTTTTTTTCAAATGTCACTTCTCTTCATACTTAATAATCATTTTTTTAAAGCTGAAAATATGTATTTTAAATAAACTGTCCGAGAATCAGCTCATGTTTTACAATGCAATGAACAAAGACACAGCAATGTCATCAGACTACAAGTGGTAAGTGGAACAGAAAAGAGTCCACATTTAACTTTCATAAACCAGCGATCCATGTCCTGACTGATGGCACAGTGCAGCTGATCAATATGTTGATTAGATGCAAGAATTCGTGTTGGATTACTCGGCCCAGTTAAGGAGGAATTTTCTGAGTTGGACAAATCTTGTGGACATCAACGTTGACATGACAGATATTTTCTTGTGAACTGATTTGGGGTGTTGTTTTCTTAATATATTGTGTGGAAGCATACATTTAACTTGTCTTATAGGGCCTTCTGTTTGAAGGGCTTTAAAGGCACCCACATTTTTTGAATTTTGAATTTCTTCTAAAAAAAACGTACTATGATTGTTTTAATACAAAACCCTTCATATCTGAATCACAGACTGTCTTTCTGACAGTGTGACAGTAAACCTTAAAGAGTCTGGAGAGCCAAGCAACCACAGTCTGTACAGTATATAGTTTAGTCTTGAAATGCTGGTTATTCAAACCTAAAAAGAAGTTCCAAAACATTTGATTTCCTGTTTAGTGGAACTTAACTTGTCTGACCCAAAACAGCGAAGTTAAATTCCTGAACTTAAATGGTATTTTATGAGAATAATAAAAATGCATACTTTTAAAACACTTGACTATGAGAAGAAGTTGAATGAAGTCAGGGTTAGTTTCAAGGCTTTATTGAAAATGAAATGATTAATGACAAAATAAATCAATTCTGGAATCCAATTCGTTAGCGTTCAAATGTTTATCATAAATATTAGTTATTAAGTCATTGTTACTGAAATATTCATGAATGTTAAATTGCTGCACTGGACTGCACTCTTGTTTAACAGATGTTAATGTACTAACACATAATTCATCATACATTAGTAAAACTGGCTTTTAATCACAATATAGAAATCCTCCTTTCTATCTGCAATATGCACTTTTTGTAAGACCGCTTGATCTCCGTGCATGCGCTCTGGATGTGTTCACAGTTTATTGTTGTCATTATTAAAACATTTTGCAGCTCATTACTCACAGTCGTTGAAGCTTTACTTCTTCACCATTAACCGATAGTTTGTCAAGGCTTCGCACATCTTGCCATTTCAAAGTTTTGCCTTGAAAGGTTAATACAAAAAATTTAATATGTTCAGTTTATTATGGAGCCATTAGAATGTCAATGAGAATATTTGAATCATTCATCAAATATATGCGTTCTAATGGCATTTAATATTTGCATGCTGTGGTTCTGGATGTGACCAAAAGGTCCACACAAGGCTGAGCCTGCCTTTGTGCCCTTGGTTTGAACCCATTATCCTTTCACTCTGGCAGGTGCAGAGTATCAGATGCTGCCATCTCACAGTCTTTAAGCCCTGCCAGGGAACGTCCCAAAATTTAATTTCCCATTTGATTTATTTATTCAGTCACAGTTACCGTCTTTTGACACTGGCTGGATGATTATTTTATAGATAATCTGTCTCTTCTGCATTTTCGTTTAAATAGCTTCTATTTATATTCCGTTGTTATTATGGAAACCTGTAGCCTATAGCTAGAGTCTTTATTTGCAATGTTTGCATTCCTACAGTGCATTTATTTGACCCCATCACATCAAATTTCTGGTAACATGTTTGAACGTGTATATTGTACATCTCACAGGGCTTTGATGAAGCTAGAAGAAATTAAGACTATTATCAGATCCAATAACAGAGATGGGGCAAAACGGCACGATAGCACCGTGCGTTTCAGTCCGAAGCCGAGATGTTACCGCTTTTACCTTGAGCATCACACTGCATTTGGTGAGAAACTCCAGAATGTGCTTTTTTCAGGGGTTCAGACGGCGGATTCCATCCATCTCTATATCTCGTGCACTCCCTCTGGAATAAACCTAGGCGAGCAGTCACAGCAGTATGTTAAGCCATAGGTGCTTTACAGGGACGACTGGCAATATGATGCAGCGGATTCTATTTTCAGCCTTTGGCACATGAGCTCCGAATGCTGGGAGGGGTGAGGAGACACGGAGCTGGCTGAAAGGTAGAACAGCTTGGTTACACACTTGGCCAGTATCCATTGACTCCGTTTAACTAATCAGTGTGCCGGTTAATGAGGACAGATGACATTGTGGTCCCTTAACACAACATTCAAATTAAAATCCTTTTCACCCGACTGTAATGGGAAAACTATAACAGACAGCTGTGGGAGGTTGTGTCAGCAAACCGAGGAAGTGAATAACCGCAAGAACGGGGAGCGATGTGGGAAGAGGAGAGGCTTGGTCGAGGTGTGACAGAGCAGTCTAAGAATAGGAGACGACAGGACAAGGTGATAAAGGACAGGACGGTGGAAGGAGAGGCAGGAGTAGGCGATGAGAGGAGAGGGCAGGACTGAGAGGACTGAGACGGGATTGGACAGGACGGGGTTGGGAGAGAACAGGACTGAGTCATCATTATGGTAATGGAGAGTGGTAGTGAGCGCCGAGCAGCCGAACAGCGCTGACTCACTCGGATGCACTTTCAGTAAAACATGGAATGTCATAGTGCACCCCAGGGAGAGGTTTATCAGTCCAAGGTTACAAAATACACACCGTACTTCATTTGTCTGTGGTTCAGCTTCAGGCCGTCCCCCTTGTTAGACTCCAGAAGGAGATCCAGTCTACAGCCGCGTGATGGAACTCTACAGTTCATTTCCTATGGCATTCAACTGTCGTATCCGATCGTTTTGCAAAGCACCTCTTGCTAAAAATGCTGATTTACCACCTCAAATTCTAAGTAATTGGTTTCATCAACAATGGTTTATTGATTTTAGAAAGAGCAACACAATAGCAGGCTTCATTTCTTGCAGACTTCATTAGCTGTAGGTTAATCAAGGTAACGATGGCTCCATGAGTTAGTTGGAAACGTTTTTTGTAACGTTTCTAAGATGCTAGTTTTAAAAGTAGAACCCTATAAAAGAGTCGTGGGCCTATCCACACGTACACAGGTATTGCTTTAGTATAAGTAGCTTTTTCAATGCGTTTTGGACTTCTGTTTACTTGAAATGGACATTTTAATGCCTTCGCGCGGGCGACAGCCGCGACCACACAAATGTCTAATAGAATAAAACGATGAAGTGATGACACTTTGGACAGACATTGATGTAAACTGCAACGTGACTGATTTGGGGAGGCATTCCTTGTTACGCTCTCACTTCACCCTGTGTGGCTGCATACTTGGACAAGAGAAAGTGCTTTTAGGATGACGACTAACCAATGTGTTTGGTGAACGCAACGCTTTCTCAGTTAACAAGTTTGGGCACGATGGCATGAATTTAAACCAATAAAGAGCAGGACAAAAACACCAACGTTACCCTACCAAAGACATAAGACCAGGGCTCACACACGGTGGGGCTACTACACAGTGGTTGTGTTATCGTGAACTGGGCTTATTTTCTAACATAACCTGTATCCCCACAAAACGTAGCTATCTCTAACAAAGGTCTCCTTGTTCTCGTAAGTAACATTTAAGACCATTTATGAAATTGTATTTCCACTTCTTACAATCCAATAAATATGCCGTTGCTATTTTGTGATCTGACTTTGGAGGTTTTCATCGGTCAGAGTGCAATACAATCGATCGATAACAGCTGGTAAAAAATCTTACTTTTTTTTTTTTTTAAATAACGGTGGGTTACGATTTCAAAGCCTTCATTTAATTTCATCATCGGTGTGCAGTCGGATAAGGATATTTCCAATATTTTTGCAACCTCAGTTGAACCATCACCACTCTCCTAATGAGCTGCTAATGAATGTGAAACAGAGTGTGGCGTGCCAGCTGTCGTGCCCCTTTAACCTAATAACTCATAATTGCAGCTCATACCGTAAATTACTGCATCACACAAACTGATGATAAGTATCAATACAATGCCTTAAGGACTTTCATACCCCACTTTGTCAATTTGCATACCTGCTTTCACAACAGGATTCTCTTTCAATTTGGTAACAGTTTTCTAGGGAATAATGTAAAATTAAAGACTCCAAAGAGAACATTTATGAATGGAAATACAGCGTCCATGCTGTGTCCGCCAGCCATTAAGTAAGACCAGTCGGATATTGTGCTACACATGACCTGTTCAAATCGTAGTTTCTGTTAATCACATGTCAAGAATCTATTAGGTCGAGTTCGGACCGGCAGTAATTGCCTCAAGAAATCACAGAGGATGTGGATGTTTCCACATCAGCACAACCCCATGTATTAGACACCGTTGCTATAGACACCAACACAGAGGTTTCACCGACAGAAATGAGAAAATAATTGCTGCATTTTTCGGATGCAGCTTTTGTCCCTCTGCATGCGACATTACCATAACATCACATTACAGCCCTCCTTTTATTGCTTTCACAGGTTCTTCCATTTTGCTGCGGTAGGCTAATGTATTTTTAAAGTAACTTGTTTAAAGTAAAAAATGGGCAAGTAGCAGCGGGGCTCATGGATGATAATGTCGGTCTACCGCTTTATTCCTTTCCTGAAAAGACTCGACAGCTGTTGGATGGATTGCTGTGACATTTTGTACATGAGGTCGTGGTTCCCAGAGGATGAAACCATCCTGCATTCGGTGACCTTCTGACTTCTCCTTAAGCGTGAGGCGATGGACATCAGCTGTATTTGTGTTTAGTGCTAATTAGAAGATGTTAGCATGCTGACGCGCTCAACTAAGAATGTGAACACGGTGAACATCAGCCTGTTAGCATTGTCCCTGTGAGCGTGTTAGCATGGGGATATTAGCATTTAGCTCAAAGCACCACAGTGCTTAAGTACATCCTCACAGAGCCTAGCATGACTGTGGACTTGTTTAAAGACAAGTGCAACATTTCTGACTGCATCCAATTAGGGCTGTCAAAAACGGCACATCAAACTATTCAATTTCTATTCAAATATCTATTTTTGCGCATTATGTCCATGATACCGCGTGTCCTAACTGGCCGCGTGAGGAGATATCTATGCGATACCTCCTCATTCCACTACAAAAAACCTAAATAAGGTGGCAGCCAGCATATTGAAGATCCCCAGGGAGCCGAAAGTTTCTTTTTGCTGTCGCCTGTATTGTCATTTCCTGTAATTATCACGACATAAAACTTTTTTTTTCTGTTTAAAAAAACGTCGGAAGACAGTAAGTACAACTCACCCACCTTTTTAAAGTGGTTATGTCTCAGTCTGATCTCGAGCACACAGCTGATGGGTACGCGGTGTGTTTACATGTCATATAGCGCTTGCTGTTGGGACACAGTGTCACTCTCTCTGCGGCCAAGTTCTCTGCCATCATTGTTGTTGAATACCTTCCTTGTTCAGCTTGATCCAAGGTCACATTTCATTTTCAGTAAATCAATGTGACGTTGCGAGATTCCTGTCATCAGTGCATTTAGTGGTCGCTGGTTGGGATCAGATGTGAAACAGACTTGAGACTTTGAACCAGAGAGGGCAGTGAAACACTGCTTTTCAGCCTGGTGTCACATTACATCGGGATTATTCCTCACGTCCGAATGCCACCCATTTGATCCCTATAGTACAGATGGAGTAGAACAAGCACAAGGGATTACTTGCAGGTCCGGTGTGGCCGTGTTGATGGTCATTACAGCTGTCTGGTGGGTCTGGTGGCTGTCGACCTTTTCAGATATAACCTCTGTTAAACCCTTCTTTGTGAGCCATTTCAGGACATTTAGAGGGATTTAACTCTGCTGGTGCTGTCATTTGCAAACTGAGCCCTCTACGGCGAGAGCGCTAAGCTGTTGCGAGGGGAGCATCTGCGTGAACGCAGGCGAGCGGGAATGGCGGCTTCTTACACATATGTGTTGCAGGAATTAAATGGGGGGTCATGTCCTCACCTTATTGTTTCTGACCTGGGGGCTGAATCTGTGGTGATGCGGGATGTCATGTTGACCCTCATTCAGTTTGGTATCTCTTTACAGCAGTAAAGAGCACATTTGTCTGTAGACCTGCCTCCCATTATCCTGGGAGAAATGCGGGCGCCCGGTTAGCCATTTAAGCAGACGCTGTTAATGCCACAAAAATATATTCATCTCCTTGTGAGCGGCTCCGGCCAAGCCACTGCAAACCTCTGATAAACCTTTAATGGCCTTTGCGTTGGTGTGTCTGCAATCGCTGGGGAGCATGCAGTCGCAGTAAGGATCATTTTATGTGTTTACTTTGGCTGATAACCCTCTGAATAGTCTGAATAGTTGATGCCTTTCAGACAAAAAGCTCTCTCACCGCTTTTTCTCTCCCGCTGTCAGCCTGCTAACCCCCCTCTTTATTTCACTTCTGATTACGATAAACACTTCAAGGCTATAAATGACACAACACGATAACAAGGGGGGCGAGATGGAGATTTAAGGTCAGGAGAGAATTGTGGATGGAAACAAGGACAACAGGAAGAACAGAGATACTATGCCTGGGCTTTCAGAAGAAAACACTGCCATCGGTTCAGTCATACAATAATAATAATATCATTTGTGCTACAGTTAATATTACACATTAAATGAAAAGAATAGATGTTAACAATATGTATAGTACACGACACACCTCATGCTACTTCATACAAGTCATACCAGGGCTTACCTGTCGTTGGTCTGACAGATGGTGATTCTACCGTCCTAGCTCTCTGTGTACCAGTCAAAGTCCAAAGTTTGATGCACCTTTTCTAATCGGGGGGATTGCTTGCATTGTCAAATTTGCTCCTGCGGCCCGATATTGACGATATTCCAAGCACGCACACAAAGAGGAGTCAGGAAGTCGGTAAGAGAAACAGATCTCAGTCAGATATACAGCGGCTAGAAAACAATTAATTCTAAAAACCACTGACCATGACGACAACACAAGCTGTCAAACTTCCCTCAAACTTGTGGTCATTATTTACCAGTATTGTCTGTTACTTTGGTATTATTGTCTAATGAGAGATGAAAAAATATACGTACTTCAAGAATTTCCTTTTTTATTGAAATGAAAACGGCAAAAAAAATCGAACATTTATTCCAGCAATTTCCCATACAAACAATTCTGCTTATATGTAGGCCATAAACAAATGAATAAATAATCATGCCTATGCCAACATGTAGGCCTCCTCTACTGCATTTCAGCACCCGGGACAGCACACACACACACACACACACACACACACACACACACACACACACACACACACACACACACACACACACACACACACGCAACCAGCACAATCAATCTGTGAATAACTCATAATAACTAAGGGATGATTTCCATTAGGCCGGTTATTATTGCAAACAGTGTGAGCAAGACCCCGAAGCGAAGCATGAAAAATACAAACAAAAGAAAAACAAAAAACGAAGCGTCAAAAGTACTGATTTGGATGTTGATTACCATGGCAACGGTCAAAGCTCCGAAAGCACTTGGGTCAGCCGTAACACAACTTACGCTTCATGGTTTTGTTATCTTTAGATAATCAGAGCGTCTCCACTTTTACACTCCACAATTAATGCAATCAGCCTAATATGCCAATTGTACTGTGTTTACGCTCCTTCCTCTTGAAGTCATGTGTGATCCGTCAGACAAGACGCATGTCTTTTCAAAGGGAAGGAGGCCCAATCATTACTCCAGTGAGTGTTCCCATTCTTCCTACGATGTCTGATGTCATCTCGCCAGGATATGTGTGCTTTATCCTCCAGTTCTTCAAAATAAAAGTTCTCCACAGAAATGACACGTTGTGATTCCGTGAGTCATAGCATAATCCTGGTGAAATTGGTTTAACGCTGCATTTAGGAAAAGTGTAATGGTTGTTTTGTGGATTGCACAGTTTCCTATCGTACATCACTTGATGGTGGTGCATAACAATCAACTGCCCGATCAATGCGTTGACATGCACTTACAGTAAGTAAGTGGGTTAAGGTGAGCTTTCTCCAGTAAACCGATTCCTTAAATGTAATCGGGGCAGGAGATTAAAGAAACCAGATTTCCCGGCTTGATCTCTCCAGGACAAAGCCAGTTTTTATTGGCGATGTATCCGTGAAGTCGGGTTTCTAATTGGCTCATCACATCAGAGGGTGTGCACGGGAAAGACCTCAGACAGGGAAATAAAAGGGCTCAATGGAGAGATTGTAACACACATCATCGTATTTAAAATATTACCACCCAGAGCAAAAAATGGCAACTGACACACAGCCAGAAGTCTCGATAAGTCAGTTTCGACTGCTGAATATTTGACTATTTATGAAGTTCAGGCACATTTGCACTGTAAGGATCAGTCTGCGCCAACCCAGACACACATACTCTCTCTCTCTCACACACACACACACACACAGAATAAGGCCGGAAGCAGCGTCCCGTATCACTAATACGTTTACAAAAAGTAAGAAATGCTTCAAAAACATGGTCTGGGTTACGGGAAAAATGTGTGACCTGCTCTGTGTATAGATTAATTTACACTCACTACAGTGCATGCAAACACAGTCTCCGTTTACCTGCCTGACCTGAATTTCTCCGTGTAACCTGGATTATTGAGCGCATGTGAACGCACCGTTTGATAGATTTAATAATAGAACCCTTTTTAGCAAACCTTTTGTGTGGGTTCAGTAACATTCATTGGATTGTAATTCAAATTGCAACGTCACACCAAACTCTTGGTCGCCTCCAAAGATTGTGTCCCCAAAGAACTCTTAAAAAGCAAATTAAGCATGAAAGGAAGGAGAAAGGGCCCATCACCTCTTAAGAAAGGCAGGCATGGCAAGAGATGATCAATACAAGACGAACGGCGCTGGGGCAGGGCCCTCCGAACACGACAAATGAGTCCGGCTTTGTGAAACAGACAGCGCAAAACAAAAGCTCTACCTTCTGCCTCGGGCGCCGCAATTTTGGAGTTAAGTGACATTCCTCGGAATGAACGAAGACAAAACAAAAGATAAAAGTGTTACTGCATGGAAGAGGGAGCAGGCTCGCAGCTAAATGTAGCTCCAGACAGGAGGTGGTGATGTGGAAGAGAAGTAGGGTTTTTTTTTTTTTTAAGACGCAAGATCCACAGTATGAAATTAGTCTGGAAAAAAACAAAACAATCCTCTCCTTGGTCGTCTGCGTTTGTTTTTCTCCACTGACACCAAAGCAAAATCCCAATAACATGCCTCTTAATTTCTGCTTTTGACAAATAGATCCTTGAGGTATCCTCCAGCATGTGGAGCATTGTCCTTGCTGTCTCCTTCTCTCTCAAAGCCAAATTAGAAGTAAACCAAAACAGCTCGTCAGTGGGATGTCACCACTATAAATTGCCTAATGTTTTTTCCCTCCAATCCAATCTCTTTTGGGTACTTTTGCTGCAATTGCTCAGCGATCCTTCACACGGAGAGAGTAATATAATCTGTGCCTGTCAGTCAGCCGGTGTGACACTCAAGGGAGCGCCACAGTCAGGTGATTGACTCAGAACAAGCTGCGCGTTGACAAACAGCACGTGCTTTCAGGTGGTGGAGACACAGACATGAACCTAATCTCATCATCAACCAGTCCCTCGGCTTGTCCGTGATAAAATTAGTACAGGGACATTAGATGTAATGTGTTGATAGGCTTATTTGTCACTTTGATGAGGTTGGACGCAGGGAAATTGTCAACAGCTTTTTATTGCCCACAAGCTCTCTTGTGGACACTTTGGTGCATTTTTCTTTCTCTCTTGTGTCTCTTTGCAGATTTAAAATATGTATGTGACTGACAGGTGTTGTTGTTTGAATTAGGAATGCACGGATAACGATATCAGGCCGATATTTACTCACTTAGCTGGATAGGAAATGGTGAAGGTGAAATCGGTGAATCTGATCTTTTCAATTTAGTTCTATGTTTATATACTAAACATCATATACTGGGGTTTGAAATCCTGTTTTGTCCTATTCGTGCTGAAATACAATGTTTTACACTTGAACTGTGATTCCTGTTCATTTTGAAGATTTGTTAAGTTGCAAGTGTACGATTTATAAAATAAATAACAATTCAGTGAATTTATATCTACATATTTATTCGTTAAATTTTTTTTTACAAAGTTTGGAAAGTAACGTTTAAGCCAAGCCTGATGTTGCCTTACACATAATTTTTTTGTATCCCCGTCACTTCCACTTAACGAGGCATTCAGCTCATTAACTAAACACTGCCGATACCTTAAGCCCAGGTATTGCTACTGGCACTTAAAAAGTTGGATCGGAGCATCCCCAGTTGAAGTTCCTATATATTTTTAAAGAAGTTAAGTTCAGGGATTCCGTCACGCTTCCTGTCCTCATATCCTCTTCATCCCGAGAGAACCAAACTAAAGACTGTTATGCCATCTTACATGCAAGCAATAAATGAACAAATCACTTACTAATTTGATTTATGTCGGATAAAAGCTATTTAACATGTTAAAGTCCTCTAATTGTCTGCCTCTTAAACATCTGTGACTGATACCCAGAGGGCCAGCAAACACTTCCTATATCCCAACAGCACCATCTCATAATAGACTTTTAATGGAAGTATAATAGCTTTTATAGAGTAATGAATTTACTGTAATTGTTGCCTTGGGTGGCAAGAAAACAGCGAGTTAAACTATTTCAACTTGTCCCTGATCCGAGTCGTGTTTATATTCTTACTTTTGCAAAATCATCTTGATCATCCATGATCAATATCCAGCAATACAATGGTGAAATGCTGCCGTGTGTACATTTGGAAGAGAAACCTGGAAATAGATTTAAGTAAATATCTTCATTTGACAGCCAAGCCAAGTCACATTTGCGGCAAATGATCTGATCTTATACAATTCATTATAAATTAGCTCATTATTTTTTCCCCATCATTTTGATCAGGCACACTCAAGATGACGTCATGAAACTAAATTTGTTTTCACATTCAATAAGCACGGTGTACAATATCAGGCACACGTGCACACACACACACACACACACACACACACACACACACACACACACACACACACACACACACACACACACACACACACACACACACACACACACACACACACACACACACACACAATAAGCAGCAATAAGCAGCAGATCAAGCTGTATAGCATGTGATCATTTTTTTAATTGTTTTGGATCCGAGAGCTCTTAACAATCCACAACAATCAGCACCGTTAAACAAACTAATTGTAGCTTGTCACCCTTATAACATAATATTGTTATAATACTACGTATGTTACCATATTGTCAGTTAAATTGGAGAATTCTACTCGAGCTGACAGTGCTTTGCAGTATTTGCAGAGCACGATGGTACCAGGTTGGCTGGTCCTGATTAGAGTGTTGCTGGTTTCCTCGCTGACTGTTAATCCATGTGGTGATGCTGTGAGAGCTGATTATGTCTCCCCAGTGGTAACGTAATACAGACAGTCGAGCAAGGGGTTGAAGTGGTCACCTGCTTTGGCTTCAGTAGCCGGATTTGGCCACAGATAATTTCAACAGGGATTAAAGCCGTTTTAGGATTAGCCCTCTATAATGCACACAACATGTATGTATTCATTAAGTACTGCAGATGTATTTTAGCTGGTGTGTTGCGTCACTTGAATTTTTTTTATTTGTGCAAATAAAGCATAAAGTAGAGAAAAGAATGTGCAATAAAATGTTAAAAAAACAAACATGTGACAGTTTGGAGTATTGCGTTATCACACAGCTTCATGATGCAATCCTGTCGTGTAATATATGTCACTGATCAGAACATTATGCATCCTGTACAGTCAACAAGAGAACTCCACAGGGAGAATAAGCGGCTGCACTGCTGTTTTATGAATGTGGGGGAAAAAATTGACTTCCTGTGTAGGTAAGGAGAGGGGAGACGGGGTGCTCTGAAACACAGCTGAACATTTAGGGGTTTAATTCAGGGCTTCGACGACCGGCTGTGCACCCATCTGGTTAATGGGGAAAAGGGTTTTATTTTCTAGCTGGCTGCTTCGTTTTCACAAAACACATAAAATGGAAACAGGAAGCATTGTCAGGGGTTCTGTTTTTTGGAGGGGGATGTGCCACTCTGGTCCATACTGCATGTATACATATACAGTACAGTATATTAGGGTTAGCAACTGGCCTTCATAAATATCCACCAGTCGGTGATATGCATTCATACCTTTTTATTGAATGAATAATCAATGGCTGTTACAGAGTCCCTCAACCTGAATATATTCTAACATGATATTCTGATGGGAATATCGTAGTTTGTATCAATATTCTCATATAAAGTATGTACGTGAATGTCAGGAAAAAGCAAGAACTAAGGGCGTACAGCATAATCTGTAGCCCCTGGCAGCAGATTATGCAAAACTTTTGAGTTTTGCAAAAGCGAATGATCATGAAATCTCATCTTTGAACTGAAGTAATAATAAACTAAAGTAAGTAACACATAAGTAGATTAATTAGCAAATGCAGTTTCCAGTCAGACATCCTTGTATGTCGATTTTGAATAGTAATGCCAAACATACTCACCTTTAATCAGTGAAATATATTCATATACATGTATATTTGGATTTGAGTCATCCATACGGCAGAAAATAGCCCATTTCATATTTATTTCTCATCACACTGTAGCCGCCTGCATGACCCAAAAAAGCTCATTATTCCATTGACACTTTTCATTTGCAGCTGGAGAGTCAAACAGATTGTCAGCAATTAATTTCATGTCAGCCCTAATACTGAACCTCAAAAATGTCTCCGACTGAAGTGTAACCTAAAAATAGATCCTTTAATGAAGAACAGAACCATCAATTATTTTATTTGTTGAGCAACTTACATTCAATTCATATTTTACAACGAGGGTTAGCCTAACAAATGGAAATGTGATGCTTTGAAGATGTACTGTGCTGCTTATTTAAATGAATACTTTTGGTCAGAATAGAAACCCCCAGAAGAGATTTCTTGTAATATTAGAATAATGTGGCATTTTGGAAAATGCCCCGGTTTGATGCATGTCATTCCCATATTATCTTTCTCTACATATCCCATCTCTCTCCACTGTCACTGTCAAATAAAGGCATAAAATATCCAAATAGTAATCTTGGAAAAAAATGATATCATAATATCCCAGCACCCCCAAACCGATATTTGCTGCTTTTTTGTGTGTGTGTTGCCTCCAATGACTCCAGTGACAGCATCTCATACTAATCAACCTTTCACCAAGTAATTATGAAACGCAGTCAGGATGGAAACGTGATTATACACGCTCCACTTTGCAGGCTTCTGATGTCAGGTCGATAAACTCTCAATGACAGAAGATAAGGGACAAGATAAGAGAGACTTTATCAAAATGCTGCGTGCACTTCAACGCATGCTCTGGTGTGACACTTTGAAAATATGAATTCTCACGCAAATTGTATTTTTTCATTATTAGATGTTGAGTGTTCCGAAATGTATGTTAATATATGGAAGTATTACAAAACGTGTGTCAATGGGTGTGTATTACTTTGCAGTACATATGTAAGTGTACTGTATCTACACATGTGCACCTACAAATGTTTGTGTACATATATGTAGAACATAGCACCCCCACATCACCCTGTGTTCTCCCAATGGAACACATTAGAAGCTGTAGTGGCTGGAACATCTGCCTTTTATCACACAACTGTACCCTATGGTATTACAGCACTGCATAAGGTTTAACACCCTCATAACAGCTAGCTCAATTTCTCCAACCGTTGACCCACTTGAGCATCATCTGGTCTCACATTATAGAAACTAATAGAACCTCCGTGTCGGGTGTTTATTGGCAATCTCTGTTGTGTAAAGGTTTAGAAGATACTAAATGTGATATACAGAGCATTAATATAACGGCAAAGAATTTGCTATGTAAAGCTATAGTGGAGTAACGTCTACTTGAGCAGAGAATGAAGTCGCTGTCTTTGTGTGTGTGTGTTGTTATCCTGAGCTTGTTCTGTTGCTTTGTTGCTTTGTTGACATTGACGTTACAGCTGAGAAAGTCATCGTCGCGGAAGCGTAGCACCCTCCGGTTCCCCCTCATTTTCTTTGCACTGTTTGCACCGTTAGCTGCTAGCAGCCGGCTCAGCGGTCGCCATGTTAAGAGCCATTGAGAGGCAATAAAAATGCACCCAATCTCGTATTTAGCACCTTTATTTACTGTACATCTGAAGTGCTCAGTCACTTATTAATTGCAGAAGTAGAGTAGAAGTGTTACAGGATAATGGACTTTTAGGAGGAAGGCTAAACCATGACACTATGACACAGCTAACGCTATCTTGGATAATGAGCGTAAAGACGCATCTGAACTCTTTAAATGGAGTCATCATTAACCCTTTGTTCTGAATTAACAAAAGTCAGGAGGAAAATTGTCATTCATCAAACCATTATTAATACGAGCTCAGTGCTTGTCACTTAGAAACACAGTAGGCGCAATATATCTCTGCTCTATCTGAGATGCAGTGAGATCATTTGTGATGCTGATGCTGCCTCTTCACGAGAAAATTGAAAATGGAAACCCTTGAATTAACAACACTGTACCTATAATGGCATATGCGATTACTTTAATTAATTTGTACATGTGATCACTTAATTAGGCTCCGTGTTTTCTATCTGATCCAATTCCTTATCTCAACAAATCCAGTGTTCTCTCTCCACCTTCATACAAGCAGAACATTTTATACAACAAAGTCGCAGCTCGGCAACAGCCTCTAATTTAAAACTCCTTTCACCGACTTCGCTGAAGCATTGCTGTGTGTGTGTGTGTGTGTGTGTGTGTGTGTGTGTGTGTGTGTGTGTGTGTGTGTGTCAACAAAAGGTGAGCGGTGCATATGTTAAGGACTGGAGCTGGATCTTTGGTGTATTCGTCTTCTGATATTATTAATTAATAAAAGTTGGCAGCCTGCATCTTTTTAAGAAATCGCTGCTCTGGAGTAGAGCTTGTTGATATTGATTAGATTGGATATTGACTGGCTCTCACATTTCCTGCGGCCCTTCATATAAAAACTTGATTACCACACAGGCACTCATCATCTGCTCTGATTAGATCGGCTCCTTCCACTCACCCAGTCTCTCTCTCTCTCCGTCTCTGTCCGTCCTCTGTGCTCTCTATCAGGCCAATTGATTTCTTTGTTTCCACATCCTCTGGACCCCTCCGTGTGCCCCGGAGCAGAAAGCAATGTATTAAGTGCTTGTTTGGATCAATCTAATGTGCAGTGATAGCACATTCACAAACTGCTGACTGGCCAGCAAAACTCATTCATTTACCAAACACTGTTTTTCCAAAGATCCCGGTGCTTCATTATGTACATGTAACATCCACAAACTGGACACCTGCAAAGCCTACAGACGCAGGGAGGAAATATTAATGCAGAGAGTTTAATTAAGAGATTAGAATAGAACTCCCATTTTCCAAAACATCACACTACGTGCAGACAAATAGAAAGTACAACAGCGTACATACACTTGTGTAACTTTCCAAAAGAGATAATAGGACAATGTGAGGGGGAGGTTTGAAAGTAAGGCAGGGTTTGAACTTCTCTCTCAAGCTGTCACACAGCTAAACAGACAGAGTGTGTGGGCCCTAGATTGCCTCCCCTGCTACCGGCTTTTGACTCAAAGAAAGGTATTAAAAGCAACAACTTTGACCACACTAACTTGATGATGTGAGCATAAAAGACTAAACTTGCAGGCTCATTCAGGGCTACCATTGGCCCACGTCTATGCTAACAAGACATGCGTGGAGAGATTCTGAATGGGCCCCGGTCCATATCCATCCGTCAAGCATGATAACATGGAGCCACATATCGGGTTGTAATAAAACTTTGGGGAGTGCTGCAGGTCATCGCTCTGTTGAGTTTTGGGAATTACAATGATTGGACTAAAAGAGCAACTACAGAATTGGTTTCATTTTCTGTACTTCACTGACTCCACTGATTGGCTATCCTCAAAAAACCTAATGGATCGATGCTTCACTACCTCCTCAGGGACAACACGTTTACTACTTATCTGTTCTTTTAATTAACTGAAGGATTACATGGTCTGTACAAAAAATTTGCTCAATGGCCGCCTTTTAAATGCTGTATTTACAAAAAAAGGTGTTAAGCATAAATTAAAAACCTGGTATTTCTTCTTTATTCTGAGATAAATATTCATGTTTTTAGTTATTTTTTTCTGTTTTGTCCAAAGACACAAACATTTGCTAAATAAAGTGACCTCACAACAGTCAACCGCTATGTTACAGACGACTTCAGGGCAGCTCCAACATAAATCACTTTGGATTGTGCTTCAGAGATTCTGCCAGCTGTGCAAGCATCTGCCACAATTTGACATGATATAGAAATATCCCGGATGTTGTGGGAAAACTTTGAATGCCAAAGACCTCTCTTAAACTGAACCGAGACAGACGTTTCTTTGAAGGTTAATACTTTATTTTGTTCTTGTGTCCTTGTTGTAAAGAATATCCAAAACAAAGCAATTTAAAAAAAAGCCAAATCTATTCAATTTCCACCGCTCTCGAACATGTTTTAAACGAAGCTTGCAGAAACTCTTGAACGTAATATATCACAGCTTATTATGGTTTTCAAAACCAATTTAGATTCTGCATTTGAAGATGTGATGATTTTATGATCCGTGGCAGCCGTGACCTCTGTGCTCTGTGTTCAATAAAAGGTTTTCTGTCACCCAAGTATTGCTTAAGCTCAATTGAATGCTTTGGTCAGACATACAAGGAAATTATTCATTTTTTTTCCACCAAGCTGCACATACAGTATTACCCGAGAGACCTTCCACTCTATGGTCTGTCCTGTACAAAGAAGATATCAGCATGAGAACATAGCACCATATGGTACATGTGGTGCTACACAATTGTCATCTTCCCTATGCTTCGTCTCTCCTGAAATACTCCACTGTATCTATGTCTTCACCATAAAAAGACCTGCTTACGTTGAAAGCTTTATCGTTCAAAGCCTAGTTACTGTTGCTATGCCTGTGAAGCGTTCCCACACGGCACATGTGCCATTTTTCGATGACAATGGGGACAAATTTACCACACCAATTTCTTTTGTAATTTCTTAAACAATGGAGATTATTTAAGACAAAAGCAGGCTCCTCATTTCTAGTCTGCAGCCATCAATTTTTGTCATAAGTCCCCGTTTGATTTTTATTTACAATTTAAGTCAACGCACATACATGATACAGTGCTAAAAGACTGAGGCTAAAGCTGCATGTCCAAGGCAAAACAAGTCAGCATCGTCGCCAGCTGATGATCCATGGACGAGACATTTTATCATTGCTCATATTGTCAGTGTTTAGCATTACATGATCAAAAGGGTTTTATGGGTGTGGGCAAATGCAATGCTTTGGTAATAAGAAGCAAGTTTGTCTGCGATTGCTGGTTTGCATGCTAACATTTGCAGCTGACATTGGAGCACACGACATGCTTTGCATGTGAAGAAAACCAAAGCTTGACAGCTCTGGCGTACCTAGTTACGATTGCTCAGCGATGATTGGACAATCACTGGCAGGAAAATGGTCAATTTGATTATTTTTTTCTTTTTTTACTGTTGAAGATGTTTCTCCATAAATCAAAAGAGATTTTGTCAATTCTACTGACTGGGGGGGGGGGGTCTCTTGGCAGAATGGCATTGTAAGTAGCAGATAAGTGGTCTTGCGGTCCCCATTCTCACACAGTGATGGTTGCTCCAGTTTGACACAAATGACCTTCTTTACGCTTTCAAGCCATCTGTCTTTTCTGTTCTCCGCCTTTTGTCCTTTAGATGTAGGTAGATTGCTGATCCTTTTCTGTGCAGTCTTCGTTGCTGTGCTTTTCTGTGCACAATACAGTAGCTTATATGATGTCTCCAAGGATGAGATCAAGGCTAGCAAACACTAGTGGAGATCATTATTGTACTTTGAAGCACAGTAGGTGGTGTTCCGGTAAAGGTCAAGGAGGGCCGATACCCTTTCTGAGCTGAGGCAATAGACTGTATTTAAGAAGTGGATGTAGTCACCGTGAAGTCACCCATTGGTTTGTGGACTACGGTCTTAAAGCCTCGAGTTCAGCTTTTTGGTCATTGCCGTCTTGGATTTTGACCGTCCCCATCTTGGTTTTCTGCAACAAGTGAACGGAAGTGACCATATTTGGACTGCGGAGGAGTGACACCGTGGAAGAGACGCAGTATACGCTGTCACTCACAAAGTATCCACGCCCTAAAGCATACCCTTCTTTATCGTCTATTGTAGGCTACTCTGAATGGGACCATCATTTACTAAATGGACATCATGCTGTATAGAAGAAGACTTGAAAACTGAGACCATGAACTCAACTTTACAATTTTTACCGAGGTTAAAAACTAGTGAGAAGTAGGGTCGTAGACTTCCATACAATCAGACTTCATTTTGAAACCAGAGGAGTCGCCTCCTGATGGCCAGTAGAGAGAATGCAAACTCAAGGCACTTCTGCATTGGCTTCACTTTTCAGACCAGGAGGTCGCCGCCTGGTCTGAGGCTCGTTCCTCTACTCAGGGTTTTATACTGATGAGAGTGAGTGTCTTCGTACATTTGGACAACATTTTCAGGCAAATACTAAGCAATGGAAATTTCCACGTTAACATAAGCTGCCACTTTCTTTTCAGGCAGGATCACGATCCACAATCTTTTAACAATTATTTTTCCAGTTGGACTATTTTGCAAGTTACTGAACAGTACAACCAAACTAATTTCCCTATTTAAATATAGTCCTACAAGCTTCCGAAACACAATACAAATTTAACATTAAAAAGTTTCTTTGAATATTTATCAGTGACTTTTCGAGATCCACATGAACCACTCTTCCCATCAGCATGAATTGGAGCGACTGCACAGCATTTATTTAAAAAGAAAATCAGTGACTTTTAAAGCAGGTTTGCCTGTTGCTCCTGATATGTCCTTCTTCTAAAAACAGTGGCGAAGAACAGCAGGAGCAAAAACCAAGTGATGGGTTTTCATTAGAGCTAAATTATGACTGGTTTTATAACTGCACGCCAAATTAATCAAAGCACACTAGGACAAATTGTCTCCCAAGTGACAACATGATCGGTTGCTGACAAACAATGCAGCTATTAAAAGTGTAATTTTTAAACAGAATGCAGTGCAGTGCACTGAGGCAAAACAGCATCACAGATCAGTTTTAACCAAATATTCTCTGGTCTACAGCTAAAAACTGAAAAACACGGAATCCTTCAGCATGTTAACGCGTCGACCAAACCTGTTTGTAACCGGTACCGACAACGTTATCTTCACTCTTCCTCTCCATGTGCAATTAGTTATTATATTATATATTTTTAAAGTGTAACTAGTAACCTATTACATTTCAAAAGCAACCTTCCTGACACTGAATGAGGGCATTTGTATTTATTTGTCATGAAGGCTTTCGTGTCCTTGAGGCAGTTTTAATGTTGGCAATCAGTGATGATTGTATGAAAGGCTCGTGCAGATGACGTGTATGTCTAGACGGAAAACCAAATCAGACTATTGCGTAGACATGTCTTTTAACCGATTCAACAGGAACGGGGTCAAACAGTCACGATAGATCATTTATATGGTTTATTTCTCAGCCTTCTTGTAGTGGATGGCAACCTCTGTACAATCTAATGCAATAAAATATCCGTACAGCCTCTGTACAGCTTCTAATGTTCAGTTGATTTGTATTTGTTGTAATATATGAGGCCTCGGTTGCATCGTTGTTGTTCTGGATGCCATTATGTGCTCATAAAGATCTTGGAAGTGTCACGATGTGGTCCAACTGACTCATCTGATGCTCAAGATTCCGCGGCATACAGGATTTGCTGCTAAAGTACAATTTCAGCTCCGTTCGACTGACTCTATAGATTTCGGCAGCTATAAAAGATAGAAAAAGATCAACAGAGGAGGTATAATGTGTCACATCATCCTGTGCAGAGAGACTTGTACTCATCAGTATAATCAGGCATATAGTTTCCAGCCAGTCACAACAACATGAAATGACTGTCAGAGGTCACTGAAGTGATGTGGCTAATCATATTCACGCTGATACAGACTGACCATCACTCTCTGATGAGGGGAAAAGAGTCGGCAGCCTTCTGCCCTTTTTTCCGACCGGTGCCAACGAAATTACAGGCGAGGTAAGCTTGCAAGAGTATAAATTGAATAGAAGTGTGTTTTGATTGAATATGCCCATCCCAATTACGCCGTACCTCTCAGGCAGTCGAGTTCTCATTATATCACCTTCCCATCAGAGCGTGTTTTTTCATCAAGGGAAGCAAGTCGAGTGCTGCAGTAAACCCTTGAATTTCATTAGGGGGCTTACCAATTTTCAAGCCTGTTGTGTAATTTGGAAATGGAAATGTAGTAGTCAGGTGTAGGGAGGTTTAGTTTACCAGGCTCATTGATCCGTTTCAGTTTGTTCCCAGCTGCGAATCCAGTCATACAAAATCGACTTGTTGCTCGTGCTCCTATACGTAAAATGGGAGGAAAGTATTGAACAGTGAATTCTGAAGGGATGTATGCACGGTGAAATCTTTAAAGTCTGCATCTGTTTTCTTAGAGATGTATGTCAATGCACTTTTAAAGTGTGTCCCAATAATTTGTTGTTATTGAACAATAAAGTGAAAAAGTATTGAACTCTTGCAAGACTGAAATGAAAGTCCCATGGAGACGCTCATGGAAGTGTCTCTGTGCTGCTCTTTAACAGCTCTCCAACCATCTTCTTTTTTGAAGTCTTTTCTCTTTTAAAACTATACCAACACTATAAAAACACTGTAAAACACCTCAAATCTAACCTTTGTGTTGCTTGTTGAGTGCAAAATGGCCTCATTGTTGCCCCTGCAGTTCTCACCAGACATCAAGTACCAGTGGGTGTTTTCCCAGTATAGCTTGGTGCACCGCAATCAGGCTCTAGACAGCTGACTTGGATGAGCGAAACAAAGGTGAAATATCAGAAATGTTTTTAAACTGTATTTTTGTTTGTTTTACAAGTGAAAAGACTTGAAGGAAGATGACTAATTATTTGTTTTGGTAATTGTACTTCTAATTAACCGCCCCACCTCCATTTGAAAGCAAAGCTGCTTCCCTGAGCCTTCCTTTAAGAGTTGATTATGTAAAGCACCTTGAGTTGCCTCAGTGTATGAAATGCGCTGTATAAATAAACTTTCCTTTCCTTTGAGCCATCCAGGAATGTCTCCCACGCAGTGGAGGAGACGGTCCCAAACAGGGCCAAGTGAAACGTAGCTTCTTTATTACACTTTGCTTCGTGTCTGCAGGGTTACGGTTTGTATTAGATTTAAATCCCCCTGGTGCGCATCAAATTATATACAATTACAACTGAAATAAAGTAATTCAGATTTTAATTCTACTTTAAAAGATGTCCATAATAATAATAATTATAAAGGGGCAGGTACAGTGGGTGAAGACTTGTGTTAAACACCTACATGTCCTAAATACCCAGATGCCACTTGTTTTCTCAAGGCATTTTTTCTGTATTTGAAAGAAGTTGTGATCAACAGCAAACATCTTTCTCACAACTCCCTGAGGTCAGTCAGATATCTACGGCTTGTGTTTCCTCATATTAAAGGGAAACGGACTCACAGGAACGGGACCGTAACGCCTCAGATTGTGATCCATTCCAGCACATAATGAAGAGAACAAAAAAAGCATCATTCAGACCTCTCTGCCCTCCATTCAGCACATTTTTTTCCACAAACGCTACATCCATAAAGTCTCTTGCATTATCAATGACCTCTCTTGCTCTTCGCACCGCCTCTATGTTTCACAGCCATCTGGTTGGAAGATAAGCAGCCCGGATGAGCAACTGTTTCTTTTGCCAGGCTGTCAAAGTCCTAAAACCCCAACAATCTCTACTTCATGATCATCCCCCATGTGAATATTTACCAGCATCCAAAACAACAGACACCGACTGTAAGGGGAACTACCACAGGGTACTTTGGAGTACTTTGCTGTGTTTTGTCTGTGGACAGACTTTGTCACCGCGACGGCATCACAACCATATAAGATGCAGATGTCTACCTGTTTGTGCACCACGACTAGAGACAACGTTGACTTTTTGTTTCATCGTGTGAGTGTTTGTCAGCCATAGAAATGTGTTCATTTACTACAAATGTGTAACCGCAGCTATGTTTTAACGTAGGTAAAGTATCTGGCTATAGACGCAAAACGAATCGCTGAACGATTTTGCTAAATGTTTGTTTCCCTCAGGACAAAACAGAATTAGGTATACAGGCCGAAATGTAATTTCTAGGAGACTTGGTTCGGAGATTCATGTAGATGCAATAAAAAGAAGCCTGGACTTTAAAACTGATTTTTATAATATTATTCAGTTCAAATTTCAATTGATTACAAAAAAAGGTCCACTGCGTTGCAGATATATTTGTGGTTCAACCATTGTTCATATGTGGTAACTGAGTTGAATGATCATTAAAACTATGAACATTTCTTTTTCTAAATCGTTGGAGTTGATTACAAAACAAATATAATTATTTAATTAAAATGCTGCTCTGTTTTGCTCCACTGTTGCTAATGGAAAAGGCCACTGAAGAAGCAGCAGCCGAGTGCACTGGATCCACACGTAAAGCAGATGACAACGATCCTCTAATTGTATTTCACAATACAAGTACACAAATGCGTGAAATGACAACAACAGTGATTCAATTATGCATGGCGGGGTTGAGGCGAGAAAGGGTTTTCCAGTCTGGGCGATAGAACTAATGGAATGGAACCAGAAAATGGAGTTCTGTTTCTACTTACTGGCCAAATTGGTCCGGCAGAGTTTCACATTTGTACATGTTGTGCGACTACAGCTGACATGCTGACATGCTGCGTGCATGAATAAAACACAAGCACACACGTTCACATGTACACTTTTTTCCGCGAGTGAAGGGCATGTGCATAAGTATTAGACGGTCGGTGGAAACAAGTTGCCTCGTCCTTTCTCAATGACGCATCTCAACGGCCTTGGGTTTTTTTTTTTTTAAAAGATGTGTTTACCCTTGAACACTTGGAAAGGATCCCATTTCATCACATTCTTCCCGTCCTCGTAAGTTGTCTAATGAAGCTAAAAGACCAGAAATTCAAAAAATACATTAAGCAAAAAACATGTTAACATTCAAAGCCCTCTACTGGATGAACTCGGGTGTCAGATGATGTTTAAAGAGCGACTATCTCCACATAGAGAGGGGGTCGGAGTGGATGAATGGGTCAACAAAACATCCAACTTGAACACGAGAGAACGCTGTTTGTATCCAACAGAAAGTCAATGTTGGTTTCTTTTCATCCACAATCCTTCCCCTAACCTCCACCATGCGGCTATTATTGCAGCCATGAAGAATCTCAATAAAGCACTTTTAATTTTGACCTAAACTCTGAACCAAATTGTAACCATAACATTGTTATATTATAATAAACTGAAGCACTCCTAATAAAAGGAGCTTCCCACTTAACCTCACAGGCCAATATCCCGAGGAGTTATGTCTATATTGGATAATTCTGCACATCCTAATATTTGTCCAACGCCGTGGAGAAGAAATGTAGCGACTCCGCTTGTTGTCAGTGAAAGTACTCCAGGGTTTTTTGCCATGTGATTGTTTTTACGTGATTGAAACGCCTGAAGAACTGAACATGAATTACTTTTGTCGTTTCACAAGGACAAGAAGAAAAGAGCAATAGTGTGAAATGGTAGAAACATTTGTTTGTGTTTGTTTCTACTTTTACATTTCTTTGTTTCATGTTTATTGTAACATCCAGGGCCATTCCACCGAATCAACATCCTTATATTATTTGGGCTTAAACACCCCACTGATTTTAATTGTGGTTTAGTTGGCGCTCAAATGACTGTTCCTCTAAATTTAGACCCGCTTGCTGCAGAAGCACTGCTGCTTTTTGCTTTGTTTCTATCTCATCGACAGTGGACAAGGAATTTCCATTTCACAATAGCAATGCAAGCACAATTCAATTACTGTGTGTTTGCTGATAAAAGGATGATGACCGGTGGGGTAGACAGGCAGATGGATGACCTCGATCCTCAGGGTAAGAATTATTGATGCACATACAGAGAGACAAATGGCAAACAGCTTTGTGTTTGTTATTAAAGCTTTAGTTCACTTTTTTTTCATTCTTGTCCCCCAGCTGGTGGTATTGTTCTGTCCTTTTTCTGTTCATCATTGATGAGATTTGTTTAGCCTCTGTTAACATAGTCACAGTTATATATTAATTTTACGAAAGGAATAACCTTCAAATACGTTATGAAATACAAAATAAAACAAAGTGGCATTCATTCTATTTTATCCACAAAGGAACACATGCTTGTGCTAAATGTACAGAGGCGTGTCAGGCTGTAAGTTCATAATAACATTTGCAAAAGAATGAAATGACAACTAAAGTCAGCCATTGCTTTAAAGGTTCATTCTATTCATTCATGAAATCGGCTAAATCTCCTTTATTATTCCGACTATTGAGGCTCATTATTGACACTAGGATTATGTTTAACCGGTCATAAGGCCAAATTGTCCTCTTTGCTAGAAATATTGTAAGATGTGATATTTTTGGTGAAGATTTATACCCTGCCCCATAAAAAAAATAATTATTATAGTGATGAAGGGAGTTGCTGCCGTCATTGCTTTGTTTGTCAGTGTGGAAACTTCTATATCTTCAATTCACTTCCAGTAATGGTAGAAAACGAAGCCTGTAGTGCAGCTAAACAGCTTCTTTTCAAACATTGTATTCGTGACAAACTGCAAACATTGTATTCGTTGCTTTGCAGTCCGTCTGCTGCATCTTTTACCCAGTGAGGACAACAATGGAGCCTAATCTCAAATTGCTTATTGACTCATGCGCCATTAATTTAAACTATTTGAGGTGAGGCTCACCGATCTGCAAAGGTTGAAGTCTCATTTAACTCAGGAAAACCAAACGGCGCCTTTGTCCCACCAGAGGACGGGACATTAGTACGGATGTTAGTCTCTTATGGCCAAAGCCAAACAAGTGTGGAGCTTGTCTGGTGTTTATTTCTTTTCGAGCGAGTGTTCAAAGTTGCAGTTTCATGATAGCTAATTAATGGAGTGAGTGAACCACCTTGGTCTCCCATTAATTCCAATAAGACAAAGCAGTCAAGTGAGAAAAGTAACACAGCTGGTTTCATAAACACGCTGAGGAAGGAGTTTCAGCCTCCTGCCCTGAGGGATGTTGGTGTTTACCAAACACAGCAGGCGGTTACATGTACAGTAATGCCTTTACAGTGGAATTGTTGTATGTAAAAATACATTATAACCCGGTATTCACCTTACTTAATTATATTAGATAATAAATCAAAACATTATGCTTCATTATACATGTAACGACGTTATAAACTCGCTATTTTCATAGAAGTCTCTCAGGGCTTTTTCTTACGGTATACCAAATGAACATCCATACACTAATTGTGTTATTGCTGTATGTATGAGCACAACTTCCCCCTTAATTAAAGTACCAGCATGGACCAAAAGATTCCATATGTTATCTCCTAACATTTAGAAATCAGTAAAAGTTAGTTCACCACATCGACTAACATTACATTTGGATAAAAATGAAAGGAAATGTGTTAAATTTGGAGATTGACAGGTTTAGTCGATGTCAAGGCTATTACTGAAGTAACTGATGCCAATTGGCACCGGGTGCGTGCACACTTTTTGAGATATGATTTTGCGATGCACTGCCAGACTCATCGTCCTGCAGCTAAGATGAACAGGAAGCCAGAACCTCTGTTTGATCCACCGCGGGCGGCTGCTGGTGTTTTGGGAGCATGCAGGCGGACAAGCTAATGTTTCATAGTCTTTAATAAGAGAAATGTTTTATCCACCGTGAGCTGTTGTCCCCATTTTATTCTGCCTTCTAAACGATATTACCATAGGTACGTCGCGCAGAGTCTGAATGAGCAAAGCTGTTGAGCTGACGATCTGAACCGCAGTGAACCTTTCAATACATTGATCGGCTCAGACTCTTAAGAGGATCGGGGGCACATTTCTGTCAAAAAGCAGTTTCTTAGATGTGCTGCTGACTCAGCAGGATCCGGAGTCAGGAGTGCAACCTTTGTTCCTGTGTCTGTGACCCGTTTCTCACTGCGCACTGTTGAAGAAAACAAATATTGTGAAAATCTTTTTTTTAAAAAGGGCACTTTTGGGTTGCAGGACGTTGCAGCCTTTTGTGTGTAAAAAATATAGTATGAATGCATTCCTTATGTGCATTATGTAATACAAGGTCTATTCAAAAATACAGAGTCACGGTATAAAATAAAACGCAATAGGCTAACAACATGCTAATTTATTTTTGTTTGTGCTTCCACATCGCATTCAAAAAGTTTTCAGTTCAGGAACTAAACCAACACGAGTTCAGCGGCCCACACTGAGATGAAACGCAGAATACTGAATGGTGTGAAAATCTGACCTCTGAATGAAGTCACATTGTTTTAGTCTTTATTCTGTCCGGTGGAGATTTAATTTGCTCTCAGTGGACATGGGAAGAGGGCAACATGTTGCAGTCTTGTTTACATATTTTGACCACTTTGATCTGATAAAAGAAAAAGTGAGACTTGAATCATCTGCAAAAATATATATCAATTTTTTTTTAGTTTTACATTTGCAAAGCCCCTTTACAACCCTAGTGTGTGTGCTTCAGTCATACAGAGGCTGGGACACAAATGCAAAGGACAGCCACAAATGTGTACTTTCTTAACCTACGTGATACAACATGGGTTCTGGAGCTGTGCTCAAATCCACCCAAGATTGCTTCATTTTCTTCAGAAGAAAAAAGGTACACGACACAGTGCAGGGTTATGAGGGGAAGTGAAATCTTTGTGCTCAGCTTATAGGAGCTAAAAGAAAAACTCATTTTTTCCTCTTAATTTATGTTCTTATCGTTCCACAACGCCCTTTCAGTCGCAGCCACTCAATCACAGCCACGAGGCTTGACTGAGTGGCTGAGGTCCTTGGGAAGGGCAACAATATTTTTTTTTTACTTTGAAATTGACTGCTACAGGCTTGGAATTGATTAGAGGAGCTGTCTGTCTGTCTGTCTGCATTCATAAACAAGATCCTCAGTTTGAGTTTGTAGTTCCGTCCTTCAGTATCATCATTAGTCCTGCAGATCTGTATCCACTTTCATTATGAGACCTCATGAGAATATGACACTGGGTATTTAACCATTCCCACAGTGTGCCACACTGGAACAGGCAGTCTTACATATGCATCAAATTACTCAGCTGATACAATATAAATCATTTCCACCCATCCAGCCAAGAATGCAAGAAGACTCTGTGCCAAGATAATGATATGGTAAATAGGGATGTGACGAGAACTGATGCGTTGGTATAGCTCTGGTAGGGCAACTGTGGGTAAGTGGAGAGCCGTGCAGGGCCGTCCTTCAATCAGAGGATTGGCGGTTCGATCCCCGGAGGCGCATGTCGATGTGTCTCCTTGAGCAAGACACTTAACCCCAAAATTGCTCCCGTAGCTGCGATAGAATCTGAATTGTAAGTCGCTTTGGATAAAAGCGTCTGCTAAATGACTGTAATGTAATGTAATGTCATGGTAACAAGACGAGGGTTCATTGTTTTTTACGGTGGTATCGAAAGTCGTGGAATTATATCACGAAATTTCTGGTATCGTGACATCCAAAATGAGGATAATATCAGCAGTCTGCCCGCATTCACATGACTAGATCATAAAAAAATATTGAGGGACTCGTCCAGGACTGTTGACTGTTCTCTATATTGCATTTTCTAACATTAAAGATGGTGGTATATGAAAGCCTTAAGCTATCTACAATATATTATTTTAGCGCTGGTACTCATTATTTGCACGCTGCTTGCTTGCCAACATAACAAAGACGCCTCTAAACAGATGTAATGTGTTTTTGGAAACAGAATGCGAAGAAATCAAGCCCATGACCCTCTTGTGCCACTAGTGGCCCTGCAAACAACAGCGTATTGATTGTTTTATGAGTAGGATGAAAAGCAGTGAAGTGTATATTGATGGTCTGCCTTCGTCATCGTTATGACAAGATGCTCAATCAATAACCAATCTAGCCTATAAAGTGCGAATATTCTTGCCTGTTTTCATTATATGTAAGGGACTTACAGAATTTAAGAATGCTGAATGAATTGTTAAGAAATACGGGCATCGGTCGATCATGAAAGAAGGACAGAACGGCGGCACACACTCACTCCTCCGTGTTCCAAATGAAAACTTTCCTTTTAGCGATGTTCATCGGCGCGTGATGAAAACCGCCTTCACCACACGGAACAAGAAGTTCAGTGAACTGAACATACAGCTTGTAATGCCAGTGCACAAGTGCAGCATATGAAATATGAATCAAGAAAGGACACATCTACATGTGTTTTTGTATTAAAAAAAAAACCCTCTCTACTTTGATAGATTTGAGTCCTCATAAATACCTAGGGAGCCCACTGCACAGGCTTTTCCTCTATCTCGCCAATTGTGTCTTAATAAATGAAAGTAATCTTGTTGAAGCAGTAGAAAGCTTCAGACATTCCACCAGCACAGCACTGAATATTTCATTTAGGTCTCCAGTGTTAGTATGCAGCAACTAATGATGAACTCAAGCCTCTTACACCCCCCCGCCCCCCCCAAAAAAAAAAATATTGCCAATTTGGTTTCTCTGGGCATCCGGGGGAATAACAGGAGAGCATCACTACAGCCCAGTAGTCTACAGCACCACCAGCCTTTGCTGCTTTCTTATCAATGCAATGCATGTGAACAACATGTTTAGATGTTTTATCATAAAGAACCCTTCATTCAGACACAGGAGAATGATTACATAAACTCATAAAACCATCACTAAAAAGCTTGTTGGACAGATGGTTAGATATCTAGAGGTAGAGATTGAGGCAGGGAACTACTGTTTCTGTGTAAATGCCAGCTTGAGAGTAACTTCAGTCTCATCAGCACAAAAATATAAGGTCATATAATTCATTTTGGGTGAATTAAAGCTCTAATTTTCACATTCTATATCTTTTCTCAAGGTTGAAGATGCAGACAAAAGATATAAACGGGAACAATCTACAAATTGGGTCTTTTTTTCAACAAGAAGTGAGATGACTATACTTTGCCCTCAGACACGTGGGTCTTGTCTTGTATGACTGTTTAGTCCCGAGGCTCTTGAGCATCTCACATCCTCTTGGTTGTGAGCTTCTACATTGTCGTTTGTGTCCTTCTTTTATTTGATCTCCTTCCGACCCTCAGGACTGTGATAATCAGGGCCTCGTGGTCCTTGTCGGGAACAATCCTCTTTCAAACTCCACTTCGCAGTCCTTCCACACTGTTCCGTACGCTCTCTCCAGCATCCACCGCGATAAGGGACCTGGTGCCACACTGGCAGGTCTTGACCCTTCGCCTACATGCTGTGGTTGGGATCTGAGCAGGAAGGGGGGGGGGCAGTTCAGGGCCGCGTTCAACCACATTACCATTTTGTGTCAGAAAGATTACGATCATCGGAGATGATGTTGGCGCAAACCCTTTTTTGTGGCAGACTTAGCATATAAATGGAAAAAAGATTTAATCGGCAACAAGTAAAGAGTTCATTGTAACCGCCTGATAGGCTCTGCTACACAGCATGCACAAGAGGAAAAAAATGGCTTTTGTTAGTAAAACTGAAGATATGCTGTTTGACAATTAAAACGGAATCCTTCTGAAGTCCATCGATGCTGAAACAGACATCTGGGAGACTGTTTGCCGTGTCGACCACACAATTTGTTGCAAGTTGCCAATTTGCAATCTTCAAAAGCAAAGTTACTCAGAAAAGCACAGTGCCTTCAAGTGAAGTGTGAAATTTAAGAAGCGCAAGAACCGAGGAAGCGATTGGAGAGCAAATACTTCCAACAAGGCTCCTCTGATTTTCTTTTAATAATAGAAGATATTTAAACGTTTGAATTCTGCATCTGAACAAGGAATAAGGATTTGCATCAAATGCACTGTGCAACAGATACCCGGGTCCAGGTCCTGGGTACATTACAGCTTTGTAGGGATGTAACGATCCCGATACCGACACCGAGCTGTATGACTCACTGTGTGGAAGTGACTGGGATCGTTTACTGATACGGTATCAGTATCTGTGCGTCTCTACTTTGTGCAAAGGTGCAACATTTTTAGACTCATGACTGCTGAGCTATGGCTCGGTCCAGTGAGTCACATGCATCACAGTTTGGAGGATAAGTAAGAGTAGGAATCTGCACATTTCGTTGCAATTACACACTGCATTTTAGAGCTTTGTCAATCGATGACAAATAAGGCACACCCAGGTGAATTGGGCAATAAAACATATATGTACCAAAAAAAAAATTGTGAAAATAATAATACCTTTACCAATACCAGCTCATATGGTTCAGGATCTATGAGCCATTCAATCTAAAATGATTTCAGGCAACACAGATTTGTCTTTTTTCTTATTCAAATTAGTTCTCTTTGATAGAAATAAATAACAATTGAAAAAAAGGGGTGTTTAGATTACTGGAAAGGGCATTTTAGACCTTTTTAATGTGAAGCGTAACAATGTGGTATAAATGCCAAGCGGCTCCTCTCAGGAAGCTGCCACCTTTTTAGATGCCACTTTTCAGCAACGCCATTCTAGTCGTTTATTGTGTATTGCCGTTTGCCTGAAAATGACAATACGACATGCCTCAGATGTTTTCACCTTTCGTGGCTTTGGGAAGGCATTTGAAGTTGCTCCCCCCCCCCCCCCCCGTAGACAGAGATCAGTGGGAAATTCATCGGTGCTTTAAAACAGCAGTAGGCAGGTCAGTGTGGCTCCCTTTGATGTGCAGATATTTCACCTGCTTATGCTTCAGCTCTCTGTCTCCGTGTGTGTGTGTGTGTGTGTGTGTGTGTGTGCGTGCTTACAGAGACTGGCTAGAGGCTGTCACCAGAGGCTGTGCCTGAGACACTGTTGCCATGGTAACACATTTTCCGATTTGATGACAGGCATGAAAGGCATGTCAAGAAATTGAATGTTTCTGTAAGGGCAGACACACACATGTAACTTTCACCCCAGAGAGAGTGAGCACGAGAGATGTGTGTGTGTGTGTGTGTGTGTGTGTGTGTGCGTGTGTGTGTCCAAATGCTGTGTATGGTAGCCTTTTTATTTTTTAACTTCATATTTGTAAGGCTCCATTGTTTTTGTTAGCAGTAATGCTATTTAGTCGACGTTCATTTAAAGTCTCCTTGAGATTATCAGTGAAATGATGCTCACCAGTAAGCTGTATTATAGTATAATATATATATATATATAATAATGTCCAGCATGCATCACTTCTCATCCACAGGATGTGGGCACATCCACGCTGAAATCAGATCAATGAATTTTGACAGGCCGTTGATAATTATTCACTTTGATTAAGGCTGAGAGCTAAGCATTTGCATTTCAGAGTGTCTTTGTGTGGCTCACCATACTGAACTGATTGCATTTTCATAACAATGGAAGGACAAAAAACTGGAAATAGAAAGAAGATGACGATAAGTGATGTCTTGCAAACGTGGATTCATGTAATAAATCTGCAGCTTGCAGATTGTCTGTTGCTCTCTGCCGTGTCCCACCAGCTTTTTACAGTCGTTCTCTTGCCATCTAAATAAAGACAACAGACTCAACAGAAGACAGGACAAGAGAAAAGACAATACGAATGTCTACTGGCATAAAAGTAAACAACTTAACAGAATTCCTTTTTTTCTGTTCTAACTTACTGTGTTTATGCTCTTTGATCAGAACGTTTATTTCCAACATAACAATTTAAAGACATTTGAAAAGTCTGATAATAAAAAAAATCCCTCTTCATTTCCTGTGATGTTTAAGTTGAAGACTTCAGTGAGGGAGGGGATGAAATATGAAGCCTTAAGCCACATTTCAATTCACACTTTAGGAGGCAAAAGATTTGCTTTTTAAAAAGTAGAAAACATCTACAGGATAGAATATGAAATTGGTAATAGCAGCCAGGAGCTTATAATCATCTCAGGTGAGCTGCATGACTGGCATGGGAATTTAAATCGCTCCGCATATGAATATGCGAGCAGATGTGTACATTTTCGGATGCAAATTTGAGAAATCTGCCGTCTGTACTTTGGAAAAAACGCCACGGTTCAACTCGGTTTTAAAACCTCAGCTTAGGCCACAGCATGATTATTTCCCAGTTATTCATGTCATGAAGCTGCATCGCACGTCACTGCAGCTTAATCACAGGTTGTGACACTCGGCCTCCTGTGTACACACACACACACACACACACACACACACACACACACACACACACTGAGCAGACGGACAATTCATTGGTTCATTGATCCAGATTAATTCATGTAGGTTTGAATACTTTGACTGAGATGTTCATTTCAACAGTTATCCAGTTTGTACAGTCTGTAATAGAGTAAAAAATGAATCATTCAGATTGATTTTTTTTTTTTCAAATGGAGTATATCGGCCGATTAATTGGCTATTGGCTTTTTCCTGCGCCAAACTATTGTTATCATATCGGCCGTTAAAAATCCACTATCGGTCGCCCTCTGCAGTGCGTTAAAGGATAACGCAGTGAGGAGGAAATCCGATAAATGGATTTGGTGAGAGGTTTTATGTTGGCTGACATAACAGTGGGAGCTGAAGGTGGAAGAACAAGGGGCATCGATGGAGATAGACATGATGATCACTGTACGTTCTCAAAGGAATGTACATGTAATTAGGTTTCAGTCAAGCTTCTTCTGTGCCTCGGTGGCAAACACTTGAAAACTGTGTTTGTGACAGACAGCTCTGCAAATATGTCGTGGACAAATACGAAATGCCTGCAGACTGTAAGACTGTACAACAAGGGGAGGGAGAATAATAATAATAACTTGATAATTGATTATTTACATTATTTATCAATTTAAAATACCACAACTGTCACCGTTTCCTGATTCTCTCAAATTTGCTGATTTTCCCAGATTTTTACAATTGTATATTCATTTTATTAAATTGTAAAGTTTTTACTCTTTTATAACATTTACTAAATGATCAATCGATTAATGGCAGGAAGGAATTGAAATGAGTTGATCATGAACTAAAGCCCCTGAGAAAACCTCCTCCTAACTTAGATTTTTCTTAATGTATTATTCCTCCTGATTACACCAGTGGATCGTGTTTTGTTGATCTGACAGTATCCCTGCCTATCACTATCATCACAACACCCGTGTTATGTGGGCCACTATTTTTACTTCTCTGGGAACATCATCCATTAATTGTGTCCTCAAGGGGCATCACTGCTGGCCAATAAAAATGACTGTTGTGTTTTCTTATAGCAATATATTTACATTACAGTGAGTAAGTGATGTGTAGGATGGATCAGTGAGGGATGACACATGCAGCACTCCATCTATCACACATGAGAATCAGGTCTCCTCTTGGGCTTCATTCCCTAAAGAACATCGTGGGTATGTTTGATGTGCTTATATGTCTTTTCTGCCATTGGTTCCCCTTATAGAGCTTCTCACTGTAATAGTAGCACAAAGTATTAGAGCAACCGATGGGACAAAAATAAAGCAGACAGCTGTATACCACCTCATCAGAGAGTGACAGTGCAGTCAAAAAACATATTTTATAAGTACAAATAGTAACTGTGCAGTATTGATTGGTCAAGAAATGGGTAAACTTCCACATAAGAAAAACACCTAATCCTTTAGCATACAAGTTTTTTTCTTGAAACAACCTACAACATACTGCAACTTTTTTTTCCTCCAAATATCGCAAGTTTGTTGATCAAAAGCGACTCGAAAGGGTGGAGCCAAGCACAACCAAATGCTGAAAAAGACATTTTAGGGAACCGAATACAGGTTACGATTAACTTCCATGAACTGAAAACACACCGTCGAAGACTTAAAAGTTGTAAGATGAAAACACAGACAACTCCCAGACCGAACAACGCTGTGGTAGCAACCTGTCAATCACAAGGTAGCCCCGCCCTAAAGCATACCCTGCTTTATCATCTATTTTACTGTAAATGGGACCATGATTTACTAAATGAAGACAATAACAAGACTTGAAACAAGCCATTGAGACCATAAATTCATGTTTACAATGTTTACTGAATAACCTCTATACAATCAGACTTATTTTTTGCAATCAGAGGAGTCGCCCCCTCCTGGCCATTAGAAAGAATGCAAGTTTAAGTCACTTCCACGTTGCCTTCACTATTCAGACCTGGACTGGACTAGGCGTTATCCAGAGTATTGGTTCTGGACACTGTTTCTGAAAAAAATACAGTTTGTTGTGTATTAAGTATTGTGTTTAATGCTGTAAATACCACCGATAATATTTCCATTTTGCCCGTTATCACATATCCATTTACATTGGAGTGGCAGCAGAAGTCTCTGGATGTTTTTCTGTTGTAGTTTTCTTGCTATCTCTATTCATGGCTATATACCGCTAGGTGAAGTGGTCAAAATTAGTAATTTCGGTTTAATCTTGGTTGCTATAGTGCAGTGTTTTTTTTACACGCTACATTGTGGTTCATGTACTAATAAACTGACCTAAAGCTGTGAGTTTGGAAACAGAGAACCATTCATCAGTGTCTGACCTCAGTGAGTCTGGACACAGTGATGAATGGAGCCCATCTGATGTTCCTCCCCTTTTAGATTTAAACGTTTATAACATTTAGCCGTGTTGTATCTCACTCTCTCTGTTTATATGTGTTTGTTTTGGTGCTGTCATTGGTCATGATTGCATATAATGCCTAATATAGTTCCAGCAAATGTGGCATCTAATTAACTGTCAGGACTTTGCCAGAGAGAAATGATGGATAATGTGGAATGGTTGCATTAATAAACCCAGCCAAGCAGAGTAAAGCGTAGACTTGGGAATCGGAACGCCTGGGCTCTGGGGTGCTATTGCTTGCAGTGGGGCTTTGCAGATGGCGGCGCTCGCGTGTGTTTCAAGTTTAAATCGAGTCGGACGTCGTGTGAAAGGATACTCGCTCACTGCTGGGGTGCACTGATTGAGGAAGAGTTTAACAGCGGTGTGCAGTCACTGTCATGCCGCAGAGTCATCTGTGATTTACAGTGTAATTGGTGCATAATTTGCCAGCTGGTACATGTTTAATTTGATGAATTGTGTTTCCAACACAAGAAATGAGGGCTGAATGAAATTTTGCTTCGTCATCAATGCATCTCTCTGTCGCCATGTGTTTTAGTGAAATGAAAGATCTGAGGTATATATTAAAGCATGAAATTACCGCACCTCTTGTTTCAACAGAAACTCTCTGCTTGTAAGGAGTCCACACGGGCCACTGATAACAGCTAAGTCAGTTTTGAATGTGGTGATCCATCTGTGTATGGCACTAAACAATGCCAAGAGAAAGTTACCTGTGGAGCTGTTTGCGGGCACCCAGCTCGGCTGTAAACACCGGAGTATGTCGAGTCATGATACAGTTGCAAAAACATTTCGCCGCCTCGGCTGGAGACAAAGTTTACTATGGAAGCCCATTCCCGCCAGCAAAAAAAAAAGATCACTAAAAAAAAAAAAAAGAAAAAAATAGATAAATAATGTAATTCACAAAAAAAATCCACCCACAAAATAAATAATAATAATTATAATAATTTTTTTTTTTTTTTTTATTTTACTTTTTTTCCACCAGCAAAAAAAACCTAAAAACTTTTGGTGCATCCATCTGTAACCATAACACTGACCAGATTTTTCCAGTTGCTATAGAAAGTCGAAATTATTAGATACTTTAACACAACAGTCATAGAAGCAGCTATGACATATGAATGGATTGTGAGTACATTGAAGACTTCTTTAAAACGTGGCTTTACAACACATGAAATACAGATGACGTTTCACATGGATTGTACTGAGCAAACGCACCCTTGAATAGAATGTTAAGCAAGAAGCAGCTCTGGAGTATAAAGAATGAAACCAATGTGGCTGAGGTGGCGACCAATAAACAGCAACTGGAAACATCTTCTTTTTTTTTTTCTTTTTTGCTGACAGAGAAAAAGTAAAAAAAAAAAAAAAAAATGTTTTTCTTTTTTGTGAATTAATTATTATTATATTTTTTTGGTGATCTTATTTTATTTTTTTTTGCTGGCGTGAATGGGCTTCCATAGTTTATTGGTCGCCACCTCAGCCACATTGGTTTCATTCTTTATACTCCAGAGCTTCAAGGGTGCGTTTGCTCAGTACAATCCATGTGAAACATCATCTGTATTTCATGTGTTGTAAAGCCACGTTTTAAAGAAGTCTTCAATGTACTCACAATCCATGCATATGTCATAGCTGCTTCTATGACTGTTGTGTTAATAAAGTATCTCATAATTTCGACTTTCTATAGCAACTGGAAAAATCTGGTCAGTGTTATGGTTACAGATGGATGCACCAAAAGTTTTTTTTTTTTGCTGGTGGAAAAAAAGTAAAATAATAAAAAAAAAAAAAAATTATTATAATTATTATTATTTATTTTGTGGGTGGATTTTTTTTTTTTTCTTTTTTTTTTTTTTTCTTTTTTTTTTTTTGTGATCTTATTTTTTTTTTTTTTTTTTTAGTGATCTTATTTTTTTTAAGTTGACAACTCTTTGTCAACGAGCTAACAACTTCTGAAATGAGCAGAGAGGGGATGCACCGCTGACTCATGGCTGGATGTGTGTGTGTGTGTTGCCTTTTGAGGAGAGATGGGTGCTGCTAGGTTTGATAAGAATGCAATCCTGTCACAGACTGAGCTGTCATTTAACATGCCCTTTCCCGCATAAATCAAGTCTGTTGCCGCGCTAGACGCCCACATATCTTCGCACCCTTTTCCTGCTTCTCATGTCTCCCTTTTCTTGTCTCTCTGTGTGATGTCGCAACCTGTCCTCATCTCCACCGCCACCCGGTCTGATTCACTGTCGGATCCATCAGTCGCTTCCACACCAACCTTTCTGGGTATTTCATCTCACAGCATCCTTTCACTTACCAACACACTTAGGATGAGGGGCTCCGTTTCTTTGGAGGCTAAAAAAAGAAGGAGGGTTGAATCCTGGAGAGATCCAAAAGCCGACAAATGTAACGGTGACTCACTAAGACCGAGAGGATCATAAAGGGATTAGCTGAGTTTTTCGGCAGGTAAATGCTGTTGCCTGAAAGTGAAATAAATAAAATGTCAAATCACAGTGAATAAGTTATCATACTGTTAATGTGTACACTAAGTATGACAAAGATGCTAATGGAAGACGTCTCATTGCCGTACAGTATTGAGAGGCAAGATGGATAGGACAAGTCATGGTACAATGATTCAGCATTAAAAGTCATGTCATCAGTCCTCGGGGTAATGACTAGTGAATTCCATTTCCATGATAGAGCTATAAATGTCTTCTCCTTTCCAGCTCTGGAGCCTCCTTCCCATAATTCATCTCTCATCTGGGGATTTTTTCCGCCGGTGAGTTACATGCTTCTATATGATCGTCACCTCTGACATGTACGTGCACTACATCACGGTCAGTTTGGATGAATGTCATGGACCTCAGTGTGCGTTGACTCCTTTCCGCCTGCACGTTTTGCGCATGTCTTTGCAGGAACACAGGCCAAAAAATATGAATGTACACACACAGAAGCTGAAACTATATGTAAATACTACACGCAGACAAAAAATATTGACTCATGATTTTGTTGGCAGAATGACAAGGAGATAACATGGGTAGTTGAAAACATTATACATTCTCTTCAAACAACAAACAAAATACAATAAAAGATTGTGTCGAAATGTACATTCTCCTGACTTTGTCAATACCACAAGTAAACATGGAAGAGGTTTTGAGTTTGCATTAACAGCAAACGGCATCAACAGCAAGTCAGGAAACAGGGAGGCTTTTAGAATATAATTAAATGTACTTTAAAAGAAAATAAATTGGAAATAAAGGCCTGTCTCTAGTCACAACATTCCTCTATTTACTGGCAGTTGTAGGCGCTATTCACAGTATGAATCTGTATGTTCAGCACGCACACAATAATAACCCAAAAGTTGTTATGCAACCCACACCTTATGTTTCCAATAGAATATGAAAAGAATAAATATAAGACCTGAGAAACCTTGGATGAGAGTGAAGAGGAACAACACCTCAACAGAGATACGTGTTTACACTTAACCCCTAATATTAAAGGAACCAGCTGCTTTTAAGACCCATTATCCAACAAGACCGTCTTCAAGGGCGGTGAAGCGGAAAGCGATGGTTGTAAACAACACACGTGATACTGACAGTAGTCACAGAGGAAACACGTGTTATAACTACAGGTTATTAATAACATCACATCATACGGTAAACACTTGATTGGAGACGACCCGTGTGCGGCGCATCACCCGTGTGTGCACCCACCTGCATGTGAGCCTGTGAGCGTGTGCACGAGACAAACAAAACAGGGACCCACTCGTAAAAAAAAAAAAAAAAAAGGCTACAGGCTAGTTTATAGTTGTGCTTAGCTGGCATCAAAGAAGTAACTACACGTCGGAGCTGCGGCGGCTACAGAGTCACCACATCGGGACCATTGAGAGCTCTGATTCATCAGCTCGAGCTGCTTCTGGTTGCTCCTGTACGTTTCTAATGCCTGTGGGGATCGTTGAGACGGGAAAACAACAGTAGAAAGTTGAATAAATACTCAGGAAATCTATTCATTTTTCAATGAGACATATCTAGCAAAGCCATATCCCCCGCAAACCCACTGCTCAACCGTGACCCCTGCCCCTGCTCTCGCAAATTGCTCAGAATAGTAATAAATAATCTCATAATAAACAAGGCAGATCCTCCGTCACGCATTGAATGAACCAATATGAAAACAGCTACTGTGAGGAATATAATGAAAGCAGGGTGAAGCCTGATCGTGTACAATACGTGCATGTAGCCTGCGGTTGTGATATCATTGATCCAACTCTTTTTAACCCCTCTCATCGAGTATAAACAGAATAAAACATCTGTTGTTTTGACTTTTCTCACCTCGAATTAAACCTGAATCGAATTAATTCAATTTCCATCCATTTAAAAAAATCTAATTCCATCCAAGGGAGACATAAGTGAGTTATCCCGTAGAGAAAATGTCTGAGTGTGTGCAGTTTACTGTAGCAGTTACACACTTGCCTTTTGTTATCCAATGAGACGATGTCTATTTATTGATCGTCAAATGTTATCGAACAGATGTGCATCCCTTATAGCAGAATGGTGTGAGAATCGCTATACGACTCCTTCACCGTCAGTACTGTACTATTAACTGTAGTGGTAGTTGCACTGAAGTAACCTAAGCTGTGACGTCGTGCCAGCCGCTGTTCACCCCTTCCCCCCCCAGATGTTGAGCAATATGTGTGTTATCACCAGAGAAGGGATAAAACCTCAGGATTTTACAGCATTAAACTTGTTTTATCTCAGCTTTGCTGCATGGAGATTATGCTTCCCAGAAGAAACCCACCATCTGTCTGCTGTTGCCAGAAAATAGAGAACATTTCCCCACCTCTTTAGAGCAAAGCGTGTGTGTTGCACGACAAATGCAGAGCTAACACCAGCTATGCTTCACGGGTCAGAAGGTGCAGTATGGGCAGAAATAGCTTCTCCAGACCTTTGTGTGCATGGGGCAATTTAGACATCTATAAACTGTGTAATACACACTCTGCTTTTCATATCTGGTGTAAAGAAAAGCAGAGTTTTTGAAAGTATTCACATCTTTAGATTCACAGATTTAGAACTTCCCTTCACAAACATTGATATGAAACCACATGTTGTAGTTTAAGTTATCAGAATTAGTTTCTTTGCGATTTCTTGATTTTTGTCGTGTTTGTTTTCTCTGTTGCTTCTGTCAGAGATTACAGAAGTCGTGACACAGACGAGTGTATGAAGTGTTATTTTAACCTTTTGAAGATAGTCCACCGACTCACGTTGTTTTGGGGACAGGGATATTTTGAGATGTGTTCCGCACAACACAAAATGACAAGCAATATTCAATAGAATTCACACAAACGGCTCAACTTTCATTCTGCTGTGCTAGTGAAAAAGAAATACCAACTTGCAACTTTGCAAAAAAGAGGGCACAGCAGATGCCAACGAGGTAGCGCCGATTAAATATTCATCCTGTTCCCCTCAGATCCCCTGTCTGGTATTATTCCATAAGAAACAATGTTTGTGAACCCGAAATACAAAAAAAAGAAATGTCCTTCACAACACTGAGCACAGGGCTGTAACATTTTTGATTTCCCTACATTATTTTCAGGCATTGGGTGCCACAGCCACTTCATTCATTGAAGGTTTCCCATTCGTCACACACCAGTGATACGACTGTAAACAGAGGCCACGTTTGCAAAGCTGATTCCATTATTTGAGTTGCTGAATGATCTATCTGGTGCACTTTGATGGAAAAGTGCAGCTCGTCCAGCATTCAGTCCTTCCAGAGTGTAGGAGCTTGGAAAACGTTTGTTCTCCACCAATGCAAGGATGAAGAGGGGAGAGAGCAGCGGTGTGTTGGAATCTCAGCCCTTAACTAGTGAAAGCAACGAGAGCTGGGAAGTTCAGGGTACAGGGAAGGGCCAGATATCAGAGGGACACAGTTGATCAGTCAGCAAATAAGTGGGGAACAAGGGGGAATCTTTCTGGGGCCCATCTACTCTGGGGGGCCATGGAGGCCAGCAATAATCATGTTCATCCTCAATGAAAACCAACTTTATATTGAACCAAAATACTAACCATTACTTAATAAAGCAACATAAAAAACGATGTATTCATTGTGGTGGTAGTAAAATGTAGCATGTTCCATAATGAAACTCTTCTCTCCTGAAAATGAGTCTTAGCATGAATTTCGCTAGTGTACCGCCTCCCCCTCGTCCCAAAGCGAGTGTCACTGTTTACAAATTCGACGAGAGGATAAAGCCGAACTAAGCTTCTGGTCATGAAAATAAAAAATAAAAAAACACCTTAAGAGTGGGTTGTGAAAGCAAAAATCAGGTAAACATGTGTTCTCTGATCTCCAAGCATGGTGTCAGCAAATACCAGTAACGCTGAATTGATGTGCGAGCATCTTTCTCCAGTCCGTCTGTTGTCTTGCTAATCTAGCGGGCCAGTGCATCTCTTGGTTTGTCTGTGTGTTGCTTTTTCCAGCCAAGCTATTGGATAAAACCTATTTCATATTTGAGAATGTATAAAAAGAAATCTGGAGGAGCCAGTCAGAATTAATAGTAGCATTGTTGTGTATAATTAACAGCTGCTATGTAGTCATAACCTATAGGCTTATGTTGACATTGAGCCGCCAACGCTAATTGTATATTGTTGTGAGGGCTGCACTAATTACCGGGCAGCAGAGCCAAAGCTCAGAGTTGTATATTATTATTTTCTACATTTATATTTTCAACAATTCTATATAACAATGAGCTAATATTGGAGTTCACTTGATGTAGCCTCCATCACTGAGTACGTCTCTCTCAGTTTACATGCATGTTCAGTAGTCACTGACCTTTTTTCACGTTAACCATTTGTTACCACGTTAACCGCCACCGTTTTCACAACGTTAACCACGTCCTGCCCAGGCCGAAGAATATGACGTGTAGGGATCACGTCGGTGTGTCCAGGCAATGACTGCATAGCATGCTTCGTATTCTGTCTGAAGGCATGTTATTTCAGCGACTTGTTATAATGTTTGTCTTCCTCATATTAACCACAGCTGCGTTGTAACTGAAGGTGTCCGGTCTGTTACAGCAGCCATCTGGGATCCCCAGGATGCTCATACAGAAGTTTATTCGCTCCATCTTTAAGAGCAGACGGCAGCACTTGAAGCAAAGCTCCCCTGACTACAAATAATCTGTGATAGTTTCCTCTTTATCAAATGACTTGACCATGGTTGTACCTAAGGGGTACAAACTACGAAAAGGAGGATGGACACGACACCAAGGCACCAATGAGGACGAAACACTTTGCCTTCTATTGATTACATCTCTGTCAGCCGAGTGCCGAGGTGTTCTGACACATGACCTCTGCTGCAATTAGGGAAAAAGACTGAGGAAGGGAAGCAAAGAGATGGTAAAGGACGAGGTACAGTCAGAGGAGCTTTTCACAACAGAGCCTTTCACTTCCTGCATAATATTCTCCTGTTTTTAATGGACGTCATAGTTCAAGTAGTATGGCCACATGCTATATACTTCAGCGACGTACTGTTTTTTAACAATTATATCTGTGTTATTAATGTAGAATACTTTTATTATAACAAAATGCTCTGCTTAAGTAGACAAAATGCCCTCAAGCTTCTGCTGTTTTCTTTCACGGAATACAGATGAGCTGTTGGGGAAGAGGAGGGAGCAGCGCTGTGCTCTATTAGCGCTATCTCGATGTCTTTTTGTGGGATGTGTGTAAATCTCATTTCCACCGGGGGCATATCTGATGAGGTGCAGAAATTAAACATCTTGAACTCGTGGGCTCTTTTGAATGGAATGCTCTGAGAGCTCAAAGACAAAATCTTGCCTGCCTTCAGCTGTGAAGTCATGACGCTAGCGCCACAGAAGCATGCAAATGAGACTGCACAGGCTCATATAATCAGATAAACATCCTCTATTGAATACCAAGTGCCTAAACACAATTTCTGCAGGAAATTATAGTGCTGATGAGCAGGAGATATGTTGTTATAAATGGAGGTGTAAAAGCCGGTCGGGGATCCGCAGTCACAGTCTTATTGTCTTTGAGAAATATGCTCAGTGTGGCACATCCCCTTGTTGAGGAATCATGAAAAACTGTTTTACCCTCTAATTAGCCAAATATTCTGACCCAGATATGATCAGCTGGATTTGGAAATGGAAGACAATAAGCTTGCAGGCAGCGTGTCTCCGAGGCCTATCTTATCTGTGAAAGCAGAATCCCAATAGAGGCGACCCGCAATCAGCTCTCCCTCCTCCCCGGACGGATCATACACAAACTACGCTGTCTGCTGAAATCCAACCACCAAAGTCTTTGGAAGCACAGCGAGAACCAGGAAAAAATGAATTAAAGCCTAAAATTAGCTCTCGCTAATCGCGTCGCTTGGTATTGTTTTTCAAATTAAGGACAGAGAAGGTTGTTTTTGCAAAACTGCATGTGAGTCTCTTGTCACACTTTTAACTTAGATTTTGATAGTGGCTGTCGCAAGCATCAGCATTTCTATCTGGAGTAACAAACTCCACTTTCTATCTCTGTGTTTAACCTTGAAAGTGATGATGGGGATTTGTTCTTGCCCTATCGATTTGGTCAGAGATGCAGATCACATTTTAAAGGAGTGGCCGTTTGGATAAGGGCTGATAAGTGTGACTGTCGGCTGACATTGGCTCATCAGACGGTAGCAGAACTCATTAGACTAATGAAGGGGGGGGCGGGGGGGGGGCGTGAGTGATTCTTTGGGAGGAGAGGAGAGGGCAGAACAGACTGACCTCTTTGAAGATTGAGGGAAGGGAGACGTGAGAGACCCAGGTTCGCTGTGTCAGCCCCACTGCAGCACTATCTGGGAAGCCCTGAAGACGTGTGTGTGAAACTACCAAACTGTATTTACACTTACAAAACGAGATGTGCATTAATAATGGGCAGCTTGTGTGCATAGATACTTTTTTAAAGACTTCTGGAGGCTCCGTCGTGCAACTTTTTATTGAGATGTGTACGCATTACTAAATCCCTTGTTTGTATGAAATGGTCCTTTTCGTTGCATTTAAATGAAGATATCTTTAGAGATTTCTGCTGTGAATGAAGGCAGGACTTTGTTTTCAGTTATGAAACTGAAGTCACAGCAACAGAAGCTGTGCAGAGATTGAAAGAAAAGATTGTGTCTGATCGATAATTGCAGACGATAAATCCCATTAAAAAGCCCAGGTGTACACATCTGCACCTTAGGGCTGGGTGATGATTGAATCTGATCATTTATCCTCTTTCAATGGAATATTGTGAAACACAATTACGTCCCCTAGATTGATAGTAACAAGCACATACTAAGTCAAATTCCTCAGAAGATCTGATGTGAATACTTTGTGGTTTTGTTTTTACATTTTCACTTTACATCACCACTCAGTTCCATGCATTTAACAAACGGTGTACATATGGAGATATTTATTTATTTTCTCTCTATAATTTCACTTGAAACTAGTACGATCATTGTGCACTAAAGTTCTCAATTAAAGTATTAATTCACTCAAGTATACAAAAATATAAAAATAAATAAAATTGCTGAGAGTCAGATGAAAAGACTGATGCCACTGTTTATCAGACAAAAAGTATGTTTAATATGATATAAATATACATACAACATGTCTAAAGCTGCTATAAATAACAGCATTAGAAAGTCAAGAAGTTTCAAATTTAAAAGGGGAGGTTTTCATCACTGTAAGTGTCAGGCTCTCCATTGAGTCATCCACTGTGTGTACAGTACACATACAGGCTCATAATATATATATATTGTGTATACTCTCACACACTGGGACACACGAGGCTGGTTGTCCTTCAAAAGGCCTGCATGGCAAATTGCTTCCACCGGGGGTAGAATGACAGTGAAAAGGGCACAAACTGCTGGGGAGAAATGCAGCAAGGAGACCCAAGGAGAAATGTGAGTCAATGAAAACATCCCACTGGATGATGTATTCTGGATCAGCAGCAAAAACGGCACTTGGCAAAAGTATGGCAAAAGTAAACATCTTTGTTATTTTGTTTTTTTAGGGACAGATACTTGGATTGTTGGAATAGAAGTACAACCACAAGGTGTCGACGCTCCATCAATCACTCAAACTAGAGCCCGGATTAATCTTTCACTTCTTCCAGTGCAATATATTAGTTTTTCTCTTGGCATGCCAACCAGCACGTTCTCCTGTGTACAGAAGACGTATCATATGATAATAGCCGCAGGAAACAAATGCCCATAAACAATTCATAGAGCGAGTGGGGCTTAAAGGTAAAGGGTTAAGTAAACAAGAGTGAAGTGCGTAAACAACAGTAGTATTCTCCGTTTAAAAATACATAAGACAAGAGAGGAGAGTTTCATCGAGAGCAAAGCCGCGACCTCTCTGCTGAGAAGACAACACATGTGACTGCATGCTGAAAGCACTTGATCAACAACTCGTACACGCCCTTTGTCTCCTCTGCCCATCCAGCAATGTCCCTCAAGCCCTGCAAATATGAATACCCTGCAGTAATTCCTGCACAATATGTATTTATGCAGTAAAGGCCCTCAGCCAGCAGCATCTCCTGAGTGCTGCAGGCCGGCACATTGTGATCTTTATTAGAGAACATGCATGGAACATTTGACTTCATTGCGCCATTTCCCTGAATACAGGAGAATGTTTTACTTAGTAGCTTGGCAGAATAAACCCTACTGTGTCTATGGTGGTAAAAAGAAATCACCAACCATAAAAGACACGGGGCGCAAAAGACCAGTTTAGAAGAACATTGTATTTCAATGAGGGACGACTAATTCAAGGGCTTATCTAGTTATTAAATGAATTTATTTGGTGCACATTAGAAAAGTTGAAAAGATACTTGACATTAGCTAAATATCTGAACATAAGACCATAAAAGATATGTACTGTGGAAAAAAAGTTGCATAGAAACAACACTTTGTACCATCCATAAATTGATACACACAGATAATATGTGAAAACATTGCATTTCCATTGCCTTTTTAAACACCGGATGCTACAGGTCCAAATCACGATTTGGGCTTTCCACAATTAAATATACATGATCTACTGAATAGTGCGGCTGCAGTAATATACTGTGTATTACTCATTTTAACAGAGAGCAGACGGGCAATACACAGGAATCAGGTGAAGAAGAACCTCATTTCAAGTCCTATTTGGATGCACAGATTTGCACATTAGCAGCAATGTAGCGCAACGTGGAAGTGAAAGCAGTGCTCCGTTCATTTAAATGCGAAAGTGCAATCAAATTATTTTGTCCCTAAAATCAATGAATTATCTCAATATTGATCAAACTAATCTATTAGTACCTCGGGGTCGTCTACGGGAGCTGGAGGAAGAGGCTGGGAGGAAGGATGTCTGGACCACTGAGTTAGTCTGCTACCACAATAACCTGAAGGGATGAAGGATGGATGGATGGACAAGTGGATTTATTTAGTGCTGTGGCTTTGTACTTTCCTGTCCCTATAACAACAGACACTTCAGGTGTCTGTGAAAGCTTTGACACTTCCCACCTTCAAGGTAAGGCCCATGATTAGGCCTTGATCAGTGGCAAACAATGAAGCAGAGAAATCAATGCGACGACCAGGCTTCACTCCTCGACCAAATCAATGTTAGTCTGAGATGTTTTCTTGTTTCCACGATTTATTGAAGCAGTTCAGCCCCTAACGAGCAGGGAAATGTGGTTTGTCCTTGCAGGCACTCTGACCGCACCTCTCCACCTGTACGCCAGCCGCACAATATCCCCACTGCTCTCCTTTATATAGTTTTTTTTTTCAGCCTTTATATATCAAGAATATGATGAGCTCGGCCCAGTGGAGCTATAGCTTTATTACCTTTACATTACTCTTGAGGCACGGGAGAGCAATGTTCATTATTTTTCCTGATTTTCTAGCCTGGTTTGACAATTTGAACTGGTGATCACTTCATCAACAGTCAGTTTTTCTAATGTGCATACGCTGTACCACATACTGGGAGCTTTATTGTGTTTGTCGCACTCTGTTTGCTGTTGTCTTCTCATTTCTCATGCATCTGTCGCTGAACTGTTGTCTGTATTATATTGTAGACACAAAGAATGCTGCAAACATCTGTGTAGTATGAATAAATAAAGCGTTGGAGCACAGCTGCATGTTGATTTGTTTTCCTGGACAGCACAGCATTTCAGTGCTGACTTGGCACCACTGAGGTTTTGGATATACTCTCTCATAAACACACTGACGTGAGAACATTTTGCATCAGTGACAGAATCATTGTGTGTTTGTTGTTGACCAGATTGTTCATAATATTTTATTGTTTTTGAATTAATGTCCCCTGTGCCTGATACATTGTATATGAGGAGGGGCCCAAATACTGTGTATAAGAAGTGGACGTAGTCGTCGTGACGTCACCCATTGGTTTGTTGACTGCGGTCTTGAAGCCTCGAGTTCGGCATTTTGGCCGTCGCCATCTTGGATTTTGGCTGTTGCCATCTTGTTTTTTGCGACCAGTAAATGGAAGTCACCATATTTGGACTGCGGGGGGAGTGACATAGAGATGCCTTATATGGCTCTGGTAGGATAGCGACCTGTCAATCACAAGGTCGTCCCGCCCTAAAACATACCCTGCCTTATGGTCTTCATCATGCTGTATTGAAGCAGACTTGAAACTAGCGATTGAGATCATAAACACATTTTTACAATGTTTACTGAGGTAATAAATCAAGTGAAGGAAGTCGAGTCATTTTCTCATAGACTTTTATATAATCAGATTTATTCGCCCCCTGATGGCCATTAGAGAGAATTCAAATTTAAGGAAACTTCAGCTTTGGCTTCACTTTTCAGAAACGGAGGTTGTCACCGCGTTAGGGCCTCAAACAGTTATTTAACTGAAACCATGTGAGAACACCTGAAAGACACCTGAAACACAAGGTCCCAAACTACACACTGATTTTTTTTCATAAGCCAGAAACGTTTGTGGTTACGTTTGCTGCTACCAGCATTAAAAAAAACTGAATCACAGAAGTTAACCACTTGTGTGCTTTGTTACTTTACAGCACTGTTAATATTTGATTGCAAGAAAAGCACTTAAAATTAAATCATATAATAACCTTCAATCCAGAACCATGAAAAAAATGATGTGTCATTAAGCATAATTGTGCCGCAGCAGTGATGGTAGCATGTCTCCAAAACATAAGACAATGTGTAAAATCCTGTACTGCACTACAACGGCAACATTGTTACAGTTTGTGCATCCAATGTGCATGTGTCACCTGCAGGAGGCATTCTGGTTCTTCCACAAACATACAGCACATACTGTACAGCACAACTACTTAACCAATAAGGTTTGTTGTTTACCATTGTACTGTATTATTAAAAGAAAATGTATGAGGCTTTGTGTATATTTTGGCCTCACAGGGATTGCTGCAGCTTAAGTGTTTAGCTTAAGTGTTTAGCTTAAGTGCCATTGACATCAAGCTGCAAGAGCAAATGTTCAATTGATTGGTGCCGTAAAAAACCTTAAATAACGAGTGAGTCTCCTAAAAGCAGGGGGAATTGAGCATTGCAGTACAATATAGTTGGAGGTCATACTGTAAAACGGGGCTTGTTATCAGAAGGATAACAGATTTAAATGCCTGGACCACCTGACAAAACAAGGGTTTTTAAAAAAAAGAACAAATACATCCTCCCTCATGTACCGCTGAGGTGCCCTTGATCAAGACAGGAAACAGCCATACGCTCCAGTGGAGCTGCTGAGGGGCCGACTGTGGTTACACTGGGCTACCCCCAGACAGCTTGTCGACTTTAATGTAACGCTGCAAATAAGAAGCAGAGCATTGCAGGAAAGGAGCATCCACGATCACATGACTTGGAATAAAGGTCAAAGAGGAGGTGAATAAAGAATGTGTGGATTCATGAGTGTGTCATGCGTGTGTTTTGACATGATTTTCAAAATGCTCCTTGATGCGGAATTTCTTACACGTTCTCAGCCTGAAGAGTTACATTTTTAGTTTTGCACGGGATATGAACAGGAGGCTCTTTGTCTCGAGCGGGACCACTGTATGCGAAACTTGGCTTGATGTCAATAATGTATCGTATTTAATGTACCGTCAGACGCATCATTTATTTAAGTGCTGAAACGTGAATATCGCCCTCTGAACAATTGATCTGCACATCAATAAAGTGGATTGAATTGCCTATTTAACCTTGTCATCCTTGCTGTCAGTAAACCTGCAGAAGAAGAAAGGCGCTCAGCAGCGCGGTGAGACGCGCTCGCAGTTAGCACACATTCGCATCTTTACGTCTGGGAGCCGCATTCATTCAACTACAGTCTTCCAATGCTGTCACTCGGCAGGCGTTGGGGGTTAAATGCCTTGCTGCAGTGCTTGACAATGCATGCTGAGGAAGTGTATTCCCAGTTAGTCTAAGCATTCAACCCAGCAACCTAAACAGATACAGTAGTTTCTCTATTTATTAGGTTACTGCCTGCTGTTCATATTGAAAACCTTTAGAAATGAAAATGGGTTTTACTTCTGAGGTCATTGTAAAATATTACTGCACAAATCCCAAACTATTCAGGGAGAGTAGGGGATTAGTGTTGAGATTTTGGATGGGAGTATATCACACACTGTATGTCAGATAGAGTCCTTTAATCAGACACTGGTGTCGCACATAATTCCTCATCCGTCCACAGTGCATTTCCGCCCACTGCATTTATTAAAGATCTAGAGTGAGCTGAGCTTTGATCTCCCCATGAAACAAAATATGCTGGCCGAATTCAATATTTCAACTTCTGTTTGTGCATCTATTTGCGTGCGCATATGAAAGGCTGGTGGAGAAGAGGGAGGGAGCGAGGAAGACCATCTTTGTCTGTTTGAAGCCGGTGCTTCATTGATTACCTCACCGGTTTCAAGGTGGCTGAGGATTTTTCGTTTTCCTGCATTTTCTCACAGCGCTTTCTTCAGCTTTCTGAGTGCACTCCAGTAACCTTCGTCCATAAATGTGAAACAAACCCGCCTCGCAAGCAAAACGTCGGCTCGCGAGGCAAAACTGCAAAGTCCATTCAAATGCAGAGGCTGAATGTTGTTTTTGTGCTGCTGTTGCTCTTAGCAGTAATGAAGATAATTACCATTCGTGTACAGTTAAACTAGTGTACCTTACATAGAATGTGAGGCTCAGTTATGCAACTAAACTGAAATGTCTTCCATTGAATTTAGACAATTACATAATTACTGTTATTTCTCAAGAAATATCAAATCATCCAGCTATTACATATAGATAAGCAGTGTCTTGAATAGACAATGACCCCCTGAACCATATTGTCTACAGAACTGTATACATTTATAATACAACAATAAACCCTTGATATATCTACACGGAGACATCAAATAAATTATGAAAAATGATTATCGTCAACTATCATCATTTCTTTGGATGGATGGAGATGATTAATTCCACCCCATCTGTTTTCTCAGCACCTGCACCCTCCCTGAAGCTCTCAAACAGGAGACGGGCGTATCACACTTATGTATTAAAAATAAAATAAAATAGAAGCATGGCGCTGCTGACAAACTCGGATGGAAAAGTGCTGCCTTTGGATTTCATCTATAGGGAGGCTGTTGTGAACAATTCCAAAGAGATATTGTTTTCTCAAAACAGTGATGTGTGTTGGATTTTTCAGATATGGAGAGCAGAGCTGGTGTCACGGAGAAGATCATCTAATATATGCAGCAAATGTGTTGTTGAATTTAGAATCATTTTTTTCCACGTTTACAGCTCCACTTCCAAACTGCCAGCCACAGATGATCATAGGCTACTTTTCTTGGACTCTAACCACTTGCCAATGCATACTGATTATGTGGCTAGACGCATAGTATTCGTGTCCTACATCCCCACCAGACGTCACACCTTTCACCACTTCTGAGCTCTCGCACATGAATAGTGCTTTTCTTAGAAAAATGAACACGAACTGCAGCATCAGAAATACAGCGCTGGCTGAGCACAGTTGCAAGTAAACACCTCTTTGTGTAGTGATGCATAATTCCAGGAAGTGTAGTGTTTGGATCTGAGATGACACATACCCGTTTGTCTGTCCTCATTAATGATGCAGTGTAAAAAAAAACAGACTGTGCACGCAGTTCATATTATCGGCATCGGGGTAAAATGATGTAGAAGATCGGGGATTAAGTTCAGGAAATCGTTCTAATCGTAAAAATTCACTCAGATGTGAAAATGAAATGGTACGCTTAAAGAGTGGACAGTGATAACATCCAGCAAAATGTGGCTTTTTATTGATTGTCGTGCACACAAAACAAACTCCCACAGAAAACATTGTTGCATACATTAGATGATCAATCACAGATCCCAAAAAAAGTTTGCAGAACGGTTTGTGCTGCAGCAATATCGACCCACTACCGTTCGCACGGGTAACTTCTCCAGAGAGACCTCAATTGCACACAGTTGGACTAAAGCGAGGACGGCCCGATTGGTCATTTTGCTAAATTGTATTCCACATTAAATTCGACTTCTGTGACTAATGGGCAAATGGCAGTTCACCGCTTCCCCCCAAAAAAGCGGCGACGAAGCCGGCGGTGGTGAGTCAACGGAACAAAAAGAACGTCCTCACTACTGAGCTAGAGTTGTCTGCTACAACAAATACATTCTTTCGGAAGGGCATGAGGTGGCACACACACATGGTGAATGATTCATATTGGTCTCATTCGCCAAAGGTGATGTAAAAGCAGTGTGAGCAGCAAACCTGTCAGTGAAATGAGAAGGGTTTAAGTCAGCTGTCAATGTAAGATGTCAGCGGGTTAGAAATGTGGTACATCCTGACACATTGTCCTCGTGGTTATGTTGCCGTTTCGGCTTACAGAACATGTAGTCATCCGGAAAATTAAAGTCCACTCTTATCTGCTAATGGATTGAATGCTGGGAATCAAAAAGCTGGCATTTATTCCAGGCAAAATATTTTTTTCTGGGTCATATACCTGCAGATATTGTTTTTAATGCCTTAACTTTACCCTGCAAACTGTACCTACAATTACCCCAGTCCACGAAAGTCTATTCGCTAATTCATTCACACATTAGTTGGTCATTAAAATGTGTCCACAGCTGAACTTCATCATCATCTATCATTTGATTTCTTTTTCCCTACTGATGCCATTTCATCCAAGTGAAAATTGTTGTGCAGAAGACGTGGCTTTGAATTCCACCTTAAACTGTCCTTTACAAAGACACAGCTGTTCATTTTTTTAAAGCCTTCATTTTTTTTTTATACATTTAGAACAAAAAAAACGTTCTCATTACGGAGTTGGAATTTTTGTGCTACACTGAAATACATGTTCACTTTCCTTAAGAAGAGCATCACACACTCTAAATGATTCATCAGGTCTTAATATCAAACTAATGACCTGCTTGGAAACCTGTCGGATCAGGAAGATCAGTTAAGAGATTGGGTTATAAAATCCAGTCACTAGAAATATCTGAAAATTCAGCTGCAAATTCTATACATTCAGCTACAGTCTATGTTTTCTATTACAATAATTCAAACTATTAGTCATTTAATGCTTTATTCCCACAGAGCTGAAAAATACTTGAGACTCTGCATTAAGACATGTGTTTGTCCAAAGCGTGTAAACTGGTCAGAGCTGGAATCGTCCAGCTTCCTTGACTACTACTTGTCATTTTTTCCATAGCTTTAAGCATCGTGATGTTTTGAAGACTAGCTGCCTCCATCGCTGAGCTTGGTGATGGCTTGAAATAGCCTTCTGCTGGTGAGTCAGGGCATATCCGTTCTGCTGTAAGAGTACATGTAACAGGCACACGCAATACACAGTGTTTTTGTCTGGACTAGTGTGTATCAGGAGCTCAGCCCTCTTACAGATGCTGCGGTGTCAATCTGTGATTTGTAGGTGTCTAAGGATTTGCCCTTGAATCACGGGCGTGAGACAGCTGTTTGTTGATCCGTCTGAGTCGCTTGTATGCCAAGGACCCTGTCCAACTGATGGCCTAATTCAATGTAAATACAATCCCTCCTCCCTGCTGTTACCAAAAGACAGCTGTTCTTCGAGCAGATTTTTGGCCTCCCGCCACACCCCTCTGAGCTTTTGAAAGCACTGTGAACTACATTTCTCCCATGAATGAAACCATTAAAGGCTGATTCGAGTCATTTTTAGTTCTGTTTTTTGCCATTCATTTAATTGCGTTCGAAAGGTTGTGACCTGTTTTAGATCAGGAACCACCAGTTTGGCTTATCCAACTTCCATTGCAAGAACTGATCAACAAATGAGAGTGCTGATGAATCTCCTCCTGTCATATCCAGTGTGATGTGAACTTCTGGGTGTTGAATAAATAATTGGGTTTTAGTTTCTTTTAGGGTTCTTTTTATCCGTTGAATTTGTCCCAAACTAGGAAAAAAAAATACTGATTTCAAGCCAGAGACCGTAAATTGATAGTCAGGAGCAGGTTTTATATGCTATCGAGCTAATTAAGCCAGCGTTAGCGGTCTGAGTCTCGGATAACAACATTGTGCTGGAGTGTAAACCTTCCTGAATCCAATACAGATCAGGACATAGCTGCTAACATAGCTTAGCAGAAACTGTGATGAAGTTGGCCAAAGGACCAGCTCTCAAACCAAGTGTTTTTTGTTGCCTAAACCAAAATTGTTTCAGTGGGGGCAGCCCGTTATTTTAACATATTACGTACCACAACATGATGTCATGACATATTTCAGTGAGATCACATTGGTTTGGCAGTAAGCTAGAGAAACACACCTACTCCTTACACTTGTATTTTTTAGGGTAAATAAGAAAAAAACGTTGCGGTCTGATTCTTCAACTGGTACTACTATTGATGCTGTTGTTTCTCAGTGGTCATTATGTTCTTGTCTTGAACGGTTCAGTCATTCATCTGAACCGGAGCATATTGCAAAAGCGTCATTAACTTCAAACTGAACTTAAATGTCGACAAAGCACGACAGAATTGCTATAATCTTAACAAAAAAGCTGTTGTTTTAATGTTTCAATGACATGCTATGTTTGGGGAATATGTGTCAACACACACACACACACACACAAGTATTATGTGTGCACCCAGAGCTAATGCTGCCAAGGGACAATCTTATAACCACACACCCATATGACATCATTTCCTACATGGCGCTGAAGTAAATATGACGACAACCTTCCAGCTGCCCACAGATGCACTACACCCGTCTGGACAAACACTGTGAGGAAGATTCAACGATCCCCCCCGCCCAGGACAAAAGCATAACACGAAACATTTTACTTTTAATACTCTGCTTTCATTATCTGCGTCTAATGAACCTTTTTCACAACATAGAGGTCAGAGCTATTTATGTTAATATTTTAGTCAAATGATAAGGTTTACCCTCAATTCCACAGCTGCTCTCTAATTCCGGCTCCTGGAAGGCCACTCGTTTGTTATCAGGAAACGGGGCCAGTGCACCTTCACCATCTATCAGTCTTGGGGACTGTCTTGAGGTGTGGGGAGGGGGGGGTCACCTGGCAACACACTCACCTCCAAGTAATGACGCAGCCCAAGGCCGTAGAGGAGGGGGAAGCTATAACGCAGGCTGTTATTGGGCCACCCACCTGCCCATGTATCAGTTTAATGCTCTTTATAACCATCACATATAAGCTAGTTTCATTCATCCACACCAGGGAGAGTTTATTGTCGGGGTGTCTGCTTTAGAGACACATATGAGTCAGACATTTTGGAAAGCAGTGACAAGCTGTCACAGTCTGTGTACGCTCACTGTTTTATTGGTCGTATTTGCACTCTCTTGTGTGCTGCTCGGAGGAATGGCATAACTGTGTCTGACACAGCCCTGACACTACCCCTTTCCGTTCTCACTCTGTCGTTCCTCTTCCCTGGTAAGTGTGTGCCTCCAGGCCATCCTGCAAGACACAAGTGTTCAGACTGAATTCAGAAAGGTTTTGACAACTTAATTTTTGATCAAAAGGGAATGATGATCATTGAGTTGTGCAGGGAGCATTTTTTTTCTGCCTCGATCTGAGACGTGAGACACTAGAAAGATGTTTTCTTCCAAAATTGACAGTAAATGTAAATGTTTCTGAGCATTTAATCACTGTTTGGATTGAATTCACTACATTCGATGGGATGTACTGTATGTGCAATATTTGAAACGACTTCAAAACTTTAAAGGGAGATAGGTTTGGTAAAGATAAAATTAGACTAAATTGACTAAATGAAGGCTGCATGTGAAGCTGATAATGCAGTATTACAATTGGCATCTTCCTTTAAATAAATCATTCGGAGCACAATCCTGAAATAAATGGTCGGTAACTTCAGCCTGCGTCTAGCACACTGATGAAACTTTTTAAAGCTTACTCTATTTCAGTGGTACTGACTGATGAATACCTCAAAACTGATTTTTTTTTAATTTGTGGTTTGGAGTAGATGATGAGTCCACTTATCATCCACCAAAGAAATGCATTTGTGGTAACAATCCTCAAAGTGAGTCTAGTTTGCCAGGCAAAGAAAAATGACATTCTCTGGATGCAACTCTCTGTCTTCAAAGTCAGTCAGAACACAAGATATCAATGGACCCCCAGTGGGGCCAGTGGGGCCAGCCCACCGGGCCTGGCTCCAGCACCGCCAGCATATCGGGGCCCCGTCCATCTGTTGCCCTTGTTCTCTGTGTGTATGCTGGCCTACTCAGCTCCCATCTTTATCATGTGCTGAACTCCGATGCCTTTCTGTTTCCTTCTTATTAGGCCTGAAAAGAAGCACCAGATGGCTTGTGGGAGAAAAAAAATAATAAATCATCAAAAATCAAATCTCCTCCAAAAGGGAAAGTGGCACCACCCACAGCCATGGTGGAGCTCTGAAAGATTTAAGACATGCATGGCACACTTTAAACACACACACATACATAAAGACCTCATTGGTTCATGCTTGAGTGGCGCAAACAGCATTAAGTCCCGAGAAAGGATTGACTGCAGCAGATAAATCAGTGAGTGATCTCTTGATATATTGACCCAACACATATGCCCTTGACTCTTTGTGGCTGCGTGTGTGTGTGTGTGTGTGTGTGTGTGTGTGTGTGGGTGGGTGGGTGTGTGGGTGTGCAAATCTGTTTGCAAACTGAATAGTCAAGTCCAGTTTATTTATAGTCCTCCACACAAGCATGTTTCAAAGGAGTCATATATCAAACACACTCAAGCTCACATTCACACTGATGGGTCACTTGGAGTCTCCGGTGCACCTGCACCTGCTTTTGAGAGCATGAAACTTCCACACAGCATGGAGTGAGGCTGACATTGTAATTTACGCACCTTTTTTTGACAAGTGGAAACTGTCTTTAATGAATGCTTTGTATTATAGTACTCTTTAATAAGACAAGATCGGGCTTGATACTCTATATACTCTATATGATTAATACGACTCTCAAAACTGTCTGTACGGTAGATATAAATCTGCAGCGAGCCAAGTTAGCTTAGCGTAGCACAAAGACTGGACGCAGCTAGCCCGGCTCTGTCCGAAAGCTTCTATCAGCACCTCTGAAGCTCACGAGCTGTCTGGATGGTTGCTCGCTCTCCTTTGTTGAGGCTTTTTCACATTAACATTATTTCATAAAACCAGTTTCACTGAAGAAATAAGAACACAGTGTTACTTTGATGCGCTGAAGCCCTTCGCCATAAAATCTAAACTGAATCCTCTTTAGATGCTTTAGTACAGTTTTCGTAATAACAATAATTGCTACTGACTGAAACTGCCATTTTGCACAGATTTTAGCTTCAAAACACGCCAGCAGCTGACAGAAAACACACACACAATCGTTTTCAAATACAACACCCTGATCAAATGTGATTCTAAACACTCTCTGAACCCTCAAACACACCCTTTTTTTTTCTTGTTCTTTCCACATAATGAACCCACCCCTCATCCTTTCCAGTAAATTGTTCTGCTGTCACGCCCTTGTCACACTCTCATGATTTTTGATTCAGCTACTCAAGTCATGAGAGTCCGAGAGCCGTCTGAAGCTCAAAATACCGCATGACACTTTGCAGAGAAATGTAGCATGCAGTCGCGAGATCATCTGATGGCTTTTCTTCAGGTTATCCAGGCTTACAGACACACAGCCACCATCACATTAGTGGCTGCGCTCTTAAAAGCAACTTAGTGATTTAAATTCCCTCTTGGCTGCTGCCTGCTTTTTTTTTTTTCATTCGACTGTAAGGGCAAAATGAAAAATAGCCTGTGAGGTTTCATATATCAGACATAATTAGAAACATAATTGTGAAGCGACGTCTGTGTGCGACTTTGTTCTTTTTCATGCGTGTGATACATTCAGGTAAATTATGTCTCTCTCTCTGTGTTGCTCTCCTGAGGTCTTGTTTCGCCGCAGTGTGATGTCCAGGACTGGGGTTCCCTTTAGAGCAGGGCCACCTCTGTGTTTTCCTTCTCCGGGCACTGGCCGAGCTCCTCGGAGAGCCAGGTCTGGTGTCCGGGCTCAGAGGAGGTGAGCTTGGCCGAGGTGATGGTTTTTTTGATCCTCTCACCAGACGCTTTCTCACCTCCACAGCAGACAGGCTCTTTATTCAGTGACGCCTGAAATTAGATGGGGCACTTTTTAGGGGGATGGAAATGTTGTGGTGGAATTGGCACTGAGGTAGCCCCTGTCAATCCCAGAAACTAGCCTCTGGAGATTTATATATGCTGGGGCCTTACTATCGTCCGAAACAGAATGACTTTCATACGTGCGTGCAAACTTCGGAGCCAATTTCCGCAATATGTTTCTGCATGTGCGCTATTGTGCAGTCAGTCATACGTGAGGCGATGCTTAAACTGCGACACAATTGCAGCTCTTCTAGAATTAATTCAGCGCTGCAAAGCCAACATATGCGCTTGTCTTACGCAGTGATTCTGCATATATGTCCAAAGCTGTTGTCTTTGAACGTCTTTATCGGGGGATGAAGGATCGGCACGGCGAGGTGATGTGTGCGTCTGTGAAATCAAACTCACCTAGAAGGGTAGAGCTTGTGCTGTTTGTCACTTACTTATGCATAGTTTGTTATTATACCACAGTGAAAATAAACAGGAATCACAAGACTCTCTTTTCTGTCTTTGACCACATCTTCTTCTTCAGCACCTCTTCCCCATCTCCCGCCTCTCTCTCTCTCTCTCTCTTTTTCTGCTCCCCACTCCCTCTCCCCTCTGAGCGACTCCCCCTCTCCTTTTGTCTCTCCCCCCACCCCCTCTCTCCTTTCAGTGCTGCAGCCCACCCTGCTCCGAGCGTTAATGGTACATGCCATTAGAAAGCCCATCTCTGGAAGGGAGGAGGGGAGGGTGGTCTCAATCTCTGCTAAGAGGCTACTTTAGTCCCCCCCAACATAAGCACATTCACAGATGTCTCCGCACGCGTAGAGCTGTGTCACCCGTCACGACAGAGCAGGCTGCTTCTGTGCGAGCCAAACGAGCCGCGGACACAGGGAGAGAAACAGTGAGGGACAGAGAGGCAGAGTGGAGAAAGAGAGGGAGGCAGAGCAAAGAGAAAGAAGAGGTGAAGAGCCACGGAGCAAAAAACACACAGCTACATCGCTGCCACTCTGACGTCTCCCCCTCATGCGCCTGTTCCGGCTTGTGTGAGCGCAAGAAGAGGAGAGAGAGAGAGAGAGAGAGAGAGAGAGAGAGAGAGAGAGAGAGAGAGAGAGAGGGACAGGAGGAAAATAAATCCCGGGAGCTTGTGCCCCCCTCTTTGCTTTATGTTCCTTTCCTTTTTTTTTCATCTCCATCAACCAAGGCATGAAGGCGGGTGTCAGCTGGCACGGCAAAATAAAAGAAAGGGATGCTTTGACTGCTGCCTCTCTTTCGACAAGGGACAAGGAAGAGGAAGGGGGGGACAACACACAGCAGGGACAAAACCGGGATTTCTAGAATGAATGGGAGTCCTTCTGCCGCATGCGCTCGGAATAGCAGCCACACGCTGAAGTATCTGACTGAGGTAAATAACGATCCCACTTTATCTTCCTTTTGTTTTTTTCCTGCGTGCCTGATTGGTCGGCAGAGTCAGATAAACATCCGAGAGGCAGTTGAAAAGCATGCACATGAGCTTGATAGAGATTTTACAATTTCCATGCTGATGAGGTTTGGAACGGCGACAGAGAGATTGCCATCTTTGTCCCTGGGTCGCTGTGTGCAGCAGCACGGTGGAAGTAAGAGGGAAAATCTATGCATGTTGCATGCCACAGAGAGGCAGTGTGAGCCGGGGGGGGGGGGGACGGGGGGGGGGACGGACAGAAGAGTCAGTGTCGGTCTGATGAAAAGAATTGCTGATAATCCTCATGATGAGCATTTATCCAGCAGAGCTGCTGCTGCTGCACGAGGTCCAATTAGAGTTTGGATGCAGTGAGTTTGGCTGGTAAATGCTAATTGAATTCATACAGTAAAATATGGATTTCATCCCATGGTACACATTAAAAATCATGCGGTAGAAATAAAATATTATGAAGACTCCAAAAAAAAAAAAAAAAGGAGCAGGAAGTTAGGGTTAGAACAAAATACAGTGCGTGTTTTCTAAAGCAAAGCCTGACAGAGCACTTTTCTCTGGTGACCCTGGGGAGCCGCGTGCTGCCTCCCAGTCAGAAAATAACAACTTGTCCACAGGAGCGAAAAAAAAGGGGCATTGGCTTGAGAAAAAGGAGAGCTTGAAGCGAAGTTAAGTGGGCTGTACGGTCTCATTTCTGACACCTACCTGGGAAGCCCTGGATGTTTGCGAGCAGACGCAGCGAAGTGGTTGTTCTGCCGAACAGCACAGGTGCACGAGCAACTCCCTGATCCTGGAGAGAAGAAACAACAGTGCGTTGTTTCAACCCATGTTCCGCTTCTGTCCAGTGATGAGGCCATATGTTGGCAGTAATAATCATGGAAAAAAAGCAGGAAGTGTTGCTCTAGTATAGTCTGGCAAACAGGGAGTCATGTGAATGTGCGTTGGCAATATCAATAGTGCAGGGTTCGGTGTTTAATTATATGTATGTTTGTAGTTAGCAGGGCCCTTCAGTAGTGTCAGCAGAACATCTTGCACAGAGCGGTTACAGCACCAAAGGTCTGGGCTCCTGTCCTTGGTCCTTACTCATGTGTCAGGAAACATCAACATGACTCTCCCTGAAAGTTCTGACTGGTCCAGTCACAGCCCGCTGACACCCATCATGACATCAGGCTTATTGGGCAAATATGCTGTCTCGGAAGATCATATTTTCACAATCATCCCACTGTGTCTGAGAAAAGGGGCATCCAAAAAAGACCGAAGAACCGAGGCAATAATTGTTACCGTCATTCTTTGCGGGATTTGTTAATATTAGAATACAATTTAATAGCTATTTAGATATTATCATATTGTAGTGCTTGTATGTGTATTGGTGACATTATGTGGGGAAATAAACCCAAACCTCTGGTCACTGCAGGGCTGTGTAGCAATAATCCACACTGTGAAATCCAATAAATCACACAGTGGGATAGATTGCTCCATTTTTGCTCGTCCCGTTCCTGAACTTCTCCTCGTCTGTTCCACGGTCCACATACATGGCCGGGCAGCAACACCTGGCGCCCGTTTCTCAGCCTGTATACAGTGCGATCACATGGCTGTGTGTGTGTCACCAGCTGCTCCTCACAGGGGTGTTAGCATGCTTCCTCTAGCGCTGCACTCTCTGACCATGTATATATTTCATTCCTGCTGCAGTCTGGCAATGTCAGCAAATAGCATCCATGTGTAATTTACGGAAGCGGACGGCTTGTCACTTCGTCCTGTGTTCGTGGTTGCCCCCTCGCCTTGGCCATACAATACACAAAGTGCTGAGCGGTCAGTAAATATGTACACACGTGATGTGACTGCTGTTCTGCCACTGTAATTCATGATTTACAGTATGAAGTAGAATATAATTGAATAAGGCATATTTGCAGGGTAACATAGTTAACAAATATTTTATTTATGCTTTATCTATGGGTTGTAACCATTATAATTCATGAATGGAAATTACTTGCGGGTAGTTTATATGCTTTACTGGTATCTTGCTATTTAAAAAAAAAATAATTTGATCTCTTTAATCTATTAAAAAAAAAAGCCCTATCAACTGTACTCTCTGGAAAAAGGTCAAACTAAAATGTTAACTGGAGAGCTGAATGGGTATTATAGTAAAGTGGAAGAACCCACAACTCTTTAATAATGAAGCTTGTCACTCTATATAAGCATTGAAAGGTGAAGCACTAAATATTAGGAACTCAACACACATTGACATTTCCACACTTTAACAGCATTAAACTTTAACTTAACAGCATTAACTGTAACATTAACAGCATATTATGAAGTTTTAAATAACAATTTGTTCATGTTTTAATGCAACGTGGCACCAAATTTGACCCGTTTCCTCATCTAGAATAAAAAGCACACTGTACCATGAATGTCATAATCCTTTTACAACACAAGTGAACTGGTTTACATCGTTGCGTGTCCATATGTGGGGGACACGTGTTCATCACCGATAGCTCAGCAGCATTTCACACGTCGTTGCACAGTGTAATAATGTGCATGACGCCCAACAAGACGGAGGGATTAGACCTTTCACAAATGTTTTTGAAAGCAATTGACAAGGCTTGCTGAGGTTTAGAAACAGAGGGCAGCGTGTGGGTGCATGTAGAGAGCATGTCTGCCTACACTCAGAGCTCACAGATGCAGGTTTTTTTGAACCCCTCTCCACTGGGCCAAAATTCATTTATGTTTGATGTGTGTGCCCTAGGTTTCTCTTTGAAGGTAGCTGCTTCGGTCACGGAGCTGTCCAGCCTGAGGCAATGAAGGGGCGAAGTGAGAATAAAACATCACCTTTATCGCATACAATAGATACTCTATATAGCAACAAGCCACAGTACTAAGTGTACAGTACAGTTTGTGCTTCGGTACATAAGGGTACATAGAACTTGAGATCACACAATCACACAGCTGCATTGGCTCTCGCATCGTGCTGTTGTAAGTATACAGTTGGCATTGGAAAAGCACACTGAAACAGGTGCACTGGGGGGGAACTAATAAAACCTTTATGATCATGAATATTAACCACTGTGACTGTTTTACCAGAGTGACGTCACAGCAGCCTGGTCTTTTTGAGGCTACATCAATGAATATGAATCTAGGATAAAAGTGGTATAAACTATAGTTTGCATATGTTACACAGTTCTTGCTGCAAAACTACACAAAATACTCTTTTTTTTTTTTTTTTAAATGTGCAATGATAATTACTAATGCATGATCAAGTGCAGATTGGCTGACTCAAGCCTAAAGGATCAGGATGCTGCATTCTAAGTGCTTAATCCAAGTTAATAAATGAACAATAACAGTAAAGCTGCTTGTCTCAGGTTAGTCAAAAATACTGCACACTGTGTTTTTTAATTGTCATCGCAATGTCAGCTTGTAGATAACACATCAATATAAACACAGGCGATATTGCACTCAAGGATTTTATTAATTATTTGACTTTTAAACACTTTAAAATCATTCTTTTTTTTAACTGATGCTTTTCGTGTTTTGGTCAATTTGTCTAATAATGGAATGTCGGAAATATTTTTTTCATTTTTTTAAATGAAAAAGCAATTTGTTGTATGTCAGCATTATACTGAAAGCAGCATAAAAACAGACCTGAGTACATTATTTGTTCATTTATCGTGTGTTGCGTATTGGTATCGTGATATTCAACAATGTTGTTGCATAGTTCCTCATATTGTGCTGCCCTAAGAAATACCAACATTTCCAAAAAGGATTATTAAACAATATTTTCACCTTTACATGCCCTTTTGCATCCATTTGCTTCTGCATCAGTATGCAGATAATGCAGTCTAAAGTAGACTCGTAACAAAAATCAATAGATTGTAAAGAAAAAAAACATTGTTTCAAAAAAGCAAAAATAATTGGCCCTTGAAGTGCTAAGTACTTTTGTGAAGTTAAGAGTTATCTTCCTCCACTGCCTCCAAATCCCTTTGCAAGGCCGGCATGCTCATGATAAACTGTTATCCTTTTTCACTTATTTGATTTTGTTCAGATGGTAAGAATCCAAATTAGAGGGAAGCAAGATCTACATTAGTAAGTAAGGGTGGCTCGTAACAATGGTGTTTTCTCAATAATATAAAGTCTGTTTGGTTCACAGTTCCAAAAACTGAAGTCTAAATTGTATAAAAAAACATGTGATGACATGGTTTCAATATGGCCCACGGTGGTCCCAAAGGCAAGGGCTTAAAACACATGGCCTTTTTAATGAACAGCTTAGAAGCAAAGTTATAGCAAAATAAAACCAAGATCAATCTGTTGGGCCTTGCAGTAGTGCTGCCGTACCTCCGTGGATTACACTCCATGGGGCACTTAAAATCTGTCTGGCTGCCCATTAAGACGGCCACTATCCCGGCTCATTAATGTCCTGCAGAGGAATTAGAATAAACTGTGCTCCACAGACTTATGCTGGCAGAGGCCCTCTTGCCTTCCCTCCAGCAGCTTTTCTCCTTCCAGGGACAGCGGTTGTTTTGCCCGGCGGTACATCAGAGCAGAGTGACCAGCAGCACAGAATAATTAGATGTTCAATTCCTCCAAACTGCCGGAGCTTTTGAATTCATCCGGACTTGTTTCGCCGATTTCAGCAAAGGTTGCCAAAGATAATCACTATGTAGGACATCGCCACTCGCTTAATCAGGCTTGAAAACCGAGGATTATAGGAGGAGGGATGGGACGCTGCCTTGGAAGTGAAGCAATACCAGTCACAATCAAGCGCATTAAAATCAAAGGAATGGAGCGCTCAAAGTGTGATAAAAGCTGGATTTTAATATATTTTAGTTTGCTATCTTTTCCGACATTGTGCCGACTGAATGCTGAGCCGTTTTGGTTATTCCTCTTTTACATGTTTGAGAGTTTATGTTTGAATTTGTTTGTCGACGTGTCTGGCAGTGTCTCACAGAGGTGTTTTTAATGGCTTGTGATGTTGATCAATGTGTCTTTGTCAAACAGTATGAGGTACTCCTGAAAAAGTTTGAGTTGGAGATTATAATTCATTCAATGGAAAGCTAGGTTAATTAATAAAAAACAGGTTGTCATTTCAATGTGACATCTTTGCTCATGCCAAGAATAGAAACCCTTTGGTTCGATTGTTCTTTTGTTTGCGGGTGCTAGAACAGCTAACGGAGCAGGTTTTCTTATTTCAGATCTCAGGGAGTCATTTTTATTGCGGACAAAAAAACCTGTAACATGTTAGTAAATGACTGCTCATCCGTCTGCTGAGCAAGTTGGTGTGAGCGTCAATAAAATGAACGGCTTCACAGGGATTTGCTGCTTAGGCTCGTAATGCTGTTTATTGGTTTAATCAGTGACGCTCCACAATTCAAATAAGTTTCCCCCTTTTGTCTTAATTAATTTTTTTTGGGGGGGGAAATAATGTCATTATGTGCATTTGTGGTTACCCATGGTCCCTGGGGGCAGTGCTGCTGTGATAGAAGAAAAAAGAAGGTATTAGGGACAGCTGGCAGTGTGGTATCAGTCGTGTTCACATTCATCAGGACAGCTGGAGATTAGAAGACAGAGCAGGGATGCTACTGGAGGCGTATAGTATGTGCAGTCACAAAGCGTACTGTACACACACACACACACACACACAAAGTCTACACTTACGCACAAACACTAAGCAAAGCCTCTGACCCAGCCCTCCAGCTTAACTTCCCCCCACTGTCAAACCATATTCGGTCACACACAGTGACCAAGAATAAGAGAGGACTCACTGTATCTTCAGATGTTTTATCTGAGTTGTCTAACATAAGAGATCGAAAAGGGAGAGCCTCCACTCTAGTTGACTACACGTTGAGTAAACGGCAGGTGTTTGAGGAGGTTGAGATGATCATGTCACATAATGACGGAGGTCTTCCCTTATCCACCCTCCCACCAGCCCTGTGTGGACTATATCGCTCCTTATACTACGTCAGTGGCTCTGACCGTCATACCAACGCTAAATAGTGCCTCCGTGTGTCTGCACTGACCAAGATGCAGTATTTGGCACAATGGGAGTGAGAAAAGGTGACTAAATAATTCTTAACACTAAACATGGTCATTTTGTTCAGGCTGGAATCAGAAAAGATGCTGTTATTTTCAACCCGAGGTTCATTATTGATGTATTAAAGTTACTGAAGTAGAGTCTATTCATCAAAAATGAATGATTTTGGCAGTGAGTTCATTTTATGCTTTTTATTTTGTCTGTTTGATTAACATCCCGTTCCTTCCAGGGATAGCTCGCTGTAATTACTCACAGATTAGGCAACAGGCGATGGCAAACACACGGCACGACAAAAAAAGTCCTGGTTTTGAGGCACAAACAAAGCTCTCTCAATTACCCTCTTGAGAAAATCCTTGCGGCTTTGTCGTAAATCCCTCAGCTTTAACGAGACCCAAGTGTGTCCCTCCACCTCTGTGGAAAGGATCACCTCATGTGTGGACACGCTGGGAGATCATCTCGGTAATCTTGTAAAGACAACAGTGGCCACTGATCACCATTACCTGGTGTTGCTCAATGTACAGATGTGTAAGTATCACCTACTAAATCTGATAAATGACTCGGTAGCCGTGCTTTCATTCACACATTTTTAATGCGCATTTTGAAAAGCTAAATAGAAATGCCAAAGTTCAATGACACTTCCTCAATTTCCCCCAAAAAGTTTTTTATGCTCGCTTGAGGTGTTTTTTTGCCTTTTGTCGAAAAAGTGTTGATGCTTTAAATTGGATACGGTAATGCCTTCGTGTTTTAAATTAGTTTTGTTTTTTATTAATTCTGACGCCGTGAACATATAACTCAGGTGACTTTATCATCTGTTTCTGCTGTCGAAGTCTTCCTGGATGTTCCCATGATGTGCGAATGCTGGTCTTTGTCTCCAGACAGCATGACACATTGCCAGCTGACATCAAAGAACAATTGAATCTTGCCAAATTGAAACAAATTCCCGAAGACCTTTCTCCATTGTTCTCTCTTGGATGGGTCAGACAGTCAACCTCTACTTCTTCTGACGAAACTACGCTTGTAGACAAGTTTATTTTCTCCTTTTTTATGCCAAAAGTTCACCTAAAATTTGCTTAACAATTGAATGGAAACACAGCCAATGACCTATACCTGCAATAGCTTAAAAATCACCAGATTACATCTGAAACCCTACCTCTGAATGAGATCCTAAAGCGGTTGCCCTGTTACAGGAGGGAATACACAAACAATAAACAAAGTGAGTGGCATTTATAGATCAACATGTCTCTCGCACCCAATAAACCATAGACTGATTGACAACATGGATTAGTAAAAACATTAATAGGAGCAGCAGAGGGACCCGGAGACAATAACAAGTGTTTCTTTCTTCAGCCTGTAGTCAACCTTGCTGCCCACAAAGTGTTGTGACACTGTTAAAGTATCCATCTTTCCAACTGGATCTAGTTTCTTGAACCCTTTGAAATCCAGAAAGAGATGATTCTACTTTTTGATCACCAGACATTTGATTGATTACACACTGTAGCATCAGGGTGAACATTGCTCTGCTTTTTTACTCTGTAATGCTAAATAAGGCTGCAGTGTGTTCACATCTTTCTTGTCATCTTTGGTCACACTCACCTCTTCATCTTCTGTAAGGCTCCACATACTGTGTTCAAGCTGTGTTGTAATCTGCTGGCGTTGATGGTTATACTCATGATATATGGCCTAAAAGACCGTTGAGACATTTTCTATATGGAAGGTGTCCACTTTTGATATTTCACAGTTACAGCAGCACAGACTCGCCATTGCTGTATAGAGTATTATGCAAATGTCGATGCAATCTACAAAAAGACACCTTGCTCGTTAATAAGCAGGGTCTTGATGCGTATTGGGAATCCATTGTGAGTGCTAATGATGCTACCAAGGTGTAAGAATTCATCAACAGATTAATTTCTGTTATAAGAGGAACTGCTCTGTTGTTACTAACAAATAGGGCCTTTGTTTGTTCAGACATGAGTTATGTCTCTTGGCTGAATGGGAATGCTCGGGTGACGGCTTGCTATTTCGAAGTTGAGTTTGACGATTTGCTTCTAACCCAGTACGTTTTGAAGAGGAACAGGTGAGGTAATGGATCGCATCCTTGACTTCCACCCCCGTTTCACAAGGGGGTGAGGGTGATGGAGAGAGTGTTCCTGTCTGTCATCGTGTTACATACAGCCGGCAACCACCGGGTCTGAAAAGTGAAGCCAATGCGCATTGGTTGCTAAAAGATGTCAGATCGCATGGAAGTCTATGACTCACTTGATTCATTTGCGAAGAAAAACATTGTAAACATGAGTTTATGGTCTCAATCACTAGTTTCAAGTCTTCTTCGTGACAGCATGATGTTCATTTAGTTAAATTATGGTCCCATTTCGAGTAAAATGGACCATAAAGAGGAGTATGCTTTGGAGCGGATTACCTTGTGATTGTCAGGTCGCTACCCTACCAGATATGGTCACTTACATTCACTGGTTGCAAGATGCTGTAATTAAAGATCGGGCCGACCAAAACGCCAAACTCAAGACATGAAAATAATGATCTTTTCCATTTGCATCCTTTTCAACGTGATTTTAAGTTGTAATGAATTGATGGCGTGCCTTTGTATGTAAAGCAGTTTATAGTAGCTAACTGATCCAAATACAACTGCACACCTTCCACCCTCGCAGCTCAGTCTAGCAGTGTTGTATAAGCTGCCGCTCTGGACCTCTGCAAACAGCTGATGAGTGCAAAAAAGGAAGAAATGCCAGGGTTAGTGCATTACGGCTTCCATTTTCTAAATGATTTTCTGGGTCTGAGACCAATCTGATTTACTAATCTACCCCCATGAACACACTATTAAAACCATGACCGTTTTTTTTATTTTTATTTTTTATTTTTTTATCCATCGACGTTGAATGTGCTGAAGTCATTTTTTTTTGCCACGGTGCAATCATCCTTGTTACACAGTATGAAATAGGATTGGCACAGAGAGGGCTGTCTGGTTTTGCTATTCGGAGTAACTGGAGGTAATGTAGGCAGCAGTTGTGACTGTTTTGACTGAGTGAGACGGATAAACACTCATTTGCAGCAGGGAATTACTCTAGATTAAATATTGATGGATCTGTTTTCTTGTGCGGTATATTTACATTTCCAGACCAACAATACCAACACAGCAGAAAAGCTCAAGTTAGAGTAAACACAGACAGAAGGGTGTCACTGCAGGGAGAGGGATTTATTTTTATTCCATTTCCCTATTATTTTAGGTTTATTATTTCCAAACATCCGACTTCTGTCAAGGCCAGAAATTAATGAAGTTGATTGTGTGGAAGTTTAAACACTTCGAGGTGCTTGAGAGGTAGAAGAAGTCAGCGTTTCTGCAGCTCTGAGCTGCCAGACAGTGTCACGCGTCATGCTGAGAAGCCACAGATGACAGGCCTTAGCTAGCCTGTTGGTCTTGTTCTTGTCATCGCTCGCGTCGGCATTTCATGTTGCAGTAGGTGCCAATTACCTCTCACTCACAGCGTTGCATCTCTGATTAATGCTGGCACACGGGTAATGAAGGCAAAGTTTCCCTCGTGAATGTTGAGAAGTTGTCGCATAATATACCATTATAATGTGGGTTATTATAAATAGGGGAATCCTGTCTAATTTGGCTGTCAGAAATCAAACTAATTTTCTCACAGAAATCCAAAAAGTTTGAAAGAACAAGGTGACCTACCCTGGATATGTATCGCCTCTCTGCTTTGGACTTTAATTAAGTGCTATGAGCAGCAAGTCGGATGACCTGCATTAAGTTGTTGAGCTTCTTGGCTATAAGAATTAATTACCGTGAACAAGCTGTAAAATACAGATACAAAAAGAAGAGCTTAAACTGTGCGTGCTCATTATTCATAATCATTTCATAAGTGATGTCTCTGCGTACCGAAGAAGATTGGCAGGTTATAATTGAGGTGGACTTTTAATGATATGGATTCAAGGTTTATTGGTACATAAACGTTTTGATTCCACAACATGGGGAAACGGATGGCCACCCTCATTCCTCTCACCAGCAGGTTTGGTATGCGGCTCACATGTGCAGTCCTGAGGGCTGCAGCATGATGCCCCTCGGGCAACATCTACTGAGCCTGTCCGTACCATCTGACTACAGATTTGATGGCTATGAATATTATTATTTTTGGGAATATGGGCGAGTTATTAGAGCAGAAGTTGAGCAATGACTTGTGCGGTCATAGGATGCAAGCTGCAGCTTGTATAAACTGGGGTTTAGTTGCCCCTCATTCCCCTCTTGAAGCTGGATGACCATCAAATGGCCATCTGAACACAATGACATAATTGCCAGCTATTGTCAATGAGTGCAGTGATTTATGAATGGCTCTGTGTAGTTTAGCTTTGAACAGATCAACAGAACTTTTCAACGAGGGGCCGATTATGCAGCCTCCTCTCAAAAACTCCAGTACAGTTTGAGAGTATTTCAACGAGAATGAATCAATGTTGTAGTCGCTTTGTTCCCATGAGAGACTCAAGTGTTTGTCTTGTTTTTTGTCTGCCTCGTCTTTAATAAGTATGGAGGGAACGGAGGAAAAGTAAGACATTTTGTTGCAAATTACTACTGCGGACCGCCGCTGAGTATAAAGTGGTAGTTCCACTGAATGACAGCGTAATAATTGTTTGTGCGACCCGGTGACGTGTGCACCGGGTGATGGGATGGTTTGTTGAAAGTCATCATTGTGACTCAATGAAATATATATAGGCAAAGGCAGCGTTTGCTGCTTGGCCTGAGGTGGAGCCCCCGCTGTAGCCCGCCACAGTTAGATGGTGTCTTGTCCTGCTCTCACATCTGTCGTCCTGCTGTGACTGATATGTACACAACAACTGCAGTCGTGTCTGGAACAAGTACATTAGACTTTAGGCTGAACTGCAGTGATTTTTTTTTTCCACCTGTTTTTACCTCATGAATACCTCCTTTTGCTTTCTGTTTTAAATGTAGTGATCAAGTTGGATACCTCATAAAATGTGGGCAAATGGGTGCTTATGTCAGTTTTTTCAATCCCATAAATAAGCAAATGCACACCGTATGATAACCTTTTCAATTTGAATACAGCGGATTACCGATGTACCCTATAGTACGTGTGTGTGTGTGCATGTGTGTGCACATGTTTCATGCATGTCTTTTGTCCTTTGCCTGCATGGATACCACATCACATCATCGAAACAGGATCATTTGAACGAGTGCCAGGAGGCTGCGCTCAGTTACATGCAGCTCAGTGTAGCGTCATCGCTAAAGATAACTGTAGACAGAACAATGTTCACACTGAGGATGGGAGTTGGGTTATAATACGCTGTGGGTTGGAGGCCCGAAACAAATGCCCTTGTGTGATTGATTACACGCTACAAGCTAATGAGATAAACAGAGCTTGAATCGATTCAGTCGGGGAGGAATCATGCCAGAGGGGCATATGCAGCCGTGTGCAATGGCTGTATTGACACGCTCATATTCAAAGAGCCAGCGAAGGAGACCAAGCTGCGCTTTTGGCTGAGTACAGAGCTGTGTCCTCTTCCGCTGCACGGAGCCGCGTCGCCCACCACTGCAATCAGGGTCAATGCTGCTCAAATCAAACGCTAGCAATGGGATCTGACAAGTTGGGTACTTACCGCTTAGCAATCACTGCAACGAAAACCTTTTACGAGTCACGGGCTGCGTAGCAGGGATTCTTGCATTAACAGATGGGCATAGAGGAAAGCACCTTTTAACTGTAGTTAGTGACAAAGCAAATCACAGTACGAGCACGGATGACCATCTGCCGAAGCTGCTGCAGACCTGGACTCATTGGTTAATGAAAGACACTGGCATTGTTGGTCAACCAATTAAAACCTTCATGCTTCACAAGAGATGACCCTTAAGATAAGCAGGACTGGACGCCATGTTTTATGTTGAGCATGTGTGAGCTGCACGCGGTGACTCGAGAAATGGAGGGCCGAGAGAAGCACAGGGCTTTGGACGAATGAATACCTGGTATTATTCTCATCACCTAACTGTTTTGATGACTGTTTTACTATACTTATAACATGTACTTTTGTTCTGCTGTTTTGATGCTGTCTGATAAGCATGGCAGCAGGGAAATACGGGCAGGCTCCTGAAAAGACACTCAGAAGGAGGTGTGTTTAGTTGATTGTTTCATGATGATGTCATCCAAGCCTTGTCTGCACACCGAAAGACACTGAGGGGTGAGTCATCAGGGAGAGCAGAACCTGGAAGCATTGACTGTTTGTTTTTCACACAGAGGACAAAGGGATGTGTCTATTGTGTGCTACTAAAGACTTAGAGGGGAACTAAAAAAAATGTCATCGTTGTCCAATTGCATCAATATTCATATGCTGTAGTGTTTGAGCAGAAGCCTTTGGGCAGGAAGTCAACAAGGGAGCGGCTGGGTTTTTGCAATTCCTCCACAGACGAACATCGGAGAGAAAGAAGTTGGTCTCATTTTCATATGATTCCAGATTTGTCCGATGTGTGTGCATGAGTCATGTGAAGTATTTGATATGCTTTTTACACCATTTTACACCATTTGTCACAATCAACACAAAATGAATGTTCCTCATAGTAGCTTTAATATGCATGATGTGATCAAAGCTCAATCTGTTAAATGTTGCTATGCTAAATAGTAAAAACACAGGTTGAGTTGAGTACAATCAGTTCCACTCTTCAATGTTATTAAAAATAACTAAAAAGTGAGTTTGTAATTTACTGACAATGACACAGTTAATAACATGATTCTTAACTCCTCATCGTTCTAATTCGAATAAGAGATTTTATTTAAGATGATGAAGGAAAATTCTAAATCTACAGTATAAATAAGAATCCCAATTTGTTATTTTTGCACATGTAATAAATACCACCTTTGCTCTTTTTCATTACAAATAATTAGCATGTTCTCAGTGGTAAAAACCCTCAAACTAACTAACAAGGCAATGATCCAGCAGCCTTTGGTGAAAATCACTTTCAAATAAAACAAAAGCTGTCGAATGTACGGATCATTGGCTGTACACGGAGTTCACTGCACTGACAATGTCGGTGTTAATCACCTATGATTGATATGTATACTGTCCAAACGTGGTTTCTAACATGCTGAATTCAAATACAAAGGGGGAAAACAAGCTTTTACACCACGTACAGAGCGGGAAAATGGGATGAAGATCAATACGGCTCCAGCCACGGCATGTTGCAAATGAAAAGCATGCATGCCACAATAATGGTTATGGATTTCTGGGTGTGTGGCCCATGTTTAATTCCCATGCAGGTCTGAAATCTTTATATATAGTGCTGCAAAAATTGATTGATGAGGGCACGGGACACGGAATGCATTTCTACATATTGTGAATTCCATTACAAGGTGTTCAATCACTGTGTAAAGGGCAGCGAAATAGCCAATTTGTATAGTTTGGGTATACTTTTTTTGAGTGGAACCTACTACATATACAGAACTGTAGATGTGCTAGAAAGACCAAATGACAGAGCTGCCTGCAGCTACTCTTGTGTATTTAGTAGCTGTCAGAGGCTTAGGTGAATATAGATGAACTTTAGACTTGTGTTGATACGGTGGGTGAGACGTTGTGAGAAAGCCAAACAATGTTTGGGATAACTGCATCGAGGAATAAAGAGCCAAAGAGCAACATTACAATATGTACCATGCTGTGAGAAGCGGGATAGCAGCCTTGAGATGTCTCACGTCGTTTGTAATCAGTAAGACACCCTTTCTGCATCAGGCATCCTGGTGTGCTTTTGTGTGTGTGTGTGTGTGTGTGTGTGTGTGTGTGTGTGTGTGTGTGTGTGTGTGTGTGTGTGAGGGTCACACTGTTTTATCCCTGATATATTTGTTTTTGTGAATAGGTTGTGCGATATTTGTGGCTGTCTGCTGTTACCAAGGTGATAGCCGGTGTGTCATCCAAGCTCACCATACCATGACCGTGAATCTGATAGATAGATAAAGAAGGGCGCAATATATGACAAATTACATTTCTTCTCATATTTTACAGTAGATCTTTTGATGATGTCTATACGTTTCGTCATTGGTTTTGGCCAAAGGCTCGAGTATGAATTAATTTCAAATTTGTAATTATCTTTCTCCAAGTCAGCCTCACATATTTACTGTGTGTCCCTTTCGTCATTATTACCCCATAGTAACACCGACACATTAAACAGAGAGGATGCATACTTACCCAGGAGATTGCTGTTCTTGTCTCGTGTGAAACAAAACGTCAAAGTTGTCATTTTGTTGTGTAAACCAAACCAAACTGCGACCGTTTCATGTTAACCACGTCTTTAAAACTATGACGTTTTGCTACGAGGACGCGTTAAGCTCATGTTTGAATGAAGTTTGAATTTTAGTCAAGCTGAAATTAACATCAGTAATCAGTAACATTTAACTTGTGTACTTATTGTGTAAGGTTTGTTTGAGTTTTTGTTCTATTGTTGGTATGGATGATTTGATTGGTGCATTATCTGTGAGAGCAGGCACTAAAAGTGTTCGTAATATCTTTTCAGCTCCAATCGCATAACAGTTAACCAGCTGGGGGAACAATGTCCTCGTGAAAAAAAGTGACATCTAGTTAGGAATCAGGGCAAACAAGCTAATGACTTCTACTACCGACTGATGATCACTTCATGCAAAGTACACTTTCACAACCCATCACTTTATCCATTCCCATTTTGATTCAAACACGTTGTGTTTTGTACTGTATGTTAAAGTAAGAAAAAAATAAACTCGCTGACACTCGAGTTTCAGTGATGTCTTTTTATCCGTGCGTTATTTTAATGCTTTGGTTTTTCAGATCAGATCAGCTGGTCAATGCAGCAGAAAAACAATAAAAGAGCACTGTGGGCCATCAAAAACACCGGAACAGCGGAAGTAAGCAAATAATAACTTCATGGTACGAGCCATGATGTAATAGACACTCAAAAGGGAACTGAGGAAACATTTTCAAAGTTTTGGTCTCATCTTGCCAATATCTTTATGATTTTACTCTATCAAAAATGTATCAAATCTCTGTGTGCTTCTGCTGAAACAAGCAAAGGGAAGACATCCGTATGAGACAGTGTATGGCCTGATTTCAGGTACAGCGTATGAGTCATGAGGTTGCAGCTGCCTAAATTAAGCAAATTTAAATTAAGCAAGTACATTAATGTTAACGTTTCGGTCGAGTCTTGTGCTTTAGCTGGTCCTGAATGCTGTGTAATGAGAGATTAGTGAGGCTGCACCCGGCAATAGTGGTGCATTACGTCAGACGAAAAGGGCTAAAACTAAGAAGGTTTAAGTCTTTTAAATGAAGAGGAAAGGCCTTTAAAGTGTGGCAGGTTTGCTTCACGTGAATCTGATAAGTGCACTGTGCCCAAAGTAGTTTTGCATAAACTGATATCATAGCAGCAGGCAGGCGTAATGTAAAATACTCAAGACTCAAGCAAGAGAATAAGACATTAAAATTCAAAAACAGCATTGATCATTAAGTCAGTACAACATTATAGAACCCATTTTAAAGACAACCTGTCATCGCTGGAGACGTGCAACAGCAGCTTTGCTAACCACCCGATCGATGCAATCCCATTCACACTGTTCCTTATTGGCAATAGGCAGAGATATATTAGTATGGCTGAGATCTCACTCGGATCCAACCGACGCAACATTTTTCACCAAGATTGTCGCTGAGGACGCAAAGGAAAGGTTAAGAGCGTCTCCGAAATGTCATTTCTAAATCATAAAATGTCATGCAAACACTTTGTTGTATGTTTATGTTAGTGTATATAACTGTGTGGCCTTTGTGTCCAATCAAAAGGACTCCATGAATACCCTTTTATATCCAAGAGCCAAAATAGAGAATAAGAAAACTTTTTGGGGAGGAAATTTGAAATTCAAATCACTGACAAGTAGTTTATATGTGTCCCATCCTGAGCCTTTAGCTGTTGCTATTTGGTGTGATCAAGTTTGTGTCCTCTCTTTATTTCATAATTGTGCAATCATGAGTCACTAACACATATAAGTGGGCTGTGAAATGTGTGTCTACATCATAATCAAGACAATAAAAACTAATAAACCCTGAAAAGTGGCATTTATTCTGCCAGCAGTGACTGCATCTGAACATATTGTGCGAGCGTGGCAGGAGAGCATACCCCGCTATCAAAAATCCCTGATGCTACGGAGGAAGAAGAAAACACAAGGACTGAACATTTTCCTCTGGCTCAGATTAGCACCCATGGCACGTTGCCCACAGAGATACAAACACAGAGTTTTCTCACAGCTGGATTATGACAGGAAATGGTAACTGAATTCCATTTGCCCAAGGTAATATCTCAAGGTTAAGATAAGCCATACATGATGTCTTTATTGTGTGAAAGGAGACCTGCTCTTTAAGGCCACCAACCTACATCTCCATCTTGCCTTTCAAAGAAACCAGCAGCCTGAACCCGTCTGTATGGGGCCTCCATTCTGCCTGAAGGCACCGAGGTCGATTCAGTGTCGGCTGCGGAGCCCGGCTCTTACCGCTGCCGGTTGGAGGTCATTGTGAACATGCAGGTGTTTTCTCACATGGTATCACTTTGACACAGGTACCCCTGATACCAACGGGCCGTAATGTAATTGCAACATAGCCCGGTGTTAGGGAGACAGAGCTGGAGCAGAGGATGGGCTGTCAGGATGAAACGGACAAGAGGCAATACGCCCAGACTCTATTACTGTTAATTGAAGTGGAGAGAGAAAGAGGGATGGGGACGACAGAGAGGGAAGATGGGGAGATAGATCGAGATAGGGGCAGAGGGAGGGAGGTATGACCTGCTGTAATAGTAACCTTATCTCCAGATGAACCTTTGCAGGTATGTGAGAGGTTAATTCAATGTCGTGCCAGGGAGATGTACAGGGTCCATTCTACTGTGTCGTTTGGGAGATAGAGGGGAGATGGAATCTCTCTTCTTCTGTTTAAGGATTCATAGCTAATTGTAGATGCATGAAATGCCAAAGAAAGCTTATGCATTTCAAGTGCCATCAAAGGTAATCCTCTGTTTCAGAATAACAAACTATTAATATATTGTTTTTTTTATGAGGGGATTTCTAAGCTGTCCATAGATTATGATGCATTAATCCAAATTACATTTACAGTACGGGCATTCATTTCCCAAAGGTGTGAGACACAAGCAAGAAGGAGGGAGAGGAGATGAGAGCCTCATTTGTTCTCCACTTGTTCCTGAGAGGATAGACTCATGATGTGTTAGGATTTCTGCAAAAGCTGCAGCCACAAACACATCCAGGGCTCCATTTGTTTTATACAAAGGGCTCTGTCAAAGTGTGTACTTACAGTATGTAGTTTTGACTTATCCGTGACACTTGAAGAGAGGTTGAATGAGATGGACCAGTGTGTCTAAAGACCAAAAGACTAGAAGGTACACAAAGTTACACAAAGACTACACAAAGTTTCCATCCAAGGACACGAGTCTGACAGACGCTGTAAATGTTTCACAAGAAACAAGCTTGTATTGCCTTTGTAGTTATGAGCAACATATCCCTGAGAAGATCGATTCCACTCAACCCCTAACATACTTTTAAAACTGCTACAGGCTAAGCAAAGATATAAAATACCACAGAATGTACACGTTCTCAAAACCAGGTGAAAAAAACTGCTGTTTCTGCAAAATATCTGACCGAAATAAAAAAAAGACCAACATGGTTGTTCCTGTGTCTACATGTCATGATTTACATTTAACATGACATTAATCCTAATTCATTGGCTTTCACTGCACTCTAACACATAAATATCACCACATGATAAGTCACTGGTGACATAGGTTAAGTACAGCCGCGTTTTTGTTTTTTTCCTCAGATAAACACATGGAAACTTAAACAGGTGAGCACTGATACATGCATCACTTGAGCAAACTTTGTGGAAGGGCCAAAAAATTAAAACCAAAAAGAGGCTTTTGAGAACAACTGCAATGTACCGGTATGTAGAATTGGTCAAAAATACATTTTCAAAGTCGAAAGTTTAATCAACCAATATACAAGCCCGACTCTAGAACCCAGAACCCACCTGAGCCGCTCGAGAATCATGTGTCACCAATCTGGGGCTAGATGCCCAGTAAGAGTTGTTCGTCTTTAATGCAGCACATCCACAGGAGTTGATGGATGGCAGTATTAGGACAGAAGCCCTCTCTCTATTCATCAAAACCAGACAACCCTCCTCGGGACTGGTGGCACAGGTGACAAATGAGAACTGAAGGCCCTGCTGGGGGGTGAAAAGGGTAAGAGCTTTGGAGGAAGTCCCAGCTTGGTCAAAAGGGACAGAGACCACTTATATTTGATCCATATTTGCTCCCCTGGCTGCTTATTATGCCGAGAGTTCATAAAATACCTCTGAACTTTTTTGTCTCGAGCAATGAATTGCATGAGGAATCGCTTTTTGCACTTGAAGCGGGGTTCAATAAGGCCCCAAATTGGTACTTAGAAGTGTGCAGCGAGAATGAGACAGATGCGGCTGAAGGAGGCAGTGGATACTTGTGTCGACGTAAATCACATTTTGCATTTGGAACCGCGAGGAGGCAGGCAGCAGGGAGAAGTGATTTTATTTGAAGCCCCGTATCCACTGGCGGCTTCAATGCATATTGTTAGAAGCCTGTTGAAATGGGAGGAGAGTGCCCTGTCGGTGGGGAGAAAAGACGCATTAACTTGAGCGTCTCCCTGAAAATCCCTGAAAAGTCTTCTGAAAAATGACATGTATTTCTAAACATCCTAATTCACCCATTATGCGTGTGTATACTGTGTGTATATATTGTGTATCATCAGACGACAGCTTACTGTATTGAATTAGCTGCTAAACCTAGTGAAACTGTTTATTCTTAACATTCATACACAACAGCTTCACAGAACACATTAATACGTTTTGGAAAAAAGGCGATCATCCACAGGACTTTATGTCTTTCTGTTGTGTACATTGTGAAACAGCATAGCGGAGCAGTCGAGGCGTTACGCTCTATGTAGCCACGGCACTGCCTTAGTGCTCCGATCTGCAGAGTTGTCTCCGGCACATTACTGGTCGACACAGGGAGAATGAGACCATGAAGACTGAATGGCACGATGTGCAATTCCGCGGTCCTTTATGTGGGGGACAAGAGAGCGAGACAGGCTGCTTGTTTCTGTCAGACAGAGTACCTTGTGTTAACCGAAAGCTGCGTAGTTTCAATCATGTTGGTCTGTCAGTATTTGGACTATACTGGGAGGCTACACACTTCATTATTAGTTGGGTTTACATATCTCTATTCAAGGGCACCTTGGCTGTGATTGATGAGGGGGCAGAGTGTTTGTTTGTCTTTCTCATCGTTAAGATGTAAAGTAGTCTGTAGACTGTAAAGATTGTCATCCGTCACGTTTCCGTCACATTTTCTATCCTTCGTGCCTCCTACATTAAAACATTTAAAGTGAAGGTTTCCGTTGCGGGGGCATTTTATAGAATATTTCATGTGCAGTTCTGTTGCTTTGCAATCCTTCCTATAGCAATACCTTGTGATAGCATCTCCATGATGCGCCTTGACAGCTAATTGCTCATCTGACTCTTTTATTTTGCAACGCAATAAGCTCTGTGATTCTTAATTTACTGGGTGGCTATCGATAGGTATCTTAAAGCTGCTTTAATCAATGTGTGGCATTATTTGTCCTCTTGGGGGTAGAACAACATCAAAACAAGCTAACAGGTACACAACCACCACCTATCGCTAGCTTAGAAGTTAGGTTATGGCTTTTTGAGCACAAATGTTTTCCGTGGTTACTTTAGGAATTTAAGTCCACTATTCACTTATTTTTTGCTCTGTTATGTTCCCCAACAACTTCTGAGAAATATGTCTTGGTATTTACACTCGACATTGCTCACCAGCTAGTTGCTAGCTTTGTCTCTCTGAGACAGATCGTCACAGTTAGCGCCTTGTCACATTGTCAAACAGGCTGGGCAATTATAGTACAATAGGTCTGTCCGAATTATTTTTCTGGAAAAGACTTCAAACAGATGTTATGAGAAGTCAGCCACACAATGTGTTTTAAACCCTAAATAATGAGATAAGAAAAAGAAGCTAAGAAGCTCCATAGAGTTGCCGGCTTAAAGTTATTGGTTATGTTTCTGCACTATGAGCCACTCTTTCACATAACACTGTCATTTTTTCAATGTCAGTATTAAAACCCTTAATTAATGCAGGTTTAAATTTAAATTTGAGGGGTAAATCGTGTCAGTTTTTCCATTTACACGACAAGAGAGATGAACTCTGCACACACACACACACACACACACACACACACACAAGGACACGCACAAGCATGCACGCTTTGTGTTGGCTTAATTATGAACTGACTTTGACTCTGACTTTCATTTTGCAGCTTAAATCATCCATGTCCCAAATGCAAAAGAACCCATAAAACTGTTCAACTTTCCAGGATAATTCTCATCACCAGTGGCTCTGTGTAGTTTAGAGGATAGGGGGGGGAGGGGTTTACCCTCTGCAGTTGTTTTATGAGGACTGATTTGCAAATCTTGTTTGGTTTGATGTTTTCACATGTTATTGATTTTTCGCTGAGTGCTCAGGGTGGTAAATTATCACAGTGGATATGGATATATTGCCTTCGATGCAAGTTTAGCTTTGTTCACCGAGGAGGGGCTGTTTAATTGCACTTTGTGCTTAGCGCTCAAAGCAGTGAAGCTTCACATGGAAATCTATTGGATTCGAGAAATTTGTTTAGTTTAATTGAATTTGTTGCTTTGTTTGGAAAAGATTATTGAAAAACTTTAATATCATTAACAATGCATTGCACTTCATTTACATTTTGCAACCTCTCTGACCACAATGATGCAATTTAATTTCTCAGTAAACCAACAGTCATCATGAGTCAACCTATAGCCCTATAAAGACAAACATATAAGACTCATTCACAAACGAAGCAGTTTTGTTATTTGTGACTGTCCGCATTTTCAAGTAAAACAATCAAAAAACACACAGTCTGCAATTTCTAACCATCAAGAAGAAACAGGCTAAGAGAAGCGAATCTTTCTCCATTTATTACATATATTTAAAGTTAACAGTTTTTTTATTTTAAAAAAGCTAAAGAGACTTCCCTGGTGGAACTTTTTTTTTTTTTCTTTGAAAGTGTGTTGCTATATTTGCTTACTGGAGTGCAGCAACAAACAACCAGTGGGCGAGACTTTAAATTAGCTGTAGCAAACAACATGCAGTAATGCTTTGGTCTGTGGAGCGTGCCTGTATATGTGTGTCAGTGGCGGGCCGTGCATTCTATACCCGGGCCTTCACTGCTGTCCTGCAGCTGAAACACAGCTACGGTTATTATTTGTTTCGTGTAAAAATGAAGCCAACACCTATAGATACACTAACTGTAGAGAATACGCCGAGAGTGCGTCTCCTCTCTGCTCTGACTGCAGCTGGGACTGCTGCGCGAGGCTTCTGTGAGAGTTACCGCATGTGTGTGCTTTGGGGCGGGGGAGGGGCTCACGGCAGCACCCGCTGCTCGTTCACGACAGTAACTGCAGAACGGTACATGCTTTCACGTCAGAGTCAAAACACCAGAAAAGTCTCCAACAACACCAGAAAAAGTCGCTAGATTTGTCACTAGTAGCTTTTGAGGGTTTGGAAAGTCGCCAGATTTAGCGAGAAAGTCGCCAAGTTGGCAACACTGGCACCGGCTAAATATGTCCCCAGAGCAACATTGGACGTAACAATAGTTCCTATCACATATAAAACCAAACAAAAATCCATCTTCATAAAAACAAGTTGTACAAATAATAATATATAAACAAGCATATTAAAGCTACTGCAGATGCATTTAACTTACCAAAGCTGTTGTTCACTTAAAGACAAAGTCCATCCTCCTTTCTTTTAACAAAGAGTTTAATCTCACGGTTGTTCAGTACATCCGTGCGTTTCAGTTCCAGTAAGAAGTCCTTCTCGATTCATGGACGCCAGTGAAGACAGTCGAGCCTCCCCAGTTGTATTTCTTGAATACGTTTTAATGCGTTTGAGGGCTGAAAATGTCCGCTCGACAGAGGCAGCAGATATTGGCATTGTCACCGCCCAACATGTCACGCTAGCCCACTGACCAATCACGTATGGCTAGGCCAGCTAGCAGGCTCTGGTACGTCAAAGAATATGCCCAACATGTCAAACTAAAGATCTGATTGGTTGAACACTATGACAATCAACAATATCGTCCCCATTCACTTAAACTGCAAAGGGATTCACTTGTGAGTCTGCAGGCCCCGGGCCTCTCTTCTTACCTAGAGACACAGAGGTGAAATCTGATTGGATAAAAGCTCTACTTAAAACAACCTGCACTGGAAGCAGAGCAACTGAGGAAGACAGTAGCTGTGCAATGAGAAAATAAGATAGTGGGAAAAAAAATGATAATACATGTAGTGTATTCATGAAAACATATTAAATTATAAAATAGATATAACTTTGTGATTCTGTTTAGGCCAGCAGAGAAGGCCTTGAAGGCCCTGATGGCCCACCACTGATGTGTGTGCTACGGCTCAGATACAGAGGGATTGTTAACTTGCCTGCAACTGCAGCTGTTTCGCTTATATGTTCCAGCATACTCCCTCATGTCCACTATTGTTGTCTCGCATCTTTGCAAAAACTTTCTATGCTTTCTTTTTGCCTCTAATTTTCTCTTCCATTCAGTCAGAAGACAGTTTGCAGAGACAGGTTTGAAACCAAAACTAATAACTACACTCTCCTGCAACCACAGCCTGTCGGTTGTTTTCAAAATGTTCAAGGCAAAGTATTTTGAAGTTAAAACTTTTTGTGTAAGTGTACATTTTATAGAACAGAACTTCTGCGGCAAGAAATGTGAAGTACAACTTAAGTGTGTGTGTGTGTGTGTGTGTGTGTGTGTGTGTGTGTGTGTAATAAGCGAGGCAGCACTGAGAGAGTTCACTACCTGCTGATAAATGTTTCAGCTGTGTGCTGCAGGCACAATAATGTCGGAAACGCAGGCTGTACACCACAGTTGCCCCTTTGAGATCAGATAAAAGTGTAAGCTTTAGACCCCCATGCCCTCCAATTCAATGTCAGTCACTCACACTGAGTCCAGTTTTTCTGTGGTAACACTGTGGAGAATTCTAGGTCTCATACCCGCCGCTGCAGTACATCCTATCAGTCTCTTCATAAAGCCGCTATTTTTCTCTTTTGCCTTGAGCAAGTGTTACGCATGGTTGAGTGTCCACAGGGAGCCTCAGTGAACATGCAGTCTCAGTGTGACAGGTCAGTTCCCAAATAGAGGTTACTCCTACAACACTTAACCACTGAAGACATACCTGTATATGCCTACGTTAAGACTTAGAAATGCATACTGCACGTATACATACAAGTACATGCACACATACTGTATGCCACATGTAAAAAAAAATAAAAGCCATTGCGATGAAAGTAAATTATGGAAAAAAGTGTGCAGTAGATAGGTAATTGGATTCAGCAAGATAATCAAAATTGGAATCTCTCCTGCCATTAATCTATTCAGTGAAATATGCAGATCAGAGGATTTATCTTTATTAACATCAGCAGTTTGCAGATAGATTCTATACGTCTGAAATACATCCAACAAGCTCAGTTTTTCTTTTCTTTTTTATCCCAGTCAGCAATTAGACCAAACCTCTACCTCCAATGTTTGCAATGTGATCTGCTATGTCGGCATATCCCTCCCTTCATTAGAGCATCTGTCTCGCTAAATACTCTTACAATTAGAATGAGGATCTTCTTAATGGCAGGAAAACTCATCCTGCGAGTGAGACACAGGGTTTTCTTTTCCCGTGGACCAAGCTGACATATTGCAGCTCTGTAGCAATTAAGTGGAAGGAACAGAGAAACCATTACAGAGCCATCTTCCAACGTAGGGCTCTCCAGGAGACTGGCAAAGGAAAGGAGCCTTTAGGTCCAAATGATGGTGTGTCTCCTGGGTTTGATCACTTTGAGCCTGGCTGTAATGACTCGCACTCCAGAGATCTCTCATCTGACAAAAACCTTGACGTTAAATCCAAGAGTAAAGGTCTGGACTGGCAGCCGCAGGAGTGCATCAAATCAATTAAGAAATATTTCAATGGTCACCACAGAGTGGTTTTTTTATGATTCTTCTCAAGATTATATAGAGTAGAAGCCTCATTATGAAATGATCCAGATGAGGGGTTTGCAGAAGACTTCTTTTTAAAGACTTGGGGTGAAATAGGCCCGTAGCCTTTTCCAGTCCTAACGAATCATCTACCAGATAAATTAATTCCTCCTATGCCTTCAAAAATCTATCAGTATGGATTTAACCAGATCCTTTCTGCGCAGTATGTTTTCCCTGCTCACCCAGCCAATGGATAGAAAATGTGCGCTTCGCCGAGAGACCACACTACTGCATCAAATCAAGATGAAATGCCTCTGTAACTCTCTGCAACTTTTTAACCAGTCACCAGCGACGGCACAGAGGATCATGTTGTAGGAAAACACAGGGGTCAAAATCCCCTGATCGAATGTGAAGTAGTGCCTGAAAGAGCACTGAGTGAACCAGACAGTGCAGTGTCAGGCCTGCTGACGGCAGATGGGGGCGGATGCCTCGTCATTTGTCTCTCTTGTGATCGGAGCTGTCAGTAGAGATTCATCTGGTGACAAATAAACTGTCCTGCTTATACAGTTTCTGTCACAAGTAGTTCTAGTGTCTCGAAAACTTTCACTCAATAATGTTGGATCGATAGATAGATAGATATATAGATATATATTTGAAGTGTCTGAAACTCGAAATGTATGCAGCTTGTGCATGCATGTCATTGCAGCTGAGCATTACATAAAGCCCATAAACCTGGTGTAGGAGTCGTCATGCTGCTCACACCGCTGCTTGTCAGCCGGTGCTGTGAGGAAACCGTTAACCACGTCTTTATCCAAACGTGGCAGGCTGTCCGAGCTATGCAGTAGCACTGATCGAACAAGGACATTCGTGTTCTTTTTAATGCCTCCCCTCTCCCTAAGATTACTTAAGCCCCCTGTTTTACGGGTAGCGGAGCCCTTCAATTTCCCCAAGCCCCGGTAATTATGCAGACTAGGAGTACGAGCCATGTGATTGTGTTCTACGGCAGAAGGTATATTACCTTTTTAGGGTGTCAAGGAGAGCACCTCGGGGAGCAACTTATAATTGCAGCTGGCACAGGTTTCAATTGTGAGAGTATGTTAGGGGGATTTTCTTATTGTTTGCTTGACTGCACTGGCGACCACGGTCGTGTTCAGACTGCCGATGTGCGCCTCTGGAGTGAAACGTGTAGGTAATATTTGATGTGATTAGAGGTCAGCTCTAATGCAGAGGCATGTACTGCAGAACAGTGACACACATCACTGTCCCAACAGTAACCAGCATATTGAGGCACTTCAATTAAAAAAAAATGGAAAAAACTACAAGTGTGATGTTATTTGAGTCGTACAGTCAGAGACTGTTACTGTTACAGAGGTTTTTAGTCACACGTGGCTCTATGGCAATGTCATATATCTGAAAACCTATTTAATGGATCCTCATGGAATTTTTTACAGACTTTTATGGTCACTCAAGGATGAATCCTGCTGACTTTTCTTCTAGCGCCACCATGAGGTTGACATGTGTAGTTCCGAGTGAAAGTTCTTGACTACTGTTGGATGGATTGTCAAGAAATTTGCTCCAGCAAGGCGTGTCTCTTAAAATTCTGTCCCCATACAAAAATACTGCATTGTTTTGAGGGAAATATATTTAGTTGTGGATTGCGTTTGTTTTTGACGTGTCACAAATAAGTTTCAAATAAGTCCGCTGGAGTCCGCTTAGGGAGGGGGTCGGGGTTGTGGATGCGAACTGCAAATATAATCCTGGAGAAAATACGTTTTCCCTCATACGTAGAGAGTGCATTGAGAGTGCAATTTAGTTGTATGGGTATGTCATTTCGGAGACAGGGTATGGTGATATTCAAGATTGTAAGGACTTTGTTAAATACCTGCAAAACAAATGAAATTTAATTCAGTGAGTAATTAGGTAAAAGTAGCTCATGAAAAATATGGTGCGTCAGATTTAATCTACACAGCTGTTATTTCACTGTATCAGGTACATATTTAATCAACATTGTTTGTCTTTTGCTGTGTATAGACATTTTATATTCTCTATCCTGAACAAAAAAATAAAACAATTGGGGAATGAAATGAGCTCTGTTTTGTCTCATTTTCAGGTTGCACAGTAGTTTTTAGTGTGCACTGGTTAGCTCTATAATTTACATGAAGTTAAGTATCAGATTGGTCTCACTATCAACCCATAATTATAGGACTTAGATGAGGCCAAAGAATCCTGGTTGGGACATCCCTAATTATTTCTATGAGCATGTTACCATGCTGTTAGCATTTAGCTCAAAGCCCCACTTTGTACACCCTCACAGTGGTGCTACCATGTCTTAGTCTTGTTTCAGCCATGAGGCAAGTCATTTCAAAATGAAATATGATATATATATATCCATAACGTCTCACTCGAGTGTTATAATCAAGAGTGTGGATAAGGAGCGATTAATTCACGATGGCTGCCCTCTTTTTATATGCATCATTAACAGCATAGCTCTTTAATGCCGCTAAGTGACCTGCAAGTGATACAGCTACAATCCTTACGATGCTCACTTAAGCGCTGAGGTCAGCAGAGGTGTTGTGAACAATAATCACGTCACGAACGACACCGCTAAAAGACGAACCAAGTGAGTTAAAGTGATAAATATTTCAAGCAGCACAGGCTTGTTGTCTTTCTACAGCGTCTGCCACAGTTGCGATAATGGCAGCTCATAAACATTCATCACAGGCACAGCGACTAAACTGCAAGCCTGGAGCCTGTCATCACCTCCAAAGTTTCCCAAAGTGTCTGGTGGCCACTCGTACCATTCTGCCGGTGTAATGCCTCCAACCAAACATGAGAGGCGAAGCTGCCAAAGTGCAAACAGCAGCAGGCACCTACACCGCTAGCCAAGAGTAAAAACGACCCCCTTTCTTGATGGTCGCCGTGGGATCAGTTGAGCTCCTGCAGAAGCTGAAAATGACCCTGATCGGTTTAGCGACAGCTGTGAAGATGAAAGGTCGTGGTTGCTTCTTCACTTTGGAAGTGACTGCTCTATTTGTGTGACGGTACTTGAAACGCCAACGCTGGCCTGTCACGTCGGGCCATCCGAGGGTAAAGGCGCTATAGGAAAAGTACACGGCAGCTATGAGCCAACACTTTTGATTCACACAGGTTCAGTTGAGGTGGTGTTAATGATTTCTGCTCATGAAAAGCAACAGATATTTATTTTAAAATAATGTAAATGAATGAAAGGAGTAGCTCTTGTTCGTGCTGGAAACAATATTTCAGAGTAGTGCTGCGTTTCAGCAGGACACAACATGGAGAGCCATTATCTATTTATACCCCAGAGACCAACTGAGATTCTGTCTGTTTCACCAAGCAGCACCTTCAGGCTGCTGATGTTATTCCTGTACAGCTCTGCAGTTCTGGCTGAGGCTGGGAATTCTTCACAGGGATCAGTGTATTCCAGAAATGGTGTGGGTGGTGGTGTGTGTGTGTACATATTTATATATATAGTGTGTGTGTGTGTGTGTGTGTGTGTGGCAGGGGGAAGAGAGGTAATATTACAGGGGGATTGCCTGTAAATCCACAACCTTCTCCTGTCCTCTGTCTCTGTCAGAAGTTCTCCTTGAGGGGGATCAGCAGGTAGCGTCGAGAGGAGGCTGTTCAAAAGTATTTGCCAAACTCCTGGAGGGTGAGGGTTGCTCTTAACTCCTGCTGCAATGCAAAAAAAAAAAGTCCATTTGAACAATTAATTTAATCTTTTAAGTCAATAGTATGAAAAGGAAGCAGCCAGACTTCTTCGAAACTATATTATTACATTTTCCGAAGGTGTGGTAGTGTAGTAGTCAGTATGTGGCAATAGCTGCAGGTCCAAGCCCAGACCATTGGGGGCATTTTGACGCGGTCAGAGCCACGTGATTGATTGCCGCTTCAATATTACTGATCACAGGGCTGAAACCCTGCAACAAAGACCTAATATTGTCAAAGAAATGGCAGCCACTGGGGAAATGTGTTGTTATATTGCGCGCATTCATGTGTATCATCAATGGAACAATCTGCTTGGAGTGGCTGATGTAGTGTTGGAATCCACACCGGACTTTGTGGAGAGTAAGATTTGAAGCCATAACACAAGAACTATGTAGGACACAACAGTATCGTGGGCCAATTCTATGTAGGACACCTCCTCTATTATTCAACAGAGCCGATAAAGCCACTTTTTGTATTTTTTAACAACTGGTCTAACACAATAGGCAACATGAGGTCAGTGGTAAGGATAAAGACCCTGCAAGCAAGGTGAATAAATAGTTCTTCTGAGCTAACCTGTGCTGAGGTTTTTTTCCTCACACGCCATCAGTCCCAGCTGCCATGCGTCGCCATGGCAACCGATGGTCAGGCAAAGCTCAGCTCAGCACAGCACAGTTTTGGTCTTGAGAGAAAACCATAAACAGGAGGACAAACAAAGACGGCTCTCCGAAGCCGCGGCGCGAGAAAGCGCGGCACTGACACCGGGCCTGTGTCTGCAAATGATCCCGCTCGTGTGAAGTCTCCGCGGCATCCATCATCCGCCTCTCGTGCTATTTCATTGTGTCATCGCGCACAGTGCGCAATTAAATTGTGTACCCCGCAGAATGTATGAGGGCGTCGGGAGATTATCGCTGTAAAATCTTTCAAATAATTCACCTTGGAGATAATTACACCACATCATCGCTATTAGGCCTCTGACATTTCCTTTATTCTTTAATGTGAGTGTGATGACAGGCTAACATTAAATTGAACGAGCTTCTACCCTGCTGATAATCGACTCAATGGGTTATTATGAATTTAACTGGATGGCTGGGAGTTCTACGGGCTCGAGGGTGACCTGAACGCGTGATGATTGTTCTTGTAAAAGGACATCCAGTGCTCTGCGGCTTGGCCTCCATTGAGCTGTCAGGAGCTGTGGGGGATGCAGCGCTGTCAGCCTGCCTGCCTGCCCACCTCCACCATCCATGAGATCGATCACGCCGCCGCCTCCTAGAGAAACCCAACCACCGCAGCTCCTCCAATTACTGCTGATGGGCCACATCTTTCTATCAGAATAGGCGTCAGAGCCGTATGGCGCCTTTCAGGGACAGGGAGAGAAAGAGAGAGAGAGAGAAAGGATGGAGTGGTGGAGCCCGCGGTGGAAAAGAGAGAAGGAGAAAGAGTAAGAATGTGGTGACAAGCGTGGCGTGCCCAGCTGGTGAAACCTCCCGTGCTGAACTTTGCCAAGACGGATGCTGAACTTAGACCCGCGTGTGCATTATTAATATTGACCACTTACACGAGAATAAAGAAACATTTACTCACCAACTGACATGCCTGAATTAATCATAGAGCCATACTCAAAGGCATGATGACTTCTCTTTCATGACAAACCTGGCAATTTACACTTAAATGACAGATGTCTTCAGAATGGGAAAAAGGCCACCAGGTCTGTCATTATCTCTGGCATTATCTGACGCACCATCAAAGATTCAGCAGAGGAGAGGCTTTGTGTTTTTTTTTTCTAAGCAGGGCATTTTCCACTCGGCGATATTATTCCTCAACGGCGATCACTCATACTTTAAAAGAAGAAGATTACTATCAGTGATGGGATTATTATATGTCTGGAGAATTGCTGCAGTGCAATGTAGCAAAGGTCTGACCCTCCAAGGATACAAAGAGACACATAAAAGCAGCAACTATAGTGAATTCTGTAAAAATAACAATGTGATTCTCTCTTGCCGTAGTGCAGCGGTTGCCTTTCTTGCCTCGGGAAAGTGCACTGAACTATATATTGTTGTTGATCCATATACCTTAACAGTGTGTGCCGGTGTTTTATCCTGATGGCCTGCCTGCACATGGTCCCCGTCGGGTCCATCAGGTGGAAGCACAATTAGAAAGGATTGTCCCTGCAGGGCTCTTACAGCTTCTACTCCAGACCCTGAGTTAGATTAGAAAATATATCAAAAACGCTGCAGCTGTCAGTACATATAGAAATATAAATCCCAATCAAAACTGCATAAAGGAGAAGTGTCCTATTTTTACACCTTATTGTATTTTGTGAGTTCTTCCTGCAAAGACAACCTCTGCACGAAGAAGCATTGATTCTTGATGGTGTGTTTGTGTGTAGCCCACATACAGAACATCGGTCCGTCTCTATTCTGATGGGTTGCATTAGCAGGTTTGAAGTCAATCAATACTAACACCACCCCGTCTGGTCTCTCTCACTCCCTCTGCTCCCTCCATCCAATCCTCCGTCTTCATGTTTTGTCCTCCATCCGTCACTGTCAGATGCACAGAATGATCGCGGCCGCAGTGGTCAGCCCACGTCAAAGCCACAGCTCGCCGCACAGTATGAGCTTGTCTGGAAGTGTGTGTGTGTGTGTGTGTGCATGTCTGCGGGCTCCCACACACGTCCACGTCCGTGTGTGTGTGTGTGTGTGTGTGTGTGTGTGTTTAAGTGTTGGGTGTCTGGTCATAGAGCAGAACGTGACAGAATGGAGACGCCTGCTGCAGTCGACACACTCTGAAATCCGGGGTTTGTGCCGTAACTCCATTCAAGTCGTGAAGGAGTTTCTGAGTGTTAAAAACACATGGAATGTATCACCCTGTTGCTGGATAAATGTATTTAATACGTCACAATACCACGGAGAGAACTGAATGACGGGGATTATCTATACAAAAAAAATATGTTGTTTAGGAACATGAAAAGAAAATGAGTTGGCAGTATCTTCAGTCACTTGCGTGTTTTTGCTGTTTATTTAAGAAAAACAAATCTTCCCTTTTAGCGTCTTAGTTAGGTTTGTAATAGAGACTTCTGCTTTAAGCCGTCTTTTTGAATAGAGGGGGCCACTCCCATTTGTAGCTCATGAATATTGATGTTATTCTACAAATGAGCCACAAACGGCCCGAGGGCAGATAGGCAGGTGTGGAGGTTTGGGAGTAGCTGAGCCATTGTATCAGTCTGGATTTAAACATTCAAATGACTTAATATCCTCATTTAAAAAGCGTATCTTGAAAACTATCACTATCCTTTGCTCAACCTCGTATCACACCTCCCATCAGCAGCCGATTTATATTCAGCTTAGTAACCATAGCTACGCGTGGCACAAAAGACACATTTTGAGCTGGTGCCTGGTTTTTATCTCTGAGCTATTAACCCCCGATGAGCAGAGGCACAGCTTGAGATCCTTGGCCTCCTGTGGCCGCTCTACAGTCTAAGCTCACAATTATTGCTGTTTGAACTTTTTCCATCACAGTCCCTCGGCACTGAAATGACCTGCTGGGGCGACTCGGTGTCCTTTGACTGTTTTGAAAAACACACTTTTTTTTTTAGTTTCTCTGACTTAAAATCTGGTCTGTTAGTATTACATTCTGTGCTGTTTTGTGTGCTTTGAATACTTTCATGCGGGCTATTGATACTGTTTTGTTTTATGTTGATCTTTATGCACGGCCCACAATTCTGTTTATATAAGACATCTATGATTTTTTTTATTTAACCTGACACAGTTTCGTGCTTTCAGCCTCTAACCATGAGGGGGGATGCAGTGATGTATTGTTCCCTGCCATGCAGGAGGTGTAGGTTGGAACAGGTCTTTCAATCTCCATCATGTCAGAGCAAAACAAACATGGTGCGATGGTGGAGGAGTGTGTATGTCTCTGTGGTATATGTGTGAAATCATACCCGAAGCATACTGGAGTTCACAGTTTTACATTTAAGATGAAGACCATTTCAGGATTTTAGTCAACATCACTGAAATATTAATCACATCAATTTAAAATGCAATTCATTTCAGTAAATATTGCTCTCTAAATGACATGTGTGTTTGTGTACATGGTGGTTATTGTGTGGCCAAGCTTTGAATACATTGTACACATATGTGATGGCATATTCACATTATCCCGGGAAAAACAGCTTTTGCACGCGTCTCCTCAATTATTGTGCAATAACAAACCTGCGACACTACGTGCCCTCTGCATCGCATCTTGTCAAATCGTCTGTTAATGTGCCCGACCCTCGTCTCTCATTTCTCCGCGCGTTGCATCAGCTGGTCCTCCTCTGCAGCCGCAGCGGCTGCCCACAGGCGAGCACGACCAAAACTGTGGCAGAAGAGGCGGACAGAGGAAGAAGTCTCATCAATAATGTAGCGCGGCAGCTGGGGGAGAAAAATTGTGGTGGAGTGAGTGAGACGTGCATCTGGTGTTTGTCTTATTTCTTCCAAATGGACGTTTTGAGATGACACTCCCTAGAGGGCACGTGTAAGACGAAGGAGGCTATTAATAGCTGGCAGGCTGAATACATTGTCAAATGTATGTATAGATGGGCATCTGGCCATATTTTAGCAAGTTTTTTCTTTGCTTTTCTGTCATTCTCCACCAGGATGCAGGTAAAATAAACACATACATACTTTTTTTATATATATAAAGGCTACCCAGGTTGTTTTTATTCTGTATGACGAATATGTGAAACACTTTAATAACTACGGAGCTGAAGTCAGCTACATGGGTGTAGTCCTAATAGGCACATCCCATGGAGGCCAAAACAAAAATCTCATCAATTTCCTGTCTGTCAAGCAGCTTGTAACTGTACCTCCCCAGTGTCCTCAGAGGAACACGCACACACAATGATTAACTCTCCTGACAGCTGTCCAGATGCAAACACAAATCGCGTCACAGAGGCACTGGGAATGACCCGTCTGCTGTTATAGTATGGCAGCGTCTCTCCTCCCAGCTGCCATCCTGCTCATTCCCTTTCTTCAATGCCCCTCATTGTATTGGTGGAAAGAGGAAGCCCATTCTTACTCGCATCTCTCTCGTGCTCTTGTTTCTCCAGGGGCCAGCCCTGAGGACGTGAAACTGTTGGGAGAGTTTGGAGGTCACAGCTTCCCCCCCCCCCCTGCCTTAGACCACCTTCAACTGCACACATCTTTGCTTGCCAGGCGGCACCAATTAAGGCCGGCTTGAGACAAAGAGTTGTGACAGTATCCGACAACACGAGGAGGAAAGGAATACACTGGAGGAGGGGCCTGTGCTTGCTGCAGACGGGCAAAGGACTGCTTGTGAGTAACCTATTGTTGTCATTGTTGTGGCGGTGCACATTTCCATACAACTGGCCAGGACTGTGCCACGCATTCATATGCATTTGATGTTTTCCCAGTACAGCAATTAAGAAGTTCATAACCAGTATTCCGTCTAAGGAGCTATGCAACATTTTAATTCCTTTGTTAGGAGCAGTGTATTTATATCCAGAGATGTTTTTTTTCAAATACATGTGTACCTCGACGATCTTGCTTTGTTTCTTTTTTCAATGTCACAAGCACGGATGCCTTATTTATATTTCTTATATTTTCCTACAAGGCAGCTAAAATTAAAACTCTGTGAGCATCAAAAGGATGTGGTTTAAGGTAAAAGGAGGATGCAGGTGAAACCTCCTCCCACTTCTCACTCTCCGTCTCCCTCTATCAAGGATGTCTTTCTGCTTTCTGTCTCGCTGCTCGTCCAATATATAGTCCATTTTCACCAGGAAATCCAGGCGAGGAATTAGGTGGAAGACGGGGGCAAAATGATCTGACAGATCCACTTACTCCGGCTACATACTCCCTGGCCTCCGATATTATTAGAGGTTGATATATATGTGGGCACAGTGCACGGGAGCATAGGGGAGAAGATTGGGAGACTAGAGGAAGGCAGAGAGGGGGGGGGGGGAAGGTGTGAGAGCTCAAGATCCGACGCTGCTTATGACAAATCCGAGGAAATAATCTTAAGGTGTGGAGGCAGCGAATGATGAGATAGTGAGGTGGGGGGGAGTAAGAGAGGCTTGGCTGTTAAATCGCTTGTAGGCTCTGTTGTCTCCTCACTACCGAAGAGAATAAAATATCATGATTTCTTATTGGCAAGCCTAGGGTGAGATGAATCTAAACCTTATACTCTCATATTGCCTTTTTCCCAGTGCGAACAAACACAGCTGATATAAGACAGGTTAGCACACAGATATATACGTCTTACATAAGCCAAGGTGCCCTGGGATCACACCGCTGGTGCATAGCAATGTTTCACACTGCACCAAATATTCAACTTTTGCATATTACACCATATTCTCACAGATAATACTAAAGCATAACAATGAGATGAAAATTGTGCTTTTGTTAAAAGTCAGGACATAGATGCACTGTAGTTCTTGGATATACTAATATATATATATATATATATATATATATATATATGTATATATATGTATAATATGCAGCATGCAGTATTTTTTACAGACATTCATCGTCACCCAAGAACACATCCTCCTGACTTTGATCCCAGACTTTTCCTCTAAACCCCCTCATGAGGTTGACATTTTGGCTTCTCATGAGATGTCTTGACAACAAGTGAAAAAATTCCCATGACATGTTGTACAGATGATTCACAGACTATAAATCCTTATGACTTTTCATCTAGCGCCGCCAGTAGTTCGAAGTCACTCAACCCATGAAACATCTCAACATCTACATGACGGATTGGAAGAAAAGCTTTTACACACATTCATGGTTCCCAGAGGATGTATCCTAATGTCTTTGGTGGTCACCTAGTGCCATCATCGGGTCAATTTTAGTCTGTCTTTAATTTATGACTGAATATTGTGAATTATGAATATAACTAATGACATCCCGTCAGCCTCAGCTGTACTTTGTTTTTTAGTGCTAATTAGCAAATGTTAGCATGCATCAGCATATTAGCATTGTCTTTGAGAGCATATACACAAAATAACAGCATTAACTCACAGGGTAATGAAATTTAACAGCCCTGCAATGAATCCTACATTTCCTTTTCTTTTTTTTATTTAAGGTTACCTATTTTTGCTGAGACTGCAGCAGAGAGATATTGATTCAACTCTGTTTTCACATTTGTGTTGTTTTATTGGGCTTTATTTTATTGCCATGTATATAACTATGTTCCATGACATTAACTGTTCTTACATGCAACGTTCCCACAGGCGGCCCGACTCTAGGTGGGTGCTAGGCAAACTGTTTGCTCATGGTGTGGCTTCAACATGTGAGAGTAGGCACCGTTCCATAACGTCTTCATGATCATAGTTTTATTTATCTCCAACAGGCTTAGAGCACATAGCATATGTTATGTAATAATTTAGATAGCACTCCAAATCTCCTTAATTGGTGCGAGCTGAATTAGCACTGAGTAATCAAGATAGCAGCCTCTCATCATAGATTTATAGACGGCTATGATTGCTGCCAGGGTGAAATTAACTCTTTCAGTCAGCGGGGAATTGTTGAAAGATGCCTGGCTGAAACACACGGCACCCCCCCCCCCCCCCCCCCCCCCCCCCTCTCTCTCTCTCTCTCTTTTTTTGTCACACACACACCTACACGTATATGCAGATGAGACGTGTCTGTTCCTTCTGGCTGTCTCTGTAGAGCTGTCACACATGCTGCGTCTTGGAGCACCAGGAGACCGGGGTTGACTTGAATTAAACTGAGAGGATGTCCTTTCCAGATCTGCAGAGAGCCACAGAGACACATCCGCCCCCAGAGAGAGCCAGTCAAAAGACAGGGGGGGGGGGGAGAGAGAAACGAGAAGGGAGGTTGGAGATGGGGTGGTGAGGAGGAGGAAGTTAATAAAAAAAAGAAGAGGCAGGGAGAAATTGTCTGTGAGAGAGAGGGGGATGAAAGATGAGGTGGAGAAAGAGGAGGACATTAGAATAAGAAGGAGGGAGACAAGATGAAATTGGGGTGTGTGGGTGGGTGTATGTGACAGAGTTTGACAGAAGAGAGAGAGAGGATGAGAGAGAAAGCTAAGAGAAGCTGAGGCCACACCTACAATATAAAGCCTCTCTTCGCTGGCCAACACTTGTTAAAATCGTACTGATCAGGTTAGATACATGTATTCAAAATGATTACTGCATGGTAAAAATGAAACTTGAATATTGACTTTATGTTAAAAGATGAGTACGGTGTTCATATTCTGTCATTTAAAATCTGCAGTGTCGTATATGGAGACACAAAAAGTTTAAAAACTAAATAAATAATCATAGGAATGAATACAGGTCTAACTACATGTGTGTGTGTGATCCTGAAATTGTGAAACAACCAAATACATTTACAAAAACAGCTCGGTAAAATGAAAATGTGATTTACTGGAAATTAAAGCTGAGTCGATTAATTGATTAGTTGATCAACAGAGAATTAACAGGCAACTACTTTGAAAGTTGATTCATCATTTAAATAATTTGATGTGTTCAGCTTTTCAGATTAGATAATTTACTGCTTTTCCTTCTCATCACATCATTATCGATTGAATTTTCGGATTTTTATCCGTTGGTCATATAACAAGACATTTGATGACATCGCCTCGGGCTTTCAAATTGTGATGGGCATTTTCACTATTGTTTTTATGTATAATGAACCTACAATTGATTTAATTATTGTCGATTGTTTGTTGCAGCCCTGCTGGAATTAGATAAAAAAACTATCTGCAATAAACAATGTTTGTCAAAGCAGGTTGAAATAACCATTCACAATATTGAAAACTTTGGGTCTCCATAGGTTGTAGAATCAAATGTTTTTGATCATAATTCATGTCATTTAAGAGTTTCTATGCAATTCTAAACACATGGCTCATGTGGTTATGGGAAAGTACCAGGCATCAGGTAATAAACACTATAGTCAGCAATTATAGGCAATAAAAAAACATCTGCATATGGACGAGAGAAAATTCAGATGTTGCACACGATGTTAGATGCAAAAAAAAAAAGTATTCAGACTAATCTCCCAAACAGATACACTGCACCAGTATGTAAAAAGCTAAAGATGCAGTGTACTTTCACAATAGTTACAGTAATGTTCTGAATGTCCTAAGGCTGCAGAACAGATTTGGAAGAGACCATCATTTTCTATATCCCACCTCCAGGCATTGTTATTAACAGTAAGTGCATTCCCCGTTCGGTTTTAGCGGCCTGTGTCTCTCCCTTGCCCTGGATGATAAACACGCTAGAGACCAAGGTTTTTGTCGAAACAAGAAATTGGAAAATAAATTATTAAGTGAGAATGCGCCTTCCCCCAAAAAAAAAGCATCCGTTGTATTTTCTCCTTATGCTTGCCAAACAAGGCAGTCCTTGAACTTCCTGCCAAGATTTCAGCTCGTGATAGGGTGATCTTGTCACTCTTAATACAAGAAAGACACTGCTCATTATTGTCACTCCCACAAATCTACTGCGAGCTCTTTGCAGCGTTTTGTCTGCCCTTTTGTTGCACAATCTCTTTGTTCTGTAATGACACAAAACTGCTCTGCAGAAGTCCTGCAGGGAATGTTTTCTCATTTCAATTTCAGGTAATTACATGTAGATGCTGAATTATTCTGAGATTAATGATGACATTCCAAGCATGACGCACAATCATTGTATGTGATTACTTACACAAAATGAGCAGTTCAGAGATAATAACACACACATTTTGGTGGTTTTAGTAAGTGCTGAAATGCATAAATGTTTACTTGGGTTTCTCCACCTACACCACAATTACATTTGTCCCCTTGGCAGTTTTCTGTTGCATTAATTCTCGCAAACCAAGCGAGCACACAAATGGCTGACCTAAAAAATTGTGGTGAAAAAGCAGCTGCCATGAAAATGCTTAGTGAACGTTTTTTTTTGTGCTTTTTAGTTCATTTTGTATTCCACCAGTCATTTCTCAATGCTTTTTTAAACCAAGGCAGACCTTTGAATGTGTCATGAAACCACCCACTAATTTCTAACTTTGGGGAAAAAAAAGTTTCTTTTGAGTCATTCAAAACAAAGAATGTGTACAAAAATGTTACAATATGCTTGTTTTAAATACTTCAAACTACGAACTGCTGAAAGTACTAAGGGCAACAGCAGCTTGCAACAGCTCTGAAGCACTTGTGCAAGGACACATCTTTCGCAGACATAGATAATGTTGTATTGTAAGATTAGAAGGAGTAAAACAGTGTTGTGCCATGATGCAACTGTTTGCAATTTCATTGTTATCGTGAGAAATGTCTCTTTAACGTTTCCCTCTTCCACATTGAATTATTCAGTTCACGGCAACCTGGTTTTGGAGTGTAAACCATGCACAGAGGAGTTGTATGGCACAAATACACAAATTACAGGAGGCTTGCAAACAGAATGCCAAATTCTGGTGAATATTTTTAACACATTTTTAAGCACACAAAAGGCTAAAATGAGCACAGTAGATCATTAAAAGTTCAGCATTTGAACATCTCCATTCCACTCAAACATGACCCAAATAAGTGGTTCAGTCTCCCAGACATTTTGGGATTCATCCACAAGCCAGCTGGCTGCAGCGCTGTATGGTACCTGCACACAGTGCGCTCCTGCAAGATTAGATTACTAGGACAGCTCTCAGACTCAACGAGGTCCTGGAGAATTGTGAAAGTTGGCGTTGAGTTGTCTGATGAAAACCCACAAACATACAGACAACATGCAGCCATGTGTGGTCACGCAAAAACACAAGCGCAGATACAAACGCATCCACTTGCACAAACCGGGAGATCCTGAAGGCTTTTAAAGATGTTGAATCACCCTGAAGCCCATCAGACCACATCAGGGTGTGAGTGTGTGTATGTGTGTGTGTGTGTGTGTGTGTGTGTGTGTGTGTGTGTGTGTGTGTATGTGTGTGTGTGTGTGTGTGTGTGTGTGTGTGTGTGTGTGTGTGTGTGTGTGTGTGTGTGTGTGTGTGTGTGTGTGTGTGTGTGTGTCATTAGACAGCTCTAGGCCAGCCCAACTAGCAGCAGTTAACAGGACAACAGCCTTAGCTAAAGCACAACCCCCCAGACTTGCACCAGCTCCATTGGGAAGCAAACAGGGATACACCAACATTGTCGCCCTGCAGCTATTTAGCAACAACAAACCCCTCCGAGGCATTCTTATTGCTCAATTTTCTAGCTCAGCATATGGCCACTGTGTTTGTATTCCATTCTATCAGAGCTTTTTGAACTGACATTATTTAAGTCTCATTAGGTTAGATTGAAGTGGGGAAAACACTGAGTATGTTTTCTTTAGTGTACATGAAAATAGAAATTGGGGTTTTCGTTACTGAGTATACTTGCATACAGAGCGGATCTTCTTCACAGAGTCCCCCCGTGTTGCTACCACATGTTTCTACCGAAGCCCGGAAGGGACAAAGCAATCTGTCTGGATAGGGTGTTCGCATTGCTCATGTAAAAAGGCCACCTTACCTCCCCGGCTAACTCAGATCTAAGACCTGTGTTTCCATGGCAACAATCTGTGACACCTTTCTGAACAATGGCACTTGATGACAAGAGAGCAAAACCTAGCTCATAAATTGTGGTTCGCTGACATGATGTTGGAGTTTTTTAGAGAGTGCAGTAACCTGTTGGAAATATGTGACGGCGAGGGCATTTGTTGTTGTCTTTTGCTCAAAAGAGACATCCTGATCCTGACTGACAGGTTAGCAGAAGTACTGAGCCCTGCCACATTAAGAAGCCACAGTATCTCAGCTTTGCGACATGCCTGCTCTCAATGAGATTAAATGGTGCTGGAAGGTTTTTTTTTTTTTACAGTTAAAATGCCCATGTAACCTTTGAATCCTACCACAAATCTAAAATTGTATTTAGGAGTGAAGGGAGCTGGTGGAGAGAGAGGTGTGACGCGGTTGTTTAGTCAGCCATGTTTTTTAGTTTGAAAGTAAGTCTTGATTTACCCAGAATGCATGACAAATGTGTCCTACTTAAGACCTAGACAGCTTTGTGCATTTGACTTTGTGAAGCCCCCCCCCCGGACTCTAATGACACCCTGTTGTTTGATTTCTCAGTCAACATGTCATTCACTAGGTGTAGTGCCTCTGGGCCAATCAGTTACACCTTGTTTTGGTCATCCTGCTAATACCAATCACTGTAATTCAGATTTTTTATTTCGGTAATCCATCATTATCCAGTTTTGTCAAAATAGCATGTCGCAGATTGTGTGTCGATGCACAAAGAAACAAAAGAATATATGAAGATTAATAGTTGTTTTGATTTTATCATAGACTACAATCTAAGCTGAGAGGGTGATAATGAACAGTGTCATTTGAATGTTATGAGCTTACCAACCGTGACACAACAAACTGACACGGACACATCTGATTGGTTAAGATACAGACAAACACATACACACACATAGAACCGAAGCAATATGCACGAAGCTGCTTCATCATGTAGGATTACCATCTGAAAGAAGGGGTGTGCTGTATGTTTCAGTGTGCCTCGAGTTCTCGGTTCTGCCTCAACTCAGAGCTGCATGAAGAACAATGTTTCAGTCTGAATTGGACAAAGAGGCTAATCAATAGTAAGCTGGTGAAAATCCTCTGCGATGCTCCACCAGAGGTTATTCCATAATGCAACAGCATTAGAGAGAGAAAGGGTCATTTCTCTGCCCACCGGCATCTCGAAAGGCTCAAGACAAATTGAACATGAGCCAGGCAAGGGAAGCTGACCTGACCCGCCAGATGGTTTTGACGTCTGAGAAGCTGTCATTGGAAACTGTTTAGAAAAGGGCAGACCTCTTCAAAATATACCTGGCTGGTGATTGGATGAACCATCTGCCGAAAAACAAAGCTTTCAGTGCCGTACTCCAATCTTCTTTCAATAAAAAAATTATATTCAGTTCTAATATAACTGATGCCATTGCAGGATCTACGCTAACCTCATTGTTGGCAGTGTTGTTTATAACGAACATTTGCCTTTCCGTCTCGTCTCGCACACACCTAAGCTGCCATTAGCTCCTCACAGGACGCTGTTTTGGTCCGTGCTCTGGCTTATCGGACACAAGTTGTGTGACAAGTGATCCCGCGATTCTTGTGCGATCTTTTGACATTGCGATAATCTAGCTGCTGTGCAAGGTGAAAGGAAAGCACATCCTACTCAAGATCATATCAAAGGGCATGATGCTTTGTTGAAAGGCTATCGTCATAATGTTGACTCTGTTCCTATCACATTTGACATATTTTTATGTCTTGGCAAACACATTGCTTCTAAAAGATTTTGTTTAAAAGACTAACAGACTAATTTTCAATATATCGTGTGATGAGTAAAGCAATTGACCTAATTATTACTTTAAAAACATTATAAATCTAACTATTAAAAATCTATAATGATGATATAACCATATGCTGTCAAACATAGCCAGGCCTATGATGCGGCACATAATCCAAGTAAACAGTTGACATTATTACAGCTAGATGAATAGTTGTGTTAAGCCAGTGACCTTTTCTGGTGCTTAATGTCTCTACTCCATCCATCCAACTAGAAATCTGTGTGGTCCATTAAAGGTCAAAGGCCCAGAGGGGTCAAACTTCAGCGATACGTTCATCAAACTCATGATGACGTGTCACCTCCAAGGGGTCATGAAAACACATCCGTTTGGGTAGTTACCAACCAAGAAATCTACTTAAGATGTTGCATTTCAGCACAGTGGAAGCGATAGATGTTTTATGAAAGAACAAGGCTTTACTTAAGGCTGAGATATGCTAATTATGATCTGCAGGCAGATTGAGATGTTATTCAAATGTAATACGCATGCATCTGATGTCAAGTGATGAAAGCCGGTGACCGTAAAAACAGAATTAGTATCATTACGCTTTAACATGAGAAGCTGTTTAGAGGATTCACTGTGGAATAATACGGGGGTATTCAAATACCCTTTGAATTGTGCAATCAGCTTACTTTAAGCAGCACAAGAAAGCACAAGCTGAGAACACAGTGATTGAATACAGCTCTGATAACACATGATTGTAGCTCAGTCCCATCCACAACCTCCCCTCTAACTTTGTTATTGACCAACCCTCCCTGGGCTTTACAGCTGGATGGCCTAATTGGAGCCATTTCCACATATCATGTCTCAGCCCCAAGAGGGTTAATTATAGATGATGGCTCGACCCACCTCAGCTATTCTTTAGTCCCTCATAAGGGTCCTATGGTTCAGTCTATTGAAGGATACAGTAGGGTTTCCCTCAGCCCACAGGCTATTGATCACCATTAGGAGAGGAAAACGTCATGTTGGCTATGGTGTGTGACTGTGTCACTATGGGCACTGCAGAAATGACTCACCACTCATGCGTCAAAACTAAACTAAAGGGAACATTATAATGGCTGTTGTAGTTGTTGATGGAAAAAAAACATATGGCCGTGATAAAGTTGCTAATTTGAGCAATTTTAATGGTTTGACATTTTTTGAAAAACTATTATTTGCTTTCTTGCAAAGATTTGATACCGCTCTCATATCTGTCTGGTAAATATTAGACCAGCAGCCAATTAGCTTTAGCACAAAGAAGAATAGGGGGAAACCGCCTACAAGCACCGCTAAAGCTCTCTAATAGGCACAAAAACCAAAGAAATGACAAGTTGCGGTTTTACTGGGGCTATGTGAGGAACTTTTTCTTGACAAGACACAATTAATTTAGTCTCGGCTTTCTGGCAACCTCGTCACAAGACAAGAAAAAAACTCCAGGAGCTGCTTAACTGCGCACGACCAAGAAATAGTCCAGCATGTAACCGCACATCAAACCAGAACTTTTTACATTTTTACTTTTCTACTCTTCAGTTTTTGTACAGATTAAACAAACAAGACATAACATGTTCATTTAAACATGCTGGTAGGCGGATATTGTTAACATAGAACAGAATCAAGCAGTTTCTCCTGTTTGAAGTCTGTGTGCTAAGCCAAGCCAATTGCTGACGGAAGCATCATATTGTACAAAAATATGAATGGTATCGATTTATACATACATTTATACAGCATATTTCCCAATATGTCAAACCTTATTCCTTTAACATCAGCATTCTGGGCATTTTAGCATTGTAACTGTGGGCCTGTTCGTATTCTGCTACTAGTATTTAGTACAGCCGCAGCGTACTTGAGGTACTTGGCAGAAAGTAGGCTGCATGACAGAAGACCCTTATGAAATAAGAATATGTCTGGTTTGGCCTGGTCATAAAGGTGTTTGCTGTTATTTGGAATTTTTTTTGGGTGTACTTTAAATCCTGTCCCTCATTATTATTATTATTATTCGCTATGACACAGTACTATTTTCACCATGCTTGCACTGCACCCATGAAGCTGAAAATCGCCAGTGGTTCTGATGACAGTGTTGCCGCCAGTCAGCACCGTGCTCTTTATCTCAGCAAAGTCATTGCTCCGTTGAGTCGGTGACACCTCTGTAATGTAGCATCAGCAGACACACAGTCGCTGTGTCAACACTGTTCTGTCGGTGTCATCTTCCTGTGCCCCCCCGGGTGCTCTTTAAATGCGGCTGTGCATAGCCGCATTCAAGCAAAGGACAAATAATAATAGTAAGTGATAAGCAACGATTTGAAAGGTCAGCAAAGAGCGGATTATCAAGGCTTGGGTTGAAATGTTAAAGGTGCCTTGTTTTTACATTCAACTGGAAACGATGCTGACTTGCTCCTTCATTAGGCCTTTATTCTACATCATCACTTATTTGACATTTTACCAGAGATCTTCAAATGTCAATGCTTTTAAAGCGGTATTAAAGAAATACCATTTGTGGGAAAGTGGTGCATACGTGCTTAACTGTTTTTGATATAGGATTTTAAATACATGTGGAATGAGCATGTTAAGGCTGCTGCTGAGAATCATTTTAAAATACAGTACAATGAGACGCGATCAGGTATTTTTCTCTTGGTTATAGCAGGAAACAGATGCTGACACATGGATTTTAGGTATTGGGCTTTTAGTATATCTCATAATGTTCATAAAATACGCTGCATAAAGCATGAGCAAATGGAATGACTCAGATGTGCAGTAAGCATGGGAAATAGTAATAATAATGTTGCATCCACTAATTGCCAAAGCTATTAAATGAGTCTCCACCAGAAATTAGCCTTCTCCTGGGGGCCATGTTTTACTGGCAGGTTCAAAGCTAATGACAGCATGTCATAGAGGGAAATCACATATACCAACACTCTGACTAATTATGTAATTAAGAAAACACCAGAGATGGACATGAGAAAACCGGCAGCTGTGTTGAGTCCATAATTGTTAGGTGCCAAGTTCATCTGCCTCTGGATCAGACATATCCTTAAAACCTCTACTTGGGGAAGGTTTTGCTGAGCACACATGCTGTCCTCCAGCACTTTGCACATGCTGCACTGCTACACACTCTTGACACCATAAAGCTACACAGTGTCACCATGTTGTTCACTGAGCTCCACTCCATTATCCCCAATGGCTTGTCCGTCCATCTGAGGCTACTTATGTTCCCACATTTTCCATTCCACCAGTCCTAACTTTTCAAATCCCAGTTTTCTTTCTTCGTTGCTGATGCAGATCAGGACAAGTATTAAATATGTTGTCATAATAAAATTCTGTTTGTTTGATTGTGCAAAGAAATTCCTCAGATGCGTGATGATTCTCATCCATAATCCAAACAGTTTTCTTAACCAATACTCTCTTTAAAGAAAGCATCCATGTTTCATTTTCTTCTCTATTTACTCCAATTATTTTCCCTCCCAAACAAAACTCTCAGCTACACTGTCATTGCATTGGATTAAGTCCCCTAGGTTTAATTAGCGATGATCAGATTCATAATTATATATATTTTCCCTCCACAAGGGCATATAATTGGGGGACTTTGACGCTGGGGAATTTTTCATCGGAGAAATTCATGTTCTAACCCTCATTAAGGAACTCGGAGCTCTAGCATGTTGAAGCCTGAGAGCGAGAACTAGTAGAGAGTCGAACACCTAAACTCCCACTCAGGAAACGGCCTTTAATTAGCTAATGAATCTGGTAGCTCCCTCCGACAACCTTTGACCTTCTGCTGCGGCATAATAAGCCCGTTCACAGTGCGAGACATGTCACATGTTGTTGAAATCAATGCCCTGTACAACAAAACCAATTTTAATGAGATAAATGCTGTGCTTTCCCTTGCATTGTTAGGAACTGTTCATTCATGAATCATTCCTGGAGACTCTCCAAAGGGCGTAATGTATTGACTTACTGTCATTTCCAACAAAAGCCTCCGCTTCATGATTCAAATTTTAGTCATGTTGATGGCACACAAAGGATCAAATGTCATTTTAGTAATAGTATTACCGAAACCTCTAATGGCAGCAGTGAAAAAACATATAAGCCATGAATATGTCATTCATTTCCTTCTTGCTACAGGGCCAATTAATCATAAAGGGGCTTTGGTGACCAGTCAAAGTGTAAAATAAACAGAATAATTATTAGCAGACAAGTTCAGACAGTGTTATTTATGAACAGCATGTATTCTCATTTTCTTTAATTACAAGTACAGTATTTACAGGAATTAAAGACAAATGCTAGTAGCCTGTTAGCTTACCTTACTATAAAGACAGCTAGCAGAGCAAAGTTTGCCTACCAGCAGCAGTAAAGCTTCCACGTTACCTATCCTTTGTTTTTTCTTGGCTGTAATCAGTTGCCAGGTAATCTCGGATAAGCCTCTGGGGGCGAGGGCCTACATGTCTGTGGTTCTCACGTAGCCAGCTGATATCCGTCCGCTTCCTTTTCCGTGCGCTGCTCGTTGTTTGCGCTCCAATTTGCAACTTGAGACGCGTGACTGGACTTGGAGTTGAGAGACGACGTGTACAAACGGGTTGTTTCACAACTAGCCAGTTTACAAGCTAATTTTAAACCAAAAGAATCTAAATTATGGTCAGACGATAGCTGGTGGGTTCTGGCATTGCATTTGGACCAATGCGTTACACGTCTCTTTGGTTTTCCACACGCACTGTTAACCTGCATTCAACCAAAGCTCATGTTCATATTGAAATAGCTTTCATCGTTTCTGTTTCATCATGTAAAGTGCCTTTGAGTACCTTTTAAAGTGCGATATAAAATAAATGTAATATTAGTATTACTATCTTTGATTTACTAATAATCAGGTACAGTTTCTAGCAGTCACAATGAGGAAAACTATGAGATAGGGCTGCTCTCCCATCTCTCTGTGATCCCCCCAAGATGACATGTCCCATGACTCCATTCTGATCAGGGCTGAGCTGTGCTGACCCGACATGGCAGGTCCAGGTCTCAGTGGCAGCCTCTGAAATCCTGGCCTAGCTCCTTCAGTCTGCTCAGACAGCTGTGAGAGGCTGCATTGTGCTCCCAGGTCCAGCATTGGAAATGTGCCCAGGGAGAGCCGGACTATAAATTAGTCAGACTAAGTTAAGGGCAGGCTGCGCTGGGCTATCCCCCATGGTTATCCGCAGAGACGAACCTGCCCGAAGGTTGGTGCTCTTAAATCTTCCATCGTTGCTGAGGCAGCCTGATCCAGGCGTGGACCGGAGCCATCAATCAGGGCCAATGCTCACAGCTAATGGGTTATTCAAGTTTTCCTGAAAATGAAACAGCCATCCTCATCATCTAAAATCAAGTGTGCGAAACAGCACTTACTGCCACATTCTCTGGCAAATTTCTTTTATCAAACAGCATTTACAGTGATTGGTCTGCAAATAGTGATAATCTGGCAGATTAAAGCATGACATGTGTTGCATTGGATTACTAATTACTGCAGAAATGATTACCATTTAAACTAGTATGCTAGAATTCCAGTTAGCATGATTTAAGGTGAACTTGAGAATATGACATGACCGTAAACAACATAGCTGCTCTTCTAATAACAGCCAACCACAGTATTCCTACAGGAGCCGTCTTCTCGGCGTTGCTATTATTAGCTTTACTCAAAGCAGGTTTCATGAGGAGAGGATCACATTTTGAAGAGACGCTTTCCACGGCAGGTGTGGATTGGATTGATGGGACAAGTAACACAAAACTAGCATTAAGGCGACCTTTCACTGAACCCTAAACCTAGAATATGAATAGTAGCATAGCAAGCAGAAGCATGGCTGACAGAAAATATCGTATATTCAACGGAGGAAATGCTTCCTCCAAGACAAGCCGTTGTTGTTTTTCTCTCACATGAACAAGAACTTTAAACTCTTGTTCACATTTTTAACTCTGCTCAAGATTTCAGAATAACATTGAACATCAGTTCCCCCTCTACCCACAAATGAGTTTAATTAGTTTGTGAGAAAAAGACTGCCTCAGTGAACCCCAGTCTTTAACACAAGATCGTTTTCGATCAGCCTCTAATTGTTTTTTTTATCATTATATTTGACAGTTTCTCTGTCTGAGTGGAAAGAGAGACTAATACATTGAGCATATTAATAAAACAGAATTATTGAATATATTGTATGAATACTCTAATGCAAAATGGACTTTAATTGTTTCACCTGTGATTTATGCATGCATTCAAACACACACACTTACCAAAAAATGAAGTATGGTGTACAGGAACTAAAAAGATTTTGGTTAAAATTTTGACATAATGCCAAAGAGTTTGCTGATACCTGAAAAATAATCTGTTACGTCCTATTTTGAATGCATGCGGATGCAGAATGTGCAAATAAAGGCCTGTTTTTGTGCCGCTTATAATTCCTTGCATTGTTCCTACGACCCATGAATTATTTAAATGTGTAACTTTGTAAGCTGTCAGTTTACAGCCAAATTTACCAGAGAAACGAAGCCAAACTTCTGTACATTTATTCAACTTTGTGATAATGTTACGACGATTCTGGGCCTTGAAATCCAAAACCAGGACTATGAGAGAAGCTTAACGTCAGAGAAAGCCTATGATCACCTGCTCCTGGCTTACTGTACTTCAAAAGCAATTATGCCTGTGTGAATCAATGCCCAGATTCAAAATTCACTTTTAATGACACCTCAAGGCGAAGCTTTTTGGGGGGCTGCGACAGTTACATCAATAATGATCCACTCCAATGACATGTCTTCCAACTTTCCCCAGATATCCTTGAAAACCGTTCTGGGCTTTACCAAGCTGGTCGGAGAACAATGAATTCATAAACGAAAGCGAAAGATTGGACGTACCAGCACACTCTATCTCCAGAGAGGCTCTCTTCCCTGTCGACTGGAGAGTACATCAAAAATGATGCCACAAAGCAAGCAAGAAAAGGATTATGTTATTATTGGGTCCTCTGGAAATAGGAGATGGTCCAAGGGAGCTCAGAAGTCAGAGGGAGACTCGATAACAAACTTGGAAACATGCCCTTGCTTCATCTTTGACTGAACTTTACAAATCTGAGGAAGAGAGGGAAGAGGAAGAATGTGTGAGCCTGCCAGTGCTGATGTCTCTCATATACTTGTCAGTGTCAGGGTTTGAGTAATGAATTAATTCAGTGCCTGTATAGCCCGAACAATAGTTATGCATGTCAACACATTTTAACCTTATATGTTAAAATGTAATATAAATATATGTTTGCCATTATTGAATTTAATGTTAATTTAATCTCACATATAAACTTATTTCTCTGGATACTGAAATACTGAAAACTGCCTCGGATTAAACCTGAAGAGACAGTCATTTAAATTTGCCCAATTAGAAGAATCCACTTAGTATTTGGCTACAATTCGACAAGTTGAACGTGAACGTTTTTTTCTTCAGCTTGGAAGTCTTAACTCAATGTGTACGTACTTGATTATTTTTCCCATACTTTCAATCACTTCTTGTGGTCTTCATTAGCGGATTGACTTTGCTCAGTGCTCATTGCGTGGCTTAGGTAACTTTGGTCAAAACAAATTCCATTTCCACAAAAGTGAATTTAGTTAAACAAAGCCTTTCGTAAGTGGCATCGCCAACATAATAATAAAGAAGAAAAAAACAAACATCTTTATGGTATATGAAAAGGAATACATTTGTCTTATTGCCAGACAAAAAAATCACTTGGGGCCTTTTTGGTTCCAATTACTGCCTTCTAAATCATCTGAAGGTTTATCATTAAAAAAACAAATGATACTTTCCAACACAAATGAAGCTAGATTCATAGGAAGGTTTAATGAGGCACTCTGTGTCCTCGTGTAAAAACGTGGAGGTGTCACATTTACAGTACAGTGTGTTTCTATTATTTTAAAGCTGATGCACTTAGGTCTAAAATTATATTTTTAAGAAGTTGGAATTCATTTTATAAGTAAGAGGGAGGATTTTCATCCAATTTATTTAAAAGAACACGGCTGGGAGTTAAGATTATTTAGAGATCTGAGGACATAAAACCATATAAGCTTTGTGTATACAGTATGGGAATTGCTTCTCAGCTCCTTTATAACCATGAAATCATAATGATAAAGTTAATGACCATAGAAAGGGACAATCTGCTGTGTGTTGTCCAACACAAGGTCCTAAAACCACGACAGTAAATTATAATAACATTATAATTTCACTCTTGAGGTGTACTGTTGTCCAGATCTCCCATCCTGTTCATCTCGCACACAGTACCTATTTCTCTGCCACACTCAAACCCAATAGAGAAACATATTGTTTCACCCCTCCCGCTTCACCTTTTGGGGGTAATGATGTTAGTTCAACAGTCAGAACAACAATTTTCACACATGACATCGTTGCTGTGAGTCTTTATTATTAATCAGCGGCAGGTGTTCCCTTCACAGCTGGTTAACTTGTGCTGATGTGAAAGGCTGTTGAGCTTCATTGGCTGCAGATTAGACTAAAATTGATCAGCACATAAAACAGTGAGAAATGTAAGCTGCGGTATTGGTTTTTGTATATGTGTGTATATCTGTCATCCACTTCAACTGACAACAGTGTGCTCTACAGTCAGTTCTGACTAGCAGCTCTGTTAGGCGGCAGGCTGCTTGGGCACAACATTGCTTGCGCTAAATAACGTTAGCATGCTAACATGCTCCCAATGCCAACATGCTGATATTTAGCAGGTATAGTGTTTACCACTTTCATCGTCTCAATTTAACGTGTTAGCATGCTAGTATTTGGTAAACAGCCCACAGAACCGCTGAGACTGATGGTAATGTCATAGATTTGGCGGGTTTTTGGTTATAAACCAAAGTATTGAACCTATTCAAATTGGATTAATTAAGTTAAATCTTCCTTTAAAAAAAAGTTAATCTTCCATGGCGCAACCCAACTAAAAGGAACAAAGACTTTTTAATAAATGCATTCATCATATCCCCAAAAAGCATTCATAGCTCTGTATATTCTGCACATAACAGCAATATGAATTCCAGCTCCCTCCGACTGGCAGCCCTTGCCACGCTTGTTTGTTTTCCAAACATTTTCTTTTAAAAATGTTTAGCACTAAGATGCTGCAGCGGCCTGTTGGAGGGTCTGAAATTTTGGCAGGTTATTGAACTATACAGTGTTTCCCTCTGTTTAGCTCCATCACAATATATAGAGGCGCTTGTTGTACAGAAATCAGAGCGACAACACTGTCATTGCTACTTTGCATGCATGACAGTACCTGGCAGCAACTGTAAAGCCTTTCTATCACTGTTGTTTAGTTGTTTTTCTTGGCACTACAGTGCTTGCTTGTCGCTTTCATAAAAAGCAGATAGCCTACTGCAGAAGCTGCGCTAACCCATGAAGACCGTTCCTCGTATTCATCTTTCATTCCTTTTTCCACACAACTGCCATCAACCCTCAGAAGCATGATACTTCAGTTTGAGGAATTGGACAATGTGTCTGGGCAATCTGAAAATAGATTGTTTTGAAATTTAGTACCCATCAAGGACACACACACCCAACTGCATTGCTGGATCACAGGCAATTTGCCTTTTTATACAACAGTGTGGCTCAGTAAAAGGATTCTGGGAGTCCTGCTGTTCATTCCACCAAAACTACATATTTGCAGTTTATATGATTCTCTATTACAAAGCCCCTTAAAAAAATACAGTCCTCAGCCATTCAGTTTTGCAGCTGATGCAGCGTGCAGACATCACTGGCTGAGTGAGGCATAAGCCTCCATAGAAGCAGCGTTCCCTCAGATGTATTTGAATAAGACATGATGCCAGTTTATTTTTGTAACATCCCCCACCCTAGACTGTTGGCAAGCAATGGAGTTGTGACTAACCCTCTTCCATTTTCCACATTAGGCATAAAAAAAAAAGAAAAATACAGACTCTGTGCCTGTTCAGTTCCGATTTGAGTCAATGAGGTAAAATGATCAATACATGCACGGTATTAACCGCAGAAATGCAGCATTGTAAAGCACAGCAGTCGTATACCACTGGAGGAGCGAAATCCTGCTGTGAATCTGAATGATGTGCATCCAAATTAGAGTTCATTACTTCATACTGACACACTTTTCCTCAGCCGCATTTTCAGCCCAAGCTCTTTGATGTTACATAATGAATAGACGTCCAACAGCCACACCACTCACAAAGGTGTCTAGAGCCAAGAATTGCTGTAAGGCATTGACTGTTCAAAGCCTGTCCAAGTGGCTATGTTTAAACCTGGCTGACTGTCCTTGAATGTCTCATGCTGGTGTGAGTGAGAGAAGGGGGGGGGCACATGAAGGTACACACTGTGAGAACACAAAGAGACAAGCACTCGCAATCTGTCATCACTGAATCATATTCACTGAACTGTTCTTCCTTTACAGGTCTGGACTCAGTGTTGCCCGTCTGCGGCAGAGGAAGAGGAAATGGTCGGCTGAGGTGCCATGGAGGACGTCACCACTGCGTAGCTCGTCCAGTATGCAGTGTGGCCTTCCCAGCTGCGCATCCCCTGTGGTGCCATGATCCAGTTGTAACTGTGGGTGAGCATCCAAAGGCTTTTTTCCGTTCACAAGGAGACTACTACTGAACGACTCAGGAGGGGCTTTGTAACCCTAAGTCTGAGAAAATTTTGAGAGCTATTAGAAAGCCTACGTTACAAACTTGAGGCGTCGAGTTTGAAATATGTGGGCATTTACCAAACAGGGTCTAATAAAAGATACTATCCAACTGCCTCATGGGAAATTAGGAGATGCAGTGAAGCCAGTCTGTATTTGCAGAATGAATCCCCATTCTGTTGTTTTTGGGATTAAAAATGACCTGGGCCAAGAGTTAATTAGATCAAAAGTGAGGACATTGTAGGTTTCTCACATTAACGAAAAGCTATAATTTTTCAGCCACCATAATACTAACAGAGACACTTCCCAATACCAAGGACCAAGGGAATATTCACAAGGTCAAGGAATTAATTTCACATCAAATGTGAGCAATAGTGTTGTGTGATGGGTAGATGGTAAGCAGTATAATAGTGTGTGGTCCCCAAGGCCAATCCAGATTGCACAAAGAAGAAGTGTCGGAAATGACTGTATTCGCTTCGGATAGAGTTGATATGGCTTTTTAGACATGTATAGGCTGTAAAAGGATTGTTTGCATTTCTAGCATTTGTAAGCGGGTCTAAAAAGCTTCAGGTGATCTCAAAGAAAAACAACTGTTGCCCCATGTTGCCCTTCGAAAAAAGGTGGCTGCATGCTGATGCACTTACGTACTTTATACTTTGTACTATGCAGAACCACGCGCAATATCAATTTCCACAGAGGACTCCAGTAAAGTCGAAAAAATGCAGCAGAACCAATTTTTTTATCAGTAAAAAAACACGTATAGTTGCGTGCTGGGTCAGAACTATTCACACACCTGATTACTTGGGCATTATAGTGGATTTATTTACAGAGCTCAATGAACAAAATTGGCATATACAATTATGTTAAACCTCAGTATACTGCCACCTTCCCCAGCAGTGGGGGAAATGATCACTGTGGGAAATGCGATGACTTGCTTCCTCATGTGTAAAGCTGTAATGAATAAGCCAAACACCTGTGCTCACATTATGTCTGTTTTTCTCCTTTGTGTAATTGAGCAGATCAGTTAATAACTGCATTTTTCCAGTTAGGGCTCGGCGTAATGCCAGCAGCCTATTCAGGAGGAGGAGAGACAGTCCCTGGGAGAGACGGGGAGGTCTGTCATCCTTAAATTCAGTGTAAATGAGCTACCAAAGGGGCAATGTAGTAGGCCCCACAGCACAGGTAGTGGACACAATAATAAGTGTGTCTGAGATGTAATGATGTAATCCAAAACTAACAGACTACAACAACTTCTACATTTGTGAAAAATGATGTAATCATTTTCGTTGAGACTTTGTCAAAGTGATTCTCATTTTCAAAGTTTGCGTGGTATTACCTTTAATGGTGTATGTTCATGTCATTGTGTGCTTTAAAAGAAAATCTAATATCTCAATATCACACAATGTAGAATCAGCGTCTATACGCTCAGTAACGTTCATTTGTCGTTTTAAATTATTGCATAACAATAAAGCTGGAGGTAAATCAAAAGAATTGGTCTCATTCCTAAAACATGCAATTTGCGCTTAAAATGTTAACAGAGTAAGAAGAAGTGTGTTTAAGTGCTAGGCCTCTTTTATTCCAGGTCTTGAAAGGCCAGATTCTACATTTTTTATTCAATCATAAATTGTAGTACTGCCTGAAGTTGTCCAATCATAGCTTCGCAACTGTAACCAGGCATAGTTTGTCAGTTTCTGGTTAGAGCTTCCATTTATTTGGTCTTGGATGCTATCAGAGTTTGAGGTAATGATAGCAGCTGTTTCTGCTCATTATGGTAAAGTGTTTGGTTTACACTGCTCATCATACTTATAATACTACTCCAGCCCTTTTACCCCTTTTAGAAGCTTCTCATTTTCAAATGAGTCAGCTGGAAACATTAAGATGTCAGCCTGAGACATTGTTTTCAATCAAATCGTGGAGCTAATGTTACTAGCTTAATTAGCTTACATTAGATGGCTACATGTTATATAATCTGTTTCAGTTGGAAAAGTAAGTAAGGCGGGGCGCAGCATAGACATGTCTTAGTAATGTATACACTGTATTACTGTATTTACGTCACATATATAAATAAAACATTGGAACACATAAAAAAACTCAGATTTAGTTATACCAAAGACCTGTTACATTATCATCTGGCCTGGTGGTGGAGGGTGCAGTTATGGAGACAGTATAAAAACATTAATGAATAGAGTGAAACGCATAGAAAGGCCTGTCACTACATTTGAGAATGCTAGCTGGCTCCAACCCTCCCCTAATTTCGGTTATAGGGCAACCCATGACCTATCCCTTAGTTTGTGCCTGAACCCATGACCTATCCCTTAGTTTGTGCCTGAACCCATGACCTATCCCTTAGTTTGTGCCTGTCATGTATCCGCATGCATTCAGGCAACAAAAGTAACCATTGGTTTCCACAAAAGATAATTAACTGAAGATGTTTGGAAAAACTCAGAATGCCATTTAAAAACCCTTACTGCTGTTGTAATGGTAAGAGTGTTTCAGAGGAGAGGTACAAACTGGGACTACCGTTGACCCACTGCTTACATTTAAATCACAAATTGCACCTTTACCTTTAAGAGGAGCTCTAAACCATTAAGAGAAGAGGAGTGCAAGTTGATATTAATAAGTTTGTTAAACCTTAAAAAAACACAATGCACTGAACCTTTTTAATGGACGTGTTTTAGTTATGTAGAGAGACCTGCTACCATTGTGTTAATCCAACTGTGACAAATCATTTGAATTAATTTACAGCCAATGTCTGTCATGCTGGAATTAGATTTTTCAAAGGGATGCAAAGTTGAACCAAACAATCTGGACTCGGGGGGAAGGGCACATATCCCAAACAGTCAAGCCACAGTCTGGTGACATCGTTTCCTGCCATTTGGCCTGTGACTAGTTACAGCACTGGGCATGAAGTCACTGCCTCGTCCTCACTGATGGCACCGATGAGCTCATCGGATTGGCAGAGGGCACAAGCTGCTGCTCCATGGTCTCCTCTGGTAGATTTAACCCTCCTTTTGTTGGCTGTGACACACTAATAGATATGTTTTTATTTTATAGTGTTTTATTCTTTTACTGTCTTACAGTTTTCTGCAAAGGATGAACAGCACCTGCTCCAGCATCTCACTCTTAATGTGTTGTGGTGAGGCTGTAATGGAGCCGTGTCTGCTGCAGATTAATATTCTATTTTGTTTTAACAGCTCAGAGTAAACTGTGACACAATTTCCTTCAATGAGGCTTTTGGTCCTCATGAATATGGGTGTCTCCCCATCCCCAAGTGATTGAGATTCAGCAACTTGTGTGTTTGCTTGAACAGTTGAAATATGAACACAAACGTTGACATTGTTTAGGTTATTCAAAGGGATTCTACGTGAAATCCTGCGTGTTACAAAATGCAGAATGATAAAACATCCATCTTTTTTTCTCTCCAGGTAATGCCGAGCCAGATAACCAATCCTGGAGATGCCGAAGAGAAGAGATATTCTTGCCATCGTGTTGATCGTGTTACCCTGGACGCTGCTCATCACTGTTTGGCACCAAAGCGCTATAGCTCCACTCCTCGCCATCCGCAAGGGTACGCAGTGCACTGCACTCCACTGGCAATATCACACGTGAAGTGGGTCCTCGAACCTAACAACGCACTTCAGGTTTAGACAACAGGCCGTTTATTTAAAGGCACTCACTAACAATGACCACCAGCTTCATCAGAGCTCAATGACACTCGTCCAGTCATTGTAAACCTCATCAGTGGGGATTGTTTGGTGCATGATGAAGACTTTGAAGTTACAGACACATACTGTATATGCTCTCATACATCAAGGAGTTCTGTCAATTGAATAGAATCAATTCCTCAGCTTTGTCTAGTCTTCTCTTATTTCTTTTATGTTGACAATAACTTTTTTCTCGTACAGTATGTTACGAAACGTTCGCAGCCTATCCACTTACAAGTCATGGCCCGTTTATCCATATTTTTTTCTCTTAGTGTGACGTTCAACTTCACACAGCATGCACTGTACAGCAGCATGTCCACAATTAATGTATCCATTTAGGTTCAAACTATTCCCCAATTTCACTCACTCGCTCACTCACATTCAAATTCAGCGCAAATTCATTTTAGAGTTTGTTTAATCAGCGATTTGAAATAACAAATCCGTTCCGTTCCGTTAGCTTCACGGAATATCTTCCATCCACGTGTAATATCACGCTTGCACACCAGTGTGAGTCATCAAGACGCACACTCATGAGCCTCCCAATCATCCCCCAGAGACCCGCAAACCAACAGTGTAAAATGTCAAGCATTCTGCAGAGTAAACAACCCCATTAGAGCCACAGCAAATCAACAGAGCTCTTTGCCCTCTTCTTAGAATGTCATGAACGCACACACAGGGGTTAACAACCAAAACAAGTACACACAATTGTTCTAAAGCATACTGGAGTAAAGAGAAGCTACAAAAACACATTTCTTCCTCACCAAATTCATTGGTTTTATGAAAACAGTGTTGACAGTGAAATACAGTGAAGGCACAATGAAGTATACATATAAAAAAAAAAAGACCAGTGTTATCTGACACAGGTCTGCCCACAGGTTTCCTTTTGTGTGCTCTTAAAAGAGAAGCTAGAGGTGTTTTTTTTGGCAGCCTGCTCGCTGGCAGCCTTTGTCAAACATCTGGCCATCAGCAGATTGTGTTAATCTTTGAGCCGCAGAAGAACCCTCCGTATGTCGGAGGTGCGACTGGAGCTCAGGCTGAACAGTGACGAAGCTCGCCATCAGCTGTGGAAACACTGAAAAGAAATTAACAACTTTAATGACTCAATTATCATATTCTATCCATCTTGACCAAACTATTGGGGGCCAAAGTATCACAGCCTATTCAGCTCACTGTTTACATGCAGGTCTCTAGTAGTCACATGCGCCTTATTCCAGAAGAAAGAAACAAGAAAGCAGTGTGTTAGTAGCACAGCCTTCACTGCTGTAGTGCTGCAGCTGCTGGGAGCTTTGATCATCAATTCTGTGTATCAAATGCTCAACATGACCACAAAAGTGGTTCACGGAAAACAATTCCACTTTTCTACTGTTTCATTTGCATTCGGTGTTAGCTGGATTTTCAGATGCCAGATAACAAGTGTGCATACAAGGGAAATATCCGCCAATGCGAGCATGTATGTTTTGGATTGAGCAGAATAACCAAATGATCGCATAAACAATTCCAACCCTTTTCCATGGAGTCATTTATGAGCCAAAGTATCTTGGTAGCGGAGTGTTCAGTCCCACCACAAGTTAATCATAGCATTGTAGGTCATGTTTAGGAATCTCTGGGGCAATATATATTCATAATTAAATGAATGTGAATATTAATTTCAGCTGCACAACTACGTAACTACATTGCAGGAAAGTAGCATAGTGTTTAATAAGTTAGGGACATGGAGGGGCAGGCAGAGGACGAGGGCACGTCTCCTGGATCCACATTTATCTTCCTTTCGAAAGAAAAGCCCGAAGGCAACGCTGGGGGAATCTCTCCCCTCCCTTTCCTTCCCCTGTCTCTCTGTCCATCAGCTGTGTTATCCTCTCACAGTGCCTGCTTTCACTTTTTGCAGCCTGTCACCATCTAGTAAAAGAGATCTTTATCATTCCAGAGAGGCTTGCAGTCCGTCACCACCGGCTCTCAGGTACACTTTACCCCTATTGGGTTTAAGTCACCTGAGGCAAATATACAAAGGGCAGCCCAAGGTTGCACTAATGCCTTACATGTCTTCTTATCCCCAAATCTGCAGATGATGGTGTGGAGGGCAAGAGGGAGGCAGGTGGCCAGGCACAAGACTCCAAGGAATACTGTGCCTCAGATAAGGACATTGTGGAGGTGGTGAGGACAGAGTATGTGTATACGCGGCCTCCACCCTGGTCCGATGTGCTGCCCACCATCCACATCATCACCCCCACATATAGTCGACCGGTGCAGAAGGCGGAGCTGACACGGCTGGCAAACACCTTCCTCCATGTTCCCAACCTGCACTGGATCCTGGTGGAGGACTCCCAAAGGAGAACGCCTCTCGTCACGCGGCTCCTCCGAGAAATGGGACTTAACTACACCCACCTCAATGTAGAGACGCCCAGGAACTATAAGCTGCGGGGTGACACTCGGGACCCCAGAATCCCCAGGGGGACGATGCAGAGGAATCTGGCCCTGCGGTGGCTGAGGGAGACCTTCAACGCCAACAGCAGCCAAGCTGGAATCGTCTACTTTGCAGACGACGACAACACATACAGCCTGGAGTTGTTTGAGGAGGTCAGAATTGCTATACACTCATGTTTAATTAATGCAATTTTTATACAATCTCTCGTGAATTGGCTAGAAGAAGACAAGCAAGACAAAGCACATTTACAGTATAGGTTGTTCTTTGCAGTGGATGTTTGCTATATTACATCAACAGCAAACAATGGCTACCATGTACACGTAGCTGAATTAGCTTCCTCATAAGCCCCTCTCACACACCCTGTTCAAGGCGGGACTGTTTCGCCATTAATATGCCTTGCTGTTCTGAATGAAAGATACTGAGAAAGAATGGGGGGGACAGAGTTGTTCCCCCGCTGTCATCAAGACAAAACATCATAACTCTTTTGACGCCGTGGCGTGCTATCTGAATTTACACTCTGGGGTGGCATTATGCCACCGTTGTTTGGTTTCGTGTGAAAAGGCAAAGCCGGTGAAACGGCGGATCTTTTATGAGGCAGTGTCACAGAATCTGTATGTGAAAGGGGCTATTGTTGTCTTTCATAGATCCCTGTGTAACTACAATTACAAATGAAAGTCATTACCACAACCCAATCCCCTCTAACCTTAACCTAACTTCTTAAGTATTTCCAACTTAAATCATCTAAACTTTAGATTGTAAAGCCTATACCTAAAGTATAATCATTTCCTGTTTGGCACCCCTACTGAAGCTAAATCCACCTTTCAAATGCTGCTCCACTTGAGTTTCAGAAAAACAAACCCTGTGCAGAGCAAACGGTGGGTAATTCAGGGGGTCTGGGAGATTAATTCATTGTTTCGTTCCCAGCACAAACACATAGGCCAGGCGGCTTTCTAGAAAGCTAGAACGCTCAGCAGCCACTCGGCTAAAAGAGGAGAGACTGGAATTGATCAGGAAGGCCAACACTCAGTGAACCCTCAGCAATATGTTGTGGTCATTTTGTGCAAAGATCCAGTAAAATAAAACGGACTGCTTTTTTTACGTGGGCTTGAGGAAAGGATGAGGCAGATTAAATATTATTTTGTGTCTTTGAATTTTTGGTGCAATGCATAAAGATTTGTTTTTAAACAGGGTTTTGCCACTGATAGCCTCTACTGTACATGTATATTCCTTTTGAAGTTGTAAATATTTACTTTGTGGATTGCATGTTTTCTTGCGGATCCGTCCCTATAGCTGTGGTTCAATATAAAAGATATGGCACTGCCCAGCCATATACTCTATACTCTATAATCTGTGGTATGTTCTAAAACTATAAGTTCACTGCAACTTGGAGAATTTTTCTTTTTGCTCCTAGCAAGCATGGTCAGTGATCTGGAGCTGGTGGAGAGACGTTTGGGCACGTGATCAGTACATCTCAGGCCATCCATCTCGACATCAGTTGAATTACCTGAGCAGACACGGTCTAGGTCTTCTGAGTATTAGCTTCAGGTCTTGTTAGTAGTGCAGACGGGGTACAAAGTAAATGGAGCGTCGGGTATTGACGGGGCCTGTCATTACCTTTCTCTGGGAATCAGCCGAAGTGCTCCATCTCCCTCAGAGGCCCTCCATCACCTCCAACGGGCCTATTTATGGGTCAGAGTAACGGCCCTGAGGGGGAAGGAGAGAGACGCAGAGAGGGAGAGACAGGAAAAGAAAAAGAATGATAAAAAGAGAAGGTGACAGCCAGATAGACAGAAAGCAGAGAGTGGACTGCAACTACAGAATAAGTTGCTGACACCATGGTAAAAATTCTGTAGTTTGCTGACGCCGTAGTAAATATTCAGTGTCTCGACGGCTTGAAAACAATATAGGTGTTTAAGTCTCCAGTGTGGTGACAATGTTGAAAGATTGATGTGCACTGCTCCATATATATGTTCCCGGTTAATCTTAAATCATCTAATTCATTAATTTTGAGCAATTGAAATACATTTTCTACTCTAATTATAAGACAAATGTAAAGAAATTAGAGCTAGTTACATGTTGACGAGCTGTCAGCGTCACAACAAATGAAAATATCAACGGAAAATAGTCCCTTTAAATTACTTTAGTCAGAGATACAACTGTAATAACCAGGCATTGACATCACATTTTTGCAACTGATATGCTAACTAAGCCTAAAATGAGGTGGCATATAAGATCATAGTGTATAACCACACAAGTCTACAGTTCTTCTACGAAAGCAGCAGTGATATATACGGAGTGGCAGGAATTCACCTCAGTACATTTCATCTGCTGCCAGAGATTTTGGTGCCATACATTGATATTATTACCACCTATTCATATCCACCGTATGAATATCAGTCTGTCATTCATGCAGTTACTATCAGTGGCTCTGGCACATCAAAATGAAGTACATTTTTTTTTTGGTCATGCCTCAATAAAAACAAAAAACTAAATCTTGAAAAATGTATTTCTCACTGTTGAAGTACATCACACTGTAAATAACTTGAATCATTGAGGCTTCATAGGGAAAGTGTTTGTTTCCTTACAAACAACAAAGTGTTTTAGCTTATGTTATGTTTAACCAACGCTCTCTGTTCTCAAATTCAACCTTTAAGAATAAATGTCAACAGCATAAATCTAAGCGAATGGAGCAGTCCCGTACTCAGAATGTCTGCAGTAAGTTAAGATAATCACAAATCAAATATCAAAAACATGCCCGACATTTCCATGATATTTTGACTAATGGTGCTTCCAGAATATATTTACACACAAGATATCTTTGAGAACCTGTTAAGATTGTCATGATTGAAGCTATATAATGGATATGATATAATGATATAACATCTTCAATAAAGACAATTTAATTAGAATCCTAAAATCTAAATAACCATAGCACATTTCTATTGTTATTCTACAAAGACTTAAATCCAAAGACTCCTCCGATGGCAGCAATGGACGACAATTCTGTCCTGTTCCTTCCTCTCTGCACCCTTAAGGACTGATTAATACCTGGATGCCTGCCTTCTTTTCTCTGTGAGGATTTTTTTTTTTTGCTTCTCTGAAACACGGCCACTTTGTCTCCGACGGCCCCTCACTGAGTGGAGCGAGGAATAGATCTTAAATGCACACACAGGCATTCAGATACAAACTGTAGCAACAGTGAACAAAAAAACCTCTGTACAAACACATCATATTCACCAGAGTGGGGCAGGAGGAACTTTGTTGTGTTTTCATTTGCTCGGGTGCCAGAAGAAGAGAGATGTGTGCTATTTTACTCTGGCTGATATTCCCACAAGAGGCAGCAGGCGGAACACTCGTTTTCACATTTTCAGACGGGAAAGTGACGAGCCTCTTGACATTGCCTACAGAAAGGCAGATTTATGCCTCATTTAAGTTGTACGTACTGTATATCTATGAGGGAAGCAGTGCAGGTGTACGTGTGTTTGGGGGCGAAATGGGTTGGTGGCTGGATTCAGTTGTCACCTGTCTACAAATGCAGTGCTGCCAAAGCATACAGGCCACATAACAGACGGAAATATATGATCCTGTGTATAAAGCTGTAGCAGCACAATCACATGGACGCATGTAAGCGCTCAATCTCTCTTCCACCATTAACACCCAGATCTCATTGACACCGAACGTCCTGCCAAATCTTATCTGGGTTCCTGGCACAGTTTATTTGCCCCCAAAGATAAAATCCACAGATTCCCATAAGCCCCCCCCCCCCCGCCCACTTCATGCTGTTCACACTCTGCAGCTCTCTGATCCCCCTGAACTGACCACACAGCAGCCCATCAGAGATCACACACACCAATCTATTAGAGCAGATCATGTGCAAACGGTTATTTGCACGTGATCTGCACACATATTTAAAACACACAATGCACGCTTTAACGAATACACACTTGGAATCAGGCTTGCATTGCAAATATAGACATTTTCTATATGCATGCTCGTATATGCATGTAAGAACTCTACTTTATCACATACTATATACACACATACTAGATACTGTTCATACACTTGCACATTTATTTTTAAGTAGATCTTCCCCCATAGAGGCACCAGCATAATTATTTCTGCTGCATTGAGTTTGATTAATTAAACGACTCTGCTGTTTCCTGTTCCCTCACTGTAAAAAACGTACATTTCATGACTGCAGCCGGCCCTTCTAGAATGGCAAAGGCTAACTGAGAAAGAAGGGTGGCAAGATCGTTTGATGCTGGAAGATTAAAGGACAAAAAGAAAAAGCGGATGGCAGTGCTCTACCGTGAAGAATCTCCTCAGCCAACCAGCGACTGGAGCCACTTGCTCTAATGGCTTGGCTCCTTCAAAGATGGCTGTGTCTAATTATCTCACTGTAGGGCAGCTGTTGAACAATGCATTTGATCTGCCTTCATCTAGCAGTGTGTCTGCTGCACAGCGCTCAATGGCTTGGTCAATATTCACCGTCTTTTTCCGAATGAATAATAGCTGCAGCTCTAAAGACCCTCCGTCCACACTCAGCCGATGCTCAAATGCCGTGTTCTCACTGTCGTGTATGCTTTTTCGCGTGACTAATTTGCTCTCTTCTCCCCTCCATTTTCTCCCCTCGACTCTCCTCTCGCTAGATGAGATCCACTCGGAAAGTTTCAGTGTGGCCTGTGGCCTTTGTGGGCGGCTTGCGGTACGAGTCCCCCAAGGTCAATGCAGCCGGAAAGGTCTACGGCTGGAAGACGGTGTTCGACCCCCATCGGCCCTTTGCCATCGACATGGCCGGCTTTGCCATCAACCTGAGGCTCATCCTCTTCAAGCCGCAGGCGTATTTTAAGCTTCGCGGGGTGAAGGGAGGCTACCAGGAGAGTAGTTTGCTCCGGGAACTTGTTACACTCAACGACCTGGAGCCTAAAGCAGCCAATTGCACTAAGGTAATCCCTTTTGTCCATGATGTCTAGCACCTTGATTTAGCAGTTAAAGTTAAACTGTTCATGAGGAAAAAAAAGTAAAAAGGTTTTGAAGGAAAAGTATTCAGAACCTCTACTTGAATAAAAGTACCAATACATCAATGCAAAAGTACTCATTCTGTATTTATTAATACTGATGCATCAGTGTGTAATCTGCATTTTACTTTTTTATAATATAAAATAATCTGTGTGGTTGTGATATTTTAATAGTGTAAAAAAGAAGAAACAAAGTAAACTCTGAATTCTGATACATAACTCTGTTTTCAGTTGTTGGACTTTTCTCTAATCTTAACTGTTTTTGTGAAATATTGAAGAATTTGACCTCTTTTGGCCTTAAACTGTTATTTTGATCAAACCATCGGAGAGGTTTTGAGAGAAAAATGTCTCTTTAATGGAAGCGCTAACAACGGATAGAAAGACTCTTTTTGTAAGAGGTCACAAGTCAAACCGGTTGGGAACAACTGGTTCAATCTTTAATAATACATTGTATTTTATAGGGTTATTATATCTCTTTTGATTGTAAAATCATAATCTGTGAAGTACAGCTGTAGAATAAATGCAGCGAAGTAAAAAGTGCAATATTTCCCGATTGAAATGTAAAAGAGTAGAGGTGAAAAGCAGCAGAAAACGCCAATACCACTTGCTGTAGCATACTAATGACATAACCTTAATGAGCTCTTGCTATCTGCATGCTGAACCATCGCGGTAAAATATGTTTTCCACTAATTCAGATTCAGAGGAAAGAAAATGGAATTAAACCATAATCTATTTTTTCGCAATGTTCAAGCTAACATGCTTCTGTCTGTGCTTGGGTTTAGGACACAGATATGAGAAATAAGAGCATTTCCTAAAGTGTTTAATTATTTCTTTCAAAGACAACCAAATGTAATTGAACCACAGCACTTTCCTGACATGGATAACTTATATCTTTTTCAATGATCCCCAATCAAAGGCATATGACGTTTTGATGCCTCAAACTTACTTTAATAAAGCCTTCGGAGCTGGGGAAAAAAATCAACTTGTGAGGCAACTGGTTTGCATGTCCTCCCCAATGTTCCTCTTCAACATATACAGGGCAAGAAATCCATGCATGTCTTCACAAAAACATCTATGAAAACATGATGATTTTCTGATGGTCAGAGAGCAAATTAATGCAAAGTTGTTGCTGAAAAGTTGGATATCATTGATTATACTTCTCACATTGCCCACATTACTTTTCCGCATACACACACACACACATGCATATATTTCAGTAACAGGCTTGAGGGTAGCAGCAGCAGCAACGTTTTCCTCCATGCCCACTCCACCATCCCTGCTTACGACCCTTGGTCTGCATGGGTCACATCACTAAGCCTCTCTTTGGGCAAAGAGGAGTCAGCCAGAGGGCTTTAGCTAGCCAGGATCCACACACGCACACACACACACACACACACACACACACACACACGCAAAGACAGGGGAAAGGAAGGGAGAGAGATACTTTGAGCCAGCTTTTTCTCCTGCTCTCCCCCAGCCTTTCAGAGGGGTAAATGAAAAGAGGGGATTCAGGGAACGGCTGAGAAAGCGGAATTGGAGTTGGGGAGGAACGGGGAGGTAGGACCGTCACACTGATTACAGATGAGCACAGGGACGGACTGAAGGGCGGGGGAGGGAAGAGGAAGAAAAACGTCGTGCATGGGCATCCCTCTTCCTTATAATCTAGCACTTCCGATGCAAGTGACTATTAACCTCCCCCTACACCTGAGCAACGTAGGAGTGGGCTCCTGGCACATCTCAAACACGCCCTATGCATAATTCATGGCCGCCGCCACGGCGAGATGAAAGTAAGGAGGGGGTTCCAACACAGTGAAGAGCAGGGGAAATTAGCTTGGCTCTTCTTTTTCTCCTCCCCTGTTCCTCATTGCCTCCTTTTTACTGGATGTTTGTCCAAATGAAACCAATCTGAAGGCTCAGTGGCACAATAGCAGAAGAACTGTGCAAAGAACTGTGGCGCTACTGCAAAGGCAAAAGAGCCCATATATACTGTATATATATCTATATATATATAGATATATATATATATATATATGCTGTGTCAAAATGTCTTCAGTTGGCTGTCATTTGAAGGTAGCCTTCATCCTATGGGCAGGAGAGGACTTTACACAGGCCAAGCTGAGAGGGCTGTGTCATATTTGGTCCCTCTTCACTCCCTTCTAATGCAGGGTTCACGCTCAAGTAGCTCTTTACACACAGACAGCGCCTGTGGCGGTGCATGTACTGTAAGAGCTAGAACCAGAATCGACTGTTCTGAAGAACACAAGGCAGAGTGGGAGCTAAAAGGGAGAGCGGACTCGTCGAGTGCATTAAGGGAACAGCACGGTACTAATGTTGCTGTTGTTTGTGTTTGTTTTTTTCTCACCAGATACTCGTTTGGCACACGAGAACGGAGAAACCTGTCCTCGTGAACGAGGGGAAAAAGGGATTCACAGACCCCAATGTGGAGATTTGACCGTTTCCCCTCAGACCACGGTAATTAATAATGTGTTATTTTGAAATAGCTTCTATTGCAGGGGAAATGGAAATGTGATGATCACTGTCACCAGGTCTTACAGAAGAGCAGTTGTTTATTTATATTTCATATTAAATTGTGCATTCTTAATCTTGTTGTGCTTTCTGTTCGGGCACAATTACAGCAGCTGGTGTCCATTATTAAATGCCACCTATGAAATAAACAGGTTAAATGAACTTAATTAAGGCTTAGCGCGCTTTCTCAGCATATCTTAATCCGTTCTATTGCAGGTGGTTGGCCTTGGACCCGCGGAGGAAGAAAGCTGCGAGTCTCTTGATAAGTGCAACCAGCGCTCATGTCTTAATCATCAGAAAGAAAAGGAAATGGGGGGGCCTTTGAAGGGGGATTTAATCCTCTTGACTGAATCTGACATTTTTAAAATATGGACCAAAACAGTACAAATGTACCATATTAAAGCACAGATTAGTAAGAGGCGGAAGTTATTTGTCAGGTCTGCGGCTGAAGTGCAGAGGAGACAACATAAAGGACGCCTCACAGGGTCAGCGTGGACAGACGTGTGACCTGCACCTTCACGGTACAACGGCCCGCTGAGGACAACCCGACAAAAGAGACAGCACAATATGTCAAGCATACAGCCAGCGGAGTCAACCAAACAAGCAGGTTAAAGAATATCCTTCACCTCAAGAACACTAAGGAAATAAATCACACATTGCCCGGATCTGCACGTGGTTCAAAAGGAGAAATTTGGATTTAAGGACACCGTCTACATCATCAGCCGGGATAAAAAAAAACACGAGTCCCAAGGACAAATATGTCTTTTGTGGATTATCCTTTGTGCAATCACAAACATAGCAAGGGAAGGAATGTTCTTTTGATAACTATAACAATGTTTGCTTTAATTTAATTGAATCAGTTTGCGTGTTTCACAAGCACTTGACTTGCTAGTTCAATACTACTGACTCTTACCTGCATTTACTCTTGGGTTATCATTGTTCATTTTATGGTCTCATTATAACTCATGCATTCAAGCCACCCCCGTCCACTTGAAGAGAGACTTCTGTTTGAAATGAACCCCTTTGTAGTGCTTGGGTGCCGAAACGTACATGGAGACATCAAAATCCTGACACTACTGAGCACTTAAAAAAAAAAAAGAAATACACAAAAAATGTATGTGTAAATAGTAATTCAACATGAGAACAATCAAGATGATTGATGACAAATTTTGACAAAAGCATTGTACTTACTGTATTTATATGTAAACAAACAAAGTCTCTTCTCTTTTCCCCCTGGTGAATTCCTGACGACACACGATAAGGCACAGGTTCACACTAGGTCCAACACATGGAAAGAGTAATAGCACACCACCAATTTCATTTGGTAATAGAAACTCCAGTTTGTGACACATTCATAACGCATAGACAAGAACGTCAAATCAGCCACGCGGTAGACTCACGAATGTTGACCTAATTGCCATGTGAGCTTTCACATAAAGTGTCATTTTTTTGACTTTGCAGGGAGAAATGTGTGTCATTTTAGAGAGCTAATATTTCCCCTTGCCTATGCACGCTCGTGTGTCCACAAGCCACCCATTAACAAGCATCAAAGCCCCGAGAAATTAGATTTTCATTAGGCTTGTCAGTCCCTCTCCTCTCTAAATATACACTCTACTATGATGCGAAGGTGATAAAATTCCCTAAAATATCAATTCAGATGCTCAGGCTACATCTGCTGACTTTTAATACACCTCACCCTTCCAACAGCTGGTGTAAGTTATGAAGGATAGATTCAAATAATTCATGCATGGCCCCCCAAAAAAAAAAAGTGTTATATAAAAACTTTGGCTTCCACGTATGAAATGAGAGAATACACGCTACTCTCAAATGACAGCAGGCTAAAGAAAAGCACAAAAATGAATCTTATTTTTGCTAATGACTTGGTAGCAGCGTTGACGCGCCATCTTCAGTATTGTGGATTGATGTCTCGTGGTGTTTATTAGTATTACGATCCATCTGTTAACTACATTAACTGGATCACAGAAGCGAGTCGCCGCACCTCTAACGATAGACATCAGCAGCTATGACGCTGTGTGTTTTAAACACTGTAACAAAGTTATTCTACACACCTCTTATAATAGAATTTCCCCCTCGACTTGATAAATCATCCGTCTAGTGCAATACACGGTGGTGGTTCTTATCTAACATTGCCCGGCAGAAGTAGCTGGAGATAATTCAAACACTGAGCCTTTGTATCGTTGCCAGATTATCTCTGTGCACCCCCCCCTGCCCCTTCAACACACACACACAACCCAAAAATACACCGCTGCAGTATGAAAAACTTACAAAGACATTGTGGCCTCTCGGGCTCATCAGATGGGGAAATCGTGCTATTACATATTTCTCTTAGAATATGATAAGATACACATTTAGGCAATGGCTGTATTATATCTCTCATCAGACTGGCTGTTTTCATTGACTGCATGATATTACACTGCACAGGGACCGGCCATGGAGATCACACAGACTATCTTTGGATTTGTTCTACTCTTCAACTCGCCTCCCATTATTTATTAAAAAATCAAATTTAATATATTTATTCATGTATTTATTTTAAGTGAGGATGTGCATTTGAATCAGTGTTTGCCCTTAAATCTGTATTTTCCAACTGCTCTCTAAAAAACAGCATGCGCACAAACAGTAAATTGTACACATTGATTATTTTACAGATCAATAATGGGGTTGTGCTACCCACTGGCATACACACACACACACACACACACACACACAACGCATCTTCTTTATAGCATTGCTGTTGATCTAAGTTGTACTTGAGTGGTCATTATGGACTTTTAATCTAAAAAACTGAATCCACCTGAGTTGTTTTTAGTGCTGAAACAAATTCCAAAATGGAAAAAGGATTTTTTTTTTTGCGTTTAAAGGACTTAATTTGAACACTTACAGGTTGTCTTAAAATTGAGTATCTTGTATATAATTTACCTTTCAAACAAAACTCTTATCTTACGTTGCTCTTGTCAAAATGCAAGCAAACAAACGTCAGGTTTGACCGTACAGGTCAGCGTGTGGTTTGATTGGTTGGATACGATTCTGTGATGTTAATCTCTGTGGTGTTTCCTGAAGCAGCAGAACAAATCAAAGGGCTTCGACCTTGAAAGTGATGTTGTTACAATTTTGTCAGACATCTGATTTGGCATGTTTCTGACTTCGACAGCTGACGTATCAAGCAATATGTAATGCTCACAAATAATTGATCTACTAGAACCGACCTATCGACGCATCGACTTTAACAGTGCAGGTTATTCAGTATTTAATGTCAGTGAATGAGCATTACCCTCTGAGGGGCTTCTCTAAGGCACAATACACACAAGTCCTCTCTTTTTTCCTCATCTCCATTGTCATCCCCCAGCCTCATGTGATTCACATTTTATGCATGTGACTCTTTAAGGTTGTTTATTTGCCGCAGCAATTCTGTCTCAGAGAAAGATGTTAGTTGAATCAAGTGAAATAAATAACTGAGAAGAAGCTCACCTGTGCTGGAGTATTGTGTCTGTACACTGTGTGGTGTTGTAGCCTTCTGAGTGTGTTTCAAACACCTGACATTTCGTAAAAAACCTGTCCAGTCCTTCTTATGTTATTAGTAACAACTAACATCTGTTTTAAAAGGTAGTGAACCAGGGTTATTGGAGCAGCAGAGGCTTCAAATCTTGGTGTATATGTCTCTGTTTTCTGTCCACTGCTAGATGAACAAAGGGACTATAAGGGCCTGGAGGAGAACAATAGGTAACTATGTCATTAAAATGTCTTAGAATGCCATCAACAAATCATAGTATTGATAGGCCATGAAATGTCATAGTATAATATGCCATAAAAATAATGATAATATTTTATGTCATAAAAATGCCATTGTATAGTCTGCCATAGAAAAGTATGTATACTTGTGATATAGTATTTAATGAAAAACTCCACAGTTCACTTTGTCAATACCAAGTCATAGTATATAGTATGCCATGAACAATTAATAATATAGTATGTCATTGAAATACCATAGTATATTATGTTATAAAATGTGTCATAGTATAGTATCCCATAAAACATATTTACAATGTCAAAATAATGGTATAGCATGTCATGAAAAATAATATAGTATGTCCTAAAAAATATCATAGTATATAAATAGCATAGTGGAATATGTCATAATATATTATGCCATTAAAATATCATTAAAAAGTAATTGTACAATATGCCATAAAATAAATATTAATATAGTATGCCATTTTCCAGTGCGACCCTCAATCTGGCTCCCTAAATCCGTCATCAAAACTTTAAGAAAGTCTATTATAGAAGATCTTGTTGTAGCTGTGTAAGTTTTGTAATAGTAGTTATTGTTGTAGTTATAGTTCTTGTAGTAGCATGCACAAGTAAATGTCAGTTCCTATGTCGTCCTCTTCTTTTCTCCCCAGATGAGTGCAGAATTTCTGGACGAAAAAACTGAGGAAGACGGAGTTTCTTCACTCACTTCATCCACATGATCCTCTTCTTCTTCTACTGTATGAAAATACTCAGAGGGATCATAAGGGATCATGTCTGTCGCATTTACAAAAAAATCAAAGAAATGGTGGTTTTCTGTGTCATAACCCCCTCCTTCTATCTCTCCAAAAGAGGAGACACATGTCTCATATTGCCTCGTCCTCTGCAGTGGTGCTCTGGAGGACAATGGTGAGGACTCAAACCTGGCCCTGTGGCGCCTTCCAAACTGGGAACTAACCAATCACGTCACTAACGCTACGAGCACTTAGGACTATTCTTTTAGTGTGAGAGAGAGATAACTGGCTGCTCTGTGTACTCAACCGAAGATCAAAAATATGGCGGTGCTCTTTTTCTTCTTAAAAAGAAAATCTGACGTAAGCCTTGCACGTTTGCCTTCCTGATTTCCTGATATTCTCTTCATAACCTTTTCATTCTGGGTGTTAAACCTCAAAATCGAACGCACTTTATGAAGGTGGTAGACCTCAAAAGACCCTGCACCATACACGGATCAAACCCATAACCTCTAGTCTTGAGTCTTCTATCACCTAGCTATCATATCATACTTAACTGCTGTTACGCAGCATGTCTGACTTTTTGGGGGTTGGACCCACAACCTCAGGTCTTCTAAGCAATCCACTAACTACCTGAGGTACCCTCTCTGGACAAACTAAACATAGCCTTTCAACATGACAGATGTGTCTGCACATGACAGGTATAACAAAATAAATGAATCTGCATTATATAGCTTCTTCAGTTTTGTTTTTAGTGTTGTGGAAATAGTCTGGAACTTCCTGAAACAGAGCTTGGTTTGGATCTTTTCACCTCAGATTAGCTGTATTAGCACATTCTCTTGGTGAGCTATGACAACAAAAGCACGTTACTTTGTTCTAAGATTTGTTGTGCACACCACTGAGGAGAAAACTTGGACAATCTCCAGATTGATTTGCTAGACAGTGGAGCTAGGCTTTGATCCTTTGACTTCAGAATTGTAAGCAGCAGCCTGACTTGCTGTTGTCAGAGCCCCCAGACTAAGGAAAGGCTCCACGCATTTAATTATATTGTGTCTTTATTGTTGTTTTCGGTGTTATCTGTTGTGTTTTTCTGAAAAGCACTTAGTAACAATGGTAAGAAAAGTGTTATATTATTATTGCTGCAACTTAAGCTCCCCGTTGACGTGAGGACCACAGAAACTCTACTTATCTTCTGTGGTTGACTGATCTGTTCTGAAAAAATATATAATTAAAGAAAGTCTCTCTCTGTCTCTTAATTTGGCTGAATGTAGCACTTGAAGCAGTTCAGCATTTGCTGAAATTGATGCTCTTGCTGGATTATTGCAATTTTGGGGTTTTACCAACATTGTTGAATGCACTTATTGGAAGTCGCTTTTGATAAAGATGTCAGCTAAATGAATGTAATGTCATTTCTTCAAACTTTGCTGGAAAAAGACCGTACATCCTCAAAGTTTTGGAGTGAGACGACACTTAAGGCTGTAACTATATTTCACAGTTGTCCCAAAAAATTACATATTTTATTCTGTCTTGAATATATATATTTTTTTAAGTATGCCAAAATAGACCTAGTTTGTCATAAAAAGTCATAGGAGGATATGACAAAAGTCATCGTATTGTGTCATTAAGAGTCATAACATATTTAATAAAAAGTTATTTTGAAATTTGTGACAAATAATCATTACGTAAAAATGGTCAAAAAATATTCTGTCAAAATATTTTCCGTCATGAAAAATTGTGAAAAATATAGCATAAAATAAACAAAATCATAGAATAGTTTGTCATAAAAAAACTTGAAAGGAATTCATATAGTATCTCATAACAAATCATATTAGTGCCATGTCATATAAAGTCATACTGTATTGTGTGATGAAAAGTGATAGAAACAAGTCATTGTATAGTGATTCAAACAAATACAAAAAAATGATAGTATAATTTATTTTAAAAAGTCATTAGAAACTCATAGTATAGTATGTAATCATCAATCTATAATATTTTATATGACATACTATATTAGTTTTTATTATGGGACACTATACTATGATGTTTTAATGACATTTTTATGGCTCACTTTACCATCACTTCTTTCATGACATACTGTGATATGAATCTTTCATGATGTTTTCATGACATACTATAATATAGCATTTATTATTACATTTGTATGGCCCACTATACTATAATATTTGTATGTAATTCTCTGACATACCAGTCTATGATATTCATGAGCTTTTTTAGGGCATATTATACTTTATTATTCTTCTAGCATTTTGATGGCATACTATGACATTTTAATAGAATTCTTATGGCATACTGTACTATGATATTTTATATTTCAATGAATTACAATATGATATTGTTATGACTATGTTTTGGCATACTTTATGACATACTATATCATGGCACTTTTATGACTCTTATACTGCATACTAGTCTACAATCTTTTTAATGACGGTTTTATGACACAGTACACTATGATATTTTTATAGTATATTATACTATGACACTTTTAGGATCCTTCCTTACATACTGTACTTTGACTATGAGATTTTCTATGACATGAATGATATTCCCAGGAAGCGTTAATCACACTGAATTAATGTCTGTCTATTAAAAAACATATCCTTTAATGTCATGAATTTTCAAGAAGTTCATAACGAAGCTAAAGAGGCCCCTAGACTCTTTTTTTATTTTTTTATTAAAGACAACGCAGGTGGTAATGACAAAAAAATCTCCTTTCAGCACAGAGAAGATGTTCTCTCAGTTGGTCTGTATGAAGTATTACATCAGGTATAAAATATTTCATCATCATCAAAGTTATGAAAAAACACGGTTGTGCTTTGTTCTGTTGGGTATCTAAAAAAAAAGAAAGCCCTTTTGAGGATTTGTGCTTGTACTTATAGCTGTGCCCCCCCACCTTTGACATCAAACTTCTGCCCCCGGCTTACCTATGCACATGTACAATGCCATCAAATAAAAAGCAGTTCACAAGCTGCCTTACTGACAAAGAGGTTAAACCCCCCCCTTTATTAAAATGTATTTTTACAAAGCCTAATTTATAAATTAAGCCTGTGGGAGGAATTTCACAACACTTTAATATAGTAAAAGACAGCCCCGTGGTCTACAATTATGAAGTATATGAATGAATCACTGTTGTGTTGGTGTCTTCTGATAGGACAGATGCCATGTTGTGTCACTTCTGAGTGCTGCCGGTCGCGGCGCCGCGGCGTTGGTGCCCGGGTACACGAAGCTCACGGCAATCGCTGTGTGTGCCTTTCCCCAAATACTCTCCCAGCAACACCGCTCACCCCCTCCTCACTGGACATCAACGCTCATGCCGTAGTCGGGGCTGCTGGTGAACTGAATCTTACCATCAGTTTCCTGCTCCTCAAACACTATAACCTGAAACAAAGCAAAAAAACCAACAATAGTTTAGCTGAGGCCATGAAAGGACAGCGAGAGTGGTTGGTTGAGCACCAAGGTAAATATATGATCAGAATAGAAATCATGTAAGATTTGATGAAACTGGTTGAAGAGTCACAAACTTGATACAACTCTCAGCTCAGGAGTTGTATGTGAAAACTGAAAAGTGCTTTAAATATGACATATGACATAAAGGGTTTAGTAGTTTTCATATATTTTGTTTAATAACAAACATATGGGACTGAGGATAGCCTTGGTGAAAGATTACTAGCGCTAAAGTGACTTTGATAGAAGTATCTTGTTTATAAAAGACAGAAGAACTGTACCTGGTTGTTCCCCCTGTGAAGCCAGGGGCCTGGGACGTACAGAGTTAGCTGAGGGCCGATGGACCAATAGCGACCCAGATTCCTGCCGTTGATAAACACGACACCTTTGTTCCAGCCCTGTGAACACAACCAGTGACCGTTTACCCCGACAGCAAGCAGGTTCAGCCAATGAGAGGAGAGATGTATACAGTATAACAGGAGGGTACAGAAGCACTTATTCAATCAATAACTGCATTATGCAGTATAGCATAACAATTGGATCATCATCAGAACCTCTTTCTCTGTAAGGAGCCTTTTACGATGTTCTCTGTTCTCACTAATGAAGTAATACGATTATGCAAATATATCCAATCAATTAAAAGTGAGCTAGCACTCAATAAAGCTCTGTACATAATAAAAGATGTGAATAAATTCACACTGAATCTGAATTTCTGGTGTCGAAAATTCCTCTCAGGTCAACAAAGGAGAGATTGTCGCGTCTATGTGTCGAAGACAGCTCGCTGGACAGGAACCGTATGAAAAATGTCAGTCAGGCGCTATTAAAATTGTCTTGCCAAAGCTCAATAATATTAATAACTTACCGAAACAATGTGCGGTAAACTATACAACACAGCGCTTAGACGTATGTGAATTATCTATGAGCTGGATTTCTGTTTAATCCAGATGAGGTCAAACTTGCCACTCACAGGGAGTTTGATGAAGGTGTCTTTAGGAAAACTGTTCACGTAGAGTCTGGCCTGGAAAAAAGCTGGGAAGGTGGGCCGCTGACGCATAGACAGCCAGTATCCTGAACTCTCAAGACTGTAAAAGAAGAACACATTGCACTTTTCATTTTGGTCCGATTACACTTTCAACAACACTGCACTTTTCATTGAATGAAAGCACACATCCTGATGTATCTAATCCAATGTATTGTTGAGATACAGTCCGTGGCAGTTTTTCCTCAAAAACTCGGTCTGGACTTGTAGGTCTTCGGCCAGCAGTCCACAGTGTATCGAGTCATTCGTATTCACATGCCGACAGTAAATGTCAAAGGAAACTTTGGACATAGACGACGGGGGAAATATTCACAATCAATATCTTTGTTTTGGTTATAGGTTATATTTTGCCTCCAAGTAAACGCAAAAGGTTGCCATGATAGAAGAGAAATTCGTCCTCGGTTATACCTTTTTAGTGTTCATTCATAAAGGGCTTCAGGCCTTGACATTTTCAGCACAGCGCTGAGGAAAAGAGATTGCACATTTTGCAGCACATCAAGGGAGACCCACAATGTCTCCCACAAAAAGTAGGTAAATAGTCCACTAAGTACAGATATGAACCTCTAAATAAGATAGGAGGTCAGCCAATCCTGCTGAACCTGATGTTTATCATCTGTGCAACAACTATGAGCCGCATACAGAGGGTAAATATTACAAGATAACACCTACAAATTCTGAATATCAACAAAGATTTGGGGATTACGAAGGGTTGTGGATGATGTTTGACGGTGTTAATGACACTAATGTTCCATGTGATTATCAATATACGGGAATATTACCCTTATAATGTTTGGTTGTTGTGGAGAATATATCAATATTTATTATGGGATGGGTGCCACATTACAGATCCGCCATTTTGTCAAACAGTTTGCAAGAAATGTAACTTTTAAAACAACCTTTGTCATCCAGCAAATCTAAACCTGTCCCGATTCCAAAATCGCTGACACCATTCCCCTTTTTATCATTGCACAGCATTTGTTTACACTGGCACTGTACACGGTTGTGTACATTTGTATTTCTTCTGTGTCTTGGTGTTGATTCAATGGTCTTGTCAGTATATATTGTACTATTGAATAACTGTCCTGTTAAAGGTTTATCCATGTTGGTGTGTTACTTCAGCGTTTAATTACTGCTCTTCTTTGCTGATGCTGCAAGTTTGTCATAATGCTGAAATCATTTCTTGGCTGTCTGACATCTTACATTTAAGCTGTCAGACACGTGCTGCTCGCTAAAATGTAATTTAGGATGAATCGTATTTTTAATCTCTCGCTATATTATTGTAAACACTTCGAACTTCACTTTTAGTGACAACAACTAGAAGGTTTTCCTCTCATGTTGAGGCTCTAGAACGTTGATGAGAGTACATATCTTAACTGATCTACTGCGCTGCTGATCATTTTAGATGTTTAACATAACACGCCGGATTGGATGGCTGTGTTATGATTTTCTGCATTTTGCCATCATGTTCCCACTGTAATTGTGTTAAGCAGAGAGGAAATCAGCTGGATTGAATCAGGAGCAGGCAGGCGTAATGACAGAGAAACACAAACATGGAGGGAAACTGGGTAATAACTGAAAGACACCAACCTGTTTACAAAGCCCGGCTTCATGTCCAGACTACGAATGATGAAGTCACGGAGGGGCCGCTTGTTTAACTCGATATCTCCAACAAGACCTGAAAGGTGAGGGAAAGCTGCTTTATTATTTATTACCGGTATATTGGATTTATCTTTTTTTTTTTATGGATCTTAACCTTTGTGCAACCCTTTAAAAAAGTTGCTCTGATGACCTTAGCGAACAAAATGGTTGCATCAAAAACTGCCATGAAGTTATATACTAATATAATTCACCACTTTCACTGAGTTGAATTGTTCAACCATCATTAAATCACTACCATTCATTTTCACAATTTCAACACTTCAAATTAATGCTTGTTTGCATAATTTCAGCGTTGTTGGTTTTGTATTTCATTTTTAAAAACACCTTGATTTTGATGCATTGCATCGAACACTGCAGTGCTCCATAATACAGCAGCGATACACCTTGGGGAAACCAGGAAAAAAGTGTGTACTTGCCGCAGGGAAAACATGACAAAATGGCTCAATCTGGTGGAAAATAGTAAAAACTTCCAAAGTAAAGAACTTCCAAAAAACAAATTAAAAAAACTCCACGCCATCTGCATCAACACAGCCAGAATGATCAAAAAACTAAAAAGCCAAAAATATCCCTTGTGTTGCATAAGGGTTAAGATGCTGTTAATTAGTTTCCTTCAAGGTATCTAATGAAAAAGATCAATCAGCAGGACTTTTGCTGACTTGGAACATCTGCAAAGCCATCAGTTTAAAGAACACTCGTACCTTTGCGCTGCTCATCCAGGGTGTTCCCATAATTCACTCTTCCACAGTTCTCCACCAGTAAACTCAGAGTTCTTTTTCCCTTCAGAGGAAAAATGCATAAAACATGAGATGCATTACTGAAATACAGCAGTATTCCTCGATGGAAAGTATTACAAAAAACAAAACAAAAAGGAGGCTGAAATTCCTTTTAGCTGCTCTGGCTTTAGTAATTGATCAAGGCCGCTCTGAGTCAGCACTTTCCTGTAAGGTTGAATTCGACTATTGCAATTTGTTTTGCGATAAACAGTCATTTGAAGGTTTGCTGTTGGCTTAATACTGGGTCCGTGCTGCCAAAACACATCTATCAGCATCCCCTGAAGCTTTCACATGCTGTTAAATATTAACAAAGTTATGCTTTTGAAAGTGGCTTACAGTAGACTAGCTCTTACAGTAACTACATACAGAAGGACACACACACACACACACAAGGTACCTTCCCATCAGGGAGTGCGAGTTCTTGCGTTGTATAATCCAGAACACCAATAAAATATTTGCCGACAAAAACCTAGGAAGAAAGGGAAACGTGAAAAAAATGTAAGCAAATATTTTGGAAAAAAAAAATACGCCAAATCAGTAACTAATGTGATCACACATCAAGATACATACAATCAGAAAAAGGCTCAGCAGGAGCACCAAACTCCCCAGTTAATCGTAACAATTGCCCTCAACATGAAGCTGTATTTGTCTTGACATTACACTTCTCTTCTCCTTCACTAAAGATACACTTTTAGAACTCGAGGCTCCAACGACTGTGTGACATCATTTTAACACCAGAGCAACTTGGTAGCAGCCTGAGCTTGTTAATTGTACTCCACAAGTACACTGATAACAAGTTCTTACATGCAAACCTTCTCACAAAGACAAGTGTAAATGTGTGGTTGCGGATTATGTTGATGCCTGTCTTCCTGTTTTTACCAGAGCTCTGTCTCTGATGTTGTTCTTTGAGTTGAGTGTTCCCTCGCTGGTGATGGACGTCTCATACAGCGTGTACCCGTAAGACTGACCATTGTTGTTGTTGACAGGGAGATTCTCCATATTCACCGGCCTCTCTGACTTGAAAGGCTAAAAAAACAAAAAACAAAGGAAGAGCTTAAGACGGACACAAGTTGTGCTACCTTTTAAACCCAGGGGTCTAAACGTGCTGCAGAAATTCATGTTTTTAAAGATATATATTTTTTGTGAACAAAGTGAACACACAATCTCGAAGCCACTCTCCATGCAGAGGGGATCTTATGATCCCCGCTGCGCAATCTCCCACTCGCAAGATGGCTTCACCCAAAGTGATGATTTATCAAACCTAATGAAGCTTTCCTGTCCGGCGTTCAGAGCAATTCTTTCTTTCAGCAGCATACTTTTGCGTACCCTTGGGAGGTGCATTATGCACTCTCCACGAGACAATAAACACTCGCTGCTATGACACGATTAACCACGTACAGATACAATATCAAACTCAGACGTCCCACTCACTCACTCCAAAGCCTCTGTAGAGAAAACGCTCTCTTTGAACAAGGGTGTGTGTGTGTGTGTGGCTGGTCAGGGGCAAAGTAATTGTCGTCTCAGAGGGAAGCAAATTATTGCGACGGGGAGTGAATGATGAATGTGGTAAGCTACTGCTAGACGTGCTACATCTGTTTTGAATTTGAATGCCCCTGAAGAGCATGGTGTAAATGGCTAAACTGAACTGGTGGTCATGAAAGCGAGCGGACATGATGACAGCGTCCAAACAGGTTTTTAACCAATCTTTTCTGCTGCATTCGTGTTATATTTTCACAACAACCTGCTTTACAGTCACAAAGCTGCACACAGTTGGTTTACACAGAGGCCACTAGTGCAGTTAGGAGAGAACGTCTTGCTCGGGGGGGCACCTCATCTGCGGTTGTTCATTAAGGGAGGAGTGCTGCTCATTTGACTTCTCGTCCTTCCTCAATAGACCCAGCCGTGTGGCGCACTAGCTGCAAACTCACTTCTCTCACTTTCAGATGACCACAGCCACGTCTGCACCTTACCGTGTGATTTCCAGGGCTTCAGATTAGATTGTTCAATTTCTTTAAATCAAGAAATCAAATGATTCTGTTTGGGGTTTGGTTTATGTGTGAGAGGAACATATACTACTGTATATTGTAGGATTTGTTTAATTTGGATAGACCAAATAAAAGATGTGCAAAGAATATAAAAACTTACTTCACATATGATAAATGTTTTATTGGAGCATACTATTCAAAATCCACTCAACTCAATAGAGATACATTCAAACATTGTTGGAAGATACATCCAATGCAATGATTATTTATGTTGTTGTAACCTAATTTTGGGGTTGTTTATATTGTTTGCTAATGTTGATAATAATAATAATAAGTATTGGTGTGATAAGGAGCTTGTGCTTCTGTAACTGTGCTGTGAATACACCCGTCGTGGGGCTCGGACAGTCTTAGGGAATCACACTTCTCATGTGCTATGCAAGGCTAGAATACATCTTTTAAGAAGTAAACAGACCACAGCAGGCTGCACATCCACATAATTGACAGCAAATTGTCTTTGAGTTCATTGGATTGGCTTTTGTGTATTACTTATACATTAAATATTTCATGGATTACTGTTGTCTGACTGACAGCAACCTTCCGACTCTGTTTTGAGCAATGCTACATGGGTGGTGTTTATTATTTCTGTGCCTCCTATTTTGGCACTCTGTAGCTTACCTTGTCAGTGAAATGCAGACTGTCCCACAGAGACAGGTGTTGCTGGATGACAACAGGCTGGTACGCTCTCCTCTCCTGATGAGAGGGCAGTTCAGGGAGAGGCTGGGCTGAAAAACAAGCGGGGGGGAAATGAGGGTATAGGATGCAGTTTGTCTGCCTTGTAGATTCACTCATTAACATTTCTTTCATCCTTTATTTTCCCGGGGGATTATTACAACATGATGCATACACTGCCCGCATTCAGTCAGAGAAGGGAGTAGATAATGGATATTCCTGGTCTTTGAAGAAATCTCCTAAAACTTGCCAAGGTAAACTTTTTGCATCTACTCATCTACATATGATATCCCACCTGAGAAATAAAAAAAGATGGAATGAAAATAATCATGTTGAGTCCAAACAACTTTTTGGGCCCAGCTGGTGCATAGAAAAGGTAGGATGATTTACTAACTCTTGGCCAGTTTAACCAGCAGAACAATTCATTAAAGCTTTTAAAGCACAGCATATTGTTCCATTCTGCCTTCTCTGTCAGGAGTCTTCATACTCTAAAGCCAATGAATCACTCAATACCAATCATAAAGGTGACCATGGAAACTTCTTAGAAGGCTCCTCGGGTGAGCCATTTACCCACCACAGCAGCATCCAGTTTGTGCTGCAGTTAATAGTGGTTTCCCATGCCCACTCGCTGCTTTTAAAAGGTGTTAAAGCATGCAGAGACACCAGCGGTCCCTCCGGAAAAGGCTTCACAGCATTTCCTTATCACCAAGTGGTAACAGCTGGATCACTTAAGAAAAGCGAGGATAACGGCCGACACCTTTCTCCAAAATGGCTCTCTGCGACGCTCACACGTCAGTGCCTTTGTTAAGTGTGAATCATTTTTAAAATCTAAGAGGGGAAGAATTAGTGTTGAGAAGACATGTCTATGAAGCCACGTCACAGATCTGGGATTTTTCCCACAAGAAAAACCCTTTCATGTCAAATTCTTCACATGATCCTGTACAGTGGCGGCTGTGGAGGTGTGCTGCTGGGTAAGAGAAAACTGACATTTGACCTTCCTCGCAGAAGAACGATTACAAGAATGAACACCTCGTATCATAAAGTGGTATCATCAATAGTGATCGGACTTATTGTGCTCACACAGACTATGTAGTGCAGATGAATGCGCAGCTTGTTTAAGATTATATACTGTATTATTGCAATTTTTGACAGCGTTGTATAATAAGAAAGCCCCAAAGCATGTATGTCACAGGTCTATCTTAGGAGCCATGGTGTTGTAACAGATCAGTGTTAGACTTTTGACAGATCAGCCTGACTCCATGCCAGGTTATACGAAAACAAACTACAGGGTAAAGAGTAACTGACACAACGTACATGATTTGACAACCAAACGGTGATAAAATATAAAAATGATCTAATTAAAGAATTGGGTCATGCGTGTTTGGAGTTGCTGAGCAGAACAAAAAGCCTCCTCAGACTCACTCTCATATCCAGGCCACTGCTCATTGATCAGCAAACAACAACACACGAGGATGAATCATGCACAGGCAGCCTTTCAAACCATCTTCAATCACCACAAGTCTGGGCAAATTATTACTTTGTTGGCGTGGATTCAATCCCAGATTGCCAAAAGCTACATTTTTCGGTCTCGGTCACAAAACACAACCAACCACAAACCCTTGTTTTACAAAACGGCATCAGCAATAAACATGGTAAAAGGCCAAGCATGTAATTTTCACAATGGGCAGTAATTGAGGGTCTTTGACTTGGGCAGAAATCTCACACACATTGCACAAACACACACAAATCTAATCCGTGCTTGTAATCGTATGCAAAGTTATCCTGGTTTAGCCAACAGAGAGCAGGTTCTACAAGGAGAATTAACTTAAGTGGGGAGATGAAAGGAGAGGGAGAGAAAGAGAAACAGAAGATGTGGGGCCCGACTCGGCAACAACACACAACACTCACCGTGGTAGCGGCTGAATACATTCCTCAGAAGATGGTACTTGGTGGTGTAATCCCCAGCCTCGGATAATGGAGCATCGTAATCTGAAAGATAATGCGCTATCAGAACAGCAGGCTCGGGAGCCGGGGAGAAGCAGGGATGCTTCTTACCGTGGCAGATGCTTTCAGTGTGCTCCCCTATCAAACATCTTGAGACAGCGGCGGGCCCCGAGACACATTTTAGGTTATCTTGACAGAAAATGGAGCCTTCTCGAGGCAAAAAAAAGCTAAAAGGCATTCAGAGGAGTAAACACAGGTACGACGGCTGCTGAAGGTCAGAGGTGGTCTTCCCTACTGGGGAGCGGTTTTCAGAATTCTCCTCTTTTCTCAAGAACGAGGTCATCACAATGTTAAATACCCTAGAGGAGAATGTAAAACCCATTGTACCATCTTTAATTTACATCTCACATGCATTTTATTAGGTAATTAATTCATTGCACTGCATATTCAAATTCTAAACCAGCCGAAGGTCAGAGGCTCCGGAGTAGGGATAGCGCCATCTACAGACGTTTCAAGAATCCTAATCATGTTCTTTTTTAATCTACATCTCTTATTCAAAATTGGCTCAGACTGTACTTACTGAAAAGAAGGTTATTGTTTGATAATTATATGCACTCGTTATAGATTTCTTTCAGCCTACATTGGTGCAGAATTAGTGGTCTGATTCAGATACAGTTAAAGTGTAAGTAATTGTGAATGTGTCTGGCTATTAAAATGCAGTTTTGTGTTGAATCCACATATTCATTATACGTACCATAGCTTGTCACCATGGGTTTAGGTGCCGGCATTCCAACGGCAAACGCTCCGCTCATGAAGCCAAAATTTGTCCCTCCGTGGAACATGTAGAGGTTGATGGACATGTCTAGTTTAAGGATCTCCGTGACCACAGGTATCATGTCTGTCAAAAGAGTGAAATAAACAAAATCCCACATGAAGTCTATAATTGATCCTAATTGTTCTGATATAACCAGTGAGTAAATATGAGAATAACAAATACAAAGCTAAACATTAACCAAAAAATCCATTTGATTTAACAAGCCACTGTCTCAATAATCCTGTTGCCCTCAATTCCACTTCAATTGAAACACGGACCGACCTCCGCCTCACATCCAATCACAGGTTACTAAAATTCATTCACGGGGCAATGCTCACGACCATACAGAATTGCCCACCTCCCTGCACTAATTAGCAACCTATATTTTGCAGCGAACATAGCAGGGCAAGTAATTAAGCATTCCAATTGGACCTTAGTAGTCAAATTGGACTGACGTTAATGATTTGAATCAAGGGCATGAGCCTTAGTGACTAACAATGGAGCAGGTTGAGTGACAGAGCCGGACTCGGTCGGTTTCATGGTGGCGGCACTCGCTGTGACCGACTGCTGGGTGTGTAGCAGTCTGTAGAGTAATGAACTGTCAAGGACATGAATCCCCTCTGAATGCCCCAGCGTTCATTTCACAGCTGTGACACTTTCTGCATGGCAAGGGTCCCCCCCCCCATATCCTCTTTTCATCGAGGAGGAAATACATAAGGAAGTCTTTCATTTTTTGTTAAGATGTGGATGGCTGCTGGGAATGACAGAGAGTAAAATGGAAGCTTGAGGCTCTGCACTGTGTATTTAAAATGAAAGGTTTCTGAGAGCACTCAATATGGTGATAGCATTAGTCTTTACAAATGTGAAACATGTATGACACCCCTGTATATTACACCAAAGATCACTCTCCTGGCTGTGTCGAGTACATACTATACGACTTATCTGCAGACTCTTTAACATTAATATTGTACTACTTTAAGGGTCCATACCAGCCGCCAGGACAAGGTAATCAAACCTAAATAACTCATGGCTTATGTGTTGGGGACATTTAGCTGAAACAAGTAGTGGGTTAACTGATCATTCAATGAACAGAGAATTCATTTTGAAAATCTGTTGTCAAGTAAAAATGCCAAACATTCGCTGGTTGCAGGTTCTCAAATGAAAGGATTTTGTCCTTTTTTCTGTTTTATATTATTCCAAATGAAATATGTTTGGATTATTATTATATTATTATTATAGTTAGTTGAAACAAAACAACGACTAAGGCAATTTAGGGCATATAAGTGAAGGGCAATAAATCAGAAAATATTAATTGACATTAGAAATAACTACTAATTCAGACCTACTGACATGTTCTGACAAAGTACGCTTCTAATCAAGTCTTTTTAGTCGATGCCCCTTTTTTTCCTCAAAACGTGATACAAATATTCCGGCCTGTTTTCAATGCAGATTGATTTTTTGATTCTGCATTATTATATTCAGTATATTCTGAAATTAAGTTTCATACTTTCACTTCACAGTATATGCCACTACGAAATGGGCTTTCAGTACTTGTGCTTTTACAACTTTAAGTACATTTAGCAGAAGATGCCTGTGTATTTTAACTTACGTAAGATTTCTACATTGTTGTTTCATCCCTTTTAGTTAATTAAAGGATATGAATCCTTCCACAACTGCACGAGAGACATGATACACAGTCCTGCCAATGGTTCTCACACTATTCCAATAATCAACAGTTGGTGCAATTAGGAGCCAAGAAATGTAGCAATGCACCAACAAGAAGAGGAAGACTGATTAGCACGCAGTCAGGAATGTAAACTGAGAAGATTGCAAATTCTTCCAAAAAGATGCTCCGTGAATGTTTTACGAGGAAGAACGTGTGTTCAACACCTTTGTTAGGCCACGATGATACACACAAGTGGTGAGAAACAGTAGACGTAAACATAATTTTGTCCGAGATCTCACATTATTGTCATGTCTCAATTCAATTTGCATCGGATGAGAAAAACAAAATCTCTTTAACAGGGAAAAATAAAAAGGAAGAAACCTCAGGGAGAGCAACTGAAGACGGATTCCTCTCCCGGGATGGACAGAAGTGCAAAATGAAAAATGTTTCAACAGACATTTTAGAGAAAATATATAAATTAAAAGTTGGAGAAGCTTGTTACTTGGAGGCTGCCAGTTGGAGACGAGTTTGTTAATTGCATTAAACTGATTGGTAATGTAAAGTGTGATGCAAAAACAATAGGACATTGCATCTACACAGCATCTAATGAATAGGAAAGTATACGCAATGATATGTTCCCAGTGACAAACCCAGTGTGTATCTGCGTGTTTATGTGTAGCGACAGCATATGTGGATAAAGAGGAAGTCCAAGGACATGAGATGAATGCGACTGCTACAAAGTGTAACACCTCCACCTGGGTTGGCTACACTCAGTGAGAATCGGTGGAGCACATCTTTGAACAATCCTGTACAAAGAAGCGTTTGAAAAATCTGGCCTCTGAACATCAAATGTACGACCCGGGGACAAAGTCGAGAGGGTGGGACACGGACTCTGGTTTGTGATACTTGTGCTCACAACATACCATGCATGAAAAGTCTATAAATCTCTGACAAAGCCGCAAAACAAGGAGGAAATGGCCACATGCTAAGTGGGCTCTGTGCCTGTTGTGAAGGAACCAGCATGTTAGAGGGACTTCCTTACACTCAGTCTGGAGAATTTATCTTACACAACCTCCAAAGCAGAGAGCTTGTCCACACCCTGTCTTAGTTTCCCCTGGCACAGAGACTGTTTCATTCTCAGCAAGAAAATAAAAGGGTTGTCTTAAGCCTTTCTTACCCTACGGCACTGAGACTCTGTCTTACCCTCAAGACAGTCTGTTTTACCTTCAGAGGTTCTATATTGGATTGCTGCACAAAACCTGTCTTACCTCCATCTCAAATTAGCCAGCATTATCGACCTACTGCACAGAAAGAAACCGTTTCATCCGCAACAAAGAATCCCTCAGCAGGAATCCTGTCTTACTCTCACATAAACACCTGTTTTAGTGCCATCGCTCCCTCTAAAGAAATCCTGTCTACCCACCCCGAGTCTGTCTTACCCTCAGCTGTGTACACGTGATGAAGGTCCCCCCAAAGATCGAACCAGCCGGACCAGTACTCCATCACCATCTTCGGCTTGTGAGGCTATAGTGGGAGAGAAATAAAATGGTCAATCAAGCAAAAGATTTGTCTGAAGGACCTTTCCATTTGTTTTTCAGTAACTACCTATTTGCACAAACCTTCAATAAATTGTCTTAAAGATTAAAGATATTCTTTCAGGTCTCTATTCCTTTTAAGGTCCAACGTTTCACTGGGAATTACCTGGACAGTCTATTTACTGGGAAGAGCAAGGGTTGCTAATGATGTCTGTTTGATGTTTAGTTTGATCTTTGATTAGATCATAAAAACGAGCAATGACTGAGTCCAAAAACATGGACAATGAACAATAATGAACAATCACAATCAACAATGAAAACCCAACATACAAATAAGACTCACTTGTATTCCATCCAGATACTTGATGTCATTCGGGTTCAGTTTCTGGAAATTGATGGTTTCTAGTGCTTCAGACACAAAGAAAGCAATATTGTTCAAGCAAACACAAACTATAAAAGATGCAGAACATCAGTTCAAACCAATACCAAACAACCTTTAGAAAGAGCTTTATGGAATGATTATTGATTTCAGTTGTACTTAAACCCTCACAGGCTTCTTTTCTTGTCTTTAAAGAAGTATTAGCAGTTCAGCATGGCACCTCAAAGTCCATACAAAACTAAATTCTCTTCAAATCATGAAGTTAATGCAAGCGTCTGCATTAAAAATCAGGCAACGAGGCATCAAACTTCAACTGTTCACCATGACATGTATATCACAGTTAGGAAATATGCACACTTTATAAAAAAATACCCAGAGGAGGGTTTATTATAACAACACTCTAGAGGGTTCTCCTCCAATTATGATGATGGCGACAACAACGTATGTGTGCAATGATAATTAAAACAGAAATACTCTTCATCTCAGTGAAGGCTATTAAGGCTTAAAAACAATAATTGCTAATGCGTGTGCATTAAAATAGCATACGTGTCAAACTAAATACTTGTATGACAGCATCACGATGTTTATGCCAGTGTTGTTGCAAAAATAACAATTTTCTGGTACAAGACAGAATCCTTTGTGTGGAGTTCAGAACTGCAGCTGCCTGACACCAGGCCCCCCCCCCCCCCCCCCCCCCCCTTGGCTCAGACCCCTCGTCATTGTGTGAAAACACAACACACCAACCGCCATACTGTATATGTGTGTGTGTGTGTGTGTGTGTGTGTGTGTGTGTGTGTGTGTGTTTGTGTGTGTCTATACATAGTCTTGTTCGTCTGTCAGCGCTTGACAATACCTCCTTTCACTCCTCCACGCTTTAGTCCTTCCTTGTTGTCTGAAGTCAGCAGCAGCTCTGTGATGCCCCCAGACAATAACGCCTGGAAAGATGGAGGATTACGGAGGCAAATAGACAAAACAGTGGGGGCTCTTTCTGAAATATAAGCAATTGAAAAAGGACAGCTGGGAGGGAAAAAGTCAATAAGTGCACTCTCGTCTATGAGCTACCAATTATTGTTCAAATGATGTACAATTGTGTTTCTTACCTCCTTGATGAAAGGCATGTACTCTCCATCTTTAGCGTAGGAGCCGTACTCATTCTCCACTTGAACTGCAATAATTGGGCCACCCTTGGAGTACTGCGCATTGATTATGCGAATAGAGGACACACATTAGGGCCTGGCATCAGTTCTTGACCATTCCTACCCTCTAAAGCTGAATGTTAACAGCACTGTGAAATGGAAATCAACGGTTTGTTCAATGACGCGTGAAGCTGATAAAAAGAAAATATGGCTTTAATTGAATTTGTGTGCGTGTATTGTGTGTGTATTGCTATCTATGGTTAACATAACGGACAACAGCAGCTAGTTACTGTGAATAGAAGGATGTGTAAACCATGAAAACATTAAATATTGTATACTTTTTCTAAAAAAACACTAATGTGTATACATCAATCTATTTTTATTTGTGCTAAAATGGAAAAGTACCTGATGTGGAACAACTTTCCTAATGAGTTGATTAAAGAAGGAGTTGACTGCATCAGTGAAGCTCGGGTAGGTTGTTCTTAGTTTCATGTTTTGATCCCGCAGTAGCCAACTGAAAATAAATCACAAACAACAACCTTTAAAATGTCCAGAAAGCAACGTCTCACAGGAGTTCCTCAGAGCGCTGTGCAGTGGGCTCTCTTCAGGGTTTTTTTTTTAGCTCTCGAAGATAATCGCAACAACCTGAGCATGACTATCGTAAAGTGCAGTGCAGAGGATGCTTCGCCGCGTGCCCCTAGAAACACTCTGTTTTGATGATTATCAAATAAATATTACCTCACATTCTCCCGAAGGCAAAAAACGACTCCATAAATACCTACTTCCAGTCTTTCCCCCTCACATTCACCGCATTATCTGCACAAATCTATTTTGATTACAGAAGTAAATGAATTCATCCTTTCAGGGAGCTATGCCTGTCATGTTGAATTACTGTTCTCTCTAATACCTCACTAAAAGTCTGGCAAATCATTAGTGACTTTCATCTGAGTAACATTAGAGGTTACTTGCATAGTGCATAATGCCCTGTCTCTGTATCTTGTGTACAACGCTGTGAGGTGGACCATTTCTCACCAAGACAAATTCTTTGTTGCACAGCAACACATCTGGCGAGACTGGCAAATAGGTGACAGAGACGGCACACTTGAAAATACTCCACATAACCAAATTATTTCCACGAGTTTAATTGATTCAGCCTGCAGCAAAGATAACGCTAACAAAAAAGATTACCTGACGGAACAATTCATGTCCAAGCCAATTTCAGGGATTAACTTAGTACCCCACTGGCTATTCCAAAATAAAGCTTTACAATGCGACTGTGGCTGTAACGCATAAACAAAATATCTGCGAAGGAGACACTTGACTGTGATGTTTACCTGGGTAGTCCCCCTAAATCCCACTCAGCACAGATGTACGGCCCTGGACGCAGAATGACCCAGAGGCCCAAGCTGCCTGCTAGTCGGAGGTAAGCTCTAGGAGAAGGATACAAAAGGGTGCCGTCAATGAGGTCTGTTTACCATCAATACAGTCAATTTGAAAAGTTTACTCCTGCAGATAATAAGTGGGGACTGAAAGTAATTCTCAATTAAAGCAGATGTTCAAATGCAAACGATATGTCATTCTAACATATTCCGCTCAATTGATTTCTTTCATTTCCAGATCGAATCTTTCTGTTTGGAGGTGACATCTGCCTCCGGCACTGGACTTTAACAGCAAGCCGCACATTTGATGGATCAACGGCCATCTGATCAATGAATCAAGGAGCACCGATACTGATCGAGTGCACGGCTAATTAATCAAAAGCATTTCTTAAGGGTGAACGTACACCCTCTCAGCAGCATCGACGTATTGAAAGCTAAGCCCTTCTGCAATGCAACAGTGCCATCTGCAGGAGTCTCAGAAGTCCTCCCTTCGTCGTTCCTTACTCTAAATCCAGCTGGTCCTCAAAGTTGAACACCCCTCGCTCAGGCTCATGCAGGTTCCACGGCACATACCTGAAAAGAGAATTTAAAAAAAAACAGATGTATGTGCCGTTAGTATTTGGATGGTGATTTCAAGACTGCATTTTATTCTTGTAAAAGTCTATCTGACACGGTTCATTCTGGTGTTATCAGGTAAAGTGTATTCATCCAGCCGCGTTGCAGTGAGAGCCTACGTGGTGAGAGTGTTGAGGCCACAGGCCTTCATCTTCAGCAGCCGGTCCTCCCAGTAGGCTCTCGGGACACGGAAGTAATGGATGGAGCCCCCCAGGATGCGGAAAGGTTCTCCCTCCAGAGTGAACTCAGATGAGTTGGCCCTCAGACCTTCCACACGGCTCATTCGTCTCTCTTCAAGATGATTCCTACAGGGGGCAAAGTACTGTTCACAACTGGAAAATAAACTTGTGAAACTGGATCGAAGGCCAGGAAGACATATTTCTAGTGTATTATGGGAAGCTATAGCTTGAGAACAAATATGCCCTAGAGCAAAACATCTAAACCCAGTTTCACCTGTTCTATGTACACAAACCAGCAATAGAAAAGATTTGCATAGAGACTCACATGGTGATCTGACCTCAAAACAGGACAAACTGAAGTCTACTTGTTATGTGTTGCCACGTTCAATGTCCACAAGCCTGCAGGTGAGCCAGGTGAGAGTTCACAGGCAACTTGGTTGATTTTTAAAGAGCTGAGTCTGAACTACAGGCAGTAAAAATAACCAAGCAAACACACTCAAGCATAGGGCAGCAGCCATGGAGAAGCTTGGCCACAACTTTTACATTTGAGGTGTTAGTGGGCGCGGTGTTCATCCAGGAGTGCATTAATACGCGTGACTCTTATTACTGGTTAAGATAAGACTTCCCTCTGTCTCGTGTCAGCTGTTGAAGAGTTTGCCTTACCTCGTGATCTGATACGCGATCATCGCTCCGACAGCAAAACACAGCAGGACCAAATATCGTTGCTTTAGGGACAGACGAAGCCCACCCATTACTACGATTTCCATTCGCAATAACGACAGCACTTTAGTTCCTGTTGCACCCTGCACGTTTCTGGTGTTTACGCGAATTAGAGTGCATGCGTTTCGCCAGAACAACTAGATTCCTGTTATGCGATTATATCGCATGACGTCAGGACAACAGTTTCGCAAAGAATGTAAAAAGTGACGTGATAAACAAGAATAAAGTGAAGCTACCCCATAGTCATATACGCATAACGCATGTTGCTCGTAACGTTACTTCCAGGATTAATAATTCAAAAGACTAGACATGCTCTATGAAAAATTAAACTTAGTTTGACATAGTGTTAGCTGGTGTAGCCTAACCTAACTAGTATGTGATATGGGGGGAAGCTAGCGTTAGTAGTCCAACAAGTAGGACACACAACACACAAACAGCTGATTCTACTGTGGAGGGTTGGGGACCGTCGCACAATTATGCTGCTGAAGAAACGCAGAAAATGAAAACAACTCAAACTTCCCTTGCTTTTTTCTTTTTCAAATAAAAAAAAAGATTGATTGCTTCAACAATCTACCAAACACGTTCTCTTTATATCTAATGACTCTGTTGTCATGAATGCAAGAATATAATTGTTCCCTGTTAGACTAAACGGCATGTTGTATTTACAGACATACTTTTAATATCATTATTCTCCAGGTCATTTTTAGTGTCTGTCTTTGTCTCGCATATTTTGGCAACAATATTCCCAAAAGTCTCTTTCAGCCGTCACAGTTCTCCAGATGCTTTCTAATGAGAGGAGAAATTAAATGAAGTCTCAAATGTCTTGTTCTCGTCCTTGTTGATCAGTCCATTCTTCTTCATTGCACGTCACTTAAATCCTCCCTCCTCGCATTCATTTTTAAAATTGAATATGTCCTACGTCTTTTTTTCAACTCATGATCCCAACATCCCAGGAGCACAATTAGCTTAAACTGTGATTAATGATAAGGGAAGAAGATTGTGCTACATACCCTTTACTTTTATTGTCTGCAATTTGTTGTGCTGCTCCTTGTTCTATGGTGTTGACTTTTCATCTTATCAATAACCATAAAATGTTGATGTGCTCGCAGAAGAGAGGAAACAATGAACACCCCTACCATATTCTAAATAGAGAAGACAAATAACATAACACACATTTTACACACTCATTTGTGACCACAGTTGAACAAGGTAACCTATTAGTAATCTGTGATTACATTTAAACCAGCACATTCTTCTTGTGAACTATATCATGAGACCAACATTTCTGTGATGCCTCCCTTCTCTGACTGAGAGAGAGAGAGAGAGAGAGAGAGAGAGAGAGAGAGAGAGAGAGAGAGAGAGAGAGACAGAGAGAGAGACAGAGAGACAGAGAGACAGTGCACTATTATATTTTTTGTTCCGAAACAACAATAGTTTCCCTTATCCACAGTGTTTGAGGCCTCCCAGCATCATCCTCTCTTCAAACGCTCACAGGCAGGCTCAGCTTCATGTTGCAGCAATATTTTTTATGTAATCGAGATTTTCTGTTATTCTGCATTTGGGAATTTCGTGTTAAGTCTTGGTAAGTAAATAAATTCACTTTGTGCCATTCATATTCATACTATGTACGATATACCACAGAGGCATCATTTGAAGTGGCCATCTGTTTGTAAGGTTTTATTACAGTAACAACTTTGAATTCTATTATCTAACACATATGACCTGCTTCGGAGGATTGGGCCTTTTCCATTATATTTTATCTTGACAGTTTTTCCCCACCAGACATCACCTTGAAGTGAGAAGAATGAGCCGTTCGGAGGGTCTGAGGGCCAACTCCTCTCAGTTCACACTGGAGGGAGAACCCTTCCGTATCCTGGGGGGCTCCATCCATTACTTCCGTGTACCCAGAGCCTACTGGGAGGACCGGCTGCTGAAGATGAAGGCCTGTGGCCTCAACACTCTCACCACGTAGGCTCCCACTGCGCCTTGACTCTGCCTCATATCAAAGGATTGTCACTATTCTGTTCATGAAGAAGGTCAAACACAGATCAGGTTCAATCAGATGTGTCTGTATGAAATGGCTTACGAAACTCTTCACCTTAAAATGAAATAGAAACAAAGGAAATATCCGGATTTTTACGAAATAATTGTTTTCCTGCTTGCTTCTTCAGATATGTGCCATGGAATCTGCATGAGCCTGAGAGAGGAACGTTCAACTTTCAGGATCAGTTGGACCTCAAGTAAGGCTTTTATGTTCTGTTTCTTCTTCTTTGTAGATTTAAATATTCCCAAAAGACATGTACTTGAAATGAAGCAGAATGCGTCTGCATCTTTCAGGGCCTACGTCAGTTTAGCAGCAGAGATGGGTCTGTGGGTGATCCTGCGTCCTGGACCTTACATCTGCGCTGAATGGGACTTGGGCGGGTTGCCTAGGTAAGACCATTTGCCCATTGCTTTAAAATATTGCCATATATTAGCAGTATTGCCAAGAAGTTCTTGTCGCGTTTCGTTCAGCTGGTTGTTACAAGATAAAGGCATGCAGTTGAGGACAACTTATCCTGGATTTGTAGATGCTGTCAACCTGTACTTTGACAAGCTTGTCTCAGTTATCAAACCGCTGATGGTAAGTTAAACTCAAAGCTTTGTTATAATATTTCCTGAAATAACAATAGGCGTTTCAAAGAGACAAAAATATATATTTGTCCTTGTTTGTGTTCTCAGTTTGAAGAGGGAGGCCCAATCATTGCAGTTCAAGTTGAGAACGAGTATGGTTCATATGCCAAAGATGAGAAATACATGCCATTTATACAGAATGTGAGTTTACTAATGCATTGAAATGTTTCCATTTTAACTGACATTATAATGAAATTAATTCAGAATATTTTCCTGCAGTGTCTCCTGTCCAGAGGGCTCAAGGAGCTCCTGCTGACTTCAGACAACTGGGAGGGCCTGAGATACGCAGGGATGGAAGGAGGTGATGAAGATAACTAACCCTTGAGTCAAAAGGGCAGTGTTTTTGTATTATTTTATTTTATTATGATTGAATTCTTCTTCTTATATGAGAAAAACGTTATTTTGAAGATTACTGTTCATAATGTACTTTGTCATTGTTTGACTTTGTCCTTCACTTGATCTAAATCTTGCTCATTTCAGTTCTAAAAACAATAAATCTTCAGAGACTGTCATTCGGAGCTATCCAGCACTTAGCTGACATGCAGGTAGGTGATCGTAATGGGCAGCTTTGGCAATCTTGCTTTCACTCACTACTGATTACTTGTAACAGTAAAAAGTCTTTGCTATTCGTTTTTCTACTTTTGCATAACATACTGTCGTATTGTGTAAAAGCACTAAAAGCCCAAAAGAAAAAATGGCCGATTTTGTTTCTCATTGAAGCCTTGCTCTTAAATTACAGGAGGTTAGCAGTAAGATATGTATTAATACAGACATGTGTTCTGTTTTACGTAGCCACAGAAACCTTTGATGGTGATGGAGTATTGGTCCGGGTGGTTTGACGTCTGGGGAGAACATCACCATGTGTTCCACGCTGAGGGTACGGAAACACTTTTCACTTTTTGCTGCTCTTTTTCAGCATTACTCTGCATTCAATTCATTGTATTACACACTTACCAGCTTCACAATGGACAATATCACTGTCACTGTTGAGCTTATGGGTTCAAGGACACTTCAACCTGCGGAGAAGAGCATTGCTGCCTTACTGAAAAAACGCTTTCATTCCTGCATATTGCTCTCTGGCTCACTTTGTGTGTAATGACATCCTTTATGGTTTACAGATATGCTAGCTGTTGTGTCAGAGATCCTGAAGAGAGGCGTCTCCATTAATCTGTACATGTTTCATGGGGGAACCAGCTTTGGCTTCATGAATGGAGCAATGCACTTAGGCACCTACAAACCTCAGGTCACCAGTTATGGTAGGTTGAAATGACCTTTGAGCTCAGAGACCAAAGAACAACGTTTTTTTTAACAAATGCATTGCTTCTTATGGTTCATATCAACTTTTTCTTTGCAGATTACGACGCTCCGCTATCTGAGGCTGGAGATTACACCCCAAAATATCAACTCATGAGGAATTTACTCAGCCAGTACCACTGTAATGTCTTTTTAAAGCATCCACGTGCATTGATTCCATTACAGATTTCGTGTTAGACTATGTACACCCAACAATTAATTTGATGACTGCATTACCCAAAGTAATTGAGTCTGTAATTAGGATTAATTAAATGTTTTTGCCAACTGGTGTTCCAGCTGAGCCTCTCCCCGTAGAGCCCACTCCTCAGAAGACGAGAGCATACGACCCTGTTGCCATCCAACAGCACCTGTCACTCTGGGACAGCCTGCACTTCACCGCCAAGGTAAGCTCCGGGCAGCAAGCACCTGTCTACCGTGACAGTTGATACATATAATGAAAAATGTCTTATCCCTACTGTCAGATATATAAACGGGCCCTGCTGGGATGAGAGCAAAATGTAAGATGTGGCGAGCTTCAGATGGACGGAACATCTCTGTTATGAGTCCGTGTGTCTGCTTTGGTGTCTCCATTTGTGTGGAGATGTAGCAAAAAACTGCTCATGCTCAAGACAGATGTCTCAAACCTGGAAATCTATGTTTGGTCATGCATAAAAGGTGTCAAGTATCTGTTCCAGAAGTATCTGTCATACGCTGTACGGTGGACTCTTTTTATTCCAAGTGCGTTGCAGTGTCATGCATGCATGCATACATACATCAGGATGTTTGACTATTCATCCAGCCATACAGGTCAGAGAGGCCGGTGAACGTGGAGAATCTCCCTGTCAACAATAACAGCGGTCAGTCATATGGTTACACACTGTATGAAACCACCATCACCAGTGGAGGAACCCTCAACTCCAGGAACAGCATCAGAGACAGAGCTCTGGTGAGAGTAAAGAGACTGACCCACAGGCAGACACACACACACACACACACACACACACACACACACAATGCATGCATAATATAGTTTCAAATTATAATATTTTGACAAAACATCCTGTCATTTTGACTTTTCATGTTCTAGGTTTTTGTGGACAGACAATGTGTCGGCTGTTTGGACTACAAGACTCATGAGCTGGCACTGCCTGATGGACCGGTACTCTCTGGTTTTCTCTGACTAATCCTTAAACTTTGTCTTTGGAGTGAAGAAATATGTTGCCAGATTTATTATTCTTGATTGAAAACAATGCTTAAAAAAAAAAAAAGTCAGCTAGCTGCAGGATTATGATTAATTTAGCAATGTTGCAAGCCCATTATTGTGAGGTGTGGCCCAAATGTTGTAAACAATGGCTAAATAGCCAGATGGATAGATTTAAATATACACTGATGGCTTTCCGAGTTATCCAGCAGATTCCAATTTTAGAGTATCTAAATGTGCTCAAACAGGATTATGGGGAATTTACAACAAAATGTGATTCTGAGAAGCCGTATTCATTACATGTGGAGAAGTCTCTGTTATTCACTAGTTTAATTTGGCACATAAGCAGAGCAATTTCAGAATGTCTCATTGTAATCACTCTTTATTAAATAACTTTCCAAATGACACTAATGTTTTGCGCATTGAAGGGAGAGATGATCTTGAGCTTGCTTGTGGAGAACTGTGGAAGAGTGAATTATGGAAAAGCTCTTGATGAACAACGCAAAGGTATTCTAACTTCAAGTATTAGTGTCTTGCATTGTGTCTGCCACACAAATTCTATATTGTTAGTTCACCTGCTGAGTCATCTGAGTTTCTGAATACACATTGAGCATTGTTCATGTATAATTCAGACCTGAATTATCATCGATTTTCAGACCTGAATCAAATCATTAACTTTAACATTGTTCAAGCTAAAGGAAGTATCAGAACAGTTCAGATAAAGTTGAAAAATCTGTTCACTTAAACAAGTCAAATCACTGCCGCTGCGTAACATTACTGACTTCTTCTGTGTTTAAACCTCATATTGTATTACAGGTATTGTGGGAGACATTCTGTTGAATCACACTCCTCTGACAGGATTCACCATCTTCTGTTTGGATATGAAGCCAGGCTTTATGAAAAGGTTGGTTAGCTGAATGTTCATTCTGTGAGACTACTAGACCTCTTTATGGACACAAAAAGCTAAATAGTTAATGCACTTACTGGATGTTGGTGAAAATAGAGATACAAATAGCTGAACTGCAAAACTCAGTTATGTTTTTGCCAGATCCTTCTTGGCTCATAATTTGATGACAGTGAGTGTTTCACATGAATCTTTGATCTTTTTTTTCAGATTGATGAGTTCAGGTCAGTGGAAGTCTGACTTCAAGTCGCCGTCCATTCCAGGATTTTTCCAGGCCACACTGTATGTAGATGGTCCTCCCAGAGACACCTTCATCAGACTCCCTGTATGTAATATTTAACGTTGATCTATTATAGCTAGGGAATTTCTTATATTGATTTACTATTTCTTATATTTAAGAATTATTTATGATTTGTAATAGGTATTTTAATACAGTTTGGAAAACAAACCTTTTACTGACGATACCAGTGCTTCCATTCACAGGGTTGGGGTAAAGGAGTCGTGTTTGTCAATGGGCAGAACCTCGGACGCCATTGGTGCATTGGTCCCCAGCTTTTCCTTTATCTCCCAGGACCTTGGCTCAGAAGTGGAGAGAATCAGGTATACATGTATATGAATATATGTAATATATGAAGTCTTTCTAGATAATTGGTGGCAGATTGTGTATGTACAATATGTAGAATAAGTATGTTTGATGTTCTCTTTTAGATAATCGTTTTCGAGGAACAAAAAGTGGATGACAAAATACTGTTTGCTGAAAATCCCGATCATGGAAGGACAATTGATGTTTACAAACTCCCCTTTTGCACACTGCTGTGAAGATAATGTACAGCAACACCACAAGCAGTTTTATGCACACACATTGTGGGACAGTTTATTGATACTGGCAGTTACTGTGATATGATTTAAAGCTATTAATTCACTAAACATATTTTCAATTGCTATTGTACAACAGTGTGGTGATTATTTTTCTTCAAATGTTTAGTGAAATGTTGCCATTGATTCTGTTGCCTTACATTCAACAATGCACCAACATTGTTTGATTTGTCTTGTTTTCTCATTTTAGTTTTCATATTCAGTATACTCTGATTAGAAATAATGGAATTAATTCTCTCTTTTCAATTTCTGTGTGTGCACAAGGCCCTGCAGTCTGCCATTATGCTAGATTCATGTTCAGATTGTTCAATAAAGCTCCTTTAAAGTTTGACAAGTTAGCTTGGTTGGGACATTGTGGGACTATATATTTTACATATGTAAGATTTTTATATATATTTACTCTTTGAAATTGAAAGAAGGCACTTGTTAACTACTTATTAATAAGGCCGACCGGGGCCGTCATTGGCAAAGGTCAGTAAAGGTAGTCTTAATTTTGTCCCTTACCCTTCGCCATACAAAAGACACCTATCCCTATCCACACACAGCCAAATCAATTTCACAATTTACCAGAAACAAAGCCCGGTAAGCGGAAACGAAGTTGTCTTTTCTTTCACAATAAAGGGTATTTGTCGTAATGGCCAGCGTGAACAAATGTCGACTCAATTTCTGAGAAGTTATATTGACATAATAGTCTTCCATTACCTATAAGAATATATGTGAATATGGGTATGCATATAGTTGTTACGGAAGTGTAATGCATTCACTTGAAAATAAATATTTGCCCTGTTTTTCTGAATTACATTATTTATTTCAGGAAAAAAACAGCAGATTTTTTTCCAATGAAAACTTTCCTTAGAATTACCGAGATAAGCATCTCGTCAATTTAAAACAACAGGGCGAATATATTTTCTCAAGTGAAGGCATTATGCTTATGTAATACGGGCACTTTGCTCCTATGGGTTTATTCTGAAAATAATAACCGGAAGTTGTAAATGTAGTTCTAGCTAGCTTGACCTGTAAATATATCCGCTGGTGTTCCTGTGTCGGCACAGCAATTGCAGGAAGAGCACTCGGTCATTGCAACTTGCAGAAGAGCCGAATGGATTCTCTTAACAGCATTTTATCAGTAACCTAATATTAGCTAATTTTAAAGAGAATGAACTGATAAAATTAAAGCCTATAGCGGTTTGTGAGAGCAGCTCCACTGTGCCTTAGCCTAGCCGAGCTGACCTGCTGAACTGGACCAGTTCAGAGTAGGTTTAGATATTAACTTAAAGCTAAGTTGAGTTTTTATAAAGTAAAGGTTTGCTTCCTGCATCCAGACATGGAGTCATTTGGAGCCATTGGCACCGTCCTCGGATGCTCTGCGGGCATTGCGATGTGTGTACTTGTGTTTTCAGCCTACAAACTTGGCTTACTGTACCAGTTGTTTCACAAGGTAGGTTGACACAATTCAACAATTATAAACTCCATGCTTTTTCCCCCATTCCTTTGCTCCACATGTATTTTTATTATCTTAAAACATTTTGCACGGATCAGTCATTGCAAATACACCTGCCATGATAGAAAACCACTTGTATTCTGTGTGCAGGCTGTCACAGGTGAAAGGTAAGACGGCCTCCAGCCACGTAAACTTTGACCAGCCTTGTGGTTTGTCTAGCACAAAGGCTTTCACAACATCCTGGTTGTTTGTGGGATTGCACAAAGACCAGCGGTACTTCACCCCCTGTGAGCCTGAACAATGTGTGGTTGTTGTGAAAGACAAGATACATGACAGGTGACCCTCAGAGGGGTTATCAACTCACATCGACAGTTCTTCCCTCTAGGCTACATAATCTTTTACTTTTGGTAAATCAGTAGGAATTATTTGATTATCTTCTTCCCTGACTTTAACTTTTATTTTCGTCCTCTGACTCACTGCAGACTGAGACGAAGAGCCCCCGACATGGTGGTGAGAGTGTGGCAGAGGTGCTCCGCGCCCACGGGGTCAAGTACTTGTTCACACTCGTCGGCGGACACATCTCGCCCATCCTGGTGGCCTGTGAGAAGGTGGGCATCCGCATCGTGGACACTAGACATGAGGCCACCGCTGTCTTCGCTGCTGATGCTGTGGCGAGACTCTCAGGTGCAGCTTTATGTTACACGATTAGATACATTTATGACTCTTGAGTCTTATTTGAGTTTGCTCCATGAGTCAGTAATGTGTGTGTGTGTGTGTGTGTGTGTGTGTTTTTTGGGCAGGTTGATAGCTATCTTGATTGTCCCCCCCCCCCCCTCCAGGCACTGTTGGTGTGGCAGCAGTGACTGCTGGCCCAGGCCTCACTAACACAGTGACGGCAGTGAAGAATGCTCAGATGGCTGAATCTCCATTGCTGCTCATGGGAGGAGCTGCTGGCACACTACTTCAGGTATGATGGTCCTTTTTAAACGCGTTGGACTTCATCTCGGGCTCTTTCTCAGCGTCTAACGTCTTCATCAACTGTGTTTTGTGGGACAGGGCAGAGGAGCGCTGCAAGATATCGACCAGATGTCTCTCTTCAAGCCGCTGTGTAAGTTCTGCGCCTCCATCAGGACCATCAGGGAGATCGTGCCTACCGTCAAGAAAGCCCTGGCCATCGCCCAGTCGGGGACTCCCGGTCCTGTTTTCATAGAGTTCCCCATCGACACGCTCTACCCCTACCATCTTGTGTCCAAAGAGTTTGGAGTTAAGAACCCTCCCAAAGGCCTGATGGGGAAAATTGTCTCATGGTATGTTAGCATGTCTTCTACACTCTGCACATTACTAGTTTGTGTATCGCATGAAACATAACGTTTGAAGAGCACTGTATGCATAACTTAAATCGGCAGCTTTATACATGAATTGAGATGAGCTTTATAAACGTATCATCTTTTGTGCGAGTCTGACCTGGACCTTTTATACAACCTGGAACGTGTTGTGCTTTTTGTCTCTCCCACGATTCACTCTCGTAAACACATGAAATGATTTCACATGATGATCTGATTTCTTGTAAGGTACCTCACTAACCACCTCATGAACCTCTTTGCTGGCGCCTGGGAGACCAGAGATGTGTCTCCGCTTCCCGTTGACATCCCACAAGCCACAGACGATCAGGTGAGACCGCTCTTAAAGGCTTGATGTAACCGTGTTTAGTGAAATACATTACAGTCAGTCCCTTTGTACACTATTAAGATGACTAAGCCAGAGTTTATTTTTTATTTTTTATTAAATACAATTCAGGTACAAAAGTGCATAGAGCTGGTGAGTCGAGCCAAGAAGCCTGTTATTCTGCTGGGTAGCCAAGCAACTCTACCTCCAACCCCGGCCGATGACATTCGGTAAAGAACAATGTGTCCTGTGTCTTGTTTTTTCTGGCACTTTTTACTATTTACTAAAATACTCAAATGATGTGGCTTTCATTAGTTTTCGCATTAGAATTTGAAAAGCATTGAAGCATGCTTCATTTTACAATGCCCATCTGGGCAAACCTGTTTTTCTTGCTTTATAGGAAGACATTGGAGGACCTGGGCATCCCCTGCTTCCTTGGGGGAATGTCCCGCGGCATGCTGGGTAAAGACAGCCCCATCCACATCAGACAGAACAGGCGAGATGCCCTGAAGGAGGCCGACTTGGTGCTCTTAGCAGGTCAGACATACAGTTTTGCAGTTTAAATCCTATATGGTAACATGCTTTAACATATATATATATATATATATATATATATATATATATATATATATATATATATATATATTACTTAATAATCAAACATAAAACTAAATTACAGAATATAACTAGTTAACATAAGATAAAAGGGGGGGGGGCATTATGTGTTATTACGGTGGATATGTGTTATTACCTGAATACTGTGGAAATTAATACAAATTTATTAATTCAGAAATGATTTAGATTATTCAAGGTTTCACAGAATAACAGCTGTTCCTTGCTGAAATGAGCTCTAAACCGACTCTGAAAGTTACTCCATGTTACTGAAAGTTACTCCATGTTACTGAAAGTTACTCCATGTTACTGAAAGTTACTCCATGCCAGCGAAGCTTCAGGCTGTCCACAATTCCTCGAGAAATGTACACGAAGTGAACATCGTGCGTTGCGTTTGCAGGCACTGTGTGTGACTTCCGGCTGAGCTACGGCAGCGTTCTCAACAGACGCAGTAAGATCATCGCGATCAACAGAGATAAGACGCAGCTGCTGAAGAACTCCGATATGTTCTGGAAACCAACAATGGCAATTCAGGGTATGTTCACAAGTCACCGTCACGATGCAAGATCATGATTAAAGTAACCACGTGTCATTAGTGAAGAATATTTCATTGCTTGCTCCAATTTCTACACTGAACCCTTTATATCATTTGAGATTACAGAGTGGTCAAAAACAAAAGAGGGTGTTGGACCATATGTCAAATACATCCGTTAAACGTGCAGAGTCTACAATGTGTATATTGCTTTGTTTTAGGTGACGCTGGCTCATTCTTAGTACGGCTTTCCAAAGGCCTGAAGGGCCATCGCTGTCCAGAGGAATGGCCTCAGAGGCTCAAAGCAGGAGATGTCACCAAAGAAAATGTAAACCGGTAAGCGGAGGGGACGATGTGTCAGCATACAGTGTAAAAAAAACATCTGTTAAACCTCTGTTCTCTATGATCAATGAAGGCCCTGATTAGATCTTAAATAATGAGGAAAGCAAACACAATTGTATCAGTTACTGCAATGTGAATGCAACTACAGCTGCGTAACTACAGAATTGTGTCTCCATCAGTATTTTTTTAATTCATTTCAGGGCCAAAGCTGATGAGAAGACCGACCGACACTTAAATCCCTTGAAAGTCCTCCACTGTGTGGATGAGCTGATGGCAGAGGACAGCATCATTGTTGCTGATGGGGGGGATTTTGTTGGCAGTGCTGCTTACATAATGAGACCAAGAGGACCTATGCGTTGGCTAGATCCAGGTTAGATCTCGCACAAAGAGGTTACAGAAGTGCACGGAACAAAATACTGTTGTTGTCATTGATGAAGTCGAAAATCACAAGAGTAAGCGAATAATTACAGTCAGTGTTTGGTCTGTATCCCAGCAGTGAGGTTAATCATGCTTTCTTAGCAGTCGTAGTGACAGAACTTCACCGCTTCCTGTCCCTACAGGAGCCTTTGGGACTTTGGGAGTTGGAGGAGGATTTGCTCTGGGGGCAAAACTGTGCCGGCCTGAATCTGAGGTAAAGTATTGATTCAGGCATTTTCTCAAAGTGTTTTGTCCGACCATCTATCGATCGATGTTCACCCTTTTGTACGAATGGAATTCTACATGTCTGTGCTTTTTCAGGTGTGGATAGTGTATGGTGACGGCTCCTTAGGGTACAGCGTTGCAGAGTTTGACACATTCACTAGACACAAGGTAAAATCACCAATGACAATATTGACATTATCTGCAATAGTAGTAGAATGAATACTGCTAATATATGAAAGTCATGCCGGTATTAGTAGACCAATACAAATAATATTGGTGTAAGTTGTCCCGCCTTGAAACAAGAGAGCGAGGTAGATGTCAATAAAGTGCAGTGGGCAGTGCTAATCCACATTAACTCTTTTTTCCCCCCCAGACACCGGTTATAGCTGTGGTGGGAAATGACGCATGTTGGAGTCAGATATCCAGAGAGCAGGTTCCCATACTCGGCAGCAACGTGGCGTGTGGCCTTGCATTTACAGGTGTGTTCTCTACATAGGATGTTGTGTAACTGCTCTGATAGGAATATGTCGTTCGTATCCCACATTGTGAACAAAACTCATTTGTATATTAATGTATGATTAACTGGGGCAGCTACTGACTGGCAAATTCTATTTTCGTCTCCTTTTTTTGCAGACTATCATACAGTGGCAGATGGTTACGGTGGTAAGGGCTACCTCATAGGGCGCGAGGACGAGGACCGGCTCAGCGACATCGTCAGACAAGCTCAGAGGGAAACCCGGGAGGGCAAGGCTACGCTTCTCAATGTTCTGATAGGGAAGACCAACTTTAGAGAGGGCTCTATCTCTGTATAAGGCAGCGGTGGTTTCTTTCTTCTTTTACCTTTGGCTCTTCATAGACTTTACTAGGTGTAAGGCTCTATGTAGGGTCGGAGAGACTAGGAAGATGCTGCTGGATACTGTGTAGAGCCCTACCCTGACCAGACCTATGCTAATCCTTTGTGCCCTTAAAGCCATATTTCCCCTTGGTAAGAGGAAATGACTTTACAGTTTGCTGATCTCCTTTAGGAGTTAATGAACCGTCAGTTGCAATATCACTTTACTTCCCTCTTCAGACTAGTCAAAAAGCAAAGGAGCAAAACATCTGCAAACACCGGAGTCATGACTCTGATATTTCCATATCAAAAGGGCGACTGTTTATAAACCTGCAGGTTCAGCTATCTACTCTTAAGTTCTACTTAAGTGAAATACTACAGCTCCAAATCTGCCAGCATGGAAACAAAGTCTTTTGTTGTGCATCATGCAACGTTCAGGTTCATGTTGTGCTATTTAAGATAACTGATGCATTTTAAGAAGGGAAAGAGTGGAAAGTCAGACTCTTGCTTTGTTAAGGGGTTGCACCTCTTCATAGCTGTCTTGCAAATAAACCAGTGATTGAAAATCATTCGTGCGAGAGAGAGAGAGCATGGGTTTAAGATATCAAATGCGACCAGTATGCCTTTCCTCCTGTTGTCAAATGAACTGGAGTCTTTTTCACGAGGAGACAAGAAACCTTACAGCTGTACTGTTCTATATTGCTTGATGATTTGGAATATAAATGTGAAATGGAAAATATTTTTTTGAATGTTGAAGATTGACAAATGGTATGCCTTTAATGTTTGATTGTGTCTTTCAATACATTGATATGTGTGGATTGAAAATGTGTCTGCTGATTCAGATATGGATTTGAATTTTTAATACTAACTTGCATTGATGTGGGTTATCATTTCAAATACGCCTATACACAATATGTATGCACTATAATTATAACTTATTTACTCACCAGGTGAACATGTGTGGATCATCTCACTCCTATATATTGCTGTTTTATTTGGTACTATGAGGGGGGGTTATGTCTAACTTTGAATCCCTCAATGTTAATTTGGGTTCATTCTCAAATAAATTGAATAAAAGAAAGCGGGTAATGAGTGGGCTTTGAAGTGCTTTTGTCACATAACTGAGTCATCCGTGATTAGATGTAAGAAAGTAAGACCTACGCACCACTCAGATTCTGAGCAAAATAAGCATTACAGCTCTTCATATTGCAAATGCATCCTGCAACTTGAACTGAGAATCTGGCTGAAACGTGCATAACAATGAAGTAGGACTTCTACTTTGTGGCATCTCATATTTTGGTACCAACTTTACACAAGCGCATTAGCATATTTGTATGTAATTTGAAAGAAAAACATACAACCTGGTTCATACAGTACAGGACAAAACTCTAAAGGATATAAATAGCAAATACTCTGGTTTTATTGAAGGCTGTGACTCTTGCCCTAAATACTTCAAATGCAGTTTTCATTTGAAACAGGGGATGGCAGGCTAGTAGTAGTTATCCTGAAGTAGTCTGTACTGACGTGTTACTGTTTGGCATACCTTATGGGAAAGGAAAAAAACAGGCCATCTGGGAAGATGTCTGCTGCGAGGTGTATCGATAAATGCCATGCTATTTCAAAATCTAAATATATTATTTTAAATTTTCAAATTGCTTGCTTTTAAACACAGAAGTAAACATAATCACATAGTCGACCTTTCTGAATGATCTATTTATTTTTTGTACTTGTATCAATTGTCTACGTCACAATCAAAACGGGTCTGGTTTTGCTGCATTCAAGTGCTCCTTGTTAATCTACATCTCCAAGCTTTAAAATGGTAAATTAGTGCTTTGTTGTTATGTAGTGAATAATGTTGTGGTATTAATCTATTTTGTGATGCAGTGAAGAACTAAAAACTCTAATATGTACATGAATATGTGACTATAAAAAAATACAGTATTTATAAAACCATATACCATTAACCGTCGTCATGCACCAAGACAAACGTCCACATGCGGTACTGGAGGAACCATTCGTACAGCCTTGAACGCATCACAAAACTACAGGCGGTGACTTCAACAGATCCGCAAAACTTAAACGTAGACGGTCACTGTAGCAGACAGGAAAGTCGAGAGCATTTCTGGTGTATACCGGTACTCGGGGAAAATTACCTGACATCTTGCTTTTTAAAAAAAGCTTGGTTAACAACAAATATATGCTGCTTTAATTACTCAGAATGACAAGTAAAACGGAGGCAGCTCTTGACATCCTCGGAGATAGCTAACTTAACTTAGCTTAAAGCAACAAAACCGTTAGCTTTACGCTAGTTGTTAGTCCACGTTTGTTGGGGTTTCTTTGTCCATTATTCGTTGGTGATACAGTACCCGTTAACTGTCCCGACGCTTACTTATCACCAGGATAGCGTTAACACCACCAGAAGCTAAAAAGGTCGCAAGTAAAGTCGATGTCCGAGTTTTTTTAACGTGGCTCACGACTCGACTTTAGCGGACTTAACTTCAAGGATTTCTACTTGAACGGAAATAAACACCGGGCATTAACTTAGCGTTACCTATACCCAGGTAAGTCACTCACGTTAATGCTTTATAAACCAGGTAAAGTTGTATTTATTGTGTGAACTGTAACTGGTATTTGTCAGTTGGTATTTGTCAGTTAGTATTTGTATTTGTTCACTGGGTTAAATACTAAGTTATGCTTTGTGTAACGCTAACTTTGCGCATTTGCTCGCTGTTGGGCCAGTGGGACTCTGACTTAATTAATGTTAAGAGTTAAGAAGTAAAAACATTAAGGAAACACCAGTTTCGACGTCACGCCTTCTGTCACAGTTTCCAGGAACAACATCCTCTCTGTAGGTTGTGTGTTTAAATGGTGTAACAGCATATGTCATCCTTAAGACAAGGTGTGTTCTTGCCAGGAAAATTATAAATGGTTTCCTGTTTGCGAAATGATGACGGCCTTAAAGTAGCTCAAGTGGATACAACCAGTTTTTCATTTGTCATGCCACTTGGACCTGGCAGGGATATGCTAATTAGAATCTCCTAAATGAAATGACACCAATATAATAAGTTCGTTAAGAGGGAAGCTTCACAAATGACAGCCAAACAACACATGCACGTGGCACTTAACCATTACATCATTACTGTGTAGTTATCAGAGTTATTAGCATGTGGTCAATCAGGTTTCTGTTACAGGAACTGAATGGCCTCCATTGTTGCGGTGAAAACTGAGAAGCGACCGGCAGCTGATAATCAGGATGCAGACACAAATGCAAAGAAGCCCAGGTAAGCTGAGCGGCTGTTTAGTAGCCAATCGGTTTGTTTAATGCTGTGTGGAGGGATTTGGGAAGCACCACCATTTTGAAACCATCATCATAGTAATCTCTGCATGCCCCCCCCAAAGGAAACTGCTACCCAGCCTGAAGACCAAGCGGGCCCCTGAGCTCGTCCTGGTGATCGGCACGGGGGTGAGCTCCGCAGTGGCCCCTCAAGTCCCCGCTCTCCGCTCCTGGAAGGGCCTCATCCAGGCCTTGCTGGATGCAGCCAACGACTTTGACCTACTAGAGGAGGAGGAGAGTCGGCGTTTCCAGAAGCATATGCAGGAAGATAAGAATTTGGTGCATGTGGCACATGACCTCATTCAGAAACTTTCCCCGGTAAGTCTGCCTGAGCCCTTTTTCTTCCCTTTGCTCTCCTCTCTACACCACCCTGTCGCACATGTACGAACACATAGCAGACGGGCTGCTAGCCCACTGTCCTTTCCTTTCCTCAGGCAGGGACATTTTGTCTTTACTTTCATGGATTGAGATAAGACATCTTAGCCTTATCTCGTTAAAACACCTAAAGCTAATACCACATGGCTTGTCTGCGAGACTTTCTGTTGGAAACAAATTTTGGTCGATACAAAGGTTTTAAACAGCTGCTGTAAAATCGATCACACATGCAAGGAGCAGGCTTGTTTACTGTTTCTCATTCAAAACAACACTAATGAAGGCACACAAGCTGAACCACATTAGTGTTTACCTTATGAACCCTCCCTTGCCTTCCTTAAGGTTTATAGCATATTTACAGCATATATACAGCATAAGAACTGGTTTTCTATGCACCAAAAAGGTATTGGTCCTGATTCATAATTACATCTTTTAAACATTAATTTAAAACTAAATGTTCTTACAGGTTAAACCTTCGCTGCTGCGTACTAGGTAGTAATGCACAAAGCTACAATTATAAGGTAGTTTGGCTGGTGAGGCCACTGATGCTTCAGTTTCATCAGCAAACAGAAGTCTACATTAAAAAAATAACTTCCCCAAACTGTGTTTAGAGAAGCAGTGCTAACGTTTGAATGTTCCTGTTGTTCAGTCTGGTGTTCACTTTGTTCCTGTCCTGTTTTTAGTGTCAGTAATAAGTTATGCAGCCAAATTCAGATGATAATTGTGAGTTTCCCAAAAAGAAATGAAAATAAAACAAGCTGAGCATCATTTATAATAATAATATTAAACAGCAATTTCAATTAATTCCTCTACACAATCTCATTTCCTATCTTACTCTAAAGTTGCCTCAGCAGTAGAACATGACTGTGTTACACCATGTGACTGCAGAGAGGAGAGAAACTAAAACAAATCTTAACTTGTGTGTGAGAGAGACTAACACAGTAGGTAGTATGACGATAGTGCTCTGCAGACGGCAAAAAGAACAAAGCCTAATCATAGCTGCAGCAGCAAGGGGCAACATCACAGCTTTATGCCATCAAAGAATGTAATGAACCAATCAAGCCGCCACCTGACCGTACAGGGTATCACCAGCCCTGAACATATTTGTATTTCCACACAACTCTGTTATATTGGCTATATTGGACTGGTCTGGTCTGGAGCCCGGCTGGCAGATGGGAGCCTTAACACAGTTTGCCTCCTGTGTTAGTCATGTCTCATCGCACCTTTGACATTGATGAAGCGCTTTGTTTCTCCCCTCAGCCCGAGGTCACAAAGGCAACAAGCAGCGCTTTTATGGCTTTATCCATCGTGTTTATTTCAATCCGCAGTCGCACAGACACCGGCCCACTGCTGTTGGCTACAGACATAGCAGGCTCCAGCATGCTGAGCAGTGAAAACAAGCAGAGAATAATGTGAAGCACTCAGCGCCCGAGCTCAGATTTTCCGTCCAGACAGTTAAAGCACCACCCGAACAGCTAGCATACAGTAAATTACATTCACAAAACCCATCTGGAAGTGTGTGAATCAAGGCATATGATATGGTATTTTGATATGAAGACATGTTGTCTGTAAGAAAATTAAAGCATATGAGGGTGTGAGAAACCTGCCTTCAGTCCATTTAATTCCAGTAGAAGCTGTGGGAGTTTAACCCACTTTTCATGGAATTGTGTATCAGATGGATTATGGTGGTTTGCAGGCACACAGTTTCAGGTAATGAGGGTAATCTCAAGTAAAAAAGTGTTTTTGCTGTAAATCCTCTTACACCATTGACCGTGGCAAAAAACAACAACAACTAGGCTAATAACAACTTTGCAGACTGGTTTGTGTGCTCAATTCAGCCCAACAATATAAACAATGTTTTTTGAGGGTCATTGTGGTTTTGCTGATGAGGCTCATACAAACAACTTCACACTCAACACTGCGCTTCTTTGGTCCTCAGCAAACACCTGCCATGACAAGATCCAGCTACTCAGTCAGAAATAACACAGGTCTACAGTCTCGTTCACGGGAACAAACACCTGGGCCAGATTTTACTATTAGGCAAGGTAGGCCTGGGGCCCCCCCAACTAAAAGGGCCCCAAACAGACCAGCAGACCAGCATCTGTTACTGTATGCATGTCCACAGTAGGGCAGTACAGAGCTTTACTTGCACATCCCTTGGTTCTTGCATAAGTCCTGAGACAGCTGAAGGACTCGGTGATCAGGATGGCTGCCGTAGACGTAGACGTGGATAATGAGCTTCTTCCTGTGGAAAGGACTCCTGCTGTTTAGCCCATTAGAGCTGTGATCTCTGGAAGTCAGCAGAGCATTTCCCTGTTCTAGGATCAGCTTAGGTCACTGCATCTCTACACAACCCTTTGCTATTCTTAGCAACTCTGTGGCTTTGTTTTCCTGTTTTACAACAGGCTCTGCCAGGTAAAGTCTGATTCAGACTGTGCAGTAGTACAGCCCGTAATCTCTCAAGAGACTCAGGTGGTGTGTGAGATGATACCTGAAGAGCTGTGGACAGGATCAGGATTAGTGATGGAGTGTTTGATACAGAACAAAGTAGATATGTTGAAAACTGGAACACATTTGAAACTTCCCGAAAGTCTCACTTTCAAGTTGAGGAATTTCTGGGGAGGGTAGTGCCAGTAAGTCTTCATGAAAGGTTGTTGAAACTAAAATAAATAAAGCCTGAGGACATGACTATATATGAGTCGGTATTCAAGTCTGGGCCTGAAGAAGGATAGTAAATAACTGACTTATTAATCATATCTGTACTGTTAACTATCTTCTTTACTGTACTTGTTATTTACTGAAGCCTCTTGTTGTTGCACTATCCTCTTTGCTGCTGTTCTACTGCACTGTGGGACTAATAAAGAATTATTTTATCTTAAGCGGATGCTTTTATGCATCTAGAAACATAATACATAATATAATTTTGCATACTCAACTATTATGATATTAACAACATTTTAAACAGATTTTTTAATCTACTTTTCTGTCTATTGCTACGGGGAAATTAAGTAAGAAAATATGTTCCGCTGGTTGTGCTTCTAATCTTAGACAAAAAAACATTATCTCTCAACTCTTAGAACTGGGCTCAAATGCACACATTTATCTTAAGCCACACATGGTCAGGTCACAAGGCATGAGAAGTAAAACTGTGTACTCAAGAGTTCAGTCCTATGAAAAGACAGCTTGTGGGTTTGTGAAAGTGTTCTTGGTATCATGGTCGCAGTCATTCCACAATGGCCTACATGTATTTAAATATTTTACCATGAAGAAAATCCCCTAAAGCTAATTCTTCTAATGTTCAAACAAGTGAAACATGCCGCTTCCAGTCAATGTGGGAATGTCAAACTTCCTCCAGACGTTATCTTATGAATCAGTTTTCAGTTAGTGCTCAAAGCATTTTTAGGTTGGAAAGATTGCAAATTGGTATCTATATTTAAAACTTGGGAGAGTGCAGGTTTGGTCCATTCTTGTGTTCACAAACCAAAGCAGCTTTGGGGAGAGTCAGCACATTCTGTCGTGAGAAGGCCGGGGTCGAGGAGCTGAGACTTCACTGTGTGTGCTACCTTTAAACCTCAGGATCTATGCTCCAATGATCATTATTTATGTATTTTTATGGCTTTTGCTTCCTCTGGCGTACTAGCTCACAGTGCAGCTGCTGCACTTCAGTGTTTAAAGGTGCTTAGCTGACGATTGATCCTCAAGTATAAGCAGGTAGAGCGTAGTCTGTCCTGAGTGCATCGTGCACGGTATGTTGCTATTGTACGTTGTGTGTCAAGTACTGTGAAACTCAAAACCTTTTCTTCTTTCTTTCTTTCTTTCTTTTTTTTTAACAGAGGACGGGCAACGTGCGATCCACGTTCTTCAAGGACTGTCTATATGAGGTGTTTGACGATTTGGAGTGTAAGATGGAGCATGCTGGGAAACATCTGCTGCAATCAGTGCTGCAGCTGATGGAGAGCGGCGCCCTGGTTCTCACCACTAACTTTGACAACCTGCTGGAGATCTATGCCGCTCACCAGGGCACCAAGCTGGAGTCTTTGGACCTGACAGACGAGAAGAAGGTGAACACACAACACACAATACACCCAGTCAGCTTTTTTTTTTTTTTTTAGACGAGTGCAAAGGCCACTTCATGTAGAGACAGGCTCAGAGTGTAGGAGTTTTAAAAGTCTGACACATTTTTAAATTCAAGTAAATAACATATTTTAGTCTGGAGAGCAGAAATAGCATGTTGTCCTCTGAGCATATGGATCAACTGACTGACTGTGCAGTCAGTTATATTTATGAAGTTCCTCATTGGCCAGTTTTAGAGAGAAATAGAAAACTGTTTGACCTGAAAGAGCCTATTGACTGTGACCGGTTAAAGTTCTAATCATTACTCAGCTGCTGTCAAACCTTATAGATTGAACAATATTTGCTTTTGATTTAAGATTAAAGAAGCGCTTGTTTCCCCAGTATACATATTTGTTGCTTCATGTCAATTGTTAAATCATGTAACTTATGTCCCAGTTTATTTAAAGCAAGGTTGATTATTGGTTAAATAGAGTTTTCTGAGAGACCTGTTGCCTTCCCTCTCAGTCCTGGTATTTATGCCTCGACTCCATCAGGGCTAATATCCTCTCACTGCTGTTCAGTGATTTAGCTCCCAGCCCAGCCAGAACAGGATCCAGTGCAATGAACTGTTAACTATGTGCTGATGTGTGTGTGTGTGTGTGTCCAGGTGTTGGAGTGGGCTCAGGAGAAACGGAGGCTAAGTGTTCTGCATATCCATGGCGTTTACACCAACCCAAGTGGTATTGTACTGCACCCTGCAGGCTACCAGAATGTACTGAGGAACACTGAAGTCATGGTGAGCCCTGAAACTCTTCACTAGTGCTTATGTGTCTGATGAAAGGACTGTATTATACAAGCGTGTCTAAGTGTAATAACATGTATATTACCTCTGGTTTCAACAGCGCGAGATCCAGAAGCTGTACGAGACCAAATCCTTTGTGTTTCTCGGCTGCGGACGCACAGTAGACGACACCACCTTCCAGGCGCTTTTCCTGGAGGCGGTGAAGCACAAGTCGGACCTGGAACACTTCATGCTCGTACGGCGAGAGGACGTGGGCGAGTTCAAGAAGCTGCGCGACAACATGCTGGACAAGGGCATCAAGGTGATCTCCTATGGAGACGAGTACGCCGACCTGCCCGAGTACTTCGAGAGGCTGGCCAACGAGATCTGCAACCGCGACGCGCCGGCCAACGAGATCTGCAACCGCGACGTGTCGACCAACGGCTGGGGTAAGGACGGTTAGAGTGGGCCTGTTTGTTGAATACAAAGTACCACAACTTAAGCTAAAGAATATACTTTTTTTCTTGTGGATTTATTACATTTCAGTTAATTAGATCTGCTTAACTTGCCAGCTCTTCTTTTAGAAAAGAGTTCCGAATGTGATTTGCCTGCATTTTCTTATTCTTTTTTTTTTTTATCTTTATCTACAGGGTTTCCTACACAAACTGGGGAAGAACAGCAAAACGGCTTTAACACACAGAAAAGCCTCCTTCAAGGTTAGGACTGAATTCTTCTCTTTGACTTCAGGCAGTGGCCAACTCGCAAGAGACGCTTCCACAATAATACAATAAAAGCACCGTCGAAGGCTCTTGTTTGCTTACTGCATGCTGGCTAGATAGAAAATTCAAGTCGGCTCTTGATTTTCAGTATCAAAAGACCTGCTGGTATTGCTGTACACAAAGATACAGCTGACTTCGCAGTATTGCATGCATGGCAGTCAGTGGCAACATTGCAGTTGATGCTCTTTGTTTCTCAACTTCACACTCAAGTCCCCTTCCTTCTCTTTCTGCCCCAGACCATCACTCTTGACAGGCACACAGTCGGGATCAGTATCAGTCATTTTCCTCCACAGCTCCGCCATGAGATCAGTGTACCCCGAGTAGCACTCGAGTCTCATTTCTATCAATGGATTTAGGAAAACTGTGGACCATGGGAGACCTAGAAGCTGTTTGAGTGTTTCCGCAGGTGTCTGATGTTCTTTTGATGTAAAATGTTCCTTTATTAGTTCTGGTGTAAAAGGGAAAGGAGAAGTTTAAAGTAACCGCCAAGGCCAACAAAAACCCAACCTCACAGTTCCACTGTGTGTAAATGTTTAACATTTGGGAAGCTGACAAAAAAAAAAAATACATCCGAGTCCACTGACAGAACTGACTGTGCTGCATTGATTCATTGTTTAGATGACTAATACATCGCCTCGACCTACCCGCCTGTGAGAGCTGTAACGCAGAGCAATCTTCTGTTGAAATGTAAAAGGTCTGTTCTGTGTGACGCTCGGCCCCGACACCAGGAACACTTGATTTGCACACTACTGGACAGGGAACTTGGGATGGATGGTTACTTGGTTTGCAAACACATGATTCTGTCCTCCACTGTTCAGAAGAGGATGTTTTCATAGCAGACGTCTCCCAGCCAGTAGCAATCACTCTGCCACTCCTGCGCTGAAAATGTTCTTTGTAAGCCTTTTTATTTTTAATACTTGCTTGTATTTTCTGACATAGTATTTATAAGTACTATTTTCAAAATAAAGATTTTGGTATCCCATTTGTCGTGTTTGCATGTCTAATGACGCTCACACTGTAACACACGACAGAACAAGTTCCACTTCACAGCATATAGCAGCTTTATTTAGAAATGTTTACATTCTCATAAATTAGCTCAAATCGCCTGTAGAACTCTTGATTCTTTCATATTGCACTACCACAAATTAAAGGGGGCTGGAGACATTTAAGACTTCTATTTCCTCTTACGAACGAAGAGTAAATCAAGAGGGGGGGGGGAAGCATAAATAAAAAGGCCCAACAGAACTCCAATGAACCACACAGAAAAGTGCAGTCTGAAAATCTGGACAACCTGTAAGAACTAAGAAATATTTACAAAATATCTTCCCACTGTTCATCAACTATAAACTGAGGAAATCAAAGTCTCCATTTTGTAATGAAACCGTTAGGTAGGCAAGGATCGATCCATCCAGAACCAGTGAACCACCGTTAGTAGAGATCTTTTTCATGTTTGACAGGAGACAACATCTAACGTCAGCGCCCAGATTCAGTCCGTCTGTTGGAAACAGATTCAGACTCTTGTGGGTTTTTTTTTTTTTTTTTTAGCTGCATGGTACTCTTGATGGACAACTACCCATGTAGTGAAAGTGTTAACTAAGAAGACAGGAGACAGATAGGCACTATGGTCACTAAGCTCTCCTCAGGTGCAGCCAGCAAGTCGTTACGACCTGACCATTTACATGAAGAGGGGGAAACTGACTGACAAGATGCCAGGTCGGGAGTTTTGTTTTTCTTTACTGTGTACACCAGTAAACTGGTGACATTTACAGCCTAGGTCCATTTAGTCAGCCAAAATGTAATTTGGATGTGACCGGTCTGAGGTACTTTTCAATGCAGGCCTAGACGTTTAGAAATGATTCGAGGGGGACGAGGCCCCTCTGGCTTTGTTTTTTTGCAAAATGTTCCGTCTTTCAAAGTGCACACTTGTCCTTTACTGGGAGAATAAAGTCCTGTGCGTGACATGATCTCTTCATTTGATGCAAAGTAGAGAGGGGCAGGTTAGCGGGGACGGAACATCTCACAGCGGCGTGGCAAAAAGGTATCGTTGGCTTTTGTTTTTGCGGCGATGGATTAAAAACAGCAGAACATGCAGTCACTTAAGCCTTCATCAGGGCACTGACTACAGCGCGGGCATTGAGGCTGCGCAGGTCGTTGTAGGTCTGCCCTGTGCCCACAAACACGATGGGCTGTCCGGTGGTGTACGTCATGGAGATGGCAGCACCGACCTGTGAAGGAGGAAGGAGGACGCGTGAGTGCTACCGACTTTACAGCTAAACCACATCGCATGATTAAGGCTGGATAGGAATATACGTAAGGATACCTTGTCGTCGATGGTGTCGAACTTAGTGAGAACGATTCCATCGATGAGGCGGGGCTTGTCGGACATGGAGTGGTCTGCCAGAGCCTGATTGAACTTTACCTGAGGAGACGAGGACATAAAAGCCGAGTCATTCATGGGAAAACTGATCACTGAGTGCAGAGGAGGAGAAAACCTGTCCACAATGACTTAGAACGCTGACCTCTGCTGGAGAGTTTAAGAATAATAGAAATCCATTTTATCCTACAGCATTTTATTTTTTTATATGTTCTAGCGGGCGATCACATCATTATGTATACTGTGGGTTACAATGACACTGAAGTGTGAATTTGCGATGGTCTTACCAGCTGGTCAACTGCCTCATTGCCCACCAGAGCCTCTCCAACAAACAGCACCAGGTCAGGCATGTTGACCGCTATGAGTTTGGCCAGGGCCGTCATAAGGGGAGCGTTGTCCTGCATACGCCCAGCAGTGTCCACCAGCACCACGTCGAAGGTCTGGTTGCGGGCTGTGCGGATGATATTAATCATTAATGGAAAGAACCACGGCTTTAACACATAACTACTCAACTGGGAAAGGAAGTATTGTACCGTAGGCAATGGCCTCCATGGCAATTCCAGCAGCATCCTTCCCGTAGCCCTTCTCATAGAGCTGGACCACCGGGCGTCCTCCGTGGTGCTCGGGGGGATGCAGAGAGTTCAGGCGGCGCTGGTGAGTGCGGAGCTGCTCCACGGCTCCGGCACGGAATGTGTCACAGGCCGCGATCAGCACAGAGAAACCGTTCTCTATCAGCCAGAAAGAGATCTGGAGACAGACAGACACAATCAGGACATGTTGAGGGGCGGATAGTGTGGCAAATATATATACCATATCATAAAATAATAGTATCATTTCAATATCGACAACCACTGAATCCCTGTGAATGTTCTACTAACGGAGCTCTACACGACCACCAACTCTCACAAAACAAGGCCAAACAAACGGAAATGCCTGTGTAGGGAAATGGTGAGCGAGCCACAGGAACACAGGGGGAAGTACAGGAAGTCTATTTATAGAACATGCCGTTACTCTTTGAACAACGACGACTCACCTTGGCCAAGTTGGTGGACTTTCCGACCCCGTTGACGCCGCAAAAAGTGACGACGAAAGGCCGACGCTGGTTCTGGGCCTCCATGACGTCTCTCAGAATGTCCACCCTACGCTTGGGCTGTAGGATCTGCACCAGTGAGTCCTGCAGGGCCAGCTTTACTGTTGAGGCCACAGCTACACACACACACACACACACACAAATATGTTAGGTTCTCCCTGAATCATGCATTCATACTGCTATTCACTGACACAAATGATCCCATATAGTTACTATATTGTGCTTTAGGACGTGGGTGAGAGCACCAGAAAGGGGAAATACTTAATAAATTGATAATAAATATTATCAATATGATAATGAAAGTACACTTTTTAAGGCCCTTCTTGATTTGCTGTTTAATGAATCCTCTACAATGTAAAATATGCACTTGGTCTTCCAACACCTTTTGTTATTTACAAGTACAAAATTCTGGTCTGAGCAACATTTCAAACTGCATCCTGTGTAGAGGAAACTTAATCAATTTACTTCGATAATCACAGACTATGTCGGGGAAAACTCATTACTGTAATCACATTACTTTCCCCAGCATGTAGACTAGTAGGACAAGTGGAGGCAGAGAAGATGCAGGATTGTGGGTACGTGTACTTACTGGTGAATGTGCCCATGACTTTGCCCTCCAGTTTTTTGGCAACAGAGTCACAGAGCTGGTAGGCGATGTCGGCTGCTACATTCTTTGCTGTGGGATAATAAAGCAGAAGAATGAATAGCAAGACAGCGCATTGCAGAAAATCAAGAGAGCGAGAGTGAGAGTGAGCCATCATACTGATGAGGTGGTCCTTCATCTTCTCCAGCACTGACTCCATGTCCTCCCGGCTCAGGCTCTTGGAGCCCACCAGGCCCTTCAGCATCCCAAACATGCCCCCAAAAGCGCCACTCTTTTTAGAGCTGAAATCAAGAAACAAAGCTGTGCAAATCAAATCAGGTTTTTAAAAAAATGTGTATAAATGTATAATAAATACCCCGAAACAACAGCATAACATTCAAATACTCTCTTACCTTGTCTTCCTTGTTTGACTGACAACCACTCTCTCCTCTTCCTCCTCCTCTTCCTCCTCCATCTCCTCTTCCTCACTGGACTCATAGTCCACAGACAGCAGGTCACCCTTCATGGAGTTTAGCTGCATCCCCTGAAACACAAACAGGACATTGAGGACTTGGAATGTATTTGAACATTATTAATGTACCTAACACTTGTGTCTTTTTAACTAGGGGGGGGGGGTACTTACCAGGTCAATGTGTGCTTCCTGGTTCTGTTTGCTACCATTTAGGGAATCATCTCCATTCCTTCCGCTGTAGTCCAGCTCCTTGGTGCTGCTGCCACCCATGTCCCAAACACGCCTTTGCTTCTCCTTCGGCTTCTGAGGTTTTGGGGACTTAGTGATACTAGGATGACAGAAGAGCAGAATTAAGCAATCAGAAATATGCAATCAGACAGGCTTTACACTGCGCAACTGACACGTTGATGGAATCTTTTGAGGAACGGCCCATTCAACGCTGCCGCTGGCGAGTCAGCTAAGTTAATCAAAATGTACCTGTACATATTCAAACAACTTGCTTGATTCATGAATGTGTTTTCTCTTACGTGGCTTTCTCAGTGGGTACCACCGCCATGCGCTTGCGAAAGAATTCCTCTCGCTTCTTCTGTATGATCTCCTCTGGAGTAAAGTCCTGGTTACCATTCTCAACCGGCTTGTGCCCAGACAACGCGGCCTTGCCTTGATCCACTTTGACAGGCTCAGCTGCAGGAGCTGGAAAAGATTGGAATATTAAAATGAAGTCAGAATTGGGGCTAAATGATGTCACGCTGGCCATTTAGATATTTTAGAAGAACCTCTCACAACGGCACCTACCCTCCTTTTTGGTATTTTTATTCTTCTTGCCACCCGGTTCCTTGACTTTTTCCCCACCCTTGGTCTCAATCATTGACTTCACAGTTTTTTGGGATTTCTCGGACTCCTTAAAGGTCCGCATGGTGGACGGGCCCCGAGCTCTGCTGCTCTCCTCCGCCTCCCTTCATGTAAACAGTCGATGTATGTCAGAATGGGCAGCACACAAAATATTCTGGTCAATGAAGCATCTTTAAATCCTGATGAAGTGATTATGTATTTATTAAAGGGCCGTCAATGACCACTTGAGTTGAAGTTCTTCATTACAGGGAATCGCTTCCATGAGTGAAACCCTGTGTGTGTTTACCTGAGAAGCACCGTGAAGTCATCCCCGAACTCAAAGCTGTTATTGATTAGCTTCAAAGCCCCCTTTTGCTCCAGCTCGTTCTTATAACGATCCCTAAAATGGAGCTGAACGTCATCTATGAACTTGTCCACATACGTCAGCGTCAGGATCTTTTGAAAACCCACCTGGACGGAGACAAGAGAACATGATCCTCAACCTTTAAAGCATTAGTTAGAACATTAGTTGCAGATGTGCACAACTCTATTGTGTTAGCTTGTAATCGTAGTTTGCAGGTGAGAGACTTACCACAAAGATCAACTCAAACTCATTGTCGAGCTTGTATTTCAGACTCAGGGCCTCGTGATTGTATGAATTGTTCCCACTTCGCTCCTGTAACACCACAAACATCGTTGACATGTCAACAGGAGCTAACTACCCACACATGGCGTTGCTGCTAACAGCTAAGCTAGCCTAACGTGTCTTCTTAACAACGTGAAAAGTCACTGTAGCAACAACTATGTCTACATTTTAACAAGGTGATTCTTAGGCTATTCACATCGCAAAACTCACTTGTTTTAGTACACTACCGTTACGCAATGAGCTAACGTTTGCTAACGGTTACCTACTAGCGTTAGCGTTAGCTAGTCCAAGCCACAGCGAGAATTAGTGAAACACAGACATCTGTCACAGGCTTTTTTTTTTGACCTGTCACCACGTCTCACCTGAAGGATTACGGAGCGGATCAGAGCGTTGACAGGCCCGGCGAAGGATTCACTGACCCCGGCTCCCTGAAAGCACCACAACACTATCCCCCCTTTGCTGAAGATGGTGAAGAAGTCTAGCATCTTGACACCACGTATCTAGAGTAAAGAAACACACAAAACAATGATGAAACAGAAGCCCTGCGATGAACGAATGGGTGTGTAAACGTTTAAAGCTGTAGTACATGCTATTCAAACAATTACATCTTACCGAATATTAGTCGAATCAATGTTAAATCCCCCACGGGTAAGAAATCCGCCACCAGAGCTAAACTGTTTTAGACACGTCAGATGAGAAACCCGGAAGTGACGCTCCTCTTCTTCTTCTCTTGAAATAGATGGCGCATCGCAGACAGTTTGAAGTGCCTTTCGCCGCCTACTGTACAGGAGTGGCGTAACATCACACCGTTGTTTGTTGTGTTGTTTAATGACCCCAATGCACTATCTTAATGATCTTGACTGTTTATCTGCCCCCCCCCCCCCCCCCCCCACACACACACACCTGGAACACCTGGAACTTTGCTTCCAGGTGTCTGATATGTGGACTCATTCCTTTTTAATTATATTATTTGGATTGAACCAGTGTACTAAGTAAATGTAAAAAAAGTACAATTACTAAAGTGATTAAAGTACAGCTTTGATTACTTTTAATTTTGCGCTGGTATTTCCATTTTCTGCTACTTTTTTTACACTTCTTCTACAGTAAACTATATATTTCAGAGGGAAATTTATCTTTTTTGGCCACGGAATTCATCAGACAACTGAGGCAAGTAGTTATTATATAAATTAGGGTTAACCATTATCAAAATATGATACATTTATAACATCTATAGCTATTTTTCTGCATTACTTGTACTTTTGATAATATACATTTAGCTAATGTCACTTACATACTTTCTACAACTAGAGCAGCACTTTAAACAGCACTACTCTTAATGGAATATTACACTGGTGTGAAATTGCTACCTTCACTAAAGTACAAGATCTGATAACTCCTCCACCACAGGAATGCATTTGGTTACCACTAAATTATTCCCTTCCCAGTTGTATTCTTGTTTAATGTCAAAGGCATATCTTTGTAAACAGGGCCGTTTTGTTCTTTATTTATTTTATTGATCTTGAAGGAAAATGAATGTACTTTCAGATGTCTTACGTTATGTTTGTATGACTTTTTGTATCTATTTCTACACAACTGAAAGGAATAACCAGTTCAAGATCATGGGGAAGTCCTATAATACACACACATATAATACATACAATACTTAAATGACTTGTTAAACGGACACAGACAGTATCAGGTCTCATTGAAGGGCTTAGGGATTTGACATTAACATATTGGTGGTTGTGGATTTCAACAGTTCCTCTTATTTATTCTTAAAATAATACAACCATCCAGATGAGAGAGTAGTCTCATTCCTGCCTATATGAAATGTTCTTTTTGTTGAAAGTGTACTTAATGAGGATTTTGACCATACACGTGCTTTTAACAAATGGTTAGCTACCTGCTCAGTGAAGCATAAAGTTTGAGACACTTTGCATTTTAAATGTGACTAAAGATGTTTCGGCGTCTCTTTCGGCAGTTACCAACTTCCTCTTTTTTCTGGTGATGTCAGTGACACTTCTTTGTTGCATTCTGTTGCTGTCATTGGATTGTGCCACACTGTTTTTTGTTCAGCTACTGTTTCTGTGTATGGCCAGAGAAGATCCTTTTAAGCGATGAGATCATTAAACATTGTTTTTTACAGAAAGGATTTTGGAGGCGTTGAACAGACATGATGATTGATGTTTACAACATGCATGGTAAGATCATTTCTGAAACCGTATCTTTATCCATTTTAATGCTAATGCACACTGTGCTATATGTATTCACGCTTTCATAGCCTTTAGGATTCATAAGTGGACTAGGAAGGGTCTATATATATCAACATGTGGGCTACAATCAAGTCAAAAATATCCACAGTTTCTTTCTCCCCTCAGGTTGGATCCAGAAACTCTGGAAATCAAGAATATCTTCATCAGCACAACGTGAACAAGAGGCAATGGTGACAAAAAAGTCAGTGTCTTCAAAACCACCACAGCCTCACTCTGCTCTGAGCTCGCTGCAGCGATGGAGCCGACAGTACGACGTGTTCGTGTGCCACAGCTCCGTGCACAGTGACATTGAAGAGGCTGTTCGCCTGGTCTCTTATCTGGAGTCGTCACCCCGGAGCCTGAGGTGCTTTCTAATGCAGAGGGACGCCTGTCCAGGAGGTGCAATTTCCACAGAGTTATGCCAGGCTGTGCGGGACAGCCACGTAAGGGCTCTGCTTATCACTCCTGACTTCCTGCAGGATGATTGGTGCAAGTACATGATGCACCAGGTTCTGGCAGAGGCGCCTATGTCCAATCGGATTATCCCCCTGGTTCAGAACCTGTCCCACTCTCAATATCCTCAGGAACTGAGGTTCTACTTCTACATTGACCTGGGCAAGAACCCTGACAGGGGTTATACTCGAGTCAACACGACTGTGCTCAAGTGTGAGTAATGGAAAGATGTTTGTTCTTTTGGCCAATTTAATAAACATATATTGAACCTGGTCTCAGCCCCAAGTTTGAAATGATATCTGTTGAAATCTGTTTTTTCCTCTCCTAAATATGTCAAATGAGCTGCAAATCTACCTGCAAATGATTCCACAGTTTTTTTGGAGGTCAAGCAGTCCTTATTAATCTCTTCTTGTTGTCTTTTACAGATCTGGAAGACCTGACTAAAAACGAGAAGACACTTGATGGACAACATGGATAACTCTAGCAATGGACTAAGTTGAGAAGGCAGCTCACAAAAAGACAAGCTGGTGTCCAAGTAGCTATGACCCCACTGACACTTCCACTGGAAGAAATACAGAAGAGAGACAAAAGCTTCAATGGTGTTCATGATGATCATCATCATCGTTAAAGACTGTGATAAGGGCAAGACGCTCGAGTTTTAAAGAAATGTTACGCATACGGCTTTTCCTCTTTCTCTGTTCGTGACCAACATGTGTGTGTGTGTGATACGGATGTTTATACAGTGAACAGGAAACCGTTGAATCCAAGCACCGCTGTGGCTTGTATCCTGCATCAGAGCTAGAGAAGTACAGTGTGTGCTGCACCCAACTAAACAGCAGTTTGCAATAAATGCAGTTTATGGGAACATGTCGTGAGAATTTCTCTTCATACACTCAGCTTGTTACACATAATTCATGTCAATCACAACCCATAAATTAAGTTGACAATAAAAGGCACTAAAACGCCATAAATGCATGTGATCCTCCTTTTAATACAGTTAAACAAATAGACAGATTGCTGTTAAAGGATCATAATATTGTGATGCATATAGTTTACCACTGGGGGGTGCATTTTCCACTTCTATGCAATCGGGAGTGCAAGTGAAGAGACACCAGTGTTGAAGGTGTGATCTCTCTCTGGTATTCACAAGCAGTTTACCACTAAGCAACAGCGATCACAGTAACATTGTGGCTCTTGTATGTGTGACAGAGAGAGAGAGCGAGAGTAAAAAGGGAAGGACACACCCATCACTAACTGACCGGGATGACCTTTTTCGCTGAACTTACAGTTATTACAGAGGAAGTGTGATTCCTGTTGAGAAACGGTACAACTTCATGTTTTCCTTCTACTGCCTGAGAACCATCTCTTTTGTATGGATCTGGCATGCTGGTTTTTATTATTCAGAGTCACAATATGCCTAACTGACAGGTTGTAGCTCAGCTAGTTGGAACAAAGTCTGAACATGTTGAAGATCTGGAAGGAACAGCCCTTCCTTCCTCCATCCACGCACACACACACACACACACACACACACACACACACACACACACACACACACACACACACACACACACACACACACACACACACACACACACACACACACTTTCATCTCTCTGATAGATTAAATGTCCCTGGCAGCACCTTCCCTTGTTAATCAAACGCACTGGAATTGCTTCACTTGGTTGGCATTTTGGACCATTGGATGTAGAATATCAGTTATTCATTGGGTCAACTGGAGCATGACATTTGTGATTATTGATCTTCTTTTTTTTTTTTAACGCAGACAAGGCCATCTGCTTCCAAGAAGTGCTACATGTTCCTTTTCAGATGTTTCATTAATGCTGTTTCATCCTCCCACATCCCTACCTCCCAAAACAACAACAGACATTTAGCACCACAATAAAAAGAGCCTTTGCTAATCACCTCTTTTGTGGCAAGCCAACATTGTAACATAAAAATTTAATTTAATCTCTGAAAGGCACAGATGTTCTATGAAGCTTTTTTTTTTATGTTGTTGTCATAACAACTTCCTTTCCGGATGACACACGATGAAGGCTGTAGTCATTGTCGGGAGAGGAGCCCTGTAGCTGAAAAATTAGCTGGGAAGAATAATACAAAAATGGAGAGACACGTCAGTGGTTTGGCTCATGCTAAATGTCAAATTGTAATTTTTAACCTTCACTTTTTGTGCGGATTAAAGAAATGCCATTTAACGTGTTTGTCACGGTCTTGGGTTTCGTTTAGTTGTTTTTTTCCGTATTATTTTGAATTTCCCTGCCCCTTGTGTCCTGTGTTCTCTTCACTTCCTGCCTTTGTATGTTTTTCCACCGGTGTAATTATCGGCCTCGCCCCTGATTGAATCCCCAATCACCTGCACCTCCCCAGTGTGTTTAATTAAACCCTATGTGTCCCCTGTCTCAGTGTCTGTTTTTCTGTTGTGTTACCTGCTCTGCTCCGCTCTGTTCTGTTCTGCTCTGCTGTGATTATTTATGTTTTGGACATTTTTAGTTTGCCTATTAAATCACCATCAGTTGCTCCTGTGTCTCTCTGCGTTTTTGGATCCATCCCCTACCACCAGTCCCCCCCCCCCCCCCTGACAGTGTTAATTAGTGAGCTTCAGAGGTGCGGGGAGGCTGATTCTGTTGCCGTTGTTCAGAGTCTATCTTCACATTACTTTCAGCAAGAAAACAAATAAGTGTATTTCCCCGAAAATGTCAGACTATTATTTTAAGTCAGCAGTCTCCAAAAAAACACTGGTCTTACAATGTGACAATGCTCGGATGTGGAGGAATAGCCAAACTTAAAAGTCAGTCTCCCAGCATGCTATATTTACTTACCTCTTGTTTAAAGACACGCTTGTTTAAAATTTGGTGTGCTAAACTTGCTATCTACAAAAGCAAACATAATAATCAGGCCGGCCCTGATGGTTATGACTCTACCATGTAAGTGCAGTCTATTTGTAATGTCTGTTTGTTATTTGAATAACCAGCATTTTATATCTTTCTTTATGGTCCAAGGCTCCTGGGTAGTAGTCAGCTGTCTTTGCTCACGTTGCATGCAAGACGTTGCAAATATTTTCTTTCCAGATTTATGTAAATGGTAGCCAAAAATCCCTTTGGGAGGGAATTTAACCCCTGAGGCCGTCTGAAAGGCTCATGTCTTGTGTCGGGACATGTCAAGTGTTCTTGTTGACTAAAATGTTTTTCTGTGTAACTATAAATAATACCTCCATGGAATTTTGATCTCAGGACTAAGACTAAAGCTGCTGGAGCATGCTATGTGTCAGCATCATCACTTCCACCATTAAACAAGAAGTGAAAGAGAGAAGAGAGTTCAGGCCACAGGATGGCAAGCTGATGTGCTTCGGACCACCAACAGTATGGGAAAGCACTCAGCTGTTAGTCACCATGGTGGTCTCCATTGGGCGCGGCGGTACTGACCTGGACGTTTCTATCTGTGGTGAGGAAATTCAGCTTGCCGTGCTACATTAAAACCCCAGCTGGGTTAATTAAAGGAGAGCAGGAGATCCCAACGTTCTTTTAGGTTTCTAGTGAATGTTGGCCATATATACAGTGCAATGAGACGCGAGGACTCTGCAAGTCAAATGCAACAGCACAATGGTTTTACACACAAAATGTAAGATGGGTTTTAAACGATGTTTTCTACCACAGCAGCACTATTTGGCAGATGCAGCCAAGGTGATACATTGTTTAATTAACACCTACTTTCCCACAAAACAAAAATGCTTCATGAAACAATGCTGCAAAAACTTCTTCTATTATCCTAATGTGTGTTTTTTAATGTTTTTATGTTGTCTTGTGTTACAAGTAAAGGACACAGAGAGTTATATTTGAAGTATTAGACCCAGAGGTCTCCATGTATTGTGCTAAAGACCTGCTTCAGATTTTTTGGGCAAATTATGTGAAAATGAAAAACGTACACCAAGCACACAAAACCACGTCATACAAAAAAGACCATCTGGCATGTCTGCGTGAGAAGTCTTCCTTTACTATTTTCTGCATTTGGAGCAGACAGGATGAACAGCACCCATTGTATGCTGAGTCAGACGTGATTTATGGACACCATAACTTGATGCAAATGAAATGCCAGCAGTGAAAATAAGTAGGGTTGTAAAGGAGAGATGCACGCAAGCTCTTTCAGACTATTTAAAGGAACCCTGACATTGTCTCTGGTCTGGAGCCAGCAAAACATTTGCTTCGTGTAATCTTTAAGTTTACTTTTGTGCAAAACTATTTTGTTGCCAGCAGATACATTAGAGGAGACAGTGGTTATTAACAATCTAATTCAAGATTCATGTTCTAAAATAGAACATCATCAGTTTGGAAAGAAAAGGAATCGTCCTAAGTACCTGAAAGGAAACATACTTATTCATCAAAGTCTTTCAAATTAAATTATACAGACTAATAAAAGGATGCATGGATAAGGTCAATAGATTGGATTTAATGTATCCTCTATAAACAGCCTGAGATGCTCACTCAAGTTGTCCCCGAGTTTCAGTGTGTTATGTCCTTTACAAACAGATAATTACAATATCACAGCCAACACCAACAAGCCTCTCCAGATGTTGGTGCCTCTGGGAGAAATATACCGTCCCATTGAGGAGAGATTGAGCAAATCATCATAATTAGCAGAAGTCCACTGACATTGGAAATGTTCATTAACCTTTGCACTTCAGTTTCAGCCCCACAGGCAGCCTACATGTATGCAGCCACGGTATTTGGTATGTGTCTGGATCTGCCTGGATCAATCGTTGTAGACGAAGCTCACGTCACACTGCTGCTTCCCTGTGGGCACCTACCAAAAAAACAAAAGGAGATATTTCTCATATTACCAAGCAGTCTCTAAGTGCGCAGCAGAAGGCTCTGCTCAAAGACCTATAGTGCCGTCCTAATGCTAAAGATGCACTCTAAACACACCAATCAGCCAGTTCTGACCGTGCTGTGGTTTCTTTGGCACGATAAAGGGCCAGCAGATGCTCAGGAATCATTGATCTACATGAGACTTCTCCCTTCCTTATAGATGTAGCTTTATAAAGACAAGAACAACTAAACTGCAGGAGTTGAGGATAAAGCTTGATAACAACGAGCAGCACATTTTCAGTGTGAAAAAGTAAAGGCAAGGCAAGTTTATTCGTATAGCACATTTCAGCAACAAGGTAATTTAAAGTGCTTCACATAAAACCACTATGTAAAGAGTGTATCAAACATTTTGTTCAAAGTTCACTCTTACTCAACGTGAGCAAACGTATCCGCATAGTTGGGTTAACAAAATCCATTAGTTAATATTTAACAGAGGTTCCCCAAAACAGGGACTTGGCTGACTGGAAGTAAATCAAATCTAATTCAAACAATAGAAGCTGAAGTTACTCTTTTCCCCAGCAATGAGAAATAAGAACTCAAGTAGGCTTAAGTACACTTAAGTGCACTTAAGTACAATTCGGAGGTACTTCTTGAGCAATTCCACAGAATAGAAAATACCATCAACAAATACATTATGATGTTTTGTTTGTTTGTTTTGTCTTTATAAGCTAAATTGCAACATTAAAGTGACATTAATGCATCATTAATTATGATACCATATACACTATGCATTATTCTTTAAACACAGTCTCATGGCAGTTCGTGGAATAGTCAAAGTATATGTTGATGCCATTATGTAGTCTACCTTTACTGCAGCAACATTTTGAAAGCAGGACTTTGTAACGGAGCTGAGTAACCTACTTCTTCCACCACTGCTTGTCTCTGTGTTTCAAGCTATTATCTCTTACATTCAGGGGTTTAAAAAACAACAACACAGCCAGCAGCAAAGTCTTTCCAGATGTTGTGCCCTCTGGGACAAAAGCCCAGCCTGAAGCGGATTGAGGAGGCATGTGGCAAATAATCACAATAACCTGGAGATCACATGGAACGCGTCGATGACCTAGTGCGCTTCAAGTTCAACGCCAGCGCCGTCAGGTCTCGGCTTGTCCATGTTTTAAAGGCATGGTATTTGGATCTGTTCTCTCCGGTGCGCGTGCCCACATGCGCATGCGTGGCTGCGTTGAGAAAGAGAGAAGGGAACGCGCTGTAACGGAACGGGGAGAGCGTTCCAGTAAAAGCTATAACTGCCTGCGTAACCTTCCAACTGAACACCAGCCTGTGGGTTTTGCGTGCACGCTTCTTGTTTCCGTTCCGTTGTTCGGAGAGATGAACTTTGATGCTCGCCCAGGCAGTGCGTGTCACCAAAAGCAACGTGAACTTGGTTGCAACATCATTGTACCGTTACAACAGGCTCGCTCCGCGGATTAAAGCTCATCTGCCCGGCAGCGTTGCTGGTAAGTAAGACCCTCTCGAGCTAACGTAGGTAAACCCTCTGTGCCTTTTGGAGTTTTTTTCTTTCTTCATTTTTTTTTTTACATGCTGGAGGCATTTAATACCGCTGATCTTCTGTAACATGGCGTCATTGGATCACAATATATCAAATTGAATTTGGCTGTCTCGAGCTTTGATTTGTACATTTGTGTCATTTGTTTCTCTTTTGTGCGGTTGGATGGAGAGATTGAAAAACTGTAGACGAGACTGGAAAGGGTTTGGCTGCATCATGTTCGGGAGGGATAGTACCATATGTTCCTGCATATATTCAACCACATGTTATTATGATCCCTGTGATCAGTCGCATTGGATCATACAGTTTAAACCGTGAGCCTCCTGGTTTTATTTCCCTGCTCTCATTCTAATAATTAGGCTACAGGATACACTGGGATATATTGTGACACTATTCGAAATATTGTTGGCCAATGCTGATAGCTCACAGGCTATGAGGAGCTGCATTGGCATTTTTGCATTAATAACATGGTAAGAGAGTCATAAAGAAATATGAATTGTTTTTTGATGCATACATCCTGTGTGTTGCTTATTGCTGCAAAACCCACCTGTGTGTTTACACCCGCCTACTAAATTTGACTGAGAAGTACACGTGTTTATCTTGTTTTCAATCTTTTACTTTCATAGTTCGATGTTTTTTTCTTTATTTGTAAGTAAGGTGTTGCATGTAATGGTTGCTTTGAAGTATTAGTACACATCATGTCGACTTGGAAACTGGCTGACAGACCATGTCCTCTGCAGCAGTGACTCTGCTGGGAAACACTCATCCTTGGATCAGTCAGTCGGCAGCAGTCTGCCTTTAGTCGAATACACACCTGCCCTCTTTAAACATTGATTTGAGGCAAATGCATTTAAACGCTTGCATAGTTTCCGCAGTGTTTTAAAAAAAGAACCACTGCAATTTAGTTTAGCAGCAACAGGAACAATAACTGACAACTTGGATACTACGAAAAGTGTTTTCATTTTCCAGTTATACCTCTAAATCTTATGTAAGTGATGTAACAATGTGGTGGTACCTGAGTTCATCTAAGAGCTGTTAGCCTGCAGAAGAACTGCATTACAAAGATAATATGAAGTAATTAGAAGAGTCCTCAGCCTGGTTGCTTTATACTGGGATTCATCCTTTCAGTCAAGTCCTCTTATGTGATAAGATCCTTGTTCCTGTCTGGCCCCCGTGCCACTGATCTTCACCGCTGGATCAGGACAATGTATATTATATTACTTGTTGCTCTTGTTTTTTTTACCATGTATCTTGGGTGCACTGTCCACTTGCTGCTGTGATCCTGTACATTTCCCCACTGCGGGACTAATAAAGGATTATCTTATTTTATCTTATCTTATATCGAGTGCAAAGTGAATGATTGAACTTGTTCATGGCAGGCATGAGGTCTGACGTCACGGCCTATAGGGTGCAGACCATAATTCTATATGTGAACACCTTATGTGGTTTCACAAACTCTTATTGTGAAGTTGGTCCTTTCTTCCTCCTCTCCTCTTTACTCTGCTCAGCCTCTGAATTGCTGAACGTCAGCTGCGATATCCTTTTGTGCTGTGCAAAAATAAAAAAGAGATAAAAGGATGAAAAGTTGATTTTAATATGAGTGCAAACTTGGGATGGTTTTAGATAGATAGCTATATAGAATTTAGATTATTGCTCTATTTCCAGGCTGTTGTATTTAGTCACTGTAGCAGTGGCTACATAAGAGAGATCCTTTTTTTTGCACAGATGTTGCATTTAATGGGGCTTTGAGATATGTAGCACATGCAGGCAACTTGCTACAAATCAGCAGAAACACCATGATACACCTTACTGCAGTAATGACTCACTCCTGCTTCAATCAATCAATCAATCAATCTTCTAAAATCTAATGAACACACATGCCCTCAAAACATTCATCTCAGTCAAATGTAATCATACTCTGGTGCACTGGTCACTGCAGTGAGGGCTCACAAGCCTCCACGAGTCCTTGATTGGGGGGTGTCATGGATGCATCAAAATAAAACACATCTTAGTGCCATCGTCATGAAACTTGCAGGGTGTAGCTTGGGCCAAGGACGAACCCACTACATTTTGGAGTGGATCCGAATCACTGGAGCGGATAGACGCACCTATGAGAACAGCCTTGGCTGTGCCTTGTCTGTGCTCTCTGAATGCTTTTCTAGTCAGTATTGAGTTAAGTCAGATTTAGCCGATTAAGAGCACAGAATACATGTAAAGTGGGATTACTAGCCTCATTTCAAATTTGTGAATGAACACAATAACGAGGGGGCCTTTAACCTGATTCTGCATTATCACCTAATCTTGAGTCTTTATTATTTAAGTTAAGTAATGTGATACACACATTTGTTGATTTGTTTACTTGAAGGGCACAAGAGACACAATGTGTAAAGAGTGGGTGATGGGGAATGTTCATAGGGCCAACATTTCTTTTTTGCCTGAAAGCAAATGGGTTAATCCGGCTGTAAATAGATGACAAAGAATGGCTATTCTAATCAGAAGTCTACTGCTAACCTTTGCTTTAAAGCATTAGTTGAATGGAAATGTCAATGATAAGGGAATGAAGGCATTGTTATTTAAAGGTAAGGTGGATAAATCATTTATAATTCATTTTATTATTTTATTTGTGCAGAGACGGCACACAATGTAAAACTAGTTGAGTCAGCTAGAAGCTAATTAGTATCTGTCGTCTGCGGGCAGGTAGTCATGACAATAAATACACTACATAAAACAACACAATACATAATAGTCCATCAGTGTGAGATAATAAATAGAATCAGCAGGATAAATGCAATTGATAGTGTACAAGGTAATTCGTTTTAGTATTAGTTTGTTCACTTCTCATGTTTTGGAACTGTTACTGCCCTACATCCAGATTAGACCTCCCAAACACTGCTCCCCATCCCAAGGTCAACACTAAAAAACACAGGCTCGTTGTCAGAGCTCCCACGACATCGAACAGCCTTTTAGTCTGTTTAGTCTCTGACTTGCATGCAGAGAAAGTTATTATGTGTCTTATCATAGTGCAGTACACAGCCATCAGCTTTTTCCCGGATGAGATGCCGTCGTCCTTCAGCTCAAGGATATGTAACCTTGGTTCAATATGTCAGTGTGGGAACAGTCTGCGACGACCAACTGGAAATGATCAGCTGCTGCCAAAATACAACAGTGCAAATCTTCTCTTCCTTTGGATTAATGGAGACCAGATTGATTTCCTGAGAAGTGGGCAGGACGAATTTGCTGAGTCACCAAAGAGCGTGTGCCGCACACACCAAACACAACATGCTACATAGATTCAGAGCTACAACTACAGAGCAACAGTAACAGATTAAACTGTGATTGTAATACCAAATTGATATGTACAGTTTTATTTTAAACAACTTATTTCACTAAATGCCTTGTTGCCATCATGAGGGAGACTTGACAACAAGTGTGAATCAATGCTGCTGGCTGACAAAGTGCAAAGATGTGTTTTGATTAGTGGAAGTCAACATGTAGTGTTGCAACTGAGCAACAATGTGTTTGTATAGCTTTGGTGGAGCTCTTATAATAGAAACATTAATTTTGAGCCCGAGCGAGCCCCATTTGGGGTTCGAGTGGTACCGAGCGGTACCGTAGAAAGCAATTTTCAGAAACAAATATAATAATCCTGCAAACATGTTGCATACCAGTTTAACGAAGAACTTCTGATGAACTGAATCATGTATAACATTGCACTCCGAAAAAAGGTCTGACCACGAAGCTAGAAGCTAACACAGACAACGATGCTGTCAAACAGCATTAGCATTCAACACGGATTTCAGCGATATATTCAGATTTACTCTCCGTGAAACCGTTCAAAAGATACCAGCAAACAAGCAGACAAAACCAAGCCACACACCCCGCTAAAATACACTGCTGCTATCTATTTCCTGTCTAATTCAACTGTTTCCTGGAGAAAGGGGGGTGAAACAAGGCTGGGGGACCACGTTTCACATTTGGCGAATCCGGTTTTACGCAGGGCTACGCGCATTTTACGGAAAACGATTCTGTCAATCAAAACCACGTTGCCTTCACTGCATTGGCTAGATCCCAATAGAGGTCTCATGGTATGGGATTGACCAACCACTGAGATAGCCTCACATACACACAGGCAGAAGCGCATGGAGCCGTAAGTTGCCGGCACAGAGAGGCCTTAGCTCTAACATTCTAGCTCTCAAAAATGATGCCAAACTGCTGTATGTGATAGATTGTACATGTATAGTGATAGAATAAGTTACATATATAGTTATATAGTATATAAAAGTACAATGGAACAGCTGGAGCAGCTGATTCCCAAATGACGACCTTTCGTGACCTCTCGTACGGAAATCTCTCTTGCTCTGGACTGCTTCACTCTATCAACGCCAATTATTTTTTGTATGACTACTGCCATGCTTTGCTATGATGGTGGGTGGTTGTTAGGCTCAACAGGGCCTCATTTAATATAGTATTATCAATAAAAGTGCTTTTTCACCAGGCGAACCTGACATTTTCAAAATGGAGCTGTGTGCCATCTTCATTTGCTATTAACCAGTAGCATATACACAATATTTACACATCTCACCAAAGCTCAACAGTGTTAGTGTTATTAATCAATTGAAATTATTCAAATAGACCTTGTAGTTAGAGAGTAAGGCCCCTTTGAGTATGGGTATAGTATATTCGAGCAGAAGCCTAAAAATAGGGCTAGGGTTAACGTGTTTAAGTTCCAAGGCATCATCTTCCTAAGCTATCTTGAGCAATAAGGGACTTTTAAATATGATAACACTGTACAGTAATAATTTGGAGGACTTGTTGAGCAACAAGAGGCAGCATCAATTATGAAGCAACAAAACCACAAGACCAGTTTCCTATCTGTCCGATCAGATGAACACAAGTTACTCCACCCATCATGTTACAAATGTGATTATTAGATCTTATTTCAAACTGGATGGTTTGGTCAAGTCTACATTTGCCTTAGCTGTTTTACTTTTTGGTTAACTATACTATATAACTACTATGCATTCATACCTAATTATTTCAACCATATACATTTGCCTAAGTATTTTAACTGATTATTCACTACTTTTAGCATATTAGCGTACTGTTAGCTAACAGTTTTGACTTTCCTGCTTGCTTACTAAGTAGTTTTTTACGTAGACTACTGCAGTCTTTCCACGTGCCCTCTGGTATGTGCAGAACTACCCCCTGGGGGTGCAAATGCCCCCGAGTCAAAGTGTTACAAATGGGCCCCAGATTTAGCTCTTCTGACTGGATTAAATTCTGGGATTATGTGTTTTAGAGGTGATTTTCTATTGTGAGCATAACGCAAATGTGCTTTTCTTTAGAGTGTGTCTGTGGTTGAGAGAACTCAGCTGGTTGATGAAAGGGGTTTAGAGAAGAAGGTCATTTTGAGTCATTTATCCGTGTCACAGACTTTACCCGATCGACCCATTAAATCTCACTGTAAATCTGTTAGCCTCCTATTCTTTGTTTTAATGGTGCAAGAACATGTCGTCATAGTGATGTCTCACAATAGCTCAAAAGGAATACAGGATTTAATAATAATAATAATACATTTTTATTTGTATAGCGCTTTAAAAGCTACTCAAAGCCACTACATGTTAAAAACAGAAACAATAAAAGCAGTAACAATACAAACAAAGCAGATAAGTGCCGTTATAACACTAAAAAACAACAACAACATACAATACTAGCATCATAGGTTAAAAACAGGTGAGTTTTGAGTGCAGTTTTGAAAGTCGCCAGTGACAGACAATGTCTGAGGTGCTGGGGGAGAGAGTTCCAGAGGGAGGGGGCAGCAAAGGAGAAGGCCCTGTCCTCTCAGGTCCGGTGCCCTTTAATTGGTGATGTTGATTCATGTGAATGTAGTCATGATTCTCTATTCAAAGCTAGCAAAACACAAAAATACAGAGCTCATGTTAATACCACATACATGTTAATCTGTAATAATTAGCTTGATTAATGACAACAGTAGCACATGTTTCTGCTAATGCTAAGTACACGTATAGTCTTAGCCACGTCAGCCCTCGCCTTCCTTCAGAATTTGGGAGGAAGGAACCAATAAATCCCTGACAACATTTTCCCATGCAGTGCCTTTGCGGGAATTACTTCCTCGGCGCTGCCTGACTCGTCTTTAATCACTACAGTGTGTGACTAAGCTCTTTCAGTGGTCTGCCTGCAATACTTTGGCGACCCAAAGCAGCATTGCTTTAAGTGCGTCTGTGGTGAAGGGCATTTCTGACAGGACTAAATCTCACTCTGTTTGTTCCCTTTCGCTTCTTAAGGACTTTTGCCAGCGTCAGCCAGACGCTTGGTGTGCCACAAGGCATCGCACAGCGCAGCGCTCGACCCCCCCCCCCCTCTGCTCTCCCAGCCGGCCCTCCCTCCCCCTTTCATGCCCCCCCCCCACACACTGTATCACAAACAGCCAGGTATTATGCTGCTATTATGTTGCCTGTGGTGTCTGTGAGGAGGTCCTGTGCCTCCTGTGTTTAACAATCCTGTGAGCTACGCTGTGTCCAGTTGTAAATCCCTCATGTTCAAGAGGGTGGGGGTGCGGACGCTAGAGGTGATAAAGTAGTATTTCATCCCGGATGTTATACAGGGCTGCAACAAATTATTTTACCGTAGTGATTAATGTGTCAGTTGATTTTGACATATGTCTATAAATTGTCAGAAAATCGCAATAAAAGGCCCGAGCTTGCATCTTTACAATACTTCTTTTGGCCAAATAACTGTCCATATCCCAGCAAATCCACCAATTTTATTCACAAATTATCAACATTGTTATAGTTTAATATCTTTTAATAAATAATAATAATGAAAAAATTAGCATGCTGTAAAATGAAGACAAGAAGAAGATCAGTTCATATCCACATTTCTGTGTTTCAGCGTATATTATTCAACATTGCGTTATGAACCATAGTTACTACATAAAAACATCTCTGCCATGCAAAACTGAAGTTTCCTGTTAAGGAGTTATTTTCAGTTCACAGGTGCAATGTTGTTTTAGTTTCAAAGACAAGTTGAAAACAAAGAATAACAAGTGGTTAGTGCAGATATTCTCCTGTTGCTTATACGTCATGTTATTTTGTGCTTCAGGAGAAGCCCTGGCTCATTACATCGGCACCACTGAGGATATGATCATTGGAAATGAAAGAGGGAAAAGGTAAGATGTTCTAATGTATTAATATTGTGGTTTTCTTTGTTGCTATGTAATTAGTGGATACACAGCTCCCTGAGAAGCGACACGTTTTGGTAATTTAGGCCTCAGTTTGCAATATTTAGGCACTTGATGATCATGAAGTGTGTCAGGAGAATCTGTACTAATTGGAACTACTCATCTGTTTAACTGCATCAGCTGCATTAGCATCAGTTGTTTAATCTGTCTTTTAGTCTGTAAAATATGTTAATTTAGAGTTAGAGAAGCACCATATTGTCACATCTGAGAAGCCTGGATCAAGCAATTTCTTCTTAGGATATTTGCTCAATAAATTACTTAAACAATGAATCAGTTATCAAATTATTGTTGATTTAATTGATGTCAATTGACTTATGGTTAATCAACTAATGAGCACCACTGAGACATTACATCTCAGCTCTACCACGCAGGCACAGAACAGTTGCATCCTGTGCTACTTCATCAAAGTCAACACCGGCACAACAGAGAAGAGGGGGGAAAAAACATCTTGCTTGTTTGACAAAGAAAAAGAAATACATTTGAAGTTTGCTCTTCTACACATTCTTAAGGGTTTTCGTCATTTCCTAAACAACAATTTAAGATGCCAACACAGCCCAGCCTCATGTCCGACTCAAAATGAAAACACAAACACTGTAACTCTTAACCATCTACACCCTAATTCAGTATCGTATGTTGTGAAATGACAGTTTTATTTTTCAGGGAGGGGCTTGAGTGTTTTGAATATTGCGGAGTAAAGTCTGCAGAGCGACCCTGTGGTGGTGTTAATCGACCATGTGGTTTCCGGCTCCTTCGCTGTCTCCACGTTGGGGCGTGCATGATTTACTGGTAGATTTCCAGCGGTATTACGTTACTCTTGTTGCAATGTAGCAAGTGCATATGCACGCTCCCACATCTGAAAATAGATATTCAGCTGTGCACTCCTTCAGTTCCATATTGATTTCCAGTGATGGGCTGGCCCTGAAGCAGTGTCAGGCATAACTTCTGTACAACCATTTGGGTGTGTGGATGGCTCTGGTCTCCCTCTGAAAATCATGAATCAGTAAGACTGTAGTTAAGATGTGCATTGTGCATTACATAGTCAGATATGTGTAATGTTACATGCCTTTTAATCTGGTTTTAACCAAACACAGAGTGCTGCTGTGGGATTTCAAATATCCCTCAGTTCAGGGAACAAGTGTCTATCAGTCAAGCATGATCCTCTTAAACTGATCAGCCTTCATCTGCTGCCCTTCTCTCTCTCTCTCTCTCTCTCTCTCTCTCTCTCTCTCTCACTCTCTCTCTCTGTCATTCTCTCATTCTCTCCCTCTCTTTTCTGTACCACCTATGTTTACTCCATCCTCATCTGAGCTATGTAAATGCATCTTATTTGTATGTGGGTGAGGGTGTGGGGTGATTATATGACATGTTATGGTGGTTCTCCATTCAAATGAAAGGGAGGAACTATTTAAAAGCTGTTTGACGGGATAAAGTATAACAATCAGTCTTCTTCCTTTCTGTATCCATCACCCAGGGTAACCACATGCACTGTGTAGACATGAGAGGACCAAGGAGCACGTGAAAATGTCCCAGAAGGCAACTAAAAGTAAGCTCTTCTGCTGTGGGTATTTTATTATAATAATATTTTTGTATCAGATGTTGCTTTGTTCTGATTACTTGAATGGGACTTTCCCTCTCTTGATATTTGTAAAACACTAATCTGATCTGTTATTTCGCATGCAATGATGAGAGGATTATTGACCAAAATGCACTTTGTCACAGAAAAATGATCCGATCTTTAACATTACAAACACTATTGTATATTTTGTTATCATTGGGTTGCCTGTGCTCAGTGCCTTTAAAATCAGCAGAATGTTAAGACTGTTTGAAATAATCCCGAACCATCAGTGTGTTACTGCACATCAACATACTGTATTGCACAATGATAACTACCCCCACTACAGTTTGCACCAACAGCGTTGTTGCTGTGCCTCTAGCCACACAATATGTAGTCACTTCACAAAAATTCCAAGTCTTGTTTACTCCAGATGTTAAATTATTGTGGGAAAACCCAAAACTATCTGTTTTTTCCTTTGATTCAAAGGGGGGCCCTTGCCTTCATTCCATAGACAAAGGCCCTTTTGCAGTGATTCATTTTCAACAAAAGAGCTGCAGTGGCATCGGAGGTTGCTTTATTTTGTTGTGCCATAGAGTGTTTGAAATATGGTCTGTCTCAGTCCTAGTTACAGTTCATTTCTTGGTACTTGGGCTGTTTAGCTTGTCCCCTTAAAGGAATAGTTTGATCACCGTGAGGTTTCTAAGCAACCAGCAGAGACTCCAGGAAGTCACTGTGCCTGGCACCACACATAACCTCTTGTATTACTGCCATTTTGTAGTTTTTACACTTTGGTTTTTGTTCGGATTAAACATTGTTATCTCTGGACTCGGGAGCCAAACTAGCTGTTTTCCCCTATACCCAGTCTTTGTGCTAAGCTAAGCTAAGCTAACCTAACCTAACCTAACCAGCAGCTGGCTGTAGCTTCATATTTTGTGTACACATTATGAGAGTGTATTCAAATATTTCCGAAAATTGTGATGCATCGACGAACAGGTTGAATGAGAACTGTTTATTGCCAAGTACGTTACACATACAAGGAATTTGGCTCGGCAAATGGTGCATAACAATAAACAGTGCAATAGTATGTGAAATAATTTATAAATAATAATAAAATATGGTAAACAATCAAACAAATAGGTGTATGATAAAACATGTATATTATTAAAGTATCAAGTGTATATTAATATAGAAAAGACGCGCAAGGCTGTGTAACTGTAAGAAATAGTCCCAGGGATGTAAGTGTCTGAGTCAGTGTCTCGGGCTTTGTTGATGAACCCAACTGCAGATGGGAAGAAACTGTTTTTGTGGCATACGGTCTTGGTTGTGATGGACCGCAGCCTCCTGCCAGAGGGAAGGGACTCGAAGAGTTTGTGTCCAGGGTGAGAGGGGTCGGCTACAATCTTTCTTGCCCGCCTCAGGATCCTGAAGGCAAACAAGTCGTGGAGGGACGGCAGATTGCAGACAATCACTCTCTCAGCAGAGCGAATGATATGCTGCAGTCTGCCCTTGTCCTTGGCAGTGGCTGCAGCGTACCAGACGCTGATGGAGGAGGAGGAGAGGATGGACTCAATGATGGCAGTGTAGAAGTGCACCGTCATTGTCTTTGGCAGGTTGAACTTCTTCAGCTGCGTCAGGAAGTACATCCTCTGCTGTGATGGCGCTGATGTTAAGCTCCAACTTGAGGTCCTGGCCTGGGTTATGGTGGAGCCCCAGGAAGCGGAAGGACTCCACAGCGTCGACGAGGGAGTCACACAGGGTGATAGGGGCACAATCATCTCCACTGTCTTTAGAGCGTTGAGCTCAAAGTTGTTAAGTCCGCACCAGGTCACCAGATAGTCAATCTCCCACCTGTAGGCGGACTCATCCCCACTAGAGATGAGTCCAATGAGGGTGGTGTCATCCCCGAACTTCAGGAGCTTGACGAACTGGTGACTAAAGGTGCAGTTGTTGGCGTACAGGGAGAAGAGCAGAGGGGAAAGAATGCAGCCTTGGGGGTAACCGGTACTGATGGTCCGAGAGGCTGAGACATGTTTCTCCAGCTTCACGTGCTGCTTCCTGTCAGACAGGAAGTCTGTGATCCACTTGCAGGGGGAGTCGAGCATGTGCAGCTTGGAGAGCTTATCCTGCAGCAGAGAAGGGATGGAGGTATTGAAGTCTACAAACAGGTTCCTGGCGTAGATTCCTGAGGAGTCCAGATGCTGGAGGATGAAGTGAAGGGCCATGTCGTCTACAGACCCGTTGGCTCTGTAGGCGAACTGCAGGGGGTCCAGGAGTGAGGGTTGACGGGCCTGTAGTCATTAAGTCCTGTGATCCTTGGTTTTTTGGGGACGGGGATGATGGTGGAGACCTTTATAGCAGGCTGGTACATGGCATGTCTCCAGTGAGGTGTTGAAAATGTCTGAACACCGAAGACAGCTGATCAGCACATTGCTTCAGGGTGGAGGGAGAGACAGAGTCTTACAACATTTCATCACACATAGATAGGAATTGAGGGGATACAGGTTTCTGTACTTCTCATACGGTCAAAATTCAAAAGCATACCACTAATGTTCAGTTAAAAATATCCATCACCCAAGGACAGAAACCTCATAGAGTGTGCATACTACATAAATAAAAATAAAAAAAGATGAGTGTCTTGATGACAAATTAAGTTCCTGCCTTCAGCATGGTGCCTTTTTCCTTTTTATGTATTTAAAAAAAAAATCGACTGGTGTCTAGTTATTTAATAAGGCTATTCCTTTAAAGTAAAACGATTCTTCTTAATTTGTGAGTTTTACTCTCACTATCAAATTGAGACCATACTGGGTGGAGCGTTTCCTGTTGACTTGTGCAGTTATCTCTAAATAGCAAGTGGCAGTTGATGTAAATTAATTTCAGTTTCAGTTTTCAGTACCCAATCTGATACTGATAGAGCACCTGCGTTAAATGGGATGCCAAATCTTGAGCAGTACCCTTTTCCATAAAAAAAAATATATATATATTTATAATATGATAGAATATAATATAATTATATGGTTGATATTTTAATCTAAATATTTATGAAGAAATATTGCTTTTATTTGTCAAGACCTTGAAGCCAGTATGTGTTGTATGTGAAATTTGGTAATCCATTTTTTTTAATACGTGTACATTTGCCTCTGTTTTTTATTCTTTGATTTCCAGCATGGTGCCTTAGGCTTCTCCCAATCCTCCTCTTCTTCATCTCCTTTGTCACATACTACTACTCCTATGCCATACTTCAGAGGTAATTACACACAACCATTTCTTTTTTTCCTCCGTTCCACTTGGTATTGAGGTAACACAATTGCAGAAATGTCTCTTTCTGGTTTAAAAAGTCAGCTCATGAGGCCCGTGTTGCGCTGAGTCACTAAAAGTTAAGAGGACAACCCACATTCTGATCATCTGGCAGTCTGAGCTGCTGGTCAATTTAGGCCCTCACACATGCCCATTCTTGTTCTGGACCCAGTTACATGGCCCGCTGCGTTTTTTTATGGATTCAGCAGTAACTTTCATGGCAGTTGTGGTGATTGTCTGTCTTTCAGCTACGGAGGCACCAGCAAGTCTCCGAACAGTAGCAAGTCGCTGTGTGGTGGCTGGCTAACCCAGAAGAAGTGGGAGAGCCTTAACTTTAAGTGAGTAATGGCACGTCTGTGTTTTTTCTACAAACTGGAGGGAGTGGATGGCTGATTAAGGGAGGAAGGTATGCCAGTATTCTTATTTGAACATAAGGTGCCAGGCTTCTTGGACTGTACCAGTCATGAAGGAAAAGCATATTTCAGTGAGAAAGAACAGGGCATGTAATGAAAAACGATTTTCCATCTAAATCATGCAAGTTGAAGCAACTCAAGGGGAATGTGTTGATGAAATGTTTGAGAGGGGGAGTTAAAATGAAACCAATTTTGGCTAAGAATTAATTCTCGATAAAGTTGCATTGAAGCCAGCCAATGGCTTGTTTGTCCTCCTCAGGTTCTGCTATGTTAAGTAATCGTTGTTCCACAGCCCTTAGCCTCTCATTTATTTTCTCTTGCTCTATTATCAGTTTACTCAGCTGTATATTTACTGTTGGTCTTCTATCAGGCTCGCTTCAGTTACAAAATAGTGATATGGTCTCCATCTGTTTGTCCGAAACTCCTCAAAGGTCACTGTTTATTTCTTTAGCTCAGTAGACCTTCCACTGCCCGCCCTTTGGCCTTTTAAACAGTCAATATTCCTAATCCCCGTGTAAAGAAGATGATTTGCATTGTCAAGTAAAGTCGCTGGCTGGTTGTCTGTCACATCAGTCATTACAGTCACAGGGAGGCCTTCCAGGCAATCAGAGTGACATTTCTCTAATTAGACCGCTCCCCGGAGATTTATCCTGATCTCCTGCAAAGAGCTAGCTGGCACACGAGGGTAGTAAATGTCTGAGAGACTCAGTGTCAAAGACAGTAGGTCATAACCAGCTGCGGGCTGCAGCCCGCGACCACAGAAAAGTAACTGTTTCACAATCTGTACTACAACCTGCCACAATTGTCTCACTCCACAGGCACGGTGGATGTTACTGTTTTTATTTCCCTCTCCTCAGCAGATAAATGACAACAGGGTGTCTTAATGAGGGGAATTGCTATTGAATGACATCATGTAAATAGCTGGTTTACTTATAATGGTCTGGTTTACCGGCTTAATAGATACCAGAACATTTGGGAAAGTTAAGACAAGCTTTTCCATGTGCCAATATGAACACTGTACACTTTTGCCAGCACATTTGGTGCTGTCCATTGTGTGGTTTTGATAGTTTTTATAGACCAAAAAAAGTTGAAAGTAGTTTTCTCCATCCTCGCCGCGTGACGCCTCATTCATATCCCGTCCTCTCTCTCTCAGCCACAAACCCTCCTGTGATATAAATCATCAATACAGTGAAGCCCTGTGCACTGCAGTGTTATGTTGTAACCCCTGCTCTGACATTTTTCATGCAGCATTAGCAGACAGACGCAGCTCTTTCTGAAACTGGAGGATTTCTTCTGGCGGGAGCATCTGTCAAAGCTGGCATTACCTTATGGCATTAAGGGCAGTGGTATGCTGACTTTACATAATCCTCTGCTCTTTCCTGCTCAGTTTACTGAGCACGTGTCTCACATCCTGGTGTTACTGGTTGTTGTACGAAGGTGTTTTGCACTTTTTTTTCCCATGTATTCATTTATTTTTTACATCAGGTCAGGTTCACAGAGCTAAAAAAAACAAACATCCTCTCTATATTCTGTGTCTGAATTCATGAATTCAGCACTACACAGCAGTCTTTGTCTGCGTTTTGCACATCTGTATTCAAAGTTTTGAAACAATCACTATTTCAACCTCTCCCTTTTTTTCACTTCCCCTCCCAGAGCTTCTGCTACTGAAAGTTCTTGCTGTAATTGCAAATTATCAGGTGCCAGCCAACATCGGAAAGTAAGTGTGAGCACACTTCATGAGCCAACCTGGCTCATGATGCTAACGCTCAACATTTTAATAACCCAGCTTTCTTCTGTTTTAAGTCCATAGTGCAGTACAGTAATAGTTATAATAATAATAACAAAAGTCCAGCATCGACGCCAACATACTGTATATCTAATAATTCACAATATTTTTGAAAACATTGCGATTGGTTTGACAATGTTTTCCAGCTGTGGCACACGTCCTGTATTACGTTTACTTTCCTGCATGACATCATCACAGTGATTATGGGTACTTATGGCCACATGACTGTCCCTCATTATGGCCAAGAAAGCAACTTTGGGTGCTATTGCTCGAGTGATGAATGTGTTGTCAGTTATGTCTCTTGGAGAGGGTGACATTTTGTGTCTAGTTGCACAAAACTTGAAAACACTCATGTTTGGGTGTGGTGTGTTTCTCCACAGCCTTGAATGCAGAACCTGTGTAGTCATAGGCAATGGCTTTGCCATTAAAAACAGCTCCTTGGGAAGCATCATCAACAAATACGACGTGGTCATTCGGTAAGCACAAAGGGGAACACCTCATGAAGGTATTGTTGTTAGTGCTGTTTGTTCATGCTGCTGTTCGTGGAGAAGGATCAATTAGAATTAAAAAGCTTTGTAAAGTTGCTTTGCTGCTTTTTGATTCCACTCCAAGCTGACTGTACTACATTTTAAATTCTTGCAAATTGTGACCCATCAGCAGCGATAATAACATTTTTCATAACTACCATCGTGTTTCAGGATCGTTAGGACTGATTAATCAGAAACAGACGGATCTTTGCTAGATGACATTGAAAAGGGAATCTGGTGGTTTTCCCCCACCACTGAAAGCTGGTTATAAATTCACTCGGCCGTTCACTATTAATGGACAGTATCCGACTGTGTGACCGCCTGAACCTGACATAGAGCCGTCCTCCCAGCAATTAGCAAGCTATTCTTTAGTGCCTTTAAAAGGAGAATAGAAAGCATTTCGTTCACTCAGGGACAAAGGCACTCTGCAAATCTGACTTTACAGCCTTGGAATGAACACATGCATTCTGAGTTTTTATAAGCCTCTTTCAAACAGCCAGAATTTGGCCTGGTCACAATGCATTTTTCTCTCCCCACCATACCCCCCCCCCCCCCCCCCCCCTCCTCCTCCCCTCACTCACATCTCTCCCTCTCTTAAAGCTAATCGTTCCGTGGCCAAGTAGAATAAGGTTATTGACACTCAGAATTCGATGCATGCCTGAGAGTTTGACGTCACTGGGCCGGCTCTATCATTGAACCACCGCTAGACTCTGTTAAAGCGTGTCGAGACTTAAGTTTCCAAAGTGCAGAGTAATCATTTAATAAAACAAGATCTCAGTCTGTGCTGTGTTACTTATTTCATCAAGGAATGAGTTATGATGTGGTTTGCAGAATATTTAGTTTTAAGCCCTGAACACTCTACTGTGAGCTAGTTGTCCTATTTTCAGGCAGCTTTCCTTTTTTTTTTTTTTTACTGTATCATTTTGCGGAAAGTTGACTCTGAAAAGTGAAATATTTAGAAGGAAAAGAAGAACCTCAAAAACATCCCGGTTAATTTAATGGTACACGTCGTACATCAACAGGCCGCCTTGACACCACAGTCGACTTGCAAATATTTATCTCTGCAAAAACATAATCCTGACAGCGAGGTCCACCCGATGTTCCAGTAGCTCCTCATCTGCTGTTATTGAGCACTTCTTTTATCAGTCTGTCTGGAACTGTTTACAAAGGCTCTGTTCCAAGGCTGTATTTTATTACAAATGTAATGAATGAACAAATGAATGGGCCCTCTCCAAATCTCTTTTACAAATGAGCTCAAAGTTAGTTTAGAGCCGTACATTTCTCAGGTCATGTGGGTGGCCACCAATTTTCCCCCCTTCTTTTGGTTTTGTTGAGCAAAAATGGAAATAAAACAAACCTGAAAATTCTTGTCCCTGAATATAGTGTCGTGTCCCTGTCTCAGGTTGAATGATGCCCCAGTGAGGGGCTATGAGGAGGACGTGGGAAACAAGACCACCATGAGGTTCTTCTACCCCGAGTCGGCCTCTTACAACCCTGGACTGCACAACGAGCCTGGCACGCTTATGGTCCTGGTGCCTTTCAAGCAGCAAGATCTCCACTGGCTCAAAGAGATCCTCTATAATGAGAAGAGGGTACAGGATATGTGTGAGAATGCACTTTCTCTCTCACACAAACACACACACACACACACACACACACACACACACACACACACACACACACACACACACACTTTCCATCTCACTCTGTCTCACTTTCTGCCTCTCCCCTCTCTTGCCTCACATAAACACTCTCCTTTCAGCTTCTTTTCCAGCCCCTGCCAGCCATCCATATCAGGAACAAAATACTTAAGAGGTTCAACTTCAGTGGTGCCAGTGCCCTTCAGAGTTAAATGTAGTTTCCATCGCAGACATCCTTCACTCTTGTTGCTCCCGGCACCTCCGGCCTCTTTCTGCTAATAGTTGCAGGGTCATTACTTGCTAATTTGCACATCAATTTGGTTGCCTCCAGAAATGAGGGAGTCATAGGTTCAATTGCTTCTCTGTTTGTGCAAAATGAACCGTGGTAGCTAAAAAAAATAGCAATATCTCTCTTTCTGTCCCTTTTTTTCCAATTTATTGTTTCCCAACATCCTGTGTCTTATCTTTCTCTTTTGTTTTTGTGTGCTTTCCAGGTCAGGAAAGGGTTTTGGAAACCCCCTCCCCAAATCTGGTTGGGTGACATGAATAAAATCAGAGTGCTGGACCCCCACTTTCTGCACCAGACTGCAGACAGACTGCTCCGGATCCCTCTGCACCCCAACAGCAAACAGGTAAGAACTCCACTGCCACGTCGCTGAATGAGAGTCATGAACTATGACTGTGTGTTGTAATGCTTCTCCTCTGTTGCAACTACACAACCTTTTCTGTCAAACTCAAAAGAATTTTCCCACTAGAATCCTCTCTCTTGTTTGTTCCCTTTCTCCCGTACCTCCCTTCTATCCCCTTTTGCCCTTTACCACTCCCCACATGAATGTTAACAAGGCTGGATGGAGCGTCCACTGATTAGCCACAGCTCCTCGAATGATATCTCTTGAGCGCTGTGATAAACAGTTTACTGAGAGAGGCATTTCTCTTGAAATGTAGCCGGGTCAATAGCAATTTTGAGGATCCAATTACTGCAAAACATGATGAAGATTAGCTTCTACTTGGCATTCTGGTTTCTCATTGCAAGATAAGCTCCTTGTGTCTGGCTGCGCAGTGAATCGCTCGGAAAAATAATTGGCTTTTGAAGAAAAGCCAACATATTGTATAGATTTCAAACAAATCTGTTTTTAGAAAAACTCCCAGTGACGTATCTCTGCAAAGCTGATTATTTATGTTTTCTCTGGGAAAAAATACTGCGTTGACAGTGACAGAGGAAACAGGAAACTGTGACTGGGGAGCAGCGATTGTGCAATGAGAAAACATGACGCGTGACATTTTTTTTCGGGATGGGCCATTGATCTGTTTCTGTTTCACAAATTGAACTACTCTTTGGCCGAGGTGATTGGATTTGTAAACAGCCTGGGATCTGACTGTAGTTTTTCTTGGCCCATTGCATCCCATCTGCCAAGTGGGGCTTGTTGTGTGCTCGGTAGGGATTGTGTCTGACGTTGGGCCCGAGCCAAGTTACCCTTTTTGGACTGCAGAACAAACACCACTGGCTGGGGCATGAGAAGGGTGAGCAGTGGGAAGGCAGCGACAGGAGCTCTGCACCATCTGCACAGACTGTATGAAAAAGGCCCGGGGGGGGGGGAGGATGGTGGGTAGGAAGAGGAGGAGAAACAATAGGCAGAACCGGGTTGTTTGTTTGCTACAACGGTATTAAAACATCTGAAACTCATCTGAGCTTTATTCACGGCTGCAAACATATACATTTGTTCTTACTATCTCCTTTGTTCTCTGATTTAATGCATTTAAAAGGGAACCTAGACTTCTCTCACTATCTTCAATCTATCTTGTCTTCGTCTGTCTCTTTCCTCTTACCGGTCCTCGGGTATTCCTAATACCAGCAGGAGTCCTGACTGCAGCAGACCTCCCTCCGCTAATGACCCTGCCAGATAGACAAGGACCCCCTCAAAACACAGGCAGGCACAACCTGATACTCTCACACAGGCAGCCACTTCTCCCCCTTGTCCTTCCTTTCCTTTTTGCATTGCAGGCACACACACGCACACACACACACACACACACACATAACTCTTATGTTCACACCCGTCTCCCCAAACACAAGCCTGTGTTCAGCTCTTGTAGGTCAGGCTTGCAGCGGTGACACTATGCAGCCCCTCCCTCTCCTCCCCTCTCACCAAGGCTCCATGGGCCTGTGTCCAAACTATGTGCCGGGCCGCTGCAGAGCTCTGGTGTTCGCCTGTGTGCTGGCGACCACATGAGGCTAATACCCACAGAGTGTCAGCTGTGTCCCATTGCAGGTTGCTCCTCAGTTTCTGAATTGAAGACAGTCGTGCTCAGTGCAACAGCGAATTGATCTGGTTTAATGTTTTAGAGAGGAAAGACGCTTAAGCCCAGCAAAACACACACACACACACACACACACACACACACACACACAGAGAGAAACACACACTGCCATATAGAAATGTGCTCTTTCTTTCAGTTGTTTTGCATCAAGGAAATAGAAGTAAAGAGCCTATCTCCTATTAGACAGCTGTGACTGAAGAGCTAAGAAAAACTTATTTTTGCACACTTAGGTCTGAGCTGTTTACACCTTGTGGTGGAAAATATTCCTATACCCGCTTTGCGTGAGTCTTTTAATGCTGAAATACATAATACCAAAAACCAGGTTGTCTTTTAAGTATTTATTCTCTGCGCAGAGAAGGTTCAATCATCACAACAGAATGCGTACAGTCTCAGTGAGGAAGAACCAAGAAAAGAGTGAACAAGCTTTCTTTATACAGAAGGAGCAGACAATGTTACAGACATTTCAGTCTCAGACTTTTGGTCTCAGACTGATAGGAACAACAATGAAAAGCAAAACGGTCAACAACCAAAACAAGCGTCCGGACGGCCTTGGTGCTGGAACATTGACGAATTCTTCTTTTGCACAACGATAAGAAACTGAACACACTGAAGTTCAACTGAGTTCAGAGCAAAATTACTTATGCATGAATACAATATACTGAGTAGAAATATATACTAAGTAAGTAGAAATATATACTACGTACAAAATGACCATTACAACCTCTATGGGAACAATAGGCACAGTGCTGTGGTCTCGTAAAAACACACACATACTTCATAAACGCTCATTTGCTGTCTTCGTGAGAAGAGATGAACCTTGTATCTGTCCGCTGACTATGAAGCTACAGCCAGCTGGAAACAGGGGGAAATAGTTAGCCTGGTACCTTCCAAACGGTTAAAGATCGACCTACCAACAGTGACTTTGAGGTTCTCAGGCAACCAGCAGAGGATTGAGGAAGTCACAAGAAATGGTCCCGTACATAACTTAAAACCACATCTTGTCATTTAGTTTTTTATATGAATTTAACAAAGAGATATGACATTGTCTTTGAGTATTCTGAAAAGCGCTCTGTAAATAAAATGTGTTATTTATTATTATTATTCTCATTAGTGAGCTTTAGAGGTGCTCAGGATTTTGTTTTTGACAGAGCCAGCCAACGAACCGTTTCCAGTTATTATGTTAATCTGAGCTAACTGGCTGCAGCTTCATATCAAACAGAGAGAGTGGTATTCATCCTCTCATCAAGAAGGTAATTAAAGGTTCTCAAAGTGTCAAACTATTCCTTTAAATAGAAAAAGTATGGAGAGCCTGCTGTTCTGTTCTTTGTGAACAAACGGTATCAGTGGAACCTTTTTTTTGCAACTGGGTAGCATGGTGTCTAAAAACCATGCGGATGATATTAACATTTTAATAATTTAGCAGGCCATCGTCAACACTGGCATGTGCACTAGAGATGTACTTGCAGGGCTCTCGGAGAGGAAACTTGATGATAACATGGAAAGCGGTAGAGAAGGGAGATGTGAAAAGGCTTTTTGGGGAGAGCGTGCACATTTTGGAGAGGGATGGAAAGAGAGAGAGAGTTTCTTCTATCTCTCGGTCATGCGGAAGTGATTCTCCTTCTTGCCTCTGTGAACATGGATAATCATTGACAGGGTTGTATGGGAAACGGCAAACGACACAGGGAAATCTCTGTACACAGTAAGAGCTAGCCAGGGGCAACACACCCAACATGTCTCAACTCATTAACTTTCACATTAGTTTTTATTTTGAAAAAGATACCAGTGGAGTCTGTTGATTTCCCTTCTATTATATTTTATGTTTTCTCCAAAGGCAGATCACAACTTCAGAAAAATATATTGTGGCACTTTTGTTTTGACAGGATGCCCTGTGATTAGTATACAATCTCTTTGTGACAGTTGCTTTGGAAATGAATGAAGTTGTATATCAGTGATATTCAATTTTATTTTCAATTACATTTATTTTGAAGTGGCCGAAATCACAAATCACAAATTTGCCTCAAAGGGCTTTACACTCTGTACACATACGACATCCTCTGTCCCAGGACCCTCACATCGGTACAGGAAACACTCTTTAACAGGGAGGAAGAAAAGAAAGAAACCTTAGGGAGAGCAATCTTATTTATTAAGATATATTATTTATATTTTCTGTCGATATCCATGTTTTTGTGTTAGAGGACTTCCTCGAAAACAACATTTTAAAATGTTGCAGAACACTGTTTTTCACCTGCATAGACACATATATACGATGTCTGCTGTGGATAGGGCCACACAAAGAAAATAAATCAATAAACAATTAAACAAACATGCTCTGTAAAAAGCACCAGAATACACCAGAATGTGTTTTCTTCTTTTTTCTGATGTTTTTCTATCAACTTTGAACAAAACTGTCAGTGAGCACATTGCCTCTGAGCCAAGTTCCCATTCAAATTATCAAAACATTAATACATTAAAAACACTTTTATAAGCTGAAGGTAAAACTATTTCTCAACTATGTTGCTCAGAACTATTGTGTGGTAAATATGCCACAGGTTGTTACTTGTTACTGGCATCAAGAGTGTTTTTCTCCAGAAGAGACTGTAAGATAGTGAGTAAGCCGTTGGGAAAGACCCAGTTTGCAGGGTGTGAGCTTATGTGAATTAACTCTTTATTCATGCAACACAGACATTTAGGAAGCTGTGATTGCACCGCATATGTTGTGTTTTAACTGTTTATTTGACCCATTGTTAGTTACATTGTCTCTGGAAAAAAAAAGCTGCGAGACAATATGAGGATTATCTTTGTTTTAAATAAAATGTGGATACTTTGAATAGGTCTACCTGGAGAGTTTAATCCCAGTGTTGCAAATTTCAGAATGTTCCTTTAAAATATTGTTTTGTTTCGCTAGAAGCTCAATTTTTTTTTTTTTTCATGTTTTACATTACATAACAGTCATTTTGGCAGATGCTTCATTTCAAAGCGACTAAGAGAATAAGTGCATTCACCCTCCTCCGTCGAAACAAGAGCGACACGTCATCAAAACATGTTCACAACGATTAATGCTGAGGTCATTTGATGGTATTATCCAGATGGGGAAGACTTAGCGATGAACTCCAAGTGAAGGTCAGGGCCTGCACGTTTCTGTTGCCCTCTTTCTCCATCTAGTGGTGGGATGAGAGGCTGCAGTTGAGTCATGGTATTCTTGCATGTTCTAGCTTTCACTACACAACAGATGCGCAATTAGCATTTTTTGCTTTTTTACATAAATTGCTCATTTCATAACCTCTTCTATTTGTCTAGCAAAGGTGATATTGCGTGCATATTTTAGCACCTCTTTTATTTAACACACCATACTCAGTGATACACATCTGTGGTTTTCAGTGTGTACTGTATGATTACAGTGAAATTTGGTGCAGTTTTTGTGTTACTTTCTTTGAGAGCCATCTGTCTTTTTTTGATACCATACCACGGTGCACTCATTATGTTTTGTTTGTTTCAGCAGCCAGTGCATCCTACCACGGGTATCCTCGCTGTGTTCGTCGCTCTCAACTACTGTGATGTGGTCCACATTGCTGGTTTTGGATACCCCAAAACAAACAGCCAAAGGGTGCCTATCCATTACTACGGATATGACACCATGAAGTCCATGAAGGTGGGTAGCGCCGGTCACCCCGTAGTACCTCAAATGTAGTCTCTGTTTTGACATACAGTGTTTCTTTCTTTTGCAGAATTCTTATCATGACCTCAATCATGAAGCGGAAGCCTTAAAAAGACTGGAGGATTCTGGAGCTATTTTGTACCTTCACCCACATCTATGATATACACACACTTTTCCAGTTTGATTTACGCAGATCTTAATGTGCCTTCTGCAGTGGGATACACGAGTGGTGCATTGAGTCACCGTGAGAGTCACAGGTCTGGCTCTGAAGAATGTTTATCGCCCTGGCGCCTTACATTCTGTCCAATTGAAAGACACGAAAAGATGATTAAACTGCTTTTTAAATAGCTTTTCTTTCAATTTCTTAACCTTTGTTAACATGGCTCAGCATTTTGCGTAGCGGTTAAACTTTTCTAATTTGTATGGGTTTTGAATCACGACTTTCAAAGTGAGTTTGCGGGACACTATTCATGTGACAACCCAGTTGTCTTGTTTGTGATGAGCAAAGTTACGTCAGATTAAGTCAGAGTTTTTGATAATTCAATGCCTTGATGTTGTTTTTAACGCCATGTGATATTGTGAGCTTCAAATGTTGGTTTTGTTGAGATTTATGCACATCATTGAGCTGCAAAAGTAATCAAACTGGATTATTTCTCACTCAAACTGGTTTGAAATTCATTTTCAGTTGTATCAAGTCAGAATCTGTTTTACGATAAAGAGGTGTGTTAGAATCTATGTTTTTTTTGTGAACTTCACTGTCAATGTACATTTTACATTAAATGAAAAATTAATTAATCACAAACCTAATTTGCACAGGATTAGATTCTTTACTTTTAATTTCTTGGACTGGAAATACGACTTGTATTTTGCCCATTTGTCAGAGTTTTGGTTACAGTTGTTTAGGATTTTTTATTTATTCAATCTTTGTCATTATTATAAGAAACAATACCAGTAAATGGTACCACTGGATATTTTGTAATGTACAGAATGAAATAAATTTTTAATTATAAGGGAATCAAAATGAATGGCATTTGATTGTCGTTTGATGTCGTTCACATTTTTTGTCAATTTATTTATGTTCACATGGATTATTGAACAGGCACACATTCACTACACATGCATTGATTTACCAGAGTGAACCTACATTGAGCTGCAGTTTTACCATTCATTTTAATACCACTGTACACCACAAGATGGCAGAGAGCCTCTATTGCCTGCACATTATACAGTAGGTAATGTGCTGCACTGCACATGGTGCAGCCATGCAGCAGCCCATCTTAAAGTGCCTGGTGTAATAGTAACAGCAAAGCTAGCACAAGCACACGTGTCAGGGAACACTTGTGCAGTATGAACATCTGGAAGACCAGAAACTTGCACGATGCTTATAATTGAGAATGACTAACATACAATTGCTGCTAGCGACAGATGTTTAATGATGGCTTCTACTCTCTGTGCGCACGGCCTTCTATTAGTGTTGACATGAATGGAGTTGTGCCCTTGGCATTTATAAACTCACTCATATGAGGTCCACTCATATGGTGGAACAGCATTAGCAGTAGACATTCTTGTACTTTCAATCATAGGGATACACAGGAAATCATTATATATACTCCTACTACTCTTACTTCTACTACTACTACTACTACTAGTACTATTAATAATTACAGTAAAAGCTTACTTATTGAACTATATTCCTGATGTTCTGGTGTGATTGTGTTTTTTCACCAAGGTAAAATGAACGCAGTGTCGTATCGTTCAATAGTGACGTAGACCTTCTCTTCAAGGTCAGACTGTAAGAAAGAGGAAAGATGGATGAACTGTCTCGGTGTCTGCTACTAGCAGAACTTATTGCTATGAAGAGGGGGGTTTTACTACAGTATACTAATTCTGCTATTGTACATTATCTCAGCTGTGTTCTGTTCTGACTAAATCTGTGTGTTTTGCCTGCATAGTGCTGATACGACGAGCAATCCTGTTTGTGACCACAGACCACGATCATAAACCTACCCTCGTATGCAGTTCTCTAGACTTGTCAATTGTTGGTTCTAACTGACTTACTTGCCACTGAAAGCCAATCTGATGAACAAAACATTCCTTTCAGCTTGGTTAAAGCTCATCATTTCAGTTCTGAGATCTATCCATTCTATGTGGAGGGGGTATTGTCTCATACTGAAAAAACATCTTTTTCCACCCCCTCCTCATGCATTCAGACATGTTTAAAGAAGCAAACAAGCTTCACATAGTTCTACTCAGATGTACAAACACCTACAACTAAGGTTATGGTATTATAACCCTAGTTCTATAATAACAGGCAGAGCCCTCTACTGAACTCCATCGATAATACTCTCCTCCAATCATGAGCATGCATTTGCCAACTGAAATTTTGCCAAAGTGTAGCTGGCCAATCAGGACTACAATATGACCCGCAGGCAGCACAACCCGCTGCTAACCCGTTCTCCATCTTCAGCGAGCGGCCCCATTTGCAGAGGGCTCCGCCTGTACTTATAGAACTAGGGTTTCAATACTGTGACCTTCGTTCTAACTCACACAGGCTCAGTCCTCTTTATGGGTACAGTGGTTGAATGCACACTGTGCCGCAACATAACATTGATCTAACCACACTGATCCTGACTGTCTAAAGTTTACTGCCGTAGCTCACCTACTTCCTTATAATGTAGGCCCTGTAGTCCAGCAGAGGGTGTAGCCTGTGTGAGTTAGATCACCCCACCTGGACTTTCTTTTCCAAATGTGTAATGGGTCATTGTATTTAAATTAGCTGTACTTATGCATTTGTTTTCCCAACAACACAGGGGAAGTATTTAAAGAAAGAACCCACGTCACACTTGATGTGCTGTGTTCACTTCCAGGGAGTTACATAATTGAACAGGATTTGTGTGAATCTGAGGGTCTGTTTATGTGACAACTGAAAATCAGGTCAGACTCTTCAGGAGAATATTGTACCGTAAGCACACCATTGAACCCCCCACACGGTTAGATTCAGTATGCTACACAAGGAAGTACAGTAGGCTACTGTTCACCAAAGAGTCTTGTGGTACAGTGAGCTACATATTTTTAGCCTAGGTATGCTCCTCTGTGAATTGCTCTCCCAACCTGCACTGATCACATTGTAGTGTACCAACTGAGCCCTGCGAGCCCATTCATGCATGTTATCATGACCAAATGAGCCTGTGGCCGCACTAAATAAGGAGATTCATTTGAAATGCATTGCTTTGAAATTCCAGGCAGACCCCACACTACAACCCTGAATGTATTAGTTGTAATTTTACAAAGCAGTGATTTCGTAGAAAAATACATTGCCCGTGATGATTGCCGCGCCACTGTGTAAGAGCAGTCTCATGCAGGCAGAAGCTCTGACAGTGTGATTGTTATTACAGTATATCTCATTACACCATCTGCTCTCTGCACAGTGCACTCAGCCGGCAGTGCAGCGTCTTACTTTAAAGCAGTTGTTTTCTACTTAGAAGTCATGATCATCTGATAAATCACTTGAGGATGTCGCATACTCTGCAATTGTATGTCTAATACACATTTCCATTTCATTTTATAACAAGATGAAAAATGCAATAAAAAGGAAAAACACAGGTGAGTGTTGCACAAAGGGGATCAGTAGCTGGAACACTTTATTTAACCACAAGCCCAAAAAAGCCAAAGAGACGTTGCCGGTGTCGGCTTTCTACCTTGAGTCATTGACTTGATGATAGCAGGTACACAACAACCTAGTGAAGACACCCGAGGCCTCCTGTTTTTTATCATTGTTAAAAGAAATGAAGACACACAATGTGGCTCTACGATGCGTCTGTGTAAGGAGCCCAGCGGACAGTTTGTGTGGGAAGAGGCAGAAGAGGTACAGTACTGAAAGCAGCCAGCTACCTAGAGAGAGGGCATCTGGCTTGGCTCACTGATAACTCCCCCACAGCCCAGAGAGCTGCCGTGAGTCAGGTGCTCGTGAAAACACAACACTACCATGGGAACCAGGAGGATGAGTAGGAAATAAGAAGAGTGAAGGAGTAAAAAAAAAAAAAAAAGATAAGCTGCTTTTCTCCTGTGAGTTTTGCTAGTTCTGCTTTTTCCGTCATAAACCCCTTTTCCTGACTCTCATGTGGGAACTGCCTCAATGTGACGTTAAATATGATTTACATCCATTCCTCCATACAGAGAGCCTTTGGGCTGAAAAAAAAAGCAGCATTTAATGCACAGCTTTCTTCCGTGACAGAAAATGACAACTGTCAAAAATTGCAACAGACTGAAAAACAACAACAGAGTAAAACAAAAATAGAAAAGGTCTAATTCGCAAAACTTTATGCTAAGTAGTTCCATGTATCTGTTGCATAGCCCCAAAAGGTCAGCCAACTCAGCTGATTTAAAGGCTAACATTGCATCATTGTTTCCTCACAGGCAGCCAAAGGAGCATTTTCTGTTAGCTCAGTATTTTTATTTTTTGCTGTGAACTGATTTTAGTACTTCTGAGATGCAAATGTGGGTTTATCGGGTTTTTATGGTGGTTTTGTTCGTATTTCTTCAAAAAAATGCTAAAAAGTCACTGTGGAGTACACAGGACCTGTTTGCAGCTCAAATTGAGATAATCTTAAAATTAGAGCCATGTTTATATTCTTCCAAAGAAAACAAATGGAAACAATGGTTTAAGAGACAAATACCATACATATGCAACAATGTGTCTGATGGGGCATGTGACACAGACAGATTACATTTCCTGAGCACCAGCCATGGCAGAATAGGTGTTGGAGGTAAGACAACAGCGCGGGACCTGATTTCCTAACCCTTTCTGAATTATCTCCAGATGCAGTACAAAATACAAAGCACACTGTGTATGTTTTGTGTGTGTTTGGATGCAATGCTTTCTTCTGGCTCTATGTGCGGATCTCCAGGTTTTTTTGTATCGCTGATCCACATAAGGAGGTTATCCTGCTCTACACATCAGATAAGCAGATCCTGTCCTCCTTCTGTTGTACAAAAGACGGAGTTTTGAATCCTGGCACCGCTCTCGGTCTGTTAGTCTGTTGGTACATCTGTCTGCTTGTCCTCAAGGTCCGGATGTCTGGAGGCGGCAGCGTGTACTGTTCCTCTACAACACGTGACCCAGTATTCTATTTGTCTTTGTGTCACTGGAGATGGCAAAGGACCTCACACATGTGGCATGACCTGAATGCTGCACCAGGTAACTTGGGGGATGTGGATGTACAGACAGTGTGTTTGTGTTTGTGTGTGTGGTGGAGGCAAGGGGTTCATGTCTGCGCCAACGCTGAACAGCACTTAAAGACAAAAATACAAAAAAACAAAAACTCATGCTAGGATCAGACTCCAAATAAAAACAATGCCTTTATTGTTAAAGCCACAAAAACTTGGTTTCAACTCCATATCTCTAGAACCATAAATATTCATGACAAAATAATTAACAATTCAGGAGAAAAGAAGCATTTAAGGTATTTTTTATTTAATGAGTTTAATACTCTAATCTGCTTCATCAGGATGGTGTAGCTGCATTGATCAGATTTGATTGACAATATAAGGTAGTGTGCAAGTTAGGTAGTGTGCATACTAACATACTATTCATACTATGAAGTCAAATTGAGTATGTCGTGCGTTCCAACTGCATAGTGTGTTGAGAAATGCCCTGATGTGTGATTAGTAAGAACGAGCTTATTGGACATACTTTGCTACCGCGTCCCTTCAGTGTACTATAGAAAAAAACACCAAAAAACTACTAAATACTAAAATATTTAATTATTTTAATTTGAACTTGATAGTTCATTTAGTAGGCTTTATGCATACCGACTGAATATGTAGTACGTTAGTTTGCAGTTTCGAACACACTAGCCCCGGGGCCCACGGTACTTTATTGAGGCCATCCCAGTAATCCAACATCTGTCATCAGATTTTGATACAAATATTGATTTGGAATGGGATTTGATTGCCACAGTGTCTCAACACACCTTTTTACACTTTCTATTGTTTGTGTGGTCTTGATGTAAACTAATACTGGAAAACCTTGTATTTATGAAAGATAATTTAGTAAATGAATACTTCCTCCATGCAAACAAACAGCCTTGTTATCCCCCCCCAATGAAACCAGACACAAGAGCAGAGAATCCACAACATCAGCTACGATAATGTGAGTTCTCAGTCCATCCGATGTTCAGACCTTCCACCTTCTCAATATAACTTTAACATTGGAACTATACTGGAGTACATTATGAGTTATTGAAGGATAGACGCTGCCTCTTCCTCCTCACTCAAGGAAATGGAAAAAGGGATATACAGTAGATATAATGCTTAATTTGCACTCATTAGTTTCTAGCTTTATGCAATACCACTGCTCATGACAGCTCAGATAGCAGAATAGCTGTCATAAAGGATCTCCCCATAAGGAATGAAGTAGTACCTTATTCAGATCATTCCTTCATGTGTTCTTTTTTACTGTCGAACAGTTTGGCTGATGTAGTGACACCAGCAGGGTACAACAGAGAAAGCCCCTCATGTTTCTTGTTCGTTTACGGTGCTCTGCGTGTTCCTCAATAAAATTGTTTGCTGACACATGGGAGCACTTCACTCATCGGGCCTTGTTGACTGTAAATCCAGACGAATGGTCGGCGAAGAGGGATGGTTGGTCTGCCGTGCTGCGAGGCATCTCACTGTTATTGTTATACACATAAATAAAGGACTGCGTGCGTGCTGAAGTTGTTTGCTCTTTTTCTGCCTATATCTTTTTTCTCCGAAATAGACTGTTTTGTATAATTGAGCGGCAAATCACTCTCTGATGGGTGATCTTTTTTTTCTTTGCTTGTAATGTGCACTTATATAATGATGTGTCGTCGCTTTTTCAATATCCAATCGACTTTTTTTGGAGTAAGCTGAAGCCTTTTGTACCCGTCAACCACTTCTCTGTGTGGTAATGCCCACCCACATTATCAAGAGGTCAATTCTCTCGTTCTCCCTCTCCCCGTCTGCTTGTAATACAGAGGCTTCAGTAATGACCATACCAAACAATGTAAAAATAACACCAGAAGTGGATGGTTTCATAATGCCTGAAAATGATTTATTTCCCTGTCTAAATGATATTCATGAGCGAAGACTGTGTCGGGCCAAAGAGCTCCTCTACCCAATCCACTCGTCAGCACTGTTACGATAATGTCTATTTCGTTATGCTGTTTTGGGGTTGAAAATGTCAATTTTTTTTTATTTGCATTTTAGTGCTGAGCAACCAAAATTTCTGTAGATTATTTGCTTTCTTTTTTGCTGTCATAACAACCACTGCCCCCTATGTTTATGTTTCCCATGTTCCTGTCTCAGTTTTACCACATGCACATGGAGAAAAAGACTCTCACTATACTGTAAGCTCAGTTTCTGCCATCTGGGGATAACTTGGGAGTGCTTCTATAGCCTTCTTCTCCCTGAGCACTTCAACGACAGTGATAGATGATGCTGTCATTCGAAGCAGTGGAGCTCATCTACTGGCCCTATTCGCTGATTTCTGTGAACCTAAACCCCCTTTTTTTTTTTAGCCCGCTCCACAAAAAAGCACAGGCAGTTGTAAAGAAATGGTAGTGCCCCCCCTTAAAATCAGTGCAGCTGTGTAGTAGGCAGGAATCAGAGGAAAGGTAGACAGAAGCTAGTCTGAGCCAAACATGATTAAATAAGTGTTGGGGTCCAGCAGGTAACCTCAACATGCTCAGTAGAGTCAGGGCTACGCATACTTAGAAATCCAGTCTCCTGCTTTATTCGACCTCCCTGCAGATTATTTAAAAGGAGACATGAGCTGAGCCCTCTGAATTAATTTCATCCTGTTCAAGAGATAGAAAAAAAAAGTGCTGAAGTAAGCAGATGAGGGACAGGACCTTGATTAGGTGGCCCTATATGCTAAAGCTGGCTTGTGGCAGTGAAAAAGATCTGGGGAGATTCTCCGCTTCATGTTTTTATGTGTGTGAGAAAGAGAGAGCAGCAAGCTGGGGAAGGCAAATACCTCCTTATCATAAGGCACCACATTGAATAAAACCCTAAACTAGCATTTTTGCTTCATATCTCTGTGGCTTCAAACGTGGGCCTCAATAAGTCAATAACATCTAAAGGATCTCTAATGTAATGCAACGTGTTGTGCCTGGCGTAGCCACGACCAGAGAAGCAAGGCAACGACAAATCATGTTTTGGGTGTCTACAAAACCGCTTTTGCTTATGATGTAATTCTGGGTTCTTGATGCAACTCTCTCTTGTCAGGAACCAGTGACTCCTTAGGACCGTTTGCATTCAAACACACATTTATTGGACCAGTCTTGAAGTTCCTTTCTTGAATAGAATATGATATTTTTCAACCAAGGGAATTAATAAAATACTAAGCACTGTACTAGTCTGTAGCTAAAAATCACTTTTCTTGATTTTGCTCCTTTTTTTTCATGTTTTCTGCAACTGTCCTGATGGATATGAATTCCTGAAAATGAAAATTGCAAATCTACGAGCATTTTCAGATTTCTTAAGAATAATTTCAAGTTAATGTTGTTGGCTTGATTATTACAGAATTACAAGTCAAGTAGAGTAAAAATCCATCTGTCCTTCTTGCATAAAATGTAATATCTTCCAAAATGATGCGCTAGAAGTTATTACATCATTTTGCTCACCATTTTTACTACAGGCAGCGTTCTACGATATATTTTTACAGCACATTTCTTCATTACGCCATGCACACTTATTACATTATCTGCAGTTGAGTGCCTGAATTAGTATCTGGGCCACATCATTCTACTGTACTGCTTCGATGTTTGCTGAGAACGACGGTTTGTCATCTTGGGTCACACTCAGGTTCTTTGCTTCCCCCAGTTGGCATCACCTCAGTGTTGTCAATGGTTTTGATGGTTCCCATGAAATCCATTCCAAGACATGGGTCAGACAAACAGTGATGCTCAGAATAGCTCATCAGCATATGGATGGGGGGGGACGCCAAGACAATGTATGGCATCCCCAAGCGTCTTTGTGACCCATCAGGTGGGATGCGTGCAAATCCTGAGACACCCAAACCCTGAGGGTCATTTGATTAAAGCAGAAGCCAAGACAGATTATTCCCACAAATGAAGAGGATTAATGTCAATAAATTATATCAATGATGCCTTGGTTTCATCTATAGTAAAAATAATACTAGTTTATCCTTTAACATGGTAATTTTGTGGTAACAGGTTAAAAGAGAGAAGTCTCCACGTAGTGCAGACAGACAAGGATGGATTCTTCAATGACACCACACGGACACAGGATACAGGTTTTAATCAATTTGCCTGATAATATCTCTATGTCTAATCTAGAATATAGCATTAAGAGTGATGGTGGTGTTATTATCAGGTTATTCAATTCAATAACAAAGTGCTGTGCCATATTATATATAGTGTTGTACCCAGACTCTAAGTTACACAGGCAAAGAAAAACACCTATAGTTTGATTTAACTGCCCAACATTCTAAATCAACATTTCAAAATGTTCATGGTTCTAATATTTTTTTTTACCTGGATTGGAAGCAATTTCGTCAATGCACCAGCTGTCAGTTAGTGGTGTCACAGCTGGTGTCTGTGTGAGAGCTGTCCGTTTTACTGTTTAGTTGTCACTAGTCTCAGTCTCTGTTAGTTTATAATCCTCCTCACTGGTGTGTCAGACTTGTCAGTGTCAGAGTAGCAGTCAGTTGTTAAGATTTGTAACTTTTTCACACCAAAGACCTGTTCGATCCATGTTTCCAAAAGCATAACTGAAAGAAGCCTGAACCAGCCAGGCACAACATCTGGGTGCGCAACCTTTTTTCAAGATGAGTAAAATAAAATTGGTTATGACCTCTGCTCAGATAAAGAGCAGAACAATTGTGTCCATTTCTGAGACCGTTTATCTCAACTGAAAAGATCAGTCATTAAATGTAATATCTGTCTTGAATTTGTTAGAATATAAATAAACATAGTTCCCCAAATACCTTGCTGAGCTCATATCACCAACAGTACAGTGATATGGGACTCTCCATTGGGCTACAACTACTTTCAGTTGATCATCTTGGCCTGCAAAAAGACCCCAAAAACAAATTGCCATCGATCACTGTCTAAAGTGTGGAGTGACAGTACAGTGTTGTTATTCAGTACCAAGCTCTTAAAGTAGTATCCTGTGGGCTGTTTTCTCAATATGATTCTGACAGCAAGTTCAGTGATCTGTGGTGTTGCAAATGTCACTTTTGACTTCGATTCTGCCTCTTCAAATTCCATCAGTCTTAACCTCTTGTTCCTTTTCTCTCCCACTGACAACCCGTCTAGCTTTCCTTTTCTCTATTTCTTGTGTGAGCGTGTGTCTTTCTGTGTGTGTGTGTGTGTGTGAGTGTGCATGTGCATGCGTGTGTATTGGTCTCAGAGGAGTGAGTTAACCCAGGGGTACAGAGGCGGGGAAGAGCAGCTGGAGATCCTCTCTCCCTTGGTTCCTGTCCCAATTAATTAGCCTGGACAAAGACGTATGCAGGCGCGCGCGCACACACACACACACACACACACACACACACACACACACACATATGGTATACATAGACTATATGGTGTAATTCCTGGGATTCTAAAGTCCCAAACCTTGCAACATATGGTGTAAAAACATGCAGCTGCACAGTTCATCATTTAGACGACAGACAAAGTTCATTTTCTCCTGCTTTGAACACTAGATAAATGGATCTTAATTCCAGTTCTTTGAGTGTAAATCAATGGAAAGGTTATAGCTCTAAACATATTTCATACAGACCTTTATTCTGCAGCTCAAATTATAGTGGTTGTACAGCCTTGCTTTCTTAATCAAAAGATGTGATTTATGCTCTGCTGCCCTGAACGTTATCCATGCTTTCATCTCATTAATTCCTGCCTAAACCAGTCTCAATTGGTCCAAAATGCTGCCTCAAGGCTTCACCATTTCAAGGAAACATTACATTACTTCTATCATGGCCTACTTTACTGGCAACTGATTAATTTTAGAACCATTTTTTAAAAATTGATAACCGACCACGAGCTATATAACCCAGCCGTGTAAATCCTGTAGGGGGATGGTGGGGGGGGCAGATTACACCCTAAAGCTGTAAGAAAGCCCATTTTTCCCACACTATGTACTGTATTAGGATCTAAAGATTACTGGATACATATCAGTAAAACTGAGATCCGAACTGAGTTCTGTGTGAAATTCATCAAAAATTGTAGAGCTGTAAAATGGGAAAATCTGATCTTTTCAAGTAACTCTAAATGTTTGTTTCACTCCTCTCTGACTACCTAGTTTCCCAATCACTCTCATGTGAGCCAGCCCATCTCTTGATTCTCCTGGTGTTTTATTTTTCCTGTTAATGAACAAAAATCCAATCATCATTATGCATGTTGTATAATAAGAGTAGCACAAAAAAAGAGATTAATTAGTAAATGACAATATAATGGCCTATAATATATAATTATAATTTTACAATAACAATGTATCAAGTGGAAGGGGTCGCTCGTGTTGATGAAGTTACGGAACATTTTCACCTGTATCTGCAGCTCCCCTCGGTTTAGAAAGAGAGATTTCGAGCTTTCATGTGCAGAATCTGTACGCAATGGGACAAGATTTTGTAGAATACGTGTACCTAGAAAACAGACTTATTTTAAGCCCAGCCATGATGTTTTTCCTTCACCAACGTGGTTTTGTTGACTAAACCTAACATTAAAATGTCTTCATGTTGGTCGGCACATCATTTTAAAACATTACGTACCACGCAATGCTCTTTTAAGAGCTTGTGGTCATTTCACATATTTCTTTTGAGATCACGGTGCTCTCAGCACATCTGAAGTCACATGTTCTCTTCCTGAGTGAGATCAGCAGAGGCAAAGCAAATGAACTAAACCAAATCCATTTTTGCAATATAGTGTAGGATTAGACTATATGGGTTGCATTTAAATTAATTCCCCAAAATTGCATGCTCAGACCTCTATTTTTTGAAGTGACGGCCCTACTCTTCAGTGGGCTATTTCTCAAGCAGCATGTTGGCTTAGATGTGCAGTTCTAGTACATACCAAAGTAAAAAAATAGACACAGCACAAAATATTTGTTTCTTATTTTTTTGCCAACAATACACGGCAGCAGATCCAGAATTTAACCAAAACCAAAAACCGAGACCCCAAAGGGTAAGCTAGAAAAAGGTGTGTCTGTAAAAATTGGCCCCATTGCAGCGGGTGCATGTAAGCAACAACAAAGCTCTGTGCAAGAGCTATTTTGTATGGTGCGACTACATATGTTGGTGATGCATACATCTCAAGGTCATCTGATGTGGTAAATGCCACATGGTATCCGACATTAGAGTGAACGCGAAAATTGACAATTTCATGCAAGGCCGTAAACTCCTCCAATATAACAATGTTGTTGTGTGGATGTGTAACACAGATTCTCATTTAAAGAATATTGAAAAACCTTCTCCACAGTCCACACCAGCTTTGCATCTAGTCATTAATACTATCCCAGTTCCAGAGCCTGGCTCATTAAAGGAGCATTGCTTGCCATAATGACCATGTTGGTGCATTCTATCTGCATCGAATAAGCCTTTCCTTTTCCTCTGCCGTTGATTTGATACCATATCCCTTTGCTTTTTCTCCTGGCAGCTGCCTCAGGTGTCAACATTGTCCTTAGTTTTGTTTTTCACAGTAACCTTGCCAGACTCAGTGCTGTAAGAAATAGATATACAGAGCTGAGAGGATCAATGAGGTATTTTCTTCTTCAGTTCTCCGACAGGTAGACCCGACCAAGCTTCACTTGGCAGAGAGAAATGGCACTCTAACTGTGGAAAGCAAAAATTAATTTCAATTTTTACACTTGGGTACAACGTAATATTGCAGACGAGAAGCTAAACAAGTTGAAGTTTTTGGACGAGAAAGGTGTTTAATTAAAATCCATTATCTTAAGACAGCATGTTTGAACATATCATGCTTTGGCAGATAATGACTGTAGAGGACATTATTCATTTTGTCTGGTGCATAATATTCAGACAACATTATTGAATACTTTTGCAATTTTGTAAGACAGTCGAAACATGAGGACATTTCTGAGGATGAAAAATGCGCGTCCACTTACCCTAACCTGCAATTACATTTCAGTCTAATATACGCACAGTAAATGTTCAGAGGTAGCCAACTGTAACTGGTGGAAATAACTGGCATTGGTGCAGACTTTCACTCCCATAATTCTATTGGTGCTCAATATAAGCTACCATGAATGTGATTGACAGCTGTCAGAGAGAGGCAGAACTACAGAGAGAGAGAGAGAGGCCGACTCTGGATGTATTAGGAAAGACTAAAGAGGTGGATCAAAATTGAAAAATAGTATATATGTTGATCATCAACAGTTAAGGTGTGTGAGATTAGGATGGAGTGGAGGCTGGAATCAGGGTCATTAGACGGACTCCCTGCAGCGATGGAGGGCCAAAGTAGCCCCTTAACCTCAGTTCAGCTCACCAGATCAAAACACTGGCTAATAAAAACTCAGCCGCATGGGCACATTACATTCTGATAGCCTTACATCAAAGGGCTGCTGTCAGCTGTAGCCGCTTTATCCATTAATTAGAGAATGGGAGGACCACTATTAGAAAAATAGAGATAGGCTGTCATTTTCTTTCAGCGTATGACCAGCGTACTCCACCTATGATTAACGTAAGTCTGACGTAACTCTCTCGTATTCAGCGTATGCCGATCGTATGCTTAGCATATAAACCATACGTCCGCACACGCACAACATTTTTAAGCATGCTTAAAAAAACTTGTCTGCCTCGCCGTATGCCAGCGTATGCGACCGTATGCAGATAATGACAGTGACATGGGGGGTTTGTCTTTTCTGTGCTAAAATTCAACTAACTAAGCATTTACAGCAGTAGGCTGGTTGGTTTTCTACCTTAGATAACTTTTACTTACCATTTTGACACCTCTGCTTCAACACAGCTGTCAGGCCGAATAGAGGAGACAGACAGTTACTCTGAACTAAAGAGAGAGTGGGGGAGTGTCGGTGACATGCTGTGCAAAGTGGACTACACAAGACTGGCTGTGACAGTCGGTAGACACTATTTACAGTATGTCTCTCCCTATCACTTTCCCCCATCACTTCTGGATTTTCCAGGAGAAGAATGCGGTATAATGCTCCCTTGTTTACAGTTTTATTTAGGTTTCATGTTTTATTTTATGCATCCATTTGAGAGCAGGAATTAAAATGATTCAGTGCAAGGACACAAAATGCATCCTCATCCTTAAACATGTGTTTGCTGGGAAGAGCTGAACCCAGAGGTAGCAGAGTGCCTGTCGTGCTTGATGTGCTATCCATCTTGACGCACTATCTAGGTTGAGGCTGAAGCAGTTTACTGTGCTGTATGTGTACGCGGGGCAAATAAACAGATGCCAGAGGCAGACAAACTGCAGCAAAAAGGATCAGAAAATGCAAATGTTTTCTGGTGTTTTAACAACATACAGTTTAACCTGGTTAAACTGTATGTTTGCTGCAGTCGTGTTTCTTATATCATTTTTAGTTTTGTTACTAAATCAGACTTTTGTTTGATACCTAGATCCCGTCTTAAAAGCAGTGAAAAGCCAATTTAATGTATCATGTTTACTGAAAAATGGACAAATTTGACATAGTAGAAAAATTGCAGGAAATAATATCAACTAGCCTAGCGTCACTCTGAGATATAAATCTTTTTTTTCGTGGAGCGTTCACATTTGTAAAATATGGAACCATTTATAGACAAGCAGCAAGCATCTGAATGAATCGGTAGAGAAATTGTATTTCTTGGGCCACGAAGCCTTCGCGAGGCAGATCACACCAGTGCTATGAGTGGGCATGAATTTCAACCATTCAGAACTGGCACACTGAGCGAAGCAGACTGCGCTGATGGAGGGTATTACCTTTTTAACTGGAAGGAGCCGAGACAGTTATGTGATGATTTTGTCTGTGCCAGCAGGAAAGTGTCTGGTCTGGTCTCTGATCAGCTTGAAACTGGATTTACTCGTTTGCAGCATCAAACAGTTTGAAAAAAAACAAACCCATATGAACAAACTTTTTATTATAATATCATATATTTGTCTCAAAGTAGTTTGTGAATGGATTTTATATTGAGTGATGCTTCCCACATGTTTTGCGAAGATATGCTATAATTTAGATATTGTGCGAACAAACAATAGGTACAACAGGTGCAGTAAATAAAAACTGTTTATTTCCTGCAAGTGTTAATCATCCCTTTCAAATCCAGTTGACAGTGTCACAAAAACGTTGTCACACACTATCACCAAGGTCTCACGTGTTGCTCATCAAGTCACATGACATTTTCCTGATGATGCTGTCATACCACAGATGGCTGACAGCCCCTTCACCCGTAACATCTACCCAGCGGGGATATGTGCAGATTAGGAATGACATTAACAAGTGCCATCAAGGGGCATTTGTCAGATGGAGCGATAGTGTTTTGCAAATTGCAAAATCGTGTGATGCCATTGTTGCCTTGTCAGCATTCTGAATGCCACCTTTATGGAGCAATGAGGCTGAAACAATTAACTGTAAGACATTGTCTTTTATTGGAGATTCATTTAAAAAAATTGGTCGCAGTATGATCCCAGATGCAAATATGACGCCTTTGCTCTTTGATGAAAAAATGGATTGGTTAAATAAATCTTAGTGAAAAGCAGCTCTGCATTTCTAATTTAGGAGAGCTTGTCCCACAGGAGGTCTGCCTGTGTAATGGCTGAGAATACCCAGAATACAAGGAGCCATCCAATCCTAATTAAAGACCTTTTACAGCTGAGTCCTAACATGAATACATGCACAGACACACAAGCACAGGCAGCCATGCATAGACAGGCTCAAACACAAACGCAGACAAGGCCAAGGCCGACTACCATGGTGGCACACACCTACAACAACAAATAAATAATGCTATGAATGTAATGAGCAGCTCTCAAAATCAGGATGAGCGAGAAGACAATAAAATCATCCCAATCAAATTCTTTAGCTGTTTTCAATAGACTTTCTTAAATTAAAAGAATAGTGCTTTGGGAAATGCGCTTAATAGCTTTCTTTCCGAGAGTTGTCTGACAATAATTATACCACTCTCATGTGTGTGCGCTAAATATGAAGCTACCGCCAGCAGTCGGTTAGCTTAGCTTAGCAAAGCATACCTTAGCATACAGACTGGAAGGGTGGTCCTCTGTCTGTAACAAAACCTGCCTACTAGCTCTTCTTAACCTAGCTATGCTATGCTATGCTATGCTATGCTATGCTATGCTAAACGGCTTCTGGCTGCAGCTTTATATTCACACACCCTTCCCTCTATTCGCAATATGTCACTACAATAGTAATTCAGTACCCCTGTCGATGGACACTGTCAAATAGTAAACAGAGTGCCCGACTAATCAGTAAACACAAACTCATCAATATAAGACAATAAATTAAGATAAAGCTAGGTGATAGTAAACCAAGTGAATGTTACACAATTCTAGGGCTGTACCGAATACCTTGAAGCTTGGGATCTTCATTCATTAGATTTTTATTTGGATCTCTTTTAGCTTGTTGGCTAATATTTCAATAGTCCACCTTAAAAATATTTAAGCATACGATCATTTATTTACAATTCAACATATAATTGTTGACGCACTCATAACGTCGACATTCAAATTCTACATCAATATTTGAATGCTGCACAAAGATCAAAATTTGTTGAAAATAGTTCACAACATGTATGTATCTAAGGAAATATTCTGCTTCAATACATATTTGTTGGCATTTAGCGTTTATAGCCCACGAAATATGCAATAAAAGTCTTCATCATCATCTTGAGAGCAGTTAGGCGGTGACAACAATATGCAACAGCAAGACCTCCAATTTTCAGTGGAAAATACGTTGCTATTCATTGGAAAACATTCTTTGATTTAGACTGTGCCTTGCCTCATCAAGTGTGAAGGTGTCAATCAAGATGGTAACTATCGTGTTTTCCTAAGAGGCAAAAGCTGATTTTACAGCCCATCTCAATGTTAGCCGCATGTTAATATATGGCAAACCAGTGGACTGAAGGATTCACTGAACATTATTCATCATCTCTTGAGAGCCATCATGAGATTGCTTTCGAGGGATTTTTGCTTGATTAGGAGGTGTAAAGTGTGGGCACGTTAGATATGAAGGATGAGGTTTCATTATGCAGCAAATGTGAAAACTTGGACCTGCATGACCTTATGGGCCCACATACGCCCTAATCTGCTCATCCACCAGGAAGTGACACTTGAGGATTTCTAAAGACTTTTTAACATTCGTTTTATATCCATTTCATTTGATGTTCAGGATTACAAATTGCACTGCACTGCCATATGATAATACTGGAAAGTAAGAGCCAAAATACAATCTCTAAAACCACAGCAATCCCAAAACTCTGATCTGTCATTGGTGCAGCAACAAAACGCACCAGAAACATATAGCTTATAGCTGGAAAACAAGCATTTTTTTGTGTTCTAAAATTGAGAAACACAGTGTAGCCAGAACTTGTCTGGCAGATACCATTGTCATCTAAATACATTTAGACCACCGGTGCGTGCAGTTTTCAGCATCATGTGGACCATCTAAGTTAACTACACTATGGGGACTTATGGAAAATGTTTGACAAGCTGTCATTGTGAGAATGTCTTTTGTTCTTCTTTCACATGGCTTTGGGTTTCTCAGGTATTACCTTTTTTGACAAAGCCTCTGGCAAAAAGGAGGTTTGCTGCATAATGCTCGACACCTTTGCATTCAACTTCAAGGCTATTCTTTTCACTCACACAAGATCAACAACAAAAGTGTGGCGAGATCACCTTTTACCACCTTTTTTGAAGAAGTGCTGATGGAATTGTAATTGAGCTTTAAAAATTCCCGGAGATTTCAGAAAGAAGAAACACGTAAATTGTGATTAGCTTTGACCCAACTGGATAAATGCACTCCCCTCATGTGATTAGACCCAAGATCCACGTATTCAAATTCTTGGATGAACTGAAAAACTGATTAACTAGTACGTGTCTCCAATGCTAAAGTACAGTTTTGTATGGACTCATTTTTATACCATTGTTAATACCATTATTCAGTTATGCTAAACAGTGTTCTCCACTTGGTAGTTAAAGGAGAACTCCATTGATTTTACACATAAAAATTGTGTTTTAAAAAACTAAAGAATCCTAAACACCATCCTTTATTAACACAATCCTCAGACCTCCATCGAGCAAAATTCAAGGAATGTTTGGAACCTTGTCCGAAAAAGGTTGAGATTTGCATCAGTAAATCGGTTAAGTACTATCTTAAAACAGAAAAGATGTCACCTGATTAAAATATAATTGATTCTGGATTTTTACAATTTGATTCTTCCCAAGTTTCCTTTTTTTTCCAGGCAAATCCAAATACTTACTGAGTATTGATGTCAGAGGTTTAAAAGCTTACTACTGAAAATAACTTTCATTGATTTCAGGTATAATGTAAGCTCCTCTTAATTAGAAACAGTAAACAGCTCTTAATTTCTTCCCTCAACTAACACCTCAACATTTCAAGCTTTTATGGATGATTCTGAAGGTATTGGTTCTTTTTTTTAGGCACTCAAGCAACTCTCCGATGGAAAACTGCCCTGAAAATAAGGTTCATTATTTTTAGATGAAACAAGAAAACCCTGCTTGCTGAGATGAAACTTCCTGAGTGGACAGTGAGCCAAGGAGAAGTTTACATGTAATGGACAATGATTTAATCTGGATCTAATCTGGAATCAGCATGAATGGTACACGAGCGTGAGTATGATTCACTAGGACAGGTCAGCACCGTTCTGACAGGGGTAAAATGTCTTATCTCTATCTAGGAGAGCACAGTTATGCAAGAGTTTTCTTTCTCCGGGGGCTAAGTGTCAAATTAAGATGCACTTCAGCAACTAATAAACGAGAGAAACTCCCCCACACCCTTTTACACCCATATCCATGTGAACAAACCTTACGTTATGTAACTCCACACGCATTAACAATGGGATCACAATAGAGTGGAGAAAAAAAATACAAGCTGAGAGAAAAAGGGATTTGGGGGAAAGATTATGGACTTGGCAGAGCGTGTGTTGGAGGCTGTCAGATATGCCTTCCAGAAGCTAGGTGCTCATTAGCATACTTCATTTGTCTAAATATAGTCTTAATCCAATGCTGAAGGGCAAACAAACAAATCACAGCGTGTGTGGGAAGCATATTACTGACTCTTCACCCTTGAAATTTCAACATGACAACAACATGCGCAATCTGTACAAAAACCATCAAACGAAGTGCCTCTGATGCTTGACATACAGTTTGTGACCCTTTTGGAAACGTTTGCTATGCTGCTCGTGACGGCGCACACTGCAAATGACTGCAGGCTGCGGCGATGCCAGGGGAATCTGTTAAAAGGTCACAGGCAATACAACTAGCTTGGCTTGAGGGAGGACAAGCGGTGACAAGGAAGCATGTGTAGGAAGATGCATAACGCTTCTGGGACTTCAAGAGTCTTTGAGACTCATCGGCTTAGTTTGCATAAAGGAAGCGAGATGCAGGGGAGCGGTTCCCTCAGCGGCACACTCCGAGTAGCCTGCTGTGAATGCGTATGAAACAGCAGCAATGTATGTGTAGTGCTGTATAGGCTTGATGTGATTATGGTATGACTCATAAAGGATGGCTGCCGTATGCATGAGGAGTTATAGCACAAAGCGGCTCACAGATGCATGTAAATGGCAGGACCCACAGGAGACAATAGCCCTGGTTGAAAATGCTTCAATTCGGTACAGTTCAACACAGCATAGTTTAGTAACATATATGTATATATATATAAATATACAGTATATATAAATATTTTATTTAAACAGCCCACAGAAGTTGAAGTGAGGCAGCGTTTGTACTGTACGCGCTATTTTATTTGGCCGTGTGAGGAATAACTGAGCATATCTTATAAGAGACAAGGATTTGGCTGGCGGATATCATAGAGCTTCATCTGTATGACAAAGCAAGATATTCAAGGTAGCTTTCTTTTGATCCGTCGTTTTAGACCCTGTGACAGATACTCTTGTGATACTTTGGGTATGTTCAAATTCTCCCAAAGGCAGATACATTTCACATGGATACTATTGACTTCAATGATCAATGTTTTAAAGTTGCATCCGTGCTTGTGTGTGTGCTGCGGTAGTCATCCACAGGTAGGTGAGAAACCGTCAGCACTCTTTCCTGTTCTAGTATCATTTTAGTGCGTAGGAGGGAGAAGAGTCACGAAGGTTACCAACTCAATAAGCAAGAGAGATGGATCGAGAGAGAGAGAGAGAGAGAGAGAGAGAAATGAAAATATAAATATAGAAAGTACTCACTCATCTCTGCCATTAGTTTGGTTTCCCACAGTTGCTTTCAGACAAACTGGTAAACTGTGCAGCGTGCAGCGAAATAAGTCATTTCATTTGATTGTCAGTGTCGGGTTACTTTACACAATTAGTCTTCTCTATTAAATGCACATGAAACCACTTATACCGTATCCCATGTGATTGGATGATGTCTGTCAATAAACCCACAGTTTGCTTTTGCAACTACAACAATATACACTATACCCCCCACTGAAGGGAGTAATGAAAACATAAACAACCCTCTATAATTTAATTTGTATGATTTTCACAGAAAAAGGGAGGGCTGCTTCATTGTCTTGGGTATTGATTCAGAAGGTTTATGGTGTTACTAAATCAATAAACCATTAGAGCGTCGAAAGGCATTTATCTATCCTTATTGTCTGCGCTTTCTTTTTGCATTGCACTCAACACACAGAAAAAGTTGCATCTTTCCTGAATGGCAGACAGTTTAAATATTGCTATAAAACCCAACTGTCAGCACACGAAGCAGGTCTTGCAGAGGCTTAAAAATCCTTTGAGAACAAAGCGCTTCTTGGTAACAGAGCTCCCAGACAAAGCTAACCGATGCCTTCATTTGGAGCCATTGTGTGGAACTATTGATTTATCTCTATCATTGATGTGGGATCTCTCACATCTCCCAGACTTCACTCGCTTTCTCCTACACACTCAAAAGGTTCTCAAGAAGGCTTAAATCCTCAACGAGTTCAAAAGCACACTTCAGTTCCAGTCTATTTTCCCCCCACACTCACCAGTGCAATATTTAGATAAGAGACGGAGAAAATGTTTCAAATGGCTGGAAAATATTCTCAAAATGGTCTCAAATGGTGCATTTCTTGTGCCAAAAAAACCTGTTGGTGACAAAGGTCATTTGTCATTTGTTTGAATCCATAATCCATACCACTCAATCTGGTTGGGCTATAGAATGGGAAAATGTCCTCTCCCCAAATTACCTACTGGATGTTTTTCTTTCAACCTTTCAACTCTTACTACCTCTCTTCCTCCTTGAAATCGATCAAAACTCCCATTGTTTGTCTAATGAACCCAATGAAAAGCAAAGAAACGGCTAAAAAGCAAACAGACTTCCATCATCTCTCATTTTTTTTCCCATAATCCCAAGTATCACAGCATCCAATGTTTGCTGCATTGCTCTGTGCTGTGCCATGATGATGAGTCAGTAAGCTTCTGAAGTGGCTGTGGATTACACACTCCTCTCTCCACTCCAGTACAGTCGGCTATGAACATGCAGAAGCTCTACATTCAGTTAAAGTTTCACTGCAGTATTAATGTAGAAGTTATGGATGATGCAAAAAGGTTAGTGTTAATTAATGCTTTTTTACCACAAATCAAGACTCAAATTGTTGCATTTATGTCTCATATCTGCATGCCAAATATAAGCCTAAGGCCAGCAGCTGGCTAAATTAGCTTAGCATAACACAGCTAGCTATCCCTTAAAGCAAAAATGTTTAACTAATCTTTTAACATGGGGACTGAATATAGAGTTCTCGTCCTTTGTAATGGTTCTGCACACAGTGATGGGGACTCAAAATCAGGACTCGGAGGCAGTTTGAAGCATCAATCTTTTACTTGAAGATCAAGGCAGAGTTTGGCAACATGTAATCAGTCAGCAAGAACAAATAAAGCAGGCAAGAGGCAGGTGAGCAGAATTGGTCAGGAACAAAGGCTGAAACATTGGATTGCATACATTCAACTATCTGGCAAATGACTGGGGAAAGAAGGTTGGTATATATGCAGGGGAGCTAAGGAGAGCATGGGGAACAGGTGTGCTGGTAATGGTGGGAACACACTGAGGGCAGCTACAGGGTGTGTGGGGAATGGCAGGTATCTGAAATGACTGGAGACATTGATGACTGGAAAAACAGGAAAGCAAAAGTGTGCAAAAATAAATTGACAGAGGTAGGCGTTGTGACAATATTATTGTGCTCTCAGTGTTGCCTGCCTGTGCTTCTCAGCAGGAGAAGCTCAGCCAGCTTAATTTGAAGCCACAGCCACTCTGGGGCCATAGAAATCCTCATCAAAGGCTGCCATCGTCCAAACACATCAAAGGGCAGACCTCTGTCTCCTGGCTGGGAAAAGGCAATGGTTTCTCTCTCAGTGTCTGTACAACTGTCTGCTCGCTCCAATCAAAACACCGGATATACAGAACCAAACAGACTCGCCTGGCAGTGCTAATGGTGCTACTCGTCCATGCTTTCGGCTGGATGAGTAGCAGAATTTCAGACATTTCTAAAAATGTTTGTCCCTTAAATTAACCTGCGTCACATTGTTTGACTGACCTGCTCCAAACAAAATTTTTCACCATGAACAAACAGCAGACTGAACTACGTCACCTTCTTGTGATTGGTCCACTTGCTCTGTGTGAAGCTGTATTACATAAGGTTTCGTAACATGTTCACTGCTGGATCCTGGAGGCTCGCAGCTTTTGTGCCGCTTAACAGTGCAGAGGAAGATTCCCAGGAAGTCCAACAGGTCTTATGGGGTGCAAACTGAGAGCTGCACGTGAAGACGAATGTGCAAAAGAGGTTTCAGCCTATGCACCTTACACAGGGAGAGTTAAATTACAAGCTTGAAAAAGAAAAAAAAGAAACAAATGACATAAAGCACACACACAAAGCCTTCTGTTACCAGTGGGAGCTGTAAGGGAATGAAGACAGGGGAACCATTACAGTATGTAAGAGGATATTTGAATGCTTAATAAGATATAATTGTAGCAGGGAGTCACAGTTGCTTAAATAGGGACAATGGGGTTTTGGAAGCTTGATTTGTCATCTCTGGATGTTACTCTGGATGGTGGAAAACAAATCACCAGGCTCTCCATGGGAAAATGTGGAAAATACTGTAAAATAACCCATGCCCTGCTGCATGTGTCTGTGTTTCTGTTCTCTCTGTGTGGGAGTTGTTTAAGCAGAATAAGGGGAGTCCAAGGATGGAGCAAGAAACTAGTTTACTCTAGTTTCTTGCACCAGAGTAAAATTCCTCCCACTTTCTTATTTTTTTGTTCACTCTGACTATAATTGTTCAGGATGTTTTATTCTGACTACACAGTTGTTAATGGCCTATGTGCTTCCTTTCTTTGTCTCAAGCATGCATTATTCAAAGGAGAAGGGAAGAGTATTAGTTATATGGAAAGAGAAAAGATAATAGCGAGTTACTCTGTTGGTGTGGAGCCATTCATCAGCTTTAGCAATTTTATCTTTCTTTGTTCTTCTCCTTTCATAAATTCTTTATTGTGAAAAGGGCACGTCAAACTTTTTGTTGTTTGTTTGTGGCTGTTATTGTGTGTGTTCATGTGCGCTTTTAGTTTTGCTGACTGATTATGTCGTACCCCCCCCCCCACACACACACACACACACACACCCGTGCTCACCCACATGCACCTGCTTTGGGTACCTATTTCAATGCACCATTCAATGGCGCATTATATTCATCATCGTACATTATTCAGATTTGAATCAGGGACTGTCAGCTTGCTGACGATCCAGCCACCAAATGTAATAGCTCGGACAAGAATAGCCTTGACAGCGCATTGCTGTGATTCAGTGAATTTCTATGACACACTGGACACCAAAGGTAACATCATGTTTCATTTTATGACTGGCTGTACTCTGTAGACGCTGAATAAATATGATTACCCCGGTGACTTCTGCCGAGTTTTCTCTGTCACTAGTTATTTGCTGTGCTGTGTGTACCTTCTTAATCAGTCTGCCGGCTGTTTTCTGTGATTGTGTCTTCCCGTGTGTGTGTGTGTGTGTGTGTGTGTGTGTGCGCGTGTGTGTAATTGCAGTCTTCAAACACAAAGCTGACTCAGGGATGCTGTTAAGGTCCTGAGTACTCCAGCAGCCGCAATTATCCAATACATGAGAAACTGTTGGTTATATGGTCTTTATAGGCCTAGACAACAATTTACAACACAGAGTGGGTTGAGGTTGCCACTGAGACATATCCGCACTTTGCTGCTGTATCATTTTAATTAATGAATTTAAATGTAGACACTGAAAGGGGTGCAACAAAGTTCTTGATGCTATCCGTTATATTTGTTCTCTAGCATGCATGAAGCAGAATATGCCTCGAGCTTCAGTAGAAGACCAGATTGTTTTGTACCGATAATTAAAGGTCGCTTAAGTCTCCTTTTTATGATTTGATACGCGACTAATCCAGTGTTCAGCTTTTGCGTCAGACACAGTTGTTTTACCCAGAGCCATGGCCATAAATCTGTCTTTTTGTCACAGTACAGCTGATACAGTGCAGCGTCACACGTGGTAAGTGAAACTCTCCAATCCTCAGTTGCAAAGTTATGTGCGAAATAATTACACACTCACACACACTCATGCGATCGCTCATGCATGCACACATTATCTAACAGGAACATGTTGTTCTTTCGACCATATTATGTTTATTCCCATGAGAACACACAGACAACAGATGACATTCCAGCAACGAAAGATGATCTTTCGCTAATGGCAAACGTATCGTTTAAATGGAATACATAGTAAGATGCTGAAATGTCACAGTGAAAATAAATACATTGATTGGACAAGCATCTGTAAAAAAAAAAAAAGAAAACAAACAGAATAACAGAGAATTAGGGAGGAGGAGATTTTAAAGTATCAGGAATTTATCTTTTTCGACAAATGATAGTTGAATATTAATACATTATCTGATAATATATTGTAGAAATCTCATAATTTGCATGCCTAGAAAATACCCTGTGTTTCTTACTGTATGAAACTTAATCAGCAATGGGACGCATAGGGGTTGATTCATGCATGCAAGCTCTGACACGTGTCCTTTCAAAGAAAGGTTCAAAACTACTGTAAAACAGTCGTCACAATGGCCACAAAGCAAAAGACCCAGTGGTGGTTTGTGGACCAGGGCCAAAGAGCAAACTGAACCAAGAGTGTGTAAGTGGACAAAGAAGAATTCAAATAAGGTGAACTGAACACTATAGACGAAGTTCAGAGGAAATCATTACGAGGAAGCCAAATATTGCGGATGATGAGCTTGCCATCTGCTAAACTTGTTGGATTTGACAGAAAACCTGCTTCTATCTTCAGTAGACTTAACTTTCATGTTGCTGAAAAACATCATGGTTGGATATCTTTAAAATATTTCAAACAAAGAGAAAACAAACATAGGATACAATGGACGTTTCATATAGCTTGTGGAGCATTTGAAATATGCATGTGTGTACTGTATAGAAATCAAGAACATTTCAAATCAATCGTTCATATAAATATTTGAACCTACATTTGAATGTTTTAAGTAGGACTGACATGCATCAGCCAGGGTCAGGTCAGTGTGTCACCTCGTGGGAAATTGTGCTTTCTGTCCCAAGAAAAGGGGCTTGTAATTCATGTTTTAGTTGATGCAGCGGGAAGGGGAATTAAATCTTTAATCAGTCAAAAAGTTTTCAAAATAATCAGCCAGTGGCATATACAGCTTTTTACCAGCAATTGCCTTCTTCTTATTGTTGATTTCAAATCCCTGAAAATGACTGAAATGAGGTACTAGCTGGTTTCTTTTGGGTCAAGGCTCCCAGTATGTTGGGGAGACACACAATGAGGGTATTTACGACGGTACAACCATGAAGAAAGTGTGAACAAATAAAATAAATTTGGATAGTAGTTGCTGATACACATTTCCTTTCTTAGAACAAATTTCCATTCATTGTTTCTCGCCTTTGCGAACTAGAAGCTTTATGCATTTTTCTCCTCGGTGAATTGGGTTTCTGACAAAGAATAATAACAACACTGCCAGAAAAAAAGGAAATATTAATCTCCCACATAAAGAAAATAAAACAAAAAACGTCAATAACAAGGTTGATTTAATCACTGAATTATCACTCAAAAGCTGCTGTCAGACACGTTAGCTGTGTTATGAGAGTGATTCTGTTCAAATGAAGCTGAATCAACACACTCTTAAATGAGAATACTGGGGTATCCATAATACGCCCGTGGTACTCTGTCATGGCTACCAGTTTCAGCTCAAGTTTACGTTATACAACTTACAGCTGTTACAGCAGTAAGTGGTTGTTACGATTATAAAAAGACAATCCGACCACCAACCTTTTAGTGTAGATATAGATACTGTACGTGTGTCAGTGTATGCGTACTTACGTGTCTACAAAACCAATCTATACTATAGATTGAGACTCTAGTAGAGGAGTATTGCATGAGTCGGGGGCTGGAGACGGAGTTCTGGTATCTCCGAGCATTGCAATGGAACAAGCTGGCCGTTGACTAAATGAAGCATTATATTGTCCTGTCCTCATGTCCAGTCTCTCCTGGGGTTTTAGCTGATGTGGCCGCCAATCACATCAGTCAGGCAGTCCGTCAGCAAGGGGCGGATCCTCCAAAGCAGCAGCCGAGCCATTGATCTCTCCTCTGTCACCCCCTGAATCTCTCTCCTCCTTGTCCTCATCTGGGCTGAGTGGGTCCCGTTCGGACAGGCGGTTTAGGGCGTCAAAAGTACTATGCGTTTTGGGGTCAGGGCTAAGGAGCGAAAGCTGAGGCAATAGTGGCCCATCCCGAAGCTTAGCAGCTAGCTCCTTGGCGCTGCAGGTGGGGGTGTTGGTCTCGTAGATCTCATGGAAGTTGTTGTAGTCGACCTCGTAGAAGCCCTTCTCCAGGGAGAGAACCGGTGTGAAGCGGTAGCCCCAAAGCACCTCTGTGTCCAGGTAGGAACTCCGTGCCTGACATGTCATCCCTGTCACAGGTATGGATAGGTGTATGCGTCCACATGCACGCACATGCACACAATCAGGTAAACAAACAAACACACACACACACACACACACACAGATGGAAAGACGTGTAGGGAGAAAGAGAGAGAGAGTCTGCACATTAGTCATGGTTATACAAGAACTGTAAAAAACTGTGAAAGGGCCAAGACCTGCACAGTGTTGCCGTCATGAACGCCATAATGTGTGAAGCGCCACATATCTAATAGTAGAAGGTGTGAGCTGTTTGGTTCATAAATTACATGTCAAATTTTCACACGTTAAAAAAAGGTGTCAATAATATTTTCTGAGGTGTCTTTCAAGTCAGTAAAACAAATTTGTAGAAAGTTAGCCATGCAGCTAATGGCTTATTGTGAAACAAACATTAAGAAATAAATACTGAATAGGTATTTCAAAACACACAATAAATCACAGATGTAATATCCCAGTGTTACTGTGAGGTATGAACAGGATTAAGTGGTAACAATATACACCCTTGCCACTATCATCTCTCTTGTGTATTCAACATTAGCATACATAAGATGTAAAATAAATATTTGAGAAGAATGTGCACACTGCTACTTAAGGCTAAAACAAATGCCCACCTGAATTGTAAAGAAAGGAGAAAGGTAGTGAAGGTTACCGTTACCAAATTTCAGTTCTATTAATATTTTTTTCTTATTCTGATTGCAATCTTTTTGTAACATTCTTAATTCATGTCACATAACGTAGGCAACGTAATTTACTGGTTGTGTCATTTTAACCCAAACCATGATCTTCAACTAAACTGAACAAAATAGTTTTGCTGCCTAAACCTAAGTGACACCAAGGGGTAGGGGATGAGAGTCATCAATATTAACATTGCCTTGGTCCAATGATCATTTCCACATTTTGACAGTCACTCTTCAAGCCTGCAGTGGGTGAGAAGGATAGATTTTGGGTGGAGCATTGCTTTAAACTGGAAACATCTGCCTCCCCATAGATGCTTTGCTCACCCAGCTGTTGAGTTACATAATGTTCTATCTGTAAATGCATAACATCACCAATAACATCAAGCAAGTGTTCTAAAATAGATGTAGATGCCAAATTGATATTTTGTCTAATGACACGGTGGAAAGCGAGGCTTTTGCACCTTTTCATCAGCATTCCCTCCGGATGTGAGTGGCCTAGTTTCCACATTTAACTTGTGAAATGTTTGTTATTTCTGTGACTGGATCATCAAAGACAATACAATGTCTTTCAGTCACTATGAAGGATTCTCTATAGTGTTTGTTAAGGGTCGGAATATTGTGTTGGTTTTAAATTCTTAGTTTAGCTAATACCTGGGATTCCAAATACAAAAACAAAATGTACCACTCCACACGCGCACAAACACTTTTCACATACAGCTATTAGAATACTACAGACTAATAGTATTTGAAGACATACTTTATATATTTTTCAATACCAACAGTAACACAGTATGTATGGTAATGTGTTCCGCTTCCCTGTGCTGCTAAGCTCTTGTCTCCAAAGGAGTGGATTGGCTCTTCCCTCTTGCATCTTTTATAAAAAATAGCTGTTTTTATGTTCAAAAGTTGGTTGAAAAAGTGTGCTGCAGGGTGCACTGTGCGTAGGAGACAATTGTGCTGTGATGTGTTCATGTGCTTCAAGACTTGAGAGATCGCAGATGAGCACCAGCCATTTAAATAATAATTAATAATTATTCTTTTCACGACAACCAGGTTTACTACACATCTTCACACGAGCACATGAACACAACACACTGCCATGCAGACACATGTCCTGTACTTATTTAACTCATTATTTAGACTTATTTATTTAGAACCGTGGTTCTCCACCAGACCAACTTTAGTAGCTTCTTGCGTTGCAAAAACTGTATTTCCACAGCATGTAAACACACACACACACACACACACACACACACACACACACACACACACACACACACACACACACACACACACACACACACACACACACACACACACACACACACACACACACACACACACACACACACACACACACACACACACACACACACACACACACACACACACACACACACACACACACAGCTTAGCACAGTGGTTCCTGAACCTTTTCTACATTGCTCCTCTTTTGTGGATATAAATATGTTCTAGGACCAGCCCGGGCCGGAGCTAAGCGTTAGCGTCACCTCAGCAATCAGAGCGGCCAAAACACTTTTCAACTCAAAATAGCAAACAGGATAAAGCATGCAAGAGCACATGGCCTTTGAAAATGAATGATGTGTGAGTGAGGAAGAGGAAACAATGAAGTCACCGCTCTGTTCTTTCTCACAGCAGACATTGAGGGTGTATTTAATAACTCCATAACGGTTGCTTTCCATTTAGGCGTGTCAGTTTTGGGCTCGTGGTGTTATGCTGGCATACTGGCACACCAAAATGAAAATGACTTGTCACACCTTTGCTTGAATGTCAGAACGTCATTGCAGGTGTAACTGCTGCTGCCTCCCATGTAGCACTTCATAGGGGCTTATGACATCCCACCAGCATCCACCTGTAGACTTCCCCTTGGCGAAAGGTTTTATCACCACTCCCCAGTCTGTGCTGTGTTTAGCTTGACTTATCCGGTCAGTGACAAGGTCAGAGCCTATATGTCAAATATAATTCATGTCTGCTGTGAAAAACACCTAGAACACCTCTAGCCTATAACGTAAAAAAGGTTAAATCTGGCTACAACTCCAAGGACAATGTGGAAGAACAGAGGGCACACAATGACATTAAAGAAGTCTGGACTGCTGTCAGTATTTGGTTGAAAATGCCAATCTGGAAAAAGCTTGTACATTGTAAAATGTAAATTATGAAATCTTACACAAAGAGCTACCAAAAAAACCAGCAAAATCAACAAAACTACAGCCGTGACACGCATTGCCTGGAGGTGTCAAAATTGCAGAGGCTATTATATGTTGTATTATAGGTACAGTATGTGCTTGAACTGCAGGTCCAGAACGAGGGGATTGAAACTCATGGAAATGTGGCTCTCCAACTATGACATTGGCTGGGCCTGGTTTGAATCACTCTGCATCAATAACAGTGTGTTCCTTTTAAAATAAATATATATTGGTTATCAGCAGTTACAGTGTATCTGTATATTTTCATATTAACATGATGGTATAAACCAGGCATTATTTAATATATAAATAATTTACAAGAACACAGGGGACAAAGCAACAATAAATGGGCTGTCTTCAGAGACACTTCAGTAATGAAAACAAGGTTTGTTGTCGGCAACACCAACGCACATGACTGGGCCGCCGGCACAGCAGTACAAGTACCAGAAACGTTACAATAAACTGCAGCATAATCTTGAGTTTGAAACTGTGTAAGTTAACTAACTTTATAGAAGAAGTCTCCAACAAAGATAAGATATGGGAAATAAATTGGCAGGGTGCATAAACATCTAGGGTTTAGGGATCCCTCGGCTATTTGTAGACAGCTATAATAACACAGAATGCAGTTTAGTTGCTGATGATTTTCCATCTAATAAATGCCTTACCACTTAAAATATTTACACAAGGGATGGTTGCTGATGATAAAACAAAATTTCTTATGATAGCATATACAGAGCCACTGGGCACCAAACTCCAGCTTTTCATTATTTGCTATTCTTGTATTTGTACTATGAAATAAAATGCTCAGATGGATTGGTAAATTAAATCTGTGTAAAATTAAAAATATGTTTTTGCTTTCTGTAAAAGATCAAATTTGCATGCAACTTTTAAAATCTCATGCACCAACTTGTTTTTACCTGCACCCAAATATTTTTTTACTGCACCATTTGGTGTATTTGTAGTTCTTTCTCTGCAATTCTGCCAGTGCTCTGGAAAATGCTCTCCGAAATGTTACGATTAGACGAGCTACCTATCTGCGTGTATTCTGCCTGCACTCACTGCTCGTCTTGTACAAACTGCTAGCTTGACAGAACACTAACAACAGCCATGTTCGCTGTTTACGTTTATAATGACAATTTTGGGGGAGTCGCTTTGGAGGAAGGCCTTAGCATGTTTGCACTTCTGTTCCCTCGTAACAAAGTCAAAGGTTTTTGGTTAGAAGCCTGAAATAAAGTTTACGTTTAAGAGTTAAGTTTTAATGTTTTGTTCTACGACATTACTACGTGAAATTTGAAGCTTTTACCTGTCTTAGAAAATAATGCTAACAAATGGCTAAATGAAACTACAAAACATCATCACGCTGATACGTCCTCCTTTACAACCTTGTGCATATTCCAGCTCATGCGACCGTGGTGTAGTTCGTTTCCAGCCTCACATTAGCTTTTACTAATGCATTCAAAAAAAATGATCCTCACTTGTCTTGCTGAACAAAACGAAACATTTGTTTGCCACAGCGCTTCTGCAATTATCCAAAATCCCGTTTGTTTGTTGGGGGAACCATTGCGAAGATCATTCACGGGTTGGCCTAAAAAATGGTTCCTACCTGCAGCATTCTATTGGTAGTGTATTTCAATCACCTTTCTCCTCCCTTTCCTCTATCTTAGTGTTAAGGAAACCATCGCTGCGTCCTTTGCATTGACGACTGTGATTGGTTTAAAGAAATACAAACGAGCCAGATCGTTTTTTTCTCTATGGCAGAATGATAATGTGTGAAGCCAGATCTTTCTTTAGTGCTGACACAGCGCTGTGGAGATAGGTCTGGCTATGCGAGACGATAGGTTGCTTTTGATATTCGGAAAAATAAACATGCTTGTACATCTAGTTTCATGATAACTGATAACTATTATGAATATGAGATCTGATTGCATACTTTTATAGTGTTGTGACATTTTGTATCTGCTCTGCATTCATTAACTGAGGGAATGTTATTGAGTGTATTGTAGGTTGTGTGTATTTATGTACTTTCATTAGAGCAGTTACGCTGTGTTATCAAGTAGGATGGCAGAATGTTCTTTAGCAAGTCATCCTTTTGTTTTAATTTTTAGTCCAAACATGCTGTGGGAGTGCCCGGGAAACAAATGCTGTTCGTGATTTCCAGAGCCTGACTCACAATTATGCTTAAAACCACAGATGTGTCAGAGAAAACAAGCGACGGGCGGCCATTAAAGAGAAAATGATACCATTTCACCACCCACTTATCTGTCACTTTCAAGCTCAAGCATCCACCTCGTGATTTGGTAAATATTTTTGTTTGATAGTGAGTTTTTACTCCAGGGTATGTGACGCATGAGCAATTCATGGACATCATGAGATGCTGGTTTTAATCTTTCTCCGTTTGATTGAGTTTATGAAATAATGACTTGCTTCATATGACCCATAAATGTTTATTCTCCAACTTAAAAAAAAAATAGTAAATGAGGTTTGTGCTGGATCTCTCCCCTGGCATTACTCCCGGAAATCTAACAATATTAATATTCTTTCCTGTTGAATCAGATAAAGAAAATGTGTTTTGCATACCACAGCATTGGCCACCCATTCATTGCTACATGGACAGCAAATGTATCACTTTTAAAATAAGATGTGGGGGTGCTAACTCAGGCATACATTTTAATGTTTGTAACCTTAGGACCTTTATACCATAATTAAAAAGACACGATTATTATCAATGAAAAGTACTTACTACAGGCTTTAATCTAACCCCACTGGTTTAGGGTCTTGAGCTATCCTACAATTTCCCTGCTTGCGCTCTGTGAACTGTTTAACAAGTCTCATTAGGGTTAACAGGGGAAGGAAGTAGGGGGGGAGGGGGGGGCTACTAGATGGTCAGATTGGTCTGTTGCCTAGCGGTCAAGGACGGTGACGACATAGCCCTCGCATGATGCAATGGTCTCTGCCGGTGAAGCGAAAGGTGATTTAATGCCTGAGTCAAGTATCCGCCAGCGTGAACAGGAAGCATGATGACTACTGGTGCTTTGGAGGAAGAAAAAAAATGAAAAATCTAAAATGAAATAGAGCAGAAATGTTGAGATGCATGCAAAGCCATGCCTGATCGCATTAGAGAGCTTGGTGGTTTGTACGTTGTATGTTTTAAAAAAAAGACATTTGTGTAGACAAAATGCTCCTAATCAACCAGTGTGTCTTATTTACTGATGCGAGGTACAATGATAATAAATAAAGTAAATTGGTAACATGTATAATGCATTGTATTTAAAATGAGTCGAACGTAATTCGTCTTTGTATAAAGGCATAAAAACAATACTTGATTTAGCTAATACGCCACAAAAACAGATTAGAACAGCATATTAACAGGAAGCTGTATGGTCCATCATGCTGTAAGATAAAACACTAGCTGTAAATATCGTACTTTGTGTCTTTGTGAAACAATCATCGTTGAGTTGAAGATGCTACACTTTCTATTGCGGCCTTGAACACAGTCTCATTCTGGGAAATAGGAGCTTTGTGGAACTTTACAGAAACACCGGGTCATGTCTGCCTCTTAAATGTAACCAGCCTGGAGCACTTTTCAGGGCTGCTTGGCCTTTACCCAAAACACGGACCAGCAGTGTGGGTGGCTACACTTTACTCATTTTGAAATACACAATACCAAAGACATAACCTTGAAGTAGCAACAGTGCAGATATAGATGGCTGCAGTGAGTATAGAGAAACATTTGCAAGGCAGTTGGGACGTGATCAGCTTTCAGTCACCTGCCTCAGTTGAAGCAAAAAATTATTTAAAAAATGTAGAGATCGTATGGTAATGAACACAACAACTGCAGTTGAATGAGTAATGAAGGAAACAATTGTAAACTTCCTACAAACATTTGTCAGCTGTTAAGAAATTGTTGAAATATTAAGATCTCCATTAAAACTTCAAGAGATTCATTAATATTATTTATGTCTCACTTAGAGAGTTTATTATCTGTTGAGTTAGTCTCTCTGTCTTTCCACCCATGACCATTTTGTCTTTTGCAATCTGCAGCACTTACAGGTACTTGCTACTGCCTTTCCTCTCTGTAGAGCAATTTATCGTTCCATGTAAACCTCTTCTCTCTTTCCACCCATTTGTCCATCTTCCCATACCTCCCACTCAGCTCACTTCCTGCATCTAATATTTCATCAATCTCTGCCTCTCACTATCAATCCACCCATCATCCATGTGTCCTCCCATTCCACCTTTCCCCCTTCCCCTTATCATCCCCCCACTGCTTCATACCTGTAGCTTCGACCATGCCCTCAAGGATAACCACAATCTCGAACTCCTCCTTCTCCATTTGCGTCAGTGTCATCTCCCAGAACGGGCTCCTCTCGTTGATCTCGTGAGAGATGATCAGGGGCGACACCAGGAAAAGCCGGTCATCTCCCGTGTCAAAGCCGATGTTGATGTCAGTCTGGTTGAGCGGGATGAACTCCCCCTCCTTGGTCTGCTGCGAGCGGATCAGCTTCGCTCGGATCGATGCCTCCACGATGTGAGAGTTCCTCAGGTCTCCCACCCGAAACATCAGGCACATCTTGTTGTCTCGCACCGATATGACAGCTTTGTGCGAGAACATGAGGGTCTCGGCGCGGTTCTTTGGCTGGGAGATCTTGACAAACATGCAGCCCACCATCATGGCGTTAACAATGGAACCCAAGATGGCCTGCACCAAAAGCAGAATAATACCCTCAGGGCATTTTTCTGTGATTACACGATAACCGTACCCAATGGTGGTCTCTGTTTCAATGGAGAAGAGGAAGGCTGAGACAAAACTGTTGAGGTTCTCCACACAAGGGGTCCAGCCCTCCTCATCAGCATGCACCAGATCCCCACGGATGAGCGCTATCAGCCACCACAGAAAGCCAAAGAAAAGCCAGTTGACTATATAGACCAAGGTGAAAATGAAGAGACTAAGACGCCAGCGTAGGTCCACCAGCGTAGTGAACAAGTCACTGAGGTATCGGTAGGTCTCTTGCACGTTTCCATGATGAACGTTGCACTTGCCGTCCTTCTGCACATATCGTTGACGTGGCTTCTTCGGCGGGTCAGAAATCAGGTGGGTTCGCTCAGTCGAGATCTGAGCATCCCGCAAGTGTTTAGGAAGCTTCTTCACCTAGAGGAAAGAGAAAGAGAAAGAGAGAAGCAATGGGAAGAAAGAGAATGAAAGAAAGCAAGCAAAGAAAGAAAGACGGAGAGAGAACAGTCACAATTTAAGCTTTTCTCCACATGGGTGTACTTTACTGGAGCCTTTCTTTTCATTAATATTTTCTCAAAAGCTATATTGAGTTTGTACAGGAGGTTGTAGGTGTTGACCTTTTTAATGAGATTTTCTTTCAGCCTGTGCAAAGCACACTGCTCTGTTCTTCTGGCATGAAGGCAAATACAATTACCAACCGTTATAAAGTCACTGCTCTGTGCTACTCCACAATGACATTGTAGGTGTCAGTGTATGCACACATATAGAGGGAGAAAGAGAGAGTAAGGACACAACAGGAACACAAGGACGCCCAGGTCTTTGTCTATGTTGGCCCAGCTCCAGCGAGGCGATCTGGCTCCACAGCTGTGCCCTGCCTCCCTCCCTGTCCCCTGTGTTCCCTCCCCTTGCACCCCATGGGACATTGGCAGGCTTGGATAGGAATAGATCCACCATCCTCCCACAATAGACCCTTATGGCATCGTCAAAAAGATTGGCATATGCCTTGGCACACATATTGCGCTTATCTGGAAACCGGCTTTCCTGCACTAGATGTAGGATTCTGATTGTGTGTTTTAGAACATTCAGGCTTATGAAAAACAAAGACTACCACACAGCCTGGCATTGTAGTCCTGCAGGGAGCAGTTGCTGGTCCTTCTTTTTGGAGACGTGCTTACATACAGACAGGACGACACACACATGCTGGAGGACAAAGTTTCAGGGCACCTTTCAAACACACCAAGGACATTTGGCAGCACACTGACACTTTCCAATCTGAGTTGATAATTGAAATGCATTGTGTCGAGGCAAGAAAACAGCTCCCGTGCCCTCTGAATCTCTCGCTTCGAAGAGGACACCTGGGATCCATCTCTCTCTAGAGTCATGCTCACATCACCAGACAAGTTACGTCCTATTGTGGTTACAGTGACTGCTCCTCTGCTCTATCACATAGACGACCACTCTCCCAGTTCAGCTGGGGATGGACATCTAAGGCACTACAATACCCTTTGGTGCATTTGATTGCAGGGCCTGGACAATACAATCTGTCAGACAGCTTTATTCAGGATGGTTTCTTGTCGATGACATGTGCTGTTTCACTGCAGTCCTGTGCACATACACACCAGGTCCGGACTGCATGTGCAGTATTGAGTTTTCAGATATTGATTTGAAATGATCCCTGTTTGAGGAACGTTTTGTCAAAGGAGAATTGAAAGACAATGATCATTGAACGGCATCGCAATTAGTAGCTTGATGACAAGGCATTCACTAAATGTCAATGGGCTCCCTTTTTACCAACTGTGCTCAGGGATAGTGGATCAATTATAGATTCAGAACACAGTCAGTCCACCATTTCTTAGAGTGACACTTTTCACTGACAAAATCAGTTAATGTACACAGTTGTTGTCTTTTAAATAGTTTTTAATCACTACTTGACAGCTAAAATAGGCCCATTCATTTCCACACTTTGGGGTTGGACTCATTTAGTGATGGATGAAGCTGTCACCTGGAATGCCACCTAATCTTTGGCCTTTGTAGTCAATACGGTCTGTGAGGGTGATGGTCGATAAACAAATTCATTAGTTCTCTTTTCGTGGCAGGAGTAAATGGTGGTTGTTTTCTCTCTTTGAGTCTTTGTGGCTGCGCTTGGGTAGACAGCATAAGTTCCAATCAGCTGGGGAATCAGGACCGATAACCAGTGCCACTCCACCATCCATTGTTGGGAGTGGGTGGGGTGTCTCTTCCTTATTTCTTTATCTCCACTGCCAAGCCAACTCAGCTATGTATTTATGTGAACTAAAGAAACAGGTTATGTTACACTTTATGGAACTTCATCTATAACCTGTACTGTTTATGTAATCTATAAAGTATACAGCATATGTAGTAAATCAAACTGTTTTTTTACCCACTTCATTCCCACTATTCTGGGAAGCAATCAGTCTGGTTTCCTTTCTCACACACTTCGCTCTGTCCTCGTACTAATCATTCCCGTCTCTCTAGATCTCCTCCAACTCCTTTTTGTCCTCTGCTCGCTCTATGAGCCCCCATCAGCATGACGCCTCTCTCTCACATCGTCTGTCCCTGCTGTGGGGAGATCGTAGTGATCAGTGCAGTGTTTGACCAGTAGTGGATGTGAATTTTTACCTGTGCAGGTGTGACTCCTATCTCCATGTTGTGGTCCATGAGGATTCGAGAATCTCCTGCCATCCTCAGCTGAAGCTTAAAACCTGTAAGACATAATGAAGTGCGATAGTCAATTGAATTTCGGCTCTAAAACAAACATGGTCATTTTGTTGGACCCTTCAGCAGCACATTGAGCTTCAGTTGATTGATAACCAACATTATAATATACCCATACAACCGAGAGTAACTACAGTACCCTCAGAGCAGGCATGTTTACAAGCTTGATTCATTGGCCTTTCAACACTCAACTATCTGAATTACACATCCTCTTAGAAAGGTACATACATTACGGCTCACTAACAATGTTGATGTATAGTACAACTTCCTCAGGCATATCATTTCAATTGCTTCAATTTGTCAATATGTCAATATTCATGTCAAATTCCTTGTATGTTCAACATACCATGGCAACGGTTCTGATTCTGATTCTGATTCTGATTCTGATATTTGCCAGCCGGTGTAATTAGTGATCGACATAACTCCATGGGGGCCGTTTGAACTTTAGGCTTTAAAATGTCAAATCTTAAACAAAATGCAAGACAATTAAATCTGAAGATGAATGGTTGCTGGGGCTACAGCACAGCTCTCTCACACCAATAACGTTGAGGTCTGTGTTGATGGTATCTCCCTCAAAAACATTATCACGACTAAATTCTAACTACAGAATATTATCAATATTCAAAACATACATCAAAAAGAACCATTGGCAGATGTCATCAATCCAACTTTCATTATTTTTATATCATTGAAACTCTTCAGTTCAACTCTCCCACCAAATTGTTGGTGTCATTACAAAGCACATCAATCAGCCTGAATTACATTTTTTTCATTGACATAATATGACTCGAGGGATGACAATGTCGGTCAGGCAGCCATTTGGACGGTCCACCACTTGGGTCCAGACTGGGATATCCTGACAACTATCGCATGAATGGCCATGACATTTTGTACAGGTTTTCATGGTCCCCAGAGGATCACTCCTACTGACCTTGGTGATTGACTTTTCCTCTAGCACCTTAGGTTGACATTTGTAGTCCAGGCTGAAATATCTCGACAACTGTTGTATGGACCGCCATGTAATTTGCTACAAACACCCATTTAAAATATCTCAAGTTTACTGCTGATGTGAAAAGTTTAACAGATTGCAGATTTGAAATAGCACAGGCAACTGGAGTCCGAAAGCCAAGCTATCCAAGGAGGCTTTTTAGACAGTAATTAAAGCTGGACTTTGTGGCTTCACCATAGCTGCACGTGATGCTAAATGTCAACATGCTAGCATTGCAATTGTGAGCATGTTAGCATGCTGATGTTTGCATTTAGCTCAAAGTAGAGCTGTGCTTAAGCACATTATCACATAACTATTAGTATGGCTGTAGAGACTGTTGGCTTGACAATGTATTTATCTTGTTTTCCCAACGCTGTGCACAGTTGCACGACAATATGCTTTTAGCAACCAAATCGTGTTTCATGTTTTTTATGGTTATTTTTAAGCATTCACAGCAAGTCAGGATGTGTGCTTTCATTGCCTAGAGCTAACCACAAATGGGACTGAGGATGTGATAACTTGCATACGGTACAAAAAAGTAGCACTTCCAGGAAGCAAAGAAACTAAATAATTTGTAGCCTATAGTCTACATACAGGTTTTGGGAGACAGGGTTGGTGTATTGATGAATACGGCACATGAACAACCATTAATGACCATTGTGATCTCACAGAAATACGTGAAATAACCATGACCTCAGCGCACTACCACCACCATCATAGTTGGGCCTAAAATAAGAACGTAAACTAAGGAAGAAACGTAAACACATTGTGAACGTAACTTCACCATAACCCAACAACACTTTGGGATCAAACACTGGCCTCCCGGTTGAAAGTCTTGTGTTTGTGTCCACCTCCCTTCCCAGTAGAATATAGAAAGTAGTCTTTCTCACTGTTGTATACTACGTCACTAGTGTTGCATACTCGGATGAATGCGTTTAACCTTGTGGCAACGAGGCCCCTTTAATGAGTGTGTCCACCACAACAAAGGATCCTAATTAACTTTCCATTGGCATTGTTTCCGTGGTGTCAATATGTAATTCTAAGATATTGTGTGCACCGTGTTATGTATAAAATACATATTTCAGTATTTCTGTGCAATCAGGCTGTCGATGCATTTGCAGTTTACCCTGTAAAAATACATCCATACTGAAAGACCAAAAAAACTCAAACTAACCCTCAACCAACCTAACACATGCATGCTAATCTATTAACTCATATTTGAAGTTCATCAGACTCAAATCTCACATATGATGAAAAACACAGAAAAGCCAGTTAATCCTGTTAATTAAGTGCACAGTACAACTATGATCAACCGTAAGAGAAACTGCTGGAAGATCTAAGTAAGGGATTAGCTGTTAACATCACATGGGAGATGATCCAGTGTCCACTGTCGGCTAATTTGCCTGTACAATGAAGCAGGCTCAGCTGCAGTGTTTCTAACAGTGTAATTTTCCCAAAGAGAAGGCTCATCAGCGCCAGCATCGCCAGTTGCTTTGACTAAATGTGCCCACATGCAGACACACGCACACACACACACACATATACACAACTCTCTATAAACACTCTGCTCTCACGCTGCTCTGCCACGGCCACACCAAACTTCACATCAGAGGCAGTCATCACTTTCTTAATCAGCTGGAGACCGACGAATAAATACTTACTGTCAGAGAATTCAGTCTCCCCTTGTACTTTACATTCAATCTAATATAAAATGAGCGTACGTATTATATTTGTGGTTGTTTTTAGCTCCACTGGAGCGACTAGGTGATGTGCTGACATGTGATGTGATTTTAAAGAGTGTTTCTCTGCTCCCGAAATAGGTATTTTTAAACATCTGTTGTGTAAGAGTCCAAAGTGACAGGAGAAGTAGAAAAAATGAACACTTTGAATGTCTGCTGACTGATGTGGGATTTAATAACAGCCACTGCTGTAGTTATAGAGGGGAGTGGGGGGGAGGGGGTGTGAGTGTGTGGGGCGGACCTCAGATAAAGCCCTAATTTTAGCAGTAATCTTACAACACCTTTGGAGCCCCACAAAAGGCAATTAACTCATAGAGCCCCTGGGTGTCGTTTAGAAATCGACTACTTTTAATTTACCAAAAGAACAAGGGATACACAGCGTCTTGTAACCAGCCAAGCAAAAGAACATGGGTAAATTACTTTTGCCACCGGCTCCTGACCTTAACAACATCTGACATTTCTCCGCCATCTGTCTTTGATGTTACTCTATTTGATCGCTGACAAGCGAGGAGGGAATGCAAAGAAGTGAGAGGACCACGTCACAAATCAGATCCACACAGGAACGTAGTGTTGACATTGATGGTCCAAAGCAAAGGGCAGAGGGACGTGACAGGCATTTGAGCAGGGAAAAGACAGACAGGCGGACAGCAGATGCACGGTACACACCTACAAATACGCACACACACACACACACACACACACACACACACGCACACACACACACACACACACACACACACACACGCACACAAAGCTTCTGAAAAACCTTGCTGAATAAATTAAAAGGGTTGCAAGGTCTCGCTTTCTGACTCATTTTAGGTTTCATGAATTAAACATGGCTCCCTGGAGATTTGTGAACTCCAGACCTGTGTGTATTTTCAGCTGGGCGGTGATTGCGGTGTCTGTTAGCTGCAGCAGACTCAACAAGCCCAAATGAGAGGTGTTGGAAACATGGACACCAGCCTGGTTTTTTTTATCTTAGCGCTTTAAGAGGGTAACAAGCATTTATCTTGTTACCGGGAGAGTGACAGAATGTTTTGGCTGAATTGCGTTTGTGTCCTGATAACAAGAGCACTCATCTGTTGTGCTTAAAGCCAACGGGTACTAGTAAACCAGGGAACCTGCCTCCTAAGGGATATCTACAGGACATATATTTTCCCTATTTGCTGACGCTGCATGCTGTAAACAATAATCTGCACAGAGCAGATAAAGTGTGTTTCTTTTCCTTCTAACCTGTGGCAAGCTCTATACATTACATTACATTACAGTCATTTAGCAGACGCTTTTATCCAAAGCGACTTACAATAAGTGTATTCAACATCGGTTTTCAAGAGAACTACTAGTCACCGGAAGTCATAAGTGCATCACCTTTTTTCAAACAAGCATCTAAGAGCATAAACCAGAGCCAAAGTACAGTGCAGAAACAAACGAATGCAATAAGTGCCACAAACTAATATGAATACAATAAGTGCAACAAGCTAGTATGAATACAATAAATGCTAAGTAAGTGCTAAGTGGAAGGCTCAGGGTAGGCCTTCTTGAAGAGGTGAGTTTTCAGCCTGCGCCGAAAGATGGGCAGCGACTCCGCTGTCCTGATGTCAGTGAGAGTTCATTCCACCACTGTGGGGCCAGGACAGAAAAAAGCCGTAACCGGGTCGATCGACCGTAGGGACCTTTGAGCGACGGGGCAACCAGTCGCCCCGAGGCAGCAGAGCGAAGTGGTCGGGCAGGGGGTGTAGGGCTTGACCATGGCCTGGAGATAGGAAGGAGCTGTCCCTTTCACTGCCCTGTAGGCTATAGCACCAGAGTCTTAAACTGGATGCGAGCTCTTACAGGGAGCCAGTGTAGAGAACGGAGAAGGGAAGTTGTGTGGGAGAACTTGGGGCGATTGAACACCAGGCGAGCTGCAGCTTTCTGGACAAGCTCCAGAGGTCTGATGGCCGACGCCGGGGCTCCGGCAAGTAGAGAGTTGCAGTAGTCCAGGCGGGAGATGACAAGAGCCTGGATGAGCACCTGCGCCGTCTCGTCAGTGAGGAAGGGGCGAATCCTCCTGATGTTGTAGAGCAGGAATCTGCAGGAGCGTGTAACCGATACAATGTTTGCTGAGAATGACAGTTGGTCATCCAGGGTCACACCCAGGTTCCTCGCAGTCCGAGTTGGCATCACCACGGTATCGTCAATGGTGATGGACAGGTCTCGGTGCGGGCAACCCTTCCCCGGAAACAGTAGCTCGGTTTTGTCCAGGTTGAGCTTGAGGTGAGCTATAACTTTCCCTAGGGCCTGTATTGTACTGAATAGCACTTGCTTCATGATTACATTTTCTACATTTCGGGAACTTTAGAACCTTGTGTTGTCAGCTGTGTGTGTAGTTCTGAAAGTTAAGAACTGGCTTGGATCTGAGCCAAGAGAGGGATTTTATCAATACTAATCACCGCTCCAATGAAGCCCCCGCAACAGATTCATTACCTGAATTATAATTCTCACTTGATCAACATCATTGTAAACAGTTTTATTCTGTGAATCACTTTTTTATTCCCATTATATGGAGGCAATCAATTCATTTTTTCTCGTCTGTGGGTGGAGGAACACTATATCTTGCTTACAATCTGGACAGACATGCTTGTTTTGCAAATCCGGAACCCTGAGAATGCTGCCTCATGTCAGGAATAACAAAAATCTACAGTATTCTTTTTATGTCTAACATGCATTTCAGTAACCTTAGACCAGGCTCTGGCCTGACTCTAGTGCTTATGTTTCCACTGTTCCTCTTTTGGGTTCTTGTCAAAGCACCTCCTTTGAGCATGACAGCGTTACAAATGACAGATGTTGCAAACTCAGCAGGATCCCTAAGTTTATATTACAAATTCCACTATTGGTGGGCACTCATCCATAGATTTCGAGGTTGAAGCTTGCAGTTTTCTGTTGGTTCATCAAATACAGCGCTGACACGGGAGAGACGGAGAAAAATAGGCAAAAAAAAGAGAACAAAAGGGGGAGAGGAAAAGAGGAAGGGAAAAAAAAAGACAACGGTTGCAGCAGAGCTGAGCTTCTAAGAGTGTTGAAACAGCAACTATATTTTCTGAATCACTGCATCCGATTGATATCTACACTTGCACAGTCGTTCCAGCTTATCTGCTGTCTCTGCTCCTTAGCCGTGGAAGCATTAGAACTTTTCTATTTCCTTGACTCCGTCACTCCTCCCCTTGAGTGGAAGCAAAGAGTCAGGGTTACTGTCGTGATTATGTTCCGGGCTAAGATCGGCCCATGAAATAACATGGCTTCATCCCTATCTCTGCTCACTTATGACACTTTGAGGTCATACAAGTCAAATGACTAAAAACATCCCCAGCTAGTTTGGCTCCAGGCCCAGTAAACACACACACACACACACACACACACACACACGTAGACACACGTACACACACACACACACACAACCTTCATACCACCACTCCCTCCCATTTTCCCATTATGCCCGATAGTGAGCTGAGTGTATCCAGTTGTGTCCTTCTCATGGATGACCTTCTCTGGAGTGACACTGGTGCACCGAGACGTTCGACTCACACTGGAGAAACAATTTCCCTAATGATATATCTCTCTCTCTCTCTCTCTCACTCTCTCTCTCTCTCTCTCTCTCTCACTCTCTCTCACTCTCTCTCTCTCTTTGTCTGTCACCTCTCTCTCTCTTGCTGTCCCGCATTCAGTCTCCTCCTTACAGTACATTTTGCACAACCTCTTTTAAAAAAAAGTAAAGTTGTTTAAGACAAGAATAGCTATTTTGTTGTCAAATCTGCCTTGTTACTCTACCAAAATGAGTTTTGTTCTTTTCTTTGACAGCTAAGATTTCACATTGCTGCTGAGTGGAGCTTGGATGAGATAAAAACCCAACACCTACCGGAGCCAAATAACACCCTCTTCAACCACGCTGGCCTGGTGAATGAGAGATGTGATGGAAAGAGACAGAGGGAGAGACATGAGATGTGTGAGGTTGGGTGGCTGGGCATGCTCCCCAACACCCTGTTTCTTCTTCTTATCAGGCATTTCTGTCAGGCTCTTGATGTGAATTACTGCCTCAGATCCCAGATTCTATGACACTTCTCTGTCTCAGAGGGCAACGATGAATAAAAGAACAAATTACAATTAGAGGGATGTACGTGGAGATGAAGATGACAACCGGTGCTCAGCGTTAAATATACGATTTTACAATAATATTATAACAAACTAATCTGCTAATTGATCCCCTTATGCAAATCATTTGTATCAAGCTTGAGCCTAATGAATGTGGTTCATTAATCCTCTGCCTCGCCTCACTGTAGAGGACAGGAGAACAGAGGAGGATGACAGGATGTGAGGCCATGAGTGGGGCGGGGCTGCGGAGCAAGGCAGCGCATGGCGAATGCTGCAGGAGCCAAAGGTCAAATGGTCTTGATTGCAATTCCAGACATGCTTCACTGTGTCCCCATGCTTGTCCCTTGGAGGAGCTTCCTTCTTTATAGTCATCACATATACCAAGACAGAGTGAAAGTAGATTGCAACCCCATACAGCTGCACGGTGACACAAACTATGCTCAGTGCATTTTCTGACAAGGTGTGCTTTAGCCCTGAGATTAAACAGCCCATTCTCATCACCGAGGTGTCAGATACTGATGCTTTGTCACACCCCTCAGCGTCTGATACCGATGCAAAGGGCAGCCTTTAGCATCAGTATGAGACACACCTGGCTTTCAAGTAACTTTTCAAGTACTACCCAGGAGTGTGATAACGTAGTATAAAGACCAAAAAAAAACCTCACAGGACAAGGAGACCAGTGTTTGTGTTCCAGAGTATTGTTGAGATATTTACAACAGTGATGTTTGTGACGTGTTTTCCATACTTCAGATTTTTATTTTAAGCTCAGCCATGATGTTTTTCATCAAACCAAGTAAAGTTGTTTTGTTAGCAAGTGTTTTTGTTTGAATTGACAATGTTAACCGCGCGTTAACCCTGACTGTGCCTTGGGCTACCCAGTGGGTTAGAAAGGAGCTCCAAGGGGTCTGATAACTTGTCAGTGTGTGACGACTTGGAATGAGAACATGTTGGCTTAAGACTCCCTTGCCGGCAGTAGATGATGGTGTGAATGAGTCTCATAGCTGTAGCAAAGTGAAGCAAGTTGGAGTTGAAAAAAGTGCTCAGTAACTATTTAATTAAAAAAAATATATATATATCTTTAAAAGAAGGAGCATGTCAAATAAAAGAAAGCCCATGCTGTCACTTTACAGGCCCTATTAACCATCCTAGATTTCTATCGGTGTTAACGAGCTGCAAACGTACAGGGATGTGTTTCCCCTGGGTGAACGATGCTCACGCTTCATAGATGCTTCATGTGGTGGAGACCTGAATGTGTTTGCTTCCTACATCTTAACGATGCTACTACAGCGATAAACAACAACACTTTTTCCTCAAATGCTCAAAATGAAGTGTACGCATAAACTGAATGTTTTCCTTTTGCATTGCACGTGATGCTAAATTGTTGTGAATAGGTGTGCACTGTGCATATATAGCAGAGCTGCCAGTGTGTCTGTTCATCAATGTAATTAAATCATATTCATGGGCATTTGTTACTGGCCAATTACAGAGACTGTGGTTGTCAGTTTTTAGTTTTTAAATATTTTAAGAAACAAAAAAAACGTCCAAATCACCCAGCAGGTATGACAGGTGATCCACTGTATGAATACAGGGATCCTGTAACTCAATAACATATACTCTCATGTGATTAAGTTAAACTGGCCTGACCTGAATGCTTATCAGCTGGACACAAGACATCGATGTATTTCTGTCACCGTCTGCCATCGTCTACCATTACTTAACAAAGGGGTCCTCATACATAGTACGAGGGACCCTCCCTCATTAAAACAACTGGTTTAGCCCCACTGGCTGAGCCAGGAGCAGCAGACATTGTGAAATGTCCATTTCACTCCACATAACCCGCTGCTGACAGATAAGAACAAAATCCATTTCGAAGATTCTTGGGAGCCAGTTAACCTGGACATGGGATGTATGACTGGAATGCATTTCCACTGTTATAATAATGTGTTACAGACCTTCTGGTTAGCACGTAGTTTTGCTGAATAAATTAAATTCCTTCCAAACCACCCGAAAGGTATGAACGAGCTGAAAAAAACGCTAAGAGCAAGGTGACCTGAAACAAGCAGCCATTTTTTTATTTTTCTTGTCTTGGTTTTTGCCAAAAAAAGGAGGTGAAGGTTTGTTTTGTGCTGCATGTAGACCATGTAGACCATGTTAACGGTTACAGCTTCATGTGTGACAGGGCCGTGGGAGAAATACGAGCATTGTGAAGTCGTTGCCCAATCAGTGAGTGGGATGCACCATAAATCTGGAACAAAAGCGTTGTAGGTGACTCTTTAAAATACAGTAGAAGACGGGGGCTTGAATTTGCATCGGTAACATATTTATGAGGCCATGAAGTGATTTTTTTTCTTTGGGGGATGACACGATTCTGTATCAAATATTCTGCTGTTTATCTGTTCCGTGCAAATACCAAGAGGACTGTATTCATATACAGCTCACACAGTGCAAAGGCTGTGGCCTTTAAATTATACACAAAGTTATTTTTCAAAGAGGGATGCATCCAAAGTAGAACTAAAGGAGAATATATATATACAGTATATATGTAGTGTTGCATAAATTAGGCATCGTCTATGAGCAGACCTGCAAAAATATACTGTATTTGTATGCAGTACTCTGACATGCACACACATTTTTCAGGGCACTAAATACAACAAAAAAATCACGCCTGACTAAGCTCTTGACACAAATGCACCGCTGCGGTATTACAGAGTGTGGATCTGCTTGAAGACCATAGCTCTCTCTCTACATCCCCTAGAGAAACGCAGTCTTGACTAAATAAACAGATCCAATTAATTATTCACAGTGTCTTGTCTTTTGAGACTCTTCCTTAGATGCTGCGCAGCATTACGTCTGCCCTCTGCCCTCTTTTTGTCCACTTGTTAGCGAGATCAGGACACGGGTAATAAAAGAGCAAGGAGGGGAGCAAGGTACACGGCGCTGAGTTGCAGCTACAATGATGCGCTGATAATAAGGTCAAAAGAGCATCCATCAAAAAACATTACATCTCAGCGGTTCACACTTCCCCCTCCACTCTTAACCAGTCGCGGTTCAACCCGCTGCGAGCAGGGTCGCGGTATACATTACAGTCATAAAAGCAGCAAATGGGCAAGTTTTGCTGCAATGCCAGTAAAAATCTCCCCGTGATACTGGGCTTTCCCTTTTGCTCCAATGGGTTTGAGATGAAAATGTACCGTGTGTAAAAATGTGGTTAAATGATGAGAGCAGAGATGGCTTGCACTTCCTCCACATCGAGCTGTAGAATAGATATGAAATAATGATGATTGAGTCCACTCGCTGCCTTTGACGCTGTCTTGACATTCCCTGATGAGACAATACCAGTGAGGGCAGGAGCGTTGTGGAAACTGCACTTGATTAATGTAGCTACTAAGCCCACTGCATTGTCATCAAAGTTCGACAGCAACAACTCTCCAGATGTGCGTCCTGCAGAGTGCAATGAACTGAGGAGAAAATAGTGGTGTCCATCAGACATTAACGCAAAGCAGCCCTAATCCTCAGCAGAGTGTTTCAACGGGAATCAATACATATTATTTTCTCTCAATGCCTTCGGTGGAGCCGATAATATTCATGAAAACCCTGCCAACAGCCATCCCTACATCGCGTCCGTCGCTCTATCTCCTGCTTTTATTGAAGGCACAGCAACGTGTAAGCGCTGCAACATGCTGTGCTGCGTGTTTGTGGTACAATGCCCCCTCCTCCACACACACACACACGCACTTACAGTAACACACATAAAGATGCACAATGAGTCCAGGTTTGCTCCTTCTGCCGCTGCTGCTGCTGCTGCGCTTGTAAAACTCCTGCATTGCACTGAGAGAACTACAGCGCGTAAACAGCAGGAGTGTTGACAGGCTTTTCTCTGCTTGCGTCAGAGAAATCCATTGCCTTTTTGATTAGCCTGCCCCCGACACGATGGCAAGTAGATGCACGGCGATGATCTATATGTATCTCTGCAGTGACATAAGATGAATGAGGCGAGATGTGATGATAACGGCTGCAGCTGATGGAGGAGGGTAATCCAGCCACTTTCCCCATCATCACTTTCCTTTTCCTGCTCTCCTGCTCATGTAGTATCTTGCATTGTCTCACATCTTCTCGTGCCATCTGTCCTCATCTCCCTGTTTCTAGCTATCCGACGCTCATAGTTGTTGCTCTTCCTTCAAGTAATGCACACTTATTATTTTGCGAGCCACTCCAGATGGGATTCGTGGCTGTGCAATGACACACATAATGCAATCACAGCATGCGATGCCATCCACAGACAGATCGCGAGGAGGCAGCTTTAACGTGGAGCTAAGGTTGTACCGTGCATCAAAAAAACTCCCATTTCCTCTCTTGCCTTCATTCTCTCTGTCTCCTCCTCTGTTTTTCTCCATCAGCGGTGCACAAAGCTTACCTTCAGGTCTCTGCAGGAGTTGCTGGCAGGCTCCCTTCGAGGCATTTCACAGCTGCTCTTCTCCCCAAGACTGCGCACTCCTTTCCTGGCTTTGTTCAATCAACAACAGCCCTCCTGCCTCTCTCCTGCCACCCAGCTCCTTCTGCTCTTCACCGCTCTCTATCTACTCCTGTGTGAGAGGGGGGTCTGCCTGTGCATGTGTGTGTGTGTATCTGAGGGAAAGAGAGAGAGAGAGAGACCGAGAGAGAGAGAGAGAGAGAGGGAGGGAGGATGGGGGTGGGGGGGCAGTCAGAGTGGGTGAGGGAAGAGATGGTAAGGATGTGAATGTGCGTGTGTGCTCTCTCTTCAATGCTCCTCTCTTCTCACTTCCACACAGAGATTGAACCTCTTGTCTCTCAGGATTTGTCCTTCATAAGAGAGTGTTTGTTATGCCTATTTGCACAGAGAATCAGCATATATGTGTGTGTTTGTGTGTGTGTGTGTGTGTGTGTGTGTGTGTGTGTGTGTGTGTGTGTGTTTGTGTGTGAGAGAGAATATATCCCTTCTCTCTGCTGCGAAGGCAATATTACATGTAGGCAAAATATGTGGAAAAAATTGTCCAGTACAGTTGGGTAGAAAAAGCATGTGTGTGTGTGTGTGTGTGTGTGTATGTGTGTGTGTGTGTGTGTGTGTGTGTGTGTGTGTGTGTGTGTGTGTGTGTGTGTGTGTGTGTGTGTGCATGTTGGGGGTGCAGACAGGGATTTGTGATAAAATGAGTTATTCTAAAACTGCAGGTGAAAACAATACTCTACCGGTTTGGGAAATATAAAGTGGAAGCAGATTAAAAAAAAGTCCTTTGGAAAAAAACAACCACACAGAGCAAGATAAAGAATGAGCAAAAGAGGGAAATATCTAAGCAGTACGAGGAAAGCGTGAAAAGGACTAAAGGGGAGCAAGTACAAAGGAAAAGCAGTAAGGTCGAGATAACGGGGGGGAAAGGGACATTTTGACCCAGAATTTCTCCTCAGAAGTAGCCTACAAATACGGTTGAGTGTCACTTTCACTAAATCCCCTACATGAATTACAAATGCAGCTTCCTAAAATATAGAAGGCCTAAAAAGAAAAAGAATCATAAAGCTTAGCAGCAGAATGGAGTGCGTGGGCTCATTTATTTCCCCCTATTTAAAATTCAGTTCGGTAACTGCGAAAGGGAAGTGTGTGATCGACGATCGGGAAGTGTGTGCAAATGAGGGGACATACAGTGCAGACAGAGACAGATGGCATAGGGAAAATTGAATGTAGACATGACATAACAGAGGAGGAGTAATGAGAGTAGAGCAAAGGGAGAGAAAGATAGGGAGACGATGATAGGTGGGGGAGGAGCGACAGAAGCAGCTATCACCAGAAAGCCTCTTCATGTACTTCCTGCATTGGGTTTGGGAGGAGATTTATGACTCTGCAGCCCCACCGTTTGTTCCTGCATGTGCCCCCCCCCCCCCCCCCCCCCTCTCTCTCTCCGAGTCAGAGCGAGATGGCTGGGAGATACTTGACAGCAGCCAATGACAGTGGATTATGGAACATCAAGGAGTGGGGCTACAATAATGAGGAGCCTGGGATTTGGCTGAGGAATACAAGTTCTGGGCCAGGCTCACACTCTGTGCTCCGGAGGTGATGGTGCTAATCTCAGCAGTGATCACGAAGTGTTGGCGATCTTAATTGTAAAAATTCTAGTTCCTTCGGCGGCACCTCTCCTGCGTGTGGATCGGCCCCTCGTGGTTCAGAACCGGGACATGTGTAATTATTTCCCCTCCTGAGGTTAAACCGCTATTGATCAAAGCAGAGCCCCCCCCCCCCCCCCCCCCCTCCCTCCCTCCCTCCCTCCACCTTACTGCCTCTGCTGTTCATCCCATGGTGAAATCCATTCAGTTGACTGTACCCCACACACATTAATCACACATTAATAAAACTTCTTGGCACATTCATTACCACAAGTGCTCGGAGGAAAGTTGTGTATAGTGTACATCGTGTGTACATTAGATTTGCATATTGTTAAGAGGTGTGGGTAACACGACATAATAGGCTTTTCATTGCTTTAATAGACGATCCATTAGAATGAAGACACTGTGGATTGTCCTGCTGAGGTGAACTGCAGGAAGAAGACGCCTAATGCAAACAGTGAAGTGTTACGTACTGTGAGTCTCATTTAATATTCATCAATGCAGAGATCTCCATATGAAAAAAAAACCTGAGCTCTAGCTCCTATATCACTGGGGGAATGTGTCTTCCTGCAGACTATGTAAAAAAAATGGCATGGCATGCGTGTGTGTGTGGCTTAAATCTACAAAAAAAAAAGGAAAATACATGATGTACATCATTTATTTGCCCATTCTGCTGAAACAGTTCAGACAGGATGACAGTATCAGGTGTCAAAGTAGACTCTTACGCAACATGTCTCAGGCCAAATCAGCAGCAGCAGCCCACAGTCGACAGTGTGTGTCAGGCCATGGTGAGGAGGAAGTGTCATGTTAATCCTCTCCCTGACCGACCTTACTCTCCCTTTCACTTCCCCTTTGGCTCCATTGACTCTTTGCTTTCTCTCACCTGCTCCCAGGCTTCATTAGCTCTGATTGATCCTCTTGTCAGAGCTTATGGCACCGCAATGAACTGCATTGTTACAAGCGGCCCAGAAACAATGAGGAGCGGGGAATGGAAATCGGAGGACAACCGCAGGAAACACATCACAACTAGGGCGTAATGGTGGACTTTTTGATGTCTGAGGAGCGTGCACGTTGAGTTATTCCATAAGAAACAGAGCGAATGTGTCACACGTGTCAGTGCTGAATAGTTAAGCAGAAATCACCGAAGTTGAAGCTGCTCTTAAGGCGCACTACATATGTTGTCATCTGAAATATTTAACAACCAAGTGGCTGTTTTGCATTCGGTGTTACACAAAGGACATAGATGGAGGTCAGCATTTAATGGCATTGAGAACTGGTGAATGCATGAAAAGGCAAAGTATGTCGGCAATGGAAAGAGTATCAATTATTAAATGATCTATCTGAGCGGGGAGGGCACGGCTTTAGCTTAAACAAATGCATCTGTTCATTGACTGTGGCTAAGTGGAGAGCAGGGGCCGTCCTCCAATCAGAGGATCGGCGGTTCGATCCCCGGCTCTGGCTCCGCTAGTCGCATGTCGATGTGTCCTTGAGCAAGACACTCAACCCCCGTAGCTAAATGACTGTAATGTAATGTCATCTGTGTCAACATATTGGTCCAACGCATCATGATATAGATGATAAAATGCAGATATAGGAGCAACCACTATGTATACTCCTTATTTTTTATATTCATTCATGTGTCGTTTAAAGGGAAGCTTGACTTTAAGGAACTAGTATATTTATTAGCGTTTAAATTATGAATTATGGGAGTGTGAAGCGCAGCACTGTGCTTGTTATATGTGAATACATAATTTAGAAATACAGTACTGCTTGTATTTTTTTTCTTCTCTTGAGTGCAGTGGAGGTCTTGAAGCAGATATATACATTCATTGTATAACATCATCATATCCAATGGACACTAAACACTCAAAAACACAATTCAAACTTAACATGAACATCATTAAGCCTGGACTATTTCTTACTGGCTCATAGTTTTCAAGGGTATGAGAATAGTTTGTCGTGTAGATGCCGTTGTGTACAAGAACTACCATGAATGCTATTTGTCTTAATCCCATATTATTGGACCGGTCCTCACACGGACACCAGTCAACAGTCCGGACACAGTGACACTATGTGGAGGAAAGCGGTACAGCAGCGAGTGATTAAACAGGATCACCGGCTGATGCTCTCTGCTCCTGAAAGACGTTTAGCTGTTGCATTTTTCTTGGTTTTATCCCTTTACCAGCTTATACAAGCTGTAATAATGAAACAGCCGATTCCATCAGTTACTGACAGTCTGAAGTATAGGTTGAAGCAGCGTCTCTCTGTTGGTCTCTCTCTGTGAGAGCTGCGTGTAGTGAGTGGCCGATATATAATTGGTGACCGCTTTCAGCTTGCTCCCTCAAACTTCAAAAATTTAATTTCTCCTGCTTTGTCGTTTTAGCTTAGTCATCGCATTTAAAAATGTGCAGCTTGTTTCAAGTCTTGTGGGGAAACTTGTGCATTGCAGTGGGGTGGATGCACCTTGCTCAGTAAAGAGCAGATTAACATCAGCGATATTACCTTGATAAGCCCTTTGAGTCCAAAGCAGGGCCAATTATTGCACGTGTGACACATATTTTACCTAATGAATAGATAAATACGGCGATAATTTGGGGAAACATTCCAACACTATGAAGATATAGAGCCTTGAAATGCCCGTATAAAACTTAATGGTCCGCTTTACTGTTTCAGTCCTTTGCCCACTGGCCCATTCTTCCATATGCTTCACTCCATCAATGTCAAAAAGCTTTGGCATCCATGCTTTAGAGCAACCTCCTCCTCTAATAGCTGGGTGTTAAAAATATAGTCTCAGGGGAACTGCTGTCAGGTTGAGTTCATACTGTAAGGCAAAGTCTTGTACCCCCTGAGCCTCCCTGCAGGCAGAGCGGTCCCTGAGATCTCTGGTACCCTCCTGACATTAATTCATTTGAAGGGTTTAATGTACACTCTTAGAGACATTTCGATATGCAGGGAAGGGCTGTGAAGTCTTCATTTGTATAACCGCTGCAAAGCAGAGATGAGTCCTTATTACACTATTTTTTTTCAGTTAGGGAATTTCAATATCTGAATCACAAAAAAAATTAAGCAGCCATAAAACAAGAGTAAATACCTGCGAAAATACCTGTTTCGTCAACTGAGAATGTGTAAAATCCCTCGGGTTGAACAACGGGTCATTGTTCTCTCGCGGCTTTTGTCGCCGGGTGTCACTTTACAAAATACAAAATGTAATTCACGGTGGCCGTGTCGCAGCAGATCAGCGGCGTAAAGCAGAAAGGTTGAGTGAGAGAGAGAGAGAGAGGTGATTTTAAGCTTTTAAGACGGGTCGTAATTTATTTCCCTTTCATTGAGTTGTTTTTCAGGCTCCGTGGCTGCCTAATCAGGCCGAAGTCCTTTGAGTGGTGGGCTGTTATGGCAGAAAGAAGAAAGACAATACCATATTGTGACCTGAGAAAATTGAGTGGAGGACAAGAATACATGTGTGATCCCCCTGTGTCCTTGGAACCTCCAAATTGCTGATTTAATTCAGCCGGAGAGAGGAGAACTGCCCAAAGTCCCTCTTGCACTGAGTTTACACAAAGGTAATTACTATGCATCAAAATGAAAATCAGGTAATCATTTTGATGTATCAAGAAGATTCTTTTAGTTTGTATTCCTGGTTTAGAATCCCACGCTTTGTACTTGTCTGTTTATCTCTACACTCAAGAAACAAAGGAGACAAATAACTAGAATGCGTCGCCCTGCAGCCCTGCATAACATATGTAACCCCGCTGTACTGGATGTTCATACCACGCTTTTCACCTCACAGCTCATATACTGTACATCCTACTGTGACATCCCAGCCATCTGTTAAAAAGATGAAATAATGTATGGCAGTCTCAAAGAACAACAGTGGTTATGAAGGGATGAAGTATGGCATGGTAAAAACGTACACCATCTCATCAGCCGAATAGTTAGTGGACAAGTCCTGTAATGGAAAATCCCCACAAACCCTGTTGACCAGGCTTCTCATTCAGGCCTGACAGCCCAATTCCTTGTCTATTATGCTTCTATTGACATGCACATTTCACCTAAAGGCATCAATACAGGGTGCACCGATCCTAAGATCATTATCATCTTTACAGCATGCTTTTTTTCCCCTGCTTGCCTACATCTCAGAATTTTCCACACAAGATGGTCTTGAACGAACGCTGACATCGAGGCAGCAAAGCGCATGCACATTTACTAAGAAATGCTTCGCAGCATATGTTTGTATCATTACAAGAGGCAAATGCTTCACAATCACTTGACACAGCTTGGGATTGCAATGCTTGGCATTTAGCACTTTGCCATTTTTACTCAGAGAATGATGGATATGGAATTTGAAGGCTGAGTGACATGATGAAATGCCTGCCATCAGCGCACCCCCTTCGTGCTCACGCACATACAAACATACAGCAGACGCAACGCAACCAGTTATCCCCCCCAAGTAGATATCTATTCAGTTCAACTGGAGCATATCTTAGAATATGATGCCACATGACGTATGTTTCAAAGCACGCCTGAATCACTAATCAAAAAGTTCAAAACAAAGGCTTCATTTCTATTCACACCAGAATGAATTAAATGGTTTTAGCCCAGTGCTCAAGGCTACGTTGCATAATTAAATCTGACTGCTGAAGGATTTTTTTCAGATGTCAAACAGTCAGATGTGGTTTGCATAAAAGGTCTTTTTAAACATTTCAAAAAAAGAAAAAAATGTGAATGAATGGGCATGACAGTAGCAACGAGAGCAATGATTTTCTTTGAAAAAAAATATCCTAATCAAATCCTTTAAAGTTACTTCTCTCACCATGAACTGCTCACAGACTAAGTACTGTGCTCATGTTGGAGTTCAGTTGGAGAGTCTCAATCGTGGCTCAGGCCAAGAGAGCCACAAAGGAGCTAAAGTGTGACAGGATATGAGCCTTAAAGGGCCATGACAACATGTTGAATGTTTAACAGCTTGAGAGGAAGCTTTAACAGACGTGTTGACAGACTTTAAAAGAGATTTTTGGTCTCGACTTCACTGCCTAAGAATTGTTGTAAATTCTAATCATCAGTTGGCCTGGCTTCTCCTAACTTCGAAAACTGTTGATTTTGAGGGGCTGGACCCTACAGTACAACATGGTTCCGAGCTCCAAGTAACTTGTAATTTTCAACAGGATCAATGTTGCTCATTGCATTCCGCATTTAGCAAATGAGCTGCACGTATTTCCTTTAGGAGTTTGTAGAGACCAAAAACAGAGTTCTGATCAGAAACAAATGAGTGATAATGTTACTCTGTATCTGCTGGATGAGCAACTGCTAGCTAACAAATTCCCCATATCAATTTACATTTAACGGTGATAATATGTCACGGTTGTGCACAGCTTGTCATTCTGTAAATCTGGCGTTAGAAGAGTGGTGATTGTAATGTTTATCATTGACCAAGTTTCTTTATAATTCTGGTTAACCATACCATTAGTTGAACATTGCATCACAGTGACAGTGTTGTCTGTAGTTTAATTCTGGCAAACATCATCCAAAACTATGAGCAGCAATGCGCTGAGACATGTATCCATTGTATCTATCAAAGGCACTTAATTGAGGGGCTGGGCCGATACCATTAATGCAAATGACTGACTTTGCTTCTGTGCTTTCTCACCTCGCAGGTTCCCGTGGATCCTGGTTATACCTGGACCATGGTCTTGCCTCCTGCCGTGGTTCTGTCATATATATATATATATATATATATATATACATATATTAAATGTGTTGTAACTCTGTTATATTGTTCATTCTGTACACATGACATCTATTGCACTTCTGTCCATCCTGGGAGAGGGATTGCATTGCTGTCAATCAAATGCAGCCTCTGTAGCTTATAACGTGTTAAATCAGCCCTAAAATCAGTGCAGCTATGTGGTCTGGTGGCTACTCACAGGCCTTTTGGCTGATATAAAAGGGATGAAAACGAGAGAGTTAGTTAAACAAACGGGCAAATCAGCTCCTGAATAAAAAAAAAAAGCTTTAACACAAAAGGCCTGTCATCCTTTTACAAAAGCGTGGATTAAGAAGAAAAAAAACGGCGATTCTCATCTTGTTGTGTGTCAACAGTAATGCATTGTGGTTGTCAATAGAAAACACATTCTGCAGAATGTAAGGTAATACTGCAGCCCTTTCTGCCACTTTTTTTTGGCAGAGAACAATAGAGTTGAAAAATGACTCCCATCACACACACACACACACACACACACACACACACACACATACACACACACACACACACACACTGTGCCCGGGATGTGTTAAACATGACCATTTTCAGAGACGCAGAGGAATACATGTATAAAGGAATGTGAGTTATGTGCTCTTTTCTGTCAGTATTCTAGGGACAACAACATTATTATAACATGTTAATATCAGGAGAGGAAAATTGTTGTACCTTCCTCCAGATGACTCTAATCATCTTTGCACGACACAAACATCTTCAGACAGTCACTACTACACTGGCAACAACTGGAAAAAAAGATTTACCCAAAACATGCCAATAAAAGTGTGTGTCTACAGTAAATAATAACACACAGTCTGTTCGTCAGAGAGAGGACCGGAACCATACAGATACAGTACATACAGGTATTGCATTTACATTGTCAACATTCCCTTCTTTTTTTTTCAAGAGAGAAGAGCTTAAATAAAAGATCACAAAATAGAAACAACCAACAGTAAATCCGGAGCAAATCTTACACTGTGGTGTACCGGGAGTGTGGTGGATAGAGGTCAGCTTGGCCCTTGGTGCCAGGCGTCTGTGGGGTAAACATCCTATTAGAGCCGGGGGGGGGGGAGGGTATGCGTGTGTGTTTAGGGGCGGAGGGGTACTTGATGTCTCTGTGGGTGTAAACATCACCTGGATGATTTCTGTACACCGAGACAGGGCAGTATAAATGCACACAGGTGTTGGCGAACAGGAGTTGGAAGAGGACACGCCTAAACTGTCTCAATCAATTGTGAACCAGAAAGAGAGAGAGAAGGAGAGGAGAGAAAGTAGAGCTGGATTTTTTTTCCATTCATCAACCTTTTGATGTGCGTCATATAACTTTCACTTCAAATTACAGAGGTGAGTTTTGACTGAAGAAAGTTCTCTTTCATGTTAACGTATTTCATTTTCAGCTCTAACACATTTCTGCAAGAATATGGTGAGTGTGTTGTCTTAGTGCGAGTAGTTCAGATCGTTTCAAAGGAAATAGGATTGTCACTGTGAATGTTTTTTTTTAAATAAATTAATAAATAAAGAAAACATTATGAAGCTGGTTTGTACTTAACTGACAAAAGAAAGCATTTAATACAAATGAGGCGTCACTGCTCATTAGAGGTGTATTCCAGTAATCTCCCTTTTAAAAGACTATAATGCATATAATGCATTTTGATTGGCTAAATATAGTTTTAGAATTAAAGGCACATTAAAAAAGCCTAAATGAAGAATACAATAAAAAAGAGTTTATTTAAAAAAATGTATTGTTCCATGAACAGTGATTGTTAGTCTTTGATTGACTGATTACATTTAAAATGTGATTATTCGTAAGGTTGAAATTTGATTCTTAGTCATGAGAGTAAAGCCATTTTAGGGTTAAAGCTGTGTGTCCACTATTCTGCGGATGCTCCAATAGAGTTGATTTTGTTGAAGGTAGATGTTTTCCAATGCAAAGTAATAATTTAAAGTACTTTGTCTAACATACAATTAAAATACCAAATGCCCAAAATAATTGCAGCACATATCTTGTTACGGTATGAAAACATGCTGACCCTAATGATTAGGTGTGGAATGACTAGGTTTGCTTCCAAAATGATTGAAGCTCGCAAACAAGCAACACAGAGTGATTATCAGATTTAGTTTTTGGCAAAATGACTGGATGTGAGCTTTGAGGGTTGAACTCACTGTACTGATCGTTTTGTACTACTTCACACTCACTAACAAGCACGCCACAATCCAAATGGGTAGTTTGCACGACTTGACAACAGAGGCCGTATACTTACAAACCTCTGTTACCCTCCGTCAAGCACCAAAGTTATGAGAACTCTGAGCTGCGTTTGCCCAAATTATTTTAATGCCACGTTTATTTTTGCAGCAGTGAAAGCTAGAAAACAGAGCTGATCCTTGTGTTGAAACACTTGCTCGGGAGCAAAATAATTTATTTTATTTGAAGCTCTAATGTGTTACACTTCATTGGAGAACTTCATGTATTTACCGCAGTGCTGCATCCACCCAGGATTGTAGCCTTTCACTGAGGATTACAACTGCAGCTTGGAACATGTGAGACTGAACATACACAGTCCAGTTCAACTATGGGAGGAGGAGTAAAGCATTTGGAGCAGGAGAACAAGAAAGCTACTTACAGTATACAGTAAGACAGGTTCTCATTGTACTTGATTATGAAATTGGTTTGGTACTCAACGTACCCCAAAATTAAATAATTTAACTACTCAGTTTACCTTAAGTAGAGTCATTTCTTTCTTTTTGCATATACACCACCAACTGTGCTGTCTCTAATTGTAGTGAATTACACTATTTAAGGACGATTGACAGTTTGAGAGGGCCTATGACTGGCTGACCGGACTGTTACTATAAAGATATTTTCTGTCATTAGTCCCAAGTGTAGCATCTGATCTGCTAGAACAAGTCAGCTAGGGGCCGATTGTTTTTGCTTTCTACAAGTAGTGGTGCATAGAAACTGCTCGTTCACACAACAGCCTGATGAGTAGTTTTCTACTCTGTACTTAGACGCTGCTCCTGTGCTATTGTCTTATAGGTCGTGGAACATGATTGGATACATGAACAGACATATCCAGGACTATTTGGCGGAGCGAAAAAGATGCAGGTCCAGACTAGTTACCAAAGATGGTCGCTGCAACATTGAATACGGAAACGTCAAGTACAGCAACCAGTTAAACTTCCTGGCGGACTTCTGGACCACCTTTGTGGAGATCCGCTGGCGTTTTGTCCTCTTCCTCTTCAGCGCCTCCTTTACCCTGAGCTGGTTCATTTTTGGCCTACTGTGGTACTGGATTGCGCGCAGCAATGGAGACCTGACGTGGCAAAACCCCCCATCAGACCACATGCCATGTGTTGATAATGTGGGAGGACTCACCACAGCTTTCCTTTACTCCCTTGAAACCCAGACAACTATTGGGTATGGTGGCCGAGCGCTCACCCCTCACTGCCCAGGTGCTGTGGCCCTTATCATCATCCAGTCCCTCCTCGGAGCTATTATCAACTGCTTCATGTGTGGAGTCATCCTGTCCAAAATCTCTTCGCCCAAAAAGAGGGCAAAGACCATCTCATTCAGTGACATTGCTGTCATCAGCCCCAAAAATGGCACCCTTTCCCTGTCAATCAGAGTGGCCAACCTGCGCAAGACCCTGATGATTGGAAGCCAGATCTATGGCAAGCTGCTGAGGACAACACACACACCCGATGGGGAGACAATCATTATGGACCAGGTGAACATTGACTTCATGGTGGACGCCGGGAAGGATAACCTCTTCTTCGTGTGTCCTCTCACGCTCTACCACACCATCGACAAGAGTAGCCCCTTCTTCGAGATGGCCGTGGATACACTCCACAAACAAGAGTTTGAGCTGGTCGTCTTCCTAGACGGCACCGCAGAGTCCACCAGCTCTGCCTGCCAAGTCCGGACCTCCTTTATTCCTCAGGAGATCATGTGGGGCTACAACTTCTTGCCCATCATCTCCAGAAGCAAGGAAGGCAAGTACAGAGTAGATTTCTCCAACTTCTCCAAGGTGAAGCCAGTGGCTACTGCACACTGTGCCTACTGCTTCCACAACATCAAGGGTCATCATCATCACTCCAGAGATGGACATGACAACCAGGGCTTTGAGGTGATTGAAATCAATGATGCCCCCAATGTCACCGTGATGTGAGATCATGGACACACAGTAATGAACAGTAGAAACTGAGACAAGAAGAAGCTTATACCTCTTATTGATGAACTCCTCAAATCTCAAAAAAGACAAAAAGGTGCTGGAGGCAGGTAGGGTTACCCAATGCCAGGCAGCACATTGTGTAGCATTTAAATATGAAGTAAAGAAAACCCACTTATTTGTTATTCTATTGTGTTGAACACAGATAAGAATGCCGTCTGTGGGGAAGAACACTTATTGTGAACCATTTGTATGTAAAACCACACCTGCCACTGTCTGCCGACAAAAAAACCTGTTTTCAAAAGGGAGACCAGGTCAGGCAAGACAGAGAGGCTACGATTCAGCAACAGGAACAGAAAGTTTTCCCAATTACTCTCACATGGATTGAACATATGTGCTCTCACTTTAAATGAAGATGAGTGGTTGTACTCACTTATGGCCTTGCACATCAGGTTTGCCGAGCATTGGAGAGATCTGTATATAAATCTTACAATTACTTGAAGGACCACTTTTGAGGGCCATGCTTTTATCATGGGTGAGAAAAAGATGAAGTGGCTTGTTCAATAATTCATGCTACTTTAGGCTGCTGTACACAAAGAGACACTTGGACTTGAACCATTACAGTATGCTTAACTATTCAGACACTGAGGCACTAGCAAAGGGTGGGGCTCAGGGGCTGCTCTTTTCAAACAGTGGGTGATGTAGTTGTGGTTTTCTCCTTGAGAGAAACATTGTGAGAGAACACATCTTTCAGGAAACACTTATGCCTCCATGCAGCACTGAATAGTATGATAATCAAGTGTCTTTGTTAGGTTTTGTATTTGATCTCAGGGGAAAAATACACTGAAATAAAGGCTATTTTTACAAATGTCTGTGTCATCGTATTATTCTTTTACCTAACCGAGCCTGAATGTCATATATGGACTGTGATCAAAAAGGTCAAAGCGGCGTGATGACAGGTGCCAACCCCTATCGGGGTTTTCATCTGTAAACAAAGAGAAGTTGTGACAGCAAACAGAGATCCAAACACAACAGAGTGGAAGTTTTTGGGAGATAAGTGCTGTTGCTTTCTGCCCATTAGTATACGTGCAGGTTCTGAACATGAAACCAGAACTTTCCATTTAGAGAAATAACAGCACATACTGTACGCTACGATGGAGCTTTAACAGATTGTGTTGAGGCCGACCTCTCTAATGAACTGTATATCCTTACGTGTCTGCCTGCACCCTTGCCATATCAAGTGGCATATAGCATGGCTCGGGTAAAAGATTGTGAATATTATTGACAAATTATTTGAAATGACTCAGCAGCACGAAGATGATATATGCCAGACATATTCTAATGCAAAAACAAGTCCACAACTGTCCCTTAATGGCTGTTCACTGTGTCTGTGATACATACGTTTGTCTCATGCAAACCAAAAGAGCACTTTGCAAGACTGTAGCCGTCCTTACACACAGGCAACATGCATAGACACCGGTTGTTAAATTACCACCACATATTATTTAAAGCTGTCCTCAGAGTGAGACTTGAATGATGTCTTTCAAATTAACGTACACCAGCCTTTAGTGGTTTTACACCTAATTCCCTCGCTCACAGCTTGTGGCCCTGTATGACCTGTTGATTCAAAACCGAGTATAACTGAAAAGGGTGTAAACACCGTACATATATATTTTTTTCAATGACAAAATGTAACTTGTGATCACAATGGCAAAAAAAGATGGAATACAAAATTAAATAAAAAAATGGTGTAGCTTCCCAACACTTCTTTCCCTTGCACCGGAAATGATTAATTTGAATTAGATGAAATTGCATGCAGTTATTCAGGTACAGCCAGCTAGAACGAACATTAATTATAACATCATCAATATGCGGTAATTGGGGTGGAAAAATATTTAAAACACCTAGTATAATGCAATACAATTAACCAGCACTACAAACTACAGCCTTCGACGATCATAAATCATCAAAATCAATAATAAAAAAACTTTATGAAGGTATGTTTTTTTGCAGCGCTGATGTATTACACTGCATTAGGTATAGCTAATATACCAGCAACTGACTGTGTGTTCTCTTAATAAGACACACCATTTCTGTACCTTGTCATGGTTAGTTTGTCTATACATTTGATTATATTCCAATTAGATAACAAGTCTTTCAAGGATGATCAAGATTAATTTTCGTAACTAACACTGTAATGGCCACTTCATCTTACCTTCAAACACATGTGAATCCAGGTAAAAACTCTACATGTCAGTAAAAATAAGTGGAAGATGGTTTTGTTAGTATCTTGATACAAACTAAAGTTGCTGAAATAAGGAGAGGCGAAGATGTTTTCTATCAGCAGGTGTGAGTATAGGTCACTATAATGATGTACAATAAAAAATACAATGACTGTGTTTTCATCAGGTGAGGCAACAGGCAGGCAATTGAACATAACTTGAGAGGTAAAAACATTTATTTTGTCACATTTTCCTATACAAAAGCCCTTTTTCAAAAGGTATTACTTCATACATTGCAGGAATGACAATAATAATAATATATTGGTTAATTGTAAAATTATACACACATATATATATATATATTTGATATCCGAAATACATTGCATATACGAAGTAGCACAGATCCCTTTTCATTGATAATGCTTGTGAAACATGGAAATTAAGGGTACATTAGAATAATGTCTTTATGTTACAAATTACAAGTTCCCTTTTGTATTCGTTCTTTTAAAGCTATAAACTTTCAGGAGAAGCTGGTTGTGGATGTAAATACTGTTTGTATTGTTTTGCATAACATACCTGAAATTATTTAATGCACAGGAAAAGCTATCAATTCCAGGGCTCTTTGGCATAAAACTTGATTCACAATGGAACAGTTTCATCATAATCACATGTTGCATATAAAGTGAAGGAATCCCTGGTGGTTGGGTTATGATTCAAGCACGCAATTTGTGGTTTTGGGAATACAAGAAAATATCACGTGCACATAAAGACACTTAGGATGTTACAACCGAATTTCAGAAATAATAACAATAACAAAATTTAAAAATGTATTGCCCAAATGTACAGATATAAAAACGCTAAAAATGCTGAACAAACTACTTAGCAGAAATGGACTTTAAAGGTTTGCATTTTTGACCGAGGTCAACTCGTATTAATTCTCTTGACTTTTTATACTGTGTCACATATGAAAATAACTCTGCATAATTTATACAGTAAGTTGCTTTAATGCCTAGTTGACTGATGCTTATAAAACAATAAAAAATAGGTCTGACAAACGCACAGCGTTTGCGAATCTGAGGATTTCTTTGTTTCATCTCGTCATACTTTATTGGTTTTGTTCTCTGAAAAACTACTTCGTCCCAAGTAATTTATTTTCAAGTGTCCACTTTCAGTTACTCTAAAGGAATACTTTTGCTATCAACAGCTATGAACACCTGAAGATGGATATGTTTTGACATGATACTATTACATGAAGATGAAATTCTGACTTGAGATTCATGTGCATTTTGCTGGGCTTTCGATCAGTGAGAAACTAACATTCAAACACACATGCTGCTCTCAAACTAGGATCCAGCCCTGGTAAAATACAACTTAACTGTCTATTAAAGGAGCAATATACGACATTCAGAGCATTAATATAGCAGCAAACAACTATTTGCTATGTAATGATATAGTGGAGTAATGTCTACCTGAGCAGAGAATGAAGTCACTCTCCCTCTGCGCGTGTTGTTATCAGAGCTTCGCCTTGCTTTGTTGACATAGCCAATCCCGCCACGCGTGCTTTTAGTGCATGTGAGCGTGCCCCAATTGTTAGCTCATATGCATCGCTCCGCAGTGCAGTGCACTCCTAAGACGGACGGCCTTGTTGTGGAAGCGTAGCGCCAACCCTCCAGGTAAACACCTTTAGCTCTGTCAGCACTATTGCCATAGTTTGCACTGTTAGCGCTGTTAGCACCGTTAGCTACAAGCCCCATGGCTCAGGCGTCAGCCATGTTGAGAGTCAATCAAAAATGCTCCCAATCTCGTATCTTGCACCTTTAACATGACTTACTTGCTAAGCCACTTCTCTGTGCTGACCTATGAGGTCCTGACTGGCCTACAAAGAAGAAGGAGACACCGTGGCAGCCGTTATTGACAAGGATGCACTTCAAAATCAAAAATTGTCAGATTTATGGTGAGACATGGAGGTGATGATTACATATGCATTTTCTGCATAATGCTGTTTCGTCCATAATGAATAGAAAATATGGTATAAAACAGCAGTTAAGGCACTGTGAGGGTAAGGTTTCTCATTGTGCCGAATACTAAAACTGGAAACACTGTCAGGCACTTTGGATGAAACAATACATCCAGACATAGTCTTATTGTGTAGATTACATCTACATAATCGCATCTACAAAAAAAAAGGCACTTTCATGTTTTAGATTAAGACGTGTGCAGCATAGAAGGTGTGAAGAATGAGGGATTTTTTTTTTCATTAAACAAAATAAAAAGATCTGACAAATTTTGATTTTGCTGCAGGGTGTCCCTTTTACGTGTTTCACAAACCAGAAGACATTCACATTAATACTGACATGGTCGAGCAACAAAACATCTGGAAATGGCATGGCTGAAAGGCAACAACATGGCAAACATTTAATAGCCTAGTGTGTGGCCCCCTGAAAACATCTGACCTGGGTTGAATTACTGTTGCAAATTACTTCAATTACATCTTGACTCAGCTTCCCCAGCACAGTCAAGTCAACTGTATACGTCGCCCATCTTGAGCTCCGCACACACACAACACACAGAAAGCATTTAAAGTAACTAAGTTGACCCAGGCCAGCAAAACATACAGCGCTTCCTTCTCCGGAATTTTACTCTTCTCTAGCTTTCCAGTTTGGAGGATAAATAAAATTGTGAATGGCATATTCCAGTTGCCAAATTTCATTCAGTGCTGAGAAAAGTTCAACTCTTTGAGAGCTCCTTCTTGTCCAGCGAATTCCAGAAGACTCTCCACACACACATATAAAAAGATGCAGATGAACAAGACGAACAGGCGGAGACAGTGGAAACAGGAGGCTAGATGTGGTGGGAATAGAAAACCCCAACAAGCATGAAAGTCAGATGCTTAAAGCGTAATGTACATAATGTACTGAGGAGGATGTAGATTGAGACCCATAAAAAATAGGCCCATGTCTGGTACTGAAGCGTGGCGAGAAGGGAGACGGACTCAAGTTGTTCTCCTGTCCTGCTTTGTTTGGGGATGTTTTGGAAAGTAGGAAACTCAGACGCGCGTCAAAAAAGCATAAACGAATAGTTGCTAGTCTGGTAAAGGTAAGTAGTATTCCATTTTGGACCATAGAATCCAGTTGTTTATAGATTCTTACAAATAAAATAAAAAAAAAATCCTTCGATTTTATCATCCTTCATTTAGGAGCAAGGACAAATGCTTCTATCTCAGCCTCTAACTCAGTCTTCATCGGGTCGGAGGCATTGGGGGTGCAGGTCATCAATTGTGGGCTTTGTTGTTGGCGTTTGTAGCGGGTGGTGGATGGTCACAGTGGGGTGTTTAGTAGTAACTACCCAGGTGGGACGGCACATGGGTGTTAGGGTGGCGGGGAACATTTGGGTTGGGGTAGATGCCTCCAGTCGGCGAGCTCCAGTATGGAGCGGTGGGTCCAAAGAAGTTGGAGGAGGTGACGGGCATGGATGGAGGATGTGGGGATACAAAGTTGACCTTCTGCTGGTGGGCGTGGTAGGAAGGCACATAGGCTAGGTCCGAGGGGTACTTATACATGGAGGACTCGGTGGGGTGCGGCTGCAGTGCCTGAGCGATGCCGTGGAAGTCGAACTTGTAGGCGTAGCGCTTGCCGTGCACCTTGGTCATGATGTTTTTGTCATAGTAGTAGCGCAGCGCACGGCTCAGCTTGTCGTAGTTCATGTTGGGCTTGCTCTTGCGCTCGCCCCAGCGCCGCGCCACCTCGTCCGGGTCAGTCATCTTGAACTCGCCGTTGGTGCCCTCCCAGGTGATGCAGCCAGCGTTGGCGCTGTCGGACAGGAGCTCCAGGAGGAACTGCCACAGTTGGATCTGACCTGAACCTGATGGTGGACACATACACAAACAGTGCTTAACGATGCAACCTCATCCAAGATGCGTCGTCATTCACCGTTCACAGCTCGACCACTCGTTATCTATTCAGCCAGCATTAAAAGGACATTTTTGAGATACTTCCACAAAAACTGCCTATTCACAGCAGATGCATTGTAAAGACCACAGTGTGTTCAAGATCTTACCTGGATTGGCTAGGCGACTACTGGTGGGACCCAGAATCTGGTAAGGATCTGCGGACAAAAGGAAAGTATCGTTGGTCTCCAAGCTGATTACTTCAGTGATATAACAATATGTAACCCACACTACATAATATGCAAGACTGAAGACAAAATAAACATTTCACTGAGCTGCTGCTGATATAAGACTAATTCAAAACAATCCTCTGTATTACTTTTCATTTTAATCACAATGACAAAACAAAAGAGCATTATGTGGTAAAGTCTTGGATTATTGTGCTCCTCTAAATAATTAACTGTCCGGGAAAACCAATTACACATGCTAATAGATGTGTTGCTGAGTGGTAAGAAAAAAAACTACACTAATAAACACTCAAAGCTTGTTGGTAGACTGTATTCCAAACAGTCCATTAAATTATGAAATTGCTGGTGAACTATGTGTAAACAATTGTTTTAGCGGTTTGCTGACTTGTCTTGATATGTGCATGCTTACATAGACGGTTACATATTAAGCCAATACCTACAACCAACTTATAACAATGCAACAGTGAAAGAAGCAAATGCAAAGAGCTTAGACAATACAACTCTCTTATAGAATAATCATTCTCGGCCATCTTTCGGCACAAAGGGCAGAAAGTGAAGTTGGTTTTCATGCTGACACAGCCTGTGCTTATACACTACAGGATCAAGAAAGACACCCGGTAAGCCGTTACCTGGCTGAGGTCTGGGCTGCTCAGTGGACTTGGTCACATTCTGAGTAACCACCGGTGAACCTGCACAGAGAGAAGCAATCAGTGAAGGATAATAGAGAGACACAGACATAACAAGTAGGGTGGCAACAGATAACCAGGTTTCACATCTTGAATGCCAAAGTGAATAAGGCAGTTGTTGTTGGCTGGACCGACTTCTTTTGACTGACTGTTCCTGCTTTGACAACAGAAGCCGTTATCTTTAGCAGTGTGTCTAGACTCTGTAGATGTTTGAACTGCCTCTAGTGATGTGGACTTCAAATAGCATTTTTTACAGTCTTTTTTTGCCATCGCTAAAGCACAAACATGGTACTTGTGGCAGTATAATTGAAACCACCAAGTTATTCTAAAACACACCGTTTGCCGATAACTACACACAGTTATCTACATTAGACACATCATTCCAAACTAAAAGCCCGTGTGTGTGTGTTGTTTGCTAAACCCTGCCATTGAAACACCACAATCAATTATCAATCACCTGCAGCCAGTATGAACCTGTGGAAATAGCTGTCACCAATTACATCACTTACAAAATCAGACCTTGAACACTAGAAACAGGATTCAGGTCTGCTCCTTAGTGTGGACAACAATGGAGGCTAATTTTGTAGAGAGACTTAGAGGGTTGTAATTGCAATACACCGTGTTTTGTTGACAGTAAAATAGCTATGTTCCTGCCATCTTCAGTTAAAGTAATGTTCCTGATACTGGGATGACTATTGATAATAAACACATTTTAGATGTTTCTCCATTTGCATTTGAGTTCATACTCTTCTTTAATTAGCATGCTAATTAATATGCCAACGACTCGTGTATTATTCTTAACACATCAGTTGGCATGCGGAAATAGTTATTAATTTGGAGTTCGTGTGTAGAGTTGTAATGCAAAAATAGCATTCTTAGAAGAGTTTCTATAGTTTTGAATGAAGTGTGTGCTTTTGTAAGAGATGCAAGATGTTTTTCTTTTTGTGTACGTTTTAGATTTTTGTGTGTGGAGTTTATACAAAAAGGGGCCCTTGTTTCAGAAATTGTGGTTTAGCAATTGCAAAAAAACTGTAACCTGCACAGTACCAGATGGTAAAATTGAGTGAAATGCAGGGTCACGCCTCCCTTCAGTATGGTTACAGCCATGCAAACATTACTAGTCAAATATACGAAATATTTGTTGTGTCCTCACCTTTGCCACTGTGCATGTTGTTTGACCATCCTGCCCGCCGTACAGCATCATATGAAGGGTCTGACAAAGAGAGAGGAGGAGACAAAGTTTGCTTATTTAAAAAAAATATATACATTTATATTTTCCATTTGGGAAAATGCTTTTTTTCCAAGAGGGTTTGAAATGCATTCATTGTCTGTTGACCAGAATTCTGTGTATTTACAACCACTAAATGTTGCTGTGTGTACGAGACTAGAGTAAGTGTCTCATCTCATTCTATGTTCTATCACAGGAATGCGACGTTTACAACAAAAGAGGAGAGCCCGGTGCCAAATGGCATCAATAAATCTATCAAAACACGGTTCTAAAAGCTTTTCACAGGCTATCTGGACGTGGAAATGTGGTTTTATTTGGATCACGGTGATGGTTCAAATGCAGAAGATGGCACAATCTTTAACAGAGTATACAGTTGGTTGAGCAGCTTGCAACACACTGAGCACAAATAAAAGGACTGATGCAAATGAACGTACAACAGAGACACACACACATACACATAGACAATACATGCGCATGATGTTCATCCTCACCCCTCTTCACACACAAGCAGCTTTTATGAAACCTTGACAAACAGCCAAACTGGCCCAGTTTGCATGAGTTCTACCTGCTGTGTGTCTGCAGTTCAAACCAAACAGAGTGTGAAGCTGGACAGCTTCCAGTAACAATCAATCACTCTGACACAAACAGATAAAAAAAAAAAGAGGATGTATTCTTCCCCTGGCAATGTCTCAAAAACACCCTGCTTCACTCACAGTGCACCTGGCCAGCACCCTTGATGGTTTGTATTATTGCGGGCTTAAACAGTTCAATCAGTTGCCAGAATACGATATACAATATTGTAGCTTTATATACTTTACACTGTATTGTGTGCAGCATGCTTCTCACAGTGTTATCGTGATCTGCAAATCTTTTTGTCAGCAGTTTTTTCCAGAGGGCGACGGATAGAGACAGCGGTGACAGTGGTTGTTGCTGGGATAAGCAAGCTGTTAGAAGATCAAGAGGCAATCCCATTTCCTATCAGCGTCGGCTGAATTTTGGAGTCGCAGACTTATTGACAATCAAAGACGGCGGTTTCGATCCCTAAATCTTACCGGTTTTTTTTGCAATCGCTAAAACACAGTTTCTGAAACGAAAGCCCTCTCTGTCGAAACGCTTCATCTCTTGCCAAAGAAAAACACTTAATTTGAAATATTCTAAAGGTTTATTCTCTGTTTTCCTGCTAAATTCCCCAAAATGTAGCTTAAACATAAAACATGTTCATGTAATTACTATTTAAACATAAAAATGACATAAAATTAAATAATTGTCTTACAGTAGGGGACGTTTCATGGTGATATCTATTGGGGATTTATTTATTTTTTTAACCATATTCACCTATACTGTCTCCTCTTAAGAGAAGATGACATGTATATAGTTACTGTGTTGTACTTTGAACAAAACGCAGTACATTGCCATTGCAGTCCTCTAACATCACTCTCCCAAACTGGCCTCTTGTGCGCACCAAAGAACAAGCTGCAGCTGAATCCTGTTTCTAGTGTTCTCGTGATGTAATTGGTTACAGGTGTTTCACATGAGCACTCTGGGGGCAGGTGATTGATAATTGAATGAGGTGTTTGAGAGGCAGTGTTTAGCAAACAGCACGCAGGCTTTTAGTTTTGAATGATGAGTCTAATTTAGAGAACAGTGTGTAGTTATTTTTGCAAAACGTGTGTTTTGAAATTTCAAACTGTGTAAAGCAGAAAATGGTTTAATTGGTCAATCGATGGGCTCATAAGGCTTACATGAGTTGGTGGTTTCAATAAGCCACAAGTTACAGAGAAGGAGAAGCGCAACATTACTGCAACAAAGCAGTAGAAAACCAGTGCGAATATGAGCATGGCGTGGGTTCTCAAAGTGTGGCTTACAGCCTTGTGTTTTAACACAATATGCATGACTAATTATCCACATGAATAGATAATTAGAATATGTTTGACATTCCAGAAGTGAGGGAGTGTGTTGAGACTTGAAATGCATTCTGCGTCTGTATTTGAATGTGTAGGTGTTTGTTTGTTTGTTTGCCTTTTCAAATTATTCTCAACCGAGTTTTAATCAGTGGAGTCAATAACTCACATGATGCTTTATTCATCAATCACTGACAAAAAGAATAGCGTGTTCCCTTTGATATATATAACCCCGGTCTTCTTCTAAAGTTTATAGATCATATTAAAATATGTCCATAAAAAAGTCCATAAATTTGATATGCAAGACCCACTTTAAAGACGGCTTATTGTAAGAGTGGCATGCTTTTCAGCCTCTACGTGTCGGAGACAAATGAGAGTCTAACACATACAGACTTTGTGTGCAATCTTGACTTAAACAACCTCATACAGCAACACCAGAGGACCATTCAGTGACATCAACCAACATTCATTATCCCTCACCACTGTACCATACTGCCCTCCTGTGGTTTGGGACAAATTGACATCTTAGTTTTCCTTAAAATAAACAACAAATACTTTTTTTCCCCATTACCTCTCTGCAACCATAAAAACAATGTTTGCCTGGTAACCTGCTACGGGTTTCATTGTTTTACTCATTTCATAATCTACCAGAGAAAAGGTGTCCTGTGCGACTTTCAAAGGATGTTTTGTTGCCTTGTTTTCCCTTTCCTCACACGCACAATATCGACCAATCGGAAGACTTCCTGCTGCTCGGGGGGACCTCTTGATCGTTTCACTCATTTCTAATTTCTCAACTTTTTTTTCAGCAAAGGCCTGTTCCTGTCTGCAGAAGTAAGACGGTACAAGTGATGGTCCAAAACCATACGGATGATTTAAGTGAAGGATATGGAGCTTGCAACGAAGCTAAAAAAAAAAAGTGAATGAATTAGAATATGATCAAAAGAATGAAAGGAGAGTGTAATAGAGAGAAAAAAGCGAGAAAAGAGACAAATAACAAGCGGGCTGCCGTGGCTCAGCGGGGCTGTCAGGTTCAATCTGGTGTGGGCCGGCAGGATAGCCAAGGAGCAGTGACTGGGGGAGAGTCCTGGGAGACTTGCGTTTCCTGCCTGCCTCGCCTGCAGACAACCTCTCTTTGTTTTACTGGCCCTTTTTTCCCCTCTGCTCACCGCCAGCCCCCCCTCCATCCACTCTCCACCACCCCGAAAAAAAAACACAACGGGGCTACCTCCATACGTGAAGAGGGGAGGTTACAAACAGAGCCGGTCACGGGGGGGGGGGGAGAAGCACAGACAAATGAAGCAGAGATGAGAAAGAAGGTGAGGGAGTCACAGAAAGAGACTTTATTGTGAGGCAGACAGATGAGGATGGAGACAGAGTGACTAAGGGCATAAAAAGGCTTGAAATAGAAAGAAGAGAAGAAAAAAAAAATAATAAAACAAGTCAGACGAAAACACAACTCTGGAATTTGAAAAGAAAACAAGGGCTGCACAACCCATCTGGTATGGGCTGGAGGAGATGCCCAGTAATATGGTCCCATCCACATCTTTTAGATACGCTTGGTGGTGTTGTTGTTGTTGTTGGCAGTGAGGGAGGAAAAATGTGTGTTTACAAATAATGATGCAAATAATGATGCAAATAAATCTGCGTGAACTGAAGAAACTTCAACCGCTCTTTGTGTTCTGTGGGTGTTCGTTACCGAGTTCCTGGTTCGTGAGAATCCTGTGGTGTCTCACCACGAGTCAGATAGCAAATAAGTAACAAGACAGCTTCTAGATATTGAGGTTAAATCAACTTTAAAGTCCCAGCCACCGATCATCGACATAGACATAGAAAAAACCACAACAGCAGCAAATTACATTAATATCCAAAACAAGTTTCCCTTCATCAGCATTCTAACAAGAATAGAGAGAATTCAAGGTTTTCACAATACTCCAAAAAATACTACATTTTGTGTTGTTTTGGAGTGAGTGAAATGCAGGGAAGCAGAAGTGCAGAAGAAGGAAAGAGCAGCACATGTAAAACGTACAAAGCCCAAGTGGTCGGGGGTACTCGCAAAGGCAGACCCGAAAGTGCACAGAGCCGGCTCTTCCCCAACAACCTACCCACCCCCCACCACCCCCTTCATTTTTCCAGGCCTCGCTCTGACTGTGACTTGAGCCAGTTTCCACTCTGGTCTGGGGTGTGGTGCACACTCCTGGGAGACTTCGACTGCAAGACACGTTAGTCAAAACAAGGCCCGAGCGCTAGACAGAGAGGCCGAGAGACAGAAAAAGACAGCGGGAGGCAAGAGAGGGAGAGAGAGAGAGAGAACAACTCTGAGATAGACAGAGAGACAAAGGAGAGGGAGGTAGAGTGTCTGATCCAGGGAGAGAGAGAGACCCAGACAGGGCAAACTTTTTAATACCGTAATACAGGTGCTTTAAAAAGCCATCTGTGTGACGGATGAGCCATGAGAGGAGGAGAAAGATGGCAAAGTACAGGAGTTAGACAGAGAGGCAACGGGAAAAAAATAATTGTTCAGAGCAACAGGGGACTGCAACACTGCTGCACATAAATAAACATAATTATTGCATATGCAAGTTTGGTGCAATGTTGTTGTTAATATTTTTTTTTTTTTTAAGAGAGAATTGCGTCTTTCATTTGATTTTTTTCAAAATGCAAAGGGGAGCAATTGAAAGTCATAAATGTAGGACAGCTTGTGCACATAATGGCGCACTTCCAGCTGTATTGCCACTTTTACTTGGCAAGAGATGAGAGAGATGCAGCGGAGAATATGAATGCCCACGCTGCAAAATTATGAAATTCCAAAAGTTCATAGCAGCACCTAAACAGAAGCTGAAAATGGAAGACTCATTGCAGAGAAACGACGCCGTATCATATGCAATCATTAACACCGAGATAATACCACAAACAATACACCCACTGTAACACATGCTGCATTAAGACATGCAGGAACCCACCCACACACACACACACACACAGACAAATAGTAGACATAGACTTTAGACACACACACACACACACACACACACACACACACACTCACACACCCTTTCATGCTGCAGCATTCCGTGTTTTATATGCTCTCTTTTATTCATAACATTGCATTTTACACCGCAGAGTCTGGAGCAGATTAAGGGTGGTCTCCTGCTGCATGCTCGTGCTTACTCTACCCCAAAGAGCCTGTATGGTATTTGACTGTTCTTGAAGGGCAATATGAACTTGAACATCTGGCAATGCTGATCTGAGGAAATTTTGATAAAGGCTTATCCGCGGAGAAAGAGACTTCTTTTATTGTTGAGTCACTATCCCCCCCCCCCCCCCCCCCCCCATCTCCAATTTCAACGTTTTTTTCTTCATGTTATTTCACTTTATCACTTAACTGTGCAGCACTTAGTGGTAAACTATAGGGCACTGTTTGTCAAAAATATTACACACAAAAAACAAAAAAAATCTACCCAAAATTCCTTTTAAAAACTTAATTTAAAAAAAAAAATTATAAAAAAATATATATATTTTTGCTTCTTAACTTTACACACAAACAGAACATGTTTAGCTCTCTCTCCACATGTCAACTATACACACTGATGTATTAAACACTATCTAGCATTTTAAACGTGTAGCATGCTGTTAAAATAGACTATTATAACTGAAAATGCAGTATATTGCCATTACAGTCCTCCGACTCTCTCTCCCCAAAATAACTCTCCGTTGTTGTGCGCACCATGGCAGCAAACTGGAATCCTTTTCCTTGTGATTTCTAAGTAATCCAATTGGTTTCAGGTGTGTTCATTTGGTGACGGATAATTGAGTGTGGTATTTCAAGCATCAAACGACACAAAAATACTTAGTTTTGAATGATATGTCTAATGTAGATGACTGGGTGTAGTTATTTGCCAAAATGTGTGAATTTCAAACTTAGTGTGCAGCAGACAGTGTGCGTGTGGTTTAGCATACCTGCCAATTACATAGTCTACAGTTAGTGGTTAGTGTTTTCTATAATCAAGCCCGAAGTACCCAGTTCTTGTGTATTTGTAATTGCAAAACATTGTTGTTGCATAACTTTAGGATGAATGTAAATAACTTAAAACAAAGTGATCCATTTTAAATTGGACGGGTATCAATCCGATACGTTGGTTGTGTTCCCGAATTCTTGAAAAGTCACCCTGTAGGGAGACACAGGCTTTCCTCAGCTAGACGCTGTTCATTGGCTACGGGATCACGGGATCACGGGTGGAGGCACAACCAGTGTTACAGGAGCCCATTATAGGAGTCACCTCTTGTGAAAGGGAAATGCTGCTGAAGGGAGTGACCATGTATTCCTTGCCAGTCCAAATACCTGGCGCTGAGAACCAGGAAGACCGGGGTCGGGGGTGACTGAGCAGAATCTTATCTGGCCTGCCCATTGCTCTATTGGTATTGAAGCCACGGAGAGAACAAGTCCGCTTGCCTGCTAACGCTCACCACTGGCGCAGATAGAGAGAGGCAGAGGGCATTCTCGGACACTTATCAGACTTAGTGTTTCCTCTCCTCCTGCCTCGATAGGGCCCCTCATCCTGTGAGCAAGGCTATCGCTGTTATTGCAGTCCTTTCTCCCGTCTCTGGTGGTGACACCATATAGCCGACGTAAAGGATGTGTGGTGTTTCTTTTCTTTTTTTTTTTAAACTGATACGCAGGGCAGCCTTCGCCTAGCTGGTGTTGTGTCAGCACAAAATAATGTTTGTAGAGTGAAAAGGCATCCAGAGGAAAGAGACACTCATCCAGTGCTTGCTGTGGGCGTTGTTCTTAGAAACTCAGCTTGGCTTTTGAGAGAATTTCACTGGTGTAACATTACCAACACTGCAAACAGGTCTCATTTGGCTGCAGCATTTATACTTTACTGCAGGTTTGTAAGGATAAATGCCAATTCGATGAGCGAAGTGGATACAGTCATTTTTGGCTTAGCTTAAGACACCCGTGAAAAACATTCACCCAAGCAGTTCAACTTATAACACAAACAAATCCATTTTAATGTTGGTTTTTTAATGTTTACATTAACTACGGAAATATTATGCACTGTTAAAAAAAAAAAGAAATCTCCATGACAAAACTCAACATAAGGTGACCTATGAATAACATTTTTGAGTAAAGTTGTGTTCAAAACAAGCAAAATAACCTCAACTAATGTACAGATATTTTATTGATGAATAAAAACTGAATTAGTGGGATATTACTAGAACATTTTTGTGAAAGTAATCTCATAAAAAAAACGATTAGAGAAGGCATTCTGTAGAGCAAAATGTGTAAAAGTGCAAAATGACAAGTGGTGAGTTAACGCGCACATGCACTCCTTCCCACTGCAGTCTCGTCTAAAGCAGGCTCTTCTGCCATGTTCACCACACATACTTGCTTCCCGCACCTGTCCCCGATGCCTGTCAAACAACCTTATTCACACTTCATAAGTCCCTCTTCTACTCCCACAATCGTCACATTCACCGTCTGTTTTCGCCCATGCTGCTGTAGATTGAACTCATCAGCACACTGCTTTTGTCTTCTGGTTGAAAACGCCTCTATTCTAACACGTCCCCTCTGAGCTATTATGCGTCACGGCGTTCAGGTAGCAGTTCTGAATGGCAGGGTCTGCTGTAGCAGCTTGGCCCTTATTATTCAAACAACACAAAAGGTGCACCTGCACAGAGCTTTGGCAAACCGGTTAGTGCATGTGCTTTGGATTTGTGTAAGTGGTCTGTATTATCAAGTGTGTGTGCGCTCTGTGTGTATCCATTTGTATCTGCTTGTCTGAAGCTGGCAGGTACTGTGAAGCAGCGTTTTTGTCATTCTTCTATTTAGGTAGTCAAACAATCTCACCATGCTCCCCTGATATTACACTGTTACATCGGCCCAAATACACACACACACACACACACACACACAGACACACACAGATATTAAGATAAAGCACAAAGGATGAAAAAAAAAGATTGTGTCCCTACCCTCTTTGGCAACCAGACGTGGGGATGGGTCTGCGTGAGATGGCGTGTTGTAGGATAATGATGAGCTACCTGTAATGAAGTGAGACAAAAGAGAGCATAGTGAGACAAAACAATGTCTCATCCGCCCTGTACTACAGACACATACAGACTAAAACTACCATATCAAAACCTATATAAGAAATATACACATTTTCATAAACTTTAACACAACATCATCAAGTGATTAAAGGTACACATTAAACAATATTTAAAAGCTTAAAGGGTACTGTATAACAAAAGCCAGCAGGTGGCAGTAGTAGGCTCAGCTCAATTACTGACAAGCAGCACTATGGACCCATTTTCATTTCTTGAATTGTGTTCCAGTTTTGTCTTAAAAAATAGCCTCAGAAATAAAGAAAGTCATGATACATAAATCTAGTCCTAAATAAGCAAATCCAGCACACAGTCAGTCATTTAGATGTAGGACAAACCCCTTTGCCTGTCAGCATTTTAACTGCAAAACCCGATTCCTGAATAATAAAGTCAGAGAGGCAAGAGTCTGCATATGGCCGCCTATTCATTTCACCTTATGGAGCAGAACTCTGCGCCGCATTCCTCCACTTACTCAGGCACCCTGGGCGGCACCCAAATGCTCTCTTAATTTTAGCTGCCCCCAGGCATAAATCAGCGAGTGGAAAAACAGAGCCAAAAATGCACAGTGAAAACACAAGAACAGCTACTGCATGGGGAGTGAAACGCTTTTGCACCGAGACGGCTACGGAGAGCTGCTGCGTAAGGAAGATACATTTTTTTGAATGCGCAAATCTGAAAAAGAACAAAAAAAAAACTCAAAAAGCAAAATTAAATTTGTGATGTGCTTTTCTTGAGAGTCGAAGTAGGACCCCTTCCTAACTTGCTGTGCTGCTAGCGGTGGGGTTAGGGGGATGAAGGGGCCCATGATGGCAGACTAGGGGTCTGTTTTTTTAGGGGGTGGCTGGGGGGGGGGAAAGAGTGGGGTGCTCCACAAATGTATTATAACCTCCCAACACCCCACCCCTCCCAATCTACTGACTCCACAGCACCCCCAAGGCTCTGGGTCTAGTTTAGAAACCTGGGGGCCTCAGAACAGGGGAGCCATTGTATGAGGCATGGGTCCCTGCACAGCAATCAAACGCAGCTCCGCGTACAAAAATAATTCCACACGCAGAGTGTATAAGCGCACGAGGGCAAGCGAGCCACCAAAAAGCTTTGGAATGAGGGAGAAAGTGTAAGAGAAAGATGAACAGACGGCACAGAAAAATCAGAGGGAAAGGGGGAGGAGGGGAGGAGGGGAGGGGAGGAGGGGCTGTTAACCCTTTTCCTGCTGTGTGCCACATATGTGGCCTGACCCAGACAGGCAAACAGGCAGCACTGCTGAGAAAACCTCAAATCATCCCACAGAGAAATTCAGGGCTGCTGTACGAGCGAGAGTGGGAGTTAGTGACGGAGTATAGGGGAGAGTGAGTGAGAGAGAGGAGAGAGAGAGAGAGAAAGACCCCACATCTGACAGTTTGGTGGAGGGAGTCTTGGCTGTGCTGCCTATTTATTTGGACGGCTTCTTCCTCACTCAGAAAACAAACATGTCCCGGTAATCTGACAGCACAGAGGGAGAACTGGCCAGTGTTCAGCCTTTAAGACCCTCACTCTCTCTTCCCCTCTCCAGTCACATCTGCTCAGAGTCTGTAAGATTACATAACATCCACAAACAATTTTCTTTTCTCTCCTCCTTATGACTGATGGCTCCTTCAAAAAAGGCCCCGTCTTCCAGTTTTTGCACGCCCATAATATTGAGATGTTTTGGGGGCTTGTTCAGCATTGTGATTGACCTCCATCGGGCCCCTGCTGTTTATTCTGCGGAGCTATAGACACCGCTGCCTCAAACATGTGGTCTGAGATTTGTCAACAAACCGAGGGTCTCAGTCACCCAGTTTTTGGGAATTTTGCTTCCTCAAGGCAGCCCAATGGGCTCCAGCCAACAGTAAGTCATCCTTTTAAGTAGCACCACTGGCCATCTTCATACCAGTCGTCCATAGTGCACGATAGATATTTGCAACAAGTCCATTTGTCACGGCCTTCCAAAACAACGCATGAGCATTTTCTCAGCTGACGGCTCAACTGTTCAAAATGAATCGTTTGTTAGCAGTGTCGGGAAAGTTGCTTGAGTATTTATTTTATTTTAACAACATTACTTCACTAATTACTCAAGTGAGAACATATTCAGTCAAATCCAATATTTCCACAGACTACGTCCAGCTTTTCTGGAACAGCACCGCAAACTCAACCCCACTGTTGTCTTCTTTGCTGAATGTTGCGATGCATGAAGCAGCACAGGCAGAAAGGACAAACGCAGATTCAGACCGGCGGATACAAAGAAAATACTTCCAAGCCGAGAATCTAAAAAACAGGCTCTAACAACAGGCAATAAGTTACAGGTGAACAAAACTCCACGCGAAGACAACGAAGACCAACTGCCAAAAGACAATGGGAGCACAGAGACTAAACACACAAGGATAACAAGATTACATAAGATAACGAGGTACAGGTGACAGCAGGGCTAACGAGCAACAGGTGAAACAAACAAGAAACAAGAGGAGAGGACTTTCAAACTAAAATAGGAAACAAACGACAACAAAAAGGACCAGGACCAGGACTGTACAAGCTATGAGCTTTGTCCAAAGGCACAGTCTGTCAAAATACTGCTTTTAAACATTGGTTGCGCTGCAGTAAAAGATGCTCTCACCGCGGGCTGACAGTTAACATGTGAGATCACTAAAATACCTTTGAAGATGTAGCACGCAAAAGGCAAACAGGTATAGTACAGGTATATATTTATATATATTTTTTACAAGCTGCGGATGAGCACCAAGGTCACAAATTGGACTACCAACCTCCAGCCCTGGAAAAATCAATGTGATTTCTGAAGGTAGGCTCACCAGTGGCTAATGTTAGCAGGCCAGCTACTAGGACCACCTCCAGTCCCTAAGCTAACATGTCCAGTCGACTTAAAGGAGATCAATCCTTCAATAAACTCCCGGTAAGACAACAAACTAACTAAATTGTAATCCCTGACACTACTTCTTACCTTATTGAAACACCTTACTAAGTTATGTGTTACTACCAAACACTTTCTCATTGCTAATGACATTACAAAGGAATTTCCTCTGACTTCTTTTTGATCTGTAACCACTATAGTTAAGAGTCGGTTTGGTTAGGAAAAGGCCGTTGTTTTTTTTTTTTTAAAAAGGATCCATTGCTGGTCTGTGACTGGGCACAAACTTGCATGTGAAATTCAAAAAGACAACACCATGACCTCCACTTTGCTTTCTGCCTAGTTACACGAAGGGCACACTACTTCCTGCATCGGACACAAATCTTTCAGTACAGAATCGTCCAATATGAACGGATACTGGGCCGGTACTCGGGTATTCAAGACTGACCTCACGAGAGAACGACATAATGGGTTGTTTGTTTGAATTCCTAAAGTGACAGGGCAAATATGGAAGCAGGGTGATGTTGTTATAGCTGTAACAAAACCTTTCAGTGAGGAGGCTATGGTGGATGGGTGGAACAACAAAGTGTATACAATTGATACAGAGATTACTGTTCACATCCCATCTCCGACCAATGGTCAACGTTTTGGACGATCTTTTGGGGACCAAAAAATCGAACCCTCCCTAACTTTAGGTTTAGTTACCTAACCTTAACGACCTTATTATCCTGAGAAAAGTAACAGAAAAAGATTTGTGAAGAATGAAAACAACCCCTGCTGGTATCCTCACCTACACACACCTGACCAATTGCTACATCAAGTGGGCGTGAATTTCAGAAGGTTACAGAAATGTTAGGATGCAGTACCCTCATTTAAATGTTGGAAAGTCGTGTGTGGTTAACTTTTAAAAAACATCACTGACTGAAATTCAAGGATTTGCAGAATTGCCCCAAAATCGACATTCTTAACTGGCGATTGGGTTGCAATCACAATTATAATGCAACTCTGAGCAGCTAGCTTTAATTACAGCTGAGCTCATCTCAGTGTTTACACGAATAGCAACTGCTTATTATCCACCGCAGCTTATGCTAATGTGATATGTACATAAATTCTTGTAGTGCTAAGTGCCTGAACCCCAGCAGTCAAGAGAGCAGCCGCAGACTGCTCTGTAATGGTGGCTAACTGCAGACAGCTAACAGTAAAGGGCGCAGAGCCAGGCTGTTGAGCCCCTGTGCACCAGTGATAATCTGCCAATAGAAGGAACTAATGCAAGGGGAGCTCAATAAAAATGTTGTGAGGGGAGAAATGGGAGAGAGAGAGAGAAAGAGAACGAGAGAGCGCTCTCCAGACCTCCTTTTTCCCTACTCAGCCTTCGAGCCCAGATGTTTATGGTCTGTATAAACTATTGAGGGCTTGAGAATGTCCCCCACTCTGGAGCGAGCAACAGCAGTGCAGAAGCCCAGACTTATCACTCTCTCTCTCTCTCTCTCTCTCTCTCTCTCTCTCTCTCTTGACTCCCTCACTGTAAATCCATCCAGACATACAAGCAACGGCGACAGCTGGGAAACAGAACTTATTGCAATTCTCCAAAGACACTCAATCATGACCACCTCAGACCGTTTCCACACACTTCTAAAAAAATACTTCACCCCCACTTCGTCTTCTTTATTCTATATCACACTCGCTCTCTATTATTGTTTCTCTTGCTCACACCCTGCGGCCCCTGTCCTCAAATAACTACTGTAAAATCAGTCAAGGTTTTATTTCATCATCCAGTTTTGTGCTCTTATGTTTCTTCAGAGACACGGTAGATTCTCAGTTCTCATGTCACGTTACTTTCCCACATCGTTCCCCTTTTTATTTTTCCCTGTCTCTTCTCGCATCTCTGTGTATCGGAGGATACCGTCTTTCATTGTCTGAGGTTCTTTTTGCTCCGCTCCGTTTCCAGCACATGTGGTATCAAACCGACCTACATGGGTGCGATAAAGCAAACAGTCCGTGGTCCCTCCCTGACAGACTAATTTGAACAAATTCTCAAATTGCACCCCAAATTGAAAGCACATTGGGATGCGGGCAGCCATTACTTATAAAAATCTGGATAAGTGACCAACAATGAGGCCAAAATAATGCACGGGCAACTACCCTTGTTACTGCAAGCAGCTGGGTCGCCAGAAAGATGTTCAGATTGTGCCCGCGGTTGCACCGTTGTGGGTGTCTGAACGACATTTCAGCGCATGACGTGGCAGGAATGTTTTGTTATGGTATTGCTGTAGGGTGGGGAAATGTGTCCCTGCCCAGTGCCGAGTGTACGTACAGGGCTTAATGACTCCGAGGAATGTTAATCAGAGGTTCAATAAACAGAACCAAACACACACATGATGTACACAGATGTGTATGAAATGATTGGACCTTGCAGCATCCATTTTTTTGAACGAGGATGGGGGGTAATATAGGGAAGAATGAATGGGGTTGGAGGAAGACATGACATGACCTGTAATCACTAATGCTTCCAGGGCTTGGCTCAGTATTTCCCTTCCTCTCTCTTTTTCTGTATTTTGGAAGCTCGGCTCAGCTCCAACTCTCGTGAGTGAAGCCAGAGGTCTATTTTCTGGACGGGGTTACTCCTCGTCTATGATTGTGTTTGTTTGTGCTGCGGGGGGAAAAGAGAGAGCAGCTTTAGTTTCCAAATCACCAGCCCTGCAGGGTCTGCATGAAGCCTCAACCCTCCTCCTCCTCCTCCTCCTCTTCCTCCTCCGTCTCAGTCTTCCTGAGACATTCATTTACTAACATGGTTCCTCTTGCCCTTAGGCTCCCAGTGTCAATAATACACACTGCTCGGTTGTCGGAGAGCTGCCCCAAAACAGGTCAGTCTGTCCAGGCACGGGACGGAAGCATACATCTTTTTGATTGTCGGGAACGGATCCAAAGCAATTTCAACCAGCAAGTGAAGAGGATTCCCGAGACATCTTCTCTGTCTCCAAGACACACAAGGTCTAAATCAAAAAACGGGCAGCGTTGGGCAGAATCGCGGTGCAGCACGCCTAAGCCGTGGCTAAGTCACGCAGCCAGTGGCCATAATGAAAACTGCTCTGCAGAGTGTGCCCAGTGGCGGTCAGACAGATCCACCCGCTGCAGCGCTGCACAATGAGGCTGTTATACTCATGACAGGCATCTCTCTCTGCCCAGACGCCGCGCACAGAGAAAACTGTTGACACCCACTAAATGCAGTTCCCATTACATCACATGGAGGCCCATCGCAATTTTTTGGGAGTAATGCTAAACTTAGTTGAGCCATCAGTCACTCCACCCAATGTGGTGTCATGATATTCCTACGGCAGAAGCAGCTCTCACTACTTAAAGTACAAAATGCAAAGAATTTAAAGATGGGACAAACTGTTCTCTGTACAACAAACACATTACTCCTGATCTGCTTATTTCCAAAGTAAACGGTAGACATACCTATTGTCTGAACTAGACATCACTGTGTATTCAAGGCAGCAGCCGTGCCAGATGTTACATCTTATATCAAAATGTAATTAGCATACTGCCTCAGAAAATTGGCTTTGTTTCCCCGGCGAAACTTATGAAGCAGGATTGCACCGAGGAACTCTTCAAAGGCAAGAGGCTCAAATTTAGTTGCCTCCATTGCAAATTGCAGATCAACTTTCTTTGCTGTGCTGAACACACAGGCCTAGCGTGATTCCTGAGGCAATGCACCTGGGCTTCATCTTTCTGGACCATGTGGAATAAGGCGCAGCAAAGTCAAGTGGGGGATGTAGTCGATGGTTATCTTGAGAAGGGAGAGAAAACCCCTTGGTTTCCACAGCTCTGCTTAATACTGGGTAGCCATTATGGAGAAATGAGTTTCCAGTAAAGGCAATTTCATTGTTTATTGACGGTAATATGAGTACAAGTGTGGTGACAAAAAAAAAATGTGTCGTGTTGTTTGCTTGGGTTTGGCATTTTTTCACTCGCACTTCTCATCCAAAAGTAGAGAAAAGTATATGAAAAGAGGCTTGTGTCCTCACTGAAAGTAGATTTTCTCTTCCATTCTTTGGCAGACATGGAAGCCAGTGCCGATTTCAACTTCAGCACAGACAGCAGGATGTAAAACATTTCACCAAAATGACTATCCTTAGACTGTCAAAAAATCTGATTATCTTCAATCATCAATCAAATGTCAAAACAATTTTTGTTGGAGTCCAATATTTGTTCCAATAACCCATCAATTGATTAACATCCATTGTTCCTCTCGGTTAACCTCTCTGTTTAAGTTGCATAAAGTGTACTTACTTTCCCTGAGGTAATTGAGATGAGAGAGAAGCACTTCGGCATTGTACATGGTGGTGAGCCGAAGAAAGTCGTCCTTGCCCATCTTGCAGAGCTCTTTGCCGTCTGTGTTCTGAAACATGGCCGTGTCGATCTCTAACAGGCCGTACTCCTTGATGGCCCACTCTAGCCACTGGCGCACATGGTCCTGAGACCACAAGGAGGGGTCTGCAGAAGAGAGGGGAAGTTTATTGACTCCAGAATAACTGTTTCTGGACAGACACCAGGATAGACAGAGTTGGGAGAGCCTCATATCTGACTAAGGAAAAGGCAGGGGAAGCAATGAACAAATTGGAAACAGAATTTTTTTATCAATCGCAGATCTTGTTCAGGTAGTTGTAAATATTCTTTGTCTTGTTTTAACCACATGAATAGGATTTGCCATATGACTGTTATTCAGATAAATGATCTTTCACAGAAATCTCTTCCTGTGTTTCTTCAAATGTTGAACGGTGTTTTGCATTGAATTTGTGAATATAACTTGACCCCAGCCTGATATACTGCATAACCTAATCTGGAAACCAAAACTTCAAATATACCACTTGCGGTTAGGGAGTGGCCTCCATGTGGAGCTCCTATTAGGTTAATAGATGAGTGGACGTTTGCATCAGTTTGGCACAAACATTTGAATAGCCTTTACAATGGAAAATGTACCAAGGCGCCATTCAATTTTAATTAAATGAACAACATGTGCTTATTATTTGGGGAAAGTCAGTCTCTTTGGCTCTGCGGCTTGCGTGTATCAACATAATCAACTTACGCGTTAAAACCTAATTTCTAAAGGCTATAACCCTGAAATTGCACTTGTTACTCCCTGAACAGTGATATTTCACATACTGGATCAAATTGTGAAACCAGTGAAGAAATATATGGGTCTGGCAGACAAACAGACATCTCTACCTGCACGCATTCAGCCGTGCTCCCATGAGTGACCTAAAACATTGGAACAATGCTTTATCTCACAAACCAGTTAAATAGAAATGGGACTCATAAAACATTTACAGCACTGGCAAAATTATACCAAAACAGAAGAGTGATTCTGTCTGCAATCGCAGCAGCAACACAAAGAAACACCTAAAACAATTAGCACCTGTATAAATACGCAGTGAGAGTACAGATACACTGTTTTATGATCCATATTCACCCTTATCCATCTCAGATAGGATTCATTTTTATTATATACATGCTTATTATTATTGCATACCTGCAGGTACAATGACTCTCCGCTCATTGGTGGTCATGTTGGGGGGAGGGGCATTCTTCTCATCCATGTAGTTTCCATAGTTCATCTGAGATGTGTCATTACCCCCAACAAGCTTATTGCATTTACCCACACTGCAGTCAACTGGAGACTCCCTGCTACACAAACACACACACACACACACATACGAGAACATTGTAAAAATATCATCAGCAGATAAATTGGGTGTTGTTGGTTTTCTTTTCCAGTCATTGACTTTGGCATGGGATGGATAAGCCCTAAACTGGCTTGGGCCAAGTATGCTGAAGATAAGAATCAAAAAGTGAAGGTTTGTTGTGGTAAAGAAATGGCCTGTTGAATGACTAATGGCAACATCTATGTGATGACCACCGAATGTCGAATATGTCTAATAAAGATGGATACAAACTCTTATCTCACTGAACACAAAGTAATGTAAGACACAGGATGTGGTTGTCATGCCATACCTGGATCCATTCATGTGCTCATATTCTCTCTTGACGTTGACCCTCACTGGCTGGTTGATCCACTCCTGCTGTGGGGGTAAGGGGTTGATTTTGTGGGTCTGGCCGTAGTCCTGTGTGCCAGATGCAGTCATGTCTGTCTTGGGGAGAGGGGCAGCAGCAGCGTACGGAGGCTCAAATAGGGACTGGTCTTCACTCACCACTGATAGCGCCTCCTGTAGGTGGAAGGAACAAATACTTGGTATGTCTTTCTCGACTCTCTTTACAAGTGCAAGTATGTGAGCTTCCAAATCGGCCATATAAAGCCATCCTACCCAATACACACTTAAATTGAGTACTTCAATATTGTGTGATATACTCTTATTTGCTTTAATGCAGAGGGTTAGATAAGAAGATCGACATCACTCTTCAGTCTGTCGATTGAGAATATGGCTACAACTATCTGCTAGTTAGCTTAGCTTAGCATAAAGCCTGGATGCGGGGGAAACCGCTAGCCATTAAAATATGACAAAATACACCTACCAACACCTCTACAGCATACTAATTAACCCTTTATAGGTGGTTTTATGTGGTTACATTTTTGGGATATAGGCAAAGTGACTTCCCGGTGTCTCTGTTGGTTGTCAGGCATTTCATTAAATGGTTTTAGAGGTTCTTGAAGGCAGTTAGTTTTAGTTTTGGACAGAGCCAGGCTAGCTACTTCCCCCTGGTTCTTTATGCTAAGCTAGGCTTACCGTGTCCTGACTGTAGTTTATTAACAGACAGATATGAGAGTAGTAGCAATCTTCACATCTAACTCTGAAAGCGATAAGGCGTATTTCCGAGTGGTGAGACATAACCATGTCATAAGAATGATAAGAATAAACTCATGAGCAGATACAACTCAAGTCTTTCATTTGACACCTGTGACGTCACATTTTCAATCTCTTGAGTATTTTTTGTTTACAGCAATTATGAGCAGTTATGGGTTATATCGCAGTCTGGCATCCAAATAGTTTGTGTACACAACCCACGTAGCAATAGCTTCCTGTTGATGTTAGGGGGACTTCAATCATGCCCACAGTGGAGTAAGACAGTTGTAAGGCTGGGCTCTACCACGGTACTGGTACCACTATCAGTCAATACACACAGCTTTTCTACAATTAATGAACCATTGGTTCAGAACTAAAACCAAAAAATGACTTTGCAAATTCTACCGTTTACTGTATGGGCTGACAATTACAAATATTCCAAACCAAATTTCCCAGATTCCTGGTTGTGTAATCATTTCCCCCATGCTCATTCTTGACTTCATTGGACCCAAAAATCCCCTGACGTGCCCTGATCTTTCTGTCCGGTCTGAGCGTCTGAGCGTTGGGCTTCCCTCCTTAGCTGAAGACTCAACAGAAGGGAGGGGGGGTCGCAGCTACACTGACCCCTCTGCTGTAGCTCAGCTGGAGCAATGTAAGTTTATTAAAGAAAACAAACGCAGACACTCGTGGCTGGCCAACATATTACGTGAGCGCTCCTCGTGTAATGTTTTGGAAGTAAAACACGGATTGTGTACTTGGTGTGTTACATATTCAACATACAGATGTCACCGCTTAGTGTTTGACAATAAACAGAGTTGGGCAATGTCACCATCTCAGACTGGTGCCAGGCAAGTGTTAGATGGCACTGAGTGGGGATACTGCTTAACAATAACTTGATTAGTCAACCCATGTAACAATTGTTCCATCCGTCATTGTTAACAACGCTCAAACCAACAAATACAAAAAAAAGTCTGAATATTAAGTGAATTGATTACAGTCATATGCTTCTGCTGGGGATTAGGCTCGGGTCTGATGCACATCTGGATCTGATAGGATCTGATGGCACAGCTTAGGCCGAGACGTGTCTAATTCCCGAGGACTGTATTATTTCATTCCAAAATGCCACATATCTGCTTCGGGGGGGAAAATGCGTCTTAATATTCATTGATCAGTATTTCCAACATGTAGCTTTTTGCAATCTGTAAATAGTTGCTTCTATGAAAGCAATATCCTCATAATCTCACATAACTTCAGGATCATTCCATTCTAAGACATTTCATGCAAGTAGAAAGTTTTGCCTTATCTGGATGATAAATGTCTCTTTTTGTAGCAAAAGTGGTAGAACTAGAAGGTGACTTTAATAATGTATGTGGAATATTCTGTAATCGCATACACCAAAACACTGCAGTGACTATAAATAGCAGGGATGCTCTTTCACCAACTCCATTTTGACACTGAATTGAAAGATACAACATGCGTTTCCTTTAACTTTCCATGAACCGCAACAATCACAACCTGCGTGGCTCTTATGGCAGTGAGAGCTACTTTATACATTAAAAAACGCAAACAAAATGACTCTTTTTACTAGATACTCTCGATTAATGAAAGAGAAAGCATAAGCACCACAGACCGTCTACACAAGGTAAAGTATACAAAGATGTACTAAGTGTGACAGCTTGTAAACACACTGGAATAAAAGGCACCTGTCTTCTATTTTAAGGTGGAGCGGATTGACAAGTCAAACTCCTCATTTGGGAGATTATTTTTTTTTCGCAGACAGTTGGAAAGTTTTGTCTATGCCACAAAAAAAAGCCTTTGTATACTAATTCAATAAAATACTACTCCTCAGGTTAATGGGTGGATTTAAAATAGCTGAACCTCTCCAGAGCATTTAACCATCTCGCCAGAATTAGATTTTCCAGTGATTTCATCAGGGGATCCATCATAGTCTGAAGCCTGGCAGGAGGACTCACTATCTGAGCAGAGCACACCAGCTAGTCTGTGGATGATAAAGTGTGGAAGAGTGAGGGAATGTCTCATTACAGCCCGATAAGGGCTTACTGAGCCACTATGACTGCTGCATGTTATATTTACAGTGACATATCAGCCTGTGCAATTGAAACCATGATTGGCAAGTGGTGTGTGCCTATCGAGATTGTAGAGTTTTTTTTTCTTTTAAAATAGGATCGCCCTACTCTCATGAGGAGAAGCTGAGAGGATGACAGAGCAGTGCCTCAGTTTTCTTTCCAGTATCGGTGGGGAACACACACACACACACACACACACACACACACACACACACACACCGAGAGTTACAGACAGTTTTCTGTCTGCCTCACAATGTCCACAGAGAGTTTGCCACTTAAACAATCAAGATTAATTCCTCCCGAGGACCATGAACGTATTCAGTAAAAATTCTTTACAACTTCTGAGTAAAAGAAAAAGAAAAAAAATGTTTTATCCTAAAAGATGCTTTCTGAAAGCATGAATAAGATAAGAATCCTACTTTTGCAGTATGTGTTTCCGCAGGACCACATGACAAAGCGGGGAAAACATCAACTAAATCATAGCTCCACTGTTAAACCACATGCCCCAGTACAAGCATTGTGCGAGTGTGACACCTGCTGGGAGCCACCTCTGTTGTGTTTACATCAACCAAGTCTATCTCTCCAAATGCGTCACGACGCGTCTTGGGCAGACTGGATATATGCAATAGCTCCACATCCAGACTACACGTGTGATTGTTTGACGTTCACACACAGCCAATCTAGCAGGAGACAGGAGGAGGAGGAGGGGGGGGGGCATTCCTGTCTTTTGTTTAAGGAGGAAGAGGAAACCTGTCAGGAAAAGATTGTGTGGAGCAGGAAGCTCTCATGGATAGAGAGCCCTTCCTTTCTTTTAGCGAGCATGAATGCAGCTACAGCGGCCAGTCATTTACACCCAAGGATTCAATTATGACTGCAGTAATTGTCACAGCTCCTTTGCTTTGTTACAAACATCCAGGGTGAGACATCAATGTCCTCCTGCAGCATGGCTTTCATCCCCGACACAGAACAAAACAGTCACAGCGCTGTGAACGCTGAATGACGGGACTGAAGTGACTATATATGCAGCCTGACATTTTTGTCTGGCCAACGTTTACACTCTTCCAAAACTCACACCACACCCAGCCGCCACAAACCCGCTACTTTAAATTTCCAAAAGAAAACACGTCGCATTACTTTTCAGCAACAACAAGAGCAAATGCAGACGCTGCATTCTTCTGAGCTCATACACTTGTTAACCGGAGGACACAGACCAAACGCATCGCAGGGTGAACTAATAGGGACTTGCCATTCAACATCTGGTGGCTGCAGCCATAATGCATCTGGAATTTGACTGTCGGGGGCCAGTCGCCAAAGTTAATGTAGACCGGCGCTCTTGCTACCAACATACCGTTTCAAAATAGTTGTGTAACTATATAAGGAGCAAGCCAAGGTATCATTGTGAAACGTGTGGGTTTTAAGTGTTGCAAACTGAGCAGTTACCGCATGAAGTTACCAAATGACAGCTTTCCTTACACTTTCACAAAACTCTCAGTGAAACGGAGGGAGAGAAGTTACAATTACCAACAGCAACACAGGGAGAAAGGGTATTTCTTTTGTGAATACAAAACCATCACACTTTTTTTGACCCACGACAGGATCTTCGGACCGAGCCGGGCGATGTGCCACACCGCTGTTGCGCAGCTCGACACATCGTATTCAGCGGTACATCCAGTCATGGATATTGCTCAATCCCCGTTCGCTGCCCAGACTAAACCCAATCGTCGACCTCGTGGATTACTTGTACCTATATGAAAGTACATTCTGCGTGTCTAAAATAAATAGCCACTCCTTATTGCCTATTCCAGACGTGCGTAATTTTGCGCTTGGTCCCCCAAAATCCAAAACGTGATTCCGATTTAGATCTGAATCCACAACTTAACGTTATCCTCACAACAGGGCAGCTTAATAAAAAAAAAAGAGGAGTGCTTTCAAATAAAGAGGAAAAGAAGGAAATCTGGTTACCGCTTTCAGACAGAGAGAAGAAAGCCGCTCATCGTCGTCAGATTGGAGGTCCCAGCTCACAGACCGACACAGAGGGGCATTTCAAACCATTGCTTAAAAAAAGGAGGCGCAACTCCGAAAAAGCAGTCTCCCACAAACCCATACACCCCGTTCTCCACCCTTACCTTAATAGTTCCGTCCATTTTGCGCAATTTTCAGCGGACCCCGACAATATCCCAAACATGACACGCTCCTGAATTAATTCCAGCCCCCGGTATGTGGCGGAGAGAAAGAGACACTTTTTACCGGATTGAGTTTTTTCTCTCCTTCTAAATTTGGGAAGTGAAGTCACCACTGTTGAGAAGGTTGAAGAGGAAGCTGTGTGTCACCGAAAGCCCTGCCTTCAAAAAAGCAGGATACTGTCCCAGAGAGATAAGCAGGGAAAACAATTGAGTGTTCGCTCCGCTGTTATGTTTTTCTGCTCGGAAATATTTACAGGATGACTGCCTGCGTCGTGCCCAGCCATTGCGTGTTGCCCGCTGTAAAATAGGCTTGTGTGTTTTGCTTTCCCAGTAGTGTCACAGATGGTGTGGAAGTGTTTTCTATTTGTCCAAATTATGAGTTATCTCCACACATTTAACTGAGGTTTTTTTTTGGGAATGAGGCTTACTGTCGCAGGGCACTCTTAAATTATGTGATCCCATGTTTTGGAGCGCTTTTGGTTCACGCCTACACTTCAAACTTCCATCTGGCCATGCCTCCATCCATCCTTCTGTAAATCAGCCGGTTCTCTGTTTTGTCCTATATTTCATAGCGAAAGTGATACATGAAATAAAGTTTATATTGTAATGTGGACAGATGCTTCTCTCTTACTGCTGAGCGAGCTCTAAATCAAAACCGGATTGAAACCATGAACACCTATGGCAAAACACCTTGTCTTTTTTTTTTGTTACAGCTCTCTGTGAAGTTTCTCTGAGACACCATTAATAAAACCCAAGCATTCAGCTCCTAACCGCACTACAGTCTGAGGGTCTGCTCTACACGTGTGCGTCTGCTGTTCAGCGCAGGAATGAATGGCTGCAATGCAAACAAAGGCGCAGTTGAAAATGGGACACAAATGTATTCAATGCATTGGTATTATTGTTAGTAATGGGTTTGCTGTTGTTATTCAATGATTTTCCCCTATACTTGCTTGAGCCTAAAAAGAAAAAACCCTTAATCCCCACCCCCACATAGGTATTTCCCCCCCTTTTCGTCTGCCCTATGAAATTGCCCTCATCAATTCAAGCATAATTTTAGTGCAGATGCTAGACATGGAGCCAGGTCTGAACGTGACCAGACCAATAACACTGCAAGAAACGTCCTTTTTTCCACAGCACATTCAGCATTTCAGTGACAAATGAAACGCATATCGAACAAGTAGATAACTTAGATTTAGAGATTTAAAGGAAATCCACTCCAGGTTGTACTATTTCAGTGACTTTCTAATTATCGACCATTCCACCAGTAAATCACATTTGATAAAAACAAAAAACTTTAAATTGAACCAAAGTAAATGTTTCTCATTGAACTAACATTTTAAAACAAAGTTTAACAGTATAATGCGATTTAGTTGAAATGGTGATGATGGATATTTTTTGCAGTGTTGAAGTTCTGCCTTGAGAGTGGCTCAACAGAGACTGCGCCGCCGCAACGACTGACAGCAGGGCCGGCTAGTCTGCTCTCTAGTTGGGGGTCTGGTGGGGCCGAGGGCCCCCACCCTTGGGACCACCACATCTGGATCCTGCTAAGGGTCAAGGCTTCTCCTGCCTGAGGCCAGTTCAGACTCGTGTAATTAAGGGAGACACCTTGTTTAACTCTTCAGTGACTGGTTTGGTTTCTTTTTTTGTTTTGTTTTTCTATACATTCCTGCATATAGGTGTTTTGTTGAAAATAGATCAGTGATAAAGTGGCAAATTAAAGAGGTGCTTAAGATTTGACCTCCAGTGATTCATCATACATGGGCTTTATGACCAATAGAACCACATCTCTTAAAACACCAGATTCGTTTAGTTTGTTTTACTGTGATGTGCGTCTTTGGATTCATGTCATCAGGTTCCTTTAATAGAAATGCGAGCGTACCCTCCATCGCAACCTAATGAGTTTGGGTTGTGTAAATCATTTTAATGCAGTGCTAAGAAATAGTTTCCAGGATGCTTTTCAAATGACACAAAGCCTTCACGTCTGATATTCTAATCAACCAACATCTCACCAACAGCTTGCCTCAGACGAGATCGCTCCCTCTCTGTATCAAAATACCTGCCATCCCAGTCATAGAGCTTATTAAGAAGACAGGGGGTCCAGGACCTACCAAGACCATAATGAATACAGCGGTAACAAACATTTTGGAAGGCCAATAAACAGATGCAAGTTAGTTTACACAGTGAACCACAGAACATCTGGCTTGACGCTGGAACTAGACAGCCAGACATTTCTTCCTTACACCACGAGCCAGTAGCTCCTCTGTCTCTCCGCTGGGGCAACCAGCCAGAGGTGGGCGGACACTATGCAGAGCTTATGTTCAGCAGCCTTTCAATTGTTAGGCCCAGCTTTTCTTTTTTAGCTCATAAGATCTGCTAAGATTTAGTGTATGGAGAATTTGGTCACAGTCTTAGAGAATGAGTATCAGGAGTTTTATTCGTCGCAAAGGCCTTGCAAGTGAAAGCAATCTGTCAAAATGGAAACACATACACACTTTAATCTTTAATCAGGCACATTTTGATTCACAGTCTTGACTCGGCTGCATGCCAAGGTACTAACACGTTCTCAAAACAAATCAACATGGGAAATTGGCCCCAACAATGTTTTTTTCTTTTCTTGTGCTTTTTCTACAATTTCTTTTTTTTTTTATAGTGTGGTCTCCACATTTAAGGTTGCACCTCATTGGATCAGTCCTGAGTTGGGGAGTGAGAATGTGTCGCAATTTACGTATCCAGTAACTTTTCGGAGAACTGTTATCAACCAGAAGAAGAAACAAAAAATAGTCCCATTCAATATGAGAGCCCTGCTAACGTTGCTGTTTTTCAGACAGCATATTTGTATTCAGATCATTCCTTCTCTCGGGCTAAAAGACAGCCCGAGTCAAAATACTGAGGGCAAAAAAAGTGGAGTCTGCAGCATATAAGCACGAACTGTCTGGCCCCTTGCTCTAGGCCATAATTAATTTGAGATTTATTTTTATTGGAGAGTTCCAGTCTCGCCTGGCCTTAACCAAACAAAACCAAATGTTGGGCCGTGGATTCGCTTGAATGAGGAATATTTCTTTAAGTTTTGTATTGAGGCGTGCCACATACTGACCAATATCTCTCTGAATGTGGCTGAGCCAGGGAGTGCACACACTTGCACGCAAAATAATGCACGCTACCCCTGAGTCCGGGCAGAATAATAATAAAAAAAATAACATTATTGGAATCAGAACAAACAGAAATAATCCAGGCTGCATTTCCACAGCAAATCAAAGAAGCTATATGCAAGCCCTGTGAAATTGAAAGTTAACTCCTTCCTTGTTCAAGTCCCACTACCTCTGTTTGTTCCTCATTGGCCTCCTGTCTTTTATTAGGGAGTAGAAAGACTCATTTAAAAGCATATTTTCTCCTCAAACATTCCGCGCTATTCAACTCTCTCACAACAGATCAGGAATTGTTCTGAGCCCTGAAACGCCGAGTCTCTCTGCAGTGGCACAACGCATGGCTCCATGAAAAGAGCCCTTATTCAAACGGGGATATAAGTCTTCAAAACATTAACAAGTCGCCCTTGGAAAAATACCTTGATCATGAAAATATTACCATAGCTCGCCTCTGCACAATGGCTCATTTAAATGAGGCACAATGCGAGCAGTCACCCTCGGAAGATTATTACGATGGATGTGAGCAAACGTCATGCTGCCAAATTAACTGACGAACTAAATGCGAGCAAAGTGCACGTTAAACTTGATATTATGTGGACTGTATATGGTTATATAATATATATATATACATATATATATGTATATATTTAATGGTTTCAGTGCCTCAGGTATGCAGTTGCAGGTATTCACGTTGCGATGTATTTTTTTTTAAATGTGAAAACCAGATGTGCGCTGTTTGCTTTATTTACATTCTCAGGACTGTGGCAGAGAAAGAGAGAAAGAGAAAGAGGGGTGGGGGGGGGGGGGGGTCATGACGTCAAACATAATAATGAGCCATAACAGCAGCATTTCTTTAGACAATAAAATCCACCACAACAGAGCCACATTTCAACAAGTATCTTTGGAGCGACAAACAGAAGGGTTATTTTCCCTTCAAAGTGGAAATCAAATACAATAGGCCTGGCATACATTATAATTTTGCAAGTCATTTTTTTTATTTTTGTCGAATAAAGTGCACCATAAACATTTAATTCGACTTGTTTATAATGGAAATGATTGGGGATACTTGTCAGTAGATTGCATATTAGACTGGTTAGAAAATAGGAACATCTCACCCTCAATAACAAAAAAACAACAGAATGAAAGGACCCCAGTTTGTCCCTCCAACATTACCTGATCGAAGAGACGGTAGTGTCTTACCTTGACGTAAGACGACGTGTCAGGGACAGTTTGAAACATGTCTACTTGACAGACAGGCCCAAGGGTGCTCAGTGTCCAATGGGCCCTGAGGAAAGGAAAATAAAGGGTATTAATAATATTTTACTATTATTATTATTACATTTTTTTTTATCATTTCCATTTCAACGGAATGCTTTATGTATCGTTTTATATGTATATGTATTATTTTAATGCTTATGTGACTTTTTGCTGACATTTAAAGCAACAAATACTCCGCGCTGTAGATTTTCTTGCTGCCATCAAGACATCACTTACAGTTGACATGACAGCTACGCGCTGTACAGCAAACATCCACAAAGTACCGCGGGTGTTGTGAACTTCCACATATGGGTTACCACTTCCATCGAAATAAAGGGAAAGTCAAATTTGCTCAATGCATACGCTTGACTGCACACATAATCCTTTGATTCAGTCATAGAGGCCTTATTTTTCTCTAGAGTGGTCAGAGGTATTAGATACGGGCGGGTTTTAATTACCACTGTACGTACATTAACAACACCAACTGATACACCACTGACCTACTGCTAACATGGATGAATGACTCCAAGCCGCCCAATGGGAGCTGGGCAATGAGAAGAAGAAGAAGAAGAAGAAGAAGAGGGGCCCCATCCCCACCCCCATCACGTTTTCCCCCTCAAGCTTACCACATATTGAAACACTTTTCGCTTTAATAAGTGCAGCTTACAAAGTCTAGGGTGAAAGGGCACTTAGAGGACGGTGTCTTTAGCCCTTCCCTCCCTGTGCAATTATTAGGGAGGCAGTCATCACAAATGGCTGTTATATAGACTGTGTGATAAAGCAAATTAACGTATATGGACCTCATTCAAGACCTCTAAAGTTCAACGTTATCTCAAACAAGGCGTATCACTCTCCTGTTCAGTAGCATGTGTGCTCTGACCTGTCAGGATTATAAATATACAATCATGAGTCTTTTACCTATTTCAGCATAATTAGTGGTTGATGCACTTGTGATCTTAAAGCCAGTATACCAAAAACAAAATTCAAAATTAAAAACGCGAAAATGAAACAATAAACAGACAGAGGGAGACGCACACCTTTCCTACACGCAGCCAGGTGGTTAATAGCACTCACATTTCTCCTATTTTATAGCGCAATTTCACGTTGAAGATTTTCATTGAATTCCTGGCCCCTGATAAATTATCCCCCAAAAAAGAGAGGGGTTCCATATAAACGTGGCACGGTATAAATACTTGTAGGACCAATGTTTTTTGGGGTTTTTTTGTCTTCTCGGCTTCTGGAGGCAAACGCAGGACTCGCCTCATAAAGTTCCCCAAATGCATCCAATTTCTACGCGGTAAAAAGAGCATAGGACACCGCATCTGCAGCCAATTAGGCAGAGGAGGACTGGTGAATAACGGCGTGAACCTCCCTCCGAGACAGCCCCGTGGGCCGGGACCCCTCTAGTGTTACATTTTAAGCATCTTACCTCGCTGTTATCCATCATAAACGAGAGCCAACTGATTTCCAGCTAATACGCATTCCATTTTCTTTTTTTTCATACATACACAGACTAAAGACTAAAGCCCCTATGGAGAGACTGCGAAGAGACGAGCTGACACAAGTTCAGTGTTTTTCGATAGCAACACTCTTATTTACCTCAGACCTTGAATAAGGTTAACCTTTGAATAACACGTTCATAGAGCAAAGAGACATTTAACATGAACCCAAAAGCTTCGAGCTGGAGGTCACAGTTTAATTCCATTATCGGACTCGTGCCGAAACATCCACTCAGTGTAATCTGCTTCTTTTTTTTTTTACAATGTGACTGTGCATCAACAACAACAATAAAACAAGTGGAAACGATTTATTCTCCTCCTGCACGCACACCTACGCTGCAGAGTAGCTGAGCAGGACTTTTCACAAAACGCGATTCTTTTTTTTTCCTCCACTCACCTGTCGTTTTCCTGCCGGTTGTTTGATCTTTTTTTTTCGATCGAATGACTCCTTCGCCAATTCTAGATAATTAGTCCCGTCCAGGCAAAGCCGTTTTTTCCAATGATGATGACAGTGAGTTATTTAGAAAGGGGCTGAAAAGCAGCGCCGTGGTGTATGAATGGAAATGTTGCTGAGACGGGAGAGCCGCGACCAATGAGCAGCGAGAGAAAACCTCCCCTTGCCTGCCGTGAGGCCACTGAACCATGAAATAAGGGGAAAGCAGAGAGAGAAAAGAGCGTCATGAATCTGCTGTATAGAATCTCCCGGTGAAGAAAAGTGTAGCATATCTGTTTGTATTCATCTTCATTATTTGTAATAGTTGTTTGAATTCAAATATATGTGTGATTACGTTGGACTGTAACATTGCACATATCGCAGCAGCAGCAGTGGTGCAATGTGGGTAAACTGCTCTCAGTACAGTCTCAAACATCATTGCAAAAAAAACAAAACATTTTGCTTCCAAGAAACTGTCCTCACACCTTCCCCTCCGCAAATTAGGTGGCGATCAAAGTGTGTTCAGGTGTATGTTAGGCCTGCATTGTAACAACAGAAAGCCGAACATCTGGCAAATTTGACTGAGCCAATGAAACGTCATTCACAAGGATCAGTCTTGGCGTGGAGTACTTGGAGAAAATAGATAATCTTGTTAATTTCCACGCCTCTCTGAACAATAAAAAATGATTTCCTTCAGTCATGCTGATGATGATAAAGGCACGTAATGCTTACTTCAAATCAGCACGATATATTTTAATAATCAGCTGGCGTCTCTAGATATTCATTCATGTTCCTGTCTGTCCTGATGGTGACAAGCTCCCGTAGGAATACAACCAGCAGCAGTTCCTCTGCAGCGGGTTTTGTCTTTTCCTGCTCAGTTGACCCCACTCAGTTCACTAACTTCATTTCCTTCACGTTGCTGCCCTCATCTTCGACCAAGAGTCCCCCCCCCCCCCCCCCCTAAAGGATGTGGGGCAATTCACGGTGAGGAAAGTCGCCCAACCGTAGCTTTTTATAGCCTCATCAAGGTCGCCCTTTTCTCTCTGGAGCAACCGAGGTGAAACAGAGAAGTCGCCTTTCTTTGCATTGGAGAGCCAATAATGAATGCCAAAGATGAGTGACACGAGGGGCCTTCTGCTGCAATTTGGGCACATTGCACGTGCTCGTTTGCAACAAGCATCCATCATTAAAAAAAGTTCTTGTTCATGATGACTTTGTAATCATGTGTTATTTTCTGCCAAATGGTGAGGTAATGACGTGACAGAAAAAAGTCTGGAAGAAATAAAACAACGACAGTTCATCATGTAAAAGAATCACTTATAGAAACAGACGACATGTAACTTTATTTTTTATTTTTTTACAGTGTTGGGGGGGTGGTTTGGTAAAAAGGTCGTCTTTCATCACCGCCTAGACCTTCTGTTTGTGGCACCGCTTCCTAATGCAATGATTAAAAACAACAACATTGATAACAGTGTTCCCAGCACGAAACAATGGACGGAAATCCCAACATCCGTTTTACTGAAAAATGGCATTCATGCGCCTGCTGTGTGGCCTTCCTCAGGATACAGTAGAATAAGTTTTCTAACACATTTGAACAGCAAATATTAAGTTCTCCCCAAAAAAAAAGACAAAGAAAAGAAATATACCAGATATTTATTCTAACATTAATACAGATAGATGCATTAGGTGTTTTTGTGGGACCCATTTAATAAAAAAACAGCTTTTGATGGAAACCTTAATGTCCACAACTACACGTTTTTTAGCAGAACTCACTGGTCAACGTGCCGTCAAGTTTATCAGCATTTAAGTTAAATCCCATTCAGTGGATCTAGAATGAGAGGAAATTGAAAAGAAAAAAAAACGAGGCCTAACTGTTTCAAAATAGCATCCACTCCACCAAACTTTCACTAAGTTAATTCATATTTGCAAGTAATTGTTAGTGTTTAACCTCAGATAGCAGCAAGCACGATGACATTACAAATAGCGCCGTGTCACTTACCAGAGGTTGTTGAATCCACCATTGTTCATCCTCCGTGACTGTCTAAACTTCCATGCTTTATTCTACAGGATGTGGCAACACTCTTTCTTGTCCTGAAATGGTGCCGTATACAGAATATATTCGCAAATGCCTCACCTCCTCTGGTTGTCTCATTAACTCGTGCACCATCCAGGACTTCTTGTTTTTGCCATGGTATTGACATTAAATGTGGAATGTGGCTTTGGGGTGATTATGCCTCTTGTGTCAGCCAGAGGGTTCTCTATTGTCTTCCATGATTTATTAGCACATAGGCCTCTATGTATATACACTTTAATGTTGTTGACAGAATCCCCTTCTGTACTCTTTTAGCAAACTTAATACTACTGTGCAGCGAGGCCATACAATCTGCCATCAACAGCTTTCCACACGCATTCCGCTGCCAGTCTTTCCTCCGTCTTTCCTCACTGGTATGTTAACGTTTCAGCGCTCCTTCTCTTGGGATTCCACCAAAAACACTTGTATTTGAGTTGATGTGGACAACCTAGAGACATCTGCGATTACATCGCATGGAGTAAATGAAGCTCCTTACTCTGAACTGTAATGAGTTATTTATTTAGTTGAAGGGGCTACCGAGAGATGATCTGGAGATGGAGATCGGTCAAATTCCGGCCCTTTCTTTTTTCTTTTCTTTTTTTTTTTTGGTCCTCTGGGAGAGAGAAAATGGCAGTGTGGCACCAGGGAAGGCAGGGCACAGCATCAAATCGTTTCACGCAAGCTTCAGGGCAGTCATGGGCCAGACATGTAACAGCGTGCAAGCACACGGCTCATGTTCACACGAGTGGAAGTTCTTAACATTTGTATCATTTCTTTCTGCACCGAATTACAGCGTAAGATATTCAACACACAGGCCTAACCAAGAAACAGGAGGTGTGTGTTTTCGACACCTAACTCAACACTCACATATGAAAAAGAACAAAAAAGATGAGAGAAGAGTTGCGACGGTTTGCCCAACTTAACAAGATACCACCCAACAACAAAATTCAAAAGAATTTGTCCGTTGAAAGAAATAGCTCACACAGAGCGCAGACAGCAGCTTGTGTGTGTGCGGTGATGATTAGCAAGGGGAAGTATTAAATTAAAGCAAGGCAGTCATTTTATGAGGCAAGCATTTATGAAGGTAATAGCATCCCTATAAATTAACGACCTCCCAATGCCTCCTGATGTGTTGCCACTCATCAGGTCCAGAGTGAACCGCTGATGCGTCCACTATGTGACCTCATCCCTTCAGTCTTTGGTATTCTTGCCCCCGGGAGGGGGGGGGGGGGGGTTGTGCTGAGATGAGAGCTCGGGAGAGAGTGGTTGTTTGTGGAGGGACATGTGGTGTCGAGACGAAAAATGCATGTTATCATTACGTATAATATGTTCTGGTATGCTCTGAAGAGAGCGTATTTGGGTCAGTGTCTGGCGTGTGTCTGTGCTTCATGCGTCTGCAGTGTGTGTGAGAGTTTCTCTTCTCTGAGGCTGTATACGTGGATTTCCTCGACCACTTATCTTATGTCAATTCAGCTGTAAGTGTGGACACACCCTGCCTCTCTAGCCCAGACTGGGCATGGGGAGACAAGGTGCTCACTTTACATTTTAAATCAATCTTGGTTGCCAGGGAGGAAGGGGTGGAGGGGTGGGGGGGGGTCATCTCTACACGAACAACATGAGGCTGAAATAAAGCCTCTCAAAATGACTGCTCCTGTGGAAAAAAAAAGCAGTGCGAGCGAGAGCAGAAGGAAAGCTGTGCCATTTAGAGAGCCTAAATCATCCCCCGGACTATAAATCCACTGACCGCTCATCATTCAGCAGCATTTTAAAAAGCCCTTAAAGAAAAACACTGAGTGAAATGAATATGCTGTCACCTCTCATTTGGGTCTGGCCCGCCGGCTCAATAAGAAAAGTGTTGTTCCCTGGAAGGCTGCGAGGCCCGAGCTGAGCTCTCAGGTTTAGGGTTTACCCCTGTCCCGCATTCTCAAGGCTTTTGAGGCCCGCGTCTCTCTTTTCCTCCCCCACGTCCCCCCAGACATGTCTGACAGGCTGAACTCGATGTGGGCTGCTCACCAGACTACAAAAATCATTCATCTGTGCCGTCAGACGGTCAAATCTGGATCTAATAAGTGGGAGCTCGCCTATTGATCCTATTCATGGGGAAGGCTGCTGCCAGCTGTCACCACTGGAGGGCTCTCTGGCTCAAGCTAGAAGCGGCTCGTCGAGGACTTTGGTACCCTTTTGTTCAGAGTGGGAGACAGAACGAACAAGCAGCGATGATTCACTTATTTGTGCTGCAGATCAGCTCAGGTGATTCAGTACTAAAATGTGTTTGTATTAACCGTGAAGATACCTACCTGTGATTGGTCCAAAGACAACACGCTGTTTACAAATATCTGCCAGATGTTTGCTTCCTATTCCGAGGCTGCCTTTGCGGGGGTTGTTGAGGTCAAAGACCACAGCAGCACCCTCCCTTTTCACCTGTGGCACAAACAAACATGTGAACAGGAAACACACGCAGCCGTGCTCTGACACCGTGCCAGCCAGAGGGGGGGGGGGGCATTGTTTTACACTCAAGTGAAGCAGACTGAAAGTACAGGCCGCAAAACACCACGAGAAACGTCCTCACACAGCGAGTCATCTGAGAGTGAAAAAGAGGCACAGTGAGTCACAGTCACTTTTTAGGGTTGTGTTTATGTGTGGGTGAGGGCACTACCTCAAACGCCTAGGCAAAACCACAGCATTCCACGCCGGGTCTTAAAGAGACAGGGCGACGCTGTCATCATGGGTATTTGGGGAGTAAAGCGTTAACATATGGTGAGTGCTATTTGAGACGGCTGGTGAGACGCACAGAAGCCAGTAGGTGGCCGTGCCAGCTCTCTGATTGCATTCTGACAGAAGACCTCTCAACATGTCAGGTTTTTAGAAAAACTAGGTTTTAGAGATTTTTGTTTCAATTTGGCAAAGTCACAGGAGCTGATACAGTGTACAAAAAAAATATCTAAATTTCCCATTAGGTTTTTTTTGTATTCATAGCCAAGCAGACATGCTGCTCTGCTGCTGAAAAAGGTTAGTTGAAGTTGAACTGTACCTGCATTGCAGCGATCCAGTGATAGAGGGCAGAGTTGAGCTGTGAAACAAGTGCGATAGCAGCAGTGTGTCATATCAGGCTTGTGCTTAAAACTTTTCTCAATAAGTTACAAACCTTTGAGTTGAGAAATGCTGAAAACTTGCTCCACAACAAAATTTTGAACTGACTAAACTTGTAATTTTTTTTTGGCAAGTTACAAAAAATAATGTATTTCTGAAGAAGTCAGATGACATAGATCTCTAATATTCTCGTATCAAGACCTTGGAGTTACTATTATACACAATTCGACAAAAGTCGGCAAATAAAAGCGAGAACACCAGAGTTGGATTTACAGTCTGGAAGTCAAAATGAGGAGCAGCTTCTATCCATAGACAGCCAGCCGAGTGGGAGAGCGGTCTGGACTGGTGAAGGGCCCAGATTGCGTGAAAAGAGGAAGCAAAACAGCTCGCTGCTTGGAAGAGAGAGAAAAAGAAGATGAGAATGAGAGCAAGAAAATTAGAGAATTGTGTGGGTGTGAGGGAGGGAGGTGAGAGCATGGCAGTGGTGTGTTGACAATCGGGTGGTTAGAGAGAGGCTGAGGCTAGCGTATGGGAGAAAAAAAGAAAGTGTGTTAGCACGGGGGGGTTTTACAGAGAGGGCTTCTGAGAAGGAAAGAGAGGATGCAGAGAAGGAAATGAAGTGGAGGTTTTGGGGGCAAAAAAAAGAGAAACAGCCTGTTTCCTCCATGAAAATCCATGGGGCAGTATGGACTTAACATCCTTGAACCATCAACTGAGCTCTAAAAATAGCCCCGGTGTCTGCAGCAGTAAGAGGAGGGAGTGGGAGTAAGGGGTGAGTGAAGTGTGGGTGAGTGGGGGCGGCTGGCGGTTGGAAGTGGGAATCGGCGCAATGAGACTGGGAGTAAAAAAAGTTGGAGAGAAACAAAGAAACACCACCCTGCCAAGACAGTGGTGACGAGAAACGGGCCGAGAGATTGCGTGGCTTTTTTTGTGCATGTGTGTGAGAGCGAGAGACAAAGATGGAGGGAGATGGAGAGTGGGAGTAAGAGAGCGATAGCGGAGTAGAGAGAGAGAACCCCGATCTGGAACGAAGTGATCGCAGTAGCCTACTTTCACTTGGTGAACACTCTTTTGGTTTCTCTTCTTGCACACTGGATCATGTTTGATGGGGGCATGAAAGAAGTGTTCACCTGCTGACTGGCTTGATACTTAGTCTAGTAACTAGATATTGCAGATTCAGATTTTTCTTACAAAACATGTGATGCTCCAGCCTGCTCTCAGACATCAACACAGGATGTTACTGTATAGGGCCAGCACTGCTCCTTCAGCCCCACATACTGTCTTTGTTGCCCTGAAAACTGATCTGCCACCTGCTTGTAAAGGGTACGGAACTGAATCTCTCACCAGTTGGTCTCGTCTACACGTTGACGTGGCAGTGCAGACTATGACTCACCTGATGAAGTCTTTAGATCACTAATATAGAGTGATGGCCTCCATCCGCCATCCTCCCTACTCGCCCAGCTGACTTTACATTTCTGTATCAGGACAGCCTGCCTCCTTTAACCCAGAGACACTATGATTTAGTAAAGGATGAACTCAGAGAGGTCTTTGAGCCAAAATACTCTCTGCCTTTACGCCAAATGTGAATGTGGCGCAATACAATGCAGAGATCACTCGTCTTGTAGAACAGAAAGCCTTTCCCAACTGCGATGCACCAGAAGGTGATACATTCTGACGCTTTGTTGCCAGTTTGGACCCATGCTTGCATTAAAAAAAATTCATGAGAGGGCTGCAGAGAGCTGTGAGGAAGCCGACCACTTCAATTTCTCCACACACTGTGCCCTCTGAACACATAGCGACGATTCGTCCCAAACCTTTCGGATGACAAACTCCTGACTCTGGCTCTTTTGTCTCCATTGTGAGCAGGGATCTTTGAAATTCTCAAGTCAGACCTCTCTGATACTTTATGGACTATGTTCTGCTTTCTCCAGTTACTTGTTTCTCATGATGTGATCATAGGTTTTACTTCACTTTGTGGGAGAGTTAATGTAGTAAAATATATTTACAATGTTTACACAGTCAATTATTTACATATTTAATATTTAACAGTCCCCCTAGCTTCTGATTGGTTATTTCAGTCACATGTGAGTTACAAACCAGGAAGTGTTATCATGAAGCAGATCAGAACAGCAAATAGCATCCTGCTGTTTCTTCTCATGAAGGGGGATCCAACGACCACACATCGGACCCCCGCGATACACAAACGTGCTCATGTGGAGGACATGCATTTGTAGCGTGCATATGAATTTGCTACATGTGGAGCGCTTTAAAACACACTGCTTGCATGAAATAACAGGTGTGTAGCATATGCTAGTCGTGCAATCTATTGAAAGTGCGGCAGAGTGAAAATACAAACGCTTGCTACTTTTTTTCTTTCGTTTTATTCAAACTTGTTGCTACTCCTTTGTCACCTGCGTGGGTTAATAAAACTAAGCATAACATGTGTTTTACTATACTATATACATATGGGATGTATATGTACCTAGGTCTGGTGGTGGAGAGGTGATGTACTGACGTATTTAAGACCAGACACAGGACACAAGACAGACTGTGTTGAAAACCAGCCACTGACAAGCAGCTCCTTCTTCCCTCTCATCACCCTGATAAGCCGCCCTCTGCTGCCTGAACCACGCACCCCATCACAGGCTGGACGGACTGAGCGAAGCCGACAGGTCTACTAGCGCGCTGATGTTGTTATCAGTGTGAACACATCGGGGATGTAGTGGCGCTAATGACACCTCTTTCTCACAACAAGTGACCAGAGAAATCCTGAAATACCGCAAGGGCCTCAACCAGGTCCTCTCACATAAGATGAGCCGTTATTATGAGTGTGTAAGAGGCGGAGAGGGAATAACCAGAGCAGTATAGTCACTGTATTATATGTATTATGTCCTTTTCTGTGTTTTAATGAATATTAATAGGAATGCCAGTCGACGGAGCTAAGTCGTTATAATTCTTTTTTCCAGACCGAGTCACTCACGTCGCTAGTTGGAATGCAAAGTCAAAAATCTCCCCCCTCGCCGCGGCAGTTTCTGTTTTTCTTGTTGCTATCAACACTTTGTTTCTGGCATGCTCTCCCCCTGTCCTCCATGTCTTTCTCTCTCCCCATCTGTCTCACTGATTGCTCTCCCTCTACTTGCCTGCGAGGCCTGCCTCTCCTCTTTCGCTCCAGCCTTCTCTCACTTCTCTAATGAGAGCGTGTGTTACACAGGCATTCAGCAAAACCTCCTCTGCTAATTACATGACAAGCATCTCGTTCTGGAACACTAATGAAGAGGAATAGCGAGCGGTAGACGCCACTGGAGTGGTGGTGTGTGTGTGTGTGTGTGTGTGTGTCTGTGTGTGTTTGGTGGGGAGGGGGTCATGCTGGCCACTGGGTCGGGTGTTGTGTGTGTGTGTGTTGGGGGGTTGGGGCGGGGGGGGGAGTATTCTGGCGCCAGTCCAGCAGCTTATCAACCGGGGCATGTTGGACTCAGCATCTCGTTCTCTCCCTCCCTCCTCATCCTGCTTTTTTTCCTTTCATCTTGCTACACTCATCTTCCTTTCTCCTCATAAAAGATCAGAAAAGGGCGTTGTTTGGCGCAGCAACGTGAACTTTTACACGTATTAAAGATGGCATGATGTTTCGAAAAGGACACTGTTCTCTCAGTCCTTGAAGTTTGATGTAGAAATACGTGCAAATACGTGTATTTCTGTCACTGCTCACTGTCCTCTTGGCTTTTTTTTGTCTGAGCGTAAAGTGTATAGGTTTCAATAGCACAATCAGTTGGCCGTGGGGCTTGCCATTAATGAAATGAACCATTGACTGACAAAAGCTGCGTTGCATGCACACACGTAGCCCTACAGATAAACCCACGCACAAGAGGGGAACGGAACAGGAAAAAGGGAGACAAGAGAGCGACCTAGGCAGCAATCCAGCGACCCAGCGTGTGGTTCGGAGGAACTTGTTCTGTCAAGAGGCACACAACGGAACAGAAGATCGCTGTCCCGTACCATCCCTCGTGAAACGCTTGAGAAACACAAACCATCTGGAGGCTATAGCGCACACTCTCGAACCCATCAAATATTGAGGATGTTTGTCTGATTTACAGCTCCTATTTAAGACTGTTTGGACAACTTGGCTGAGGGATTGGTGCTTTAATTAAAGATAATATCAAAAAGCTAATATTGCCCCCAAGACCTTTACCTCACAGTCAATAGTGCAACAAAGTCACGGTTCCTGCGGGTGACGATGAGAGTCTTAACCGCGTACACATCTAAATGAATCTAGTCAGGCCTGACACAAAGGCCTCTCCATGTTCTTTATTTCACTGAGGTTACCGCCCCACGTTCCCCCACTTTCTCTCTGCCGATGCCAATAGCAACGCAGGCTTTTTCAGGCCCGAGCCCACCGCGGCGATGGCATATTGATACTGTCATAAAATATTACATCCTCACTTTATTCATTAGAACTGTGCTTTAATCTAAAAATAACATGGGCAGGGAATAAAACAGAGTTTTCAGCAGCACACAGATTAGGCCTGTGCTTCTCTCGCTGAGCACCACGGCTCGGAAACACTGAGGCCCAAAATAGATGTTCTTCTCATAAAGGGCTCCTTCTTTGTAGTCGGCATACAGCAACAACATCTGCAGGGCAGTTTCTATGGGGGGAACAGATTCGGGCAGGCTATCAAAGAGAGAGGCGATCTCCTGTGAGAAGCGGTGGGCGGAGGACTTCCATATTCTCTCTTTCTTTCTTTTTTTTTTTTTTTTTTTTTTTTAACTCTCTCTTGCTCTTTCCCTCTGTCTCTTTGCTTCCAAAAAATCTGTAGCAATCAGGACGATGCTAATAAAAGACCATTAATATCACCTGTCAGCGCTATCTTTGGAAGATCCAAAACGAGAAAATTAGACAAAAGGAGTCACAGTCTGGAGCTGCTCGCCGAGATGCAGGAAACCAGTGGAGGACAGACAGCAGTATGGTTTGGTATTAGGATGACATGACTCAATCAATGTCCCAAAGACAACACAAGGGCAACAGGACAGTCCGATTTATTATTACTGATGTATCATTTACAAAACCCCTGGTTTGTGGAATTTTTGTCTCAAAGCATATTTGCTCGGACAAAGTATAGTTTCAAATTGTTTATCTTTATTTAGTGTTTCCTTCTGAACACATGGTAAGGATAAGGAACATGACCCCTACATGACTCCAGATACTGTATATTTCAGGGTGGAGAATGAACCTGTCATGAAACCTTTCTGTCACCTCTCGGAGTCATACGGTCAAGATTTTAAACTCCTGGTGGTTTTAGGTGCAGGAATGTGGCATTGGACGCTGTCAGCTATGGCTCAAACAAAGTCTGCAGAATAATTTGTTTGAGCATTATTTGGAAGATTTCAGATATCCAGGAAGAGATGGACCCATATCGGTTTAACACAGAGCTGATGTAGATTCAAGAACACTGTAAGACTTCGCTAAGCGAGTGATGGTGAGGGCCAAAAAAAACCCCGCACATCTTTTGACTAATGGCTTTTACTGGCGGCGATGGCAAGGCGCTCACTATCTGTTTAATGCAAAACATGAGCGCAAGCCAGGCGCGTAGACGGAGGCTCTGATCGGAAAAAGGTGGTGCCATAACGGGGGGAGGTGAAAGGCGAGGGGGCAACGTGATGATAGTGGCTTCATGCGGAGCAGAAGTGTATCGAGGGCCTCGCCTTTGAACCGGCGAGCCGGCTAATTGAAACAGCATTGCCGGGGCACCGGCTGCAGATCTGGATCGCATTCATCCCCTGCTTTTATTCAATTTGGTCCCATCACAGGGGTGTGTCCCGTCGCTTTTTCTCTCCACATGGCAATAAGTCATACCATCGCCTTTTGCCCTCGACGTGTTGCCCATCTGTGTCCCCTGGGGGCCCCGTGTGCTGAGGCCCACATAACGCAGAGGGATTCAGACGAAGGTCTTGAGAAAATGCAGGCTGCCTGCCACTGAGCCCCTTATGGTACTTCTTCACGCCTCTCACCTTGGACTTGACCCCCCCCCCCCCCCGCCTCAGCTCTTCACTCTCACACACAAGCATACACACACACACACACACACACGCACACACCCTTACCCCACGACTTTTAAGATTTACTGTTGAGAGCAGTGGCTGTCAGGAGGATTGAACCGTGCACTTTCTAATTCAAACAAATGCTGCACTGGGGTCACGGAATTATCATGGAGTCACAAGGTGTTTCAGATGACTCGCAAGTGTTGAGTGTTAGGCTGATAGAGAGAGAGAGAGAGAGGTAGAGAGAGAGAGAGAGAGAGAGAGGTAGAGAGAGAGACACATAAAGAGAGAAGCCACCCTCTACGCTGTTATAGTAGCAATGCAGTGGAAAGCTTGCGACCTTACAGCGTAGAAATAAATAAACAAATAAAGCGATAAATAGGCAAATAGATAAAGCTCCACACTCTTACCTGGTTATCACCAACCTCTATCAGAGCAGGTGGATGTAGATCTTGCTTTGTACAGGGGGGGGGGGGGGGAGACTTCTAATTTCGCAGAAGAGTGGTCAACGTCTCCGTCATAGCTTTAATCGGTGTCCCACATGCATTGGCTGTTGGTTGGGTTTAGAAGGTACAAGGTGGAGGATGATACGATAGTCAGCGATGTACAGTAAATACATATTCAAGAAGCAGAAGCTTCTCATGTGCATTCTGGCGACACCTGAGACAAATTGATTTGACGGCAACACTTCTTCAAATGGTTGGTTTGAGGCTTGCTGCTTGATACCAGATTTCAGAGGTTCACCATGCAGGGACAATATGCCGGGAGATTTATTTTACCAGCATCTTCAAAATATTAGTGCTTGACTGAGAAAACAAAAGGTTGACACACATGTCCAAAAATGGCAAAGTGGTGTTTGAGATATATATATAAATATTTTTTTTTTTCCAGTTGACAACATCACAGGAAGATCAGCCATTGTCATTATCATCACTCCCACTCACTGTGTGATGTTTCCCTCCCTCTTTCCTGCTATTTTTCCCAGTAAGACTTTTGGCTCTCTGTGAGAGGAAAACAAACAAACAAACTCTTAATTCAAATTAAAACAACCACTTTTTTTTAATTGAAACATAAACAAATAACAAGGAGAACATGTGGATCTGGGTTATTTAAGAAATGATGAGTGTAGCATCAGTTGTTGCCTTCTTGACTTCATTGTTTAAACTTCCCTGCACAGCACTGAATATATACGTACTAGCTGATACTGGATACATATACTTCCCCCACAGGATTTTGGGAAATTACAGTAAAGCTGATATTAGACTGGACAACTTCAGTCACATTAAACCCAGTATTGATCAGCTCAGGCTCTCGTGTCCACACCTGTTCTGTGGCTGCATGTGCACCACAACGACACGTGCAAGTCCAAAGCTTACTCAAGAGAGGAGAAGAGGATTTGGAGAGAATCACCGTATGATTGAGGGAGGGACTAGAAGTGTGCATAATATTCCTTCCTCGGTGGGACTGGCTGCGAGCAGGTATACAGCATCTCTGCAGTCCACCGCTCAGCTGTCACACTCAGCTGCCCGGCGCCTCCAGCTCACAGGAAACTTCTCACACCGAACTCGGTAAGTGCAAAGTTTTATTGTTCCAAAATGAACTGTTAAATACAACTAATACTACGAGAGGCTGCGTTATATTATCGGCGTTTTTCGCTCCTTTGATGCATCAGGGTGAAAGTGTTGGCTTTAAAGTTTCTGTTTCTCCCGTTAGGAATTCTCATAAAACGTGCAGCGCGCTTTTTTTTCCTTTTTTCTTTTTTTTCATTGAGATGCGCCGTTTCATCTCTGCTTATTTTATATTTTTGCGTCCTTGCAGCAACGTTCAAAACGCCACTTAAAGTAAAGTTGCATGCATTTATCTCTTTTTAAAATTAACTTTATTCCAATATTGTTACTTTTCCCGTGGGCTTGAAACTGCCTTCAAAAAGGTCACTCAAAATATACAATGTATAAGTAGGATCTATTTATATACCAAAATGAATATTTGGGGTTATATGAATGCTTAGCTCTTTTATTTAGCATTGATTCATTTTTTTCCCCACCCTGACATTTAAGTAGCTAAAGGTAGTGCATGCATTTGAATGACAGAACTGATTTGCACATTATTCACTTTGTGTATGGGTACTTTCTGTTTCTATTCTGGAACAAGAGCGTCTGAATCTTTTTGAGCTGATGAACATCTGCAAGCATTGAGCAGTGGCGCATCTTCCCTCAGTCTGTCAGCAGCTGCCACAAACTAGCTTTGCCAAATTGCTTAACATATGAATGTGAGGAGGATGGGACCTGCCACTGCCCATATACACCATTCCTCCTCTAATGTAATCCTTCAGCTCGGTTCCCAGTCTCTTTTGTTGATGCTGCTTCAAGTGAACCATGTTAAGTGATAAGCAAAGTGTGTAGGAGGGGAGGAAGGAGAGGAAGGGGAAGGAGAAGAGGAGGAGAAAGAGGAGGAGGAAGAGGTGAGGCAGATGAGAAGAAGAGGAGGAGGAGGCAGTTTTTGCATAAGGAGAAGGGAGTGATACGTTGAGAGAGATGAGATGGAAATGGTAGGCTGACAAGTCTCTGGATGGATGGGTTTTCTTCAGCTGAAATCCTTTTCTTCCCACATAAAAATCAGCAGCGTTTGATTTAAAAGAAATAAACCAACACTCCTGTGAGCCCCTATAACCTAAATCAGATAAAGATCGGATGGGATGACATGTTTTACCCAAACCACAGTTCTAAACTGTGGCGCTGATGATTGAAACCAAGCTCAAATGTCTCACTCTCCCCGCTCTTTCTCTTTTTGACCCCCGTTCCTCTCCCTCCTCCTCTCTCTCTCCTCTCCCTCCTCTCTCTCTCACACACCTATATCCACACACACACACACACACACACACACACACACACACACACACACACACACACACACACACACACACACACACACACACACACACACACACACACACATAGTACATACCACACACACACACACTTGCACACAGAGTGTAAACAGCTTGTTATAGATAGGTCGCTTCACCCTGCCCCGTCTGTTTGCAGTGTTGATCCCTTCAGCAGGCCCTGCTTCTCCTGTCCGCAGCGTCCGTGATGAGTTACTACATGGATGTTTCTTCCTACCCGGCTCTTCACCCCTGTGACCGCCTGGGCGCAATGGTAAGACCTCCCTCGTAAATTACCTCCGTGTTAAGGCTGCCTCAGCTACCTGCCACACAGCCGGCCAGGAATGAGCATTTGTGTGTGTGTGTGTGTGTGTGTGTGTGTGTGTTAGCTGTAGTGCAGGAATGTGTGTAGGAGCATATGAACAGTGTGTGTGTGTGTGTTAGCAACTCTGGATCCCATCACCTCACATGAACAGAGTCTATCTTAGCCTTTTTCCTGTTGGGTTTAGTCCACCAGAGTTGCGCTAATAGTGCCCGTATCTGTACATGCTGTTCCCTATGATTTCGTCAAATGTTAGGAAACAGAGCTGTTGAACAAGACAAATTTCTGCAAGGCTGTGAAATCGCCCTTATGAACTGCTCCGTGTTGCGCAACCACCGCGCGCCAAGATGCACTTCTCTTTAGCGAGTAATATTGTAAATATTGAGACCTGCAGGCCTCCAACCTTGCCACTAACCAATCAAATTGGAGTCAGACCATCCCCACTGAATAACTCTTTTCTCAGCTAAGCCACCCGCACAGCGCTTTGCAGCAGTCTGTTTGCAGGAACACCGAGGCTCTTAACGCTTTCCAAATGAGAGAGCTGAATACAGAGTCAGAGACAGTGGCAGCCGGGAACATTGGGATTCCTGTCAGATGAGCCTTTGAAGGGTGAAGGCCAAGGAGCGGCAAAATAAATGCCTCCATTTGTATGCAGAACGCCGGCACATTAGGATAAGAGACTGAGGTTATATGCAAATGGCAACCCCACCCTGGCCTGATAGAAAACATAGAAGGATACAGCTCCCTGCGTCCTAATTGGCTCAGGTGGTGGGGGTTGCCTTTGAAATTGAGACTACTGTATACCAGGGCAGACTTGATCAAAAGGTGAACCTGGATCACCTAGCTCTATTCTCTTGAATTTACATGAATTATCAGCAAACAGCAGCAGGGCCTGATGTGTTTTATTTTCTATGTTTAGTGATTGACAGTGTCTTATATGCTTCACAAAGACCGTATGCTGAGAACAGAGGGGGGAAATCAGGGATTTCAAGCCGCCAAGTAGCAATTAAAAAGAAAATGCCAGAAGCCACTTCACTGCAAAGGTGATCTTTGTTCAGAAGAAATTATGCAGCAAGCACAGTGTGAGGCCTCCCTACTCTGGCATCTGTAACATAAGCAAGACGTTTTCATCAGAGCATTCTTTCCTGACGTATAGCTTTGGTTTGGAATGGCATGCAGTCAGCCGGAATTCGGACACACCAATGAAATGGCGGAGGGAAATGTAGTGCACTATGTGTTAGATAGGGAGGGATTTGAGACACACGCTTAGGACCTTTTTTTTCATGGCAGGTGTTTAAATTCGTGACTGCAAAAGAATCAGGAATAACAATCTCGACAGCTCAGTTCCTAAGACGTTAGAGTGAGCCGATACACACAACATGAGAGCCCTGGAACAGCATCGTTACTGACTACACCTGTGCTTTTCATTACACCTGTCTGCTACTTTTTAGACACTGCAGTTTCTTCTCATGAGGCGGCAGATGAACTAAACACACGTGGCATTGAATGAATGAATGTGTACAAGTACCGAATAATCATGTGGCATTGCATGAAAACAGTGAGTCACAGCTCAGAATAAAAAATGGCATCATATTTATTGGTTTTACCTATTTGATGTAGGTTTTATGTTCCCATATTGCAAAACTGACTTCCAAATAATGCAGCTTTCTACAAATATATGTTCATTTCACAAATATTTTGCCTGTAAATAAACTCCTATATTCTAATGGGTGTATGTGTGCAAAATGGATGATAGCAGTAGTAGTGTTGAAGACCATGCTGGTGTCTACGTTTTGCTGTTTTCACTACAGAACTACAGGGGTCGAAAACGGCAACAAAAAAAGAAGAAAAATCAAGCTGATAAAATGAAATAAATGACGCTGTTTAGTCAAAATGGGGGCAGATGAAGATTGAATTATGTCAATATCACTCAAATATATGTCATTTATGGACTGGAGATACATATGAAAATGGACAATACCAAAAAATGTGTACAGTGCAGTATTTATACTATTACTAAGTTCAAAATCCCTGTTTATTTTCCAAATGATATATCAACCCTTTACATTGGAAGTTATTCTACACTTGAACTGATCAAATAGTACCATGGTGTCGATGCTATCTTCACTGTTATCTATGTCAGTCTTTCTGTCTAATCCATGTGGCTCCCTCCATGCCTTACCCCCCCCCCCCCCCCCCCCCCCCCCCCCCTCCCCCTGCTGACTGGATTGATAGGAGAAGGCAGCATCCCACGCAAACCTCCACAGAACCTCGTAAACTGGCCTCCCTGATCCTCCGGTCGTGTTTGCCATCCATAAAGCTGGCCGGCAGCTGATAAATGCTGCAGTGCTTAAACAGGAGCTGCTTATCAGATCAGCAGTCACTCTGTCAGCCAGTGTGTCAGTTACAAATATGACGTACAGTATATGACAGTGTGACAGTAAGACTAACTGAAGCATTGCTTTTAGTGTCTTTTTGCATGTTACAAATATAAAATCATCAAGTCTGGCTCTTAAATCTTAAAAACCTTTGTGAAATGAGCATATACTCTATAGCAGATAACACATGTGGAGAATGCATTACAACGTAATTGTTAAAAAAATATTAAAAAAACAATTTTTCTAACCCGTATAGTTAAAAGGAGCACAATTTATCACACACTCTTGTGAGAAAAATGCCAATCCCCTGTTCACATCACTTTCAAACAGAAGCGTCCGACAATATCTATTGAGTTTCTCGTTTGTTGTCAAATGAAGGCTTTGATATGCTAAAAATGGCCAAGTGGCTATCTTCCTCCCTACTGTCTCTTGTATCCACAAAGAATTTCATATCTGTCCTGGCTCTCCTGTCAAGTGTTGACTTTCGACTTCCCTTTTGGTGCGACCTCTTACGTGAACATTGTCGTGATAAGCGGCATAAATCAACACGGCAAAAGATAAACCGAACGAGTCAAATTTAGCCGCGACGGTTATCTGTGCGGGAAAACAATGAAAAAAAAAATCCAAGGTTACGAGGTCGGCCCAAAGCTGAAGTTTGATCAGTTGTTTTCGGCTTAGCACATTGAAGCAGATACAACCAAAGCATGCAGAAGTAAATCAACTGTTCAATAATATACAGTATGCCTCTATTCCATGCTGCCCAGTCAATTTAGGCTAAACCGTTCTGTGTGTTGTTTCTCTCCAGAGGCACGGTGGAGGGGTGGCATTGGGAGCTCACACCCACCTACCGGGTGTGGTTCACCCTCAGCAGCAGTACTACCCATCGCAGCCCCTTTACTTCCAGGACATACCCCTGCAGGAGGTGCCCAACGGACACGACCTGTGCCCTACAGGTAAGACACGGACACATACAAGTCTGACCTCAAATGTGCTACGAGGCAAAATGCGTGTTTCATCATAGTTAATACTTACATGTATCCTGTATTTGACAAGATTTATAAGTGTTATTCTGCAAAAATAAAAGAACCCCCACACTTTACCTTATTTTTTTTATACATACTGTACTTCAATATATAACGATAAGACAATAGTCAATAGTTCATTGTGAATAAACAGCTCAAAGAAAACAAAAGACTTTGTTTTAACTGGAATGCTGAATGGGCAATCATTCGCACTCAATCTGCGCTGTTGACGCACACATTTAAACTTCCTCATTGAGTTGTTTTAGAACGCACACACCGGCTCGACTTGGCCTGTTGCTCTGTGTCTGCTGCAGAAGGGATGTTGGTGATGCTGACCCTGAGGGCAATGCCTTTACCAGATACCCCTTCTGTCTCTCTTTTACTCTCCGTCTCTCTCCATCTTTTTTCTTCTGAGGACAACCAAATGCTGTGCATTTTTCTTCTTCCAATCCTCTCTTTCTATTTTTTTTTCTTTCATTTCTTTTTTTTCATATGAGTTTTATTTTAAACTGGAACATTCCTTCCAGTGCATTTCCCTGTGTTTGACTCTGGCCTCTTCTCCTCCTCAAAAGTGATTGATGCTGGTGGACTGGGACGCACGCCACGGGAGTAGGGGTGCTGGGGGGCACAAGCTTTCTTCCGTCACCTCCCTGAGCTAGATGCAGGGGGCAAGACAGGGGTCTAAAGGGCGGCCATCTTTTTCCCAAGCTTCTGGTTTGGTCTCTGGAGAGGTGGAGGGGGCCTGAGTGTACATATGTGTGTGTGTGTGTGTGAGTATGAGAGGGAGTCAGGATTTGATGGGATTTGCTGATGTTTGTTGCCAGAGACACACTCCTTTGGAGCCCTCTCTTCATTGCTCCCAGCGCTAAACCGTTGACATAAACATTGCTGAGTGGAAAAAAATGACCGAGCGTTGACCTTTTTTTTTTTTTGTTCTCATCCCTCTCCTAAGTCCTACGCAATGCAGACCACAGGTCTAAGAGCCTTCTAGCCACCTGGATATGTTGTTGGAGTCATTTAGCTCTGGTTGGTGGTGTCATATAGAGCTACTGAGGTTTTTGTGCTACCAGTATATGGCGTTATGAGTCTGTGCTAACCGTAAAAGCAGCCAAATGACCTCTGACACGGTCTCAAACCCTGCAGCCGTTGCTTTGACTCATTTCTGTCAAACTGAAAACATGGCTTCCCCTTTTAATATTTTGAACTTGCAAATTTCAGAACACTCATTCAATTTGTATATAATTAGAGATGGGGGCACAAACTATTTCATCTTCCTCCTGCTGTGAAAATGATTTGGCAACTGGGAGATTTCTGCTTTGAAGTAATATGTGCGCACCATTCATTTTCTAACCACTGAGGTTGTGCCAGTCTAACAATTATGATCATTTGCTCACTAACTAACTAAGTGTTTTATGTAACCAACCAGGACACATATTAGACATTCAACTGAGGATTTGCTGGAATACCATGATATAATGATTTCACAAGTAGGGTTACACCAAGTTTATGCTGTTTTATTAAAGTGAAGTAAAACGGTCATCAGCAACAATACATTCATGAAAACAAATAGTCTAAATACAAACTCATCTTGCTATATTCCTTAAACCTGCAATACCGGATTCTTTTTATGTCCACTTGGGGGCAGTAGACCGAGTTGTGGACACAACATTGACATATCATCACCTTTCACCACTCGAGACTGCAAACTTGATAGCAAACAGTTAGGCTACTTATTTGCCCATCGAGCATTCATCATTCATCATCCATTCGTGGAGTCCAGTAGTCACTCTCTTTTAGCTCCGTTTTTGGCCTCTACCAACTCCTGAGGGAAATATCTGTCTCTTTGACTGCTAAATTCTCCGCTATGTTCACCAGCTAGTTGCTAACTGCTGTTTGGTGCTGAACAAGTGGTGCACAATGGGTTTTACAGCTTTTTTGGGGGGAAAACAGCTGCCTGCTGCAGCCGAAAATATAGCTAAAACAATAACCTGAAAGTCACTGTAATGCCTCGTAAAAACCGAGGGGAGCTGCAGATACCGGTGATAATTCTCTGGAGGTTCATCACTACATTTTTATCTGATGTATTTTTGCCATGAAAAACATTGATTATAGCCGCTTTAAGTATTCTGCGAAACCAAACTGACATAAAAATCAAGATATGATGAAGATAATACTTTTTAGCTCCACATGTAACAACATTCCTAACCTTCTAACAAATGTGATCCACTGTCTTGGATATCGGGGTTGATATATTCTGTTTAACTTTGAAAGTGCACGTAGGTTATTCAATTTTACAACTCAAGTCACTTCTTGGAGAATGGATTGGGTGTTGTTAAAATGAAATGTGCTAGTGTGAGAAAGAAATAGTACAGAGCAGATGTTAGGCGGGGATGTTGGATGTGAAGGGACCATTGCATGTTTGGCCCAGAGCCCAATGTCACACACACTGCTTCCTGACAACAGCCATGCCATGGTGATGTTTACACTAACCCAGCTCTCCTCTTCACTATCCAACACTCAAACCACAGCGCCTGTTGTAAACTCCCATTGTGGAAATCACTATCTGTGTGTGTGTGTGTGTGTGGGAACAAAACGGAGTGTGTATTTCTGCGTACTAGCTCAGTGAAATCCAGGCACAGATAGCACACACATGCATACACACTCCACCAACATCCTGCAGTGATGCACACTCCACATATTCATTCATTAAATTCACACCCTGCACTCTGGTGTGTATTGTATTACAGCATCCTCCCATTCAGTAAAGCAGGCACACGCACACACACACACACACACACACACACACACACACACACACAATCCCAAATACTCATGAGTTCACTGTACATTTAAACATGCCCTCCCATTTAGAACACGCATACACAGCTGTGATCTGGCACTCAGGGACCATTGGCCTGTGTTTTATTTGATGTGATTTGACAGCTGGACAGTTGGAAGAGGAGGGGAACGGGGTGGGAAGCAAAGGAGAGTGGGCGGAATACAGTTTGAAGAGAGAAGACGGATACAGAGAGGGATAAGTCACAGGACTGAGACTGGGGTTGGTGGGAGGAGAGGAGACGAGGGGAGGAGGATCTGGGACGTGGAGCCTTGAGGGGAGGGAGACAGAGGGGGGGCTTCGCCTCTGATGAGGGGCACGTCCTCACGGGCGCAGGCCCATTTTTTATTTCAAAAAGTAAACAGGCAGCCTGCGGGGGTCCGGGGGGTTATGGGAAAGGAGGAAACAGTGATGCTAATCAGGCCGGCGCACACTTCCCCCTCAGACAATAAAACAAAACAAGAGTGGAAACACGGAAAAACAGCAGACAACTGTGGAGGAATGGGCTGCCATGGTCCTAGATTTGAACTGCATAGTGTGATGACAGTTCTGAGGCAAGAGGTGTTAGTCAATAAACAGAGGAAAAAGGTAATCGGTTACGACTACACTGCACATTGAAGTATTTTTAGCAAGCTCAACTATTTCCACATTAGACTTCTAAGAAGCGGTTGCATTGTGCATTGAAATCGGCAATTACAGTAAAATCACTCTGGAATTTCTACCGCATAACTCAAAGCACTGTTTTGCTTAACTGTAAAAAAAAAAAAAAAAGCATTTCGAAGAATAATTTCTGGTAAGTCAACTTTTTCATTTGATGAGTCATTTATTGGAATGTTTTTATAAATAAATGCTCTTGACCTGGCAGACCGTCGTCTGTGGCCCTATTTATTGCTGTATGTCCCTCACCGTTGGCACTAGTCTGTTAGTTTTTGGTGGCTCTTCGGTCGATTTGAGCAAAAGTGTTGTCAAAATGGTAGGCAAACGCTGCTTTGTATGTATCATAACAACGTAATGCATATCTGCATTTTAAAGGTTTTACGGTTTCGACGAATACAGACTACACAGACTACACAGACTTAAAATACAGACTCTCCTCTCATGCAGGCACTGGCTGTACGTGCTCTTTGGCCGTTGGCTGTACTATTTGTGGTGTGCTCATGTGCAACGCAATGCAAGTATTTAGTGTGGTAAGTTCCTCTTGATAGCACGGTGACTCATTACAAATCACTTCAGTTGGAGAACATGCTGTTCTGAAACACATTCAATCACTGATGGCTGATGATGCAACAGATGCCAGCTCATCAGGAAAGGTGGCGCTTTAATGATTCCTAAGAGAGACCTCCCATTGTTTTAATGTTTATATCGGGAGCTTAGCAATATTATAACAATGTTAACTACAATGAGTGTACACCGGTAATGGTAAGAGGGAATACCTCTTACTGTTTTCTCGTAATGTGCGTTAATTGTTGAATCAAGTCCTGTATTAGTAGGTGAAGGTCAATTCTTCCCTATTATCACTCAATAGAAACAACATACAACAAGCAGCAGCTATGTAACCAAAGCCAGATCATTATCTTTTCAGAGTGTACAGTGCTGTTGAGTGTTTCTACTGTGTACTTTTTAATGTACAACCTTCATTTATTTAATGAGAAATGAATTAAAACCGCAGACTGATGTATTTTCCCCTTAGCTACAGAGACTAGTGGAGCTTTATCTGAGAGCGTGGCGGTAACAGAGGGGAGGGAGGGCAAGACGAGAAGAGGGAGGTCTGGGAGGCTGAGAGACTCGGAGGGGGGTGGGGATAATTGAATTATCTGCACAATGGAGTGATGGGGGGCACGTGGTGCCGCTAATGGAGGAAGAGATGTCCTTTTTAGCGAAGCTAATTGTTCAGAAAAGAGCTGAGCCTTTGTTCAGGGAGGCCCTGCGACTTTGCACTTACATGCACACAATTTAGTCGAGCGCACACACACAGACACACACACACACTCCCTGCCACACACACACACACACACACACACACACACACACACACACACACACACACACACACACGCACAGATGTGTTTTTATGACTTTTGGAGACTTTACATTCATTTACTGGAGATATACCCAACCAGCCTAATCCTAACCCTAGCCGTTACCCTAACCTTCACCTAAACCTATAACCAAGTCTTCCCTAAAATGTGATGATTTACATCATGGGGATGTGCAATTGTCCATATTTTGTCCCAAAAAAAAGAAAGGGAGTCCCCACAATGTGTAATCAGATTTATATCCCAACAACATGGGTACAACATGCACACACACACACGCACACACACACACAGGGATACACCACTCCTGTCCCAGCTAACCCTCTGATCTCAGCAGGAGTGCATTCAGCCTGTGGCACTTCAGACAGCATCCGCCACAGATAGAGCTGAGACTGAGCTACTAGACATAGACCACAAGGACCCCACTGTTTTACTGTCTGCTGTCTCTTTCTGTCTGTGTTTCTGTGTGTGTGTGTGTGTGTGTGTCTATCGCCCGTCTGAGCGTGCGCTTGAGTATGTGTAAATGAGATTGATTACACGCTAAATACTGTATCCACGCAACGTACCGAACCTGTGAGGCCATGCCCATTGTCCAAGATGTTTGGCACTTCGTCTCGGCTAAGTCATCATTTCAGAGTTCATGTTTGTGACTGTGAGAGAAAGCGTCGCGTTGAAATCAAAATACTCTTGTGACTCGCTGCGAGGGGGCCACTGGCATCAAAGACAAATGTCACTCGACAGCTGTATGGATTGCTCTAAATCTAATAACCTTTCAGTTAACTCTGTGAAAAGTAGCAGGTGCAACGGCTACGTCTAGGCAGGCAGACAACACAGATGTGCCAGCGACACACTCAGACAGCGAGCTGCAGAGAGCAGCGAGGAGAGAGAAAGCTGCTTTAGCGAGAGGGCTGCTATGCTGCAACGCAAAAAATGAGTAACTGTCAAAACCATGGCAACAGCATGTGCCAGGTGAGGAAAATGAGACACTGGAACCAAAACTTGTTTGATATGTTCTCACGTGTGTACTGGTACACATGCTGGCGGATTGTTTTACGAGTGTAAGACAAGTAACAGTCCCTTTATCTAAATAGGAAACTACACAGTTTTGTTTTTTTTAAGTTGGTATTGTGCAACACTTTGACACAAGCTGTTCCTACGGTTGACATCGCGATCACTATGGAGAGAAACTGAATGTTTAATATTAAAACATGTTTTTTTTATGGAAATCATTTTCCTAATGTCAGTGTCCTGTTCGTGAAAATGTGTTTGTCTTCAAGGTCATTGTACACCAGGCTGTGTCATGGGCCATGGAAATGGTCATTGCTCTGAGAGACAGATCAGTAACACAGTGTTCTGGGAGACAAGAACAGAATATATATTCAGATGTTTTCTGGAAACAGGGACTCAAAGCTTTGCCGGCATATTGCCCGCTTACAATTACGATTTATAATTGTTCAGCTTTTATCATATCGGTTCTACTATGCATTCTGAAATGAATCAGTAAAAATACAATTGAAATGCTTTCTCATAATACTAATCAAACAGGCGTGTAAAGAAGGGAAGACGGGCGGAAGAAAACCCAAACTCAAGTGGGCTACAGTGACGACGGCCCAGATATTAGTCAGCAACGCCATTAAACCCCTAATGGCTGCCCTTAGGCGCAAAAGGACCAGCGCTGTCCTTTTAAGAACAGATAGGAGGGAGTTCATTAACAGAAAACAAAGAGGTCCAGTCAGAGAGAGTGACTGACTGACTGAGATGAAGTGAGAGGTACTGTTCCCCCTTCCATTCTTCTCCTCCATCACCCCCTCTTCTTCGCCCCCTAGTGAGGCAGCTCCTCTCACCACAGAACCCACCAGCACTCATCCCAGACGAGGCTCCTATCAGGCCAATGAAACCTGATCCAGGGCTGCTAATGGAGCCGGTGAAGTACCACCGGTTGAAAAATCCATGTGTGATCAATATCCCTGGCTCCCCAGCCTCCACGCATACACGCGTACAGTATGCATGCAGACGTATCATATTGATGTGCATCATAGGTTGTGCCATATGACTCACTAAACAAGATATGATACGGTTGCGTCTATGGAAAAAGTGTGCTTGCGCCTCAGAGAAAACCATTTACATTGCTTCATTAATGAATGAAATACTGCACTAACCCTTCAGTACCGCTCGCTGGAACTCCATTTTTGTGCACTTGTTTGAAAGAAGCAGGTTCCAGAGGAGTGGTAAATTACCATTATAATCTGTTATAATAGTGTTTGGTTGCCATGGGAGGTGTTCCTGAACAGCAAAGGTTTGATCAGAGTGTAGCCTTGCTGTGGCTGAAAAGCTCAATTTTTCTCTTGTATTTTCCATTTTTCAGTGGCAGAACAAATTCCTGATTCGATTTCCAGTAAGACATGGCCATTGTTACTGATTACTGTAGATAAGACAGCACAACCTATAAAACAAGCAATACAAACTGAGGATGAGATCAGACATTTTGCCCTGTTCAAACTGAATTTACAACGATGGTCTTGGTGACAAGAGACCCAGCTTGATTGATTTTGATATGTGTACTACTAACCTATTTAAACGGCTATCATACACCTCATTTTCATTCAAGAATATTTGTAAACATAATATTGCACCTATTTGCAAAGATGTAGAAACCTGTGTTACTAATACCTAATACAGCTGTGTAAAGACAAAAAAAAAGACATGGTTGTGTTTTTTTATTGATCAGTACAAGGTGAACAGGAAATACTCTGAGGTGTTTACGAGGGTGAGTTACAAGTTATGAGGAAGCCTGGACCTGCAGAATATAGGACACAGACGGGCCGGACTCCCCTTTTAGTGAGCGGTTCTCCACACATAAACTAGGGTACAGCTAGAAGCTATTTTAAGACCTAAAACCATTTCAAAAGCCATATCGCTCTCGTACTTACCCATGTATCCCAATACTGTGCCTAAAAGGTTCCAAAAGGGCTCAAAAGTGGCACTATCTCCAAGCTGTTTGTGTCCCCTATTTGTATTGCCATACAAAATCATTATTTTTACATTGTTTTTAATATTTTTTTAATGACACTTTCAGACACTTGCAACGTTTTTTTCTGATTTGCCTTTTTAGTTGATTTTCTTTTTTTTTTTTTTTTAGCTTAAACGTAGGCATGATGGAGCTGTTGAATGGACTGTTTGGGAAGGAACGTGTTAAAGCATTACCACAGCTCCTTCGCAGGCTTCTCAGCAGCTCTCACATCTCCAGAGTGTTTCTCATCCCTTTTTAAAACGCGAGCGATTTGCGGGAACATGTCGACTCCTAACTGCGTCCTGATGACGCGAAAGGGGTCTTGGTACAAGTAGGTTCTCACTGAGACGCGGGGGAGGTGGTAGTGCGCGCGCGTGTGTGTGTGCGCATGTGCGCAAGGAGTGTTGGTGGGGGGGGGGCATTGTAATTGAATTGTGAATCAACTGGCAAGTCAGCCCCAAACACCGCCCCCTTCAGCTGCCGTCGCACTCCGGCTCTTTGCTAAGCAACGCCCACAGGCAGAGATAGAGAGGAAGAAGTGAGTGAGTGTGTGAGAAAGAACGAGGAAAAGAGGGGAGAGTGTGTGTACATGTACCGGAGAGGTAAAGAGAAAAAAAGACAAGTTAGGAGTAAAAGAAACTGAAGCGTTTTTCAGTGTGAGAAATAAAAAAAGTCGAATTGAGCGGGGCGCCAAAAGGAAGAGAAGATTTTCCTCTTATAGTGTGTTTTTTTTTTTTGTGGAGCTGTTAGAATAAAAGAGGGACGCGGCGTCATCAAGTCAAAGTGATCCGATGGTCATGACGGCAGCTGTCGATATGAAACCGACGTTAACAATCATAAAGGCTGAAAAAATGGACGGTGAGTAGGCTACACTACAACTCTTCTGTGAGCGCTTGACAGTTAACACGAGACTAACGTTACTCCTGACTGGTTTCCCTGTAACGTTGCCGGCTGCTGGCTGATGTTGACAGTGATAATTATCGGTAATTACACGCGCTGAGAGGGAGATGACGTCGCGAAGGTTTTTCAGGGTGCAGACGGTTGTCGGTTGCTCAATACTGGACAACACTTAAGAAAAAATGCAATCACGCCGGAGGCTGTACAGTCATGTAATATCATCCACAGCCTGTGTGTGTGTGTGTGTGTGTGTGTGTGTGTGTGTGTGTGTGTGTGTTTCTCATGTTTATTGAATCCATCAGACTCTGACTGGCGTGCCTTTTATAATTAGCAATACGATGATCAGCAGTTATTATTTTTTTGCTTTTGTGGACACATCACAAAAGTATGCTCAATATTGTCATGTAGGCAAAATCAATTGTCACGCCACATAGTTTGATTATGTTTACCTTGTTTTTAACATTATTTCATGTGGATGACACTTTCAGACACACTTGCATGTTTGAAGCTAACTACTTTTTCTCTGATTTGCTTTCACATGTTCCCGCGAACAGTCATGTACATGAAGTTCTGTCATATTGTGTTTAGGACGCGTGCTGCTCAAATTGACTACCGACACATGCTTTGTAGTTTTCATGTACTCTCTTTCTTCCTGCTTCGATCTCACAGCAGATCTTTCTCCATCTCCCCCTCTCTCTCTCTCTCTCTCTCTCTCTCTCTCTCTCTCTCTCTCTCCCATCTAAACACCCATCTCTGACCCTACGTTCAGTGCCACTCTGGGAGAGCCAGGGCCCAGCCGACATGGGAGAAAGGCAGTAGTGCCTAATCACTGCCCTCCCCACCAACCCTGCTGTCTCCTCCACCTCCTTCCCTCCCTCCTTCTCTACCTCCCCCTCCATCTGCGGTGCTTGAAACTGACTTTCCAGAGGAAAGGAGAGGCTAGGCTGAGGTGATGAATCTGCAGTGCTGAGGCTTGCCTCTCTGATCCCGCTGCCTGGGAAGACTTGGCTTGCTCCAGGGGTAGTCCAGGGCAAACACAGGGAAGCCCACAACTGTGAGCAGTGTTTGGAGTCAAACCATTGTGTGGTTTCACTTCTCTCTTTTTTTTTGATGTTACACATGGTGGCATGTTTGGGTGATTTGCATCCAGCAGCATTTTACATTAACAAATCCCCCTGTGCATTTGCAGCTCAGGTGGCGTTGAGCCTGTTCACGGAGCAGCGAGCAGCATTGATGCATCATGGAAATTTGATACTAATTGCTAGTGTTGACCCACTAAGGGGGCTGTGACTCACCACATTAACCGCCCGCTCCTCACCGTCAATACCTGCACAGCGTAGATCCGCACATACACGTCTCACAAACTCGCAAAAAAAGTGCTGACAGCTGCAGTTAAGTTGCCAAAAGCGTAGCGCTATCTTGCAAAAGCATTTTGCACCGCTCGCTCCCTGCTCTTCGCATACTAGGGTGCACTCGGGTCAGGCTGAGGCTGCCAGGGAGCAGCTCACAACTTGACACACAAACAAATCTTTTCTCCACCCCTGTCTCTCGCACACAGACACACTTTGTTCCGTTCGCTTATTGCTAATAGCATGCTCGGTAGATAAGTGCCCCACACATGTCCAAGGCTGCTTCTGATCCCAATAGGACACAATAGTGATGTTCAGCGTTGCAGGCATGCAAAGGACCATGAAAGGCTCTTTGCGTGTACTTGCTAGAATAGATAAGAGCTCCACACAAAGCCAGAATGCATTTGTTGATTTGTTGGACTTGTGAAAGCAGCAGCTGTCCCAAAAGAACATGGATGCTCAGCTTTTCACAAGCAAGCGCAGAGCTACGGCATTGTGGGAACTACAGATGTTGTCTTTTTTTTTTTTCTTTCTCCAAACACTTGCAACCACATTCTGTACATGCATACCCACCAACGGCCTTAAGTGGCTTCATCCCACCTTACTATATTGTGTGTTTTCCTTTGCGATGGAAGTGTAGCCAGTGTCAGTTTACCCAATGCCTGTCCTATCTCTGTCCCTCTCTCTCTCTCTCTCTGTCTCTGTCTCTCTCTCTCTCTCTCTCTCCAGTGGAGGTAATTCCCTTTAAAGCGCTCACACTGTGCCAGGGTCAGAGGTGCACCCAAACAAGGCATCTAAAGTTCCACAAAGCTTTTATTCCTCTGTTCAGTCATAGTTGTCAATTCCTGACACAGCACACTCACTTCCATGTAACCCAGACCATGGTAGCTTATTATTGAAAGCATCATGTAGCCATAACAAAACTGTCAACGCTACAGAGAGACTTTTTTTTACGATAGGAGAGAGAGCATTGCTTAACCAGGAAGGTGTTGGATTGTGAAATTACAGACATGAAAGAGCAAGTGCTCTTGTGTTGTGATTTTCTTATTGAGTGTATGAAGCTGTGCATGGGCCTGAGGCTGCAGGGCCGTCTGCACACACACAGAAATTGTTTAAAATGATGAAAAAAAAGGTATTGTAATTGATCATTAATCATGTTGGAAAACCACACCTAATGTAAAAACAAAAAAAATGTCAAACTATTTCAATATTATATCAAATATCTTGAATCGGAACTCGCTATATTTACTTTTTCTGTCTCTCGTGGTTGCATACATTACCTATTATGTGGGGGTATGGGGACACGCATACAAAACCCAAACCCACAAATTTGAGATTGGTGAATGTAAGAATATTCCTGAATTCTGCGTAAGTGGGTTTTAAGAAGAATTACTTTCTTAGTAACTGTTGGTGAATGAGGCCCATTGTTCTGATGTTATCCAAGTATAGATTTAATATGCAAGAGAGTTGTCAATCATTTACAATACAAGGAGTTGTCCGCTTTAGACTTGAGCGAGTCGTCCCTCTTGTACTTTCTTTCTCTGCTCGTCAGGCCTGAAGGTCGGGGTTCAGTGGCTGACAGGAATGTTTGTGAGCATGCCCTGCTGGGTGCCATGCATGGAGGCATAGAGGGAGCTTGAGTGGGAGGCTCACTTTTATCTGATCAAAACACTGCTGTTTGTTATAACTGGCGTGCCTGATGCTTCTTCTGAGAGCCCTTATAAGGCATCTCGTTCCACGCCCGCCACATACACTACACTACACTACACTACGCACACAAGCGCATACAGGCCATGCCCCACCAATGACTCTTGGAAGGGCTTCACTGATTTTTCGTTTCCAAGGTGCCTCCCATGTTGGTATGGTGCGGAGAGGGGTAGCTTGTGTCAGAACAGAGGGTGTTACATAAGCTCCAGGTTTTTGCTTTCGGTGTGTTTGTGTCAGCACTCCTTCAGTAGCACAGTGTAATATATGCCAATGTTTGAGTGTGCGTGGCCGCCTGGCAGCTGTGCAAACACAGTTTGGGTGATCCAGGCTTCTCTTGATGTGGTCCGTCAATGGATCGGGCCAATCGGCGCTAACCGGTTCGTTTTTCCACCTGATGTGCGCCGTGTCAAACCGAGGACGATACGGTAGTCGGTGAGTGCATCACTTCCATGTCATCAGGTAGTGTTTGACCAGGCCATGACTGTACCGATACCAGCTCCCTCAATGGACCCTCCCTGTGCTGGTCAGACTTGTCAACAGACTGGGGCGGATACAAATGAAATAGCTGTCTGTGAGTTTCCACAATGATTCTTCTCTTTCATTCTTTCCCGCCTTACTCAGTGATTCCAAAGTATGTCGCTTTTCTTTTCCATTCAGTTTGGGTTTCATTCATCGCTTCTTCATCAAGGCCGTCATCTGCTGTGTTGCCCATATAAACACGAAACCATTATAATGCGTTGGTCCTATCTTGAAGCTTCCCCGGTGACTACACGCCTTAATCTTTGCTTATAAAGCTTAGTCATAAAGCAAGGCGTGTTAGCGCCAGATACAGCAGTCTGCTAAATAGTAAGCATATGGTGTGAGAGAGCGAGAGAGGGGGGTTGGGTGTTTGAGGGACGGAGAAAAAAGAGGCCTTCCAAGGTGTGGCCGATATGATGGTAGCAAATAGTCCTTGTTATGCTACAGAATAATTAGAGATCAAAATGACTAGAGTTGCCTCTCCTTTCGATCGGTCTTCAACAGCTTCTCGTTTTACTCGCATTCCACAGAAAGCCAACAAGCAAAACAAAGGAAAATATGTTCCTTGGCTGGTGAAATAAAGCATTAATAAGCTTCCTTCGGACAATTCTTTTTCAATCTTTCACCCACCCACTCATACAATTCCTTGTCAAGTGTTTCCTCCCCCTCCTTTCCCTTTCTTCCCCTGTTTTCCAGTGCCTTTCTGTTGGCCACATGGGTTTTTTCGCACGCCACCTTGATGTGGTGTATAGTGAGTTCCTGGTGAGTGCACTTTGTCCCATCTCCAGTCATTCCTTGCTTGTAATCCCTGAGTCATGGCACGAGACGCCTGCTGCACCACACGCCACCGGTTGTCCGGCTGTGTGCGTTTGCTTGGCTCGCTTACTGGTTTCTGATACCACAGGTCTCTCCCGTCACTAAATTACCAGTCTGACTGTGAGGCCTAACTGGCCTGATGCTGCCCCCAAAATGGCTCCACAACCTCTCACGCATCTCAACATTGTCAGGAGTACATTGTCAAGAGTGCCTCTTACTCTGTTTCTGTTTCATGGTTCCACATTTAGGAGCCGTGTTTCCTATAATGGAATGAAAACTGGGCTAGTTTAGAAAGATGCCTGCTTTGAGAATCAGTCCAGTGTCCTGAAAGGCAACGAACGTTCAGCTGTCCTCAACAAGGCCATGCCACTCATTTTGTGTAGTGTATGTTCCAGATTTCCTTTTCTTGTTTTCTGTTTGGTCTGCGTATGCTGGACACCACCTGTTTTTGGAGTCAGCATGCTGCTTTTGTAATCAGGTGAACAAATGGGCCACAGCCACAGGCTTTATTTTTGTCAGACCTACATCATCAGACTTTTATTGATTGATTGGCCTGACAGAAGCAAAGGAAGATAAGGATGTGTGGACACGGGTGGCTGGCTCCACTGTGTAGGTGAAACTCTGTGGCGCTCACGATGAGTCGAGCCCCAGTGACGCAGTCAAATGGGAGGCACATGTGTTCTGGCAGCCATGGAGGTGGTAGAGGAGAGGGACTCGGTGTAAGTTTTTGGACTGCCTCTGGAGTTTAGAGAGAGTAAAAGCAGCTGGATTCCATTGCCTAGCCTGACGTCTCTAGTATCTGCATGTTTCAAATATGGAAATGAGTTGCCTTCTCTTACTACGTCTGCTGTCGGCCCACATACTGGAAGCATAATGACAACTTGACTTTGACAATGTTCTGTTTCAGAAATGCCATTGTGTGTTGGTGGAGAATGATCTTTTGGCTTCACGTAAAAAAAGGCTCATTGGAGATGATCTGTTTGTTGCCTAAAACGTGTGTTCGTGTTATGCATAGTTACAGGGTAAGCGTGACCAATTTTGAGTCATTGCGCAGGAATTTTACAAGATATGGTCATTGCTTTCATCATGACCAGTCACATTGTCAAACGAAGCAGCACGATATCCCCTCAAGTCCAGTCATTCTTTGATGGAATGAGTCACAGTCTGTGTGTGTGTGTGTGTGTGTGTGTGTGTGTAATAGAGACAGATAGAAACAGAGAGAGGAATATGGCAAAAGCAATGTGATAGTGAGTTAAAACTTCTGAAATGAAAAAAAACGCATGTTTAGGAAATAGTTTCCATGTCTTATTGCGAAACAGAGTTGTGACTTTCCAGTTATCATGCTGTGGTTTACATCTCTTTAAGCGGCCAAGTAAGCCGAAGCTGAGGTGTTTCACAGCGTCATAAAAAATAACAGCCATATCTTAAATATGATAAAGGAAGATTAGGTTTGATCTTTTACGCTCCTATTGGCCGTGGAGTCTACACTGAGCTTAAAAATAGAAGGGCAATTCATCTTCCTGAGCTGAAACCATTGTGACACTTGGACCACAAGTCATTTTTGGTCACATTAGAGGAAAACAAGAAAGCTGTGAGAAGCACATTAGTGATTGTAAAACAGAGGTGGAATGTGAGGCACGCAACATGAAAACACTGCGGTCTGGGGGGAATTTATTTATCAAGTATCCATCTGTCGCCCATAGCTCGCCTTCAAACAAGCAACGAGCTCTTATATGTATAATTAGAGCCAGCCGCGACAAGACTTACATGCGTATGTGTTGCACAAAAGAACGTCCGAGTGGCGAACAGTTCCATCGATGTGTGTGTGTGTGTGTGTGTGTGAATGTGTGGCTGCGTGCCGCCGTCCCACATAATTCACAATTTCATCAGGAAACTGGTTGTGGAATGTATCAGTTTGGACGAAAAAAAATGGGGGCAGGCACCATGTTTTGTGGAAAAAAAATGCAACACAGAGAGTAAACTGTTTGTCAGATGTGTCGTGTGTTTGGTTTAACGCCTAAACAGTTCCCCCAGAGCATCCCCTGTCTGTTTACAACAGGGGACGGGGCCTGGGAGAGAAGCTAGCCTAGATACGGCTCAGCTAACACCACCTGCACTCTCCAGCACGGTGCTCGCCTGTTAGTTCCCCTTTCTCACCACTAGGCATAGCACTGATGGATAAAACAAGACTACTAAGTAGTGCTTTCATTATAAATAGTTAACTATATATGGATGTCACACAACTGTCTGTGTAGTGCTTTAGTGCATGCTGGGCTTTAGCTTGTTTATTAGTCTGCCTTCTCAAAGTAATAGAGAACATGAAGGTTGTGCAATGTGATGTGAGAAGTGCATGACTCTTGCGCAATCTTTTTTTTTAATGCTTGAGGCATAGCTAAAAATCAAAAAGCAGATCTTTTCCCCCACTGTTAAAGATCACAGAGCAACAAAGCTTGTAGACAATTAAATAAGCACCAAGGAGCCAAATCCTGCTAAATTCACTTTGTCTCTGTTCCTTTCGTTGTTCTGGAAAGGAGAGAAGTTCCATCAAGCTGTTAGCAAGAATATGTTTAGCGTCTCTTGCTGATGGCGCGTATCATTTCAAACTCAGACGTAATGTCATATCAAGCGCTGAGACTTTAGCATAAACAGTAGAGTTAATGCACTTTCACATCAGAAGCTAATATGATTTCAGAGATGGAGGGAGTGGGATAAAGAAAGATGGCGAGGCAGTTATCGGGTATTAGTCTCACTTATTGTCTGCTTCAGTAGCCGATATGTCTGTGGTGGTGATGATCCTGGACAACTCTAGTTTCATGGCCGAAGACAGATGTCAGCAGTAGCGGCCTCGTCCCGTACAGCTGCCTTACAACACCGCAGGCTTGTGCTTCAAGAGGGCAGCCAGAAGCCAGTGGTGGAGAGCTAAGAATAAAACAAGTGTTTCAGCACTGTTGTCTGTGATGCTCCCTGGTTTATGCGTAGGATCTTTGTAGGTGAACACTGCTCCTGTGCTGGAGCAGGCTTGGGTCAGGGTCTGGTCTGGCTTCTTCACTTCGGCCTTGAGCCAGGCCAAGACATATACTCCTGGTCATTGGCATTGAGACGGAAATCTAAACAGTGGAGCGGCTGGCCCGAAAACAAGCGGCCCTCTCAAAACCAGACTGCTACCCCTCCTCTCGTTCCACTGCAAGCCCTCAGCCACCACTTTATCACCCCGTGGCACTGAATGGGCCCCCTTCATGTTGGTCGGGTTTATGACCCCCGCGTTCTCAGACCAGGGGTCCAGATACGGATCTCCATCAAAGGCCCTCTCAGATACCACTGCCACCTCTGGTCTGCTGTGGATAGACTGGTCTGCTTTTAAAGAGACGATTATAAGCCCTTGGCAAGTAGCCAAGACCTCCTTTCTTTTCCCTGCACCGCGTCGTGACCCCGCTGATGCATACCTGTGTGCATGTAGGGATATTAAGGAAGGGTATGACCCTCACCTGAACCCACAACTCACCTCATTTCCCACAGGAAGTGGCAACTTAGCCACAGGAAATGGACTCTTCTGCTGATAAATAAAGCCCACCATACTCTCAGCTACAGAAGGGGGGGGGAGACATGACTTGCCACATGCTTTGAAACTGATATAAATTAAGTGATGATTTGACCCTAAAGTGTTTCACTTTTCAAAAACCCGGCTTTGAATAGCCTTTTAGATGTCATCCTGATTTATTTTTTTTGCTTACAGCCGACTCTCTCTTCCTCACATCAAACACTACCACCCATTGGACGAACTCTGAAGGTCTATTTATAACTCAATGGCACGATAGAAAGCATATTGTCCCCCATTTGTTGGGTCTGGTTGCCTGCTTTGCTTGTATCATTGCATCACTCTGAGCGGAGGCAGAAGTCCAGGCTTTATGAATGAACCAAGTCTCCGCCAGAGGCTGGGAGATGGCACTGATCCCACTGTGATGTCACTCCAGAGACGAGCAGAAGAGAGGGAGCATTATGAGACCTCCCATTCATTCTTCTGTCGCTCTCTCTCTCTCCCCGCTGTGCCCACCCCCGGCTCTCTCGTCCTGTGATGGGCTCGTATTACAGGCCGGTGACTCATCCCCCCCGCCCCTCCGTACTCAGTCATCCCTCACCCACCCGGGATCTTCCCCAGCCCTGATCCTGCCCTGCCCAACCCCGTCTGTTCCTGCTCCACAGACTTTGGCCCCAGCCGCACCAACAAAAAAAAAAAAAAATCCCAATTTCACACCCACGCTCTGGCGCACAGGCGAAGAAGGCTGCTAATTTGGTTCATGTGTGTGTATGTGTGTCAGTTGAACAGAACCCCGGTCTAAGGTTGGGTTGGGGGCTTGGTCACAAGGGCAGTCCACGGTCTGTCAGTGAGAATCCCTCGGGGGAAAATATGGTCGTCGCACTCAGCAGCCCGTCCATTACTCATATCATGGCAAGAGGGGGAGAGTAGCTAATCAATACCTTTTACTGTAAATCCAGACTAAACATCAGTCTCACTTCATCAGCGATTCTTAGAATAGATGGACTTATTATTCCCTCTACATCATTAGTAGCAATTGGTGTCATTTTATAATTTTTACTCCAGACGCTCTTTTTACTGGTGCTAGTTGTTCGTGAAATGCCATAATGTTGCATGTGATTTACACCCACTCCCACATTTCTTGAGCTAAGTGGATGGAACTCATTTTGTGGACAGACCCACACCGTCTAATGTGGAAAGTGATGACTTGTGGATGCTCTAACTCTCAGTACATACTGACCATTCTGTATCTAATGGGACTCGCAGGCATTGAAATCCTATCAGGACTTCATCATTTACTAGAGATTGTCTCGATCCGAGCTCGCCTCTCTCGCTAATGGATGCACACTGTACATTAGCTCTGCCGCAGATAACTTTCACATGGATCACTCACCATGGAGGCTGCTCTGCTTATCACTGCACTCTTTGCTCTTTTGTTTTCCTTTCAGGCTTGCCGCGTCCTCTGCTTCATCTCTTTAAGATTTCGATTCACAAAAACACAACAAAGCGATGCACAGACATATGAAGCACTATTAAAGACAGCAAATTGTTCTGTTGAGAATATAATTTGTGTTTTATAGCAACTGCTGTACAGTCACCTAACAGCCGTAGAGCAATAAACCAACTTGGAAGGCATTTGTGTGCTTTGCATTGCTGCAAGACATTAGACAGAAACCCCACTTCAAAACTCATTTCAAACAAGAGAAACAAGTAATTCAAATTAGGAACAAAAGAAATCAAACAAATTGCAGTTCACATTTAAATTTGCTCTATAATCATGGTTCACATATTTCTCTCTTCAGAGTGCCCTAATGGTAGTTCTCGGTGCACGGTGGTGTTGAGTGTCTTTGATGGAGGATTTAGTGCTAAAGTGGGTTCAAGTCTGTGTGGCCTGCTGGGGCTGGGGCTGGGGTTGGGTTGATAAAAGCGATGGAGAGGGAGGGGCGTAAAGCAGTTCGAAAGTGCAGACAAACTCTGCTCGATCCAGCTTAAATAAACTGCCACATTTCGCCCCTGCCTTCACATCAAAGCGCCGACTGTCTGAGCCCCAGTCCCATCTCAGCTTGCAGCCGTTTTGCAGCATGTACATTTGAGTGTGTACACCAAGAATATTGAAAAGAAAAAACGTGAGCTCAGCAGAGGCCTGCACAAACCCCCGGCTGTCAGGAGCAACTTGTACATGAAGAGAGCTCGCTCAGGTCTTATTTACATTGTGAAACTGCTCATTTTATTTTTATCTGTCTGACAATGGTTAAACTGGGGGTCTTTATATAAGGCTGTAAAACAGTATTCATTCAAGTCGGAAGTAAAAGCAAGGTAGAAGAGCAGAGAGTAAACAACTTTCTGTTTGTTCACCAACAGAGTAACAGAGAGCAATATATTATTGCATGCCTAATTGAATCACAAGAAGAAGCAAAGGAGCTTTTGTCTGTCCTCTGACTGTTGCGAGGCGTCTTTCTTTAGAGAGAGAAAATAGAGGGGGGGGGGCAGAAAAAAAGAAACTTGGAGACCTAATTTTACAAACAGCCAGACAGCCATTGGTTTTCATGGGCAAAAGAGGGACAGCTGCGGAGCATTCCAGTCGAGGTCGAGACGTCAGCGAGTGGTGAAAACAAGCATGAACTGTATGTTGCCCCAGTGTACTGCTGGCAGATAAAAACCGCCAGCCAGTGGAGATGCCAGAACATCTGGGTTCGACGAATGCCGTCGCTGTGAGAGGAGTGACACACAACTCTCCCTCATCATGGTTTTGGCTTCTGTGATCTGCCTTTTAACGATTTTTATTGACGCGCAACGGAGAGGGATGAGCTAAAGAGAAAGACGTGCATAAAAAAAAAATCAAAGCCCGATTTGAAACCCTTGAATTTGTGTGCACCTTAACCCGCTGAGGCCTCAAGATGTTGAAGTTTTGCCTCGCGCACTTTCACCCCCCCCCCCCCCCCCCCTGAGATTAGACACGATTCAAACGGATCATTATATGCGTCTGTCTTTGTTGTGTAAATGAGTGTGGGCGCTTTGCAGACTGAATGAGGCATGTCAGCTAATTGAACTCTATGAGGCCTTTTTATGTCTATTTACAAGTCATTTGTTGAGTCTTTGCCAGATTAGTTTTAGTCTATTCTTGTGTTAGTGGCCCGGGGGTCTTTCCCCTTTCTCCCCTGCTTTGCCCTCTCATCCCACACTTTTCTGCAGACTGTTCATTCTAATTAGATGAGTGCGAGTCATCAGGCACTGTTTAAAGCCATCAAAGGGAGCTCTGTTCCGCACTGGGTGCCCACTGGCTGTGAGCAGAGAACAGAAAGCCCAGTGTGTGACAGAGACCCTCGAGAGAGAGAGCCCACCCCCCTCCCCCCCCCCCCCCAAACTCTCCTAGCCACCCGCCAGCACAGCCGCTGTGACATCATCACCTCATCCCTCGACCCTTGACCTCTCAAAATGTTTGACCCCATGCTTGGTCCGGTGACAGTAGGCCCACTGTGCAAGGGCAGCATGGTAGGAGGGCTAGCAGGAGTTCATGGGGTCAGTGATGGGCACCAGGCGCAGCTCTCCCACCCAGCATGCAGTAGGGCGGGAGAGCTGTTAGTGTTTGTAGTATTTGCAAGTAAACTTGTGTGTTTATTTTAATGCAGAGTGCCAGATGAGTCAGATTTGCCTTACGACTCCAAACAACTGCCAGACATTTGTAAAAAAAAAAAAAAAAAGAAAGGTGGTTGAGGCCATTCTCTGAACTGTCCCAACTCATCGTGCACTACAATGTTTCTACTATTCAGCCCTTCTGAAACATGCACATGTGCAAAAATAGTGCACATGCAGTGTTACCTCTGTTTGTAAACAGTTCAGATGCGACAGTGTGACAGGTCTTGTTTAAATAGATTGGATCTGATGCAGAGACGGTGTCTGTCTAGACGGGATGTAATTGTTTCGCCATGTTGTTGATCACGGCCTAATACAACTCTCTGTGTGTGTGTGTGTGTGTGTGTGTGCCTGGGTGCATGTGTGTGTGTGTCTGTGAGAATGTCTAACTGAGCCACATTCACAAGTTCTCTTTCCCACCCCCGTTCTCTGTCTCAATTTAATTTCTCACTCGGTAATCGTTCTCAGCATGAAATATAATAACAGGATGCATTGTCAGTTGTCAATAATGATTAAAGCAGAATATGATATTGGCATATTTTGTCATTGCAATAATAACATAATCAATTTCTATTTTTTGATTTGTGACCGGCAGATCCGGAGTGTGGAGACGTCCCCCTGCTCACTCCAGGGAGTAAAGAGATGATGTCACAGGCTCTGAAGGCCACGTTCAGCGGCTTCACAAAGGAGCAGCAGCGGCTGGGTATTCCCAAAGGTAAAACTGTCAGCTGCTTGTGTTCTTATTCGCTCCTGTTGGGGGAAGTTAAATGCACGAGGCCCTCAGAAAACTCTTTTTCGTCATGCACCGTTCACATTCAGATCAGTTCACATCAGAGCCTGCTTTAAATCACTCAGTGAAGGCATCTCTTAGAATGACTGAAAACAAGGAGACACCCAGTTATTCCAGAAATGGCTTTATATTACATACATTTCCCGAACGGGGCAGACTGTCTGACTGCAGCATCCAAAAGAGTCAAGACACAGAGACAGACAGTGAAACACTGCGTTAGGCCGACCACAGAGCTGGACTCTCAGTATCTGTCTTAAGTAATCATATTATATCTGCAAACTATGATTTTGCCTTTTAGTCATTAACACTGCTATGTTTTTCACAAATACTTTATTTAAACCGTTAATAAAACAACCACCAAATTGTGACCCCCTTTTCCAGATCCCAGACAGTGGACAGAAAACCATGTGGCCGCGTGGCTAACGTGGACAGTGAACGAGTTCAGTCTGAAAAATGTCGACTTTGACAAGTTCTGCATGAACGGAGCCAGCCTGTGTGCGATGGGGAAGGAGCGCTTCCTGGACTTAGCGCCTGACTTTGTGGGTGACATCCTTTGGGAACATCTAGAAATGCTTCAGAAAGGTAAGGCCACATTGGTCTGAAGACATATTTTCAGATTGTTTGTATTATTATTAGACGGTTTTAAGAAATCTCACATACAGTATGTGTGTACCACACAGGGTGATATTGCTGCTTGCACCGATTTAGGACACTGTTGGCATTTGCAATAGTAACAGGAGGCAAACAGGAAGATGCAATTTAGCTCAGGTCATTAATTTTGTATAATGCTGGAGTCAGTTACACGATGCATGGAAATCAATGGCGAGGTCACTGACGCTCGTTCTCTATCTATCTTTCATGAAGAGGATGCAAAGCATTACCCCATCAATGGACTGACCTCCAACTTCCAGGAATCCCGTTATACCTCAGACTACTTTGTCAGTAAGTACTCATCACACTCGTAGTCAATCACCGTGTAATAGCACAAGATCGGTGCCATATGAATGGGGGGGAAAAAAGAGGAGTGGTTTAGTGTTGTGAATGAAAGAGTTTGGGAATCTAATGGGAAAAGATCCCTTCGACATTTTGATTTTGATAAAAGCCTGTTTAGCCATAGGCATGTATTGACCACATATCTTAGGAAACAATATGGCATCACTATAAGTTTTGCTAAAGTTAGGTACACGTATGATCATCTTGCCTGCACAGGACTCATCTCATGCACTCAGGGCTGTGTTTTCTTATGGACTATTCACACACTAAGCGCTTGGCACAAGATGGATTATGACTCGGCTCTCCTAAGATTGATCTTCCTGCTCTGCTCCGCTCTCTGCTCCTTGCTCTCTCCGGCTCTCTGCTTTCTATCCACACTCATATTCCCTTTGTCTCTCCAGGCTACGGTGTTGAGCATGCTCAATGTGTCCCTCCTTCTGAATACTCAGAGCCCGGCTTCATCACGGAGTCCTACCAGACACTCCATCCCATCAGCTCGGAGGAACTGCTGACGCTCAAGTACGAGAGTGAATACCCCGCTGTCATCCTACGGGACACGCCCCTCAACCCGCTGCAGGGGGACTACTTCACCGTCAAGCAGGAGGTGGTGTCCCCCGACAACATGTGTGTGGGACGCCTCAGCAGAGGTGAGGGGGTCGCACGCTAAATATGAGGCCTAGATACTGACTTGTAAGCGGAGCATCGCGGTGGAGGAGAATGTGCTGCATTTCTGTTTTTAATCGACACGTTTGCTTGGATGGAGCGTTGCGATAAATGTGTCCACAAGTGCATGTAAATGTTTTTTTTTTTGCGTGGGTGTCAAGTGTGCGTGTGATTGTGCTGAGGCTACCAGAAACTTGTCGTGCCACATCAGCGCGCATGTATTAGAAGAGAAGAAAAGCAGGCCCTCTGGTTGGTTTGTGGTTCGAGCAAACCTGCGTCGAACACTCTAGACTGGGTTGGGAAGAAAAAAAACAAAAAGAGAACTATATTGTTTTTGTCAGTGTGATACACGAACCAAAGCCACAACGTGTTCTTGCCTCCCGTCCTTTATGTAAAGCAGTTCAAGTGGTGTAACCTTGAAGAACCTTTTTTTTTTTCTTCTTCTTCTTCTTCTTGTTTCTGTTGGCCTCTTTTCCTCGACTTCTAGGTAAGGAGATAGAGGTGTCATCCTCAGCTAGCGAGCGTGGGGTTTTCTCATGAAACTGCTTTTACTGAATGCGCAGGCTTGTTTTCTCTCCCAGTGATAGTTTACAGAGGACTCAGCCAGCGTGGTTTACATTATTAGCCATAAAGCTAGGGGTTTTTCTTCTCACAAATCCCCCAGCTGTATAAATGAATAGCATGTGCCGTTGCACATTGTGCGATCCTCCCGCATTTGCCTACAAGGTATGAGGTCCGATCCTCGTGCATCACACGTAGCTTTTGAGCGTTGCGTTGTGCTCTCTCCCCAACGTGGGAAAGTATTTTGTAGCGCTGCTGCTGCTTGCTATCCACATGTGGCTTCAATTTAAGCAGTTGGAAGATTTCGGCATCAATGGAGGAGGCTGCATATTATCTGTCATTTGATAATGACTCGTCATTGAATGGCTCCTCTTATCTTTCCCAGGGCTAAAAATAGCAACGCAATTTGTGTGATTGTCTTCCATTTTAAAGTCAAATCCATATGGTGGTTGCAAAAAAAGAGAAATGAGGTGTGAAATGGAGAAAGACGTGGCACCATACAGAGCAATATAGCTTAGTGAGTGGGAGCATCATTTGCTGTTAGGTGTTGTTTGTGACGCTTTCATACATTTGTCAATATATTCGTCAGAATACTTGTAACCACAATTATAATTCTTATGCGTCGAAGTATCACTTTGAAAAAACAGCGACACGTCTATTTTTAGAAATGTGTTACAAAGAGTAAAGAGTCTTACATTATTCAAATTCAGGCTTTATTCAATGCTTTTTTTAAATGTACAGTTTGAACCTCTATAACAACTTAATTTCTCCTCGTCTTGCCTTCTCCACCCCGTCCTCTCCTCCTTAGGTAAGCTCGGTGGCCAGGACTCCTTCGAGAGCATCGAGAGCTTTGAGAGCTGTGACCGCTTGACCCAGTCATGGAGCAGCCAGTCCTCGTTCAGCAGCCTGCAGCGGGTACCGTCGTACGACAGCTTCGACTCGGAAGACTACCCCACTGCCTTGCACAGCCACAAGCCCAAGGGCACTTTCAAAGACTATGTGAGGGAGCGCTCAGACCTCAGCAAGGATAAACCCGTCATCCCTGCGGCTGCACTGGCAGGATACACAGGTAAAGAGCTGTCTATAGGTCATAGTTTATACACTTATCATTTCATATACAGTCCTACCTTCGAAAAGTGCTGCAGCTTTTTACAGAGCGTTTTACAGCAGACATTTCAAAAAAAAAAATGTCACAGCAGGGAAATCACAGGGTAAGCAATAAAATGAATCAAAGCTCTGTTCCATTGAGGTGTGCCAGTAAGCTGGCCAGATCCCAGGCTTGTGATGCTGCTACACATAAATGGAATGTAGAACTATAATATTTATTTATATATTATTATTAAATAGAGTTACTTATTTACAATCAAATATAATATTGGTGTTTTATAATAATACAATCGTGTTTTTTTCTGTAATTTGGGTAAAGTATTCTCAAAACGGATCTAAACTAAATACTTAGTTCCTCTTACTGATGAAGATGCAGTGCTCTGCCCCCAGATGTGGAGGTGCCTTAATGCACTGCTTTTAGACCAGAAGAGAAAAAAACAAACCCCGAGTCATGATGCACCTTACATGAAGCAAAACAGATTGTGCTTGTACCGTCTTCTTTTTTTATTTTTTATTTTTTTACTCTCTCTCTCTCTCTCTCTCTCTCTCTCTCTCTCTCTCTCTCTCTCTCTCTACGTCTCTCTCTCTTTTGTTCTGTCTTCACTTCTCAACCACCTCCTTGTTATCTGCAGCCCGCATCTCAACCTATTTTTTCCAGGTCGTCCTAGCAACGCCGGTGAAACATAGAAATTATGCCTGCACATAACAGCAGAGAAAAACATACACATATATACCTTTTTATCTCAAGAGGCATCTTCATACTCGTACATGCTCAAAGAAGGCGGCTTACGTGTGTGTTCTCCAAGTTCAATACGACGCCGAGATATCTGCAAGCTCTTCTGAAGCAACTGCTGTTACTACTTTTAACAGTTCACGTTTAAACCATGTGTTGCGTAAGAAAATTACATATCGCGCCTTTGTATTCATGAGTCAAGGCTGTTTACAAATGGATGGCGAGGAGCCTCTTAACGCCATCGTGTTTGGGACTTTTTCAGCCATGTTTTAAATTGTAGTCACAAGGCTGCAGCAGTGCCAGCATTGGAAAAAGGGGAAATCCAAGAAAATGTCTCCAGGTCACTAACAATGCATACATCTCAGATCTCAACGGACCGTCGTAGAGTTGGTATGCACAAGTTAAACGGGCGACTGTATGGTTATTAGCTCAAAAAGCCGCTTATAGAACAATGAGTCATTCATGATGTTGGAAAGATGTCGTAATGCACATAATCAAATGAGGAGGAGAGAGACACCGTCTGAAAGCCCCTCTAGTGACCATTAGAGGATGCAATGCTCCCTGCACCGTCTTTGACAAAAGTGGACTGAACCAAGACTCTGAAAATAATAAATATGATGCATCAGCCCGATAAATTCAGGATGAACGAGAGAGATTCGTTTTTTAAACAAGCTATGACGACATTCGCCTTCGTGAGACACGTTTTGACAATAATTTGCATTCTATCAAAATATAAACCGGAGCATGAGGAAATATCTTCTTTCAAAAATCTTTTCAAATGTACCCCCACAGCTTTCTGGCTCCATTTACCGCTTCAATCTTGACGTCTGACATGTATCAGTTGTTACGACGCGATAGATGACTCCAAAGAGCTCATGTGTGAAAGCCTGGCGAGTGTTCCCAGCCTAATGCATAGTAATGTACTCGCACAGAGGAGAATGTGCTTCCTCTGACTTTTTTTTACATGATGGGGGAAAAAGGGAGATGGAGGAAGGAAGATGAAAAAAAAAAAAAGAAATATATCACACTAAAATACCCACATTTTCCTGAAAGAGAAAAATGTCAAACAGCCTGCAGTCCAAGCTGTTATTAGGAGCAGCGCAAGGAGAGTGTAGTCCTTCAAAGATGGAAGCTTTATTTGAGTGTACATGTGTGTGCGTGCCCATGCGCATATGTGTGGGTGGATGAAGAAAGAAGGAGCTTGCGAGAGAGAGAGAGAGAGAGAGAGAGAGAGGGAGAGAGAGGGAGAGAGAGAGAGAGAAACCTCAACCAAAAAATTGTAAGATTCCAAATTGATGCTTGCTCTGCTCGGCTTCCTGCGCCAGTCACGGGGTGACAGGTGACACTTGACAGAGTGCCTGATAAGGCTGCAGAGAGATTGTGAAGAAGTGAAGCTCCAGTTGTCATCTCAGCGGTTTCCTGTGACAATTTGCCATTTTGCACCTCTGACTACAGTAGCATCAGGCGGCCTTTACAACACGGTGAACTCTCAATCTGTACCGTGATACTTTGCTTTCTCTGTTCTCTGGCTCCCGTCTCACAAGTACAAACTACACACACACGCATACCGAGGTACTTCATCTGCATTGCTACTCGATGTAGTCATGTTGTACATATTGATAATTTATTGTACAAAGTTAGAACACTACATATTAGCTGGTTTCACCTTTTCAAATATGAGAACCCTGATCTGAATCCCTTTTTTTTATCATTATTTTACATTTACCCAAAAAAGTATTCCATACATTACTCCTCAGTTGCAGCTTCACTCACCACCCAGCTTTCTTGCCGTGGCTGCATATGCTCAAGACTCATTTATCATCGGGTCAGATTCTTAACTCTGCTCCAAAATGCGAAGCCCCCCCACCACACCCCACCCCTTTTGCCACACTATGCTTTTTCAATGAGGCCCATTGTGCATGGGGAGACTTGTAACATATTTTTGGAAACTTTTTTTTTTTTTTTTTTTGTCAAAGGGTCGCCTCCATTCTGGCGTGAGAGCACGGGGGGGGGGGGGGGGGTTGGGGGGGGGGCTGGTAAACGGGCACTGTGTCACCCTTATGTGGGCTCGCTATTACAGTAGCAGACTTTTGGAATGCGAGTCGACGCTTTCTTGTCTGAAAGAGACTCAGTGTTTTGCACAGCCACTTATTTTTTTTCCCAAAGTCTCGGCGGCTGTTGTCATGCACCTTCTCCAGATCCTTGCTAGGAGTAAAGAAGGCTCACACATGCACCATTTCAAGTGTTCAACCCACACGTCTGTTTCCCTGAAAGCTTTTGTTCGTGTTCTATAAGGGCACATTTGGTTTTTCTGAGGCTTCGAGAGAGAGGGGACTTTTTGCGTAGCTTCAATTCTGCTGAGGCGGTGTGCTGCATAGGCAGGTGTGATTTCAACTTGCGAGCCTCAAAAGTGGGTGGTTTGAGTGTGCTGAAAAACCACAAGATCAAAGTGCGCTGCCTTGTATCTAGTTCAGAGACAAGACCTTTTTTTTTTGGTTATCTTTGTTCCGCTTTCCCTCCTTTTTTTTTTTTTCCTCCACAATATCTAATAAGCTGTTGTAATAGCGCTGCAGTTCACTTTTAACAGCTCCTCTTTATTCACCAAGCCATTGCGACATTACAGATGACTTAGCAACCACTCTCTTTCTCACACGCAGTCTGCATTCAAAATCCCTGAGATGTGTTGCTGTAGTCTACAGGCAGCCCCTCTTATTTTTAAACTAGTGATTTCATCAGTATGGAACTCGTACAGACACAGACTCTAGATTCACATACTGCACAGGGCGACTGCCAGACAAGGGAACGCACAATGAAAGGGACCGTTGTATTTCGGAGGACTTTTAGTTCCACTGCTGTACTTTCAGTCTGACCCACATTGGAAGGTTTACTTTGTCCCTCTTCAGACATAAGTGAATCATTGGCATGCATATTTAACACATGCATCATGCATAGCCCAAGTATAAACTGTTGAGACACCTTTCACTTTTTCAAGGGTTTTCACTCTCCTCTTGTCCTTGCGGTGCATTAACAGAATATAGACTTTGCGTCGTTTTCCTGCGATTTCTCACTTTTGTATATTCTTCCCCAAAAAATGTGTTTAACCACTCAACGCACCATATATGCAATGTATTATTATCTATAATACAGTATTTGGAGCGTTGAACTAACAATAAGACTACAGAACTTGAGAATTTCGCCCGGATCTTCATATCTTTGCCCCAACATTAGCGTTACTTAGTTAAGTCCACACACCAACCTGTGTCTCCTCGGTGTAAATAGCTTGTTTTTAATGCACACTTTCTCTCCCTCCCCCCCCATCCGTTCTGCAGGCAGCGGCCCCATCCAGCTGTGGCAGTTTCTCCTGGAGCTTCTGACCGACAAGTCTTGCCAGTCCTTCATCAGCTGGACAGGCGACGGCTGGGAGTTCAAGCTTTCTGACCCAGATGAGGTGAGAGGTTGTGACCCCGCTGGTCACTGGTGCACGTGCTGGGAGGTCCTAAGTAGTTAGCCAGATGAACAAGATGTCTGCTGCCTTTTGAAAAACAAAACACTTTTGGGTGCCTTGTTTCGCTCCATCAATCTTTTTTTGGGAAGGGTTGCTGGTTTTTGCGTCAGTAGTGAAATGTCAATAACTAACATTCTGAGAGATTACCATCTAAAAAGTGTGGCTTTGATTTGAAATAGTTTGTTACACATTATTGACCCGCTTATTTCTTGCATTGTTTTAGGTCGCTCGGAGGTGGGGCAAGAGGAAAAACAAGCCCAAGATGAACTATGAGAAGCTGAGCCGTGGCCTACGCTACTACTATGACAAGAACATCATCCACAAGACATCGGGGAAACGCTACGTCTACCGCTTTGTCTGTGACTTAAAAAGCCTGCTGGGGTACACTCCCGAGGAGCTCCATGCAATGTTGGACGTAAAGCCCGATACGGACGAGTGAAAAGCAAAGACCAAACGGGAAGTGAAGACGAAAGTTTAGAAGACACATGGACAGGGGGCTCATGAAGTGGTCTTAACTATTTTGATAGAGTCGGTAAACCGTTTTTTTTTTTGGGGACCAAAAAAATGTTTTTAATGACTAACTGTGGTCTTTGTCAACTTCAAGCTCCCGTCTCTCAGACCCTGTAAAAAAGAAGGCACAAGCCAAAAGCCTGTATTCATACCCTGTTGCATTTGAGATGTGTGTGTGTGTGCGCGCGCATGTGTGAGTGAGCGTGCGTATGTGTGGTTATGTACCTGTATTATTTAGCAGCTCAAGGCAGATGGAGCACTATCGGGTAGAGTTCAGGTTCCGTTCTGCCTAAGTAGCACAGTGGGGAGACGAGAGAGGACCAAGACAGAAAGTCTGAGATAACCGACAGAGAAAATAATAGATTCAGTTAATTGTTGGGGGTAGAGCGGGCGGAAGGTTCCCGCTAAGAGGAAAGAAAAAAAAAAAAATGGGTTGCCAAAAATGTTGAAACCAAACTAAAGGAAGGTATAATGACATATTTACATAAATGCTCAGTGTCTCTCTCTGGCAAAGAGAATATTCAGCTTGGACCAAAAAAGTGTTGTTTTTAATTTGTTTGTTTGAGGAGCGTATGCTTGCGCCAGTATTATAGTATCGATGTTGAGAACACCCAATGTAAACCTACCCGGCATATATTGGAAAAGAGTATTGTTCTCATGTTGTCAATGACGGTATTGCAGTGGAACCAAACATCAGATGCCAAGTGTATCTGTTCTGTTCTCCAGGAGCCTTTAAACTGAAATGTGCTGATCCGTTATCAGACGACACTATAGACACTTGGCCCTGTGCTTTGTAGGGTTTTAGGACACGGTGAGATTACTCATACCAAGAGTTTGTGACAGACAGACAACTGAAAGTAGCCGTTGCTTTTGAAACTGACGCTTTCACCTTTACTTACGTGTTTGCCACCTTGTTAGAGACACATATTGTGAAACTTATGCATTTTTTTTTTGCATAAACCACCAGTATTAGCAAACTGTAGACAATCCATGTGGGGGAATTCAGGAGTCTTTGGTAAGAAGAGTTGTTTCATGTGCAGACTAGATGCATAATTTGTCGGTTCACTGTCTGTTTGTGTTGCTTTAGACGTGTTTGAATAGCCTCTCTGTCTTATCTGTCGATACAATAAAATCACAAGTGAAATAGTTGAGGGAGTGATTTTACAAAATCCCAAGAATGTCAGAATTTATTCTTTTTTTTTTTTTTTTTTTTTCTTATGCAGTACATTTTGGCCATGAGGACGCAGCTGTAGAATGCAGTGTGGAGGTACAGTGTAGGGGGGGGGGGGGGAAAGGGACAGGCAATAGAACAAAAAAAGGTTGATTAGAGAGAAGCGGAGGTTTTGTGAGATAGATGAAGGGGACTGAAAGGATTCCGTGGATACCGCAGGGTGATGATCGGTTGTAAGGTCTGAAGGAGAAAGACGTGGACGTTTGCATTAACATGGGTCGTGTTCTTCATGTTCCACTGCCATTGTAGTTCGATGCAGCTGACACCTCATTGCAAATAGAGGCATGTAGGACTAGTGGCAGACATTTGTATGTAAATACTTTTTTTTTGGGGTTAGTTGTTCAACTTCTCTATGAGCAAAACAATATTCAGTTCATAGTGAGTAACTCATTTCACGATTCCACCCATACCTGTGCAGCTTGCTAAGAAAACACGCGCAACGCTTCACTGGTTACATTTGACCAAATTGGCAGCGGTTTCCTTTCAACAGTGGGAACAGTGGGAACAGTGGGTGCACACTGGCCTGATGGGAAAATGCCAAAGTGGAATATCATCTTAGAATACAATGTTATTGTTTACAATGGCTGAATGTTACCCATATGGATGAAAATGTTGTCTATTTGTACAGATTGTATTTCATAATGCTTTATTGAGACCCAGATTACACAAATAAGCAAGAGACAAAGCAGGAATAATAACCAAAACCCTTGTGAGGTCTTTGGCTTCGCGTATATCGTCCGCGATGTCGGAAGAACCGGGACCAGAATTTTCTCACACTTTTGGAAAGTGTTGACTTATATTTGATCTTTTGTTAATGTGTTTGGAAAGCACACACACGCTTTAGGACACAGAGAAATGCCTTCGCTGATCTGGGTTTCCCACACCGAGTGTAGAACAGAGATGCTGGATCGTGTCCATTATTGTTTGATCGGTAACGAACTTCATCAAGCACACTGACTCACAAACCCTCACCCCCCCCATGTTCGTCATCTGACACAACGAATTGGACAAATGTATTAGTAATAAGCTGCACAGTACTTTCATTCTTCTCTGCATGTCGATGTCAAGGTTCCAAAACACTGTTATCTTTGTTTTGTTCAGGTTATTTTTCTGTCTGATGTCAGTGTTTTATATTAGAGAACTTTCCAGATTTTTTTTATCATAATTGTAATGGTTGTCAATGCCCTGGAAAAAGTGACCCCCCCCCCCCCCCCCCCCCACACACACACACACACATACACAAGGTCATAATATCTGTATGGTTGGCGTCACAAGATTAATGTGCTAAAAGAAAACATTTTTGTTTCCTAAAATGTAGGTATTTTAAAATTTATTTTGTCAGGAAAATATTCTATTGTTCAATGTCACAGATTACAATCTACTGCAGGTCTTATGTATTAACGAACCGTAGTCAGGCAAGTGTATACACACCAGTAGTTTGTGGCATATGCATATCTCAGAATGGATTCAGAAGGAAAACTTTTTTTTTTTTTTTTTGTTTTGGATGTTTTGTTGTTGTTTTTTTTTGTATATTTTATAGTGTCTCTGTATTTTTGTTATGAGATCATTTTTATTGTATTTAGTTCACAAACATTTGAATATTTTTCAATAATTTATATTTTATAAAAGACAAGAGATGCAGACAGCTGGTGCTTTCATGGGAATATAAAGGTAGCGCAGGACAAAATATTGTAGCGATTTGTTTTTGTTTTGTATTCTTTTTTTATATAGAAAATAGACCTGTCTGCTAGAGAAAAAAGGCTGATGCTGGCCCATCAATGATTTCTGCTGGAAAGGTTTTATAAACTGTAGCTTCTATTTCTAAAATGTACTTAATGTACTTCAAAATGTTATAAAATATATGTGAACAAAGATTTAATACTCTGCGTGGTGTTACTGTTTTGAATTATGAGTACACACTATTATACTGAGTAGGACTATATATCATTATAATATACTAGCTTTGCTATACTATATATAAACAGTCATTGTAGTAAATGTCACAGTTTTGTATGGCAACATTGTGCTACTGTATTATTCTGCAGGAAATGGTGTCGTCTAAGATGTGATGTTGACGAAGTGTTTGATAAAGTTCAACATTAAGACTCAGAACACAATTTACAGAACTAGTAGAAGTAAATCATATCATTGTTGATAGACAAACATATATATATACATACATACATTTAGTAATATATTGATATAGTTTGAATTAACAGTTGATTCTGCAACAATCCGTAACTCAAAGTGGCACAAATTAGTCAGACAAATCGGTGTATTGTTCAAATCACCGCACTCTGGTCCTTCAAAGGGGGCCTAGTTCCTTTTGAAATCCTTGCGGGCCACGGTGTCACAGTTTTAACGAGTGTGTCCCATGCGCACTGATGAGGTGACGTCAAAACAGAACCAGCACACTGGGGCCCATTCATGTGCTTGTAACCCCGGGCTCATATAAATTCCACTGTAGATAAAAAACACACAGGGCCGTGGCCTGCTGCCCCTCACAGCACAGCAGTCTGGCAATACGACCAAAAGACAGGTCCAGTAGACCGCTTATCTGTTTCAGAAAATCTGGATGTAGAAACAGAACACAATAGAACATATTTTAAATGTCAACATCATTTTAGAATTGTGCATTTAGGTGAATTGACATGAATGTAATGTTTTACAATGTACAAAGCGATGCTGCAAAACAAACGATGCTGATGAAATAAGGCACACACACACACACTGTATAAATCACATAATATACTGTACATACATGACAAATTTAACATATTTCACATGTAACCCCAAAGCAAACACGATAGAGCCGTCCTCTGTTCAAATCAGAGCCATATTTTCCTGTTTGGTGGTGTTCTTGGCGGAGGCCAGGCTGAGGTCACACAGGTGGTTCTTCTCCTGTTCCACCTCCCTCGCTCTTGACTGGGCTCATGATCCAGACCAGACGGGATCGCTTGGCAGGTTTTTAAATACTTGCCAGGGCATCGCACGTTCAAACAGACCTGGAACAAAATCAAAAACCATTATGATACCATTCATACCTGCTTATTCCACATCCAAACCCCAGACACAAAGCTGGCCTCGCTCACGCAGCCACACTTGTCCCGCCCCCCCACTTCTCCTCTGTGCCCCCCTTCAAAGAAAGCCTCCACTGATTTAAAGAGGTGTTTAAAAGTGAAAGACAGCGGAGAGAGACATAAAGAGAAGAGGAAGTCGGTGCAGAGAGCGAGAACTGTCACACCTGGCAGTCGCAAAGAAAGATGTCGGATGATTTCTGACAAAAAGAAAGTCAGGAGAGGCAGCATTTCACTGCTCTCTTGACACTGGAATGCAACCCGTTTGTCAGATTTCAAACCTAAATATTTATCTAAAGCTACGTCTGTCTCCTGCATGGAGTCTTAGCATGAGTGAGAAAGACAGGCGGGGAGATTAAACGATGCACTGGTGTAGCCATGACGTTTGGGAAATACTAGCTGCATTGCAATAAAAACTTGAAACCTCTGGAGTGAATTTTTGCTGGTGAAATCAATTAGTCATCATGAATTCCCTCTGGATTCAAGTGGGTTGAATTGAAGGATTTGTGTTTTTGAACAGGATTTGGTGTATTCAGATGATACTGATGAGCATTTGGTCTGTAGGGTTCCCATGCTGGCACACAATCCATTTTAAGCAGAACCCCTTATCACAGTATAAGACGTTTATTTTTCATACTTTCTTCTTAAAACGATATAGTTGTATGTAGTTTATAGCATCATTCAAGGAGAGATTACGGTCTGCATGTCACAGTATACTGTGTCTTAAGTTACTATAAGGGTTTAGGAAGCAGGAAACGTCATGGGGTTACGTTAAGTTAGCACTTTTTAGATGCTCATCGATCTAATAGCACTTGTCTGTATGGCGAAATGACAAAACGGAATGAGTTTTGAGTACAAAATACAAGACAAGGGAATGGAAACCGATTTATAAATGATGATTAACAGCTGCAGCAGAGCAAACTGTGTCTGTGATTGAAGATCGGGGCGAAACACCAGTTATTCATTTTCTTTTAGATGACTTTACTTTCTCAAGTTCGGCAGCAGTATGTAACGCCATTTAAATATTTTAAGGTCAGTCGCAGAGCTGCCGGTTGGCACAGTGGCTTGCAGACGTGCACACAGCGTGTCTTTCGCCTCGGATCAAGTCTCAATCAGCAGCATTGAAACATAATAATAGACGACACTGTGGCTGTGCCAAATTAAAGAATCAGAATCAAATCAAATTGAAAATGTAGCAGCTAGTAGCAACGGTTTTGTGGTCCAGTAACTTGTAATAGATTTTGTAAATCTGTCCTAAGCTGTTGCAATCTAAATGAATTGTAAAGATCAGTGCAGCAGGACTGGTATTAATGACACCGAATTAAAGCCTGATCGTCCTCTGGCTGCAAAGAAAATGTTGAATAGCATCTTTCATTTTTAGGGACATTAATAGATTCCAAAATCTAACAATGGGGCTCACATTATCACACGGTCTAGAATTTATTACTGCAGAATCTCTGTCAACTTCGGTCGTAATGCTTTAAGAGTCCACATTCTTTGGGTTTAAGACCTCGTGGACCGTCTGCTATGATTAAGATGATACACAGCTATATCTGTCCTTGCTGTCCTATAACCCTCTTTGTAGAAAGAGAATCCCTGTGACGCACAAGAGACCGACTCAGTTGTTCCATTACGCAGAGGAGCTGTGAAATATGACCGATGTGTCCCAGAGAGCCCTGATGGGCCAATTTAAGACACAGTTGCCTGGGGATGTATTCATGTCCTATTGTCCCTCATGGCTAGGGGTGACTTGGGCCAGTATGGACTCCAGTGGTGTTCAGGGACCTATTTAAACAAAGTCAGATTTACCGTGTCCTCTCAACTATGACCCTTCTCACAGATTTTGGGGAGAGAGAGAGAGAGACAGATATCAGAGATTAATTGTCTTCTGATGATTTGGTCTATTACCAAAACTCTAAAGGGACAATAGTGAAATGGGCTTGTTTGAAAATGTTGTTCTTAGTAAATGTTGTTCTTACTCATATACTCTTAACAGTATCAGAGATAATGGCTTTAAGTGAAGATGACATTCACATGGTTACTGTATTGCACAGTAAACTAGATACAGTGCATTGCTCCAAGTCTCTCTGCAAAAGTGACCTCTTGTTCTCTGCACAGAACAAGCAGCAAACCTGAATCCTGTTTCGAGTGTTGAAGTTCTGATTTTCTAAGGGATCAAACTGGTTTCAGGTATTTTCACAGGTTCAACCTCAGTGAAAATTGCATCTATTAAAGATTTGGGAGTTTGGACATTTCTGTGTAATGGCAACATGTGTCACTTTTTATTGCAGCTGAAGTATCTTGAATGAGATAAACAGACCGATACCTTTTGGCAAATGCTTTCACTTTTACCTGCATACTGTATATGACTGAGAGGGTTATTTTAGATTTAGAGTTCAGATAGCTCCACGATAAATCATGAAAAAGGCAGTCAAGCTTTTCTGGACCGTGTTTGCTCTCTAACTTTAGTGGACAAGCTTCATTTTGTTCTTGGTTCTCGCTTGTTTACTTCCTACAAATATCAGCTCTTTGCCACCAAGTGAGTGAGATGCACTTGGCTAGGCAAACTTTAAAAGCTGCTGCAGATTTCTGCATAGGATTAAGAATCTACATACATTTCTAAAACAAATGTAAACATAACGGAGGCTCTTTGACAAACCAATAATGGCTACCACAGATAAAACTACACCTTTCTAAGCTACATCACCTATGGTCTCAATGTTTGTCACATACTCCGTACCTCTCCTGATCCTCGCCTCCTCTCAGTCCTTGTATTGTTGTGTCTGAGATGTGTTGAACCACATGTCTTGGCAGGTGTGGTGACTGTATTATCCAGGCTTATGAAGGGCAGATCCAGGCCATCCTCGGCTTTGGCTGGTAATTTGCATTTTTATTGCCGTTGTCGCATCCTCAGTTAATACACCATTGACTCCCGGAGCCACCCCTGGACCTAACGGCATCACCCTGCTATCCCACCTGAAATGAGAGTGCCCGCAGGCCCCCGGATCTTCATTGGCTGGAGCTCAGGTACCAGTCGACCTGGCATTCTGGGACGGAAATGGAGTGTCCTCTCATGTTAATGTGGACTTTCCATTAGGAGAGATGATTGATTTGTGCTGCGCTGTTGCTGTGAATAGGCAATAGACTGGCACAATAAAAGAGTGAGATGGGGCTTTGTGTGCAGGTGAGGCCTCGTGTGAACTAGAGTGTGACTGAATCAGGGTGCTGATGATGGGGGGGGGGAGAGAAGAGGGGGGTTTGGGGATGGAGACGTAGAGGGATGAAAAAACTGAATAGAAGGCTGAATACGGGAGGGTGAAGGTTAGGGGGTGAAAAGGAGCGAAGGAGGAGGCATGGGGAGATGAGTGGTGGGAGATGGCAAAGGTGTGGAGGCTCTCAACTGCATTCATTCATTTCACTCGTTTCCAAACTAGATGAAAGAAGACAGAGAAGAGGTCTTGAAGTCAACTTTCTTTTCCAACTAAATATTATTCTTAGGTTTCCTTTTTCAGAGGCAATTCAACTGGTATTAATTTGAACACCAATTCATCTGAATATGTATAGTTTTACATGTATATCTGGATCTTTTAGAGACGGTGTAAAAGTGTTTGTACAAGCGCTGCTAGAGAGAAAGAGAGGGAGGAAAGCAGCTGGACTCAAACAGGTTTTGGTCACTGTCCAGTTGAACAAGCAAATGTTTTTGCTTTTCTTTCACCGTGAGTCGACTGGGATTCAGCAACTTTCCCAGGACATCTGCTCCCGACGCCCACGTTTGAATCTCCATCCAATAGGAGTCCTTCTTTCAACCCTAAGACGAGCGTGTGCTGCACAGTGATTGGCTGCCCGGGCCAGGGCCCAGAAAGAGGAGGCTGAGCCCTGAGAATTTTTCCGAAACATTTTCTCCTCTGTCTTGGCTTTCGCCAACATCTGCTTCCAATCAACGTTAGTGAAAAGACCGCTTCTCTTTCTCCCTGCTGTCTGGGTTATACACACACACACACACACACACACACACACACACACACACACACACACACACACACACACACCAGGCAACGAGCAACTTTTTGTCCTGCAGCTTTCTTACTTTAACTGTCAGGCAATTTTACATTTCAAGCAACATTAAACTATTGTGTGCATTATCTTACAGAAGTTTATTCAACTGCTTTTCTAAATGGTGTCTTTATATTATATATATTTATTTATCTTTTTACATGATACATACTAAACATGCATGAAGTTATACAGGTTTGACTATAAAGAATGATACATCATTATACATGAATCAATTCACTAATTAAATCTGACTAACTGAGCAAAATAGGGCAGAAATTGGTAAAGAGAAAGAACATTGTCCCAGGCACACACACACACACACACACACACACACACACACACACACACACACACACACACACACTCAGACACACATTTACGACCGACCAACTAAGGCCCGCAGTACCTCATCCCTCACTTTTTCATGAGAAAATAGCACTAAGGGTCAACTTCCATGACCACAAGCGTCACTTTCTGCTATTTCTTTCTTTCTCACGTACTTTATTTCATTCACAGCTCTTCCCTCCTGTGTGGTCATATTACTGTTGCCCCTGTTGCGTGACTTGCAACTGCAGCAAGTCAACAAACTGCAGCAAAGCCTGCTTATTATAGCAGGTACTTTCCACAGATATTCAGAAATAAGCATGGTGATTCACTGTAGCCAGAGAGAAACACACACAATGTAAGCAGCAGTTTCCCCCCAGTTCTTCGCAATAGCTCGCTATCATCAGTAAGGCTGACTGTGTTGTTTCTGCCAGTAAACTGCTTAATAGGCTCTGGCCCTCGTGGCTAAACAATCATGGGAGAAATAACGTGGAGTTCATGAGGCAGGTCAAGTGAAATGTAGAAGTTATAACTAACAGTTGTGTAGAGGCTACCCCTCGACAAATCTAAACATCGCAGACAGCAATAAGGGAAGATAAGGGTTACTTACAAGGACTACATTACAATATATGACTGAACACTGAGCTTACAGGATATTTTAAATTGCACGATTAAAATAACTGTTTTCATACTTTTTCTACTAAAAATGCTCATTCGTACACTGTAAACCTGATGCTAATGAGGACTGTGGCTTCCAGAGTAGATAAAGATATGACCAGTGGCTTCCTGATTTTGAGCTTCCTCCCCATTGACCTTTCACCCTTAACACCATTTGTTTTGTGCTCCTGCTCCTGCTGGGCAAGGTCTGATTTACAGTGCAGTAGTGCTGACTGGTCTTCAAGAGTCATCCCGGGTCAGTCCAAGCTAATAAATATGTGGTGTGCCACTACAGTAGGGGGTTAACCTCCATGTTGAGTGCAGAGGGTTTATGAAATGTGTTATATTTCTTTCTTTCATTATTTTTGGTTGTTTGGTAAAAATCTGTTTCACTTTACATGCTATCAGCTTAACTTACATTTTGTTTTTGACATTCAGCATCATATATATATGAACGTTACATAGTCTGAACAGACTGTAAATTCTATCCACATTAGGTTAAAGTGCTGCGGGGATAGTTCTGTGTGCCATTAAATGTTCAGAGCATTATGCAAATGATGTTAACCAGACGTGTGTTCAAATGAAATGTCTTCCTTGTGAAAATCATTTTATAATGCACAACATACTCAATAAAACGATGTGCAAAATCAACAATGCGTTCACAGAGAGTGAATGACAATCCCAGCTAATAACACAACATTTGTGGAGGAAAGATTTCATATCCCAGCTGACAGCGCGCTCTATAGAGTAACATATAATCACACCAATTACACATCATATTTTCACTCGACCTTTATATCTTTGTCTCTCTTCAGCCTGCGTTAAAGAAAAAAAAAAAGTATTGTGTAAACCTTTGCATGTCCCCGGTGTTTTGAAAGTGAATACAAGCAGGTTAAAGGGGTTGATTGTGGAGGAAGAATGAATAAAAACTAATACATAAGGAAAAGATTGAAAGATCAAAGCTAAATGCATTTTGTAAACAAAGCATGGTGTTCAAGTAAAGACGTATATAGTTCCAATTTCTGACGTTTTAGTGTTACACCACGATTTTGCATCAGTAAGAGCATCTCTGCCTTAGATTTGGATATGTTGGTGCTCTTTCTGGCACGGCCCTCTTTTTGCCTACAGCCTGTAAGTGCTTTTTTTTTTGCTGCTCACTAGCACTTGCACGGCTTGACTCTCTGTTTCACTTGCTTCTTCTGACACAGCGTACTGGGCACCAGCACAGCAAGCACAAAGCACACAACACACGGTCAGTGCAAATATGTTTCAGTGAGATGTACAAGGCTGTGAAAAGCCTAAATCTCAGCACCTGCTCTCCCGCTGTTGAGTCATGAGAACTGGCCGATGATGTGCTTCATGACATGCTGGATGCTTTGTTTTGGCGTAGCTTTGGCTGAGTAATTGCCTCCTACAGATGAGATGAGACCATGGTCTTAACAAGATAAATAAAAGGTTGGAAATAATGGAATAGTTTTGTCTCAATCTGCCACTGTGTCCAGATGCACTTAGACTTCATGCAGACTGGAATTGCTTACTGTGTTTTAGGTTTACAGTACTACGTTTCCCTCCTTTGCCCATCTACACACCTCTGAATGAGTTAGTTTTTTCCCTGTCAATCATCTTCCTGCCCGTTCTCCTGCCGAATAACCTCATTCCCCTCACCTGAGCTTCTTCTGGTGTTTCCACGTGTCGTCAGTACGCATTTTTGGCTTTTCGAGTGTCATTTATATATGTTAAAAAAAGGCTTTAACATAACTAAATAATAATACTTAGGGACACTGGTCGGAAACACAATTCTAAAGGCGCAAGTTCTATTGATTGTCCCCTCTGTAAGCAGTCTTTCTTACATTTTCTACATGGTGTACAAATGACACACAAAAAGCAAGAAAGGTGTTCTTATTGCACGCTAAATGGCTTATACATTGTTGTTTCATTCATACTCCATTTGGTGAGAGTGGGCTGGGTTTTCAGCATGGTTTTTGTCGGAGCCTATAAGCAATTCTATAGGTCCAACTTCATGTACTGCGGTTGGATGAACTGAATTCACTACTGTAACTTTACTACTGTAAAATAAGTTCGACCAACCCTATTTAGTTAAGTCGGACCCAACCCTGGTAATAACTTGAACCAACCCTAATAAATTAAGTTGGACCAACATAATTGCTTAATGCTTAAAGAAAGCAGTTTAATGATTTTATTAAGTTGGTTGAAAGCGTCGTTTTTTTGAGTGTAGATTTTGTTATAATATGTTCAATAACTCCTTTCCGGCACCAGACCTTACATTTTAATTACTTCCCCAGGTTCCCGTTGCCTGTGTATAGTTTCCTGCATTTGGGTTCATTCTTCGTAAAAAAATCCCAGTAAGACTGGTGAGTGACTAAATATCTTGTCCCATGAGGAATTTAGGCAGAGCCCCTTCTGCAGAGACCACAGTGTGTGAAGTTAGCTGTCTCGACCTTTGGCACTTCAGAGGTTAAAGTTTTGTGGGAAAGGACAGAAACACCCGGGGTTTGTGTGAAGGCATATGTATACAACATGAATGAACTATGTCTGTTGCAATAACACAGTGAGTACATTTGCTTCGTCTTGAACTATGAGCTATAACAGCGTAGAGTAGAGGAGGGGAGAGAGAAGTGAGGCAGCTCCCCTGGCCCTCAGGGGAGGAGGCCGCTGAGATCAGGAGAGTCATCAGAGAAGTGGACAGACCAGTAGAGGGTATCTTGACATAATGATGACCGAAAACAAAGGTGTAACATTGAAGATTCTATGTTTTCTAGTGACTACAAAAGTGTTACATACTTTTTAGCACTTTAAAATGTATTTTAAGGTTTTTTTTTTTTAAGGAAAGTGGTGTGACTGTTGCTCAGTCGATCACTTTTGTCCGGACAGAAAGATGTTTATAAGACTTTATTCAACATTGCTGTGGAGCAGCTGCAAAACAAAGAGGGAAGGGTGCAAATATACAATCTAAGATACCAATAACAATAAAGTGCAAGTACGGTGCAAATCAAAAATATACACAATGCCAAAATCACACAACAATAACCCTTGGATTTTTATGTTTCGTGCTAATTAGCAAATATTGGCATGCCAACATGTTGAACTAAGATAGTGACTATGCTTAATAATAAACCTCAGGATGTTAGCGTTTAGCACCTCTGTGCCAAACAGCCCCAGAGAGCTGCAAGGGTGGAGTTTTGTTTCCTATGGACACCAGTAAAGTTATATTTACAATAATAAAGATATTTAATCATTCGGATCTTTTCCCAAGCTGATAATGTCTTTGATAAATGATTTGTATCATGCCAAAGCAGTCAGATCATGTTCCAGTTGTTGATTTGTTACTACTTTTTTTGTAATTGAACTGAATCTTTAGCTGAGTGTTGTGTTACCAAGGAGGCCGTAGTGCTGCAGTACCTGGGAGAGAACCCTGCAGGTGTGTCACAACGCTCACCTGTACAGCACCATGGTCAGCTCCCCTTCTTCTCCAAAAACACACACTTTAAACACCACCGCCTGTCTTACAGTACTGGCCTGAGCTGTGTCAGGCGATGGAAAGACACAGTATAGATATCATCTGAGTCTGCAATGCTAATGGTTTTAGGCTCCGGATATGAGTTTGTGCTTGGCAGCTGAAGGGGACCAAAGGAACGGAAGGACATAAGTAGCCAGTCTGTGATGTTACAGAACAGAAAACAGAACTCTCTTGGGAATCCAGGGTAGGAGACATTTTTGAAATTGAGTTTGAGATTAACTTTTATTTGGAAAAGCCGGATGAATGGTCTCTCGGCATTTTATGAAATACTATATTGTTTAAAAATACAGTTGTGGGGGGAAAAAAAAGAAGTGTTTTCCACTTCAAGAAAACCTTTACAAGTCTTACCATGACTTTATCTGGAGAGCCTTTGTACTCTTTCATCTTTAGAGAAATAATAAACATTATGTAATTCTTATAAAAGTCTTATATAATTCAAATATAATTCTCTTTTAGGTCGAAACAAGTGATTTTTGTTGCGGAGTAAGTGCCTGTTTTACCAAATGTCAGAAGTTAAATTTGTCTTGAAGCAGGTGCTAAGCAGGCACTGGGATGTTCTACTTTAGATATAACTGGAAGTCTGTAAGTGAAAGGCAAACAGAGCCTTTCAGGTGTACTGTAAGTGGTATCAGCAGAATATGTCTCCCTTAATCATAACCACAGCACAACATCATCACTTTATTTTTAAATGAGCAGCGAAATATCTTTGGGAAACCCACAGAGTCAATAAGCATTCCACCAATATTTACATGAACTGGCTTAAGACTCCCGGTGGTTGCTATGTAATCATGTGTTTACTATGACTCTACTATAACGGTGATATTTTTCCACAATAAAACAACCTATGTGCTCACATCCTCTTTTCTCTCGCCGTGTGAGACAATAAAGTCATATGATGATGTGCCAAGAAGCTCTTGCTCACAAAACCACAAACCATTCCCCCATGCCCTGCAATCACACACAATACATGCTCATGCTGCCTCACCCCCAAGACAGTTAATGTATCTCACAAGATCCAAGATAAAAAAAAAACCAATAAGAGGACAAGTTCTCTTCCCAAGCGTCCTTGCCAGCATAAACAGGTCTCTCCTGGTGCCTCAGAGCAGAGCAGACACAGGGTGGTCTGGTGCCAACCGGTCACCACTTTAGTGAGACAATGAAACCTAAAGATGACATGAGGAAAATGTAATGCCATGTTTAGCATGAAGTGGTGGAAGGTGGGGGGGGGGGCATGGGGAAAAGGAGGGAGGATGCTGTTCACACGCTGCGGAGGAGACGGACGCTGCTTAGGTCACAGAGTTTCCCCTCACGGAGATCTTCTCACTCGCTTTGAATCAGTGCAATGGGTTAACTGGAAGAGTGTAAAGCTCTCAGCTGAGCGAGGGGCGCGCATGTGAACGTACTATGGCGGGCATGATTTATTCCTCTTTGTGTATTTTGTGAAAAAACAAAAAAAACGAAAAAAAAAAAAAAAGAACTTGGGATTCCGGAGCAGTTTTGCTTTGCTTGAGCTCCTCTTCTCACATGAAAGCATTGTGACGGAGGAGATGGAACAATACACATTCCCATGGCAAGAACTGCTGCTGGAGACATGCAAGGATCTTAGAATGATAATGCTCTCTAAGCTTAGATGAAGGTCAATGATCTCTCTTCATTTCTCTCTTTCCCTCATGTTTTGGGCGCTCTCATCCTCTGCAGCGGTACAAAGTCATTTTATCTGCGCATGTGTGTGCGCGAGCGTGCATTTTGGCTTGTTATAGGATTTGACACTACACAGATCCTCCTGCTCTTTATCAGTTTAACACACCGGGACTAGCCAGAGATTACTCACCAGGCCATCATGCAATCCCTCTCGCTCCGCATGGACATTGTGTAATTCTAAACTTTTAGCCACGCAGCTGGATAGAAGTCATTGCACTTAAAGAGGTTGTTCACAGTTGTTTTAACGGTCGCTCGTATCAAAAGCAGCACAAGAAACCCAACGAAAAAAAAACGAAACTAATTTAAAGTGACGAGTTTGAAGCTGGACCCGTCAATGCAATAGCCCTCTCGTGAACTGTAGCCAAACAGATGTTTACGCAGATCTTTTTTTTAAAGTGGTAACGAGAAGTCGCCGGCGCATTTCACCCTCACTGACTCCCACTGCAACTTGTGTGGCACTTTTCTGTTTGGTCTGAGGCAAGGTGCAACAACACGGCAAAGTAAACAACCCCATGAAGCAAGCTAACTTTAACAAGCTCGGGCCCGGGCCTTACTGCCGCTGCCGTCGAGGGGGCAGGAGTGATAGTTTTGGAGCCTGGGACGACAGCCTGAGTGTGCTCAGTGGGACACCCTCCCAGGCTTTTCCCACATCACTGGGGGCCCGGGGGGGGGGGCAGGGGCTGAGGCGAGAGGTGGGCTTCTCGCTCCACAGCAATCTTCTGGGCTGTGGCTGGGAAAGGCTACGGCCCGCTGTTCTCACCATCTCCCCCTGTAGTCACTAACCGAGCAAAGAGAGAGAGAGAGCGAGAGAGAGAGAGAGAAATAAAGAGATGGACGGAGAGAGGAAGAGATAGCCAAGGCAAATTTGTGGTCAGGGAATCAGCCCAGAGTACTGAGTCAGAGGACAGCTGATGTCTTGTGAAAGGAGACTGGCTGTCAGGTGATAACACATTGAAAGAAAGCAGAGCGGAGTGACACCGCTCTTAAATATGGGGGAACAGTTTTTCATTGTGATCTTGGAGCGATAGAAACAAATGTAGATTAAACATCAATGTTTCCCTGTCGGGGACGTTGTGTTTATATCTGTTCCCATATCCAAAGCCAAACTGCAGTCATCCTTTTCAAATGACTCACAGGACAACTTGCATAACATTTACAACTCAGCATGCCTACGCAACATGTGGACCCCATGCTTTCATTTCTGCATGCATTCTGTGCTTATTTTCACAGCGCTTCATATTGCTTCACTTATTAACTAAAACTTTATTTTGCATGTGACAGTTAGATTTGTATATCTTTTTGAGCTTTTAATAGAAAAATGACAATAACATTATTCAATTACATGTATTAATTTGTTAATGAAAGTAAATAAGCCAATCTGGACACATTTATTTTCACATGCTGTGTGAGAACAATATTTAATTGTACTACTTGATATACCCAAACCCTATGCCTATAACTTCAAATTTCTAATTTCTTTAAATATGTATGAATTCTTATGCATATTCTTGGCCACAGTTGTGAGACCTAATGTAAAGCATTATCAGTGTTATGTATTATTCCTATGTTAGTGCTACACTATATTATGTTTCTCAGATACTCTAACGTGTCAGTTTCTTGCACAGTTTGCCTTTAACTCACAAACACATCACAATATTTCAGCAGATTTCAATCACAAAACCGAATTGTGGGCACGATTGCAACTTGTGGGGTTAAGTAAACCCCTTTATGTGCACGAATTGCCCTCATTACGTCTGGTATAGTCATAGTGAGAGCAGGCATGTGCATTAGGTTCACCTACATCTGGAGAAAGATCAACTGAATTTGCTTGCCAAATGTCAAGAATAGATTATCACTAGCTGCTTCCTGTTCTGATCAAAAGACCAGGAGAAGGTCTCAAGTGAGTGTTGATGGTGTATCATGAATCAATGCTAAAAATACAGTTCAACTCGAGAAAAAGTAGTGAGTACTTCCACGGGGGAAGAGGACATACTTACCCCTTCAAAGTACAAATCATTGGGTGTGCAAAGTAACTAAAGCAGCTATACAGCACTTTCAGTTTCCCCTCCCTGTCAGCAGATGAGGATGGGTGGGCGGCAGTGGCAGCAGAGATAAGGCCTGGTGAGCAATAGAAGACGGGGGGGGCAGTCTGTTTTGAGGGTCACTGGCCAGGCAACCATTAGCAACTTGCTCTGCAGTTGTAAACACAGTGCGCGCACACACACACACACACACACACACACACACACACACACACACACACACACACACACAGTGAATGACCAATTGATGATTTGACAATCTTCTCCACTTTCTGTTTAGCTAGAGCTGCTCGCCCCAATAGTTCTCTCTCTCTATCTAACACACACACACACCCACCCCCACACACACACACACACACACACACACACACACACTCACTCGCTAAAAGAAGCAAATACAGGAAACCACTTTTAGCAGAAACTCCAGCCCAGAAGACTTTTTTTTGCTGCACTCGCAAAGCTGAATGTTTGAGGAACCTGAACCAAAAAAACCAAAGACGTGCTTTGTTTTGATTGAACTTATCTAAATAATAAAAACTCTCTACCACTGACTATCACATAATATATATACTAAGAAAGAGGATTTTTTTTGGCCGATGATGCTTCACTAATAGATCTTTTGCATATTCATAAACTACAACTTCAACAGCACGGTGAACTGTTTATATGAACACAATGTCTCAACCCGATCGTCAATTTCATCCCAAAACAAGTTGTTTGAGACAGACAGGCCCCTCAACAGCAATAACTGCAGCTGTTTTGCATGATGGACGATGAATGACGACCCTCACCCCTGAACTATTTTGATTTAGTTTCTGTCTGTGTCTATTAGTTAACCTAAATAAACTGAAGTCCTTGTTGAACTATGTGCATGGCTGGTGACACAAGAGAACGACCAGAGCTGACCCGAGTGAGCTCGCCCGATAGAGCAGTCGACGGGATGACACTGAGTGGAGCGGTGGCGTAAAGTTGGTTCACTCCGTTCCGGGTTGGGTTTGTGCCCTTTATTGTGTTGACAACCACGGCATTCATGGTATGTGATGGCCTGTTAGTGGTTGGCACTGATCAGACATAAGGTGTGGTGGTAATTAACCCAAAGACCTCAGAACAAATGAATGTACTGGTAGCTACTTAACATATACTCAGGGACTGCACACAGCACTCCACAATGGTCCTTACTGCTATCATAACAGTGAAGCTGCAGGACTCCCACACTTCAAACTCTGCTGATTCCTGAATGCAGGCTTAGAATTAGCTAGCTAAGACATACGACAACGTTGTAGCTATCAGAAGGCATAGCCTGGACAGTCTCTCTGCAGAACCCAGAAAAGAAATAGACATAAACTCTCCATCGAAGTCCTGGTAAGTTAGCAAACAAGCCAACCCCCGACATATGTGGATTATGTGCTTGATCGCGACAATCGAGTTTGCATAGAAAACAAGCACTACTCGCTCGGATAATCTACCAACAGCCACAGCTACCTAATGATCTCTCCCGTGAGCAGCTATCAGGAGGGGAGCTACCAGACCCGGCCTTCAGCAGTACGTCTGTCTGCTGTCTGAGCAGCAATGGATGACTTTTCAGACCAATCGGCAGCGCAAGAAGAACATCGTCTCCTCACCTTTTTTCCACACTCGGACAGAATGTACAAGTAGTGTTGTGTCAAACCGTCCATGTTTCATCTCTGCAATAGAAACCCCACATACTTGTTCACATCTGTCTGACAATACACCAGGTGTTGTAGTGGTGAATCAAAAGTTCCAACAAGTGTTTGATTTGGAGGTGGCAGCAGCTTTGGCTGCCTAGATGAAGCCTTTAAGGTCATTAAATACCAACCGCTCCTAAATACCATCTCAGAGCTGGGTTATAAGTGTTACTTGTTGGACTATACTTGTTGTCATATTTCGCAACCTAGGACACACTCCCACGTGGGTTGTAAGAGGGCTTCAACAATGTGGGATACCCAACAAGTGGGCTAAATGGCTTGCAGAGTACATCGCTGTATGTGCTACCAATAGAAGTTGTCATATTCTTAAATGGCAGAGATGCTGCTACTTATATCCTCATGTGCCTTTTTAAACTGACTCAGTGAGCATTGCTCAAATAATTCCAATGTACTTTTTTAAGGTGCAAATGGCAAATAAATCTCTTGAAACTTGAATCTTGAACTGAATAGGCCTACTATGTTTTCTAATGTGAAGACCTATGTCACCGGTCCATGTTTTTGTGAATATTTTCAAAGGGACCTTTAATATTCGTGTTCTTGTATGGTTCTTCTCTATGTAGACATGACACAGAGAGAGGGAACGACAAATCGGGGCAGAGAGAGAGAGAGAGAGAGAGAGAGAGAGAGAGAGAGAGAGAGAGAGAGAGAGAGAGAGACAGCAGTTGGCGTGAATAAAAAGCATAGCTCGAAAAGGAACAGCTTGGACTTCTCACTGAACTGACATAACACGATTCTCACGTTGTTGCATATTTCATACCTTGTTAAATATAATTACAACAACGTTTACAGGAAGAAACACATGTAATGCAATTATTACAGCACAGAGTTAATGTTTACAAAGGTGTGATGAATAATAATAAGCAGTGTTTTAAGAGGAGTTGAAAAGGGGGGGAAAGTGGGGGGGGTACAGCTGAGTCTGAACCTGTGTGAGCAATTTATTTAGCAATCAGTTCATTTTTAATCATGATGAGAGTTTACTCGCATATGTATGTCAAAGCGAAAAAAAACTCTGCTACACTGGGAGGATGCAAAAGAAAAAGATGTGATTAAAAGATGTCCTTATCTGATAGATCTCATGCTTCATGCTACCCTAAGCAGGTTTAAACAAATGCAAAGATTACACGACTATTTGACCAACGTCTGGAGCTCTTTATAGCCAATAGCTTGTGGCCATGTAACCACATTATTTATATCAAGTATAAACGTGTGTACGAATTAAATGACGCTCTTAATGCACACAATCCATCTCGGAGCAACGAGACACATGTGCATGCGAGTGCAGCAGAGATAAGAGTCATTCCCGGGGTCTGCATGTAGAAGCTGTGTATAAATTACAACAGTGAAGCCAGGAAGACATTACTGTAATGCAGAGCATCTGTGGGTGTCAGAGGGTAGATCTATGCATCTTCTGAGCACGGACATGTTTTTTTATTTACCTGTGGATGAATAAAGAGATGATTTATCAATTCACCTCTTGTGTTCCCCACTCTCTCTCTCTCTCACCCACACCCTCTCTCTCTCTCCTCAGGGGAATTAATCAGTGGTCTGACACATGCACCAAGGCAGACAGGGAGGCAGACAGTGGGAGGGAGGGAGATAAGAAGAAAGATGATGGGTGAGGGGCGGGGGAGGGGGGGGGGGGGGGGAGGCTGAGAGGGATAAGGGTGGCACGAGCCAAATTGGAAACATGTCCTTTCAACATGTCCTATCTGAGCATTTTATCTGTGAAAAGAGGCACAAGGGGGATGACCCCCACGGTTCAAGGGCCTAACTCAATTCAGTGATGAAACCGTGGCCGAGTCCTCACCAGTCGAACACACTGCAGCGACTGCTGAAATATGGATGTTTTTTCCGCAAAAAAGCTCCTCTCCCCAACACCTGCAACCCATCCACCGGACAGAGATGAAGTGTGACAAAACCAAGAGGGAAGCAGGGAAGAGCGCGTCTTGTAGCCTTACTTCAATGTTTTCTTTCTTTTTCATTCGAACAGTCATGAAAAGTAAAAATAGATTATGGTAAAATGAAGAGAAGATCGTGGCTCAGTATCAAAGATAAACGTGGACCCACACTGCACTCCTCCCCCTAACACCTTTGAAGAAGTAGGACTAGTGCGCCTATGGCCCATCACAAAGCCTCTATTTTTATCTGGGCCCAGGTGGGATTGGATCCAGATGGGGGACCTGATCACCTCTCTCTCTCTCTCTCTCTCTCTCTCTCTCTCTCTCTCTCTCTCTCTCTCTCTCTCTCTCTCTATCTCTATCTCTATCTCTTTGCTCCTGGCTGGAGTTTTGTGCGCTCAGATCTAACCCTTTCGATGCCAGTCCCCACTTCATCCCCTAGAGACTGAATGAAGAGCTTGGAATCGAATCAAGTGGTGAAATAGTGTACGCATGTGTGCATCTGAACTGGTGGTGATCCCTATAATGGTATGGAAACTCAATAACTCTTTGATATGTAGGATTTATAGATCATTCTTTACTATGCAAACAAGACATTATCTTTTACACCATGGCCAGCCTGGAATAAGATCATCTTCAATAATAATGATAATAACTAGCTTGGGGTTTTGGTGGCTTATGTGGCTTATTTTTCCATAAAAAGCATTGCGCAAAAAATACATAACAATGCAGTACAAAAAAAATGTTCGATGGTGACTTCGCAGCTTGACTGCATTATAGGTCCATTCATTTTAAGCATTAGGGCAAGAAGGGGTCGTGCCTTGTGATCCAATGGCAGGGTAGAATGCCCCAGACCCAATGGGTTAACCTAACAGGAAACCTGGAGGATACACCCTATTAGGCCTGTGCTTCCTGCTACTTTGAGGCATGTACAATTTATGAGCCCAGAGGTACGTTGCACCACTGCAGATCTGATGGATTTCCTCTTTCGTTCTCCAAAAAAGACTGAGCCGGAGCATTTTATGAAAGAGAAATGAGAAAGAAAGAGAGAAAAAAAGGCAGATAAGGTGAATAAAAGAACCATCTGCAGGGCACTCTGCGAAGCTTTGTGCCAAACGGTCTGGAAAGAATCACACATTCTGGCAGTACATCCCATAAATATGCTCTGATCCTTATAATTCAAATGAAACATAGGAGGATATTAAATAGATCCCATTGCCTTAAAGCCAGTGTATAGCAGTGCCAGTGGTGTGAGTACAGTAACTCACTAGGAATAGACGCTGACTAGAAATAACTCAAAATTGATAACAGATTTATATGGAGGGTTTTGGAAAAGGCTACAATTTCCTCTGCTACATCCATACGGTGCGTCTCACATCTTTGTCGCATTGAACCGACAGACACTCGTGTACGTACAGGATACTTCTCTGTTTGTCGAATGTTCTGTATTTGTCAGCATTTTTCCAGGTGGTGGAACTTGCTGTTTGCTGAAGTGTCTTTTTTTCTCTGAAAATGGTTTCAAATGAATAAGCAGGAGCAATGACAGAACTGCTGCCTCACAGTGACGCAAAAAGGACAAACCACAATGCCATACAACAGTTGGATTATCGAACCACTTAAAACATTTGAGTGAATCGCAACTGTGTCAAGTTGGTCATCTCATCTGCCATTGTTGTCTCATTGACGCATTCTACTTTCTCATTTTCTTCTAAAAGATTTTATGATCGGCAGCAGGAGACAAAAGAAAAATCATCATGAACCACCGAGGTGATGTAGGGTTCTGGGTTTGTTTGTGTGTGTGTGGGCTAAGAGATGTGGCGCTTACGCATTTGCCAAACCATCAAACAATGTCTCTGTGATATGTCTGCGGGCTTCAGACACTCATTTCATGATGTAATAAGTGCTACGGCTTCTCGTCTTCTAGTCTTCGCCTCGCCTTGCAGCGTTGCAGCCTAGCGTGACAGACACCTTGTGCCGGGCATTCTAGCAGATGTTATTTTCCGAACATAGAGTTAAATGTGTTCTGTTTTACATTCAAACACAGCATGGGTGTAGGAATTTAGGAGAGGTGTTTGCTCTCTGGGGCAATAACAAAAAATAACTTGTAATTAAAAAAAGAATGGAATAATAATAAACTTTAATTTGTTACAAATATGTAGTTTTTTTTTAAATGTCTGTTTCCGTGTAAGAAATTATTATAAATGATGTTTAAAAGGTCCAATTTAATTATAGCTTGTTTCATTGCTACACCAATCTTGGTTTAGGCAGCAGGACGAGGAAAGATAGAGAAATGAGGAATGAGAGGAAGTAGAAGGTACAGGAGGAATGGGGGTTAGCGGGAGATAAAGGTAGTTCAGCAGAGAGGAGGGTTGGATGGAGAATTTGGAGAAGAATATCAGGAAGAGGCGGATGAGACAGGAGATAGGCAGGCAGTCTCCACCGCTGTCAGATATGATAGAGTAACTCAGCATCTTGTAAGAGACTGTCTGCAACCATTATCAAGCTGCAGTACAACACTGATCCCTGCATTGCTCAGATACAGACCGTGTAGACATTTGCCACTTTAAGCAGAAGATCAAAGCATGGATCAATCCATGGGGCGGTTACAGTGTTCACCATCAATAGTGATTCCAAGGTTTAGGGTGAAGTTATAGAAACGCATTATTTCATGACCAACTTCATTTCACTGCGCATGAAATGATGATTAATGAATGAAAGTGTTTTGTAAGACTACCAAGTGAGACCAAGTGAGCTACCAATGAAGCTAGAACCAGAAGAAAACATATTTTAGTCAAAATAACTGTGTTGACACATTGCACAATGGGCAACGTAGAAGTAAACACAAAAGCTCTTTTATACCAGTAATAACAGATGTTTGGCTGCAAGGGGCAGCAAAAACAAGCATTGTTGACTTTGACTTGCTAACCTGTTAGCAAACAGTTGCATATTAGCTCATTCGGTAGACACAGAGCAACATTAGCATGCATTTGGAGTTGTGTTCATGTCCACCTTTTGAATGTTCATTCTCCTTTTTGCTTTATTTTTGGTCTCTACCAACTCCTACGGTTAATATCCAGAAATATCTCATAAATGCTCTGCTGTGTTCTCCAGCTAGTTGCTTAGATTGTTCTCGGGCTAGGTTGCCGGGGAACTAGCGTACAGTACATTTGAAATGCTTTGATTGGTAAAAAATAGCTGCTTGCTGTAGCCGCTGCAGAGTTGGGTGATAACTGGGTACAATCTGTGAGTTCATCTCTACATGCGACACCCTTCACATACAATCATGTGATCCATTCTCAGTGTAAAAATATTGATTTAACCCACTTTAACAAATGTCTTACTTATACTTATGGTCAGAAATCTTACTTCTCACGGTCACATGTCACAATGTCAACACTTATTTAACAAAGAAATGCCAAATACATCATGCTACAGTGACTCATAGTAACAAGGCTGTGTACGTGTCTAGGCTCTTGAATGCAATCTCTACATCAGATATAAAAGTATTGATGAAGTCATTGTTCACATTTCACTCTGGGAATGTATTTAGTGGAAAGGTGACTTTGGCTGTCATCCAACCTGTCTCTTAAAACGAAACAAAGGACATTATTAGTGACTGAAATAAGCTGTGAATGGAGTCACGTAGGCCTGAAGGACTGCAGTTGGCTGATTATCACATTTGATTGACTATTTTAACTGTGCCTGAGCGCAGTAGATAGAGTTCAGTTACATAATGTCCATTGGATGAAAAAGTACTCAGCAACAACCCTCCCATTTGTGCCTCTTGAAGCCCAAAGCACTTGACCCATATCAAAAATAACTTGCCTCTCCCACAGATGATGACATTTGGAATATGATTTAGCCTTGTCGCCAAGTTACTATCAGTGTGGGGCCTTAGGTAAACACATTTGATGGGACCCAAAGGTCTAGCACCAACACTGAGCTGGGAGGACAGGCAAGTGCGCAGGCCCTTGGCCCTAGTAAGAATCAGCAGAAGCCAAGCAGGAAACATCTGGAAGACCCAGTGCAAACAGATGTCGGAATGAGATAAGAGCCCATGAGTTGGAGTTCAGCCTCCCATCTCTGTATGATGAGGCTTTGTAACATCCAGGTGGGCCGTACCCTTGGCTCTAACAGCTCAAAGGTCCAAATAATCAAACTAGAGTTTTTTTTCTCACACTAGCATCTGGTCGAGGCTGTGAATGTTGTCAGTAACTTGTGTTCCATTGTTCCTGGTCTCATTTTGATCCATTGTCAGCCAGACTCTCATGAGACTCCCTTCATACAATGTTTTTGCCTCTCCGGGTCACCATTTACATCATTTCCTGCCATAGTTTTAACTTGGGCCGGGCAACAAAGTGAAGTATGCATCAATGGTGAGCAATGCACTGGTATCACCAGAGCTTCAGCTTATATTGTCCTGGTAATTGTCTGATTTTGAATCGCAGTGTCAACTGTATTGTTTATTTTCAATTGCTCCTCTAAACACCTGATAGTCTCCGAAAAACAAAAGACTGGCACAAAACTGGCAAGTATGCATGTGATTGTAATTTGGAGTTAAAGCTGCAAAGTATCATTGTGTTCCAGTTTTTAACCCTTCGCCTCACCATCACCACAAAAAACAATCTCACTTGTCCCTTATGACTGCTGATTACTTTGTGTGAGGAACATAAAGCAGAGGAGAGAATAACGGAGATAAATTATGAAGAAAACTATGTCATTCGCACAGATGAGTAGAAGCCACATGGGAGGTTCGGTTCCTGTTAAACTATAAAAAGGTCTCTCTGGGGACATGAGATCTGAAGTGGAACTCACAGATTGTTCTGCAATCAGAGGCGACTGCACACCACCAGCCTGGATCTTAATAAATTGATAAATAATGGGTCCTTGGTGGCAAGAAAAAGTTACAGAAAAGTTAGTCGGAGTAAGAATTTTGGATAGATATTTTAATATGGATGAAATAAGCACTGCTGTTAAAACGTGAGCTTCAGAATTTGCGAGTACTGACACTGATAATATTTAAATAAACAGGACTTTAAATGTCTAAATTGGGCATTTTAAGCCTGTAAGTGTTGAGTGAAGAAGTACATTTCAGTGAAGGTTAGTTGATTTTCTACATAGCGCAATAAAAATGTAAGTTAAAAGATTATTTTGTCGATGTCACTGGTAAAATGACCCTTTTTAACCTATTGACGTGTTATTATTAAAACACATTGTTGTCATGTTGTCACATTATTTATTTAGGAATTGTATGTAAAGAAATTGAAAAGAGCCTAATATATACCCATATGAAGAAAATATTGCCGAAACAAGTTTAGCAATACAGTGTCATTTATTGGCACAGTCATTTGTTGCCTTTCCCAAAAAAATGACTGTATTTTATAATCTTAAATGAATGTGTTAGTAAATATGAGGTTAGGCATGTTATTGCAGGCATGTCACAGAAAGCGCAGTTTCCTTGATGTTTTGCTACCAGCAGTTAGATCCATCGATCCCAAGATTTGTGATTCAAGCTTCCTGTCAATGTGGTCCGAAATGTACCCAATGTATATGTACGCACAAAAAGTAAAGAAAAATGATCCGATTCCAATAGAATTAATTTACAGCGCTTCAATTTGGTCCAACAGGATATTGTGACCATATAAGGACAAATCATGGGGGATCCAGAAATGATTCAGATTCCCTCCACACCCTTTTTAGCCGGAGTAATTAAGGATTTACCAAACTGCCCTTGGGATGACCACTTGTCGGTCGGCGCAAACAGGAAGTAGAGAAGAGGTCAGTGAATGAATGGCAAACAGCAACAATGCAAGAGGAGGAAACCCCCCTCCAGTATAAATAGGAACAGAACCCTGCTGTGTTGCGTTCGGGGTCACGACTGCAAGGATGGGAGACAATAGGGGAGCAAGGCTGCTGGCTGACCAGCGCAGGTGTGATGTGTCTGCGCGACTGAGATTGTAGAACCTCAAGGGTCACGGAAGACGCAAGCAAGCAACGTCATGGAAGACGCAAGCAAGCAACGGCATAACAAGACCGAAGTGCGTGATGATGATGATTCAGGATTGTGTTGTCGGAAACAAAAAGAGAAGAGAGTTATCTAACGATTGTTAAAGAAAAACCAAACAACTGCCTGTTGCGTCATAGTTAGAATTTGAGTTGAGAAGACCCTTTATTTATTAGAGCCGGGTTTTTGTTTCTATCGATCCTTTCTACTCATGTGCATCTGATATATGTTTTAAGATTTGGAGTTGTGCGGACTGCTACTTTCCTAAATAGTAGTTGCACACATCACTCATCCTATTGGCTTTTCATCTGCATACGTGCGTGTGTGTGTGTGTGTGTGTGTGTGTGTGTGTGTGCAATGTGTGTCTGAGGGAAGAGTGTCATCCTGCTCTTCACCTAAAGCAGCCTGTTAAGCTGTAAAGGGATGGACCTCCACCCAGTTTCAAAGGAGCATCATCGAAACTGCAGCCAGACACTTCCCAGAGGAAATCCTCAGCAAGGCCAGACACAACAGTGCAATCATTATCACAATGCACCATCTGCCAATGCTGTTTTGCACAAGTTGAGTCAGACTAAGTGAATGTTTAAAAATAAAAAAAAGGAAAGAAACATTGTTACTTGTGTTAACAATTGTGACATAAATGATTCAACGGCGAGTGTGAGATTTGTTTATTATGGACACGGCAGCAAAACTTGTGAAGCAATTTTTCTTTGCGGAAGCCAAGTGATGATTTGGCTTGAAACGATCCATCCATCCATAGTTCTTCAGCCTATCCACCAGAGTCTCTTGTGTCTCTGTCTCCCTTGTGTTTCCCTTTGTTCCACACTCCTCTTGTCGTACTTGTCCCTGCCTTTTCTGTGTGTGTGTGTGTGTGTGTGTGTGTGTGTGTGTGTGTGTGTGTGTGTGTGTGTGTGTGAGTCTCTTTCTATCCTGTCGCCAACCTGGGCATTTTCTCAACTTCTGTAGCTACGCTCAGGCCAAGTCTTGTTAGTTACGTTTCCTTTGTATTGTTGCACCTGAACTAATTGGTGTCTGTTCCCTGTGCTCTGGGATTCCTGTTGTCCTGTCTGCATTTTGCTTATCAAGCTGTCTGCTACCCACGTGCAACCTCAGATTGTCACCCTCGTAATAAACGCTTCTCAAAGCTTCACCAACGTCTGTGTCGGTGTTTGCGTTTGGGCCCACCCTTATGACACTGCAACAATCCCTTATTGATCAGGATAATGGGTGTTAATCACCTCTGTGTGTTTGCATCAGAGACAATTTCCAGAGACAAGCTCTAGTATTGTATTTATTCTATTCAACTTGTCTAGGATGCCGTGAATCAAACAACGCTAAACTTTAGATGTTTTCCAAAAAGAGTTTTCCTGAATATAAAGAGCAAAATCTTTAAAAGTAATATGATTAACTGAGAGAGGGGGGGGCATTAAAAGTCAAATGGGAATGACAGCGGAGACAAATCACACCTGTGGGAAAAGAACAACTGTTATCTTGAGAGGCATGTCCTTGGATAGAAGATGACAAGTGTAATTTTGACAAAATAAGCAGAGGGTCTTCGGGCTTGCAACGGATCGCACATCAATTACCACGTTTGGATTGATTTTGACAGGTTTAAATGTGGTACATAAGCAGATAATGGAAAATTTCTCTGAGCTTGACACTGTCAAAAAGATAAATTGTGGGGTCAGGAAAAGGGCTGAAACAACAGCTGAATACTTAGTTGACAGGCATGCATATATTTAAATTATTAGAAGTTCACTCTTTCTCTCCTGCAATCCATCATTGTGTGAGGGGTAAACAATATCGATGGTGGTTGGGTGAATGACATGACATGTCCGACTCAAGTAAACACTACTGATGACTCCATTCAGGCATACGGGTCAGTTAGTTATCCGTCACGTGACGATTTCATTATCTATGCATTTGGCGCCATGCCTTTGAAAAATGAATTTGTGCAATTGTATGTCGACATAAAAAGCTAAATGCCAGATTTACAATGTGCAAAAGTGGTAATAAAATACCACGGTATGGTAAACTAGGCAGTGCACATCCAAAAAGGAGAACCCCAAGGAGCAGGCTGACGTCTCCAAGGAGTTTGCTAAGCCAAGGGAGTATGTAACATGGAGGGCTTAGGGCAGCGTCCGAGGCCTTTCACCTTGGAGCTGTTAACAGTCGGGCCTGTGATCCCAAGGCCCCCATTAAAGACCCCCTTGGGTTTAGGACTGTAACCAGAGAGTTGGAATAACAGAGGAGGAGAGCACCACGCAGCGGGGCCTCATGTGGCGTGGTGGGCTCAACCCGACTCCCCGCTCAGGGCCTGGAGAGAGGTCACAGGGTAAGAGAACTCTTTTTCCTCTCTCTCTCTCTCTCTCTCTCTCTCTCTCTGTCTCTCAAACATAGATCAGCCAGGCAGGAGGAGGTCAAAGGGAGGTGGACTCCCTGGGGCCTGCGGTGGGCTGGACACAGTGGCTAAGGTCAAAAGAGCCTCTTGGTTGCAAGACATTCATCACTAAATGCCTTGAATGTGTAACGGAACTAGCACGAGTGAGGCATATTTGTGAGTGTGCATTTGCATGTCAGTGTGCATCTATGACTGTTTGTATAAGTGTCAGACACACCCAAAAGCAGCTCTCTGGCTGCATGGTACCTCCGATTTTAGAGTTTTCTTTATTTACCAGAAAGGTAAATTGCCGTGTGATGGTTCAAGAATTTGGTATGAACGTCTGTGTTAATATCACAATTATGTGGTGGAAATATGGCACATGGCCACTGTCTGCAGTCATCTTCAATGCAGATGGCTGAGGTGTTGAGCTGTGTGCAAAATCCATTAGCCTCTCTTCCAAACAACCATTTGGACCAGTGCCAATGCACGTTTAAGATTACGTGTGTCATCGTCAGACTTAACTGGCAGGACTGTGCAGGACTTTCTGAAAGAATATAGACGTAGTAGGTCCCTTTAAAATGTTGTGTGTGTGTGTGAAAGGTGATAAAAGAAACACACTTGTCTTGCCTATTCATAGGTCTAAGTCTCAAAAACAATCAATCATTAGTTATACTTCACAAGACGTTGAGGAGGCTGGTGTCTCAAGGCGTGTGATGTCTTCACATCTGTCATTTAAATTAATGGTAAATGTGGACTGCTCTCGGTTTCATATCACACATAGAGGGTTGCCGTTTGCGAGGTCTAATCAGACTGCGTCTTCTTAGCCAACCTGTCAGCTCAAACCCAAACAGAGCGATGGAAAAATTGAAAGGTCAAGTTGAGTGGCGGTTGATTCAGAGCGCACAACAACTTTGGTAACCAGATTCTTTTCCCCTCATGCCTGATTTGCTTGTGTGAACTAAAAAGAGGTTTGAAGAACCTCTTTTTTTTTATCTAAATCTCACACCTTCAAGGGGGGTAGGTAAACAAATGCTATGGATCCCATGGGGTGTGGAGCTCAGCGAACCGCAGAGGCTCATTTGCTCCTGCTTGTCTCAGCTTGCGGTTGTGTATTTCTGTCCCTCTGAAGATGCAAAGGTAGCATGCTGTATGACACACAAACCTGCAGACACTCACACACTCATACACAAACAGAGGCACTTTAACACACGGCACCCTGCAACAAAGCAACCAAAAATAACAGGCACCTGTTGCTCAAACCACAATGTCTACAGTGAAGCCAAATTAGAGCGTTTCCTTGGCAACAGTAATTTCAATCACAAGCCGCAAAAAGAAGCGGCCTAGAAAACAACTGCGCTTCAACAATGCTGCTATGCGAGGCACTGGTAAGCAATGCACTAACGTGTGTGTGTGTGTGTGTGCACACATGCTCATATCCCATTTTGTTAAAGTTGATGTACAATCTAGTAATGGATGATGTGTGATGGAAGACCTCCAAGACTCCTCGGCTGTTTGAGGGCTAGAGGGGACCACGGTATCCATTAGCGGTTAGAAGATGATTGCAAAGTTGATTGCAAGGATTTTCACTTAAGTGTGACAAATATAAAAGCCCCCCCTTTGCAGTAAACTTGTACACCAGCAACTATTTTTGACTTATCAGCCACAGTACAGATAGACTGTAGGTGTTTATGTGTCGTATGGGCTCCTCTAGTGGTCACAACCAGGACTTCACAACGTTGCTTACTTTCTTATCACCGACAGTGTGACTGTCAGTGGGCTGCAATACAGGAACAGCTCCCAAGAGACACACACTAATGACTTTAACATATGTAATTACAGGGAACATAGTTTAGGGACTTATTTGTTGCATTGTCTAGTCAGGCATACTTGCTGTGATGTGAGTTTGAATGGATAGTTAATGGTGTATGTAAAAAAAACAAAGACATGTATTTATACATTGTCCACTTTGGCATTCTTTCATATATCTGAAAGACTCACCTGACAAATACACCGATCAAGTAAATCCACATGCACAAAATCTATCATCACTGATTTATTTGACCCATTATATACACCCAAATCCTCTTAAGACATTGAATGGGAGGGAGGCAATAGAAAGGACATTTAAGCAGCGACATGACTGATGACATGAATTTGCATTGTGCCAAAGTAGGTAACTCAATACTAGGAGGGGGCTCCTAATGTTTTCTACCCATATGTGTTCATGTGAACTAACATGGGGGTGTGTGAATACAAGAAGGGGGCGGTGGTCTGAGGAGCCTCACTTCTTCACAAAAGAAAGCCTAATTGGAAGCACATGTGTTGCACTGTGTGCAGCAGTGGGATGGTCGAGGGGGTATGCGTTGCTATTGTGAATGAGGGTGTCACTGATGGGAGAAAGAGAGGAGGAAAAAAAAAAAAAAAAACGCTTGTAGGGGGTGGGAGATGGGGGTCTGGCGGTTGGGAGGGCATGAGAATGTAAACCCCGGCGAAAGTGAGGCGATTTGAACAAGCCTGGGAATACAAAGTGGGGAGAGGGAGGGGGGGGGGGGGGATTGTTTGAGTGGACAGAATTTAAACCATATTGTCCAACAAACAAAGTGCTACCACAAATAAATGTCCTCTTTCCATGTCTCTGTCTCCTGTGTCACGATGACCACAGTGATGTACAGCTATCTAACATCTGACACGCAACATGTCAACGTGACATTTGTCAACACACTGATGGCTCAAATATCACCAATACAGTTTAACAACGGCCACGCTGTCGTGTTTTTCTACCTAATATTAGTAGTCCCCGTGGTTTTCCATTTCCGTACGTGGAATAAATGTACAATAAGGGCTCTTCATGTGGGTCAATCATAGTAATCTTGTAACTCTCATTATGCTCCTTAACAAATTGAACTTGCAGGAAGTCTACCCTGGTTTGGATAACACATTAAGCTACTGTACCATAGGTTCTTCATTTGTACAGGTTTATTTCAGCCCTCAACTACCCCCCCACCCCTGCCCACCACTGCAATAAGAGACCAAGATGAGAACAAAAGGCCATGAGACTGAGAATATATATACCTCCCTCTGTGGCTCAGTCAGATTTATACACTTTCATAAAAATGGGTCCAAAATGTCTGGGCTCAGGGCCCATATCCCATCCTTGTGTTTGGATCGCAGCCAGGAAAATAATGTCTGAGCAAAGAGAGGACAAGAGTTTTTTCTTCTTCTAATTTATTACTATAAATTACAAAGGGGCAGGCAGGTGAAAGAGGAAGAGCGGAAAGACGGTGAAAGAGGCATAAGTGGGAGACGAAGGGGGGGGGGGGTGAAAGCAGGAGAAAGATGAGAATAAAAGGAAGTAAGGGATGAGGGGGATGATATTTGAAGAAAAAAGGGAGATAAGGGTCTTGGGCAGGGGTTCTCAACCCTTTGCAGCTTCAGGGGGCTCAGTTGGACACCCTATAAGGCCTGAAAACAAAGGTTACATGTACTGTATTCTCTCCAACTCCACTTCACCCACAGACCATTGCTCCCCTCCTTTCTCCCCACCTCGGGGTCTGCTCTGGCAGCACCTGAATTCTGGGTCTCATCAGAGCTACCTGTCGGGGCTAAACCAGAACCTGTTACCCCTCAGTGTCAGATGACTGAGCGTGCTCTCTCTCTCTCTTTCTCTCTCCCCCTCTCTCTCACCCGCACCACCAGCAACACACACATACACACACACACACACACACACGGTGAGAGTCTTTAATAGGAACCAGCTGGGCTCTCAAGGCCGTGCCGCGGGCCAGACAGGCCCATTCATAACCCTCGAGTGAGTTTTAATGAAGGTGGGTTCTGGGGCAGCGGCGGTGTGGGAGTGGGGAAATGATGAAAGAGGGGGGGAGACGGTTGACTCTTTCTTCCTCACTCTCTCTATACCTTCAAACCAATGAATACTGTACCCAAGGCTGTATGGGCGAGAAGTTCACCATTAGTCCATTTATTTATAGTTAGCTTCTGTACTGTTTTCTAGCTTCCTCGGCTGCTGCTCTTTGCACACAGTAAAAGGATGCGTGTCCTGCATCGAATACAGATAAGAAATGAGATGTGAGGCTATTTGCTTCCTAAAGAGAAAAAAAACAACATGATGAATGACGCTTTTAGAGTTATACACCTTCCCCCCACACGTAGGTTCCCATTTCTTTACACCCATTACCTTACTTGTGATGCTAATGGGCATGAAAGGAGGCTAAGCGATTGCCATAGTAATGGGTAAGTTCCGCACTCTGTACTTCAATAGCTCGTTCTTTTGAGGAGCACATTTCAGCAGACAAGACAGGCGTCATCAGAGTTCAGACACCCGACTCATAAATACAGAGTGATATAGATGTCAGTAACATACACAGTCCTGCAAGGGACAACTAGGTCCATTACTGAGCTGAAAGCCCACACCACAGGATAACTCTCTAACAACTGCACTTTTGGGGACTGTACACATACTCTCAAGGACGTGCACCTCTTCAGCATTTATTATAGTGTCAAGTATCCCTCTGTGGGAGGGTGATTACGCATATTTTGATGTTGTGGTTCTAGGTGAGCTGACGAAATAAATTCCAGATATCTCTTTTTAAGGTCACCACTATATAACTACCAGTTACTTACGCAGCTGGACTGAGGAGTTAGTGCATGTGTGTGTATGTAGTTGAAATAAGCGATTGAATGAAGAGTGCATTTTGGATCTACTTTAACTTGTATTCGCCCATACATAACAATACATAATGGATGCTTAACGCTATGTGGTGTTATTTGATGCATTCAGGCAGTGGTCACCTCCGTTTTGCTTTTTTTTTTCTCCGAGGGGTGGATGGGTGATGTGTAACCTGAGCTGGCGAAGTAACGGTGAAGCAACAGCCCTTTACACCCTGAGGTCAGGCTGATGTGAACACCAATAAAACCAGGCACTTGCACACATTCCTTTTTTCTTAAAACGCAGAGACGCACATACAAAATAAAAAAACAAAAAAAATGTGGAAAGTGACACAAAATGATTCCGATTGGATTTAACTTGAAACAATGTCCAGATATTGTTTATCTTCACGATCAATACGCTGAGGATGCGATGATGCTTCATTGCAAAAACCAGCCAAACAACCTCATTAGTTGCAGCATGGCTCCCCTCTACCAGCCACACAGACATGCACACAAGCTGCACTCACATGCACAGTCCATGCGTGTTTTTTCGGTGGGCAGATGGAGAGAATTCGGGGGTATGTCACAAACCTCCCACGCTCTCCACTTCAGCCCCGGTGGCCGCACGGGCTTTGATATTTACCACATAATAACTGTGTGGTTCTTCAGCTAACCCAAAGAATGTTCATATGAAAAAAAACAAAAAAAAACAGCATCAACACATGACTACATTATGCAGTGTCTTGATGGCGTACAATAATGATCCAGCAAATAGTTCAGTCGTGTAGAAGCTTGATTTAATCTTGCTTTCACCTCTGAAGACCATTGCGAAATCAAATCTTTTTTTGCAAGCATTAACCTTCCTCATTATGAGAAACTGTGAAAAAAAAAAAGCTTCTCTCAAGCTTACAGAGTAATAGATGTGAGCATTAATGACCAAGCAGGGCACTGGTGGGTAGAGCTTTGTATTTCCATTAATTTGAGCCAAATTAAATATTATGTACAACAAAAACATTTTTTAACGTATTCATAAATATGCAGCATGCTGGTCTTTTCTTCTTCTTTCATGTCATGCCAAATAAAGTGCTTTTGGGTACACAAAAATCAATAAATATTTTTTTGTAAAGAATGTATATATAATATTAGAGAAGTACACGTGGTGATGTATATATTCGTGTCACACTGTGCTGAAGGGGGTTGTGTGTGCGGAGATGTCAGAGGGGAAGAGGTCATCGGCAGTTGAAAGGAAGATGGCTCTCTTGTTCTGTAAGGCTTTCCTCTCCCTGATCACACCGTCTGCATATGGAGCTGAATCACCAACCAGCGTCCAGTCCGGTCCGGCTGAGAGCCAAGAATGCAGGAGCTGCTGGGTGGCGTGCTGGGTGATTTCCTGTCTGAGGGGTCTTCTCGTAGTCGTAATGCGATCCGCCCTCGGTCCAAAAATAACCAGTGTCCCTGCAGGGGACGGCGGTGCAAAAGCTTGTGGGGCACCGATGCAGCCTGCCCCTGCTTCCTTCCTCCAGAGGATGCTGGTAGGATGGAGCTGATAGCAGCTCAAACTTAGTTGTACTGTCAGCAGCTGGGAGGGCAGAGACAAGGCCATTGGATTTGTGTAAAACAGGTGATACTTCTCAAAGGCCCCAGTCATGTTCCAGTAACAATAACAAGCCAAGCTACGAACCACTATTTGTTTTTTCTGAAATGTTTCATGATTTATTACCGCCAGTGTTCTGCAGCGGAGTTTCAAAAAGGAAAGGGAGTCCAAATCCAAATCAACACAATCTCTCAAGACTCTAAATGAAACTGACTAACCTCCACGTTTATTTTCACAAGAATGTCATATTTGGGCTCTGTGGTTTCACAGTTGCTCTGCTCTGCGACCTCAATGTGCACCAGCATCGCAAAGTCAGAATGATAACAAATCAACACTTTTAATCGTTGCACAGAAAGTGCCAGAGAGACACGCAAAGAGAGAGAGAGAATTAGTGGATTTTATCAGACCGTAAGTGTGGGTAAAGAGGGAAAACAGATAGCACACTTTGAACTATCTGACCCTAATACGCTGATTATCCCCATGAGGGCTTCACCTCTCTATAAACAGATTAGTTTATTTGTGCAGGTTCATCTGTGTTGTTTCAGAGGGCCCAGGCTCTCCAGGTAGGGGACATTTCACTGGCTCATTATGCAGCAATTTAGGTGGCTGGGACAGCGTTTTCTCACAGCACCTTACAAACCTGCAGCACAAGAGATAAGCAAAGAGGTGGATACACAAAATCAATACACACGGGTCCCCCTTTTGCAGAGGATCCACTGGAGAAGCATAGCTGGGGCCTTTTGCTCCACGAGGAGCCAAAAGGATTGAGATGAGAGTTAAATAGCTGCATGTCAGGGGGAGAAGAAAAAAAAAGAAGAAGAAAGTAGAGGGCAAAGAGCTAAGCGGACGGTAAAAATGAGAGAGACCCAATCATGAAATAAATCTGCCCACAGCTTTTTTGTTTAATGAACGTGGAGCTGATTTATTTTCCGTATGGCTCAGCAGATTTGTCTGGGCGCAGAACAGAGCGTGCTCTGTTCAGTGCCACGCTCAGCGACCAGGTGTGGGACAGACGGGCTGAAACAGTTAAAAGTAAACTGAGTGCAGTGGAAATGGATCTGCCTCCAAATTTTGTGGCCTATTTTTCATTTTTGCCAGGGGAAAAAGACTTGCCGGTGAAGTCACAAACAGTCTTGTGTTTCTGTCTCTATTCACTTCATAGTCACAACAGACAGCTATGTGTGTTTTTTGTCAAATATCTGAACTGCTGTCAAGACGTCATCTTTCGATATGGACATCCTTTCTGTGCATTTGAAATATAAATACGTCCTGATGTAGACACACACACACCAATACATATCAAAGAGACAATGAGAGATTTAATTTAGAACGCCATCGTGCAGGATATTGCACTGACAGAAGAGGAGGATGAAAAGAGAGGGCGAGAGGGGGAGGGGGGGGGGGGGAGGTGGAGGAAAGCATTCGTTGAGAAGAAAGAACTGCAAACAAACAGCGAGGGGGGGAACATATCATAAACAGATCTACTGAGACTATCAAGCAATGTAAATATGAAAAATGCCAAGCTCAAGTACATGAACCCTTACGGGAATGAACCCCCCCCCCCCCCTCCTTTGTACCCGAGCAACCTCTGTTTATGAAGACAAGCGAGAGCGGGCTATCGACGGGGCCTTGGGGGATGCCAACAAGTACGGTCAGTTCTCTGAGTATTTTATGTCCTGCCCTCCCTCCGTCTTACACAACAGTGGACAAGCACTCAGAATGCAATGTTGATAGATAACAGTTTTCCAGCAGGCCACACCGTGACAGATAAACGCAACGACCCGCTGTCTGTCGTTAAAGTGATCTTGCGGAAGATGCCTAATGTTGAACTGAACTTCAACTAATTTGTCACATTTTGTGTTCGCATTTTTACAACAACTGACAAGACCGAACAAACACGCAGGATCGCTGCCAGTGGAGTTCAGTTACAGTTCATGCACACGCCCTGTCATACTTGCCTTTGTTTCCAGTAAAAATGAAACAACTGTTCAAGTTTGAGTGACAAGGTTTTTTAACTGACGGCAGCATAAATGAAATGTACGATCAAAAAAAATCTTCCGTGAGAATAAGGACACAGAAACGTATTGACTGTCTTTACAGTCCGTCATGGAGAAGATTACCTTTCACACACTGGGTGATGTAAACTCTTCAGGGGGGCACATAAGGACCATTACATTCTCTTATGTGGAATACTGCAGTCATTAAAAGGTCTCAAGAGGCCCACACAACAATCCTAAAGATTTGAGAGAAAAAAACATTATGACATGAAGGTTGATAGTGTCTTTTAACCTCTGTTACTCCCCTTGTCACGGACTTTGTTGCACAATATCAAGATGGCTCATCCAGCGTATTTGCTTATTGCTCAAATTAAGCCATGCTCCAAACTGACATATTGTTTCAATGCAGCAATGTGCATGCAACCCAAAATATGGCTGGCAGACTTTCAAATATGCTTTGGAGATGGAGCAAATGGTGGTTTGGCTCTCCCCAAACAGACATCTTTCAACTAATGAATCAAACAAGCTTAAATTGGACAAATTAGGCAGAGTGTGATCAACTTAAGTTCATGGCTTGTCTTTAGCATGTGGCTCTGGTTTTAGACCAAAACAGAGCTTGTTTGTTTTTGAATGGCTTACTGCTGCCCTCTGTCAAACAATGACAGTCACTGCAGCAAGCCTACAGACACAGTAGCATAGCCTCCAAACTATTCAAAAAGAAATAAAACTATAACAATGTGATGTCCGTCAAATAATTCCCGGAATACCATTTCAGCCGTGACAGTTATCCCCTCTTTGTCAGGCCGTTGAGTCTGCTTCCAGGAATCCAACTGCAGACGCAGCACTTCTGTGTCCCAATGTGTGTTTCATTTGGGCTCTCTGTCTCAAAACACACATGTGGCTCAAATATGTGGCCCAGTGTTCCAACAGAAACAGGACTGCGATCCAGCGAGGCTCCCGATGTGCACCTCGCCAGAACGTGCCACACTGACACCCAAACTGAGTCAGACAGGGCCACGTGTTCCTAAAGTTAACACACATTCTTCAGAAGCTCAGTCACAGCCCTCTGCAAGATGAGTCTCCGCTGAATGTTACAGGCGAACAGTCGAATTATTAACTAAAAGGGAATGTTGACAGCTCAAAGATGACTGAAAAATATTTGAATCCCATCTTTATTACATACTTTTACTGCTGAAACTGAACCTAAAACCTACAAAATGTGACATTAAACTAAACAGGCGCACCATTTTTTATAGAAAAACACAATAAACGATGAACTCAACATTAAGATAATTAAATACTTCCTGGTTTGTTGAAACGGCAGATAAATATGTATTTAAAAAAAAATCTGATCTACTACAAAACATTCTCAACATCAATATTATCATATTTGATACAAATATAGAATACCACCAGGTTATTCATGCTAAACAATAGGTGACTCTTTCTTCGCATTGCACATTCTCAATGTTTGAGCATAACTTGTTTTTACCTCAAAGGTCTTTTATCTGTTGCCATGCGAGGCCCACTCAGGTCATCTGTAATGGTTTCATCCAGAGGGACACATCACAGAGGGAGGGGCATTCCACAGATCCTGGTGCAGCGTGGCTTTGGGAGGATTCAAGCAAATCTGGGCCAGATTCACAGATAGACTTTAAATATTAGAACCAATTTAGTATGGTATGTTTGCATTCATGTGTGCGCGTGGTTGTTGCGTGTAAAGGCACGGAATGGTTCCTGGACAGAACAGCACAGCTGTGTAGAGTGACGTGCAAAAAGCAGATCATTCATTTAGATTCTTGGAGTCTATAAACAAAGTTGTGTGCGTGTGTAATATACAACAACCCCCTCGAAAGCATTTCTGTTTTTCTTACCTTCACCTTGTTTAAAAGCTGCTGGAAGAAAAAAAACATGTTTAATCAAAGCTATGAGAAAATCCACCACACTATACTAGACTCTTTTAACAAGTTTCTTCCATAGGTGAAGAAAACAAAGAGGCAAAAAGAAAAAGAAAAAGAAAATCTTTGATGTCTTGAACACACTATGCGATCAACAGTAACACATTGAATCCACAAGCACAGCTTGGGATTTAAGGAACCATGACAACAAACATACACCCTGAAGGACCGTCTGAAAGCAGGCCAGATGCAAAGTCTGTGTTTGGGATGAAGCAAACAAAAAGGCAGTTTTACTGAAATGACCAATTAAGTTAAAGTTTAGTCAAAAAAATGTCAACGTAAATGTCACATAAGGCAAGACTTGATGTTAAATCGCAGTTACAACTCCCTTTTTTATTCGTCTGAGAGAAAACTGTTCATATCTACTATTCCAGGTTAATCTGTCTACCACAGCTGAAACATGTGGGAATGCTACTTTTGCATGGAATTTCGCTTTAAGGAACTGTATTCCATAAAAAAAAAAGAAGAAACGTGCTCGGTAGTCATAGGAGAGCTTCCAAACCAACCCTCAAACTGGCCATATAATTTACAACTTTGAGACAGAGTACGGCAAATAGCTCCTTAGAGTGTCTGCTCTGATGACAGGACATATGAGGATCAAAATAGACTTAAGCATGCTCCTATACTGATCTGTGACCTGATCAAAATAGCAGATCATATTCATGTATTGAAAACATTTAAAGTAAGATTGGAGCGTGTGTACATTGGTTCTAGTCCATTGAAAATGCAAGTTGTTTGTCATCATCACGAGGTACTGCGGTTCCGTTCTCGAGAAAAGCAAATACTCTTTATCCAGGCTGGGCTACTGCCAAACTTTACCTTTGTTCCCATTTCATTTCCAATGAAAACTCTTTTGTTAGACAACAAAAGAGCGAGAGAGAGAGAGCGAGAGAGAGAGAGAGAGAGAGAGAGAGAGAGAGAGAGAGAGAGAGCTGGGAATGAGAGGGAGAGAAAAATGGCTCAGGCTACCAAGGTATAGCCGGCTGCTTGCCAGATGCACTCTCGGCAGCTGGAGAACAGATACAATGAAATTTCAGATCATTCTATAAATACCACTGCCAGCTGCTTCCAGTTAATGTCAGGTGATTATTAAAAAAAGCACTGCAGATTACCCGTTTGCTATCAGCTATTGAGCGTTACGTCCCTTTTCTCTGAACAAAAACACAAAACGTCATTCCTACCCAGGGGGCACAGGGTGACAAAGAAGACGTCTGAGGTAATATACGAGTGTCTTAAACTGATTTGACATGAAATGGATTATGAGGTATTTTGCCTGAGGAGGGGGGGGGGAGGGGTCCCTTGGGACTCAGCTTTTGTTGTTGTGGTGTCTCTCTTGTTGCAGTAGTTTATGTGGAGTTGTACAAGGAATAATATGCAGAGGTCATAGATGTGGGGACTGACAGCATCTTTCACTGGTCTACCCTCCAGCTCCCTCCGCTCGTCCCAAGGGGGCTTCTCCTGTTACCTGCTAATGCCTCCCAGTCTTCCACCTATTGTGTGGAACATATCCTCCAAACGTTTAGAGTTTTACCTTTTCTAGACAAATACAGACACCTCTACTTCAAACAGGGGAGTTTAGAGTTTTACCTTTTCTATTGTTAGAGGTGTATTCTAGGGCTCAATTTGGGGTATTGTAAAACATTGCTTTGCATTATATTGTCCATCGTCTCTACATAAAAGGATACCTACTGCACACGTGTCCCTTGAGCTCTAATATCTCCAGCTAAGCGAGTTTTGATTATTTTGCCATTGCATCATCTCTGAATGCCTGAGTTGCCTGCAGGCTTGTGTCACATTTCACCTTTTCCTGACAGAACTGACAACAGGCTCTTGGGACCTGCAGGCCCAAATGCGGCCGCTCTTAGCAGGGACAAGCCACAGGTAGAATCGCTCGGAAAACATGGGAATACAAAATCAAATTTGCTTCAGGCTGCGCTTCGGGAGTGAATGGCAAACGTCTGTGTCCGTTGTTTTTATAAATAAAAGTCAACCTTCTGTGCAGTTGTGTGTCACGTGCACACACACACACACACACACACACACACACACAGCAATCTATCAGCTTGCAGTATATTATGGTTTTCATTAGTGGAAGATTTCTTAACTGTCAAGAGCAAAAGCCACAGAGAAGACACCCAGTGAATTGTGGTGATGTGGCCGGTTCAGCCATTGGTGTGACTAATTTACCCAGAGAGTGACACGTCGTCATTGCAAGCCGCGGAAAGAATTCTCTCGTTGTTCCACGCAAGTCTTCATTCGTCTTTTTTTTTTTTTTTTCACTTTTACATCTGCTTGATATTTTGGTTGCTCATTGCCACTTTCATCTTGGAAATGCCCATAAATTAATTCATAAATCTCTACCAGATTTCTGCTCACTGAGATTAAAAAGTATTTCGAGAACCCGTGACAGAATCTATCGTCACGAGATCCACCTCCGTCAGGGTGGCCATGTGTTTCACAGTATGACTGACAGTGTGCTGGAACTTGTGTCTGACTGAATGTGCTAACATGATGTGGTTTTCTAGCTCAGTAAAAGCCCAGCTTCGTGCAATTTGATTGATTTTGGCAAACAGCGTGCTGTAACCCTCAAACGGCTGTGTGCAGACTTTAACCTCTGCCTCACTCTGTACAGCTGTTTCCTGCACCAAACTGCTAAAACAGTGGTTTAGCAGGACCAAAGGTAGGCCAACACAAACCAAAAGCCTCTCTGTCTGCCTCACACATGCGCACATAAAAGATTACCATCCCCACCTCCCTGTGGACTGCTACCGGTCACCTTGCAGCACTTCCTGTTTGAGTAGGGTCATTTCCTCTTTCTTTCCGCTGAGGGAGGGCTCAGACTTCGCTGAGGTTGAAGCTCAGGATGGATGAGGAGAGGACAAGGTTGTAGCTTCCTCTCTTTAATCGCCTTCAACCTGTCTGTCACTCACAAACTCTCACACACACAATACATGTAGACAGACATGTGGAGTTGCTTTTTTTTTTTTTTTACATCCCAGTTGAAGAATCTGTGCACCAGTAGTGACTGAAAACCGCTTACATGTCCCATGTCACACATTAGCTTCAATTCACATCTGGGCAGAATGAGGCCTTGTGAAACTGTGGGACTCATATAATTCTAAATAGGGGATCGTGGCGGTGTAAAGGGCTGAAAAACAGGCTTGTGACAGGAAGGTTGCTGGTTAATCCTGGGAGGAGGAAAAAGTTTTAGTGTAATGGGTAATGGGCCCTTGAGCAAGGAACTTTCCTGATCCAGTAGGTAGTAAGTAGTGTATATTAAAAGGTTGCAGTTCAGAATGTAAAGCAAAGTGTTGCACCACACCTTTTAGGATATAGAAAATGTACAGGAGTTACTGCATGTATAGCCACAAGAAAAAAAAACTAACAGCATCCTGGGAAATGAACATCAAACAAACAAAAAAGAATTGTGTGTCTTGTTCAGTGAATATTCCTCCTCTCTATCTGTGAAGACGAATCAAAAATATGTCTAAATGGAGGCTGTTTATCGCCAGGGACCAAAAACAACTGTTTAGAGACAATCCCCAAAACGCAGATTGCTGAGGAGAGAGACATTTTCTTGAGAAACACTTCAAAGTGGTCCCAAATGAGCGGACCCATAAATGCTTTGCCCCTCAAGTGTGCTCAGCGCAATCACTCTCCGGTAGCGAGGGTAAAGAAAAGAGGCAGATTGTTTGTGACAATTAGACTGATGCCAGATACTGCCCGCCATGGCCTGCACAATCACTTGTCCCCATCAGCCAACTGTGTTTATCGGTAATTGTAATTTGGAAAGAACTCTGCTGCGATTAGGCCCAAGGAGTGGTCAGACAGAGAGCTCGCCCAGCCCTAAACAAGAGAGCAGTGTTTGGGTAGAGTCTGCACGAGGTCCCACTGAGAGAAAGCATGGAGGGGTAGGAGAGAGTGTGAAAGGAAGGAAGGAAGGAAGGAAGGAAGGAAGGAAGGAAAGAAGGAAATATCAAGAAAAGAAGCAAAGAGAGACAAATAGGCAACACGACCCGTCTACCACACTAAATATTATCTGATCTTTGACACATTCTGTCTGATAAGGAAGCATTATTTTGCCACAATTTGACTGGTTTTCCCCCCACAGGGCTCCTTTCTTACTGATCACAAAATGTCCCATCACCAGTCAGTGTCAAATTTGAACATTGATGTTGATATTGTTTTCGTGAAACATCACACAAATATGAATGAAGAGTGAGAAGAGTGAGATAGACGGAATGAAAGCAGCATCTGCTGAAGTGATTGAACAGCCATGTGCAGAGGACATACTTGTCCGTGCATCTTTCCATCTGCGTATCACATCGAAGGCAGCGAAAGCAAAATATAGGGTATGGATTCATTTAATTCCTCTACTCATGCTTTTCGAGTCCATCTTCCTGTAAAACAGGGAAGATGTTAGGAGCGTGGCTGACATCTAGTGGATGTGTCTGGTGGCTGCATGTCACTGCAGATGTGGTGTCATTTCCTGGGATTCACGTTGCGTGTCGGGAGATGCTGCAGCGCATTAACGCACCAGATGATGTGAAACCTGCTGGATTTGAGAGGCTAAGCGCTCACCGTGACAATCTGCTGTTTAATGATTCTAAAATCTGTTTTATTTTTCTCTTCTCACACTCTGTTTTGTTCGGCATACACACACGTAATCAAACACAAAGAGACCATTCCTATTCATATTAGTGTATTCCTTTATGTTCCCTTACCTTTTAGTCACATGTGATTGTATCTTCTGGTTGATATTTCACCACAGAAGCAAAAAAAACAAAAATAATTTAGAGGATTTTCTTTAGAGGATTAAAGATTTAAATTGTAAAAAGAAATACAGCATATTTAATTGCCTCCAAGTTACCGAGATTCATAAGCTAGACTGTGTCTTTCCTCTCTTTCCTCTATTCCAAAAAATATGGCACTCATGTTGTTTCATTTTAATTTCTATCATTAATATATCCCTGAGGACGTGGTCCACGTCGGCGTGGGTTACTGCCCTTGATATTCATACATAGTAAGTTAAAATATCAGTAATATATGTGCATCCTTTACTGTAGTAATACTTTAAAATGTTCAGTGTACAGTGGAAAGAGAATGCGTACATCATGCCAGCAGTCAGATGTGAATGCAACATTATCTTTATCCTGTTGTAGTTAGAATGGTGTGCTTTTTTTTATATTTTGCCTTTTGTTGATATGAGGAGATTCACCCTAAACGAGGCAGCTGGATTGTTTTTTTTTTATCTTCATCTATTTATTACTTACTAAAATATTTTCAATTCCACAACAGCGATATGCACGGGTACATAGTGAGTATTAAAATGGTCCATGTTAGTGCAAGTCTGCTAAATGATTACATTTTGAGCAATAAGTGCTTTGCAGAACACAATTTGTTCTGATGTCAGAGGAAAGCGTTCCATAAACCACTCTGCACAACAGAACCAATCACAACCAAAATGAATAAGTTAGTGAGGCACATCGGGTCATTTCAGATAGTTCAGGCTTTTCTAGTCAAGAGAAATTATAACACGGAAATTGAATCTGAATTATTACATTTGAAGAAATAGGCTGACTCTTTATTTTGAGTACACTGAACTGACAAATTCATACAACATGTGGCACATTTCAGCCCCCAACCTATAGTCAGCTCCCATATTTCTTCATATAGCTTAAACCCATGGGCTCAGGAGGCTGCAGGCTACAGCTGGTTCTGACTCAAGTCGTGCCAGCTTTGAGTGATTTTGACTTTTTGTACCCAAAACCACAGAGATGGGGGGAAAAAAAACTTCCCCATAGCGCTTTCTGGGGTTTTATCGAGATCTCTCCTCGTGTCCACACAAACACACAGATGCACACACACACACACACACACACACACACACACACACACACACACACACACACACACAAACAAATAATCAATGTGAAGTTTGAGCTGGAGAAAAACGGTGAACTTTCAATCTTGTCCACAAACGAAAAATCAATTCAATGTCAAGTTATGCTTCAGTACTACAGCAAACCAAAACAAACAACAGAAAGGCTTCAACAGAGAATTGGGAAGTCAAATGAATCACCCTTATCAGTTTCAAACAGAGGGAACCAGTGAATCATCCTTACCGCCGTTAACTGGTGTTTTTGTACCTTTAATTAGGCAATCGCCTTTTAAAAGTCACTAGTTGGCAGCCATGTGGCCTTGAAAGGGCCAAAACACAAACCAACCAGAGGAATGATGCCCTCACATTTGTCCACCACTGCTGACAGAAGATATGAGAGATTTTGTGCTCATTCAGTGTGTCAAAGAAAGTGAACACAATGCATAACCCTGAGGACGTTTGGACAGCCAACTAGTGTGACGGCAAAGAATAATCTGCTGTGTGCCCTTCAGGTCATTGTGCCGACCCTCAGTCCATTCTCCCGTCCAATCCTCTTTGCCGTTTTATCAATACATGTTACCCAAGAGTATTATGCTTCTATTAATCTTCCCAAAAAATCTGGTGGATGGACATGAAATGTGTTTTCTTCTCTTTTTTTTAGTTGAATAAAGGTTGGTGATGTGTAAACACCAGGGACAAAGATCAAGATAACTCCATGACTTGACTCCCTGACATAATCTGATGTGTTGCATTTTCATATTGAAAAACAGGACAATAAACCAAAGCAGAACTCCTGTGTAAAGCATTTCAATATTTCTTCACCTATGCGCCTTCCACCAAGCCCTTTCTTGTATTTTTCCCATCGCTTCCTGTCGCCTTTACCCTCTCCAGCCCTCCCCACACCCCACACCCTCCCCATCCCACCCCCGCCCTCACCCCTCCATCCTGTCTGCAGGCTGCCAGGCACAGATAAGGTGTCTTGGCAGGGAGTTGGAGTGCTGTCCTTCGCCTCGCTGAGTGGGAATCCAGGAAGCTGTGTTCACGCCACGTCGCTGGAACAATAGGACAGGGAGGGGAAGCAATTGGGATGAAAATGAAAAAAAAATAAAAAATGTAGAAGGGAAAAATGAGTGTGGGACAATCAAAGCCTTGCTCTGCTAGAAGTAGATACCAAGCTGACATGATTTAAGACACAGCGCAAAGCAACAGTTTTTGTATCTGATAGCCCTGTTGTCAGAAAGGGAAATCCTCAACATTTGCTACACAATAGAGAGATACAATTTTCACTTTTTTTTCACGTTGTGAAAGTTTCTTTTCAACATATTTTGTGATGAAGTGGTGTAAATGACTTTTTTGTTGATTGTGCTTCCCCAATGGAAGTTTGTGAAATAGTCAGGAAATTGAAATGTATCGTGTATATGGACGCGAATATGAAATGTTTTCCTTGTCGCTCAGCACGAAAACAATGCCAATGGAAAGTCATTTGAATCGTTTTTTCGTGGTGGACAAGCAAGTGAAACATATCCACATGACTCTGCGATGGTCAGAGCTAGTGACGTAGTATCGAATGTTGAGAAAGATCACTTATGGCTCAAACAAACACAGGACTTTCATCCACAAGAACAGAGTTTTGGTCTGTTTGTGTCCCAAAGTGTTTTTGTGAAGTGACATGTTCTTGATGGTTTTTCCGAAAGCTAAAGTGGCTTTGTTTTGTTCTGGTGCCTGAACAGAACTTGATGCGTTTAATTTAAGTCCAACCACGATATTTTTCCAGAACGTAACTTGGTTCTTGTTGCCTAAACCGAGCGGTACTTTTATTGCGTAATGTCAGTCCGACTGACTTGGTGCAGGCAAGAAAGATACTAACAAATTAAATACATTAGTTAAAAAAGACCATGTGAGACTGGAGCAGCTGCTGAGTTTAGATGTGTAGTGTGGCTTCACTAACTGCCATCACCAGTTCCACTCCCTGTCTGATTTACAGTCAGACGTTAATCAGGCACATGTACAAAAACACACTGCGGTGTACCTCTTTTACACCCGGTCCACATGCCCACACAAAAACTTTCACAATCATAACCCTCCACCTTACTGCAGCCTGGCCCTATTCTCTGTGCTTCTCCTTCCAGAGAGACAAGCCACAGATATCCAGTACGTTCAGAATCCAATCAGATGTAAACTGTTGCCAGGTCTGGTTTGAATATACTCTCTCAAGGTACTCTTAGCGTGTCTTTAAGAATCCAGATGTGTCTTGTGAGTTTTCACACGGTGGCAAACAAAGGTAGCTTAGTTCGTGACAGTAAAATGTGACAGGTGCGTGATATGAATTCATTCACAGCTTTTAAAATGTACGACTGCGGGTGGTTAAATTAACCTTCACCTTTCAGTTATCATAAGAAATATTCAACGTTTTCAATAAATTGTTGATGAAGCCTCAAACTAAGCCTGCACGAACCTTGGCGCATGTGCACCTGCCAAAACTCTTCTCTTCTAATGATTCTTATGCTTCAACACTACCCTGACGTAATGTCTCTATTCCTAAATCTGCTGCCTTCGGACCATGTATATCACTCTTCCTCTATTATTGTCGAATGGTATCTGACCTCAGTCTTCACCAAATACCACGTGAAAATCGAACTACCCTGGTTGGGTCGGTGTGTAAGTGGTTCAGAGCTACATAAACGGTTGGTCAGCTGTGAAGGGCATTGGAGGAAGCCACAAATTTGGGGGTAGAGTATGGGGGACCACAGCAAGTAAACACTGTAATTTAAAGCATCATCTGCGGTGGTTGGATCAAGAGTCAATGCATACAGCCTGTTGCATTTAGAAACCAATAAATGTTGGATGTGCTTCAAATGTTGCCAAAGCTGCTAAACTGAAACTCATCTCCATTAAACAAGGGAATCAGATCATTGGCAAAGTAATGCTGGAAGGATTATAATGGTTTTCGCATCTGGAATGCCCTTTGTAAATTAGTGTAAATACAGTCTCGCCGGCGGTTACTTTTCTCATACAGTTACTGTAGTAGCCTTAAGCAAATCCCCGCCTGAGCTTCAATATTAGTACTGCTTTCAAACAATGGAGTACGTTTCAGTGTAAGTGTGAAGTCCAACCACAACAACACCCAAAAAAAGCTATGTTGAATGAACATATTCCTTCTTTTGGCATCAAACCTCAACTAAACGTCTTCACTTGCCAGCCTCATTTCAACTTGAACTCTTTTAAAGGTCTTAATGCTGCTACACGCTGTAGTGGTAAAGGATATTCTAAACGTATACCTGAGTCTTAACGACACTTCTCAATAATTGGTTAATGTCTACTACAATAAATCTCTGATATTCTCATCAATACGCACTTCAATTTATTTGAAATGCCTGACACTCATACAACCTCAGCCTCTCCTCTTTATAGTGCCATTCGTCAGCGGAGTGAGGGATTCCTCCTGCATACATTAAGCATTCAGCTTTGCTGCCACCAAAGGGAAGGCAAGACAAACAGGAAAATAGGCAAAGGATGTGAGTGCTGCTTTTCCTGGAGCCAAACCAGAGAGGCGGTTAATCATAACCCCTGAGCCGAAACTGAATTCACCACACCTATCAAAACCCATTTAGGATCAGAGGCCAGAGGTCCAACCATTTACTATCTGTGAGCTCCCCCTTCTTTTTTTTGCTCTAATCCCTTTCTTTCAGGGGAAGAAAACAGATAAATGAAAGCCAAATACACATGGATAATCCCCGGCGTCTTTCCAAAAAGGAAATTATTATATTTGAAGTTATGAAAGTGCTTCCTGGAGTGAAGGAAATGCACTAGATTTTTAGGCTTGTGACTTGATCTAAGAAAAACATAAGCAGACGCATACTGGCAGAAAGACAAATATATAACCTTCCACAACCTTCCCCGTTCTCCTACTAGCTCAGCCCCTCCATGTGCGTTGTGATTTACAGTATATCTCAAAGCAGAAAGAATTTCTTACAAAAAAAAAGCAAAAGTGGTGGAAAAACTCTAAAATGTCCTTCTAGCCAGAGACGAGAAGGGAGGAAATTGCATTGATTTAAGCTCAGCTTCTTTTGGCATCTGTCCGCCTTCTTCAATTTTTTTTCTTTCCTGAAGTGAGGGCGTTTGTTCCACAGCCGCCGGTTTAGATACAGTCATCTAAGATGTTTTTCTTTGTCTGTCATTATATCCACAGTAAGCTGACGAGTGGAAGTGAGTGGCAGCATCTTGATGCGTTATGACTGAAACCATAAACTTCTCCACAATCAGCTCTGCTTTGCGAAGAAGCCAGAATAGACTTACAATAGCTGCTTTCATTCATGAAAATGACATACAACATACAATACAATGTGCAATGTGTACAATGAAGATGAACACATTTTTGTTTAGTTTCAATCGACAAAAGCAGAATGACATTTTAATCTTCATTAAGTCATCAAAACATTAGTTGACAAAGTTACTAGACAAGTAGCTGCCACCTAGTAGACTTTAAGCCCGAAGCCAATCTCCCACATAAAGTGCTGTGCATTGTAATAACCAGCAGATATATATTTTATATCTTTGTGTCTCGTTTCAGGCAGCTTCACTTCCTTCTCTTGTGTGTCTCCTGCCTGTGTGATTACCTACCCCCGCCCTGAAAGTTTTCACCTGACCTTCATTATCACCCTCATTTCATTTAGACTCCCCTTTGTCTGTGCCTAATACCTAAACATTAAATACACAACACAACACCGCAACCCCACTGGAAGCAGATCTGTTACTCCTTCTCTTCCCGAAACCTAAATTTACATCTCTGATGTTTCCCCCTGTTTGTCTCCATGTTTTCACAGCTTCTGGAATGCGCTGGACAACACAACCGTGATTCCCTTCTGCAGCGTAAAGCTTCAGTTTAGGACGATTGATGGCCGCTTCCCTGCTGAGTTCACATAGCATCAGCCTGTTTCCCCCCACAGTCTCTGAGGTAATCGTCTATTTCCCCCGGTGGCGTTCAAGAGAGACGCCCCGCAGGGCTTGTTTCACCACAGCTAGCATATTCCCTTATTAATCATAGCCGCACGTTGAGGCATTATCTCTTTCTGTGTCTGCACCACATGCAGGTTACATAATGGCAACGACCGTAAAAAAGCCACTGAACGGGAAGCTTTAAGATAGCGGTGCATTGATTTAACAGTTGGTAAACAAAGACACAACACCAAAGAGTTCCACTTGAGCGAAATTCTGTCTGATTATCTCTTAGTTCTCTCTTACGGTTGTAATGTAATTATTGATGTAATGTAATCATCTATCAAAGGAAATATGAATATGCAAAATTCCTAAATTCCTATATACGTGTGTCCCAGCTCAATGGGAATATTTAGGTTTTCGACATATTTCAGTTGTTATCACAGCTTTTAATTTTGCCCACTTTAACATTGTCTGACCTGGGTGAAACCTGAGCTCGCTGTTGTTAAAACAAGACATCTTCTTCGCATATTGGAACAGTTAGTGTTAGGGGCTTGATCCCCGTGACCTCTTGACCTCACTCGCGTCTCCACGCAGCTTGGGAGAGATGCCTCGTCAAGGGCAGCCAAAGGAGAGGCCGAGGGTGAAGTGAGGTTGGACATCCAGAGGTGCTGGACTTATAGATTAGCATACAGACATATGCAACCGCTGACAGCTGTGCATGATGTAGCCCCCCGGGGGTGTACCGTGCTCATGGATTGGTTGGTTGGCTCTGTTCGACACCTTATGCCATTCTTTGATGGCCCGAACACACATTCCCCCTCTGGTTTGCAGTGTGTATGATGAAAACGGCTGTATCGCAAAAAGCAGCAGCCTGGCTTGTCAGAAGTTGGGTGCAAAAGAAAGACCGTTCTTCCCCTCTCACCTCTGCTCATGCCCCCCCTTTTTCTACCTTTTGCATAAGCAAACATAAAAACTCTTTTAAAGTGACAAGTTTCTTTGCTGCAGCCTAAATATGTCATTAAAGCACAGAAAGCGAGGGGGAAGGAAAGGCACAGAGCTACACGGTTTGTCAGTGTGGGAGATCATACAGGGGCTGAGAGACTGTTTCAGGTCTTTCCAAGCTGTCGTTTTGAGCCATAAATGAAAGCAAAACAACAGTGTGGGAGCCAGCCGAGTCAGTGGAGGCTCAAGGACTTCGTACTTTGAGTCTCAGTTTCATATCAAGCCAACACTTCCCTAACCTAACTCCTCTAGCTGTGCCTTCCAGCCATCCACTTTCTCTCTAGATCCAACCTACTTCCCTGCATGTCACACTGCTGAGCTGTGCTCAGACTCTCTTCCAGTCCTTTTGGTTCTGTCCTTTACTCTCTCATTTCTGCTCTATTTTTCTCTCTCTATTTGATTGACAAATTTCACATCACTCACTGAGGGAGAGGGGAAAAGAAAGAAAGAAACTGCCTTCTTTACCTCTCTTTGCCTCCGTCTCTCAGTCCATTTTCTTTACATTTCCTGCTCCTTTCCTCTCCCTCTCCTTTTTCTGTCTGCCTCCTCTGCTCCACTTATGCATCCCAGCAGTCTAGATTTCCTTTCCTCAGGTTATAATAGTTAGACTGTGAAATCACCCGGGCCCCACACCCCTCCCTTCATCCCTGTGTCCTTCTTTCCCCTTCCACTCCCTAACATCTTTCTCTCCCTCCTCTGATCCCCTCCCTTCTCTCGCTACTTATAGCCAATCTTTAATATTTATGGCCTCAAAGCTTGAGAAGTGGGTGGGGGCACGGGACTTTACCTCGGCTATGATTGCTTGCGTGTTGTCAGCAACCAAACGAGGGAAGACGAGGGTTGCACTAGAAGGTCTGCGGAGCAGAACAGAGGCTAGCCAAATCTCCTCCAAGCCCCCATACTGAAGTGATTAGGCCACAGGAAGCTGAACCTGACATTGCTGACACTAGGCCCCCCTACCACATCCTGCTCCAACATCCACCCACACCACATGACACCACCTCTCTACGCTGACACCCGACTCACCGTGGAAACCACAAGGCTGATTTACATGTTCTGATATCGTTCCGAAGGATGGAAGGGAAGACGATTCAGGACACTCAAGAGAGTGAAAATAAAGTTAAGAAGAAACCTGAGATCGGTGGAAAAAATAAAAGAAATAATGCCTCTTCTATTGTTTCCCTGTCTCATGGTGTGTTGGCAGATATAAACAATGCAGCCTGCCAATTTCAAGCCTAATAAGTGTAAGTGGGAAAACTACTGCAGGTGCTTTATTTCGGCTGCTGGGATCACATGGATCAAGATATCTGTGACAGCATGTTGTTATTCATATCAAACCTTCAACAATGATTTATATGTGACTACTGCACTCCATTACCGCACTATTTTTTTTTCTTACATATCTAAATAAAATGAAAGAGGAATTGGCATTTTAATAAAAGTTAGTGCTCGCCTCCTCACTAATTAAAGTGGATCCTATACCCGATCCAGTACATTTTAGCTTATTTGGAAATACAAGATGCCATAAAATGAATGGCAAGTTTGGTTCGAGTAGACAATAGAGTGATTAATATAACCTTTGTGAAAGAGCACTACTGCCCTCTTGTGATTGGGGTGGAAAGGGCAGAATAGAGAACATGCCAATGACACTTGATTTAACCTTGACAAGATAAACTTTACCCCACTTATGGAATCACGAGTGGAATAAAGATGTGGAACTCACTCACGAGAATAACTCATATCCAAACCAATGATTTTTTTTAACTTCTTTAATCTACAATTGGCTTTATTAGCGTCTTAAATCAAACAGCAGTTCACTAGAAAGTCTCTGATGGCACATTGGGCTTTTTCTTTTTACACATGAGAGTACAAAAAAAAAAAGTCTTTGCATTCTGCAATCAAACAATCAAACAATTAAAATGCAAAACGTATCTCCCCTGATCATTTAAGGTAAATAACAAACATATTCGATTACATTCAGGTTCAATTAGGCACATTTAGGCATAGAAATAGATCTGGTTCTTTTATGAACATTCAGGAAATCCAAACCTGATAAGTCTTACTTCTCATTGTTATCTGTTATTTGTTCTCTCTCTGTCGCCCTCATAACTCTCTTGCACCAATCAAAATGTGTGTGTTATTTTTTTTTTAAAGTAGTGATTGCTCTCTGTTTGACTCCCGTCTCCGGTGAAAGTGTTTCATTTCACTAATGTAGAAGTGAAACCGTCTCGCTGAATACTCTGGGGGCCGTGAAAATAATCAAAACACTGCAAGGAACCAGCAAGGAATACAAACTCCAGTTAAGAACAAAGGAAATGGAAATCAATGGCGGGATATGCAGATTTTTTTGACAGCTCGACACGCAAATAATCTTTTGGGAGTTTGCCCTCTGTTGCCTTTGCCAGGTTAAAATAACAACTGAGCAGGGAAATATAACACGCAGTATGCTGCAGAAAGGGCACAGCATTACACCTACTTAGTTTTGTGTGAAGGTATTCCAAAGCAATCAATAAAGAATGTACTGCATCGCAAGCAAGGCTGTATCGCCTAAGGCATGGTCATATCTACGAGTGCGCGGCTTCCAACCTCAGGAATTCATTATTTAAACTGTATTATTGAAAAGCTGCACTTCATGTCTTATGAGCAGTTGTATTTGTCAGTTTGTCGACACTTGAGGAGCTTGAGGAAAGCCTCCATCTTATGGGCGTCTTTCTTGAAGCAGCTGAGTAAGGTATAGTCCCTCATCACAGATTCCAGCATCTCCGGCTGCACGTCGTACTGGAAGAGGCCTTGCTCGCTGTGGTTTATGGTCAGCATCCCCTCGTCCAACATCTGCACGGCAACATTTGGAAACATGAAGTATAATGCAGTAAATGAAACAAATTAAACTAGTGTGGGTTTAGTTGTACGACAGTAATCAAGAGAAGAGATTCAACGCCACCTTCTTGATGAGGACCACCACCCCTTGCTCCAGACTGATCAGCTTCTCAGACACCCACTTGGTCTTGTTGAGGAGCATGTCGGGAGCGGCGTCGTAGCGATGCAGTGAGGTCTGCAGATAGACCAGAGGCTCGATCCACGACTGGACCAGCATCAGCACAGAGTGGAGCAGCCATTTGTCCTGCAGGGAAAAACAGGTGAAGTATTGAAAGAACTGAATGAAATGAGCTAATTCAAACTCAAACAGGTACCAAAACATGACAGAGCTTCTCTGTTCATGTCTTTGTGGGAACATGTATGCCTTTAATGAATAGCAGCCATGTGCCCTTGGCAATTATTGTAAGATAGTAAGGAACAGAAAAAAAGACAGATGACCTCAATAACAGCATGGCTTTTGATCAAGGGCTCGACAGCTAGAAACCATTCAGCAACAGCAGTGGGTTGAAATGTCATGGGTAAAGCAGTTGAGCCTGCTTAAATTCCCCTAAGCATAGCCGACTCCAAAGCAAGTGCAAATGACCACCATACAAATGGCCATTAAACCGCAGAGCAGGCAATATTTCAGCAGAAAGGGCAGAGGATAAATTATTAACAGCATATGCAGTACATGCAGTTTCAAAGATCACATTTACTATTATGGCGATGACATAACTTTCAACCAGTACTTTCAATATAGCTACACTTTAGTCCTTAAAGATATTGTTTTTGCCATATATACTTGGCCTTTGTTAACCGAAGGAGGATTATTGTGAAACTTCCCATTAACCAGATTACAGTTCACATCAGCCTTTCGCTAAGTGGTTCCATCGAGCTTCCACACTACTGATGACACTGACATTTGGCCTAAAAGGTCGTGCCTCGTCGGACGGTATTCAAAGACCTCAGTAGGCAAAGACGAAAGAAAAATGAAATGTTATACAGGCAAGCACATTTAAAAGATTTGAGGACCTTTCATTGTAATTAGTGCAAATAACTCATAATTCAGTATCTGACGGGGGAATAGCTTTAGAAGGAGGGGAGGTTCACTTGCACACTAACAAGCATTGTTATTAAAAAAAAGAAACGCTTGAGCTCTGCAGCTTCAAAGTGATTTGTGAGCAGAGCCGTGTATGCTAACAGACATGCATTAACACCACCCAAACACCTGCAAAACACGAATGCACATGCACACGAATTATCAACTCCACTCAGATGCAAACAGACACAAACACAAATCCATAGACACAAGCAACCGCCTACACTTGTATTTCCTTTGCTCAGACAAGGAAACTGCCTCACATACACACACTGGCACAAAAAAAGAGGGTCTGCACACACACACACACACACACACACACACACACACATACTGCCATTGTTAACAGATTATGATCAAAGCCCTTACAAATTGAAATTAAAAAGAATTCTGTCGCAATCAGCGGCCATGTACTCACAGATATCTGTTGGATTTCATTTTTGGAGCTGGGGATGGGTAAAGTGTTGGTGATGCATGCATAGCCAGCTTGGTTCCTCTGGAACTGCAGTGGCAGCGGGATGAACATCGCCTCCTACAAACCATACAAGCATGGTGGATACATATGAAAATACACACACCCATAAAGTGCATGCATGTACACTACTCATACATATTTCTGTTGCAATGCTTTGACTGACCCGTTCATTTTGAACTCTCATTAAGGTTAAGCATCCAGAATTTAGAAACGATTTTTTTGCTCTAGTTTTCTCTCCTTATTTAAAACTGAAGGTCATACGCATATTGCAATCTGTTAATTTTTGGAATATGTTAAAATGCAGGCAAAACAACACTTGATTTTTGATTGTTTTGGAAACCTTCAGTTCTCGCAGGTACAGAACTGAACACATAAAAAAGGGAACAAGTGAAACAATGACAAAAGGCCACTGGAGATACAGCGGAGATTCATTTTGTTCGGCAGCATGTTCTCATCTGTCGACCGCATGCAGCGTCTTCTCGGTAACAAGTCCTACATCATCCCATTTCAAAGACCATTTTGGATCTGAAGCCGCAGAGTGAAGGGGATTCAACAGGCTGCAAAACCTGTGCTCTCGCTGCTGCAGTATATCATTATCACATTCGTGTTACTCCACTGTAGGCCTGCTTCTTCAATAAAACATCTTTGGCTCAGAGGAGAGATAGAAGATTACTTTGAAGCTCGGCAGCGAGGCGATGATCGTGTCAGAATCAAAAGCAAATAACACAGAGTATCTAACAGAAAGAGTCAGTGCTTTTGGTCCAGCGCATTGTGAAAAAGGGGGCCAACCAAAAGTCACTTTGCTCTCATCGTAGAACTCATTCCTAGTGTTGCTAGATTCGGTGATAGGAAATAACACGGCTTGAGAAATGTACGGCAATGTCTTTTTAATTACTTTTGTAGAGTTGTCATGTGAGAAAACAACATAATTCTAGTCCTCTTTGAATGCCTTTGTACTATATATAATATATATATATAAAATATCACGCAGCTTCTCACATGCAGAGTTCTGCATTGTTGTCACTGCAGCCTTTTGCCTTAGGTGGAATTATTACAGCTCTGCTTTTCAAGATGCCGATTCCACGTTTCAGAAAAGTATTGCAAAAAAAAATCCTCATGCCCAACTTGAATGAGGAAGAACATCGTGGGGTTTTCTTAGATTGCATTTCAGTTGAATCCTCTCGTTTTAGGCACAATGAAAGCATTTTCTATTGTCAAGTGATGCTCAGTGTGAAGAGTGATTCAGTTTCTCCTGAGGCTATACAACCCCCCCCCCACACACACACACACACACACATCACACAAGTGCAAAGATTCATTTTATGGAAGTGGACGGTGTTACTCACATACAAAGAGCATGATTCTTCTGAGACGCGGTAGATGAGCTCGGCATGCTGGATGACACGGTCTAGAAGTTTCTCTTGGGAGATGGAAGGGCAGCGGGAGAGGCTACCCGGCTCCTCCCTGCAGTCTAGTGGGATACTTACGGTGAGCAGGTTGGGCCAGAGAAATACAGCCCACACACCCCGCTGCATGACTGAAGACAAACACATACACACAGGTGTAACAAACAAACACAAAACCCTGCTCGTACATGTCTCAATTGTTAGCTGTAGTTCTACCGGATTTACCTTTTTCTTATCAGTTTCATGAATCAAAATCACTGCTGAACTGAATAAGCTGGTGTAATTCATATCTGTCAATACAAGTGTAAAACATGCTGTCTTTCTTTCTTCAAGTGCGATGGATTACCTGACACCAAGTGCATTCTGTGAGTCTTCAAGTCCTTCCTGGCTTTTCCATTATGCTGACTTTCTTTATAAAGCCTGAGCAGGCCATGAATAAAGGAAAAGGTGACATTGGTCTTGCGTAGGTTCTTGTAAAATGATACTGGTCTTCCCAAAGCAATGCATTTCTCATCTTATGCATAATGCCAAGATGGTAACTATAGTCAGGGACGCTCGGGCTAAATATCATTGTTCCCCATTTCAAGTTACGACCTGGAGGTTTATCCAAATATATTTGGCAATACGAAATCTGGATCAGCCGATTTAAAAAAAGAAATTCAAACATATGTTTTGTACATTTATCAAACAAAAGCTCAAAATTAGGAATGGTCTGAAAAAAATCCCTCCTTTCAGGTGAGGTAAGCGTGTCAATTTGAACATGCAGGGCAGAGAAGGCTGACAGTGTAGAATTGTAATAGACGCAACAATAAGGGGCTGAATGAATGAGATTTGGGGAATCACTGAGATCTAACAAAACCCCTCAAATCTTCTTCTTATTTTGAAATCCATATTCCGTTCTGCTCAGATAACCACGGGTGTGTGTGAGCAGCTCAACCCAGAAGTTATGGTTTTTCCAATTGTAATGACTGTTTAGCTGTCATAGATGGGAGCACATGTTTAGTAGTAATCCATGTCTGCTTGAAACAGGCTTCCCCCCCCACTGCACTACTGATTTAATCTGTTGGAAGATTAACGGGGATGAATTGTCCGGTAATAATCCATTCATTTATATAAAATAAGATAGATAATACTGTATCCTTCAATTAGTTTTTTTTTTGTTGCATGGACCAGTACAATGAAGAAAGGGGCAACATTCAAGAGGCTCAGGTGTTTATTCCCTCCGTGAAGCATGTTTAAGGATAAGCTAAACGCAGACAGTAGATCAGAGTGTGGGCAGCTGATGCGTGTCTTGTTACTGAAGAGACTGTTTCCACCCACCCTCAAGACACCTGAAGCCTCACGTCACATATGGCAACCTTCTCCACATTAAACAATGTTCTCTCCTTATCACCTTTCCTTTAATCCTCCACTCTTTTCCTTTTTTCCACCTCATTGTTGGCTAAGCACATTGTCAAAAAGGTAAAGCACGCCTCTCCAAAAAAAAAAACATCTCGTTAAATCCTTTTTACATGTACAGGGAATGTATTTTTGGTAAATTTATAAAATATCCAATTGAATGCGAGAGGACTCGGGTCATAGTTGTGAGAGTATTTTTGCTTAATAATCAAATCCGATTTGGATATCGTCCAAAAAGGTATTTGTAGCCCAACCTTTTACAGGTTTCAAAACCTGCTCTGTGCACACATCAAAAGAGGCCGAGCATGAAAATAAACCAAAACCAAAAAACGACTTTGGTCTGAACCCCTCAAACAAACAAGAGCCACGCCATGATCAATTCCAAGTAAGGATGATTAAGATGTGAGTCGTGGAGGTCAGTGTAATCAGTAATGTAAGTGTGCTTGAGTGATGGATGCTGTAAACGGCAAACAAACATCGGCAAAGGTGTTGAAAGCGCTACAAGTGTTTACCTGAGGGGGGAACCGGATAGCGCACTGTTGGTTCGTAAACGGCATTATCAGCTGTAACTGCCGTGTGAGAGCAGTGCAGAGCAGGGGGGGGGGGGGCCGTGAGCTATAAGCCAGTGGGCACCGAACATGCACTAAAAGACTGCATGGCCAGTCTTGCAGTGTAAACAAAGCAGAAGCTCAGATAACAACACACAGAGGGAGAGCAAACTCCACTATATCTTTACATAGACAATAGTTGTTTTGCTGCCATATTAACACTGTGCGTGATGAATACAGCTCCTGTAGAGCAACATACTCAACCAAACAAACAGGGGTCTTTAGGGACAAGGCAGCAGGCAGGCAGAGAGGGAGACTCCCAGCAGCAGCCATGGCTTCGTGTCTTCTTCTCCGTGGGCCGGGCTGAGACGAAAAGGAGAGAGGAGGTGAAGACAGGATTTTAGGAGACAAGTTAGCATATTGGAAAGCACCCATAGACTGGGAACACTGGGCCTCAGCACTTAATTAATAAGCAAACATCCCTCAGAATTGTGTTAACAGTATCAAGTAGAGGGATCAGTGGAGCATGTCATTTTACATAATGCCGAAAGTACTCTAGAGAAGGAGAAACATTGAAGAGGGAAATCTTGGAGGAGGAACTGAATCTAATATGAGATAATGTTAGTAATAGTATTATTCATATTTTACATCAGGTTAGGGAGGTTATTCCAATTTCTGAAAGAAACTCGGCTCGTCAAGAGAACTTAGTGTTCAGTAAGTGGGGCTGCTTTGGATGTTTGTTTGGAAAAGCAGATTGCTTTGTCCACGTTCCAACATAGTAGGGGGCGGTAGTGCACCTTAACACTGGCTGCCCCCCCCCCCCTCCATATAACAGAAGAAGAAGAACACTGTGCCCAGGTGTGCCCAGGTGTTCCCAGGTGTTCCCCGTGGTCCCTGATGGCCCCCTGCCACCAGGTAAAAAGCTTCTTACTGACCTCAAGGGACTTTAGCTTCTAAAGAAACAACCTGTACTTCTTTAAAACCACATGAACATTTTGACCAGTTCATTTTCAGCACGCATTGATCCAAATCATATACACCCAGGAGGATTCATGGACAGGTGCTGGGTGTGGCAAAATGCTACATGCCCAAATGTTGCGCATGGTGCCAACTCCAGTGGTGACTTCCACTTTTACTTGGGGACTTTTGCCTCTTAGTGAGGGATGTGAGGCCTTTCTGCTGTTTATTTAATTTATTTTACATCAACCCCTGATATAACTGCAGAGCGTCGTTCGGCGTAATATGTTTGAACACTTTGAAGAGCGCAGTGGGACAGAGAGGCCGAGGGTGAACTGGTTCTATTGGGACAACGAGGCTGAGTTATGGTTATGCTTTGAGACCGAACGGCCAGTTGAACCTGGAGCAGATTGGGGGAGAACTCCGCAGTGCTGTCGTTGAGACAGCTGAGTCGTCACAACAACAACAACACACTCGTTGGAGGCTGTCAACTTGGATGTCTGTGTGTGTGTGTGTGTGTGTGTGTGTGTGTGTGTGTGTGTGTGTGTGTGCGCTCGTGCGTGCGCCGCATGTTGCGCAACAACTGTGCAGCTATCCCTTTGCTGGTTTGTGGCTGGAGGCGCCGCTGAGTTTTAAATTGTTTATACATCTCTATGTTGTCAGCGTTTGTGATGTTTTATTCTACTGACACATTATTGTATTCTGTTGAACCCGCCGCGGTGTCCTCCTTGTTATTTAATGTGTGTTTGGTCCTCTTGGCTGGTTGTGTAATTAATAATTGTATGCTCAGGCTGCAGAGCGCCGTCTATAGAACATGATCAGGCCTGTTGCTAGTTCAGAGTCTTCTGTGGTGTGAGAATGTCAATGCACTATATGTTGTTGCTTGATTTAATAGGTCTATCATACAACTTCATCATAGATTTTCTTTCTTTTCTTTAGCCCCCATTTTAAAATATAACGCATTAACGTTTACTCGGAGTACTTTTACTTATCTACTTAATAAGTAATTGTACTTGTAACAAGTAACAGTGCTTTTACCAGTGTACAATATTCAAGTACTCTTCCCATCCCTGGTTCTACGCTCAGGCTGCTCAAGTGCCTTCAATAGAAATGTATTGTTGGACATGATGATGTTGTTACAGTAAAAAAAACAATGTTCATACTTATTAGTATTATCTTATATCATTCTGATACACAGTACTAAAGTAACAGTCTTTCCTGAACCTGAATCTCTGTCTGGTCCTCATCCTTCAGTGTGAGGGCTACAACGGAATAGTCCCAACAAATATTTGAAAACGTAAGTCAAGGGTAAATAACACAAGTGTTATAACTGTCCATAATTTGCACAAGTGATACTTGGCCCGTGAACTCTCAGACTGCTGATTTTCTTAGCTCTGCTTTTGTAAAATACGGTGTTTCTTCAAGTTGTTTGACAGCTTTAATGGCATTTGACGGATCATTTTCATGCTCGCTTTTCTTTTCCCTTAAACCGAAAACAGATTTGTTCTGTCGGAGGCCTTTAGGAGCGCTGCTATTTTTTCAACTCTCTCATTTTCATTTGAAGGAGCAGCAACAGCCCGTCATTACTGTTCTCATCTTGCAGGTACGTTCTCATCTCTACTCGTGTATTATCATTTGACAAACTGACTCAGACCTACAGCCCTCCATTCTATCTCGTGCCAGATGTTAAAATGCAAACACATTCCACCATTGCACAGCTTTTGTCAACTACTGATATAATAGTGGGCATCGTTTCTGCATAACGTAATACTGCCTAATATCATTTTTTGGCACTAAATAGCTCCTCCGGTTCAATCCCGTGCTCAAAGCACATATGACTGTCTCCACAATTTCCTTTTGTAGGATATAATTTCATTAGACTGCTTTCAGTCTGGTGTCCATGGCTACAGAAGCCGTGCACGGTCTCCATGTCGCCCTGTAGGTTGTGTCGACTGAGCCTCCCCCTCGCCGACGGCAACTGCTTGAGAAAGTGGTGCTGCACCTGTTTCTTATCGTGTCAGATATCAAGGCTGATATTTATGTCCAAAATCACAGTTTTGCTCTTAATGTTCTCATACCTGTAAATGTACAGTCCTTACAGTCTCTGTGCAATTCAAGCAACTTCAGGTCAATTTCCAAGTGCTCTGAAATCTTGCTTTGCTAAGTAATCAACCGCATAACTGTGTCTGAAAATAACCTGCGGCTGTTGTATTAGCCAGACGATAACTGCTCACCTAACATTTGACCTTATGCAAGAAAGTTTTCTTATTCTTACATTTTCTTAGTTTTTTTTTTCAATCGATGGGCTCACACAAGTGTGCTATGTTAGATTCATGAGTACATGACTGTTCGTGAGAATTGTAAATTAGCACAATTAACGCCTGAATAATTCCACATAAGGCTGTGCATCCGGCCCTTTATGTCCTATATTTAAGTCCTGCTTTTTTAGAGATCCAGAAGGGAGAGTCTGTCATTTTTAACAGCGTCAGCAGCAGAATTAAGGGACCTGCTAAAGCCAAGGAATGGGGGGGGAAAATAACGAGCATTGTCAATGTCTTGTCACCTGAGGGTCGTACTGTCACTGAAATGAAGAAGAAACGGTTTGATTTGAAATACATCTCGCTGTCGATGACTGCAACGCGAGGGTCTCGAATCATTTTTTGCAGTTTGTGACATTTTTATCATATTGATAATGTAGTGTTGTACATTAGCATCATTAGCCAATTTAAATAAATGATGATGTTGTTAGGCTATGTGAATTAATTTACCTAAGTGAGAAAAATTCCAAATATGAGAAAATTAATGTGGCATGTTCACCTAAATCAATTGAGCAAGCCACTTGAGAACGAATGTGTTGGTACTTGCACGAGGCCCATTGTCTTCTGCACGTGTGCACGTGTTACAGCTTTTCTTTGCTTTCCTTCAATTCATAAATCCTTTGGAGAATCCATAGTTAGTTTATTTTCTTCGGAAAAACTTCTGGAAGCTTATTATATAATTTACACCTCATCAATGCAGCGTTAACACGCTTATTCTTCTATTATTACTATTTGCTCACATTTGCTATAATTGTATTTTTATTTAATATAATGCACAATTTTTCCCACATGATGATCATTTTATGAGGTGACAATCAGTGGCAGTTAATAATCAGTGTTATCTTTTCGTGTTTTGTTGTTTTACTGTTTCATTTGCACCTACAGCGTGCATTCACCCGTGGGCACAGCCGCTTTGCTATTTAGGAACCTCATTCGATTCCTTGAAGCAATTTCCGGTTTTGGAATCTAAGGTGAGAATTGCATTCAGCAACGTGACTTGCAAAGACATGCATTAATGAAAATACATGAAGGGGAGAAACCGTCGTTTGTATTAGCAGAAACAAGTCCCCATATAATATCATGTCTGGCACCTATAGTAGGAGTTGTGTTATCTTAATATCAAAGCAGCACATCCGTGGGGGGGGGGGGAAACAAAAAAACAGGGAGTTGGTGTATGAAATGAGATGAATAACTCGAATAGGAAAACATGTATTTCAGTCTTAAATCTGAAACAACAAGGAGTGGTGGTACAGCATGGAACAGACGTGATTGCCATTACATTTAAACTGTGCTCTAGATTCCACAAACTACAAAGTGCTGCAATATATATATGATTCTCGGTATAATTGAAAAGGGTTCACCATCCGTTCTACCTCGGCCCCTTTTCATATATCTATTCTGATTTTCTTTCAACCTCCGCCGCGGTAGGGTTTTGTTCTTTGTCTGGAGCAGCCTGCAGAGTTTTACTCATTCAAAATCGCAAAAGGAACTATTCATGTCCACTGTACAATTTCTCTGGAGCATCTAACCCAGACCTGGAACCTCCAAGCTGCTGCTGCTGCTGCTTCTTGCTCCTACTTTACTTTGTGTTACAGGACTAGTACCACAATGTTGTAGTGTCTGTTTTTCTCTCTCCATGGGTCCTTGAGGTCCTTGGCAATTCATGCCTCAAATAGATTCAATTTGTTGTATGCATGTTGTAAGTATGTAAGCAACAGTACATGACTTGTACTAAGTCAAACATTTGATTATCTATGTCACACCTATTGTACATTTACCAGAAGGTAAAAAAATATATGTTTTTTGTTCTGGACAATACCTTTAAGGAAAATATCAGTATAGTTTAGTGGTTGAAAAGAGATTTCCTCCCCATGTAAAGACCATGATATATCCATGCCTGCAAGAGTAAATGCCCACTCTATCCTCTGATGCAGTATATTGGGAAGAGAACACGCATGAATAACTCCGGTCCTGACGGACCTCTCATGCTTGCTGATGGTTGATTGGCAGCTCTTCAATAGAGACATATTACTCCTTTCTTGGATGATAGAAAAAGTTGTGAGTACTGTGTGTGTGTGTGTGTGTGTGGGTGTTTATGTGTGCTCGAGGTGAGAACTGACTGGTTCATAGCTTTGAAAGGTTCAGTGAAGAAAAGGCGAATGTAATGTCAGGGGTATGATTGTGTTTACATAAAGGATATCTTTCTTTAACATACTAAATTGCACATTTATCTATAGTTTTTAACTAGATTCACCTCATCAGTGTTTTTATTTTTTTATGCCCCTAGTATTTTGTTCAATTTGTGTACAGTCACAGTCAGTAGACAGCACAACAGTGGGTTTGCACGATAAGTACTGAATATGTGATAAGAACTAAGCCGTTTCGGGCAGTATGGCGTGCAGCCGATGACTGCTTTTCTCATCAGCTGTCTTGATTTTGATGTGCAACAAAGTAACCACTCGCGGCATTAAAACACAATTCAATAGTGTTGTCTTCTTCTCAGGCTTCAAAGGAACAGGACAGTTACTTATTCAAGTCAGCTCTCACCCACCCTGGACAACAAGCTGAGTTTTGCTTTTTTTTTTGTCTGGATTGATAATTTATTATCATATGAATTTTTATGAGCTTAATTGTAAAAACAAAGAAACAGTTGGATGACTCCACGTGGTTCACTGCAGTGTCTCCACCACGGCTTCTCTGATCTGTTTGTTGACTTTGCTTTGCTTTGTGTGTGTGTGTGTGTGTGTGTGTGTGTGTGTGTGTGTGTGTGTGTGTGTAACGTTAGTTAGAGCAGAGGAGATGTGCGTTGCTGTGTGATAATGACTTAGCCTACAGCAGAATGTTAAAAAGTACAGATAAAAGAGGAGCTTATCAATACTCTGGTCTTTGATAATTTAGAGCCAGGGCCCTGTAAATACCGGCTTTTGGTACACATCCCTGTATCACACATTCATATTTTATGCCTCCTTATAACGGTTTGTTTTGGGCCATTGTCTGCATGTGTTGGTGCGTGTGCCTGTATGTGTGCTTGTGGGTTGGCATTCGCATGTGTGCGTAATTTGTTTGTATCTTCTGTGTGGAAAAGACAAATTAATAACAATTTCCAACACTTCATAGCAGTAATTGGACTGAAAGAAATACTTAAATTAAGTAATGAACTATACAGTAATTCTAGGACTTATTTAGTTGTATTTCACAAATACAACTGATTGGTCAAAGTAGACCGTGAGACAGAAACTGAAGACTTGCTCATTGTATGTCAAAGTGTATGAAACAATTTCATTATTTTTCATAGCAACGCCTACAACAAAAACTATTGTTATCACACATTGGCATATAAAAAAGGACCAAGGACTCGCTCAATTATTGTTACTCACAATGAAGAGTTGAAAAGTGCACAGCCAGCATCTTTAAAATAGTACAGTAGATAAGGCAAAAGCGAGTCTTTTTAATGCTAATTTCTAGTTTATACCAATTTTGTGTGAAAAGTGTGGGTGGGTGGGTGTTTGCATTGGATGGAGCCTTTAGGCACACTAGAACCACTTTTGGCTGACGACTTTGTATTTTTCTATATTGTACATTTTTGATCAATTTGTCATTCACACAAGCATCAAAAGCCACGCGTTGAGAACATAAATAATGCACTTGTTTACATTAAGAGAGTCACATTTTTGCACCACAACAACTGTCATTTGACCTATGCTAAACTAATAGTTGAAGTCCACATTTATTTTTCCCTTTTTGATTTTAGTGGGTTGACAGAAAACCCCTCGCCCATCAGAGGCAGGGCACTGGAGAGTTGCAGATGACAGTTCTGGGCTGATCCATTACCACCTCGCCCCGGGCTTAATTACCATCTCCCTCCAGTAACATGCAACATTCCCTCCTTCCAACGCAATCTTGCACTAACTTCTCAATCTGGTTGCAGCAGGAGCAGCACTCCTGTTCCTTTTTGCATTTACAATACCCTCCCCTCTGGGGCCTTTTTCGGTGGAGCACACCTGCATGCGTAAAAAAAACAACAATTAGAGAGTGATCATGATGATCAGTGGTGATGAATTCAACTTTGGAGCTTGTTATTTCCCTGTGGGATTTGGTGGAAGTAGCGACGGAAGCGTGCCTGTCTCGGCGTGATGCCGCGTGTCATTATTTGACAGGTCTCTGGGATAAAGAAAGCAGGCGTAAAGCTTTAAATCAAAATTGGTCACACAGCCTTGCCAATCACTGTGGACAACATATGCAGGCTCACAGCCAAGGTGAAGCTGCTGTTACGTGTCTCTCCGCGGTGAGCAATCTCCCTCTGCTCCCAAATGGAAAGGAAACTGTTACACACCCACACCTATTGAGCTAGGGATTCGCGTGGGCCGAGGTACAACTACTCGATCGCCACTGTTGGAGAAGCTTTAGCTTTGCCCTTCTTCAAAGGGAGATTTACAAAAAAGGAAATGCTTGGCTAGGTTTATTCAAAAGAAGCTCCTGATGGTGGGAAAACAAAAGGTACTTCACACTATCCTCCCTGGGGCACATGTACTCCAAAGCTCCACTTCTTCGCTTTACTCCTTATTCTAAGTACATGTCCCCCCCCCTAGAGTGCACTGCACTCTCTCCTGCTCCTGGTTCTCTTGCTCAGTCTTTTTACCTTGTCTTTTTGTTTCCTGTGTACCTATACCCACATTTCTCTAACTTAATTTCACTTGTCTTTTCTAACGTACACCCTGCTGCTGTCTCTCTCTCCTCTGCATCTCTCTCCCCTACTCCTTCACGTCTCCGCTCTCACCTCTAAGTTTCTCTCTCTCTCTCTTACCTCCTGCCTTCTTCTTCTCTTTCCGCTTACTCTCTCCCCCTCTCTGCCTGCCTGTTGGCTAGCTCAGAGCAAAACCCTCTATTAACAGACGCCGAGGCCAGATGGCGGCTCAGAGATGGATCATATCAACTCTGAAGGTCTCTGTCAGTTCCAGACTGTTTTCTTTTTTTCTGGGTGTCTAAAAAAAAATAACTTGCACTTTACCATTTCACCTACAGACCCAGTGTGGGACTTGTTACTTAAATTACCATTGCGTATCAGCCCAGGAGAGAAAAACTAAATAATGTTTCTTGTCATTCATTAGAAAGCCTAATATTAGTACTGAAAACTTTGTTCAGAAAACATTCTTGGCTATTTTTTTTTTTTATCTTATCTCGCTTACTGAGCCAAAACCAATTCCAAGAACAGGAGTGTTTTGTGTCGATTTGGACATCTCTTTTCACTACACACTATCATTACACTCTGTACCCTCACTAAAAGCTGTCAAACTGTGATGGGTCTTGTTAACACACAGACTTCAAATCCCCTGGTGGCACTATTTATTCCCAAAGGGAACTTGTGGCCGCAGAATGAGAAATGTAACACGTCTGCAAATCCCAAAAAGAAGAGAAGCAGGTACAATATATCCACGGGGAGAAAACCCTGCAGTTTGCCTAATGAGGCATAGCCAGACTATACACTTTGGTCAGTTCAGGAGATGAGCGTGAAATTCCCCATTAAATATTGTGAATCTCACATTAAGAGGCCCTTTCTGAGGCGAAGTGTCGGTAGTAGGGATGACTAACTCAATTAATTCACAGTCCCTCCAAAAAGTTTCTCCCAAATCAAGGACTTGGTATTGTGTGTCTGTCAAAATGCCCATTTGTCCAGTCCGGTGTTGCCACTTTGTGTGTCCGTGTCTGTGGGCATCATAAATGAGTGCACCAGTGCACACTGGGTTGAGGCCGGCTGACCTTGAACCAGTGGCTCGCCCTCAATACCAAAACAAGTCATCTAATTCTTGTTTTTCGTGAATCCACGTCTCTGCCTGCTGTGCAGTGGTTATTGTCAGGTAACCCCCCCCCCCCCGCCCCCCCTCCTCTCTCGGTCTATCTGTTTGCCACGTTGAAGCTCCATTCTTGCAATTTTTCCCCCCCTCCTTCGTCCTTTCCTTTACTGCGGAGAAACAACTTCATTGTGATTCGGAATGCAGTTCCACGGCTCAATGGGTTCTGCTTGAGATGAGATTTGAGAGAGTGAGCGTGAGAGAGAAAGACAGAGAACCTCCAGCTGCCTTGCGTCTTGATGAATAAAAGATGGAGGCGCCAGCGTCTTATAAACAACAACAGAGCATAATTAGTTCAGTTCTTTTTATTTTAGGAACACTTTATGTGACATTTCCTTTGTGTGGCTGCTTTCATCACGCACGTTCTGCCTGCTTTACATGTTGTGTGGACTTCCTCTCTCTCTCCTCCTTGTAAGTCAACAGTAAAGCTGGAATAATATTTGTGTTCTATGCAAATGTGAATACTGACATACATTTCTGTATACTCTGCATATACTGTTCCCGGTTTACTGTTGTAATATGGCCTGCCTATGTATATGTATACAGTCAATTGCTTACAACAAGCTAACACTGGGAACTCTACTAATTATTCATGTTATGTAAATAACCTTGCAGAATCATACAGTTACAGATTAAGTGTGCGGTCTTCGTGATGTTTATAAACCGGGGCGCAGGATTCGTAAATTAAGTGAATTGGAGTACTTCAAGTATTGAGCTTGTCGTATAAAAAGGTAGGAAAAAAATGACATTTAATAAAAAAATTGTATTACTGAAAACACAACTCAATATGCAAGATTCTTACTCATACAGTAAAGCTTTTATAATAATCCTACACTTTCTGGTAAATGCGCCTGTAATTGAAGTTCTCTTTGAACCTCCGTTAGCTGTCTGAAAACGTCACTTTAATGAGTCACTTTAGCTATTTGTCAGACTTCTTTTTGCAGCGAACTACTAATTGGCTTTTAGCGTAATAGGGCCTACCTTTAGCTGTATTTGTGATGCTGGTAATTCTACATCAAAGTCCTTTTCCATTAAGCGTTTACATTGTTTGGCCTACCCCTTGTAAAAAGCATGTTTCAGTGATCGACAACTTACCTGACATTATAAAGACAATTCACGCATATTTTGAAAACCAGGGGATAGGAAACAAATTCTAAAACTGCCATATCTGTTTTTGACTTTGGGTCTGTGATGTTGTCTGTGTATGCGCTGCAGTCTCTCCACATACCGTCTGCTCAGCTGAATGTGGCCCAGTCTAATGGCATGTGTGATATCCCTGGAGCACCCTAAAAGAGGCTGATGACGGCATTGTGTTTGTCTTCCTTTTGCTTTCTCTCCCATACATGCACACATATGCACAGACAAACACTTCGCACAGTGCACCGTCCTCATCTTTAATTCCGCTCCCCTGCCCACTGTTAGAGTCAGAGCCCTGTGTAAGGCCTTAGCCCCAGGTACTGCCTCAGGGTCTGAGCAGTGGCGCCGGCTGGCACGGGGGTAGCAGAATCAAAGGATGATCGTGGCGAACATATGTGTATTAAGATGCGAGTGTTAGAAGGTGTTTTGTCAAATACCTTCCTTGCCCCTCTCACCTACCAACCCCTGCACAACCTGCTTGCTGTTCGCGCTGATCAGACGCCACAACATGGCACTAAGTGGATTCAATTATTGCAGTAGATAAAGCGAACGTGCTGGTCTGCAACACAAAGCTACCGACATGACAACCAACACACACAAATAGCCCAGCTTGCTGATATTAATTTGGAGCAAATTACCTTCAGTTGCCTGCCCACAACAAAGGTCACCTCAGATGTTAAAATCTTTCATTCAGTTTGAGTCTGTCGTCAGATAGAAATGTGTATTGGAGCACTTTATTGCCTTAATCACAGCTTATTCCCTCTACAACATTAAAAAAAGTTACCAGAAGCCAATATTGGTGGGCCTAATAACCGCAACCCAGTTTCTGCTATCATGGAATTCAAGTAAGGACAGAATGGTAGGATCAGATTTGAACATAACTCTTAAATCAAAACTAACAAGTTCAAACACTGGAAACAGTTACAGATGATGGCATCCACGGAGAGACAGTAAATGGAAGATTTTGTTCTCAGTTATTGTTGGTGAACTCAGTGTTCATCCTTTCTACGAATGCCCAAAGTTATTATTTCTTAATCGGAAACCATTGTAGCCAAAATAAATACTAAAGTTAAAGTTTTACTGCTTCCGAGAAAAAGAATCCCAACACCTCACTTTTAACAGACAAGAGTCTTAACAATTTCTTTTTCTGGAGAGAGAGGGCTTACTTTATTGAAAAATATGACTCCCCAGAAATATCACCATCTGTGCTATTGGGGGGGAAAAAACAAAGGTAGTTTCAGAGGACGTCTCATTTCATAATCCACAGAATGCATCCTACTCCCCCACACTCAAAAATCCATTACAAAATAAGCTTAAAAATAAAAGGCAATGGCACCAACATCGTTCAGCTACTTGATGAAATGACCAGCCAACATTAGAGAGAAGAGTTTGAGGGAAAGCCTTGATTTTATGAAGGACAAAGCTGAGGTTTGGTTTGCCAATGTCTGTCTTCTACCATCTATCACCACTATAACAAGGTGCATGTCAGTGACATTAATATGTATATAAGACAAATATTTAATCAACAGCAAAAAGCAAGAGATGGAGTTTCTGATATAAAGGTTTGACAGGGTTATATTTACACCTCGGGCAAAAAAGTTGCACACGCAGGGTGCAGACGCAGTGTTTGTCACAGCGGGACCAGTTAAGACACCGGATTGTGGAAGGACGGTACCGTCTTTAGTACAGATATCTAAGGCATCCATCAAAAACCTTCCCTGAAGAGGAGTTCTATTCTTCACAGAACAAAATGTGGCCAAGGCAGTGATACTATCTCTACTAACTAGCCGTTTCAGCATGGGAATACTCCTTTCCTTTTGTATTTCACCATGTGAAAAACAGTTCAGCGTACACAACATGGTGTAAAAGTAAAAATAAAAGCTCAAAAGCAAAAATTTTATCCAACTGTTCAATTGCCACTAGGTCAATTACCTGGGGAAAAGAAAAGTACACATTAAAGGACATACACCAACCAAAACACAAAGGAATACGCTGTGTACTTCTCATTACAAAGCACACAAAATAGGACATTGATATTTTTCCTTGATCCCAGTTTTACCTGATTACACTGTAGGTATACATTATGCACAGTTCACTAATAACATGATTTATTGAAGAAAGGAAATACTGCATATTCATTAAGGTGGTATATGTAATAATCATTCATATTTGTCTTCTGTAATATCTTAGTAATTCATTGCACTATTTATCTTGTTACAATACTCATTTGATTTATTGTTGTTTAGTGTTTTTTGTAGTCTTGTATTCAATCTATTTAGTTCAGTGGAATGCTGTTTCATTGTAAATATTAACAATAAAAAGGGGGAAAATACAAATTGTAATACAGCTCACCCTCTGGAAAGGATTTTCATACGAGGTGATTAAAACAGTCCACCTGAATGCCAGACGTGAGCGGATCTAACAAATATACAGGATCCTTTCTGAAGAATCAGAGGGAACAAAGGGAATTAAAAACAGAAAAAGGAAGAGACAAAGATATATTGCAAGAGGGACAATCATGATTGATTGCTAGTCATGAAATACACAAAATGAAATACACCATCCTCCCTCGGTGCTTATACTCACCCCAGCCTTGGGTCTCTCTCCGTTTTGATCGACAATTGGGGTCCACGAAAGCCATTCATGATGTTGACAGGTTTGAGCAAAGACAACTGAGTGTGGACATGTCCATGGGCAGCATGAGACAACCTTGGAAAAAAAGGCTTTTGTTTGCGTAGCCGAGACTCACCCACCGCTATACCCATCTCCCCATTTTCTCTCTCTGTCTAACCTTTATAATGGGCATCAACAAGTAATCTTTCTGGAACCATGGGCTGTCCTTCGCTGAATAGCCAGGGAGGTAGCCTTTGAAAGCCTCATTATTACAGAGAGCAATACGCATACCTCCCTGACAGAGGAACAGGAGAGACAAAAGAGAGAGACTACCCTTGGGTGAGGTGAGTGCAGGAAGGTATAGGCAGTTAGTTGAAGATAGGCATGGGCAGATACTGAGACGGAGGGCAAAGGGGTGATATCGAGGATTCATCAGGGGCAGCATGTGTCTTTGCCTGTATGTGTATGTACATACGTTTATACAGGCTTGGCAGATTTTATTAGTGGAGTATGATGTCGAATGGATGAGTTAGGAGAGAAAAGGGGGGCTGATTCTGTTAGAATGGTAGATGGGTATAATTTAAACTAGCTCATAAATGTCAAGAGCAATGCCTCATCTTGTGGTCACCTTCAGTATATCAACTGCAAACCTGGCTACGTGAAAGAATATGGTCCCGACCCTGATCCATATCACGACTAAACCTGCATTTGCAAAAGGAAGAAAGAGTACAGACCCAGAATGTGGTGGTGCAGGACTTTGTCTGGGACAGGCTACCACTGTCAACACATATCCTTTAATCTCCTTTTTTCCCTGTGCCCAGCCCCCTCCTTTCTCTGAAAATCTAGGGCATTCTTTTTTCATCATCACTGTGTTCCCTGGTCTCTGTGGTACGCTGAGCCCCAATGCCAAAAAAATGAAACTCCATAGTTAAGGAGTCTCTTTCTCTTTGCTTTGGTTTTGCAGGGACTGTCCAGGGCTATAGGTGGTGCATCTATGTTGTGCTCTTTTGCATCTATTCATAGCAAAATAAGATATGTGAGAAGACGTGGATTATGAGTTATTATTGTTTCAACGCAATGCCATTACATGATTGACTTTCATAGCAAAGAAATATAAGACACATTGACATGAAGGAAACGCACAAAAGCAAAGAGCGAAAGAAGTATCTGTGTGTGTGTGTGTGTGTGCGTGTGTGAAATGACACTTCATTAGAACTGATCCGATAACGATGGACTTGCATTGTAGAAAGTGTGCACCATCAGTGATGGCACTGGATTAGTTCTGTTTGCTTTCAAATCGTCGTTAAGGATGTATAAAATATAATTGAAAGAAAAACAAGACATTATTAGGATGCAACATTACCGGTTTGATGATGTGCCCGGGAGAAATACAATTCACATCAAGCAACTATGATACGATCTCTTTTTCTGTTATCATTTCCATTGCCCATTGGCTTTTTCTTGCTATCATTTCTCTAATGACAGTTTCATACCACACCATTTGGCTTATGAGCCATTGTGCGGTTTCCCTAATGCAGCTGAAAGTAACAAACGGGTAATGGCAAAGTGGATAGTTCTCTCTCTCTTCAAACACTGTCAGATTCTCCTTTCTGTTTCTGATGCTGATCTCTAAAAGTGAAAGCAGTATCACCTCTGTGTGCACATTCTAAGATGACCGCGGGGAGTGGGGTGCTTGGACTCGCCTCCTTTCGCCTTGCACAAATGGTGATAAATCTTTAAAGAGACGTGATTTGAGCCTATTCCACAAACGATGCCTTGTTTCAGAGGCTTGCCACTAGGTGGTAGTGAAATCCTGTCCTCCCTGTTCTACCGACCCCCATGGGCTTCTGTAACTGAGGCTGACTGTTGTTGTTGAAGGAGTTTGGCAGGCACAAGGCAAGAGTTACAGTCCCAGGTTTAATTGTCTTCTGAATAAAAAACAGCCATAATGACATAGGAAATACAATAAAGCTATAATGGGCTCCAAAAATTCAATTTTAAATACTCCAGCGTACCAGCGATATGGAGATCTGATGGGGAGCTTTTTGCACTGGTAGCCTGTGTTCAGATTGAGTCTTGTGATCTATTATTCATTCCGCAGATATTTCTCATTGCAGCTGGTTTGCATAAACCAACAGCATCATTAAATAAAATAATCTAATTGATTAGTTTTACTGTAGCACACTTTGGTGTTCATTAGGGGCGAAATATTGAGAACACGAGCTTTTTCCATGATCCTTGGTGGTTATTTTCCCACGTTAAGAACGGATTCAGTCACGAACGAGCGGAGGCAAGCTAGATAAGCATTTTCAAGCCTCGAGATTGAGATATTGATGTGGCAGAAAATGGATTCAGATCAATAGTTGGAAGGTGCACCTATTATTTTATACACTGATCCTACACAACATGGTAGAACTAAGAGCATGCAGAACTTCAGAAAGAAAACTCAGCTCACAGCTATGTGGGGGAGAGAAAGAAAGACAGATTGCATCTGGCAAGAGGCTATGATCTATAAAAAGGAGCTGAGGGAAGGGATAGACAAATCTGACTCTGCAAAAGCAAACAGATATATTGGTCTCCACCACTAAACCTCACCTAAGGCTGGAGTATCAGCGATATTTGCTATCCACTCCTTCCTGGCAACACCACCCATGCCATACCTCAGGACCAATAACCTGGGATGTTCCTCTGTGGCCCAACACATAGTGGCATATCACAGCCATTGTAGAATTAATTAGTGAACGGGACAAGGTTACAGACACATAATGAAAGTTATTGGCCATGTCACTTCATCATTTCCCCAGCCCCCCTATTACTCTCCACCAGGGTAGTCAGCCGTGAAATGGGGGTTTCATATTATGCAAGGAGGAATGTGCCACCACACCTTCACCACTGACACCTCCCATGCTATTCTCCCGGAGGGTTCGCACATGGATGATCAAGGCACTTAGACTAATGTGGATGGTGCAGGGCGATGAGGAAGGATCGGGGGTGCTAACCCATCCTTTTACATCATCACAGCACATTTAGCTATCCTTCTTTCAAATGGCAGCTTTCACAACCCGCTCTAGCCTGTATTCATCTAATTAACCTGTACTCAGCTGGGGCACAAAAAGGCCTTTGGATTTGATTGCCTTACACTGACTGACAGACGGTCAGGCCAGAAGCATATTTGGATTGTCAACTATGTTGTCCCATTTAGGAAAAAGAGAGAATTAAAGATGAATGGTCGAGATGGAGTGATTTTCGCTGTTGGCTGTAAAGGATTTGAATAAGGGTGGTATTTATATTACAAATGGTTCAATAAATGAAGTGGCTATATAGCTGTCTCTATATAATGGTACCAATATTTAGCTAAGAAGAAGGCCTTATACAACACAAGGCCTGAAGAAGATGGGTAATGGGTAAAGAGAGTTTACATTGCTACAAGGGATGTAATGAAACCTCCAACATCGAACAGCCTTGTCTCCTAAAAATGATGCTCCTATACAACAAAACTGTATTGCTAATTTTGTTTGGAGTGAAACATATTTTTTCTCAGATAACTTTTGTTTTTTGACGTATCAAAAATCTCCGCAGAAGTTGGCGTATAGGGTGTTGGTTAGGGTCGATGGGTGGGTCAAATAAACACAGGAGACTGCGGTTTGTCATTTATCTAAATTACAGATGTAAATTAATAAAATATTTCAACTTTTACTATTGGTTTCATAGGGGACACAAACATACTTTATTAAGCAAAACCATGAAATTGTACTAAAACTAACCAAAAAGTTTTGTGGCCTAAACCTAACCAAGTAATTTGGTTGCAGTTTTGTTTTGTTACATAAATAACGTGCTTTTAAAACTGCGACCGTAATCTGGCAGACAATATGTTTCCCTTAAAATGTAATTGAGAATGTATTAGTTGTATGGAGCTAAAGACTAAAGACCAAAACGACTGATCGGTGGACTAATCAATTAAGAGGGGACTGTCCTAGGAGGTATTTGGGACATTGGGACATTGTTGTATATTATATTTTTCTTTGAAAGAGACATGAATTAGAGGCTTGTCAAGTGACCACTTTCTAATGCCACATAATGAAAGGACATACAAAATGATCATTAGATGGTAGTTGTGCAACGCACCACTGACATACAGCACAAACACTTTCTATGTTGAATTGGCCACCTTTTGATGTGAAATATATTTGAAATTAGCAAAATGATTGCAGACCTTTTCCCTGTCATAAAGGTAAAGGACACTGCAATCAATTCAGTGTATTTGAAAAAAGGACGGATAAAAAAAACAAAGGACCATTAAAGGAAAACATGGCCAGGGACACACTTACCACAAAATGGCTGTGTGGGCAATCTGTGAAGTTTTAAAACTAAATGTATCATACTTTTACTGGTTTTGTTATGACAGTTTTTTCACCCTCTGTTTAAGACGGGCTCCATCCATCACATAGTCATCTCAGACATCAGCACGGTTCTCCAAATCAATGGCTCATTGACTGCCCCAGCAGCAGACACGGACACGCGTCTGTCTCCCTGACAGTTACAAAAAAAAAAAACACACAAAAAAAAGAACAATACAAATTGGGCCTCACTGTCTGACTGAGAGGGCAAGAGAATAGATCATTGACAATCATGACACAAATCCATCTCTGATTCTTGAAAACCCTTTTTCTATTGTTACCTCTCGGTTCCCCCAAGTCCCCTAGTGTCTGTCGATATAGACATGCTTGGAATAGTCATTTTGTTTAGCTGTCTCTACAGGAGTTTAGGCTTAGGTGCTTTAGAGGACATTTTGACAATGGGAGAAGGATTGAGGCGAAAGCCTGTCAGTGGCTTTGCTGTTTATTGATTGCAAATGTGGTGAGAGCTTAATTGATTCACACTTTGAGATCAACACGATAATCTCTTAGCCCCGGGACTACAGTGGGCTGGACAGGTAGGAAACAGACAGCTTGGGAAGGGCATGGCAACTGTGAATCAGCTGAGCGGAAAGTTTGTTGTTTGCCTCTGGTCAGTGTGCTCACAAAAATCAGAACAATCAATGCTGCTTCAGGGACTTGTAATTAGGAAGACCTTCAAGTAACTGAAAGTGAACAGCTGATGTGTGTTAGTTAGTCTGTTTGAGCATAAAATAGATCCTAAAATAGATCCCATGAAAGTTTATCCTATCTCCACTCATAGTTTCGTTGGAAAGTAACAGTATATTTACCGTTTGTTTTCGCCTAAGTAGCCCAGCAAATTAGAGCTACACAAACGGTAAATATACTGTCATTTGATATTCTGTTTGACTTCTCTGAAATTCAGGTCTCTCATATATTTTTAAACAGAATTTTTCATCACCCAATTATATTTAGAAATTTGCCATGATGGGTATTAATCCAACTTTGACTCCTTGGAATCCTACTTATGCAGTGGCGGCTGATCCATAGAGGGCGCTAGGGCGCCGCCCCCCCTAGAGCTACAAAAAATAAAAATAAAAATAAAAATATAAATAAAAATAAAAATAAAAATATAAATAAAAATAAAAATAAAAATAAAAATATAAATAAAAATAAAATTTTAAATAAAAATAAACTATACAAATTGTCAATATTTGTGTTTTTGAAACATGGAATCACCCAGTAATATGTGTAAAATATGATATCTGCGGTAAATATATGCTTTTCCTGCTTGTCCTCTCTGCCTGTCTGCTCTTCCTCTCTGTGTGTGCACGTCTCAGCTGCTGGGGCGCTGGAAAAACTGCCCCAAAGAGGCGGGTCTATAAAGCAGTTTAGCCAATGCTGAGTAAAGATATAAATGAGTGACATACAATTCAGCCAATCAGCGTCCTCAAATAGATTCAGCTTGGGGCAGTTTTTTTTCCTGCCCCAAGCTGCGCGTTCTTGTCAGGAGAAGTCTCTACAGGAGAGCGCCAGTGTGAGCACTACTCCTCCAAGACCCGTTTGAGAGGAGAACTGAGAGGAGAAACTACTGAAAGAGCTGATCCCAGATCAGCCTGACCTCACAATCAGACAGCAGACTAGCAGGAAAGAGAAGCAGTACATGAAGCTTCTCTACTAGCTGTACACCAGACAGGTTTGACTAGCTGGATGACGTCATGATAATAACTTATTTATCTTTTTAAAACAACGGGGACAGAACCAGCATGGACAGTTAGGGAGTGAGGGACATGAAGCACCTGTCTGAGAAATGGATATATAGTTATATATATATATATATATTATTATATATATATATATATATATATATATGTGTGTGTGTGTGTGTGTGTTTTATATTATAGTGAATATTATTATATGTTATATATATTATATTATACTGAATTCCCTGTGAGGGTGACTAAAATAAGATGTCCTGACGTGTTTGTGAAAGTGTTATTTACTGCTTTTTTTCGTGTTGGAATAAATGTTAAATATTTAACTGCAAAGTAGTAATGCGCGTTTGATACCTTAATTTGTTTGCATTAAATCATTCTGGGATGTTTGCTGAAATTGATTGGATGTGGCACAGCCCTACCAAGAACATTTTCCACCAGCCGCCACTGTACTTATGTAAGGTAACATGACATTGGAACTTGACACTTTACCGTAACTAGAAAAAGAGACGTCCATCAAGATATGTTAATAAAAATGGGTTCTATGGGTAGAAAGAGTCTCCCGTTATGGGCAAAAACGCTGCAGTTGTTTGCTTGCACTGTAAATGTGTTATTTTTGACTATTCTAAAAATGATGTATTTTAATATTTCTGCATAGTGGGGTCCCTAAACGGTCTTAGTATTGCATGAATTGGGTATGACTGGAAAGTTGAGACTCTTGTGGTCCAATTGTATTCATTTGTGCTCCCCAATTTCACATGGCGAGAAATTTTTTGAAACTTGACATCATTGTATAAAATAAACTGTTGTGATCGCGAGGATAATCACAGCTTCATGATACTTCACTACCACAAACTAAAGACCGTGGGCATTCAGAGGATGGCTTTCCTAGGTATATGGACAATTTGGGGGTTTCTGAGCAGTTTCCAGAATAGAAACCCCAAAATGTCTTATCTTAGACATAATGGAGCATGGAATGTCCTACATATACTTCCATCATAATGTTCTAAGCCCTTTTTACACTGTCACAATGCATTTCAATGAATAAATAAATTCATTTTTTGGGGGGGGATTTATGAGTAGAACACTTTGACACACACCGCGAGGCTAACTTCTACGTGGCATCTACTGTTTTATGTCTGGCCGATACCCTGTCCACTCAATAAGGTCAGTATTGGGGCAGTACAGTTCAAACTAATTGAATCATTGCAGACATCCGCTTCTGTCCATCACAGGTTCACAGACATGACAGCACGTCTCCCACTGATATTAGAGCAAAGTGCATGAAAGCAACCCATTTTTACGGGTTTCATTTTGTTTTTGTCAGTTATATTTGATCAGATCTCCATTTAACAAACATCAAACACACCCACAGACCTGTTTTTCAGCTTTCATCATGTCCAATCACTGTTTAATTACTGTGCGCTCAAACTGGCTCCTCAGAGTCAAATTTAGATATACTTCGCTTACCTGAAGTTACAAAAGTGCCTGAATTATGTGGCATGAGCTGGCTTTTAAATATGGTCTCGCTACAATTGCTAAATAGGTTGTTCGTCAACATATCTATTCATTCCTCCATCAATCACTCCATCTCCCCCTTCCTCTGCTTTGTTCTGTTTCTTACATCTTATCCCGTACACCTTCTTACTCTTAACAGCCCTTTAAAAACACCAGATTCGGTCCCTTCTATTCTCCAGCAGTTTCTCTCTCCACCATCAAACCCAAAGCACCGCTTGTTCCCCCATCAATACGACTTCCCAGGGTGAAGCCTTGAATCTGACAAGAGACAGAAGTCACTGATGAGATTGCTGCTAGACCTGCAGGCGACTGGCCCGGGCAGGCTAACAAGTCAGATGGACACCAAAAAGAGTTTGTCCAAACGAAGCAGCCTTTTCCACTGGTGGTCTGGGGCTTAAAAAAATGGGAAATGCAGGGTGGAAACGAGGCTACATGGGACCACAGCCACTTCTCTGTGTTCTACAGATGAAGAAAGGACGCCTGATCAAGTGCAACAGGGGAAGAGAAGGCAGGCTGGGAGGCCAGAGGGATTTATGCCTCCATTTGTATATTACTGTGTGTACGACCATGTGGGTCCGTAGGGGCACTGCAGTCTTACGAGTTCTGCTTCTTTTCTGACTTAAAAAAAAGCTTTGGAAGAGGAGGATGCACACTGCCTTCAGGTCAAATGTGCAGGGTCCAGGAAAAGTTTTTCTCTCTACACCAAAGTAGTATACTATAATTATTAAGCTGCTTCCAAGATAAAAGGCAAAGTTGTCATACTTATTTATTTATATAAAGTACATGCATACTGACAGTGTTACTCTGTTTTCTGTGACTTGTAGCTATGCAACAACAATCTCGGCCTTCTGTAACCCTAAGTATGCAGAAAAGAACATTACTATGCGATTCCTTAAGATGATATTTGCTGAATTATTAAGTAGAATGAATATTATTTCCAAGGTATTGTTTCTACCTTGGCCTCCAAGGCTTTCTGCAACTGTAGCACAGCCTCCTCCTGTAGCGAAAGGGAACACGAATAATGAATGTCACAGAGCACAGACTAAATATGTGGTGAAAGCACTACACCAAACACAGAAAAACACAACTGTCATCTTAAAAAACCTAAAGCAAGCGAAAGGATCAGCACGGAGAGGAGCTGTGGAATTGGCAGTGGCATCGTCGCAGTTTTGGACGCCCCGAAAAAGTCCTGTAGGTGGACTGGTGAAGTGTCAGCTGTGTAAGAGAACATACAGTATGTTTAAGAGGCAAAAGAGCAATTATCACTCTCAAAGCCCAATTTTTTAAAAAACACACACCTTTTTTGTATCAATTCTTTCATCCACTGTGAAGCAACCCAGACCTCAGGCAAAGACAGAGCGACAGGTCTGAATGTTGCACAGTGCCTTTTAATAAAAACTGACTTTGGATTTCACCGTAAAAATGCACCTGAGGTTTTTTGCCAAAGAATGATAAATGCATTTTCTTTGTTGTTCCGACAACAACACGCCCTCCTTTTTCTCATCGTCTGCTTGTGTCCCGATCACTCTTCTGCTCTCACTCTTCATCGCAGGTCTCCAGTCAGGCGAGAAGTAGCGTGTTACCCTAAGGTGACTCTCCCAGCATTCCCAATGCTTCGCATGCATCAGGAACATAGCACTGTGTCTGTCTTGGCTGCTACAAGTACAACAAGAGTCACAGCTACTTGACTGCCAAAATGCATTAACCAGTACCAAACTCTAAATAATTAAATATCTGGGTGACATGGCTTGGCAAGAACACCACATTGCTCGATTAAAACTTTATCACCAGACACTGTGAAAAGTTTCCAAAACAATTAATTACCAGCGTATTAGTGGTGGCTTGGCCTATGTGAAACAGGATAAAGCGGGGTACTTAATTAAAAAACTCATTATACTTCCGTTTCCAGAATTTCATAGTTTTCAAATGAATATAGCACAATCTTCTCCCTTCTGTCTCTCTCTTTCTTTTCTTCTTCTCAAACTTGCACACATTCCTTTCGCGGGTATTCATGTGCCACCTCTGTGGATCCAGTGTGGGTGTGTGTGTGTGAACTTTTGCATTCATTATCACAATTATACATTTAAATCCCAGCTCATTTTTCTCTCAGCATTATTCACTTTCTTTCTCTTTTTTTTTTTTTTCAACAAATGGAGAAACTGAGAACTTAATTTCCCTTTCTCCTCTGGTGCAGATGCGGATCCACTTGAAAATGTGGCTCAGTAATGTCAGTGGGAACACCTCAGTGGCAGGTATCGCGCCACTCTTTTTTTTTTCTCTACACCTTCACATGCCCACATGCATGCTTGTGCAGAACCCGGTTAACATCTTTTATGGAGTAAAACTGCATCAGCATGCCTTTTATTGCACCTGACCCCTGACATGCTTGGTCCAAGGCTGTGCACTGTAATTGAATATCAAGACAGGGGCAGCACATGGCCTAAGCAATCCATGCATAAAATAACCCCTTTCCTCACTTATCCCATGGTCCTCAGCCACACAGTTTGACAAAGACATAAATAGAGATAACTGATGGGTCAGACAGCTCCCATCGGACACCGTATGAAGCAGCACTAGAGGGACATGTACCTGAAAGGCTGAGGAAACGAGCTCACCCTGGATAAAGAAGAACATCAAATAAACGTAATGGGGAGGTTGGACTGAGGGCAAATCGTACTCGCACACAAACGCAGATACACATGACTCGCATACACACTTGGCCTTATTAGTCACAGCTGCTTTGGCATGAATACAGACGCGGACGCACATTCAAGGACACACGGGACAAGTTCCACACACGCTCTGAAAACACACAAGCAAACAATGACTTTGTGAAGAGGACGGTTTCCTGCACTGCCCCCATGCTTTCTCTCTTTTGCGGTTAGGGTCAACTACAGCTCTTAAGACGGCAGTGTGAGGCACTTGATGTGTTCAATCGTCGATGAAAAGAAGAGGTGGTGTACATCTAATACTCATGATGCAATTGGTTAGTTTTCGTCCTCCTTGTGTATTGTTATGGGTGGGTTTAGTGACAAAAGCATAGAGCGGGTGGCCGTGAAAAAAAAAATGGAAACGGATGATCCCATTTCACATCCCCTGGAATTTTAACTAGATGAGCTTAGGGTACCGTGTGTGTGTGTGTGTGTGTGTGTGTGTGTGTGTGTGTGTGTGTGTGATATTCATGAGGCTGAGAAACCGAGCAGGAGGGTAATTTTCTGTACTCACTGAGCCAGGCATTCCTCAGGACAAAGGGACTGGGGAGACACATAGATTACAAGGTTGAACAGGAGTGATGAGGGGACTGCGCGCGCACACTCGCACAACCACCAACCCCCCCCCCCCCCCCCCCCCACACACACACACACAAATGTACACATCCGACACCCCTATTTGCTCCTGTCACGGCTTCGCCAAATCCGACTCCACCCCACTACCTCACGGCCGCCTGCTCTCCCAAATCCCTCTCCTTTCCCCAGTCGCTTGTCAAAAGGACAAAATTAGAAAATAAAACTGTGCAGCTGACAAACAAGATTACATGCCGCTTGCACCTGGCCGTGGCAATTAAAGCTCTGATGACAAGCGAGGATGGCCTCTTAATGTGGTGTCTCAAGGCATATCACAACAAGAATGCCCCCCACGTGCCACTGTGGCAGGAACACCAGCCACACCGCCTGTCATTCTTTGGCTCTTTGTGCTGTCTGGTGCATTCTCTCATGAGTACCGAATATGCTACATTGAGATATTCATAATTAAAACTGTGGCAAGGATACAACAGACTCTCCACTGATTTGGATTCAAAGGCTGATTTAGATGATCCAATAAGGAAAGAAAGCAAAAACAAACAAACAAAAAAAAAAAAGATTGGGGGAGGAAAACAAACTGTGTACATTGAAGCGCAATTAAAATGTAGCATTACAAATTGTGTTTGAATAGACAGAAAATGGTGTTGTAGGCAAATCTCACAGATCAAATATGCATACCAAGTTTCTAGACACATTTAATGTACTGTGTGTTCTGTGTAAACAGTGCAGACTGGGGCTTCTACTCCAAGTCCTGATGTTCAGCGGCTCCGGCTCAAGGGAATTTTCTTGCCGGCCCCTTTTATCTTAAATAGCCCCATTTGAATGACAGCAGACAAGCAAACAAAATTGTTTTAAATGTACCACTTACACGAGCCGATTGCTTTCTTCTCTCTTATTTGTGCCAGAATAATAAAACGGACCCTTCACGTCAACAGACGCCACATCATTATTTCATAAGTTTGCTGTCTTGAGTGCAAGTAAATTATGTACACTTCGCTTTCTTGTGGAAGACGGGCCTTTCCCTCTACATTATTGTATAAGCTGCCTAGATGAGGGCAATGTCTGTATGCCATATGCTGAGGAATGGAAAGAGGGCCCAATTTAACTGCCTGAGTTCACAAAATAGATAGTGAAAAGTGTAGATCTATGTATACTCTGTATTAGATTCTGTCATCCTTAGCATGTAGATAAAAGCACGATATAAATGCAGTCCATTGTCCTTCATTGCTTATAACTTCTATTCAACAGTACATCTCCCATTTCATTTTCCAGGTTGTTGATTCAAGTGTTTCTGGTTTTGATTAGCACAATGCTGAGTTGGTTTAAGAAGCCTTTTTCTTCTTTGATCATTTTAATTGTGTCTTTTCCCGTCAACCTTTTGGCTTCTTGACGTTTTTTTTTATAATGTCTATCGTTGATTGTGAACAGCCTTTAAAGAGCGTTACTCTCCTCATTAGCAGTCTCTCTCCTCCTGCTATGTTGGCTTTGCGTGGTACCTCTCCCTTTAGTGGATTCTAGTGTTTGTCTGTCTGCATGTGGAGGAGTGTTGGAGAGCTGGGGGCTTCAGAGTGACAGATGGAGGCTGGGTTGTGACCCTTAGAGATTGGCAAGCCCTTCTGTCCCCTGCTGATTGAGTGTCTAACTACCGGTCGCTCTCCTCACGTCAAACAACCCTGCTCTATGTTATCTAAAGCCTCTCCCACTTGGCCCACTCGCCGCAATGGCGGTGTCAGATCCTGACAGCCGTTGTCATCTGCAGCTAGCACTGATGACATTGAGGCGAGATAAATGGCACTTTTATTAAAGTAGTCAAAAGGGAACAGGCACAGGTTTAAATGAAGATATGAGTATGCATATTAACAGTACAATAGAGGAGATGAATATAATCTGAAAACAATTCCTTTCTTTTAGTAACGGATGAAAATAGTGTCAAAAGTTTTTGAACTAAGTTTTTCTCCGTGTTGGACTGACACACAACACAAGCAACACACCAATCAGCCGCTGGATTCGCCTGAGCTGGATATAGTGAGCTTGACAGGTGAGGTAAATGGTACACTGCCCAGTCAAAGCAAACTATTGGCCATCAGTTTCCCCAGCAGGAAATATGAAGGACGACTCCAGAATCAGGACCCTGGACAGCGACCATAACACGTTCTTAGTAAATACGTTTACGTGTGTTGATATTTCTTAAATCTCAAGTCTGGTTAAAGCAATTTAACGTAACCATTAGGAAATATCAATCATGCTTTAGCTGCTACAAACATATATTGTTGCAATATGTTGCAAGAACATATTGGGAGAGCAATTGAAATATGATATCGATGCTAATGCATTCAGTGTTAACATTTCATGACTTGGCAGATACGTTTACTGAAAACCTTTCATCATTGTTCTGACAAAAGAAGCCATGAGACCAGACCACTAGGGTTTGTGGTCTTACATTTCTATCAAAACACATTTTTTTTGGTAAACTTTTGACAAACAAACATCAGTGGGCACTCTGCTACAATTGAAAAAGTTAGTACAGTTTAAGAAGGAATGAGTCCGACAGTGTTCACTTGATATGAAAACTCTCAAACACCCTTATATAGTCGCACTATAACCACAGAGCCATTCTTCCATTTTAAATCAGTGTGTGCTGAATACAGAGCCAAAACAATGTCGGCATATCACTGCCCTAATACTTTCTGACAGCACTGCAACACATTTACCCCTGAATTTGTATATCTTTTGAGGGGGTTTTGGTATGTTATTCTGAGATGCTAGTTTTTTTAGCTCATGAACAGCCTGTCATTAAAGTGGCAGAGGGTCTGATATTCCGTATTGAAGAGGTACCCACAGATGGAGCGATCTGGCCGGCAGTGAAGAGCAACAGAGCAAAACGGAAGTAATCTAAAACAGAGTGTAAATGTGTTGCGCCCCACCTGCACTCTGCGTTTGTCTCTCTTTCTCCAGCGTAATACGTTCCAAATGTATTATTCACGCGGCTAAAACAATGTCGAGGAGGAAAAAACTGTCCCGCAGCATGATCTCAATCGAGATTCATGCCATCTCTGACTCTGCCAGCTTGTTTATTGCTCTTCTCATGATGGCACCAAGCCCTGTTGTGTCTTTACTATTAATGGCTTCCAAAGGAGCACTCACAAGAATGGATAGTAAGTTCAGCGGTGTCAAGGACTGCTTTCTTTTTTCTCAGATGATATGAAAGTAGTTTCAAAATAGATACACTCTTCCTTTCAACCTACAGGCAATTATCTAGCGCACTGTATTGGCAGCAGAGAAAGGGAGGAAGGAAATTAAATCAATACTCTCGTATGAGTTTCTCAGTGTATTTCAAAAGAGCTTTGACTAATTTAGCAATGCCCTCTCTATGTACACACGGTTGCATTTAATGGGATCTGCAGACTTTCTTTTTTACTTGTTCGATTTTTTCAAATTCACTCGCTTTAAGCTCCGTACAAATCTTTAAGCGCATGCCAAGGGGATGCAAAGCACATACTGGAAATGCTAAAACTAAACTATTTTACCTGAGCTACCAGAATAGATAAGACAACCAATGAATCCTTTTAAGATATGCAATTCATTTTTACAGTAAGTTCATATTGAAATGAATTAGTAACACACATGTGTTAGTGGTTAATAAGGAACGAGTGGGGGGGCCCAATCACAAACGACCTCCTACTTAATCACTTGTTAAATAAGAATACAGTCTATATTGTAGATCATGGTGAGTTACTCGAGCTGGGGATACACTATATTAATTAGTCATAAGGTTATGATTAGTTCATCAATATCTGTGAATCAACATTCTAACTGCTTTCCTCGGGAGTACTTCTTCATTAACTATGAATCCGCCTATTTAGAGCACATATACATCAATATTCACACCCACATGTCATCTACTTTACAGACAGATGCTACTCTAACTTGTAAGCATACGATGGTATATTATAAGACATAATTCATATTTGGTGTAAGAACACATTTTATTCGTGATACCAGGGGGTGCTGTGAGTCTGTCCTCCCTCCTTGTTTGAACCAGCTTCATTTCCAAAGCTTCATTAGCAACAACAATGGTGGCTCACAGCTGGAATTCAAGTCAATACAACATGAAGTCATTTATATCAAGGATGCCATTTTATTTTTTAATTGTAAATGAACACATGAGAATGATTTAGAAAGATTTGCACCTGATATGGGACTAAGGAAAACAATAGGAAATTTGTGTACTGACGCACATCATTTGTGACTCATTCAATTCTGACGCCTGAAGTGTAAACTCCTTAAATGTGGCTGAATGCTAAATGTCCAACGAGAACTGCAGAGTGAAATGCAGCCAAGCATGTGGAAACATGCATTAACATTAACCTACATGAGGCTCTACAAAAGTAGCGTTGTGCATGACGCACAGATGAGTACTGTAGATAACTGTAAGTCATCTATTATCTGTTCAGCAGTCCTGGAACTAAAGCAAACGGAGATTAGGTGCGGTACATTTGTGCTGGCCTTGGGGGACAGTGCATTGTAAAGGTGGTGCCTTTCTTCTGTCCATCTCTCCTGGTATGGTCAGATTCTATACTGCCCATCCAAACCTTTGAAAAATCTATTAAGAGCATGCTGTTATTTGATGATTGAAGGTTACAATCCAATGTACACATTGTCAATGCCAGGCCCTTTCAGTATTATTTTGCAAGATATTGAGAGTGAAACATACAAACTCGTAACAATTTGTGAAAGCAGTTTGTGTTTGGAGTTATTGCCTTTCCACACATCTGAATATGATCATTATATATATTTTTTGTCTCCGGTTTGCTATTAATAGATATGCTCTGAACTCCATATTGAGCACCTTTGCCTTCACGCGGCTCTCAACATGGAGCCAGCTTAAAGCATGAACAGTGCCCGACGACGGCAACGGCGCTGAAAGAGCTAGCAGTGGTTACTTTGAGGGGGGAACTAGAAGGTGGCCGCTACGCTTCCACAGTGACACCGTGGGTCGGGACGTCATTATAGTTCTGTAGCCGCCGTATGATCGAGTGCAGAGCGGCGGCCAGGAGAGAGACTCGCATGCACTAAAATGCATGCATGGCGGCTAAGTAAGCAAAGCACAGAGAAGCATGGATTAAAACATACCGAGTAGAGAGGGAGAGCAGCTAATTCTCTGCTCAGGTAGACATCACTCCACTATCTTTACAGTGAAAATACTCATTTGCTACTATATTAATTCAAATTCAGCACCGTGAATTGCGCATCATTACGACTATTATGGCACAAAAACGCAGCGTAAGTATGAAGTAATGAGTTACTGGTTTTGTGCTGCTCAGTGGCTGATTCTACTACTCAAGAGGAAAGTTAGCGATTTCAATATATTCATGAACTAATCTTTACCTAATGATTTATTCACATAGTTTTCCCCAGTATGTTCTCCGGTTACTAGACATAATCTACGCTGGTGACCTTGGATTGAGTTATTCAGGAGCTCCATTTAAACAATTCATAATTTATCAGGTTGTTCCCGATTCGTTCCTCACTCAGTCCTTGGTAATTACTCGCACTACTGTATTGTAAAGTGTTATGTCTGCTTTTTGCAGCAGACTGTGCACTCAACGCTGTGATAGTGTCTGCATTTTGTGTTGAAGGTAAGTAGAACCTGTCAAGACAGCCGGGATGAAGCTGTATCCTGGAAAGGCGTCTTGTAAACACCATTTTATATTCCCTCTGCTGTTCTGTGAATGTATGTGGAAACATCATGGGAATACATAGACGATACATTTTCACACTCAAAAACAGACATTGCTCTTTCACACTGAAAAGCATTGTGTTGCATTAGCGAGGTGTGTTGAATATTTTATGTTTTCTTATTATATGATGGATAGAGAGAGAGAGATTCAGACTCTCCCACGTGCCGCCTGACAGCCCAGATGTCACGCAAGTTTCTTTTGACAGCAGTAAAGCTGTGACTCGTGAATCACTCGGCCAATAGTTGCTTTATGCACACGTCTCCCCTCTCAGTCATGGAAATCTGCCTGTTTGAGGCAGATTTACAGTTGTGTTGTTTCCATTTGTCGACGATGACCATATACTGTGCTCAAATGAAGATCCACTACTACTTTGTTGAATTCTTTTCTCTCATGGTACTTACTGTAACGCAACATTGTCTTGAATTTTGTTTGAATTGTTCCTTCAAACTACAACTAGTTCCCAGAAAAGAGACTTTGCAGCTGTTAGACCGTGCAGGTACGGCAACATGTAGCATCAAATCTCCTTATTTAGTAACAAAACAACTGATTGACAGCGTGCACTTGTCAGTGTGTAGGAAGTCTAGCATGTATTGTCGCTATCCTCCGTGCAATGAAATGTATAGTGCACACAGTAGGTAATTAGAAGTGTGAGAATTCAAACTCAGTTTGCCTGTTACACTCTATAAGAAAGTCAATAACAACCACAAGTGGAATTGAAATTTTAAAAGTTATTATACACAAACAAACAACAAACTCCAAGCGTATGAAGTTCATTCTAAAGGGACAGCTGTGGGGTTAGCTACATTGACTAGACCAGTCAAACCAGTGTGAGGTCTGGGCAAACAGACATCAAAGTGGGCTATATTACCCCTCTGATCCACCTGTTTGATTCTACAGTAAAATATGATTTATGTTATCTACAGTTTCCCCAAGCTATTGCAAGCGATCACTTTATCCACAGGTCCAGCTCCCGGAGCATCATTCAGCAATCCCAACTCATCCACGGGTAGCACTGGCTGTTTTCAAGTGTTTTCAGGTAGCATCACTGACTCTGAGGAAATAGTAGGTCTTTTTTTTTTTTTTACCTCTACACAGTATTCGGGATATTGACTCATAACCCAGTGAAGCTTTTATTTCAAGTACGCTGTTTATATGTGTGGCCAGGATAGTGCAGAGAGAAAACAACTCAGCTAGAGGATAGTGCCTAAGGGCATAGGTTTAAGTAACTTGTACACATTCTGTACTTCATTGTATACTTACACTGGTAATAATGTCCACCTGAACATTACTTAATGTTTAAACTATTTTACTATTTAATTAAACGGTAGAAAACAATGTAATTTATTCCTTTTTATTCTAATCAGTTTGATTAACAAACATGTTACTTTTGTTATTTATTCATTAGTTTTTGTTTACTACATTTTTAACTTTGGAAAGCATCAACTAAAAAAGTAACTAGTTTAGCAGTTTTGTCCCACTTGCTCCACAACCTCTTCAAAGAACCAAACATGTTAAAAGAATTCCCTCTAATCCAGCTGGATTATTAGGATACAATAAGAGTGAAACAAGAACTGCAGAATGTATGTAATAGAAATCATGTGAAGGCAAAATGCTGCCTGGAACACACAGGAAATCTCTGGAAGAAAGACAGAAACTAGACTCACTGCTAACAATAGAATGATGGACAGTACAAAATAAAAGGATGAGAATAAAAAAGGGGGGAAATTTGAAAGCACGGCAAAATAACCAATAACAGAAAAAAATGAAGACAATGAAGCCATAAGAAAATGTTATCAGTTGTTCACTGCTTTGCCTTCATGATATTTTCCATATTTGAATACCTTAAATTGCACGAGTAATGCTTGAGAGATGCATGGGTACAGAGGCGGGCGTGCATACACACTGTGTGATGCACTTTGCACATACAGATGAGTCACTTTTTTAAAAGTCATCTTAAAAAAATCAAAAGCATTGCAATTAACAGAAACGAGCACACAACTTGCCAAAGGTGACTCATCAGCATGTCCAAAGGGACTGAGAGTGACTGCTAGACTTAAAGGAACGTGATGCAATCCCACCATCCTTTAGAAGTTTCTGTCCACCTCCTCTAATGGATCACCATTGTCAAAAACAATCTTCTCTATGAAATCCAGGAAAGAAACGCCACATGTACAGTTGTTAACATTCAGACATCTCAGTCAATTGCAACTAACAAAAACAACCTTTAAAGATCCCTCTCATCGTTGGGATATTTATAACATATCCTTGTTGGTGAAAATTAGATATGGCATTGACATGCAGAAGCTCATAAATATACTGAGACTGAAATATTGAGAGAATAGTAGCGTGCACGCAAGCATACTCTCTGCCAAGTCTGTACATCGGCAAGTGAATTAATCAATAATGAGAGCCAGTTTTATCATCTATACGAACATCAGGCAGTTTCATCTTTGACTTGCACTCCTGTTTGCAATCCTTTTGCAGTGATGCTTGAATATTATGTAAAGCATGGAGGATGCAAGTTGTATATATGTGTGTATTCAATCCTATGTTGACTCATTGCTTGAGTGTAATACATGCAGTACGAGCTCATGAGTTTGCTAGTTGAAAACCTGTTGAAAAGCAGCCCCCTTTGTTCAAGGAAAATGTCTCTGTCCATGGTGCTGAAGTCCACATGCAGAAAGGATTTCACACGTACAGTTGCATCATATTCTAAATGCACACATTGATGTGTCTGAGAGTATTAAGGCATCAGACTTGAACAGCTTGTGGATTGCCTGTCTCACTGGGTAAACCATAGATGTATTATAATTTACATATGCATTCATTGTCAAAATACACAACATTATAGACTAGTCAACAAAGTTTAGTCAGCTAAAGATAGTCAAACGTGAGTAGCTGTTTGTCTGTAGAGGTAACGTCCTCTATAATGATAGGTCACTGTCGCTTTTAATTACAACAGATGCTTCGCGTTGCACATTTTAAGACAACAGAAGTAAAAAGGAAGTAAAAGGGAGAGAGAAATGAAGAAAGGGAACATTCCCTGCTGCTCATTGGTTCTCTGTCTTCCCCGGTCCGGGAGGAGCTCTGTCACATTTATGCCCAAGAAGACAAGTGCTCCCGCAGCTCCCTCTCCTGGGTTTTCAACCCCATCTCTCTCTTTGAAGATCTTTTTTTCTTTTCCTTTTTTTTCTTTTTTTTTCTTTTTTTGCAGCATCTGCTTTTTTCTCCTTCCCCCAGCCCACTGCTACATTGCCTCCCTTCCTCTTTTCACACTTTGATTGCATGTATCTCTCATCGGAGTCCTCTGGCTAATTGCATCATTCTAATGGTCTTTTTTTTCACGATCATGCTCTGTGGTAAGTTGACGTTTCATGCCGCTTATTAATTAGAATTAGGGAGAATAGGACAGCAAAGTGAAGAAAAAAAAAAAGTGCTGATCAGTAGTTTGAGTGGAGAAATTGCGATTGTCTTGGTTGAGGGTATTGGGACCGCGAGGGGCTCAGGAAATGAGGCTCGGATCCAAAAAGTTTACATCATTCCTGGCTAACCCTTTTTATTTTAATCCCATAACATTCCCAATATAAACACCCACTCATTCTGCGTTCATCACCAATAAACAGCCGAGTGTAGTACTGCTTGAATGTCTACTGACATAATAATATCTCACTTGGCTGAAGCCATTATCAGCAGCATCCACACAGCAACAGGACTTGGCCTGCTATTGGAGAGTAGGTGTCTCATCCTCGTTTTCCTCTGACACACTCACACACACTCACACACTCACACACACACACATACACACACACACACACACAGACACTGGTGGCACTGAGGACGTTGGAAGTTTCCTCCTTTAGCTGGGGGGCTTACCTCTCCCTCTCTTCTTCCACACTCAGTCACTCCGAGATGCTGCCACGTCAGTGCAATTTAACAGTTCTTTGATCCATGTCCTGAGAGTGAATGGCAACAAATTAAGCAAATTATTTGAACCACCCACGGGCCTAAGGCAAAGAGAGAAGTGGAGGGGGGGGGGGGGGGGGGGGTCGGGAGACGCTACAGTTGTTACAAGGAGGGTCGAGTGTGACTGCCAGAGCCGTGAAGGAGGGAATAAATAATAAATATATGTGTGCTGTATATCAATGTATGGGATAACCAAGGAATGGCCTGAGTCAGGGGAGATGTGTTCTGCATCAGTGTCTCCACTTGTTCTCAGTGAGAGCCTGATTCAGTTAGTGGAGGGCTGGCTGAGCTATTTACTTTGGCTTTGGCGAACGAATGTCGGGTTGTTTTGTGAACAGTATCAGAAAACAACATCACCACTCGGTCTTATCTTTAGGAGGACATCACATGGGTGTAAAAGGAATCCTTGCGCCCTATCCTTTTTCTCCGTTTGGTATTTTCTCCCTGACATCTTTGTGCGTTTTGATATATTGTTATTGCAGTCCTTTTTTATTCACAAGATGAATTTACAAAAAGACAACCGTTACAATTACAACATTATCAATCTCTGAACTCAGCAGATACCACATTAGTATAGATGTGAGTTTAATTATAGTAGCACATGGAGATTGATGGGGTCTTTGGATTTGGCTAAAATTCATGTGTAAGTGCAGTCATGCCGGGATGTTGATGGTGCAATGAGCTACAAACAAACAAATGATACCTTTTGGTTTCCAACTATCCCTAAAAATGTAGCATTTTCCAACATTATCTTTACAAGGCTGCATTCATATAGCTCTTGTATCCAAAGCGCTTTACAATTTGCCTGTCGGTCACCCATTGTCACATACACCAACACACACACACACACACACACACACACACACACACACACACACACACACACACCGGCAAACAATTTGTAATACATCCCTTCCTGTACTGGTCTATTTGACTGTATATTGAGTTTATTGGCATTTTCAACTAGGACGACATACCATGATGAGAACATTTGTCCATAATAGAGTACCGGTGGTCAATCTTAAGGTAAACGTGTCGGTTTGTTTTTCCGTTTCACATAATATGGACACTGTGGCAACCCAGGGGATGCGAAGGCAAGATTCACAATAAAACAGGAGACTCGGAGGCAGTTGGTATGAAACAAAAAGTGTCCTTCAATAAAGAGTTGTTCTCAGTTTGCTCCTTGTTCCATTAATAGCTGTTTGCAGCCAGGTGAACTAGTTTAATCCAGGACACAGCTGGCGTTAACACAATAAAACAACTCCCATTATGACTCCAGAGAGGGCTTTCCTGCATCTTCTTGTTCGGTACACGTCATGAATTGTGCTGCAACCGTTACAAACGTGTTCTGTTGCTTGTAACTTCTCCTTGCCAGGTAAAATAACGATGGTGATGTAAATCCAAGTCAATTTTACATTGACCAAAAATCTCTCCTTCCAGAAGAGGCTGAATGTGCCCCTCGAGATGTCAATCATTCCCTGCCATTACCTCTCTTCCACTCCTGAAATAACTGTGCTCCATAATGTTCACCATTCTAGCCATCATGATTATGTCTCTGTGTTCAAATCTCTGAGAGCCTCCTGCACCATATTCCTCTACTCAGTCGTCAGAATTTAAGTTTGAGAAGTTGTCCTCATCCTCTGTGTCATCTGCTCACTTTCACCAAGTTAACAGGATGAACCGGGCAGACTGGAGCCCTGGCGTCTCTATTCATAGTGTAATTTCACAGCTCATTATAGTCCAAGGACCGTTCCCTTTAGATGGAGTCAGCGGTGGTTCTAGATATGCATTACCTTGGCAGATCTAGGTCACACAGTATTTGCAAATCATTCTTGGCTCTTCTCTGGCGTCCGTCCAAATGTTAAGACAATCAGAAATAATGTTTGGAACTTTACTCGTTAAAAGCTGATGCATTTTGCTGCGGTTGACAATATCTGAATTGTCCTGTTTGGTTCTCCACGTGGATTTAAATAAACAAAGAATTATCCTTGAATATTGTATGGAACAAGGTGTTTCAGTAGCTGCGCTCTATTTCCGTCTATTGAACTACCGAGCATTTAGTTTCTGTCTGAAAGTAAGGCTGACAATTCACAATGGTAAACTAATTAATGTGCTTAATGCCTCACATCATTGTAATGAGCCTTAATGACGCATTTTTTACAAAGCCATTAAAGAGCCAGATAAAGATTGTAACGTATTCAGCACACAGGTGTGCCAACATTTATCTTCAAATCAATGGACTCCCACTGCCTGAGCTGTAATTAGACTGTCACACTCTGATAAGGGTCATGCCAAACTTGTGTTGTGTGTACTCGGCAAACGCCTGCACGAGGGTGTGTGTGTGTGTGTGTGTGTGTGTGTGTGTGTGTGTGTGTGTGTGTGTGCTTACACACTTGCTGCCTCAGCTGGACTGCCATGCAGCAGAGGTGGCTTTGCAACAGTCTTGTTATAAATTATCCGATTAACCTTGTAAGACAGATCAACTCTTGATTTTTGCTCAAGGTGCAATTGCTTCATTAGGCTGCATAGAAATAGGACGAGGCACAACATAGGCAGATGTAATTTGGTGAGGTTATTGTAGGTCTGCAGCTAGCATACCAGTGCCTTCTCCTTTTTAATATGCTGTGCTGCAGGAAAGAAACCTACGAATTGGTAATGAAAGCCTGATTGATCTATCGATCTGGTGCATGAAGCTATTATGCCCCCGCTTCAACAGAACACGTGGCTGCCTCGTGTCAAGATGCTGCTAATAGCCACCTATACTGAGCTCTTTAGGAAGACACGCATCAGAGAGCAGTGTTTGGATCAAAAGTCCAGATATTGTTTTTTGTTCGATAACAACCTGCACCATTTAACAGTGAACCCTAATAGACTGGTAAACCTTCACGGGCCTCATCATCTTAAGAATAGGCTGGAGAAAAAATGTTTGTGTACATTTTTGAAACTCTTTGAACCATGAGAAAAGATTAAAGGATATGCTTATTGGCCACTCAAAAACTAATCTCGCCAAATATTTCTAATTGCATCCTTTTGGAAATGATCTGATGGGAGCATTCTGTCGCGTTTGATCTTCAAGAGGCCCTTTACTTAAATAGCAAACACCTACTAGAACTGTCAGACACAGACATGTGGACCCACCTTAGTTTGGCGGTGCAGCATCATCAAAGCAGTGGCAATCTACCGGTCAAGGAGATTACACACACAACCTCGTGAAAAAAATTGAAATTAATAAATGCCGTCCAGTGTTCACAAGGTGAAAACAAACATCCACAAGGTAAGCTGAAAAAGTCCTTTGAATTGGACAGCTTGTCATGGTCAGTGTCAGAGATGACGTCAATGTTCCATATTTTCATCTGAAGAAGCAAAAGACAGTTTCCAATGCGCCACATGTTTAGTGAAAACATGGGAGCACAACACGATCTCACATAAAACATACTGTAGTTGAGGAACAGAATGTATCCTAGAGAGCACACAGCTGGTGTGATGGTTAGTATTTATGTTTTGTATTATTTGGGAGGTGCCACGGTACAAATCACTGGCTACCGAGGCGAACCACTGTGAAAACGGCTTTTTCTTCCCTGCAATAAAGACACTGAACTCCTCACGTTAATCCCCCAGCTCACCGAGCACCTGCTGCCCCCCCCCCCCCGATAGAAGACTTACACTTCCCTCTCAGAACAATATTGAGGCTGTGGTCTGCTGTGTATCTGTGTTATGTTATATGATGGACGATATTTTACGTGAAGTGCTGCACAGTATATCACGGTGATTTGGGACACTGTTTTTGCGTTCTATACACCACTCGGAGTTGCTGTGTGATATTGTTGTTGGTGCTGCGCAGTTATATACAAGAACAAGCTGTACGGCACAACTGTAAGGTTGTTAGAATGAAAATAATTTTCTTTTACACATTTTTTTTATCACATATTGTCTTTAATTAAAAACATTGTCATTCAAAAAAGCATAAATTTAGACTTTTGACAGATCTTAAAGGCACAGTGTGCAGCACTTTGGGACATTTATTAGCTGTGTTGAAATATAATATTCATAACTATGTTTTCACCGTTGTATAAACACCTTACAATCATTAAATACGTTGTTAGCTTGGAATGAACCCGTCACATCTACATAGGGAGCGGATTGTCTTTGCGGAGTGCGTCATGTTGCAGCGCCATGTTTCTACATTAGCCCCAGAATGGACAAACTAAACACTGACCCTATTAAGAGTCTCCCTCTGCTGCTGTCTGACTTCCGTTGCTTCTTAAGTATACGGGGTGTATTGGTATCGATGGCCTCTGAGCGAGGGGAACAGCGACAAAAAAAATAAGATCACAAAAAAATAAAAAAAAAATAAAATAAGATCACAAAAAAAAAAATTGTAATTTAAAAAAAAAAATGTAATTCACAAAAAGAAAAGAAAAAATCCACCCACAAAATAAATAATGATAATTATAATAATTTTTTATTTTTTTTTATTTTACTTTTTTCCACCAGCAAAAAAACCTTTTGGTGCATCCATCTGTAACCATAACACTGACCAGCAAAAAAAAAAAAATAATATCACCAAAAAAATAAAATAAAATTAATTCACAAAAAAGAAAAAAATGTATTCACAAAAAAAAATAATAATAATAATGAATTCACAAAAAAAAAAATATATATATATATATATATTTTTTTTTTACTTTTTCTCTGTCAGCAAAAAAGAAAACTCCTCAGCCACATTGGTTTCATTCTTTATACTCCAGAGCTTCAAGGGTGCGTTTGCTCAGTACAATCCATGTGAAACATCATCTGTATTTCATGTGTTGTAAAGCCACGTTTTAAAGAAGTCTTCAATGTACTCACAATCCATTCATATGTCATAGCTGCTTCTATGACTGTTGTGTTGAAGTATCTCATAATTTCGACTTTCTATAGCAACTGGAAAAATCTGGTCAGTGTTATGGTTACAGATGGATGCACCAAAAGTTTTTTTTTTTTTTTTGCTGGTGGAAAAAAAGTAAAATAAAAAAAAATAAAAAATTATTAGAATTATCATTATTTATTTTGTGGGTGGATTTTATTATTTTTTTTTTTTTTGTGAATTACATATTTTTTTTTTTTTTTTTAAGTTACTATTTTTTTTTATTTTTTTTTTTAGTGATCTCATTTTTTTTATTTTTTATTTTGTGATCTTTTTTTTTTTTTTTGCTGGCGGGAATGGGCTTCCATAGTTAATCCCAACAATATACAGTGGAATTTAGCTAGGCCCTAATATCTCACATCTAAATGTATTTGCATATAAAATACAAGCATTGAAGGAAACGTTGTCCGTCACATTAAGTGGCCCTCAGTCGCTCCTTGATGAGTTGTTTATCTCTTCTTAAGTCCATACACTTTCTTTAGGTTCAACCCAGGCACGGGAAAATAATCCTCGAGCCTTTTCCCCCATAGTCGCGTCACAGGCAAACTAGAGCTCATTAAAGTGCAAAGAAAAACAGAATCTGAAAAATCAAAATCCACATAGCTTTGAAGGAGCAGCAGAACCACTTCACTGGGTTGAATTTTCGAGAGGCTTAATAAAGCAGCGGTGCATACTCAGAAGTGAATTAAAAAGTATCAGCACATGCATCAATTAGCGATCAAAGTACTTAAATGAGTTTTAAACCATAACAGTAATTTGTTTTTTTGTTGGGAGAGCGGGGGTGAGGATGGGGAAGAATTCAAACCTTCCATTCGCTCCCCACTTCACTTCTACTCGTTGGGGCTTAGTCGAGCGTTACGGAAAAGGCAGTAATTACATGCGCCCATAATGAAGGCATTGTAAAATATTCATTGAATTCATCTTTTGAACGACTGTTGTACTCGAGGCTGCAACCCCTCCTTTTCCACACAGGGTTAACCAGTGCAGTTTTGTCCGTTGACTGACAATGGCCACAGGTACAGCTGCCTCATGCCTGTGAGCCAGTTTTTGAGTCACCAAGCATTTCTAATTGGTCGTGACAGGAGCTTCTGGTTGCCAGATTTGATCTATACAGCCCCTAGAATATTTATTCTTAAGCTTCACCAGACACTGCGCCTCTAAAACATACATTATTTGGAGACCTAGTGGAGGTCTCAACAAGAAGTAACCACACATTTTACAACACCTGGCTAACAAAATGACAATAGAAATACGCATAAAAACTATATCTGCTGGTTCAACCCTTACATATTGTCATCTTTCTGCCTTCTCTTGAGGACTAATCTCCTGCAGTTGAGGCTGAACAGCATATCTAGTTAATGAAGCACTGAGGATTAAAAGATGGATCCTGATATTTACACATATGCACATGGTCAGCGATTCACAAGACCGACACTTTTTGAAGTCAAGTTTAACAACTCGGGTCAATGGTGGTTTAACTTTACAGTATTATGCCAAATAACTGGCCTGATATACGCATATTATGAGATGCACAGATAATGATGTTGACACCAGTGAGTCTATTTCTGCCCTAGTTTATTTTACGTTCATCATATTTGTATGACATTTGGGAATTTTGGGACTTTTTAATTCCGAGCAAATAAGCTTAATTGCTATAGGCGTGGCGCTATACTGCGGCATTACACATCTGCACAGCGCCAGTTAAGCTCCCTTGATCATTTTACTATTACATTTTTTTCATTTTGAGGTAAAGAAATATGTAAAAGTTAATTAACAGTCAGTCTGACTGCCTGCTGCTGCACTTCAGGCTACATTATGTGGGAGATTGGCAGTTTTCTGATCAAGAGAAGATCATCAGGAGTTCAGCGCATTCCACACAGAAAGCACAAGAGTGCCCTCAAATGATCAGATATGGCTCATAGTTGTCCAAGGCTTGTACTCACGACTAGCCAAGTTATAACATCCGCGCTTAGCTGAACAGGTAAAGGTATATGGTTATAGTTATGCTAATAATGCACACTGAAACAACCTTTACTATATCGTATTCCTTCAAACATACTCTGTATTGCTGGCTGGCAGTATGTTATGGGTGGTTAGCAGTTGGGTTTTCATCAGTGATGTAAAATAAAAACTGTTTTCGGTGCCATCTCGGGAAAATGTCCAAATTATACAACATTTTGTTGACTGGTGAGTTAATGTCAAATATATTATTTAAATTCTGATCTCATTCTCACTAATTCTAATATCATGGGTTAGACAAGTTGATGCATAACAATACTTTTGTGACATCTGGCCTCTCATTAATTAGTCCTCAGACACTATTACTGTGTAAAAACTGAATTTTAAACATTTGATGTTTGAACATGAAAATGGGACATGACATTAGATGGCAGGAAAGGTGGCATTTGGAGCGGACTCGACCTGAATAGGAAGCTAGTTCATTAGGGAAGTCAAAAGAGGGCTCTGCGTGAGACGGGCCTTTTTTGGGGGACGTAGAATCAGCTCAGATAATGTAATGTCAGAGAATCCCTATCATTAGTGGAGATGTGGTGATTTCCTGTCTAGGCGTCACTTCCCACCATACTTTGAGTGACAGAAACGGTGTTACAATGTGACAAAAGTCGTGTTGGAGGAGGGACTCAGTTTGAAATGGAGGTATTTTCACAAGTCTTTATATGCTTGGGTTTTCAAGGGTTTGACGTATAACTTCATCTGTGAATTCAAATGTTCAATATTTTATTCAGATGACTTGTGACACTGAGAATGATCAAGACAGCAACGACTGGAAGGCATAGGCTAATTAAGACAATTTGGAATGTAATATATATATATATATATATATGCAATAAAAAAAACAGATTAAGAAATTTCAAATACTTGCCTGATGTCAGCATTTTGCTTCCTGCAGGCTCAAAAGCAGCACCATGCATTCCCAAAGCAGAGACGGGGGGGGGGGGGAAAGCCTCTTTCAATTCCCACGATGCAAAGCGATGGAGCGAAGAGGGTTTTTCCAAATGATGAGCTCTTTTAAATTGATGACTAGTGAAGATCACGTCCAACTTCAAAGCTGAGTGGATCCAGGTCACCTACAAGACAGTTTATGCATTAATGTATCCTGATTAAAAAGCAACCTGCATTGATCCACATCCACCCAGTCAATCATTCTGCACCAGAGCATTATTAAAGGAAATTACTGTTCAGAAACCACAACAGCCAATCACCCATTTAGCATTAACTGCACAGATATTCTAGGAGAGCTAACGTAATTAGGCAACACTTTTACCAAATTAGCAAAGCCCATGCTGCTCCCCATGGTCCTCTGTTTCTGATTTTGCGTAGTTGATGCAAATATATTTGTCTATGGTGATGCTTGTCTGGCTGTTAATGTCCCATGATCCATTGCGTAAGCAGTGGACCAAAAGGAATGGGGTTTTGTTTCTTCTTTTTTTCCATCACTGCGCTTTCCAACAAGCTCTTTTACAAGAGCCACTGACACCCTCTGACTGATACGCAGCAGGAGTTGTCATCAAGGCGAAGTTGCGTGAAAGTGCAGCAGAGCAATTAGCATCACAGGATGCTTCATTCCCTAGCCTTATAGAATAGTCAGACTATGTATGACAGGAGTTTTAAGAGTAGTTCCCCCTTTGTCTCTTCTACCCACAATCCAACTGGTTTGAAATAAACACAGCATGCCTGTGTGTTGTAGTGTATTCTTGATGGATTCAAATGGGAGAACATGTAAATGAACAGAGTGGAAAAGGGGAAATAATTTAGCTTTGCAGTGTTAAGAGTTCAACTGCGTATTTTTGATGGGTGTCTTTGTCACAGCCACTCGTTACCAGCCATGACAGCTTTGGTATCGTTTTCACCTTGTGTGTGTGTGTGTGTGTGTGTGTGTGTGTGTTATCATGTCAAAGTGGGGGTCATGGAGACACCTATAGTGGAAACTGCCACATTAGTGGTTCTGAGTACTTTGCCAGGTGTTTACACGTCACTTTGTCTATCTGTGGACATATTGTGTAACAGTGATGACATCACAACCGTGCAAGGTGAAGTCACAAAACTTTAAAGGAGAGTGGAATATCATATCCATATGACCACTCTAAGCCGTACACTGCACAGAGCTTGGCTTTATGGAAGAGAGGCTAAACAAAGCCGTTGCATAGAGAAAACAATAATGAGAAAACAAAGTTTGAAGTCTTCCACAAGCCGTTTCATAAAGATGAAATGTGTGTTCTCATTTTTTTCTTTTAGCGATGCCTTTTTTTCTGTCCACGCTTCCATTAAGCTCCTTCAGAGTTATCTTTGATCTCTTTGTAGCCTCTCTTATTAATGTCCTTGTCTGATCCATGAGTATTGGTCCTGTCGTGCCAATTGTTTTGTTGTGGTGCCATATTCTTACAATATTGTTCTAATGGATTTAATGGTGCTCCTTCAGATCATGTGACACTTTGACTGCACACAGGTGGACTAAATATTTCACTCATTTTGTGACTTTTGAAGGTAATCCGTAGCACTAGATCTTATGTAGTGGTTTCATAGCAAAAGGGGTAAATGCGTACAAACCTAACTTTGACTATTTTGTGTTAGGCCCATTACATGTAATGCAAATACAAATGTATATAGCTGATGCTTTAGCACATTTGGTTAAGAGTTTAATATTTTCAATTCATTTTTTAAATCAAAGATCATATAGATGATGTCCAACAGTATTTAGTTTTCCAAAGTAATGCATCTATTGATCTACAGGACATAATGTTCAATCTGTACAATAATGTTGAAAGTGATGTGAGATTAATGCAATAGTTAGACATTTTGGAAAATGTCCTCCTTACCAAATCCTCTTCTATAAAGCAGGGGCTAAAACAGAGGTAACGATACTGTACATGCACAGTGATGCACACGATCATCCCGACTGCAACACATACTGTAAGTTGCAGAGAGAGACGGAGAGGGAGGGTTACAGTAGAGACGGCAGTCCTTCAGCTGGGCTGACGACTGGGACACTTGAGAACAAAGGCGGCCTCAGCACAGATTCTGCACTGGGAGTTCACACTGTAAAAGTGAAGTGTTTCTTTTCCCTGCATTACCCAGAGGTCTTAATTACTTTAGGTTAATCATGCTCTGCTGTAATTGACTACCGTTGTTTCTCCTTTTGATCTATCATTTTACTGCCTGGAACCAACCTGTGGTGGAGTATCTCATTTAACTGAACACTACCGATACACCCCAATTCCCTAATATGATTGTTCAGTAGCTCCCTTCCTCCCTCTCATGTCTCGTGGTTCTGTCTTTCTTTCTTTAATCTCTGTTGCCCACATTTCTCCGTGTCTCATACATAATCACACAGGGATATTGTACCAGCTTCGTTGTTGCAATTTTTAACTGTCAGTTGTTTTTCAGTTTTGAGCAGAAAAAAAGCCGGAAACCACGAGATCATTAGTCAGGAATCAGTCTACTCTAATCATAACTCACATCTTCTTTGCAGAAAAATGCAATGTTTTTGACACTTAATCGAAGTAAGCTAAGTCTCACACCATGTAATGGCAGGTACTTTTTTTTTTACCACTTTGATTATTTTATCATAAAAGGAGACATATTCATATACAAAATCAACTAGAGGGCACTTGTAATCACAAGGTGCATCTGAAAAAAACATTAATCAGAGATGCTAATTACATTCCATGTTCAGGTGGTGTGCGCTTCAGTTAGGGAAGATGGTGATTTTCAGGATGTAAGGAGTTGATAACATTTGAGAGAATATTCAACATCACGCTGTCGGTCTTAATATTTAAAGTCATTTAGAAGGAATTCAAAACTTTACCCATGTAAATAGCCTACATGTCTAATGGCAATATCCTACTACTTTTAGGCAGTTTTTCTTAATTATTTGCGAGCATTCAAAGAAAGACGATACAAAAAAAAAAAATAGACGTGGAATGTTTTCGGTTCTTATGTAAATATAGATTAATTGCAATGTCTCAAGTCAATTAAAGTACTGCATTTTTACTTTTGTAAAGCCGTGGACAGTTGATTACTTGGCTGATTTACAAAACATTTGTCATCAATCATTGACGAAAGGAAAAGAGCCTCATGAAAACAGGTGCGTCACTTAGTCCGGGGAGAAAAATCAAGCGTTATTTTGTGGAAAACAATCAATTAGTTTGTCTCTGGACATTAAGAAACATTAGTTATTCCCCCCCACAAGCATTTGTATCAATTGTCTGGTATCTTTTATTCAGTATTGTACCATTTTACAAGTTAATGATCGGATACTTGTCGAGGTCGGTCTAGTAACGGATGGTACACACATATTTTCTGGTGGAATAACCCAAGAAGGCATGTTTAGTGCTGGCTTTACCTGGGCCTTTGCATTCGACATACGTATGTGGAATGAGTAATATTGTTTTTGAATAGGTGTAAGGTAACCCTTTCCAGGGGTGTCATGTATAACCATTGCGTAATGCACAAAATGGGGCCTGAAGGAGGCGTACGCCACTTCCCACGCACACGTTGTGATCTATAAAAACTAACTTGACGGGAGAATATGCGCACCTAAACATGTAAACTCTGACCAGTGCTTACCAACATTTTTGGAGATGGGGGAAATGCAGAGGAGAGACCGGACTACAGACACTCGTGGTCAGCTGTGCAGCAGCTGATGATAATTTCATAACCTCAAGTAAGATAACCTCAAATAGTGTTAGAGAAATGCAGTACAGAACAATCTTAGTTTTGATATTGTTTTTTGTGAGTAAAATCGCTGCAGGGAACACAACTTCATTGATTAATTAATGGTTTATTCCATAGTGACAGATACAGCATACTGTACACAGCCGAACTGTACACAGCTATCCGATGCGAGTATCACAGCTCACTGGAGCAGAGGAGTCACCGCGATGACCGTCACTCACTCTGCTAAAATGACACAATCCTTATGTGCAGGTGGTGAAGATTTGCCAGGTGAGTTGACTGGAGAAGGCAGAGTGTGGAAATAAAGCCAGTGACAGCTCTCTCGCACAATCAATCCATATCCTCATTATCAGTCCTAATCATAATGCCATAAGAAAACATAAGTAAATAAATTGTGTTCACCTATCAAACTTCCATTTTTTAAATGATATCCAGGGTGGTGGATACCACCGATTGTCTCGATCGTTTTGGAAGCATTCGGTCTGATTGCTGTTAACATAAATACTACGGTGACACTCGTGATGTGTTATGTTGCACTCTGGAGCTGTTAGGACTGCGTCAATGGAAGAATTAAGAGGGGGCGAGTGCTAATCCTCTCTGTAGAACCATTGATCAGTGGGCTCATTTCTAAGCATCAACATTCATGAAGTGCTTTGCATTGACCATTTATGGTTGAATGGAGACGTGTAGAGGGCGGGATGTGAAGCTGAACCAGCTGCGCACATTTACAAGTTCATTTTGGATTTATGAAAGGAAATGGCTGACTGGCAGGTGTACCCCAAGGTTTTATGAATCAGAATTTTTTTGCTGTACGTTTATTTTCTCCTTTGAACGTACGCAAACATTTAGTGTGCATCCTACGCACTGTTTCATAGATGAGACCCCTGGACATTAAAAGACATTAATCCAGTAGATTTAAAGTTCTGAGGTGTATGGGCTCTCCCGTGTTGTATACGTTTGTGCAAATGATGATAATGCTGTACATCTTGGCTCCACAAACAATGTGATGAATGTTGACAGTTCCTCAGCCACATTTTCATGTTCCATTGGTCCTTCAATATCTATATTCAAAAGTGCCACAAAGTTGCCAACAATATATGTCCCTTAGTTTCACCAAATGCTTTTATGCATACATAATTAGTACACATTGCTCCGGTTGGCTGTGCCTACGATGTATGAATGGTTGGATAGTCCTGATCAGTAGGTGACACCTTGGAAGGCGTTCTTACCATCAGTGTATGGTTGTATGAATGGGTGTGAATGGGTGAATGACATGTAGTGGTAGTGTTTTAAGTTGTCGGAAGAATAGAAAAGGACAAGTATCTTTGCCCTGATTTTAAAAAAGTGACACTGATATATGAATAAATACCGGTTACAAAAAATCAAAGGTTATGATATTGTAACCCTAGTTCCATAAGCACAGGCAGAGCCCTCTACTGCACTCTATGGGTAATACTCTCCTCCAATCAGGAGCATGCGTTTGCCCACTGACAATTTGCATAACAATAGGACACTGAGACATTCCCAGCATAAATTGTGAAACAGATTGTTGCTTATTTTTTTCCTTTTTCCTCTCTTATCCAGAGGTCTCGTACAAATTAATAAAATAATGAATCCGCAGAAGCGTGACTCAGAGCGCCAATTCATGTGAACATACCTAAATCAAAATCTGGCAACCCTGTTGGGAGGCACAGGGGAGAGATAATGGCTACTGTCTGTGCACACAGCATATGCTTGAACAGAAGTGTCTCTGTCAGTCCCTCAGGCAGCTTTAGTCTAGACTGAAGGATGTAGATGCAAAAGTAATGTTTGCCAAATCTCTTTTGAGGGGAAACAGTTTGAGGATATTGTCATTTCCTTTATGAGAATGAAGTACAGAATAGATGTGTGGTGTCTTTTGAGAGGATTCTAAAGTGCAACAGCGAAGCAAATTATTATTTTGTTAAATAAATGAGTTTGTTTTTGTTTGATGGCAGGTTATCTGAGTCTCGATAAGTTAACAGAATAAATAAACTGCTCTAGACCGGCTGATATCGTGCTGCTGCTCTTGGTAGTCTTATCACCAGCCCGCTGCGTTTCCTTTTTGGCATTCTCTGGGAAGAAAATCTAAATTATCACAGAGAAAACTCTGCACACCCTGAGCTCACCTAGAGCTGATCTAAAATAAATAAAGACATCCCACACCGACTGTGCAAAGTAAATGTGTTTGTTTATTCTGTCACATTTTAATGGTCTCTGTCCCCCGAGGGGGAGTCCTTCTGTGCAAACCTGTTTCTCGATTGAGGCGTATATCTTGGTCGGTTTTCATATTTCAGTTCAATAGTGCCCTCAAATTGTTCATGTCTAATTTTGTGTGCCACTTTCTGTGTTTATTCATGGCTAACAGCAAGTCTCGGATTGGATGACAAACCAAAGAGACAGGCTGACACTGGGCTGTCAGGGTGATGCCAAGCCATCTGCTCCTCTGGAGCTTCCAAGTGTGGGAGAGAGAGGTGGACAGGAGTGGGGAAGAAAAGGAATAAGAAACCTTTACATTAACCCTGGAAACTGTCTTGTTGCCTCAACCTGTGATTCCCAAGAAGCTGCTATCAATTGGCAAAACATGAAATCATGTCAGAGAATATGTCGAGGGGGAGGTTAACAATATTCGGTGAGAGGCTGGTTGCACTAGCAAATAAACAAATTCCTACAGAGACGTAGTGTTAGTCATGGAACCCTGAGGAGAATCCCAGATGGCAGCACCTCAGCAGTCCTGCGTCATCTAGTGTAGAGCGCATAAAGATCATTTCACAAGACGAAGAAGAGGAATAAGTTGGAGACAGAACTGTGTAAGATTAAAGCTATTGTTAGGTAATCTAAAGAAACTAGCAAGAGTAAACTACATGTTTCTAAATGATCCGACCGAGAAACTCTGCCCAGCGATATCAGTAGAAGTGGTAATTATAGCTGTACAGCAATTACATAATGGTGCCATTCATCTCGCTCACCTATTCAACGTTCATGTGAGCCGTGAACTTGTGTTCTCTTGTATTTACTCTTTCTGCTCTCACATTCTCCCCTTTGTGGGTCATTTTTCCTTCTATAATGTTACTTGTTTCTCTCCTTCACTATTAATAGTTAGGGGTTTTGCTCATGCCTCAACAGAGGGTACATTTATTGTCTTTTGTCAGAGTACATTTGACTTCCAATTGGCTCCAAATGAAGGGAGATTGACTCCACCTGAGTTAGGGTGGCACTAAGCCCTGATATCCTCCCTGGTTGGCCACAGACAGCAGGTTACAGGTTAAAAAAAGGCCATTGAAGACAGCAAACTGGTTGGTCTGTGTTATGGGTTATGGGTGAAGGCCAGTGTACCAATAATTGTCTGCAGAGGACCGTCAGTGATGCATTTAAAGAAACTACCACTTTATTTGAAGGTTAATGTTCAGAGGTAAAAAAAAAACTAAACCCAAGTTTATAATAAGCATATGTTTCCTTAAAGCATCGCGTTCTAATTGACATATTTTCCTGCTTTTCTAGGACAACTCCGAAAGTAGTACGTGCAAGAGAAATGTTGTTTCTGAGTAAATGGCTCGTTAGCTGTTTCAGAATGTGGAGACTTTGAGACGGCTAGCAAGGGAAACCGTTATTTACAGAGCGAGTGACTGAAAGGGCGCTGGTTTGATCAGCCAACATGCAGTGATGCTGGAAATGACGCCATCATTTCCAGGTACGATGATGAATTAGATTGGTGTTGTGTAAAAATGGTGCTCAGGTTTTGGGAGACGTGGGAGAAGATGTGAGGCTTTGTAACACTTTCAGTATTTCTGTAAAAAAACATTCTGGTGAAAATGAAAACTGCACTTAATAATAATAATACTTGCACCTTGTGTTTGCAGAGAAACAACCTGACATCTTCACATCCCAAGTTGCTCGACACACACAAGTTTTCTTTAAGAACAGTGGGGCTGTTGTGGTTCTATTTTGGTTGCCTGTTTGTTAATGTGTACAAAGACTTGGATTTTCATTTCCTTAATGTCCTGAAAGCCACAGTCACTGGCATGCTAAACTGGGTATCAATTACCTCCCTTGCACTCCTGCATCTTTCTTCCCTTCAGTTTCTTGCTTCTGAGAAGGAAGAAACGGTGACTTGCACGCATCTGAAGTTGTGGTTCAACGATGGAGTGGATGGCAAGCAGTAACAGGTATGAAACAAAATGCGGCAGAGTAGAACAATAGCAGACAGGGGAGCTCACAGAGAATGCGACGACTGGCTTTACACAGAGGCAGTTTTTCCATTGTTAAATATAATCATCCTCTGTTCTACGTGCACACTCGAGGGACATTCCCCTGGGAGTTCATTTACATGAAACTTGGCAAATTTTTAGCAACTTCTCAGATTCACTGCTGTGTTTTTGAGGTTAATACAGTTTTCGGAGTAGAACAACATAAAATATTGAGGTTATAACATTTTAACTCAATGTATTATATGATAGTTACCTAATTATTACGCTAATACCAATCCTATTGAAAATGTAGATCCATAATTCTTGTACAAATGTCTGAATCTTTATCTTTAGCCAAATGTTCAACGATTATCTTGTGATTGTTATACACTGTGGAGGAAAAAACTATTCAATAGTACCGATAAGTTTGTCCTTAAAGTATTTATTCTCTGCGCAGAGAAGACTCGAATCATCACACAGAGTGCCTGTGTTGTCTGTGGGATGGAGAGAGTGACCTGTGTGCCGTTTGAGCACATCTTTTAAAGGGTCAGAGCATCAACAGAGAGAAGGTGTGTTTCTCCAAGACATCTGGTTTGTTTCCTAATCTACACATTTCACAATAGTACCCGTAATAAACCATTTACTACAGATCCTAATCTGTAGATCCTGTGGTTTACTACCTCTAAACTAAACACTCTGTGATTACTGTCTGCACTCCCTACATCAGAGATCTACGACTGATCTAATCTAAACATTCCACCAACACTCCTTTTGGGGATCCTTCCTGGAGAAGGAGGTTACAGCAGAAATCCCGTATAGGTTTGTCAAACATTGAATATGGGTAAGTGGGCAATTCTTCGCCATTACAACTTAACAAACCTATCTTTCATTAAGAGTTTGCTTTTTTTTTGTGTTCAAATATATGCTTTGTAAAAACAATCCTTAATAAGTTAATACATCTGCTTATTTCCTTGCATTGAAAATTGACTGCAGTCATTTTACTGCGTATCATGGGAAACAAAATGACATGAAGAGAAAGTCGAGGTGTACACATGGATGTGTTCTATAGTTAAGAGTTCTACTGTAGGTCAATTAGTGGTTTATCTTCCCCTCTTAATCCAAGGAAAAAATATAAACAATAGACTGTGTAATTGAGAAACTAAACTGAAATGTTTTCCCTTTGAGGTATAATGATTTCACTCGCTCCCACTTCCGCAATTTCATGGAGCTAAATAATAAATTGTACGTTCAGCAGCCTTTTTGAAAGAAATGCTTGAAAGCAGCGGTTGCTGTTCATGTGCAGGCGAAGGAGCGCGCTCCACAGAACAAACTCAGTAAGAGGGGGGAAATAGTCTTGTCATTTTCGTGTTCAGTCTTCAATATTTTCAACAAACTGTCAACAAAGTTCGCCTGCGATGACGCTATTTTTTTTCTCAAGAAACATTGTTTGTGCGGAGGTATCGTATGAAAACATGGATCCAGGCACTTTGTGCGTTGTGTACACATCCCGTTTCTCTCACTCCGTCTCACACAACCCAGATGCATCCACATCCAACTTTGCTTTTAAGTCTTGTGGCTTGACACAAAGGGGATCCTTCCTTCCCCAACACATCATCTGAAAAGAGAGGAAAATCAAAAAGACACAAAGAGCCGTCTCGCTATTCAATGGGGAGAAAACTCATTCTGTCACCGCTGCTGTGCTGTGTGAGATTACAGTGGGGACCCCACGGAAACCATGTTGCCTTTGCATCCCTCTTGCATCCCGTCATTCAGTGGGTTTGTGTGTCTGCATAATGAATGCTTTTCTGTGGGAGGTGTCCACGCGTATACCGTGTCTATACGTGTTGCTATTAACATATTGTTTCTTAAAGGTAACACAAACGCGTACTGTCCGTGGTGCACAGATGTGATGCGTGATTCTTTTTTTAAGTTTGGAGAAATATCCATAACTGACCTAACTTTGTTAGCATCTGGTAATGCAGGCGTTGTTAGCAGCTGCTGTGTCCACATTTGCATGTGCCCTAATGATGTTCTTTATTTTGTTTATTGAATCTGTAATGAAGCAAAGACAAACTAAGCAACTGGGTGGCATGAGAATATAATACACATTAATAAGTAAACAATTAAATGATAAGTAAATAAAGCCTTGGTCATTTTCATTCTGGTAATTTGTTTTGGAACTTGTCCTGGCATACTTTCCAACTAATAACTCCTACTGCAGTTTTGTGCCCTAATTTCAACCCAAACCGAGCTGTGTGAACACGTGTATACTCAAGGGCTGCTACAGGCATGTTACACTTGTCCTTTGGTAGCCAGTGTGACAAAATAAAAATGCTCCTCATCCTAAAAACGATGAAGTAAGTTTTATAATTTTATATTGATGCATTAAATATAAAAGTATAAAACGTCATATTGGTTTAACACTCTCCTGTGAATTTCGTTCATGTGCAACTTTGTTCAGCGTGAAGGAATGAGTGACTTTGCAGCGAGCAACGGGACATTCTTCCAGTACAGCAAAGGAAAGAGTAAGGTTGGGCAGGATGGGCAACCATTCCCCCCCAATCCCCATGACATTTAAAGGTTGTTTGTCTTTTTTTAAGATTTGGTTGAGGCAACTGAAACTACTTGGCAAATGAAACTACTTGGCAAATGGCTGCATTTATGTAGCTTTTATCCGAAAGCCCTTTACAATGTTGCCTATCATTCATAAAGCTGGCAGCGAGCTACTTTGCAAGGTACAAGGTAACAGCGATCCCCCGTTATGTGTGGGACACTTAAACTGTATTTCAGTTTTGTTTTTTTCCCGTCAGTGCAATCACCTTAAGTGTTTGTATTTCCCCACCCGTATTCATACTTTAGTCGGTACATGCTAAGTGTGAAGCTACTTTTAATTTAACAGCATTGGTAATGAAAATGTCTTGTTATACATGGGTACATTTTACTTTAAATGTTCTTATTATAGGTTTTTAATGCCAAAATCAATCACAATAGGTGATGTTTTCTTTTTTTTGAACAAATTCATTCAATTTAAGGAGATCACTGCACATCCTGGGCTAGATGTGAGCTTCTTCGTTTCAACTATTGTGTCTCCTTGTTGAATGAATAGGTCTTTATTTGTAAGATTCCTCGTTCCGTAGAGGCAATAAGACACATGTAACAGAGCCAGAACACATGTGAGACTTTGCTTTCTGTGCTAGTAAGACACGTGCAGATTAAACTGTAGATGTGTGGTGAGGTGTACAAGGAGGAGCAGGTGGGACACCGCATTTTAACCTTTTCATATCCATTTACATGCTGCTTGTAAAACAATTATCAGTCAGTAAGAGAGGGGGAACTCTGATCCCCCGATCAGAGTTGTGTACGTGCAAATTCATTGTTCTGTAAACACGTGTCTGGCTGCTTTTGATGAGACTCGATCCGAACGAGGGGAACAGAGGATGCATGTTTTAATGGCATGATTGTTAAAGTGCGTCGAAAAAAACAACAAAATTAGCACAGCCAATTTAGTCATGTGTGACAAAAGCAACCGGGGATGTGTGACTTACTTAATCAAGCACAGTATGAAGCAGGAAGAATAGAGAGCATGCACTCATTAGATGCTTTCGCAGTAAACAGCTGAGACGAGAAATTGCACGTTTATGGTGACTTGTTAAAGGTATAGGCTCCAAATAATGAAAGGAGATCATTGCAAAATGGATGTGATGTGGTGTATGTAGGGAAAACTTTTCAAACTAATAAGTATCTCATGCTGTGTAAGAAATCTGGGTGAAAAGTTAAAGGAAATCACACAGAACACTGAAACATTACATTGGACAAATGAGCATTATTTATTTACACAGTGCATGATTAAAAACAACAGAGTTTCACACTGTAAATGAATATAAGGCAGATAATCACATATTATCACAGCAGCAAAATTCCTCTATGGAATAAGCAGTAGCGCAGCCTAAGCCATTCATAAGCCTGTTTACAAGTTCCATGTCCCCCGAACAACATTGTAATGTTCAGCAGAAAAATGAATGAAAAGTAATTTCCCTGAGAAATCCTTCGCCAGAAAGTGAGCAAAGGGATTCACTTTCTAATCCTCTTTCAAAAATGTCCATAATATGGTTTGGCACTGCTGACAGTGGTCATGTATGTCTAATCTATATGAAACTCCCGCAGCATGTTTTACAGGGCCTTCCACTCTGCCCACAGCAGCATTTCCTCTCTGGTAATCCCACCAAATCTCACAGTCTTGACCGCGCGGTCAGAGCGTAACCTGGGCTGTGTTGCAGTTATCAACCTTGGCCACATTACACTGGAAGCCTTGCCACATTCGTTGCTGTGCCAGAAAAAAAACAAAGCTCAGATCTCCTGTAGATCTCTCCACACATATCCAGTGGCACAAAACACAACCGCATGAAGTCAAACTGTTGCTGCACTTAAAGTCTTGCTTTGGCAGTGTCGGATAGTTACTACCGAGGCTTTCAAATGGTTGAAATGAATAAATAAATACAATCTCTATGAAGGATGGACCACGCTACACTTCCATTTCTAAATTCTAGCTGCAGGAGCTATTCAGAAATGAGACCCTGCTCTCACACAACAAAGAAACACACACACACACACACACACACACACACACACACATACACGCACCTCACTCGCCCCATATCTGTTAATTTGGGTCACTGTGTCATCTCAGAGGAGACATAGGTCCTCTCCTTACCACCGTAATATGAGCTAATGCATCACTGTCTGTATGTACACCATGGGGGGGAAAAAAAGAGCAGACCAAGTAAAAAGAAGTATGATTGGTTTAATGCAATTACGGGGAAGTTTAACGCGGATGATATACCGGGATTGTCATATTTTATGGCTTTCAATATGCCTATGAATAGGGCACAGAGGGGAAAGGGAAGGCTGTTCTTTGATGCTGAGAGAGGGGGCCATCAATGCTTTTCATTTCACAGCCTGGTGAGCACATTCACTTGTGGTCTTGATAAGAATGGGAAGAGAGAGCAAAAAGGGGTCAGCCTCACCCTTGGCACCTGATAAAATGGTCACCATTATCTCGTCTGAGCCATTGACCACTATAATGTATAGTAAAAAGCTTTTACACTTGCCAATGTTTGATGATTGAGTGTTAATGGATAATAAAGCTAGTTACTCATTGCATGGATACTACCAAATATGACTGGATAAAAAGTAATTGAATAGATTATTGATTAAACGGTCTTCAGACGATGATATAATGCCGGAAATATTTTTGATTTGGCGATGAAATGACACTGACTCGCGTGGCACGCATGCATTTCAATTTCATTACATATAAACTACGTGTAACCGTGTATTAACAAAAAAAGTTGTTTTGATAAACATGAAGATTTTCCATATTTGTCTTGCAGGCAGGTTACTACTATATATGTGGCCAGGCAGGTTTTTACTACACAGGTTGAGATGTTATGATATAACAGTCTTGTTACAGATGTGACACATCAAGCCATCAAAGGAACACAGTGCAGAGCACACTTTGGTTGGAGATAAGTATATTTGATTTAAATACCATAGCACAGAGCATGATGTTACATTTCTACTGTGATATCGTAATTAGATCTCAGTGCAATAGTATAGGAGCCAGCAATTGATATAAAAGTAGCATACAAACAATGGCCGTGTGGAAGGCTATTTTCAATTTTATTGGTGATTTATTTAGCTACAAATGGAATTTTTACTGCACAGTGGTTGACATGTACATCATTTACCACCGCAACCTGCACTGCATGGAGGACGGGAAGTGCCAAAATGAAAAATACTTTAGCCTTTTGTTATAATTCCCGTATTTATCTAGTCTTCTATTTTATTTCCCCATTTTAAAAATGTATTTTTTATTCATTTTAAATTCATTTTTAGTTTTGTTTATTCATTATTAAATGTAAGGCTGTCATTCAAAGTGTGTCATGGGCTCAACCTTCTGTCTATTGGTTGATTGAGAGCATAGATCAATAATACATGCTGTCTCAGATCATTGGTCTCAGGTACAGGTGTGCAGATCAATCGACTGAAGCTGAACTATTCCGCGCCTCCCAACCGGTCTCCTCCCCGAGGTTGAGCTTGATCAGGTTGGGAACCTGCATGCCAATGCCGCCGAGCACGTCCTCTCCTCGTAAACTTGAGCAGGGTCTTCGATTGTAAGGGTGGCATTGACGCTGAGAGACGCAACATGTTTCTGGGGATAAACACCAGCAATAATGCAGATCCCTGCACCAAGGGAGGCCAGTCTACCCACCACCACAAATTTGAAGCGCTGCCACTGGTCCTGGGAGAATTGAGGTTAGCTAGCGTAGCTTGCATGGTACTTCATGATCTGCATTTTTGCCAGTTTTTGTATCCATTTTTTAAAACTCCAGACAGCTGGACGCTCAACACAGCCCACGAGGAGAGAACTCTCCCACACAGTGTGGGTGGAAGGGGAGATGAATGGGTGAAACAAACACAGGAAACCAACAAACAATGTGTTACGAACAGCTGTTTGTGTCCCTTAGCCACATGCTATCTGTTGTGTTCACAACGTTGATGTTCAGTTTTACTCTCCAAACAGCTGATCATGTCACATACTTATGTTAAGTTTAGTTTTAACTTTATAAATATAGTCATTTCAACCCAAACCATGATGTTTTCCAGTATGTGATCGTGTTGGAATGAGATCGTGTTGGCAGCCCGCTTCACCAAGCTAGGGATGAAGGCTGGTGTTGAAAAGCAGACAAGGTTAGCTAGCTTGCTATCCAGCATGTATAGTCGATCAATGCTCTGCCCAGGTCACACTTTGAATGACAGCAACCTCATTTGCATAATGAAGCAGACATGCATAAGGAAGTGTAAAAAGAAACGTATAATGAAAGGAATAAAGAACTAGATAAGTGTTGGGAGGTAATAAAGGTGTTAATATGCAAAGATAAAATAATGCATATATACATTCAAAAGTAAATGCATGAATACATACATGCATCTCAAATGTATCAGGTTCCCAGCTTCCAGGTCATGTATACCACTTGTCTGTGGCATCTACTGTTGACCTATCTCCCCCTAAAGATCCCCTGCTCCCCCTAAAATAGACAAAAATGCTTCTATGGGGTCCTCTTAGAGTTAAAATACCGACATCATATATTGATATTTCCTTTCAAACTCAGTATAAAACACACGTTTTATTTGATCTAGATGGATAACTTTTTTGCCCAGAGCCAATTAAATAGTTTTATTTAAAACTATATGAAAAACACCAGCGTGAAAGTTGAAACATCAGCCTTAAACACAGCACGAGGGCCTTTTACTTTGAACAGCAGCAACCAATATTAGATTTTAATTTAATGTCTTCTTTTTTTTAAGACATATGTATGTCTTAGTCGCAACTTGGGCTCGGAGAGCAAGTTACCAAACAAACATCCACCAGGGAAAAGTGCGCTGCTTTCATCAGACTGCAAGCCGGGTAGCTAATTGGCTGGTCAGCTGTAGCACACTGTACAGCTTTAAAAGCCTCCATGCAAATGTCAACTTTGGTCAGTTTAGATGGTGGTGTAGTCCATTCTTTAATACCGCTGGTAACAAAACACTATTTGTCCTTGGTTGTACGCACATTTGTTTGCTTTGTCTCTTCGTACTCCTGCTGGTCTGCAGTCAATCAAACGGGGACCGCTCAGAGGTGTGTGTGTGTGTGTAAAAGACCATTTCTTAGTTTTTTTTAAATAATGTAATACATGTAATCAACATGTCAAAATAATCTTTTTGTCTTTTTTTGACAACAAAAGGGATGATTATTTGTGATTTCAGACTTAAAAATGTGCATGCATACACAGACAAAGACTATTTTTTCTTTTCTTTTAATGCTAACCGTTTTAGCCTAATCAGTACCGCCCTATTGTCGCACTAAATAATTTGTACCGTCTGTGTGGCATGCACTATCATTTTAGTTAACAGCCCACCCTTTACCCCGACAGCAGCAATCTGTGACATTTTTCCGCCAGTGATATTCAAGTGTAAGAGAAGAATGAAAAACAAGAGATTGAGTGGTGTGTTGCTCAGGTAGTTGCATGATGTTTGAGGTCTGATGCTTTTGCGGTCCCACCAGGATGGCTTGCAGTTATCTGCTGTTTACCTTGCTTAATTAACCAAATTCCCCAGCCTTCCTATTCTAAACAGCCACCTGTACAACACACCTAAGAACAGACGCAGATTATGGTCGGGAGTCCCGAGAGCCGCTCAGATCAACAGCCTGTAATGCCTTCTCAGCTGGGACGTACTGATATTTGCTCTGAGCGCTGGCAAAAAATAACAGCAAACATCCACCGACTGTCACACTCGCACAGATACGGAATACGTGGATGCCACACAGACATACAGTGCCATACAAAACATGACATACAATCGGGTGACTCAAAAGACAAAACCAACACATTTTAATGAACATTTATTTACAGGTAGGGGTACCGTAAACATCTAAATACAAATATGCACACACAGTCAGGTGCTTGTATGATGCAATAGTGTGTAATAGTGTTTATCACAGAACTATATATATATATATATATATATATATGAGGCATGAGGGAAAACAGACTCAAACATGTGATGGATAATGCAGTACTTAGTGCTTGGAAGAGACGCCGGTGCTCTAATTTATAGTCAGATTAACATCTGTTTATTTGATTTTCCTTACCCCATAAACCGGGGGTGGCAGAAACGGATTAAAGAGTGGCTAAGCAGCCTAAACCGCATGTCAAGAAGTCCATCAATGTGCAGGAAAAGGGGTTGGGGGAGGGTTGTATGGGTGGATATGAATGAATCTATAACCGATCGAAATGTTTACAGTTCTAATGGATCTCTGTTTTAAACTGATTTGAACTCCACAGGGTACTTCTAGCCTTCCTGTCTGAATTCTGTGTTATGTTTGCACTTTCACAGAAGATGTGTAATTACATGAAATGAGATGCTCTGTGAATGGGAAAAGCTTTCAACCAATATTGCCTCTATATGCATCCTAAAATAGACTGGATGCAACTTTGAATTGCATTATTCATGTGCAATTATACAAACTACTCTGGTTGTTTTAATAAAGACAGTGGTATGAATTAGTAAAACAAATAAAAGCTTCATTTGTATATATAATTCAACAAAATCAGAGCAATCCAGGCAGGAACAGAACTGAGTGTATTTGGATTGAACTCACAGATTGTCAGACTTCGAATCAAATCTGACATTTGTTGCTTGCATTACTGTGAACACAAACATTGCACACCCTTCATTTGTGTCCATTGTTGAATGTTTAAGTCAGCTGCCACTCCATTGACCTGCTATTGGAGATACAATGTAGCTGAATTTCAGGAGCAGGACCACACCTCAGCCACTCCCCCACTTCCGGCCACACTCTTATATATATACCCGCCCACTCTAAACCTCGGCTTGCTCGCGCTTTCCACATCCCACCCTCCCTCCCTCTTGTTAAACCATTTCACTCAAACGTTATCTTCCCCCATAGTCACCATCCTCCTGTCCCACATGGACACCGGGGGGGGGGGTCTGCAAGGCCCGGGAGCCGCAGTGGACCCTCAACCTAGCCTTTCCCCAAACCACTTCATCCAGGCTAATCTCCACCAACCGTTCCCCAACGCTCCAAACAACCGACAAAGGCCGCTCCGGCTGAGGTGGGGCCCTAAGCTAGTTAAATGCCCTCTACTGGCGCTGCAAATGTCACACTGGTGCTGACCCTTCACATCCAGAGAAAGGGCAACCGCTTCATGTGGTCTTCTGTACCAAATCCTTCTCACCAACGCTCAAACTTTGGATCACCTGCCAATCTTTCTCTCTTCTCTTCGGGTATGGGAGTTTGCCGCATGCAGGCATAATTAGACACTTTCATTGGTTAATTATAATCAGTTAATTGATTGAAGCATTTAACTGCTTCCGCTTTAACTGTGAATAGAGAAGAAGACGTATTATTTGCCAGATGGATTCTGGCAAAAACACACACTGTATTATTTCTAATTCACTGCGGAAAGAATAGAATAAATAAACTATTATTTTAGTGACTTTACTAACAGTCTCATATCATTTCATAATGTATCAATTTGAGTTGATTTTAAAGGAACTAAGTTATCAACCATGGAATGAATATGTGTACAGTTATTCAGGTGTCATGCTCCAGACTCCAGCCTTTGGTTGACGTATGAAACATTCAACTGATGTCTGCACCTATACCATTCACACCACATGCCTGCAACAAGTGTAAAAAGCAATTTATTTTGTGTGTTATTGTCAGTAGTTTATAATCTAAAGCAAACACCAATTTGCGTGCATATACTGTTTATGTGTGTCAGTTCCTGTTTTTCTTGCACTGGCCTGTGCAACTTAGCATGGAAATTGGAAAATTGTTTATAGTAGCAAAGCCAGCCTGGTGAAACAATTCAATCTTCTGTCTTTTAGAGACCCAGCAAATACTATTTTCTCAGAGCCCATTATGGCCTTGCATTTATCTTTATTTACTATAACTGTGCTTACTGTGCGAAAGTAAACAATATATTGACTCTGTCAGTTCCCTGAAGGAAATTAACATATCTGATATAAATGCCCTGGATGTCAGTGGGAAATGTTGGAGGGAACTGTGGACAACAGGTGGGAGGCTTGTAAGCTCATATTGCCAAGGCAGTATGCAAATGCATGTGAAGAAACATTTATTTGTGTGTATGCATATGTATCTATTCATGAGCTTGCTGTGGCTTAATTGGTTGGGCAGCTTGAGCATGCGTCATGATCTTTTCATTGTTGTCTTAAAAGTTGTTCCAATGTGCTGTATTCTTGGACAAGGTCTTGTGCAAACAGTTCGATACAGCTTCATCTCATCAGACCTTGGCACACCTTGCAAGATGCACAGGGGCGGGGGGCGGGGGGGGGGCATTGTAGACTTGCCACCAACTGTAGGCCTGAGGACGCGGGCGGGACTGTTTGCTTAGTATAAGGACTGCACACAGCAAGTCCCAGCAAGTCATTTGTTCCTTCTGCCACCTAATCAATGCCCCCTGAGCCACAGATAAACCAATGGGTTCCTCCTAAAAGGTCATGAAAGCCATTACAGATCTCTGTGTTTACTGATTTAACATCCCTTTACCACAGAAGTACTAGTCTCTAAATTCATATCGGTCACACATGCAGATGGGCATGCACACACACACACACACACACACACACACACGCACGCACACACATGCAGTAAACACACAACAGAGTATTTGTGCGCAACCTTGCCTCCAAGGAACTATATCAGTGCCAGCATCTATCTTGTTAAAGGTGAAATGGGCAGTGCAGGCAGTGTGCTGTCAGCTCATTTTTCTAAAACCATAAATTCAGTGCATAAAACTCACTGGAGTAAAACTCTCAAAGGGAAAAAGTACATTTTCTTTGCAGCCAGCGAGATTTAAAGTGTCAATAAATGTTCAAAACAAAGCCTTTCTTGCCTGTCCTTTACTATGAAGATGGAAAGATTAATCTACATTTAACATTCATACTAGCATCGCAAAGCAAACAACAAATTCCTCTTGGGATATTGAAGGCGCACTTCACGGTCAGGTTTTGCAATAAAATCTAAAACTCATGAGTACATTTTTTTTTCTTCTCAAGGTGACACTAAAGCAATATGTGAACACCTCCTGTTTTCTACAACATATTGTGATTTTTAATTTGGGAGTTTCCAATATATTTGTATGTCATGAGCTGACATCCCTGTGTCACACTGTAATAGATTACTGGCAGTATGATGTCAGCAGCTGAAGTGATAGAGTGTTATCATTCGCCCATGACTAGTGATCAATCACCACATTCAATTTGAGGCTGATGGCTGGGGAGGGGCCAATGAGCCAACAATGAGACAAGGTAGATTTAGGACAGCAGGCCCTGTTGGATGAATAAAGATGACCTCCAGAGGATAATGTTTGAATCAATGTTTAGATAACTGCTATAGATTGTTCCTGCGCTACAGGGGAAAGAGTCCATCCAGGCACGTGTTTCCCTTATTGAGTATGTTTACATGCACACTAATATTCCAATATCGTATTATATTATTCAATATATTATTTATTCCGAATATGACAATATCCCGAGTTTGATATGTGTCAGAAACACACCTACTTTTAAACATCATGTTCATTTTTAAATCAACAGGTTTTTGGCAAATATCGCAATATCGCAGAAGGGACTCAACGTAGACCTTTTTTATTTTATTGTATTTATAATGGTGGCCTGGCAAAAGGCAAAGCCACTTGAGTCTATTAGTGGAATATCCATTTGAATTAGCCATGTAAACAGCTCAGTAGGAATATTTTATTTTTCCGAAAAAAAACCACTTTATTTTGTGCCAATACGCAGTTTTGTTTTCTCCTCAGGCCTTGTAAGGTTTATGTGTCATGAATATGTTTGCGTCAGGATATGTTCTGCCACAGCAACAGTTACATGAAAGTAAATGGTGATCATGAAAAGCAGCTCTTGCAGCACAATTAGATTGAAAGGCGTGGTCTGGGAGAAGAAGATGGAGTGCTAATAGAAGACCCACAGGGCTTCATCTACCACATGACATCCGTCTCTCTCTCCCCTTTCTGTCCTTAATTCTCCCTCTCTCTCCGCCGGTTTTGTCTGTCTGCTTCGTCCTCTCCAGCAGAGCACAGTGTAATCTCCCACTCCCCTGTGGGTGCGGGGAGTAAATCAGCACAGCTGGATCACAGGCATCAATCTCAGCCAGCCCTCAGGATGGGCCACTTGTGAGCCCACAGGGAGGCATTTCCTCTTCATTCCAAATGAGAGGTGGGTGGGTGGGTGGGGTGGGGGGGGGGGGGAGCACAGAGGGGGGTGAGCAGGCAGGCGATGAAGGTGGTGGTGGTGGTGGTGGTGGTGGTGAGGGAGGCAAGATTGGCAGGGAGTAAAAGTGATAGACTGCGGAAAGGAGACAAGCGGGTGAGAAGGGAGAGAAAAAATGCAGTCAGCACTAAAATCTAACTCTTCAAAATGTAATGAAAAAGTGCCATCGGGATGGGAAGATTTAACTTGTTTCCATACAGTGGATTTTCTTAAAAATTGCACTGAAATTGCATTGTCAATGAGTGATTAACCTTTAAAACACTGCATATTTGAATACATGATCAAGTGGGTTTGTTGCGCCGCTTGAGAGGGATACAGCCGCAAACGAGAAGGAGAAAGAAAGAAAAACAGAGGAAACAATATGTTTTATTTATTTATTCTGAAGCGATAGCTTCCCCCGCATTAATGTTTTTCAGTGAGCATGGATTTTTGGTTCTGACTGGCAGTCGATTGTGATTTTTGCCATGTCTGTGTGGGCAGGGACAAAAACAATTTCTTGTTTGAGTTTTATCTGGTTATGTGATGTCACCACAACTGGACCCAGGAAAGAGAGTCATCTGACGCTAGCTAGACCCCTGGTCTATAACGTGGGATGACCATCACATGAATGTTCAAGAGCAGAAAAAAAGTACCGTCTAGCTTACTTTTTTTTATTTTTTTGGTGTTGGCTTTCTTCAACTCGTTGTGTGTAATACAAACATAACTACACATCTGTCCTGCCAAATGTGGGATGTGGAAAAACACATCTTAAAATCAAAAGTTCATAGGCAGTACAGGGCTATGACGTGCTTCAGTCAGCGCACAGCAATTGAGGGCAAGTCCTTTCCTTTAACAACACTGGCTCCCAAATGTCAGTCAAACAAGGAGCTCCCAGCCAGAAGGCTTGAAACGTGGACGCTGTACCTAAAAATACTTGCAGAAAAAAGTTGTATTCTCTTTTGGAGAGTGGGATAGGTGTCATATAAGTTTATATTTCCTTATAATTCAAGGTTTGAAACGACAATACTAAGTGCAGAGCTATTTTACTGGATTACATAAGGCTCTGTTCCTGTTATGTTGTGTATCTGTAGTTATCATTTATAAAAGCAATGACATGATGCAAAGCTTTGTATTAGCCGTTGCTAATTTGGGCACTATCATGAAGGTATGTTGAAGAAAAGATTAAATGTGATAGTTAATTTGACTTCAAAGTATTTCTTTTAGATGATGATAGTGCCAACCATCCTAAAAGCCTTGGTTATAATTAATTTTTATCAGTGACAATGTGACACTGTAATCCCAGAATGCTGCTGTCTCATCTTTACTTAAATTGATCTGTAAAGGTAAAGCAGGATGAAGTTTGAGCCAATGGGAATTGACTGAAACCATTTTGCCATTTTTTGGCAAAAGTTGAGTAGGCGCGATGAGGCTGTCATTTCTCTATGTGCCTTTAACTAAAGAGGTACAGTAACTGTTCCCAGGACCTAAACATACCTTTACATTCACATGACTTGCTTTTTTAAATGTGATTCTCATTATGAAAGCTTCTGCAGATTCTCTGAGGCCCACAAGTTCGATATTACGAATTGCAGGCAGGCAAGAAACTTTTAATGTAATTTGTTCCGCTATGAATGTAATCATAATATGGCTGTCCAAAACTTTTGGGTCATACTGTATAAATTATTTCCATTATTAGGTTGCGGGAGCTGTGGTCTTATTTCCCAGTTGACCATACAAAATGAGCAAGTTCCATATTCAGTTTATGCAGTAGGTAGGTATCATAATATAAATCACAGAGTTATTATTCAATATAGAACTAAGAAGTGACACAAATATCAACAAAGCCAGTTGCTCAAATGGAGTCGAGCATTGCAGTATGATTTATACTGTATGTCTTCAACTGATTAAAGATGTACTATAAAAGTATAGCTCTTCAAGTAAAAAAAAAAGCTATGGAATTAGAAAAAATATATATATTGAAGAAAAAAAAATAATAAAAAAATGACAAAGTAAAGGAAACAAGTGGTTACACACTGCAGCATCAATTCTCAGCATGCCTGTTTCGAGAGTTCCTCCACTTGCATTGAGTTGCGCCACAAGACAAATGAGAGGAGCTACATCCAGGATAGATAGGGTTGGGGATATTACAGTGGTAAATGCACATCTGTTGTCCAAAAGTCCTGAATCGGCAGTCAAGAGCTGCTCTGTTTTGCTGATTAAGTGGCTCAACAGTTTATGGATTGTCATGGCAACGTATAAATCTGCTCGGCTGTCATGCTTGGATCGTATGTGTACACTGAAGAGATTTAGTGGTCCAATTTGTAACACATTTTTCATGTAAAATGCAACTGCTACAATGCGTTCCAATGGAATGTTAAGGTATTGGCCACAGTGGTTTGAACTGCTTCTGCACAGAGAGCATTTTTTCTACAGAGCCCTTTCAGCCTGAGCCCGTCTGTGGTTTTAGATTATACAGCTGAAATTGATTGTAGAGAACAATTCCTTTCTTTTTTTTCTTTTCTACATTCTCCCTCTGTGTCTCGCTTTCCCTTCTTTGTTCTTTCCATATAAAGTGCTTCCTCTTCATGTTTATCTTTATAGAAACAGGTACTAATAATGTGGTGGTGATTTAAAAATGGCCATAGCCCCAAAGTGACAGTATCAAGCCAAATCCAATTCTAGCATTGAGTGATCATAAAATGAATTTGAGGATGCTTATATTGCATAGCCATTTGAAGCTGCAACTTTGTACTCTTTAAACCGGTGTGTACTTGGTAACTGCATTGCCACATAATCCTCCACTAACAATGTGCGATACTCTATTCACACTAACTAGCTTATTAAACAAGAGATATGCTTGGCGGACAAAAAAATGGCCATTGATATTCATACAAAGTGTTATTTTTACATTAAAATATGCAGACTTGCCTGTGTTCCAAATCCCACAATAAGAAAGGCAGCTCTGGTCTTCACAATCCCTAGATAGAGGGTACAGCTTTCCTCTGACATCTATAGATTTCTTTATTCCACATCAAAGGAGCCTTTAGCCTCGGGTTATGCTTGTAAATCACCCAAATGACACTTGTGCAGCGATGTCTGACACTCGTTAGAGGCCCGCACTCGACAAAGTCTATTTTCTTTTTGTGAAGGAGTTCATTCTCCATGTTTTGAAGCCGTCTCAAAAGGGTTGAAGAGCGTCGGCAACGCAGCCACGGGATGCGCTGTCAAGTCACTCAAAGAGCATACCTGTATGTGGGAGATTAGACTCGTCAAACCTGAGCAAACACTAGACAAGTGTCAGTAAGCAAAGAAGAGGTAAAAACCGGTATTCTATCAGCTACTTAACAATGTGCAGCTGTTATAGAATTGAAGAGCTCCCATGCATATGGAGGGACGTGACCTGCAATAAATCAATCGAACACGCCATGATGCTATTTATCAGGTTTCACTTATTTTATCATCTGCAAGTAGTGAAAGGACAATACGGCTGCCATCCGCAATATATTTTAGTGATCACTGTCATTTCTGTTGATACGCATAATCAGAAGCTGGTTCCTCACCGAATTAAGAAAATAATACTTCAAGGGCTGAGCTGGTTCAGTGGCTAATGCCCTATACAATCAGACATTAGTCATACTTTGTAAAAGTTGCGATGGATGCGTGTTTGCTAAATGCTACCACTGTACCAATATTAATCCATCAGTTTCCCTGAAGCCTTGCCTAAATCAAAATCCTAGTCAGGAGATTGTGTGTTATGCAGTGCAAGGCTTTGAGGGCCCTCAGAGGAATCACAACAGGCAAGCTGCAGCTTCTACTCTGAATTAATCAACTGGTACAATCTGTGAATGAACATTTATTTTGGTTAGGAGGGGCCTCAAGCAGAAAAATCCCATTAAGAAACATTGCAGTTCTTATTTGTCAGTACATTGTAGTGCCTTGGCTATATCTCAATATCCTCAAAAACACTCTCCATAAAACAGTTTGCCTCATAAATCAAACTTTGCTTCTATAAGTGATAATTACCCAATTATTTTTAGGATGCTGTCAATGCGCGCTACACACACCCACGTACAGGAAGACGGGGTTGTGGAGGGTGTTTGATTGTGGCCTTTATACAGGAACCTTTGCATCAGATGCAACAGCTGTCAAAGGAGCAGCTCCCTTCATTAGCAGTCCTACCAGAGTGTTCCAGAAGCTCTGCACCGAAAGCCAAGAGTTGTGCTGGAAAATGCTCTAATCTTACAGCAAGAAATGATGGGAGGGAGAAAGAAATAGAAGATTTGGAAAGGATTTAGGCAGGGAAAAGATTAGAAACCCGTATCGGCCTTATCGTGCAGCCTCCACACTGCGGAGTTGAATGAAGCAGCTGTCAAATTTGAGACATACAATAGCAGTAATCCTACAGTAAACAGATTGCTGGGTTTTAAATACAGCAAAATCCAGAGAGAGAGAGAGAAAGAGAGAGCAAGACATAGAGTGAGAGAGCGAGAAAAGAATCTATCAGCGTCAAAACAGCCTGCCTACGGAGAGAGCACTCTGCTAGGGTCTTCCGGTGCGTGACTGTCAGCAATGGCAGAGCAGCGTCGGCCACCTGGGGAGTGGGTGAAAGTGAGAGCGTGTGAAGATGCTGACAAAGTCTCCCACAGAACAGGGCATTTGGAGAGTACTGGTGTGTCATCATGAAAGGCAGAAGGGACTATGGTCAAGTGAAGGAGAGAGTTTTACACGGCTCTGCAGTGGAGATTAAGACTGCACTCGCCTCCCACTGTGAACCCCAGAAGAGCCCGTGTCCTTCTTTTTCTCCTTAAACCGAGCAAAATAGGTATTATCTGTGTGACACGAGTGCTGGGGCCTCATCTCGTACAAGATGCTGTGTCGTCCCTCCAGGACTGCTGTTTGAAGTGGCCGTCAGCAACTGCCGATGAAGAGGTGTGTGTGTATCACATGTCTGGGTGTGTGTGTGTGTGGGTCTGAAGATGTGTGCACGGAAAAACAGAAACACGTCCCTCACAGGCGTTTCAATTATGAATACCCTAAATGAGAATACACTGTATGCCCTCGGCAGAAGACAGCAGCTAAAAAAAGTGTTAAGTTAAGCTTAGTTTTCATAGTTGATGAATTGTTCATCTCCCTCATCTTTCATTTTTTCACACTTAGTGAGTCATCACCCACAGATAATATCAATGGTTTTGGGGAAAATATATTAAAAGCCTGAATATTAAAAGAAAAAAAAAAAATATTCACAATATCCTGTAATTATGTTTTAACAAGTTCTCCAAGTATTTGCCCTTGACCACCTTTGTATCTTTGCTTTAATATAAGCAGTATTTGTAGAACTCTTATCAGAATAAGGCAGGGGTAGACATATTGAGTTGATAGCGAAACCCTACGGTGGCAAAAAAAAGGTTATAATGTCAACAGAAGAGAGCAAGTGGCTTACAAAGATAAACAAATGCAGTCTCTTCATTGGCCATACTTTTCATTTAAGTATATTTTGTGATATACTACCATACATTATGTTAGGGTCAAAAATCTAAAAGACTAATTATAATATGTGTGCTTACAAAGTCTGGTGTCCTCATGTGAATGTGTGTGTGAACTTACTCTGACATTAGATTCTACAGCAGCTGGGAAAGAAAGCTTTCTCAGCCTGTAAATGATAATAATGACTGTAGACGTAGATCAATGTTATGGGAAAGTGACCTTTGTGCCAGAACAGATGCTCAAGTGAAGTTCTCTTCCCAGACTACATGGCGTGGACGCCATTTTGTGTGTGTGTGTGTCACCTTTTGTGACGAAGACCTCATTGTAAACCAATCCTGTGCCAGCCCATTGCATGTTGTTTACTCAGTATAAATATCAGAAGCTCAGAGTCAGATCTCCGAGCAGCCTTGATGTACATATCCTGTATGTGAATCAACTCTGTCTCCTTCTTGCAAGAATAAATGTCTTGTGATTAATGATTTTCCATCGGTCTCGCGTGCATTTTTCTAACACATTACATGCATAATGTATATACCATCATGGTTTATTACCAAAAGTATTCTGCTTTTATTATACGCAGTAAAAACACTATTATCATAGAGAGACACTTTTTTTTCAAACTCGTTGCCAACCAACCAATCAAAGCATGCTAAATGCTATAGGCACTGAACTACTGCGCAGGCAGAATATTGAGTTGCAAACAGAGTTGGTGACCCTTTTGAAGATCTAAACTGTACCTAATGCCTATGCAGGGATTAAAGCATTTTGCTCGAAGAACACAATCTGAGTTTACTCTACATATGTACAGAAATGCCTCCAAACCACTGTTTTGAAAGGCATATTTTTGGGACTAATGGGGCTGTGGCCCAGCTGTGTCAAAACAGCCCCCAGAAAAGCTGCTGTGTGCTTGTTCGTGATTACTGAACAGGTCATTTATATATGCATATTCAGCAGCGTGTTTGATACCCCTCTCGACTTCTTTGGCCCGCTTGCTTTTAAAGCAGCCTTACACTGCTTGGTATGCATCCCACACAGGCTCTCCTTCAGGGCATCATCAGTGGAGGCTGAAGTCTGATGAGGAAAAAGAGAGGGTGAAGAGAGAGAGAGAGAGAGAGAGAGAGGAAAAATAATGAAAGAGAGAAGTCTTTACACTGTGTACCAGAAAAGGCACAGCATTTCCAAGAGGCGTCCATGTTTTGACCACAGTGTTTTGATTTGACGAACCATATCTCAAAGGCTACAGTTCCTTGGTCCCCCATCATACCCATTCTGCCGTCGATTGCAAAGTAACTTTTGCCACCAAACTCTTTGACTGGCGTGCAGCATGTTCCAGTGTTTTATAAGACCTCACCACAGCGAGTTTGCAGAGAGTGCCTGGAAATGAGTACCTTGGTTGCCTTTATCCTTCCTAACTTCTCATAACTCCTTTGGGAAATGAAGCAAGTTGATTTGCCATTCCTGAGCCAGGGCCTTAATTACGTACTAAGTCATGCCTGGCACAGAATTCTCATCTCCTTCTGCTGTATTTGGCCGACGCCGTGTTCTCTGCGTGCAGATTGAGGATTGGATGCAGTGTGGGTGCAGTTTGGACATGCCCCTTGATAGTTCGTCTCTGAGGTCATTGTAATGCCCGTTTGCAGTGCCCGCGCACAGCAAATATATCCATATACAGTAGAAAAACTCAGCACGGCTTCAAAGCCTATGCATGTATAATGACATACTGAACTAATAAAGGGAGTCAATCTGTTTTGTAAATCCCAATTGTGCAATTCTAGAATTAAAGGAGAATTAAAGCGGAGGAATGGAGGTAGAAAAAACAAGAAGGGGAAGAAAGAAATGAGATTGGTTCCCATTGCCTGAAGCTTTTGAAAACCACATTTTTTTTCTTTATCTCTCTCTCTCTCTCTCTCTCTCTCTCTCTCCCTCTCTCTGTCTCACTTTATCTTTCTTTCTTTCTTATTGGTATCTTATTAGATATGTCTCTGCCATACAAAGGTATTGTGCTGGGAGTCTTCTCAAGGCCCAAATCCCAGAAAAGCCTGTAATAATCTGGCAGCTGAGGGAGATGCACCCACAGACAGGGCCTCCTAATCCACATAGATCAATAGCAGACTGGCTGGCTGGTTCCCCGGCCCCCTGTACCACTGTCCACCCAGTGACAGCAGCCTCCTTTGTGGCTTGAGTCTCTCCCACTGCCACCAGTCACAATTTCAAAGTCTCCGCGGGCCATCATGAGGTTAATGAGTGGGATAATGGAGGCATATTAGAGTCAATATCTGACCTTTGGATATGGGTCAGCAAGAGCGACAGGGGAGGTTCTGAGCTCCGCAACCAATCGGCATCGCTAGAACTAATAGGTCCTTTATGGACTACAGACTTTCCAATTACCCTGCATGCTTCAACACGCATCTGCGCACAGCTGGCCCGGCTTGTCAAAACACAGATGATGTTCTTTGAGATCCAGCAATTTGAGTTTTTAATTTTCATATGTGGAGTGAGGCAGGTCACACACGTTTAATGTAGATGAAGAGTCTCTGGACTGACAGAGTTGCGTCAGAGTGAGTTATAAATGAAGTTGGAGGATCCCCCCCCCCCCCCAAAAAAAAATAAAAAAGAAGGAATACTCTCTGTCTGCATCAATGTCTTTCTGTCTTACTATCTTCTCAAAAACAAGATCTCTCTGCCTGCCCTTCTCCCTTCATTTCCCTGAGCTGGAGGGCAGAGCAGACAGTGGATGCCATAAGGGATGGACATAGAGTACGGTGAATGGCGGTGATTTGATTCATTATATTGGTTGAAATCATTGGGTGATTATAAACTCTGACAACTGGCTGTCATCTCTGAGACAGGGGACCATTGGTATTTTGGTCCCTAATACGGCTATCTCCAGGGATGTCCGAGGCAATCATGGCTCTAATGAGGGAGACAGAAGTGAGGGGCCAGTACAGGATATTGTTCCTTCAGGCTGGTTTGGCTGCTTTATAAATCAGTTGCTTGGTGAGTGAAGACACATGTCAAGTGCTCGCAATACTGTGGGTTAAAAAAATGCCTTGTGGCACATCTCATATTTTAGTCTGTGAAGAGTGATGGCAAATACGCAGATGAGTCGGAGGTTCCGGCCAAGTGTAGCACCCTTTTGCTTGCATATTTTCACCTTTTAAGTTTAAACCTGTCACATATTGTTTTTGATTGATCCATATTATTTACCGCCTTCCCTCCTTCACCATCCCAAAGCATTTCTATATCCCCAAGGCCACACCGTTTTAGACAACAGGAGACATAGTGTCATTGCCAAACTATTCACCTTTGACAAATTAATAAAATGTGTTAACAGTTCCTGCAGCAGATATATGGTGTTTACTGATTTCAAGATGGATGTCTTGGAAACATAAAAGATAAGTAGTCCCTATTGCTCACTGCCCGGGAATACTAACCATTCAAATTGTATGGATAAATATGTAAATCTTTGTATTCTGTGCAAGCAATTCTCTACTGACATACAAATGTGTAAATGTGCTACTCATTTACTACACACAAGAAGCCCCCAGCGTTCCTAAACAACTGAAAGTTAGCATCTCATGGGTGAAAAGTACCATGTTATCTTTAAAACCTGTAAGGTACACTCCCTTGTTTTGTAGCCCACAATCTTCATTCATACAGATTTCCTCCAGCTCCTTTTTATGTTTTAAAATTGAACAGCAGTTCACACATGTAAAGAGCACTCAATAATACTAGTACGGTAGCAATGGAGGTTTTAACTAGAATCTTTAAAAACTGCATGGTTGGATACAAAGTCAAATTGAAACATTCCAAACTTTTTGTAATTCAGAGTTAAATTAGCTGTATGTATTATACTGTTTAGCCCTTTCTGCCTCTGTCTTGCTTGTAATGAATAGAGAGGATATGAGTTTCCGTAGTGATAAGGATCACAGCCACAAACTACTTAGTGTCTGCTCTCTAAGGAAGAAGTTGACAATGCAAATGGGAGTGAAAGTAGAACCACATCTTGCCGTAAGTGCATCTACACTGAATCATTCTGCCATGGGACATGTTCTGCCATCCTCCTGCCTGCTCGGGGACATAATGTCTCTGTCTGTCTGTATGCATTTGGACCTCCATGGAGATCTGCAAAATTCAAATGTGTGAATTTGTCTGTGTACGTTTCTTATGAAGCTATATTGTTTTGTAACACATGGGGGGCGAATCACTAGATGATATTAAAAATCCACCCTTCAATTACTCCTTTTGGCAAGGCTGTGTTACATTCTTGACTCGGTGTGGATGTACATTTGTAAAATATTGTTGAGATGTACATTTTTCATTGATGGCTCCAGGCAATGGATTTCATATGCAAGCCTCGCTGCTGATTATTTTGGTATAATCACTCCATTACATGAACATGTCTCCAAGGCATAGTGTGTGTTTGTGTGTGTGTTTCCTCAAATAAATATATGGTTCTTGAAGCAATAGTGGTTGCATCTGGGGTAAAATATGAATTTCCTCTTCAGCACTGAAGATAAAAGTTATCTAAATGATAGTGCTAACAGATGAAATACCCACAACAATTTCAAGCCAATATCATTGTAGGGTTTTGTTATATCACGGCTAGAATACATTGTTTCAATAATGATTTTTCAACCTCTGTGAAGAAGTGATTAATGACAGTAAATGAAAAACAAAGGTGGTTTAACAAGGATTTAACTAATTCTACAATACCAGTGACACTGATAATGTTATCACAACCCAAGGGTGTGCTACTTCAGAGCATCGCTGATGCTTCAAGGATGCTTAAACCTTTCTCTGATGCTTCAACCTAAATTACATCACCTATTCACCTAATGGTGTCTGCATGAGCATTATCTCCACCATTTGTATGATTCCCAAGAGTGATGTACATAATAAATACAACTCAATTTGCACAACAATGAGGGGCATTCATTGTGTTATGCATCTTGGGACAAAAACTGAAATCGGAACGATCCAAACACAACGTGTGCAAGTAATTGTCTTCAGGGAACAGCATCACACAATATATTGCACTAACCTGTACTACGGTAAAAATACTGCATTTGCTCGATTTTACCATGCATTTTGTTGTTTTTACAGCTGTTCCAAAACTCTTAATCTGTTAGAGGCATAATTTAATCTGTTCCACAGTTCCATTTCACATTTTAATCTCTTTTTTGCTGCTGTCTATTTATAAGGGCCTTGTTTTGAAGTAAGTGATGAATGTTTGTTTGTGTCATTGATTACTGCAATACTGAGTAAGGTACATGACGATACTTTCTTACTTCCTTGTATGAGGTGGCTCAAATATGTATTTTATGAATGAAAAAAGTATTGATATGTTTATATTCCTTTAGAGGAGACTCTAACGGAGCTGCTTTAGAACATGACAGGGGTCCGCACTGGCTTCCACACACCAGACCCAAATTAAAGCCCTGCTGGCATACAGAGATTGCGCATATCACACAATCTCGTCGACGCAAAGGGTTCGGGGTGAGAACCCAGAAACTGGAAAACCAATTCATCGCAAATGCCACAGGTCCCCAAACAAGAATGCACATGTCCCACTGAAGCCACATGACGCATAACTGAGCCTTTAGTTTCTATGTAAAAAATGGACTTGCTGAAGAAGAGGATGCTTAAAAAAATTTACTTCATGAGCAAAACACTGAAAGGTCATGTAATATGGTTGCAATAAATAGAGAATGACTCAAAGTGGTTCAAACTGAGTGCTGCTTTCAATCCCTGTCTGGGCGAACAGAAACCCAACAGTTCTCTATTCATGAATTAAAACTTATTCCTCTCTGTCCCTGCCCCATGTCGAAGGTTAGATGATGAATTGGCCAAGTGCGAGCTTGTGACGGGAACTACATTGTTCATGGACGACCAACCCTTGCAGAAAAGTCTGGGGCAATGATGTGTTAGCACATCCTCCTGAGATGAGTCACCCTGATGCCTTCTGACAGGCCTCATTCCACTAGTGAGAGAGGCTAACAGGAGTGCAGCTTCGCCCCAAACACATGCTTCAGGGCAGACTCCATCTGGCCCAAATGAGACCAAGGGAAGGCAGGTTAAAAATAACCAACAGGGGAGGTATGGCAGAAAGACAAGGCAGGGATGAGATGAAAGCCTGCACGCACAGCAGTAGGCTGCCATTGAGGCAGAACTGTACGACAGCCTCGGATGGGCAAACAAGCTTTATTGATTTGTTTTGTTTTTCTGACAGAATAAGGTTCAAATGAAAACATAATCCTGACGGTTAAACCTATTCGAAAAAAATATACAAAAAATGTGTAGCAAATGTTAATCCATTTGTTAATCCATTGAATTAATAGTGCTATACGTTTGACTTTTCACATCTCATTTTTCTTATTTGCAGTCAGCTCACACAATATCGTCATGTTGGATGGACATATGATTGGCATTTTCATAAAGTAACCCGGATTAATATCTAATCTGTCATTTTGAGAGGGATAAAAGACAGTCTCATCATTATGGACGTCTTTGTTGGTAGTTCAATTATTGCCTTTCAAAGCGCTTTTTGTCAGCTGTTGCAGAATAAAATACTGAATTCTCTGGAGAGAGTGATATTAAAGAAAATAATAATAAATCACATGGTATCAGGTTTCACTGAAGCCCCCCCACATATGCTGTTGGTTTATTATTCTCGATAGGAAATTAAATGTTTATTGTTGGGAACTAAATTGCTAAGTCTGATAATTTATGAAATTATCTAAATTGGAAAATAGATTTTGGGTTTTGAAAGCAGCCTTTTTTTCTGCTTTCTGTGACACCTATCTTTTGAACGTGTTAATCCCGATTGCATTTGTGGTTCCGTGTCAAAGAAGCTTTTTCGAAAAAATCCAAACACTCTCCCCACCGCTCCGCCCTGGCCTTTTCTCTCTCCCATGAGTTCTTATCATCTCACCAGACTGTAGGCAGAAAACGAACATCAGACAGAATCCTCATTTGAAGACCTGCTCTCTGCCGTCACAGTTCATTGTGGAAAGATATCTGTCCATTTCCTGTTAAAGAAAAAAAAAAAGAAGGGTTCACGGTTCAGTTAGCATGCGTGTGCCTCAAGCCTGGCATTACCCCAACACGACTCTCTCTTTTGGCCCCCTGCCTTTCTTCCGCATTCTGGTATCTTCATGGATGGTTAGCGGGACTTGGATGGGGGGTAGTAGGAGGGGTGGGGGTAAGAGGGTTGGCTGGGGATGAACTGACAGGTTATTACTGGCTTTGTGGGGGATTAGTCCATAAAAGCCCCCTCAGCCCCATGGCCAGAACGGCCAGAACCCCAGCAAATAAGATAAAATAATCTGTAAAAATGGACTGAGAGACAGCGAGAGAGAATGACAGAGACAGAGAGAGACAGATACCCAAAGACCATACTGCTTTTCAACAAGAAAAAAATAAATCTTCAATCTGTCCTAATTTTTTTGTTTCCGTTTTTTTTTTTTTTTTTTTTCTTCTGAAATACCATGCCTGGGGGTATGTCAGTTGGAATGAGATTAAACTCCCACAATGTAGAGATGGGAAATCAGAGTGGAACACATCTAAAATGCTTAGAGCTCCTGTTTAGAAAAGCTGTGTTCTCTCCTCTGGTTCAATAGATGAGGATCTGACTCATGTGGGCTGTTGCATAAACAGGTGCAATCATTACCGGGGACCTAGTTTGGGTTTGAGAACTCTGCCCAACCTTGAATTTAAAATCAGCGTCTCAGAGAAATAATCATGTTCTCTCTTTACCTGATATGAGCAAAAGGTTGGCGCTGGTCTTGTAGGTCCTTGGAGTAGTGGAAGTATTCACCAGATTATCAAATGTGAAGTGTAAAAGATGATTATTAAATCCCGTATAGCCCTGCCTAAGATATACTGCCAGAGGCTATTGCCCTTGGGTTGACTATTTTACCTCCGACTAAAGAGAATCTCAAATTTGATTACACCTGTGGGGATGAGACAAATATTCAGTGGACACAATTTGAGAAAGATTTTTAAGGAAAACTGTTGGAAAAATTCACTCGAAACCGATGGAAAATCATTTATCACAGGACATTTATTCTTGCAAGAAGGAGACAGAGTTGATTCACATACAGGATGTGCATCAATGGAGCAATGGGCTGGCACAGGATTGGTTTACAATGAGGTCTTCGTCACAAAAGGTGACACACACACACAAAATGCCATGCCACGCCATGTAGTCTGGGAAGAGAACTTCACTTGAGCATCTGTTCTGGCACAAAGGTCACGTTCTCATAACAAAGCTCTGCGTCTACAGTCATTATCATTTACATGCTGAGAAAGCTTTCTTTCTCAGCAGCTGTAGAACCTAATGGCAGAGTAAATTCACACACACACACACACACACATATTATAATTATTATTTAGATTTTTGACCCTAACAAAAACACAGTTCAACACAACTCCATAACAATGGCTCCCAATTAATTACCAGTGAATTGATACCTCTATAACAAAAAGAAAAGTTTGAAAAAGATGTAGTTTTTGTATTCGTTATTATTATTATATGGTTGTGTATTATGTTGGAAGGTAGTATGCATGTTGCGTGTTTCTAAACACTTGTCTTAAACAGTGAAAAGTCAGCAACAAATGCTTCAAAGTAATTTGGGGACAATTTTATGAACAAAAAGTAAAATAAATAAAGAAATTGTATCCTGCATGAGATAAGACATTGGTATAAAAACTGCCATTGAAGAGATTTTTTTTTTAGTGCAGATGGTCTCCCTGAAGGGTACGTGGTGTTCATGCAACAGTGTTGAAGTAAAGCCTGCCGCAAAGCAAAACAGATTTCTACAGCCAATCCTAAAGAAACTCCCACCGAAGTCAGTCATCCAAATAATATAATATAATTACCTTGGAATGGATCCAAATTCCTTCCCAGACAATGCAAAACAGTCGGTGCTGAAACATGTAAGCAATTTGAAGAGGTTAATTTGCGTACAATTGTTTAGTAAAATGTCTGTCCATGTTTCCATCAATCCTCTTTCGGAGCTGTTCGAATCCTTCATACATGTGCCGAACAGTCGAGCTGCTGGACAGTCGTGCTCTAACTGTGCGTCCACATATAGCCAGCTTATACCTTCCAAAAAACACTATTAACTATATTTTTCTTTTAACCTTTTAACTGGTAATTCGCCTTTAAAAAAAAAAAAAGTAATCCCTAAAATTCAATCTGTGCTGATGGCTAAGCATTTTCCTTTCCCTTTCACTTCTACAGTATGCAGTTTAACTGTTGGGAAATTATTTTCAGGCATAAAGCTTTTAACCAATTTGATGATGTACTGGGAATATAATTCTTATAATAATTGGAAAGCAAATACATACAGAGAAAAAAAAAAGGTTAATCTAGGGGGTGAGTTGTGCAATTTGAATTAAGAATATATGGATTGAGGAGGAGGGCTGAGAATAATAGCTATACAAGATTTTACACTTTCTTTATCCTAGGTAACTGTACTATAATGCCAACTTTTTTTAAAATACTGTCATAACAACAAAGTTATGTCTAGGCTGCTATGCATTTTATTGGAAAATGTTGATGTATGGAGTTGTTACACATCGTTTCGCAATATTGTTTTTTGTTTGTTTACATGTGCAATGTGCACACACATACAATGAAAAACTTAAACTCTTGTTTTGCCATAAATGATGGTGATCGAATCATTTGTCCTCAAGTCCCAAATGAGTCTTAGAACTGAGGGTGTAGGTGTCCGTCTTACCATCTCTCCTTTTACTTTTAACACAAACTCAACTCTTTAGTGTTAACCAGTGCTACAAGATCTCAAACACATATTCTTGCAACACATGTAGGTGTTGTTGATGTTGCAGTTAGCATTGTCATCCTCAGTCATTTATCCTAACCTGCAGTAACCAAATTGATCAGCCTACATGATTGAGTAGTGTCTGGCACCAGAAAAGACAAGTATCACATATATGTCCAAGTAACAGACAGTGTGTAAAATACTGTCCACCACAACTAACACACAGTATCAAATACATATAAATCATGAAGATGAAATATAAAAACTGAAAACAACTGTACCTGTACCTGACCTTTTTGATGAAGTAATCTAATGAGCTCTATTCCTTTCTTCTATAGTCTCCCTCTAGAACCAATTATTGTGGAAACCTTTGCCTTTGATTTGCTGTTGCTAACAATACATTATTCAATGCTCTCTTGAAGCCTCAATCAGACAACCCCTATAGCATGCTGTAGTACGCGTTTTCAGTTTGATCCGTGATCTGTACGGATCACCCGTCACGGTTCGGCACACATGTGAACCGCAGATTATTTACACAGTTTACCTTAATTAACCATCACAGTGTGAAATAAAGTTTTACTGACATCGTTATCTGCCAATATTCAGTAAAATATGCCATCAGAACATCTGCATTCATGCTTTTTCTTGTCACCGGTCTCTGATAATGATACACTGTAAACAACCAAAAAGTGTTAAATTGACCGGAGGAGAGCTAGTAAAGGGCCTAATGGACAACAAACAAAGGTTTAGTTACATTGGGATGCGTTCAGGCTCTGTTTGGTGAAAATGAGTATTGGGCGAGGGTAAATTACACAGTTATCATGATGTGTTCACATGTGATCTCGTAAAATGTAGTGTTAGTGATGAACTTGAATAAATATAAAGCAACATAAATAGATATTGGAGAGGGAACTGTGACCTGTTTACATAAGCATAAGCAGCTTATAATACATCATTGAAACTACTAATGACAAGATTTGTCTATAAAAATACAATATTTTATTTCCTAATCATTTCAATTGTGTGCCTTTATGAAAAAACACTATGAATTACTTTAACAAAGTAAAAGGATAACATTTCGAATTTTAGATGGTTTTCAATGACTTCAGAGCGTTGAAAGTTTGCGAAGGTGGCAAAAAAGCCTGGAGCCTTGTATACCAGCTGCTGTAATCAAACAACAAAAGGATCTGTATCTCTCAGTATGAATCATCAATGATTTGCAATTACTATCAGCGGCAAAAAAAAACATGATCAGGGATCTCTAAAAGTTACATTTGCTCCCTTTTTTCCTTTTGTGCTGATCCGATTTTTTTATCCGCTCCGTGACTCTGATCCGTGATACGATCCGAACCGTGAGTTTTATGATCCATTGCACCACTAATTTACCATCCATTGCATATATATATATATGTATATACTGTATATAGAGCTTCAGTGGAAAATTAATTGCTGCCTTTCAGTTGTGGTCTAGTCGTGTTCGACAGCTATTATGGTGTGCATTTTCTTTCAAGATAAAATGTAATTTTATAACTATGTATATCTATATATTTGAAGGATATTATTCATGATTATAGTGTTACAATATTCCTGTCCAATATCACATTAGTTAATTACAATACAAAATGGCCTTTGGATTTAATGGTTGATCATTTTGTCTGATATAAACCCCCTCATCATTTACCCAGTAATTTAATGGAGATTAATGCAAATCACATTAATATTTACTGCTGGCATATTGTCATTACCTTGTATGATTCCTTTTCTAAGACACATGATGTATTTTATGGGGAACAACCCCTGACAATCTGAGTCCCAATTATGAATCTTGCAGAGAGCCGAGAAAGAGTTTGATTAAATATCCTTGAAATGAATGTCACTTTACAGGTATGCATCATTATTACAACTCATTAATCTTGATCTGCTAGCTCGTGATAAGACTGTTTATTAATGAGTGCAAAATTCCTTCCAGCCACTAATTTCGGAGTGACCATCGGGGTCCGTGGATCACCAGCACTAAAGGATTACATCACAATGCAGCTTTCAAAATGGGTGGTAGAAGAACATTGTTGTACCCTCTGAACTTTCATATTTCTATCTCACTTCATAGTTTAATTACTTAAATAAATATATAAGACATCCCTTATAAGAAAGTAGACTGACTCATAAAGTTTCACTCTACAGTCACATAAAAGACTCAAAGTGCAATCTTGCATGCTTAAAATGAAGATGAAAAGCTTCAGAATTATCTCCATTTTGCTGTAGGAGTGAAATTCAAAAGTATTGACGATCATTGGCACTAGAATAATCAGTTCATTAATCGTGCTTCATTTTTAATTTGATTAAAAAGAGCTGAATAAACCAGCAGCATATCATTGTTATTGAATTACAAACAGATGAATCTATGACAATGTATTCAACGCAGTTAATGAGTCCGAGTGTGAAGGTGAATGTGTTTTATAAGACTTCTACAGACTGATGCTGTACTTAATGTTTCCCTGCTGCGATATGACATTGACTTTCACAAAACTATGAAGAGAGCGAAAGCACAACCACTTTGACATCTATGCAAGTGCGCTCTTGCAAACAAAACAGTCTGGGTTTTGATGATCATCATAGTTTTGAAATGTTGGCAGATGTTACTGGAAGACCTTGCATTATTTTACACATTATTATATGTAGCTTTGAGCATTTACCACACATGTCTGCTGATAATACTTGGAGGCGGTTTGAGTTAAGGTCTGTCTATGTCCCCCAAGTATAATGTGTATAATGTGGTGCATTTCTTTCCGTTTGACCCGAAGGGGAGACGCATTTGAGAAATCATCTCAGCTTGAGCTGGCTGAATGACTGACAGAGTTATCAAAAAAAAACAGCTGCCTGGAGAAACAGCGTGATCGCTTATTATTAAAAGGCAGCTGGAGGTGAGGCCTGATGTCCGTGACATGCCCAAAATGGCATACAGCCTTTGTCTAACTTTTCTCTCTGAGACGCTGTACCACGAAATAGGTGACATTTCCAAGCAATTTCCTGATATTGGACAAAGTTCATCCAACACAATACAAATCTGAGAGGCAGCCTTAGGCTAATGGTCAACCCCTTTGGTCATCATCCAAAATGAAGTCAAGCACAATTCAATAGTTTAAAAAAAACAGAGGAAGGAGGTGACATATACCTCCTTCTCCTCTCAGACAGGCTGTTAATTCCAACTGCATAGTTCATATGTGTGAATCAGAATCGGAACCGCTTATTTGCCAAGGTATGTTGCACATACAAGGAATTTAACATGGCGGGTGATGCATAACATTAACTCTTTGTAACCTGGTAACCTGCACCCGCAAATTCCACAAATTCCGGTCACATTGTTCCGCAAACAATCAGCACAGTGCAAAAAATAGAAACATATTAAAATGTACAATAAAATATAAAATATAGTGCACAAACAAACAAAGTACTATAAACAAGTATAATGTAAGTGTAATGTAAAAGTGTCAAGTGTATTTAAATAAAGAAACATAGAAGGGATGTGCAGGGGAGTGTACCGGTAGGAAATTGTCCTGGGGATGATAGATCAGTGGGAGTCCCGGGCTTTGTTGATTAACCCAACTGCAGATGGGGAAAAAACTGTTCATGCGGCGTGAGGTCTTTGTTCTGATAGACTTCCTGCCAGATGGAAGGGGCACGAACAGTTTGTGTCCACGGTGAGAGGGGTCGGCTACAATCTTTCTTGCTCGCTTCAGGGTCCTTAAAGCGAACAAGTCTTGGAGGGACGGCAGATTGCAGCCAATCACCCTCTCGGCAGAGCGAATGATGCGCTGCAGTCTGCCCTTGTCCTTGGCAGTGGCTGCAGCGTACCAGACCGTGGTGGAGGAGCAGAGGATGGACCTCCTCATGATGGTGCATTTCTACACAGCCATCATTGTCTTTGGCAGGTTGAATTTCTTCAGCTGCCTCAGGAAGTACATCCTCTGCTGAGGCCTCTTGGTGATGGAGCTGATGTTAAGCTCCCACTTTAGGGTCCTGGGTTATGATGGAGCCCAGGAAGCAGAAGGACTCCACAGCGTCGACGGGGAGTCACACAGGGTGATAGAAGCAGGTATGGCTGCGTTCTTAAGGAAATCCACAACCATCTCCACTGTCTTTAGAGCGTTGAGCTCTAGGTCATTCAGACCGCACCAGGTCACCAGATGGTCATTGTCCCACCTGTAGGCGGACTCATCCCCACCAGAAAGGAGTCCAATGTGAAGTAAAGGTTTGTAATTAACAGGTATGTGCCTAGTCACAATGACACTGATTAAGGTGTTAAATCATTTTTGGCAGATTAGTCAAGCACAGCAAATACGTGGGAGGCAGGCAGCTGCATAAGTTAATTCACTGCTAAGAGAACAAAGTCAGCACAAACTTCTCTATATCATACTTTGAAGACTAATAGTTGCCATGGTAAAGGACCTTTGGTGCACTGAAATCGTTGATATTGTTTACCACTTTATTGTACTCTTACTTTCTTTTCCTCTGTCTGCAATGTAACACCAATCAGCAGAGTGTGCGGATGGAGTCCATGTTATTCTCCTTGACATGAAGCCCCACTGGTCATCAGAGCAGGCAGCTTTTTCAGCTCCGTAATGGGCAGAGAATAAACTAGAAGCTCTGTCATTGTCTCCCACTGCATCAAAGTAGTCATCTTGTGATTAAGGAGTGCATGAACTCCATTGACATCAGTGAATTCTGACATGCATTATCTTTTAATTAGACCAGCGAATTAGAACTGTCCCTTGATGGTTTCCTATGACTGGGATGAGCCAGTGATGGATGTGAGACAGAAATTGCCACACAAACTGCAGATGTCAAATTGACTTGACAATGAATAGGTGGGAATGTAACGGCCGCACACCGAGTCATGTATTATTAGCTTTCAATTGAATCGTGTTCAGCCCTGCTGCAAATGAGGGAAAAATTATAAATGTGCGGCCTGATTCACCACACTACACGCTCAGAAATGTGAGGGCAAAGTGTGCTTGGGGAAATTTGCGAAAAGAAGTCTAAAAACTTTTCTTTTGTCTTCATTCTTTTTATTTTTTTTATTTTGCAACAACCTCTATTTTTTTTTTCTTCTCCCTGTTTTGGAAAGTGCAGCAGTATCAGAGTCGCATAGTGGATGACACGTTGCTTGAATAGTGGGCTTTTTGAGTAATTACTCTGATTTTACTGTAGCATGCTCTCTAAGAAATTACTCCAGCCCACACTACTGTACGAATACAATGGGACTGGGTTGACTGGGCATAGCAAGCACAGACCAGATCCATAGAGACACAAGTCCCACAGGGACATCCATTGATCATCCACACCCCCAGACTCTTCCGAAGAAGTGAATAAAAAGAAAGAAATAGCTAAACTCAATTGCACTTTGTAACACAAAAGAATGCACATTTTCACCCACTAGTTGATAAAACTTATTTTCCCTCCTGGCAACAGCAAGCAGTACAATATATGTTTGCCTTTTCAGGCAACCATCACTTGTGCAAATCGGTGGAAATTATATTATTTTAAAGAAGGCAAACATGAGGAACAAAGACAGCTATGCTGAGCGTGATAAAAACTGCATGTTTTATAATGCACAATGGTATTGTCAGGTCTACTGGACTTCTAGCAATATATCCTTGTCTAAAGATCACAGCAATTACGTTGACGAGTAAAAATGCTGAAACAAACTGAATTAAAATCAATGCACTAGAGGAAAAAAAGGGCGAGATTATTCAAGGACAATCTTTGATTGGGAAACCAGCAGGAGTCAAGGACTGAAGTTATTCTATTCTATTAAACTACTCTCTTCTACGGCTCCTCAAGTTTCACCCATCCTCAAAACGGAAAGCACCTTGATTTCTTATCTGAAAATGGGAGGAGAATTAGAAATATATTGATGATTTTGTTTATTTCAAAGGTCAAATAGAATTGCATTTGAAGTCTTGTTTTGCATAAACAGTGCCTGGGTTATACAGCTTTCAGTTCATTGTCTCTCAATCTCTCTGTGGCAGGTATCCCGTGGCACATGTGATTGTGGGTGACAGTTCAGGCTCTGTGTTGGATACAACAGTTGGCAGTTTGGGAGCCTGATTTGCTCCAAGCTCTTTGGGTACAAGTATGCATTGTGAAGTTGATCTGTACTGAGGGCAAAATGAGAATAACTCATGCTTTACAAAAGGAGACTGCCCAAGATGGGTGAGACAAACAAAAAAAAGAAGAAAATAGTTAAGTTAGTTTGTGACCAGAGCTGGAATATTGCTAAATAGAACAGGACACTCTTGGCAGTGAAAATTAATCAGTAATATATAGAGCTCCTAAGTAAGGCACTTAACTCTCAGCTGTTGCAGAGGAGTTGCTCTGCAGCCAACACTAGAAGACTGTGGATGTACTTGCAGGCTTCACAACAGTATGCAAGTGGAGCAGGGCATCACTGTATGCTCCTGCACATTCAGTAAGTCTTCTGGCATTATTAGAGGTTATATTTCACACAGGCTTTACTTCCACACAGAGCATTATAAGCTTGACCACGCGTCTTTACAAATCCACACACTGTACGTTTGCTTAACCCCAATTGGCACAGTCGCTATAAAAGGGCAGCGCTCAATCCATTTCTCAAATCCATTTCTTCAGTGACGGCACTCCACAAGTTAGCCATGGATGTCTTAATCATGAGACGGCAAATCTATAGCTTTCTAACCCAGAATAGTTGCCATAATCGACCCACGCTGCATGGCTCTATATTCCTCGACTGATCTTTCAAATGATCTGTTCGCTATCACTGTAAGGATTCCACGTGTGGCACATCAGCAAGGGTGACACTGTGTGGCAGAGTTGAGCGTATTTGCCATTCATAGTGTCACCGCATGTTGATGCAGCAGGACCTTTGCCAAGTCAGTAAGCCAGTTAAGGACAAAAAGACCACCTTGATGTGTCCTCATGTCCTCAGTCAAGTGGGTCTAGTAAGTACTGGGTTCTTGCTTTGCTTTCTGTGGGAGATGGAGTCACGTCAAATGCCTTTTCCCTACATAGTGGGAAGAGTTCTTAGGCCACTGTGTGTATAAGTTATTTTGGCTATAGGACCATTAGCCTGGAGAGAATTGATGCCTGTATTCCAGGTGACAGCCTTGTCTTGCAGCAGGTTGCGGTGTGCAGTGAGGCTATGCCACCTATTTTCTCGATAATATGGAGGAAAAGCAGCATATTCTGCAGCCTTCCTGCTAACACTGTTGTACGATGGACACTGACAGTCTTGATTGGGGGCAACCTGCTATTCAGGCCTGTACTTTCTCCCATTAAAGCCATCAATCTCGCTATGTGGTGTGAAGTTGTGTGAGGAGACCAGCTCACCACAGTGGAACGCATTGCTAGCTGCCATTCCGTTACCGAAAAGCCAACTCATCTATCGAGCCAACACTGCTCCAAAGCTCTGTGCATTCTGCACCTGCTGAAAGACTAGAGGAAGAAAGACTTGCAGTTATTTTACCCTTCACCTTCACCTGATGGACTTACATAAGCCAAAATCAGTCAATTAATTTTCATACACATTCTCATTCGAAACATATCCCTCCAAACTTCCAAGATATCTGATGTCAGACTCTGCAAATTACTTGTCATTAATTTCAGTCACCAGTCAGCAATTTGTCTGACCTTGAGCTGCAAACTTGCAAGTCTAAGCTTGCTCAATTCATTTCATAGATTTATTTATATAGACATATGCTTCTTGCAAAATTGAAAATGTGCACTAACTCATCATTTGATCGAACATTAAGGTTAGAAACTGAGGAAACCCTGAAAGCATGTGCATAGAAAATGAGTGCGGGGGATTGATTAGATGTTTCCTGTTGACAAACCCTTGAAGAAGAATTAATCATTCATGAGTCAAAGAGTTAATTTAGACTGATCTGTGAATTCTGACGTCAAAGATTAGCATTTGCACGAAAGGCTAAAATGAAGAAGTAGGAAAATCCTGGCCGAGCATGTGTGCATCTTAGTTAATCCCTTATTCTTGCATTTAGGGGTTTTAATTGAAGGACGTATGGCAGAAACTGAACAGTAATCTCCAAAACTGTGCCTTTTTATTCCAGCTTCGTGTTTTTTACGACCAGTGCCTAAACGACTGGCAATTCTGTCTTGGGTAGTACACTCCCTTCTTGACTTCCTAAAATATTGTGTATTCTCGTTGAAACACACACACACACACACACACATATACACAATTCCCCATCACACCTCCCTCCCACGTCAGCCCTATCTCCCTTGCTGAACATCACTCCCACGTCACTTTCTTTCTAGACAACTCTTTAAGGCGTGATCTATTTTCAATTGATAATAGTTTAATGAGCATTTTTCTATTTCACTGGAGCCTTATCATGTCATTAGGAAAGAGAAAAAAAAAAGATGAATAATAGATCTGACGCTGAGACATCCCTGAAAATATCTCATATAACTATAAAATGAGGGGGAAGAGACAAGGTGCGTTTGTTTAACTGGACTCTATTTCCATCTAATTAATGGCGCATGGCTGATCTTGAATCACTCTGAAGGACAGCTGACAGATATGAAGCAGAGAGAATGAAGCAAAACTGGCAACTGCACCACAACCGTTGTTTTTTTTGTGGATTTTGTTTTTGTTTTCCCCAGCACTAAAGGAGCCCTCCTCTGGAGCAGTGTGATGTCACTTCACACCCCAGCAGTGCTTGTGAGTGGGCTAAAGTGAGCGCAAGCCCCCCATCGGTTCTGTGTAGCTCTCGAGGCTAGCACGCCCTGCCAGTTTCTCTCCATACACAGCACTCTCAGCTCTGTCAGCTTAATTGGCTCGCCTCCCATCAGCAAGATACCCCAACCCCGTCGTAATTGGCTCCCTTTTAGCCACCCGGCCAATGCTATTGTTCAGGTACACAGTGTGTCGCTATGGATGCGGTGATCACTCACACATGAATTCTGGGACAAAAGGCCCATGGGCAGTCTCTCCACCAGTTTCCTGAACTGCAACTATATAACTGCCAACTGCAACCACAATGCACTTAAAAAAAGAAAAAGTCTCTCTCCGTCAAGCCAATACCCGTATGTGCCTTCTTTGGTAAAAGGTAATTTATTCACACTCTGCAGATCCTCCACATGATGTAGGACCCCATGCCAGCCGCTGTGCCAGCACTGCTTCGTGTGTATAAGTTCATCCTGTGTGACGTTTGCATGGGAATATCATAGTGCCCCCACTCAATCAGTCAACCCACAGAAACACAAGTGAGGGATAATGATTGAGAAACAGACGAGAGAGTGACAGTGGGTGTGTGTGTTGAGAGAGAGAGATATGACTTCCCACAGTCTACATGGACAGAAGCCAAGTCTGGTTCTTTCTAGGTAAAGGTAGTCAATGTTACCCTGATGAATGCCACTTTGGCCCTGGCTGGGTCAGTTCCCTGCCAGTGTGTAATGAGCCCCAATGATGGTGAACTCCCTGTTCCCCTGTGCCCCGGCCTGTCTCCACTAATGAGCTTCTGAATAAATCTGTGTTGGTGCCCCCCTACTATCCCCTGGTCCATCCTCTATCCCTTTCCAGTTCACTTATCCCCCAATGTCTCTCTGCACTTGTACTCGTAGCCTGACCTTGTCACCCTACCCACATAATGAGCCTTCAAGACGACCTCACATCCCCTTTCCAATATTCCCTGTCTGATAATTGTGTGTGTTTGTTTGTGGGACCTGTCTTTCCCATGTTTGAAGACTGTGACATCCAAATCTCTTCTTGTGTGATTGTGAGTGTTGCCTGGAGCTGAGATTGCGTCTCTGTCTTTGAAAATCTGAGCGATATTCTCGCTTTCGCAGCATCTTACTTTTTCATCATCGCTACTGGTTTTGGAGTGATGAATAAAGAAATGAAAGTATCTCTTGCTCCTTGCATTCTCAATTATTCTGGTCCTAATTTGGTTCCCGTTGGAGTAAGAAGTGAACGTCTGTATTTGAAATCTGGCACATGACATAGGCTGCTTTCTTAGAGGTGTTGATGAATATTGCTAGGGATGGATTATTGCGACACGAAACTGCCCACTCTGTCCCATAATAGTCTCAAACAGTTGGACTCTGCATGGTCTGGGCTGCGTGTGAAATAAACAGGGGATATTTCACATGCAGAGCTGGATAAAGTAGGCCACAGCTTTGAGTTTCGGTGAAGTCATACCAGGCAAGCTGACTCATAGAGAACATTGTCAATTCAATTTAGAATGTGAAATGAATAGCAAGTAGATATAAAAGCATTTTTTTCTGAGAGATGGTAGTAATCCTCGGGATTCAAATACATTTCTTTGTTGTGAAATCAACAAACAGGTAAATGATGAATTGCCAGTAGGAATCAGGCTCTGTGCCATGATGGTGATATTCCAAAAGAGGCATTATGACACAAGCAAACAAAGAAAATCTCAGTCAGTGGCAACTTACTGGGAAACCCAAAGAAAAAAAGCCCCGAGGCGTGTACTTTACAGTATAGTCAGCACTGTTGTTCCCCACAGATTGCCTTTCCAAGGTGACTGACCCCTGAGCAAATGTTACTAGTCAAAGTATTGGCTGCCATGCATCAGGTTCAAACATTGTTTTTCTTTCACCTCAACTGATTCGTTTCTTTACAGATTGCCTACCCCAGAAAACTTATCAGTTGGCCTGGGGGAATCAATCATGGGGTGACACTATTCTGGACCAGAGTGTTCGTTTGCGAATCTGCTGTCTGTGATGCCTGCAAAACCACGGCTGTGATTGCCAAGCCTCTCGACGTGTTGGTTTTGGAGTTATTTTTCATTGTAGGCCTTTTATTCTGTCGCCTTGGCTTTGATTCTCTCTCCCTCTCTCGCTGCTCTTCTTTCTCTCCCTCTCATTCTCTCTCTTTTCACTGTTACATTTACGCCTCTCAATACGGACCTTGGAGAGTATTGATGTTAGGAGTGCCAATGCTGTTTTTGGAGATGCTAACAAATAAGCTTGCCCCACAAAGGTGACTGCCAAGCAGGGATTAATGTAAACCAGCAAATATTAACGCTCAGAGCCAGATCTGGGGAGAGAAACAGTGCCTAGTGAAATTGTCTCTCCCCCTCTTCAAGCGATTCATTTTCTCTTTCCCCTTCCTATAGAGTCCCTTCTCTGCATTTGGCAGGATGATTTACCCATTCATGTTCCATTAAGTCTCTTGGATTTGTACAGATCGGCATTATACTGCGTCACTTCCGCACAAAGAACTAAGTTAATAAGTAATTATTTAATAGACACCTTTACACAGGATTTATTGCAGAGGTTTTGGTACAGGTGATTGTATGAACTGGTAACTTGATGTAATGTTTCAGGTTTTTATAAAGGCCAAACTCTTAATGCAAAAATCCCTCAACAAGCGCTTGAGAAGTTGTCAGAAGTGGGGCAGGACTTCAGCTCTTTATTTCAATCTTCCTGTCACTCCCTGTCTTTTCTAGAATCGCTCATCCCAACATGTAGACTATACATGTCCATGTGCTGTGAACTGTCAATGTCTGATATTACTGTTCTTTAATATTGCCATGTAAACTGCAGGCTGTAAAAACAAATTTCCTCTTGGCAGACAATGAAGGATTTATCTTATCTATCTTACATTTTTTTGAAAGACTGTGTCTTAGCCAAACAATGACAATCGAATCCATCATGGACCAGAGAACGGGTGCACTGATCCAAGAATAGTTTAAAAGTTTTAAATATCAGCCTTCATGATGTGCATAATTTAAAAGCAGAAGAGGATGCTTGATTTATTTATCATACATCACCAGCTCACTGACAGCAGTATCATATAAATAACGGTGGCTGTATTGGTCAAACGCGATTGTAGTCCCATTAGGTGCCTTATGTCCATGTAATGAGGACAGACGCTTCTCTGACATCATTCAGACTTCTGGATATGACAATGTTCAATGTTGTAAGCTACTGACTTCATGAACTGTTTCCACATTGCATTGCTCTTGATAATTAAGGAAAATGAACCCTGTTCCATTTATCCTGACTGAACAATTACACAGCAGGTTAATTGATTGGTTGTGGTTCTAAAGAAGTGGCTAGAAAATGCCTTATAATTAAATTAATTTTCTTTTAATCACAATAATAGAAGATGTTCATGTAAAGACAACAGAAAAATGCGGGTGAGTTGTTGAGACTTGTGCTTATTCGGAGGTACAGTACATCATCGAAATCATTTCCAGATTATCAACCGGATACACTTTGCTCCAACTCTCAAATATAGAATGTCACAAATTATTTTCTCCATACCCTCTCGCTCTTTATTAGCATTTCCCCAGCAGACACTCAGATATGGCTTTGGTTCAGTAGCTGCATACCACTATTTTCATACATTTATATTCGTATGCATAGTAATCTGTTCCACCAGAAAGACTTGGGACGGCAGCGGTTTGCATGTGTGGGCTGCAACATACTAAGTTTCACTCCAGAGACTTGGCCTCAGGCTACATACATATGTTGTAGTGTATCCACTTATGAAATGGTATATGTATATGCATATATATATATATATTTATGTCTTGAGTCTACCACATTTTCACCTGACCTGCAAACATATTATTTTTAATTATGTTTAACATTTAAACTGGAAGAAAAGCAAAATTCCAGGTCCACCGTTATCAGTTTGCTGAAAATTGATTGCGGTTATTCAGTGTGGGAATGCAAATTATTCATATGTCAAGAAGTCAGAAAAGGCCAATATAAATTTAAATTCACTAACTACTTTGTATTAGTAGTAACATTGTGTGGAGAAAGATGACGATAGTAAAAACTTGTTGCAAAATAACAATTTAATTAAATGGCAAGGACATAGCACAGCACAATGTTGTATTGATCCCTGCCGGACATGTTTTAGGACATAAAAACACTCTTTTTGCAAACGTTAAAATTGTATTTTTCCCAAATATTTAGAGCCCAAATGCACTGCATGGTTCAACAATGATCGAGGGTGACTCATGCTTCTTTTGACTGCAAACTAAATTCAAAGTTCCAACAAGATGTCTCCCTTGTAATGCAGGGCAAACACTGTGGAGAGATCGACTAAATGGAAGTTTTAATAATTTAATTATTATTCTTTTGGGGCCAAAATTATTTCAAACATCAATTATACTTTTTGTGTTTTTATTTAAAAAAATAGCCAATATTGAGGGAAAGAAGGAAAAAAAAATCAAATAACAGGTGGTTCCAAATGCTACTGTAACTGCTAATCCAAAGTACAAGCATATTGATTTACAGTAATACATAGAATAAACATTAGAATGAATGATTACAAACAGATTGGAACAAACAATATGCACATATACTCTCTGTACCAACCCTGTCAAATGTATTTGTAATACGTCAAACACAAACATAATCAGGGAGAAATTACGTTTCTAGTCAAACATAATTGAGAATGCATTTTAGTTTTGGGGGAACGTCATTTTTAAGAAACAGGGCTGCTCAGTCAGCTCCCTGACGCTACAAAGACTGGCATCCAAGCTGCAGGGTTTGTCCATATCAACTTGTCAGGAGTATAATGTAAAAATGGTCTTGTAGACTTTGCTTGTTCCCCAGGGAGGACTGAGTAACTCCATATACCAACGGCTTCGTTAATACTGTGCCAGTGCAGGTGTTTGGGCCCACAAATTGCCCTCATCATTCATCCAAGTAATGAGTCATACATCATTGTGAGTGTATATCACTTTGAAAATGGCCACATGGTCATTGCTGGTGAGAGGCTATCTAAGGCATCAGCAGCTGATTACCATACCTCAGGACAGCTCGAGTCACCTTGATGAGGATGAGTGTGGGTTTAAACAAAAAAGGGAGGATCCAGCAAATTCACTCATATACTCTACTTAATTGCAATTATAATTATTTGTTACTTTTAAAGGGTAACATTTTTCTCCATTAGGCATACCAACATGTGCCTGTACTCTCGAGCTTGCACTTGTGCCAAGGTTCAGGAAGAGCTCATTTCATAACAGTTTATATTACCACTAAGGGACTTAAGTGGTTTATAATGCCATAAAGTTTCTAATTGCATTTTAAGTAAGTTTTGCTTGTCCTTGGATTTACAACTCTTAGCTTAAAAGTTTGAATTGAGGTCTTTTGTAATAATCAGTCAATGTAATCTCTGCTGAACAATTAATATGCTGAATGTCAGGATCCATTTAGTGTATATTGGACAAAAGCAGTTTACATTGCGGTTCACTTTTCTCCACAAAGTGTCAATATTTCACCAGTTATAATAACTGTCAGTATGCCAGTTGCTTTTGGCTGCACAAAAAGGGTGTTGTTCTATTCCTGTGTCCGTGTGCTGTAATGAGTGTGAGCAGCTCTTTTCAAAGATACAATCTCTGCCAAGAGGTGCTGACACGCAGGAAATTGTAATTGTTACTGTAAGGGCATATTAATATGGACACTTGAAATACTATGTCGGTGTGTGGCCTCAACACTTACTGGAAAATTAGCATAAGAACAGAAATAGCTTAAATGTGCCCTGTTGGGTGCAGCGGTAAGAATAGTTTTGGCCCAGAAACTTGAAAAAGGGAAAGACACACATTTACTTCTAATGAGGATTTTTTTTAATATTTTTATTGTACCAATGAATTTTAAAGAGTTCAAACTGTACCCTCCTCCACTTCCCATTTATCAAAATATAATTTTATATTCTACGGATTACCAAGAGGAAGTATGCAAATAGCAGTGCATGGTGTAACATTTCCTTTACCGTTCATTTGGTGCAGTTGTTTAAACAGTAATGGACTAAATACACAACATTGTGTTTGGGAGTGTTATTAAAGAGGGGCTCATGAAGTGTGCAGTGCAGTGCAGAAAACCCTGAGGACGTAATGTTAGATCACTGTAATTAAGCTCGGAGTACCATATGTCCAGAGCCTGCTGACCTGTCATGACTTCATTAACACTGTCCTCTAACTACACTAGGTCAAATCCACAGCAAGATACCTAAAGACTACTGTGTAGCTTAAATACACTACCCATAACTAATGTCGTCAATAGAAAGCAAACAAACGGTTATTGCCTTGTGAATACTTTAGGCTATTTGACTTTTGACTTTACATCGAGGGAGCGAGCAATCCTTAAGTAGAGTAATAGTGTACAGTTATAATAATAAGAATAATCCCTTATAGAAAGAGCTGCCTGGTCATTTAATCTGTATGCCAAACTGTAGATGGAATCCTTGATTGACGTGTATATGAGTGCCTGGAGAAACAATAGACTTCCCAATAACCTGTGTGCCTTGAGTCAAGGTTTGTTAGAATTGAAGAGGAAGAGAAGGGGATCTCTTGCAGAAGGGTTTACTGCAAAGACCAATGCTTTCAGCGTGGGCAATCAACCTCACAATGGCAGAGAGCGATGAGATGTATAGGAGTGGGCAGTCTATTATCAACCCATAGAAATTCATTTTCATACAGTCAGACAGGGAACCACAGAGGCTAAGGAGACTGAGGACCTGCATGCTCAGAGCCCTCGGGGGGGTGATGAGCCGACTGAGTCTGAAAGAGAGAAAACATTGGCTGGCAGCACAAAGAGAAGATTGTTTGGAAAATGCAGGAGGAGAGAGCAAGAGTTGGGTGGAGAAGAGGGAGATATGGAGAGATAAATAAAACAAATGGAGAAAGAAAAAGGTAGAGCAAAGAACGAGAGTGCTGCGAGAAGGGGAAAAAAAACTGCTTCATCTAATTTAAACATCACACATTTTCACATTTTGGAGAAGCTATTAAAGCTGGGGTAGTTAGTATACTTTATCGCCACGCTATCTGTACACAAACAACCACAATCACAATGTTATGGGGGGGAAAAAAATCCTTTGAATGTATCACCAAATTTTCATGATTACACATGGGAATACATTTCTGCTCATTACACTTGGTTCCTTGAAGTGTGCAGTGAATACATTTTCTTAACATTGTGATTAATTTATTTTTAATTTCGCTACATCCTGTTTCTGTCAAAGTGGTGTCGCTGCGAAGCTGGTGAAATCTAAATTCACACTGGACACAACGAAACCTGACACAAGTGATTGAAAACCCTTGCACTGCTTCTCCATCAATTACATAATCAATGCCGTGGCGTCTTCGGCACCTCCAGAAATGCCTTAAATCACGCCTGTTTACAGGGGGACTGTTTACATGAAATGGCTTGAAGGCTTTCTCTCTCATTTACTCGCGGTACATGAGTCGCCATCTGCTTTGGAGCCTTTATATCTTTCAAATACACAAACAACCCCTTCCACACGGATACTCATACGATCAATAGTTGAGCTACCAAGAGGATTAACCCTTGTGAAGATAGCTAGAATTTGGTTCCAGATCCGAGCGCAACACAATGCACTGGGAACAATCTAGTCATAGTTCCCACCATACCGGGAGTGAAAGTCAATGTAATAGCTCCCTTATGTCACTTAAAATAATTCAAGGAGGTTGCTTTCCCCTTTTTTTCTTTGCTTAATGTGAATCTCCCCTGAGCTATCCTGCCGACTCCTGCAATGATAACCTAAAAAGGTTTACAAGCACTTTGCGAGAGAGGAGCTGTTTTATAGTTTGAGGATGCTGTTTTTTCGGCCATTGATTTTATCTCTTGGATTACTCCCCATGGAAGATGATGGTATAAATTCAAGTATGCTTTAATAATGTACACCTCAAGGTGTCCCTGCAGTGTAAACCCAAATAACTAGAGGACTGAGAGCAGTGCAATGTCACAATTCACTGTTGTCACCAGCACTTAGATTCCGATCTGTTGACTGTTACTGCGGGGAAGATAAATATTTTCCATTTTATTTTATTTTCTGCAAGTCAGATGTTTTATTCAACATAGTCTACTCATCTCACATTATCTGAGAGGCACCAGCATGTATTTGAAAAGGGTAATTTATGTTGATGTGTAAAAATTCACCCACATACCCATGGGTATGCTAAGGGTTGAATATCGATAGGATGGCAAGTATAAAGGGAATGAAAGCACTGTTAATAATTCATGTAGGCACACTCCATTAACTATGCCACAGTATAGGCCTAGGGGCCATTTTAAAGTAGGATGGAGGTGAGAGGTTAGCTCACTCCCCGATGAAACAACTACTGTGATCCCATGGTTGTCTTGGGTTAAAACATATCTGCAATCATGAGTTTGTGAAAAAGAAATCTGATATTTAGGAGATATTGGCACATTATACGTCACTGGGAAAATATACTTTTGTTTGTGATGATATGGTCAATGTCATTTGATTGAAAATAACTGGGAAGAACTGCACCTACAGCACCAGGAGCTCCTCAGATTGGTGATTTGCTCAACTTATTTATCAAGTCCAAACACCAGTTTTTTTTAACACAAATGAATGAGGTTTTATGTAAAAATTGGAACTTGAATGTTGGTTTAATTTGCCATTGGAATCTATCCTTATTTTTTTGTATTCTGCCAGTGTTTCAAACACTGTATATCAAGGTTATGGGTTACTTTTATTACTAAAAGTGCAGAAGAAAAGGCATGACAGCTTTAATAATATTGAATATTGCAGTTTTCATTAGATGTCATCAAATACAGCACCAACAACCAATAAACCACACGTCCGTCTATACAGTACCTCTCTCATTCTGCTGTCTATTTGTCGAAAGCCCCTAGTTGGCCTAATTGGCTGGGGTGCCCTGCATCTAGCCAGCTTTATTGATTCATGCCTCCAGCTTCTACTGCACCTACTCATTTAGAAATTCAAATTTTCGGGCAGAAGGCAGCTTCTCACATGCTGTGTTTATGTCTCACAGCACTGTAGCGATACAGAGACATAAAGGCCTGAACAGCCCTCAGTCAGAAGGGAGTGTTGTCTTAGCTGCAGAACACTACAGGCCCCAGAGCAAATGTCGAGAAAATAGCCAGCAGAGACCTCCAGCTATCCCAAGCTGGAACTCATTGCCCCCTACACCCTTGGGTGGGGGAGTTCTCACGGAACAAAGCTAGCTAGTGGCCGACCTCGACGAGTATTCCATTTCCAGATCTACTGGCCCAGATGATGACTTTTTCCACATCAATGGGCACAGTCACAAATATAGCAATCCGAAAGGTGGAAGCAGCAGTAGCGGTAGCAGCAGTTAGGGTAGGTGGAGTGGAGAGGAAAGGAAAGGACAAGAGATGCAAGTAGTGGCAGTAGGAGTACTGCAGAGGAGTGAGTCACCCTCAGCAAGGGCTCTCCATCTGGTATGTCCGCTGACTTGCTGCCCATTACATTCCATCTTGTCCTGGTGTAAATATCCATACCATTGTGCAGTTCAGCAAACATTTTCCTATTAATCTTAGAGAAAGAGAATCGGAACTATATGTATGGAATGCTTACACTGTACTGATCTGTGTGACCTTCATGAGACAGAAAACCTTGTGTCACTAAAAATGGTGTTCCTCTCCATTGATTACAGGATGTGTACTTCTTGCCAAAAAGTGTTCAGTGAAACATTTTTTTCATGGCTGCCTGCAAAGTAAACAAAATAGTGGAATTGGATCGGAACAAGCAATACAACTTTGAAACTGTAACAGTTAATCATGTGAATAAGGAAATACATAAAACGCATTACAGGTTAGGGGTAAAAAAGACAAGCCACTTCACTCATATTGGGCAAAATAATGAACTCCAGGATGAAAACAACTAAACTTGCCTCTGCAGCACCATCATATACATATATATATATATATATATCACAGTGGCGGGCCGTGCATTTTATACCCAGGCCTTCACTGCTGTCATGCAGCTGAAATACCACCTTATAACCACATGATGACGCCACAGCTATTATTCGTTTCTAAGCTGTAACTATGTACGTAATGATTTGGATATTATGGGAGCTAACACTCCCATCAATTCTGTATTCGAGATAAATACATTTGTTTGAGAAGCCTTTGGAAATGATGGGAGCTAACGCCCCCATAATTTCTGTACGAACCTCATTCTGAGCTTCATGTTAAGATACAGTTACTCTATGGGGCTTTTATTTTGAAAGGGTGGGACTTGGGTGGGTGAGAGAGGGGGAGAGGAGACATATTCATAATGTTTGACACACAAACACAGGTTATTAAATGGCAGGCTTCATCACAAGATCACAAGCATTCCAGTTAGAATTCATTCTGTGGGGCTTTTATTTTGAAATGGGGGGGAGGGGGGTGAAAGGGGAAAAGTCCTGAATGACTGTATGATAGAGAGAGACAGACAGAGTGAGTGAGTGAGACAGGCAGACAGACAGTTAAATGGACTGAGTGAGAGAGTGGGAGAGACAGACAGGCAGACATACAGGCAGAGAGACAGGCAGAGAGAGAGACAGACAGACAGACAGACAGACAGGAGGTCTAACAATGCCTTTGACTGAATATCTCCAAGTCATGTGCGTGTGTGTAGACAGAGAGAGAGCCTGCGTGCGTGTGTGTAACTGGTTGCCATGGTGAGGACGCACCTGGTGTTAGAGGCAGACTGATTAAGAAACATTACAGTAAACTGTGATTTTGAACAAAACCCCTTCCTCCTTTTAACAAAGTCTGAGTGCCAAAATATGGATACCGTGAGAAAGATAAGACTCTGCCAAATGCGCTGATGTGGTTTTTATGTTTGTGATGTTAAAAATGTGAGCTCCAGAGCAATATACAAAACTGGTACCGTCTGCTTTCTTTGAGAAATTAGTGGTGAAATTTAACATGGAGTCTAATGGAGCAGTTGGTTGGAGTTCATGTCGCTCTGCGGCTCTTTGAGCCAAATGTGTAAATCCGTTGGATTTCCGTTGGATTTACACTTGACTGCGACCAGCACAACATTTCCAAGCTTTTGGGCCAAAAGTGGTGTATAAAGAGTAAGAATTATGGGAGCTGGAGCAATTTGTTTGGAAAAATCACAGAATATTTTCCTGCTCCGCTCCACTCTGACAGTTATGCTCTCACTCTAGCCCTTAACGAGCCGTGCAATACACACCCATTATAAAATCTGAAACGGACCCAAATTTTCCTGAAACTTAATCTGTGACTTCATGAAAACTGTGCTAGCTATCAAAATGTCCATTTGGCTCAATAACGTCCAGCGTTTTGTCTACGTTTTAAACTTCGAATAATTTTTCTACGTTAAAGTATGGCTAGTCAATATGGGTCCAAAGTTCAGTGTTTTTTTTGCTCTCTTCACGCCGAAAACCCCATTCAAGTGAATGGGGCGATTTTGCTCCGTTTTCCCGGATTTTCGGGAAAACCGCTGGGCGAATCTCTTATAAAAGTCATTGCACAAGATTCCCGACCGGGCCGCACGTTTGGATGTATTTTTCGCGCCGCTGTTGGCAACGCTGTGTGAGGAGAAGCGTGCCAATCTTTTCTGGATAAACATTATTAGTATGATTAAGCCCGATGGATTATATAGAGTGTGCTTTGGCACAGGCAGTTTTACTGCCTTTGTGCCACAAAGCCACACTGAATTAAAACACAGACATCTGTCAGTATCAGTCATTCCTTATGTCCTCTGTCCTTTTGGCTGCTTTGTCTCCAAAATATTGAGCTTTTGCTGATCGTGCCAGCTGTGCTTATGTAAACATAGTGGCGGTGGATGAGACTGCGAACGGAGACGAATGTATTAGGTTTCACTTTTGTTTACATGTCCGTTCTTGTTTAACAGATGTATTGAAAACTTATAGGCCTTTCACTCGAAAATAATTTTATGCATTTTACAAGTGTTGACAACAAGTGTCCTTCACTTCACCTGGTTCACTTCACCACAGCGGCCTATCTGCTTACGCTTTGTGTGTGTTGGTGTCTGTGTGTGTGTGTAGTTGGAGGAGCTCAGCCGGACAGAGAGAGCAGAGCAAATTTGCTCTGCAGCCGGATAATAAATGACATCAAAACATTAAAAAGTACTAATAAAAACACCAGAAAGGACGGGGCTTATCAATACTCCGGGATTTAGCACCGGGGCCCGTTTAATACTGTGTTTCGGAACACATCCTTACCTTCAGATAACAGTAAAATACGAGTGGCTCTTGCCAGAGCCATTATCCGTTCTGGGCTGCTGTAGAAACATGGTTGTGCAAGATGGCAGACTTTGTGGAAGACAACCCACGCCCTAGGTAGATATAAATGGCTTGTTTTAAGCTTACAAAAACACTATGATTGTTAGTTCCAGGTGATTATACACAGGTATGAATAGTTGTATTACTGCCAAATAATCTCTTTCTTTAAGATCTGTTCAAGGTGGAGCATTAAATTATATGATGCTGGATAGCTAAATGAATAATAAGCAATCATATTTTAATTGGTTTATTTTAAAATTCAAATCTGAATCTGCCACGTTACCAGAAACATCTCTCTGTTAAGTAAAGATACCCAGTAATAGTGTAAAGTTGAGTTGTTTTGTAACTGCTTGTGGGGTCTGTTGGTAAAAGTTATTTTGGAGTACGATGAGTTAGAATGGAAACAAAATTAAATATTTTTCATATCCAAACATCATACAGAATTTATAGCTGTTGGGCTGCTGTTTGTGTGGACCCCTACTCCACAGTGGGGGTCCACAGGCAGCTGACTACCCTGCCTAACAGAGAAGTCTTGTTTGTATGACGGCTTCTTAAAATAACTGCAAGCAGCAGGCCAAGTAGCAGGCACTACACTAGTCAGTCAAATTGGAGATTATCTGTGTGGTGCTGTAAAATATCTATGTAGTATTAACCAAAAATATATCAATTTGGTATTTTCAAAATCCCTTGTAAAAGGGTCTGGATATTTCTTAAACTACTCCTGGCCAGTGAATAGCAGTTAGTGCCAATAGTGTTTAGCAGCAGCAGCAGCAGCTTAAATTGAATTACACATGGCTGAGTTCATTTCCCTGCCTGAGCCTACACTATGAACTTCATATGAAAGTCCCTTTGGAGGTGTACCGGGCAGGAAGCTGGAGGATCTAGGGACACATATCTGAAGAGACTACATCTCCCAGCTTCTCAGAGAGCTGCTGAGATTGACACTTTGAGGATTTTGCAGGGGAATAGGTTAATCTGAACCCAAAAAGAAGCTATATAACAATTTGATCTGGTACTCTCACATCTAAACTCATTCATTTCATGGTGTCTTGACTAGTCTTAAAAATCCATCTCACACAGAGGAAGCACAGGAACTGATTTCGGTCCATGCAGTAGTTATTTTAAGTGTAGTAATTAATTTGATAAGCATCAAATTAATTGAAGGCAAAGGCAAAGTGAAGGAAATTAAAACCAAAAATGGAATACATATTGAAACACGTTGATGCTCATCGTAAAGCAAAGCATACGATTTGCCTATGAAAGATTGTCAGTTATAGCACTGTTCTCAGAATTGAAACACATGTGTATAGAGTGTATTATTTCACATTCTCTACCATAATGACAATAGCTGCCGTATTGATTCACAATGCCCTATACTTCTTCTATTTGCAAATAATATCGAATTGCTACATATCACACACTCACATTGTATACTCTTGTGTGAATGGTTATCTGCCTGGCACTTCCTGTGTCACCATTAAATCTCCAAGTGAAAATCAAGTGTTTTTTCCATCAAAAAATGGATTTACTGTAATACTATTTTCACTTAGGGCTCAAGCAAAATGAGAATTGTCACTGTTGGTATTGTAGAAAGCAGGAACTGGGCCCAAGTGGAGGAGAGGATGCAATCAAATGATTACTAAGACTCACGGAGTCCAAATAAACCTGTAGGTCCAGCAGGCAGGTAACGGGAAAATCCAAAGACAGGAAACAAGGTTAAAAGAGGGAATCAACTCGCTCGGAAAACACTCGGAACACTAATGGAAACACTTGAAAATCTAAACACTAAAAAAAAACGTCAGAAACACTAGCCAAGGATGTACCAAAACGAACTGGCAAAGAACGAGGGAACTGGGCTGGTATATATAGTGAATGACTGAATGACTGACAGGTGAAACTAAACAGGGCATGGCAGACAATCAAAACTGCCATTAAAACACACAAAGGCAGGAAATCATGGCCCAATCACAATGTCCACCCTGAACCCTCAAGGACTTACTGACGTCACCTGGTAAGTGGGTGAGTGTGAGAGACTGTGAGGGCTTGAGATGGTGTAAATAGGAATGGAACAGCACTTTGCTACAACATATCACGTTACCATGAAAACGACAAAAAATATGATGTATAATTGTGGGTATTTATTTTATACTTTGTACTCCCTGATTTAAACGTCTCACAAGATGAGGTAATTTCATATAATCTAATTACTCGTTTTTGTCAAAACAGCTTCAATGACAAAATCAAATATTTGATGAATAAATTAATAAATATTCTCTGATTTCAAGTTTATTTTTTGTTCCATCTTTAACCCTTAAAGTGGCTGTTACTTTTTGGTTTTGTTCACAATCTTTAAAAATGTAACACGTTTTGAAAACCCCAATTGTTTTAATAGTTTAAGGACAGTAAAATGCATGAAAGGAGGCTGCAAACTAGAAACCTTGACAGGTGTGCTTCAAAGTGTGTTTGATTGTCGATTTTCACGTGAGAATAGGCAAAGCCCATGTGTTCATTTTTTAGTGAACACATGTAAAACAAATTCTAACTGCATAACTGCCCAGGGATTATCTTTATTTGATATTCAATTTTCAGTCAACTGCCTTCATAATCCTAGTACTCTTCAGACTGCTTTTTCTAAGGTCAGGTCACCTGAACAACTTTCTGCATCAACTTGTAAGAGAATATTCTCATCAGTTATGTCATACACTGCATTACATAGAATGGTCTGTTATGCTCTGCAGGAATCAAGGAGGAATAATTAAAGAGGGTTTTGATTTATAGCAAAGCAACATGTTGGAGGCCTGTTTTCGCAAGGCACACGTCACACACAGTATGCCAAAGTATTATAGAGGCATAGTTTTACATGCAGTTTTGACCAAACTGCTGACCAAACAAAAGCAACAGAACTAAAGACTTGTTTGTTTTTGCTCCCACTACATAATGAAGGAAGGTGGGTGTCTCTTCTGCTCACTGCTGACCATTGTAAGCCCTTGAACACAGATAAGACATTGGCACCATGACTGAAAAAAACCTACACAGCGGAGATATTGCCCTTCAGACTGTTTATAAGCCTCTTTTAGCCGATAGCTCCTGAGGTGAACAGTGGTAGCGATGCCCCTTCAGAAACGGTCTCGATCTGAAAAGGGCACCCTGTGTAAAAGGAAAGACCTCTATCTCAACCTCACCAACTCATAAAGAATACTCTCATAAAAGGGAATGAGTTATTAATAATCCGTACCCCCCCCCCCCCACACACACACACACTTTTGAGCACATTACTCTTACATCATTTCTTTGGAATACAACATATTCAGAGGTGTAACTTAATTGCCTCCATATTTATACTTTGCCACTGTAAGATATTGATGAGTGGGTTTTAGTGGGTTTCTTAATAGAACTTTCCTCTGTGTGTCATTTCCAGAGATTAACAGATGTGTCTGATACATTCATTACCTTACTGGCTCGGGGAAACACTGAGCACGGTAGTGTTTTGCGTGAAAAACCCCACACCAGACAAGTCTTAGGATACCATTGACAACATTTAACTGGGGGAAATTGATGCTGTAAGCAGAGCCACTGCTGCCAGATGGTAATACTGGAATGGAAAGCAGGTAGTAGAAGCCTCAGGTCATGATTAAGCGGACCGCTGAATAAAGCACACTGCTGCAAATGCATGTTGAATAGTGATCAACAAATGCCAGGCAGCTCAGGAACCATCCGTTCCGTCCCAACAGGTTCCAGGATTCGGATTAATACTGAGGATTTGTAAGACTTAATGTGTATTTGATGACTGCTGTAAGAAACACCCGAGTAAATTCTGTAAGTAAACGTGCCAGTAATCTTTACCTTTTGACCAGTTTGTTGGTAGCGGGTAGATACACTGCAGCTTTATCTCGCTTGGTAAAACAACACAAACGGAGTTTGGCCTAGAGCAAACTAGAGTCATCCACTGCGAAGATACATTTCTATCATCTTCTGAGATGGAGAGGCTATTTCAGACCGATGAATGACTGAGCACGAATGAAAGGAGACAGATTTTGAAACAAATACAGAGATTTCTTCTGCAAATACATCATACGGGTCAGTGCTGCTGCGACTCATATTCCAATTGTTGCCAAGGAGAGAAAACATACTTAGAAAGTGAAGGGAGAGATGTATTCTAATACTACCAGTAACACCGCTCTTAGGGATATGGTGAGGTATGTTAATTGATATGTAAATCATAAATGATCGCTATTCCGTAGACTGGGGAACAAGAGCTTCAAAGGGAGTGTCTGTACCAATTTGTGTCCATGCGTTCGCATTTGTGTGTGCGCGTATGTGCACAGATTTTTGGATGAGTCTGACTTTGGAATAAAAGGAGGTGGGAAAAACCTGCTGGTCCCCTCCTGTTCCTCACCCTCCCTGCCCACACCAGCCCCCCCGAGGAGGTGATCGGACGCGTCTGTTTCCTGGAGATAAAGGGCTGCTCACCACATCCCCAGAGCTGAGAGAATTTGGCACAGAGCACGCTGGCAGTCTGCTCGAGTAACAGACCCTGTCACTGACACTGAGAGAGAGAGACAGAGAGAGGGGTTGAGGGTGAGACAGAGGGGTAGGTGAAAGGGGTTGAGTTGGAGTCAAAAGGGTTGGTGAGATGTTAAAAGGGTCTGCAGTAATAAGCAAAACACAGAATCCTTACATTGAAATTCCATTCATTTCCGAAAATAACCAGAAATGCATCCAGAAATGCATCTGCATGCTCTGTCATGCTTGCGCATCAATGTATCTGGAACACTGCCAGCTGGTACAAAATCAATGTGCCATCAATGATACAGTGTTTCTACAAGAGAAGGTCGAAGTTGTCCTCCTGAATTGATTGCATCTTTTACAATGTCCATTTACTGTCATTTCAGATAGTTCACTACATTTGGAAATACATGGGGAGCTCAATAGCCAAAGGGTAAGATAGTAACAGGTTATCTTACCTTAATGGCAAAATAGCTGTTTTTCTGTGACACCCACAACAATCCATAGAACCAATTTTAAAATGAGGGCATTATTTTGAACATCCATGAAAAGTTTGACTCTTTGAAACTTTGAAACAACAAAGTTGAAACAACTTTTGGAGCTAGTGCTAGCTACTTTCATTGTAAAAGAGTTGGCACCACTGGGCCGAACATCTGGTTAGCTGTCTTAGCCAAAGACCAGAAACAGGGGGAAATGGCTGACTTGCTCCATCAAAACCAGCATGTTAAGTATGGTTTGCTCAATCCAAACAGAAAACGAAATGTAAAAACAACTAGATGTGATCCTACTGGTGAAGGGCCGGACTATTTCTCTGTTCAGCCTTTGTACAAAGTTAGGCTAACTCACTGCTAGCTCTGCTTCATATTTACCCTATACACATGAAAACAGTATCATTGTTCTTTTCTCGTCTATCTCTTTGCAAGAAGGTGAACAAGTGTATTTCAAAACTAGTCCTTTGAGCAACTAGACTAAATACATAAGGTTGAGGTCAGGGAACGGTCTCCTTCATAGCTAAAGAAAAATCAACAAACTGTTGACAGAGAAAAACACAGTAACTAACTACAGTCACTGGTGTTAAATGCACTTATTTATGATTAGTAAAAGTCTCCAATAGCTATAAGCAATGCAAGAAAGAAGGGAAAATCTATATGAATTAGTAAAATTAAGTGTAAATGACATACTATGCAGTCTCTTAGCTTGATTCCATAACATTAAAGTGTAATGGCATTCATCTTTTACTTAGTTTCCCACTTAAATGCTTCTAAAATCCTTGTACCCTTTTTTTCATTACCTTGCAGCTATCCTTAATATGTGCTTTCTATTTAATTTGTTAGGTTAGCAATACACACAAGTGCATGCTGGCGGCACATAAATCAAAATACAGATGGACACAGACATGCCCTTGTGGCACATGCACACCCAAACCCACAGAGACCAAGCTCAATATCAGTGTGTGTACAAGCTTTCCACCCAAGCATCTCTACTTCAATGTTCCCAAATATAGGCTGTCCTATATGATACACCACAGGGAATATCGATAGACCAACTATACTATTCAAAGAGATCAATACAGTAGAACATTGTCTCGCTCTTTCTTTCTCTCATCCCCTTTGTCTTTCTCAAAGATTATTGGACCATTTCATATAGAGTCACTGTGACACAAATTCTGCATGCGAAAAGAAAAAATAAAACACGAAAAGAACTAGAAGTTTGGTGAGCAATGGTCTGTGTGACCCAAATAAGAAAGATGCCCTTGTATTTGGGTTGAGGCTTTTAAGATAGATGAAGAATGAAACCTCTTCACAATTCAATATTAGGGGTTAGTGACTTTCAAACCTTTTTTAATTAATTCCCAGCAGACTGCAATTTTGTAGTTTGACTACATAATTGACATTATGATTCTCAGTGATTGGGTCCCTTATTATTCAGGTCTTTGGAAAAAGACAGAGACAAAGGGTCAGTTCGTCGATACATTATTCAAAGCTAATACAAGTACAATTGTATTAACTTGTTATTTGAACCTATTCAATGGTTTAAGGAGTTATGCATTATGTATTAACTGCTCATAACCTAGGCTTAGGCACTATGTCACAGTCACTATGTCAACAGTGTTAAATGTTCATCACCTCAAAGCAATCACCTGATTGCATTCTAACTCACACAGGCTCTGCCCTCGTCTGCACTCTTATGGGTAATACACCAGCCCTACATACAATATCGCCCGCTTAAAATGTGCTTAAACGTAGGCGGACAATCAGAACGTGCCTACTCGAATGCTGCTTCATTAGACTCCGACTTGATGATGTCAAGACCCCGTTCCAGTCGTCCGTTCCACCTCCCATCATCCCCGCTGGGACAACAATTCCGTTTGCTGATGATGTTGAGTACAACATCTCATCGGTGTCCAGTTCGGTTTCCACCAGCATCCTCTTGAAGCCCTTTGCCGACGCATTCCGCACAGGGAATTCCAGCAGGTGATGACTGCCCCCCGCTTCCACAAACAACAAGTCAGTGAGCGGTTTCTAATACTCTTTTAGCAGTTTCTCTTTTTTAATACCACTGTAATTTTTCGTTCTTGAATTTGTCATAAACTGCATCACTTAATGTGTAGCCTATATTAAACCATTATCTAACAGTCTTGTCTGACAAAATGGAGAATTCAGTGTCCACTGTTTTGTAATCACATGATCTCATTGTTGGAGTCACATAATCCAGTTTGTGTCAGAATCCATATGTTCACATAATGTGCACCATATGAAATGTGTGTTTCAGATCTGGTAAATTAGATTAAGAATCATTGCATGTAATTCAAATGCTATTTGAAATAAAACAGTCAATGACAGAAAACTATAACTAAATGACAAATTAATGAATTAAAAAACAAATCAATTAAACAAATAAAACCGCTAATTGGAATAGAGATTAAACCAATATTCATGTAAATGTGTTACCTCTGGTGTTCTGTATTTGACTCCATCTGTAATCTATGTACAATTAATTTGAGCATAATCATTCAATACACAGCAAATCAAATAATCTCTGTGGGGCCTCTGATACAAGGGATACACATATCCGAGCTAATTATTGATTGGGTGCTGTTTGTGCAGAACTCTGATGATAGGCAACATGGTATCCACTTTGCTACGGTATCTTATGAGTTAGTTTGCTCCTTTTTGTTTCCCTTGCTAAAATGTATGTCGTAATTATGGAGATAGTGTGCCAATTGGCCTTTAATGTTTCATTTCACAACTTCTAATTGAACTTGCTGCACTGGTTTGGATCAATACCCCATTATTTTAAGCTCATTTGGAACCTATTGTTTGACAGAATATTCATTAAAATGTTGATCTTTGTTGATAATTGAATTGTGTGTCTCTTACAGGAGATGCATAGATTATTATTTATTTTTATTCTAAAAACTTTTAGGTGATTATTTGTGTGCAGTTTATCTTCTTTTAAGTACTTTTTTAAATAGTACTGGATACACATAAGGGGAACATTTCTTACTTCATTAAATATGAATTGCATTTTCCATTCCCAAGGTCACTATGGTGTTTGTTTTATTCATCAGGTTTTCTTCTCGTATTTTGTTGTGTAACCTTGTCCTTAAGTTTGATACTTTTTTATTTTTTACTGTGTTTTGAAAAAGTGGAACCCGTTACGCGCTGAACCCGTTACACGCAGAATCCGTTACGCGTAGAACCCGTTACGCGCGAAAACCGTTACGCGCGGAACCCGTTACGCACGGAATCCGTTACGCGCGGAATCCGTTACGCACGGAACCCGTTACGAATGGAACCCGTTACGCGCGGAACCAGTTACGAATGGAACCTGTTACGCACGGAATCCGTTACGCGCGGAACCCGTTACGCACGGAATCCGTTACGCGCAGAACCCGTTATACACGGAAACCGTTACGCGCAGAACCCGTTACGCGCAGAACCCGTTACGCGCAGAACCCGTTACGCACGGAATCCGTTACGCGCGGAATCCGTTACGTGCAGAACCCGTTACGGTGGAACCCGTTACGCGTGGAACCAGTTACGCGTGGAATCTGTTACGCGTGGAACCCGTTACGCGTGGAATCTGTTACGCGCGGAACCCGTTACGCGTAGAACCCGTTACGGTGGAACCCGTTACGCACAGAAACCGTTACGCACGGAATCCGTTACGAGCGGAATCCGTTACGCGCGGAATCCGTTACGCGCGGAATCCGTTATGCGCGGAATCCGTTACGCACAGAACCCGTTACGCGTGGAATCTGTTACGCGTGGAACCCGTTACGCGTGGAACCCGTTACGCGCGGAACCCGTTACGCGTAGAACCCGTTACGGTGGAACCCGTTACGCACGGAAACCGTTACGGTGGAACCCGTTACGCACGGAATCCGTTACGCTCAGAAACCGTTACGCACGGAATCCGTTACGCGCGGAATCCGTTACGCGCGGAATCCGTTACGCTCGGAACCCGTTACGCACGGAATCCGTTACGCGCAGAACCCGTTATACACGGAAACCGTTACGCGCAGAACCCGTTATACACGGAAACCGTTACGCGCAGAACCCGTTACGCGCAGAACCCGTTACGCGCAGAACCCGTTACGCACGGAATCCGTTACGCGCGGAATCCGTTACGTGCAGAACCCGTTACGGTGGAACCCGTTACGCGTGGAACCAGTTACGCGTGGAATCTGTTACGCGTGGAACCCGTTACGCGTGGAATCTGTTACGCGCGGAACCCGTTACGCGTAGAACCCGTTACGGTGGAACCCGTTACGCACAGAAACCGTTACGCACGGAATCCGTTACGAGCGGAATCCGTTACGCGCGGAATCCGTTACGCGCGGAATCCGTTACGCACAGAACCCGTTACGCGTGGAATCTGTTACGCGTGGAACCCGTTACGCGTGGAACCCGTTACGCGCGGAACCCGTTACGCGTAGAACCCGTTACGGTGGAACCCGTTACGCACGGAAACCGTTACGGTGGAACCCGTTACGCACGGAATCCGTTACGCTCAGAAACCGTTACGCACGGAATCCGTTACGCGCGGAAACCGTTACGCGCGGAAACCGTTACGCGCGGAACCCGTTACGCACAGAACCTGTTACGCACGGAATCCGTTACGCGCGGAATCCGTTACGCGCAGAACCCGTTACGCGTAGAACCCGTTACGCACGGAATCCGTTACGCACAGAACCCGTTACGCGTGGAATCTGTTACGCGTGGAACCCGTTACGCGTGGAACCCGTTACGCGCGGAACCCGTTACGCGTAGAACCCGTTACGGTGGAACCCGTTACGCACGGAAACCGTTACGGTGGAACCCGTTACGCACGGAATCCGTTACGCTCAGAAACCGTTACGCACGGAATCCGTTACGCGCGGAATCCGTTACGCGCGGAATCCGTTACGCGCGGAACCCGTTACGCACGGAATCCGTTACGCGCAGAACCCGTTATACACGGAAACCGTTACGCGCAGAACCCGTTATACACGGAAACCGTTACGCGCAGAACCCGTTACGCGCAGAACCCGTTACGCGCAGAACCCGTTACGCACGGAATCCGTTACGCGCGGAATCCGTTACGTGCAGAACCCGTTACGGTGGAACCCGTTACGCGTGGAACCAGTTACGCGTGGAATCTGTTACGCGTGGAACCCGTTACGCGTGGAATCTGTTACGCGCGGAACCCGTTACGCGTAGAACCCGTTACGGTGGAACCCGTTACGCACAGAAACCGTTACGCACGGAATCCGTTACGAGCGGAATCCGTTACGCGCGGAATCCGTTACGCGCGGAATCCGTTACGCACAGAACCCGTTACGCGTGGAATCTGTTACGCGTGGAACCCGTTACGCGTGGAACCCGTTACGCGCGGAACCCGTTACGCGTAGAACCCGTTACGGTGGAACCCGTTACGCACGGAAACCGTTACGGTGGAACCCGTTACGCACGGAATCCGTTACGCTCAGAAACCGTTACGCACGGAATCCGTTACGCGCGGAATCCGTTACGCGCGGAAACCGTTACGCGCGGAAACCGTTACGCGCGGAACCCGTTACGCACAGAACCTGTTACGCACGGAATCCGTTACGCGCGGAATCCGTTACGCGCAGAACCCGTTACGCGTAGAACCCGTTACGCACGGAATCCGTTACGCGCGGAACCCGTTACGCACGGAATCCGTTACGCGCGGAATCCGTTACGCGCGGAACCAGTTACGAATGGAACCCGTTACGCACGGAATCCGTTACGCGCGGAATCCGTTACGCGCGGAAACCGTTACGCGCGGAACCCGTTACGCACAGAACCTGTTACGCACGGAATCCGTTACGCGCGGAATCCGTTACGCGCAGAACCCGTTACGCGTAGAACCCGTTACGCACGGAATCCGTTACGCGCGGAACCCGTTACGCACGGAATCCGTTACGCGCGGAATCCGTTACGCGCGGAATCCGTTACGCGCAGAACCCGTTACGCGCAGAACCCGTTACGAATGGAACCCGTTACGCGCGGAATTCGTTACGCGTGGAATCCGTTACGCGTGGAATCCGTTACGCGTGGAATCCGTTACGCGCGGAATCCGTTACGCGTGGAACCTGTTACGCGGGGAACCCGTTACGCGCGGAAACCGTTACGGGCGGAACCCGTTATGCACGGAACCTGTTACGCACGGAATCCGTTACGCGCGGAATCCGTTACGCGCGGAACCAGTTACGAATGGAACCCGTTACGCGCGGAATCCGTTACGCGCGGAACCAGTTACGAATGGAACCCGTTACGCGCGGAACCAGTTACGAATGGAACCCGTTACGCGCGGAATCCGTTACGCGCGGAACCAGTTACGAATGGAACCCGTTACGCACGGAATCCGTTACGCGCGGAACCCGTTACGCACGGAATCCGTTACGCGCGGAATCCGTTACGCGCGGAAACTGTTACGCGCGGAACCCGTTACGCACAGAACCTGTTACGCACGGAATCCGTTACGCGCGGAATCCGTTACGCGCAGAACCCGTTACGCGTAGAACCCGTTACGCACGGAATCCGTTACGCGCAGAACCCGTTACGCACGGAATCCGTTACGCGCGGAATCCGTTACGCGCAGAACCCGTTACGCGCAGAATCCGTTACGCGCAGAATCCGTTACGCGCGGAACCCGTTACGAATGGAACCCGTTACGCGCGGAATTCGTTACGCGCGGAATCCGTTACGCGTGGAACCTGTTACGCGGGGAACCCGTTACACGCGGAATCCGTTACGCGTAGAACCCGTTACGCACGGAAACCGTTACGGTGGAACCCGTTACGGTGGAACCCGTTACGCACGGAATCCGTTACGCGCGGAACCTGTTACGCACAGAAACCGTTACGCGCAGAAACCGTTACGCACAGAATCCGTTACACGCGGAATCCGTTACGCGTGGAATCCGTTACGCGTGGAATCCGTTACGCGCGGAACCCGTTACGCACGGAACCCGTTACGAATGGAACCCGTTACGCGCGGAACCCGTTACGGTGGAACCCGTTACGAATGGAACCCGTTACGCGTGGAATCCGTTACTCTGATAATTGTCAGAGTCGGCATAGTAAACAGGTTGTAAGTGCAGAAACTGCAAGTATAGTAATTGTTAGAGGGACGTCCTGTTCAATAAAAGCCAGACAGAAACCTTCATCGGGAAGAAAGTGTTCATTTAAAAGAACAAGTCTGTCAGAAAAGATAAGACTAAACTGCTTTAACCAATGAATTGAGAATGATTAGTTTTCTACTGTATATGGACCAGGAGGTTATAGATAAATGAATATTAAACTGCATGTAGTCAACTACTGTTGCTAACACACTCCCATCGGCCCAGAGTTATTTATTTATTAATTTCTTGCATACAGTCATTATATTGCCTTCACTTTTATTTTTGAAATATTCTTCTTTCCGGGTTACCTGTTGTGCTCTGCGTCTCGTTTTAACAGAAAAAACAAAAAGGGATTTGCAAAAACGAAATACGGCTCGTTATTTGACTTCGGTTCTGTGGTTTTTCCGTTTTTGAATTCAGAACCAAAAACGGAAATACGACCGCCCATTTCCGTTTTCTGGTTTGAAACGAAAAACGAGAATACCATGGTATTTCCGTATTATCGAATGAACGGTAAAACAGATGACTAAAGCGTACACGGACCATGAACAAATACGAGTCCGTCCATTCTTTGTTAAAGCTCTGTTTTCGAGGTCCACTTTTCTCTTTTTAGAGCACGCCATGTTAACTTGATTCTCCGACTTACTCACTTCTCTCACTGCTTCTCTCTCACTGCTCTCGCTCCGTCTCCCGCCTGTCTGCGTAATCTCACTCGACTCACGATGCATTTTGGAATAAACATTCGATTGGCTGAGTAGCGTCACGTGAGATTATTTACAATGTATGTAATTGGTCGGTGTGTTTCCTGAACTGCTGAATGAATGCCATTAAGGCCAGAAAAGCTGCGCAGGTTAAAACAGAAGCACTCCGCCAAAATGTACAATTCTCAATTATCCATCAATTATACGTCCGGGTCCGGATAGGACAGCGTCTGGGTCCGGATCCGGACCGCGGTCCGCCTATTGGCGACCCCTGAAGTAGAGGAATGCATCTCTCTTTCATTATGGAGAAGCAACAGCTCCTCACTCTTACTTTGCAAGTTGAATCTACAGCCAGACCGTACCGACACCTCAGGTTAGGGTCAGAATGAATAATACTAATGATGATAATAATAGTGTGATATGATGATAATAATCTCTGCTGTGACTCAGCTATTTTCGGTTGACTACTACACCTATGGTGATTTTGTTGTTTTACTATGTGCAATATCATAACTACAAATGTGTGACTCTTTCATTCATCTGTATTTAGTTAGAGTGTCACCTGGATGGAAGCAAATAAAAAGGATTTCTATCAGAACTCACCTGGATCAACTGGGGTAGATTGTTGGCAGTGCTCTTCAGGTTGACACAAGAGCAAGCTCAGTTTATCTTTCATCAAAAGCATGAGCACATTCAAAGCTCTTTTAGCACATTCATGCACAACACTGAATGTTGGTACTGACATCTATGAATGTATTGCTCATCTATGAATAATGACACTAGTAATATAGTGATTCATTTGTTGACCATAACTGTTGTTCCATGTTCCAATATGGCTGACGTGGCAGTAAAGTCAAAATAGCATTGGTCCTGCCCAAAAAAGGTCCTGACTGATCTCCAACAAAGGCAAAGCCATTCAGAAGAGCAACAACGGAACTATTTTCATCACTAATGAAAGATGAAAGATAATGTAAGATGTCGGGGCGATCCAGAGAAACTGTTGCTGGTTTTACATGGAAAATCCGGACACATGACAGATGGGGAACATAAAACATCATCTCTTTGATTTGGCGGGGTAAATGTGCGCGCTGCCCATCTTATTGTACACACAAAGTACTTTTGATGCCAGCTGATGCTTCCTCCGAAATCTTCCTTGAACTAATCAGTCCAAATCACACTGATTGCTCTCAACGAGAATGAATCAAATTTTCTGTCAAAGCGGCTGCCAGTTACTTAAGATCTGATCTCATTCATTCTTTCACTCTCATTTCTACTCTCCCTCACTTTCCCACTCTCTTTAAGCCTTGGTTAATTAAAATGGAAAGGAAAGGATTTGCAGTCAGTAATTCAACTTATAGCGAAAGTTAATTATAGAGCCCAATGAATCATATAAAGAACATTTTCAACTAATGGTGAAAAAAAAATGGAAAAGCCAACCTGTAGGATGGGCTAAAAACAGCTACAGTAGACACATGTTCAAACAACATAAAACGTGGTACTTTTCCCCCTAGAAGACAGGAATGCCATTACCTCGATCATTGTTGTTGATTATAGAAACATATAATTGTATTGCATGTATTGGCCCCATTGTCACAGATGCCCAATATCTGATATAATTATAGGTGCATCCCCAATAAAAATAAAGGATTTTATTATTTCATGCCAGAAATACAAATGTACGAATATATGTTTGAAACAGTTTTGAGGCTCGGTAAAATGAGGTATTTGCATCAATAATGTCCGGACTTTCAAACTGTTTTACATTTAAGTGAAAAAATGACAGGAAATGCAGGTAAAACACATTTGCATTTTTCTAGGGAATTCCAATTTGCATCAACATTTGGAAGCATTTCCTAATTGAGAAACAATTTTGTGTTTTTATAATGCACAAGATTAAAACAACAGTGACGAAATACTAATGGAACAGAAACAGAATTGTGTTCTTTTTTTCTCAGCAATTATCAGTTTTACTGGGGATTTCACATGCACTCATTGTTTACACGAACATCCACATGTCACTCCATTTGCAGTCCAAAAGTTCATAGTTTGGTATATATACTGTGAGATGTAAATCTGACAGTATCACTTTACAAGGCTGAGCTTAAAAAAGGAACGTGTCATGAAATCCCAAACTCATACAGATATCCTCAGAGGAAAGGTTTGACTCATGTAAAAGTGCAATTAGTCAAATATTTATTGTACAATGGCACAAAATAATTAGCATTACACTATCATTATAAATAAAATAGTACCTCTTCATTGTGGACAAAGTCTTTGTAAAGGCTTGATCCACTAGCTAACAGCCACCAGAGCAGCTTCTATACTCCTTGGCAGAGATTGTCCAATTCTTTAAAACTCAAGTGCAGGGAAGAAAATACCATTCTTCAAAAACATATTCCTTCATTTGGTGTTTTGATGATGGTGCTGTTTAACATGTCGCTCCCTAATCTCCCATAAATTAGGTTGAGATCTGGTGACTGTGAGGGTCTTAGCATATGAATGATTTTCATACTCATCAAACCATTCAGTAACCCCTCATGCCCTATTTACACTGAATATGCATTTGCATTTCTTGTTTCCTCACACAATTAATCAGGTTTTTCATTTCACACATCCTTTGTCACTTGTCATTCTGTATGTAGGTGGATCTGTATATCTAAATCAGTCAGATTGACTGTGTGTCGATGACATGTGTATAGGACAAGGTCACAAAAATAAGTACCGTAAGACCCGTTTACTTAGAAATCCACAATTTTATGTTTCCTGGAGTTTTCAAGACAAAGTCAAATGCATCCACATACCCTAAGCTACAACCTTTCATGTTTTATATTATTTATATTGTTTAGCTGGAAGCCCATTTCCGCCAGCAAAAAAAAAAATAAGATCACTTAAAAAAAAAAAAAAAAAAATAAGATCACAAAAAAAAAAATAGTAACTTAAAAAAAAATAAAAAAATATGTAATTCACAAAAAAAAATAAAAAATCCACCCACAAAATAAATAATAATAATTCTAATAATTTTTTTTTTTTACTTTTTTTCCACCAGCAAAAAAAAAAAAAAAAAACTTTTGGTGCATCCATCTGTAACCATAACACTGACCAGATTTTTCAAGTCGCTATAGAAAGTCGAAATTATGAGATACTTTAACACAACAGTCATAGAAGCAGCTATGACATATGAATGGATTGTGAGTACATTGAAGACTTCTTTAAAACGCGGCTTTACAACACATGAAATACAGATGATGTTTCACATGGATTGTACTGAGCAAACGCACCCTTGAAGCTCTGGAGTATAAAGAATGAAACCAATGTGGCTGAGGTGGCGACCAATAAACTATGGAAGCCCATTCACGGCAGCAAAAAAAAATAAAATAAGATCACCAAAAAAAAAATAATAATTAATTCACAAAAAATAAAAATGAATTCACAAAAAATAAAAAATAATAATAATTAATTCACAAAAAAAAAAAAAATATATATATATATATATATATATTTTTTTTTTTTACTTTTTCTCTGTCAGCAAAAAAGAAAAAAAAAAAAGATGTTTCCAGTTGCTGTTTATTGGTCGCCACCTCAGCCACATTGGTTTCATTCTTTATACTCCAGAGCTGCTTCTTGCTTAACATTCTATTCAAGGGTGCGTTTGCTCAGTACAATCCATGTGAAACATCATCTGTATTTCATGTGTTGTAAAGCCACGTTTTAAAGAAGTCTTCAATGTACTCACAATCCATTCATATGTCATAGCTGCTTCTATGACTGTTGTGTTAAAGTATCTCATAATTTCGACTTTCTATAGCAACTGGAAAAATCTGGTCCGTGTTATGGTTACAGATGGATGCACCAAAAGTTGTTTTTTTTTTTTTGCTGGTGGAAAAAAAGTAAAATAAAAAAAAATAAAAATGTATTAGAATTATTATTATTTATTTTGTGGGTGGATTTTTTTTTTTTTTTTGTGAATTACATTTTTTTTATTTTTTTTTTAAGTTACTATTTTTTTTATTTTTTAGTGATCTTATTTTTATTTTTATTTTTTTTTAGTGATCTTTTTTTTTTTGCTGCGGGAATGGGCTTCCATATTTAGCTCACTTCGATTTTGCTCTTCAAAACTATTCACTGTAATCCCTTTTGACTGTCTTTAAGTGGTTTATTTTCATATTAAATCAGACAAAGAAGATATGGAGACAGATGGTTATCGTGCCCAGCCTTGACAATTTAACTATTGTTAGCATATCTCTGTAAATGCATGCTATTTCATGCTTCTTTTAGCAGACCCAGCCCTTAATCCCATTGTTCGCCGCACAAAATCCAATTTGCACCAATTTCATACACTGCTGCAGTGAATTTACACCAATCTACAGTATCTACCTTGAGCATTTGAATCAATTTTGCACTTATTGTATGCCCTACTGTAGACCTTTCTTGAAGTGCTGCCAGCATTTGTATTTTCTCATTCTTTTTGGACTGTTCAATATATACATACTGTGAAATCATCACTGATATAACACATGTATTTCAGATTATGAATCAAACCTCACACTGAGTGTTACTCATTCGTCAACTCAACATCCACATGAATTGGTCACCTCACCAGATTGTGACAAGGTGACACTGAACTGCTTTTTCCAATTATCAGTGCAACTGAGAGAGCACAGAAAGAAAGAAGAGAAATATTAACACAGCAATATAATTAAGTGCCAGTCACACAGACAAAAAAATATTAACACATAATTGTCACTGCAGAGAATACAGTGGTGGAGTTGATTTCAAATAGATTTATATGGCAGCAGCACCGACAAAAGACAATGTGTATCCAAACCATTCAAAGAAGCCTTAATGAGTTCCCCTATTATTGCTGCATGCCACTGTTTCAACTTCTGTGCACTTGCATTATTGATGCTGCCGAACTTATTCACATGATTCTGTCTTTGTGAAATTTCATTATTTGATGACCAAAAACAGCCTTTGCGTATTCGTTGTGTCAACATTCAGATAACCAGTGCAACCAACAAAGCTGTATTGCCTTCTCTATGAACTGTTGATACTGACTCCAAATAGCAACATGGAAGTCAATGAAATACAACCAGATTTGTGCTTCTCAAAAGAGTGGAAGTACATGTGAAAAATAATTTGAAAATTCATTCAGTCATTTGTGCAGGGAGATGATTGCGTGTTTCAATGTGATGACGCACTCTTCCAGCTTTCAGTGATTCATTAAAGATACTGCTTGTGGATGCAGTCAGGGTCCATTAACTGTGGTAGTTTTCTAGGATCCTTGTTGTGTGGCCCATTGTTAAACCCAGTTAACAGCTGCCAAACAGATATTCTTTATCCATGACACACTCCCATATCTCAGCACAGCAAGAGCACCAGGAGACGTTCTGCCACTGGAAGACATCTGCTTTCAAACATTAACAATGCTTCATAGCCTCTAATGGAGTCTCCAGGGTAAATACGTCCATTTCTGAGAAATGTTACATGCTAACTTCTCTACATTTTATTCATTCTTCATTTTTTTTTATTTCAGAGAATTCTAATACTTAGATTTTATATATATACACATGCTGTTGTGCTTTTGATGGAGTCTTATGAACTTTGTCAGCAAGTCAGTATGTCAAATAAGCATTTATTGGCTAAAGTAGCAGTCCCACTCAAATGAGGACAACATGCGGATCATTTATCTGGCTCAGGTTGCATTGTAATGTAAATGTGAAGTAATAACTTATTTTAAGTGTGATTGCTGCTTTTCTCTTGAGTCAAAGACTGTGCTGACAATGTGTACTTAAAAAATCTGATGTAAAATCATCTATATATTGACTAGTGCTACCAGCAGGAAGAAAAAGGATGTGAAAATCAATAATATCATGGCGGTATTGTGTTATCAGAGCGCATGTATGGTTTTACTCTCCACATCATGGCTCCCTTTATTGCAGTACTGGCACATGCTGAATCTCCCCTCAATAACCATGGGATTTTTCTCATTACAGGCTTTGTGATCACAAGACAGAAGTGGGAGCTGTAAGTAGTAAATTAGGAAAAACAGAAGCAATACAGTTATATGGTGTTGATCAATAGCCTCAAATTCTAATAAGATTGAACCCCTTGGCAAATTGCATAGATTTGAAAAGAAGAAGAAGAAATAAACATTTGGACGTGCAGTAATGGTTAACTGTTAGGGTCAAAAATCTAAATATGTGTGCTTACAAAGTCTGGTGTCCTTATGTGATTATTTTTATGGCACCCTGTGTGAACTTAGGCACCACACTTGTTTAGTCTATTTAGGTGTAAATAGCCTGCTGAGAAAGAGAGCTTTCAGCAGCATGTCCCGGATTGGAATGATAATAAAAACTGTAGAACCGTTGAGATAGAAGCAGAGCTATGTTATGACGAGAAAGTGACCTTTGTGCCAGATGTTGCAGACACTCTTCTCAGACTACATGGCGTGGACGCCATTTTGTGTGTGTGTGTCACCTTTTGTGACGAAGACCTCATTGTAAACCAATCCTGTGACAGCCCATTGCATGTTGTTTACTCAGTATAAATATCAGAAGCTCAGTCAGAACTCCGAGCGGATGCATATCCTGTTTGTGAATCAACTCTGTCTCCTTCTTTGCAAAGAATAAATGTCCTGTGATTAATGATTTTCAATCGGTCTCGAGCTAATTTTTCCTACATTAACCCTCTGCATTAATGTTCCTATCCAAGCGGATATCAGCAATCACTGGTTGTCTCTTGTAGATACTTGGTGCTTGTCAGAAATTATATAGCAGTACAAATGCTATCAGGAATGGTTGAAGCATTCAATGACATCGTAAAATGGGGATTATATTGAGCATAATACAATATTTGCATTCTTTGTTTAATAGCAAGTCATGTTCCTACAACACCCATGAAAAGCCATTCCTCAGCCTCAGTAATTTCATAATCTAACATTAAATAATGGGCTTCTTAGCAAATCAAATTATGTATGCTACAGATGAATCAACCCTAATTCGTACAGTATTTGGCCGTCACATTTATAGTTAAGAGTATCACCGTAGCAGATGTGGAGTCATAGTTGTGCGCTCATAAGCAGACGGAAGGCGGTTTTATGACCTCTTTGACTTCTCCCTTTCAATACAACAGAAAAAAACTGGAAGCACTTTCTACAGTTGATGGGGGAGTTCCACACCAATCAAATTCCGTGAATTTATTTTGAGACTAACCTTTAAAGTCACCCTGTTCTGCACAGTTAATTACAGAGCTGGCAAGCTCCAGTAGGGCCAATAATTCTCAAGATCAGGACACAGGTCATTGGCTTCATACAGTTGAGCTAGTACACTTGATCATCACTTTATGGCTGGCCTCTTCAGATGTAGATGAATATGTTACTTAGATGAGACAATTTACAGGAATGGCAATGGGATGCTAAAGACTGCTCCCTCAACAATCAAATGAACACAAACATTCACAGTCTTCGAATGCCTCCTATTGTACCGCTTCAATGGATTTTTTTGGATGGATTGTTGGATTAAATGCCAGGTTCGCTTGTTTACCAAGTGAATATGTGAGGTTTGACTCTTTCACTTAAAATCTGGCCGTCCGTTCTAAATATTATTCCTTACAGAGTGTTAAAAGTCCTTTCTTGATGCACAATGACCCAGTGAGACATATCGACTGTTTGAAGTCAAGGAGTCAGACTGTAGGTTCAAAGCAATTCTGTCTCCTCTTCATTCTTTTGCCAATGTTACTTATGAACCTGTGTTGCAAAGCCTTTACTTAGAACTGCAAGTTTTTTTGTCATTATGATATATATAATATCTGTGTCCTTTATCTACCTCCTTGTGTTTTTTTCTATTCTACTATTTCAGGAAACCTTTTCGCTTTTCTATTTCGCGAACATCAATACTCTGAGCCTATCTTAATGCTTTGTTCAACATTAATGTACCATAGTGTGTTAGTCTAACAAATTATACTCTTATCTTTTGGTTATGTGCAGCATGTAATCTTTTCTAAATAGTTCTAATAAAACAAAAGTAGTCAAAGGTGTAAAGTCCCCTAGTCCTTGACAAGACAAGATACAACATTTAGACAACACATAAAACTCAGTGGAACACCGGCTCACTTTATAGTCTTCCCCTGAAAGCACCTTTGAGTGCAGTGGTGCCACAAACAATGACCATTATTTGAGCGATAAGAAAGGATGGCACGGAAAAAGCAGAGTCTCTCAGTGGCTGTGTGCACTTGGCTCATTTATTAATTTATTTTTCAGTATAGAAGAAAGCCCCGGGGAGCAGAATGTTTTAAAAAATCCATGATTAATGAAACATTAATCGTGAATTTTATAGAGAAACAGGAAGAGTTGTCACTCTCTATTTGGGCCCATTAGGACTTGAATGGAAGGAGGAGACAGGCAAAGGGAATAAGGGTGGCAGGTCGTGTGGTGGAAGAAGTTGATTTGGGGGTGGATGTCAAGGAATGAGAAGAAGGAGGGGGAACAACAAATGAAAATGATGGGTGAAAGCTCTTTGGTATTCAAAAGATGTGATCACAAGCAGCCTTTGACGATAGATAGTACAGTGTAGGCCTGTATTCAATGGCCCAAGTGGGCAGTACTAGCACGGAGAGGAGGCACTCATGATGATACTTAAACAGTACATAAAGTTGGTGTAATTAGAAATATCAAATCATAAATAAATCAAACTGCTACGTCTCATTCTGGCACCCATGCAGTTTCAAACAAGAAATACAAGGTCATAATTGACATAGTAAAAAAATCAACTTGCTCTTAACCTCTTGAGTCTCTTAACACTACACTTTAAATCACACGTGTCACCCTCTCCCTGTTGTTAATTTATAGCGGCATTCATGCCTTTGTGCTCTGTGTGTAATATCCTCCCATGTGCATGCAAATCACGAGGCTTATAGAACTACAATAGCACTTGTCAATATTTGTGCCAGGTACAACAATCCCGTCTTGCCTAACCTTCTGCTGAATGCTAAGTGCCAAAATCAAAGTGAAAGACAACAAAAACAGGAGACTTTTCAACAGGGATGCCTTTGAGGCAAACATTTCTATGTTGAATAGATGGGTAGGGATGGGTGGAGTGAAGGGATACAATGAAATAAACATGGCAGCTGCTTCTGTTGTGAACTTCCAGTGATTTCACAGCTCTCGGAATTTGACAGTGGCGGCACCGTTGAGTGACTGCTGATAACAGTGGTGGGGGCTTTGAGTGAACAACTCAGCATCGTTAACCCTGCATACTAATTCAGCCTGGAGACAGTGTGTTAGATCTGACTTACTGAGAACTGGGTGTAAATGATGTACTATTTATTACACATTTAGACTGAACTTCGCTAAAAGCAGCTAATTGTATAGCATACAGGGTGATACAATGTCAAAAATGTGGGAAATTACTTTTCTCTTAAGCGGGTTATATTGGATTTAATAACTTTGGTAGGTGAGTTTCCAAAGTAACACAAGTCACAAGTTGAAACTAACCAACAGAGACACTGCGCACATATACAGTGTATACAAGGTTATTGTGGCCAAGACATATATATGGCTTAAATAGTATGTAACTTAGTTTGACCCACTTTTGTAGGAGGGTATGGTAGTTTAGTGTTTTCAACACATAAATTCACACATACCATGACAATCGGCACAATGCACGGATTAACAAGAGGAGGAAATGAATGGATCGATGTATACAAAAGCACATCATTTAACTGGTTTTATAAAGTTAATAAAATAGTCGCGTCTTTTCGAAATGTAGAGCAACCGTTACGCATGCACTCCTTTCACACAACCATGTGCATTGGCACGCACGTGTGATCACTCTGAAATGTAACCGCATGCCAATCCACTATCACCTTGGAAATGTGTTCTTTAATATAGAAATAAAATATGTAAAAGTAGTGCTGATCTCGCAAATTAAAATGAAATAAGGTTCTGATTCATTCAAAGCAGTGGTGTTTGGTGAAGGAGAAGACATGCCGGGAAAAGGCGCAGATGGAACTAAAGGTGATCTAATGGTCCCGGGCAGCAATCAAGAGGTGCAGAGAGCCGGAATGGATGCAGGGGTGGTATGTGCCATGTGCTAGAGTGGAGTTTTCCTGTCTGTATTCCTGCCATCACTTGCCCTGAGGGTCAGGGTACAAAGACATACTGAGGCCAGGAGAGTCAAGTCATTTCCTCCCTCTGCAACAATCCAGCCCTTTGGCATAGCTCACATCTGACACTGATCCCACATCTGTCAGAGGCTAAAACCTGCCTGGTGTTTGATAGCAAACCTCTCGCACTCTATGACCTACTCATAACTGGAGTTCTGGCCATCTCGGCCATGCATAGCTGAGTAACATTAAAGACATGGCCGGTCTCAGTCTCCTATATCAAACCCCAAAAACAGGCAAATTATGAGCTGGCGTGATTGTGAGTACGCTCTGTAAATACTTAATGCAATCTAACAACAATGTAGCCTTGAAGTTAATGTAACAGAATAACAAACATTTTTGGACAGGGAAATGTTGGGAGTGTTTGATCCACGATGCATAGCAACTGAATTGTTGTGTTGCTGTATCAAAGGCCTTCCTCATGTTTTATTAGAGGTGTTCACAGTCAGATGTATGCCCCCTGCTCCCACTGGCAGCCCCCCGCTCTCATGTTGCTCCATTTATCAAAAGCTGAAATAATGTGGCAGGGATTTATTGTCTTATTCAGGAGCCAGGCTTCATTTGCTCAACAGAGGCCACAATCCTCATCTGGCATTGATTTCTTTTGATTAATGTAGAACAAGCAGTGTTAGGGAGTGCATGTTCATTGAGCCTGGTGCCCCTCTAGTCTCCTTTGTTTACAGTGACAGTGATATGGACTGTGATGGAACATGGAAGCAAATCAACACAACTAGCTCTCCTCATCTTATAGTCATGTGGCTCAATATTAATTTAGGGGGCAAAGAAAATGGATTTTTTGTAAATAAATCACAATAAAATAGAGCAACTCAGAAAGTAGACAACTTAACGTCGTCTGAGCAACAGTAAACTGGAATTTAACCATTAACCAAAATGAATTCAGTCTGTTATAGTTCAGATTTATCCACACCGTTTAAATACACTTGCAAAACAATCACTTCAAATTAGTCAAATGTAATCATGGCTTGTTTGATAATTCAATACAATTTGACAATTCCTCAAATAATGCAATGCAAGTCATGTTATATGTTTAGCTTGCTCGTGATTACTAATTATCAGTATCACAGTCTTATGGGAATATTTTGCAGGCATTTGGTCACATACAAAAAAAATAAAAAAATGACAAGATGGCACAAGATGGAAGGATCTTGTTCATCAAGTTGTTTTAGTTCATTCTGAGAGGGAAATGACTGTATAGGCCTACCAAAATCCATGGCAATCCAGTTGTTGTCAAGCCAGAAATGTTAACCCCATCTCTTTGTTTTAATTACTGTATTCTATTTTTACACTGCCATTGTGTATCTCGGAGTAAAGCCTGTGATGTAGTGTGAAGAAGAGCCCAGGCTATGATAAGTCACACCTTAACTTATTAAATCATCCTTTTGCTTTGTGAAAAATACTTGAATTGAGCCCTTAGCCTTCTTTTACGCAGATGCGGCAGCAGCACTGCCATTATGCCTGCCGGCTTTGCTTTTTCACACTGAACAAAACATCCTGCATCTGTCCGTACTGACTCTGTTATGTGTCTGAATGTCCAATGCTTGGAAGGTAATGAGCCCCCCGGACCTCGTTGTCTGCCCAATTCCCTTCCATTTTCGGTTGCTGTAGTTTAGCTGCTAACTGCTGCTAGCCTTTTTTTTTTTAAATCTCCCAGTGGTTGGGGTACACAAAAAACATGTAAAATATAATAATAGTGATAACGTTGCAGCAGTCCCGCCTTGACCAGGCTGTGTGAAGGGGGCTTATGGAAATCCACTTAGACAGACTGAGTTGGGTCTCTCTGATGCCCCCCCACTGAGACAAAATGTCCCTTTTTCATCCTGAGAAGATTAGCTTTGCCCACCCCTTTTGTTTATCTTGTTATTTCCTGTCGCCCTCTATATAATTATCACCAAAACTCACTCTGGTCAGAAAGAATTAAACAGCTTTGTTGTTGTGAACTTCTATCTCCACTGCGCAGTGAATGAAACTCATGTGAACCAGCCAAAGAATTGGACCTCAAAGATTTTTTTTTTCTTTCTTCAAAATGATGCTGGATGAAAAGCCAGACGATCAAGTACGTAGGATTAATCATCTGGGGATCAGGACGGCCTAAACCAAAATTGATGACAATCCATCTCATAGATAATAATTGTCGAGTTAACTAGAAGCTAAATGGTTTCAAGCTTCAGTTATATTTTGTGAGCAGAAAAAAAAAAGTGGTTCAATGAAGATGTGCAGGTGGCTTTGTGCTTTTGCTATTTCTTCCCTTATTTATTAAATGCAACCCTGTAGCTCTCCGATGTACATACAAAGGCCAGCTTGGAAGCAGTATGAGCTCTAAACATGGCTGATCATGGCAACACCTATGTTTCTATAACCCCAGTGAATTATCCAGAACACCACAGACCAGAACAGGCAATTTTGTTACCTTTCAGGTTTGATTTGAGGGTGTTTACATCCACATTCAATGAACCATGTCGAAAAAATGCTGCCCTCGATATAAACATACTCCCCAAGGGTAAAAAAGGGCTGTGACTCCTAGTCTGTTTACCCAGAATTGATGTGAACACCTGCTGGAAGTCAGCACTTTGCCCTCATAGGCATTGTTTCACTTGAAAGTGTGGTGGAAGAGAGCCAAAACAATGAAAAACACATTACTGTCCTAAAACTGCATTGTATACTTCTGTAACCCAATAATGTCTATTGGTGCTCAATGGATTCAGAATATCCAATAAAGTATCTTTATCTGCTATTCAAAAGATGTAAACTACTTTATGAATTATATTGTGTAATACAGTATTAGTTGAAAATACGACTAAGCTGTCAGCATATATTGTGTGTGTGTGTGTGTGTGTGTAGCAGCTTGAAATGTTATGCCTAATAAAGCCTGCAAAGTCAATGCTTAGAATAACAAGACACAATTCTGTAGCTTGAACAATTGCTTTTGCTCGTTGAAGTCTGTTTCTTTTTGGATCGTAATCCTCTTGGTGCATGAGTGGGCTTAGTGAATTTGTGACACATCATGTGACATGCTGGGTTATCAAAGTTTGGACATACTACATTTTCTTGTGGAAGGTCAAGAAGGTTCCTCTTACCCTATTGTCTCCCTACCACTCTCCACCACTGTCTATACTTGAGAGATCGTCACCTATCACCTGGATCACTGCTCAATGATCATGCTTAACATGAAGTGTGTTGTTTCTTTTGATGATCTTATTCAGAGTTAGAGGCTATGTGCAGGGTTTGAAAACAAAGTGCATTATTAAGCTGTAAGAACAGATCAGGGTATACAGTCAGAGGGGGTGTAGGAAGCAGCAGCACACAGATCTTGGATCAAGACTATTGAACCGTGTATTGACTTTAGCAAATACCGTTGGAGGCAAACTGTGCCCCATGTTTTCAAAGGCTGTGCTTTTTTTTTTGCCATTGATTGAAATGCTAATAGCTGTGTGTGGTGTTGATGTATTTTAGTAAATTGTAGGATTAATGAGGTAACAAAAAATATTTTTTTGTGAAGTCGTAGGGGTCACTAGAATCAAAATATTTCTTCCACTTAATAATTTTAAAGTCAAACATTTTAATTATGAGATTATTCTCATTATACTCTTCTATTCCGTTTAGTTTTACTGGAGGGGACTGGAATCTATTTCGGCAAGAGGCAGGGAAACACCCTGCTGCACAGTTACTGTCATGTTATTGTCAAGCTAGGTGATAACAGAGAGTCTGAGAGAAGAGAACAGGGTTATATATTCCTGAGATCAAGTGGAGCATGTGGCCATATCTATAATGCATCTTTCTCAACCACATCTCTACATGGTAATGCAGCAATGCACAGTTCTTTTAAAAAGCCGAAAGTTATTTTTTTTACTAAATAGTCAGATTCAAATATAAAATGCATTCACAAGAGTGTGGGTATAACCTCTTTCTGTAACCTTACAGCCTGTGATCATCACTGTTCTTGTCACTTTTAGCCAGAGTGCAAGTCTGAGTAACTTTTGCTGAACAGTGGCTACTTTGGCCACCAGTGTTAAATACCGCACGATGGCACATTGGGTTTCTCTGTGGTGTCCCTACATTTCCAAAGATCATCAGTAGCTTAAATGACATCACCAGTAGGCAAACTGACAGAGAGCAAGTGGAGTAGTACCAAAAGCATGTGTGTGAAGGGAGCTCTCAAGAAAGGTTTGTTTACTTCTTCTATTACTTTAAAACATTTGAAATGTTTCAAAGTGATTTATGCTAAAAGGTCAAATCAGCTAACGGCAAAGTTGGCCAACATCAGCAAACAGTGGCAACTGGTTGTCAACATGTGAGACTGAAGCAGCAAAAACACTTTAAGTGCATTAACTAATCCAGTGCTTCTGTTGCTCATTTCTTCAAAATGTCTATTTTTACAATAAATGTCACATAGGCTTGATTTCATTTCTTGATTAGTTGGTTAAGTTTCCATCACTAAAATACATCAATTTAAATGTAAACAAGATGCACTATCAAACCCTTTTCATGTTATATTTTCATGTTGTAAATTAAATTCAGAGTCAGGGTAACTTAAATGTGCTAATCAATCCAAATTGAAAAAGACCTCCCTCTAATTAGCAACCACATCTATCCACTTGTATTTAAATCACCCAGGCGCCACAGTGAATACTACCTGAGTTTAAAGACTTGACATTTGAACTCCTCCCTTCCACTGCTGCACACACAACGGATAAAAGAAGGTATTAAATTCACTGTGTCTTGCAACGTGAAGGCGAGCCTAAAAGTGATTGTGAGAACTCTGTGCCACACCTCCCAATTCTATTACCCCTCCCCCCCTATCTTCAAAGAGGGAAGGAAGCCTTCGAGAACAGGGTTTAGGTCCCAGGAGACACTCAAAGAATGGGATCTTCTGACTATTGCATGTAACATTTTAACAATTTAACCTCTTCCGATGATTGTTGAAGGTGGATGAGAGCACATCATTATTAGAAAGATAGTGATTTTTCGATTTAAATGTAAATCTCTTTTTTTCAATCATTATGTTGCTGCATAACTTTAGTGTTAGCAAGAATTGATATGTCTCAAAGTTAGAAAGGACCTCTGAAAAATCAAGATAAGTCTGTCAAGCATTCGCTTAGGGATTTATTGTCATTCTACTGATACTAGTAAATCAGGATGTACTGTACTGGAATCTCATCTGACTTCTGGATACCTGAGAAAAATGCCTTTCAAAAGTCTACATCCTATTGATTTATTTTACAACAAAAGTTTGATACAGCAGAAAACACTCATAAAAACCAGGATGATGTACTGATTAATCGTAAATAATGATGTATGGGTTTTTCAGAACTTCTTCTTTGCCGGTATGCCTATCGAGCGCTCCGCCTCATCCCTCTCATGCTGCAGAAGCTGAGGTAGGAGCTGTTGTCAGTCATTTTGGTAGCACCAGGTTTTCATTCAGTGCAGTGCACCCAAGAAGTGACTCGGACGATTGCGGCCCAGCCCTGGACCATTCCCCAGTTTGTGGGGGCTCGGTCTCATGAGGCAGAGGCAATATGTACGCTGCCCACTCTGGGAGGTCCTTTTTTGCAGTGTTTGGTGGATAGAAGTTCTGTTTCGTGTCACTGTTGAAGTGTATGCAGCAGCCATTTATTGCAGTCAAAAGGTTATTGCGACAGACCAGTCTTTGGCTCACCTCTCGCGAAAAACAATTCTTGAAGGGGTGCAATGCCCGGTGTTGCGTTCCTCCTCCTCAATGTAAACTGCTCTTGTTGCTCAAGGCCTTGGGGAACCGAAAAGGAAGTCTTGGCCTGGATATCTGCTGGTTATATCAGAACCCCAGAAATATAGCCCGCTGCCCCCAGAGGCTTATCCGTTGTCGGACCGATAGACGATTGATTCTGAGAATGTGAAAGAGCTCCAAAAGTACTTTAAGAGTTTTTGCATTTCACTCACATAAACACGGGGCACCCCTTTGTGACTTCCCAGAGAGTCAAGTAAACATGCATGCCCCAGTTTCCTCAATTGAGTATACACTAACGGACTCCCTACTGCTACTTGATGGTCCAGCCATTGCAGAGATGAAGCTTGATCGGGAAGGACTAATTGCATACACATGCAAATTACCCAGTGTTTTCACACACACGTTACTCAGCCAGGCTGCATCCTGTGAGTCCCCGGCTAGCACCACGCATACCAGTCATTTTACATATTAGGTAAGGATGTAGCAAACAGTTTTCCTCTGGATGATTTAAACATTAATCCACATTAACGTCATCTAATCTGACTGAGATCAGGCATTGTCATACATCACACGTTAGCACTTCCTGTAAAGGTGTACAGGAAGCATTAAGTGTCATATTTCTATTGCATTGATTTTAGCTGATTCAATGCATGACTTTAGTGACCAGGTTTAAATAAATGTAAGTGTTTCATTCATAAATTGTAATTTCATCTGAGCCATTGTTTGTTTACTAATGTCATACCTGCAAACTTGTCGCTTTTCGGCAAAATTCGCCGTTTTGAAATATGTCATCCACGTGAATCGTGTAGATTTTTTTTTGGGGCGGGGGGGTCAACTGGCCAGCCAGTGTTTCTCCGATTGGAGTGAGATGAGGAGAAAAGGTGACGTGGTGATCTTCGCAATAAAACATCTTTGATGTGACGTGTCGAGTCTTGTCCAATCAGCGTTCAGATGTCTACAGCATCTTCATTTCCCTCCGTTACAGTTTAAGTTCCGTTCAGACTTGCTGGGTTAAGTTAACGTCCACTGCATGCGGAACTCTGTCGACTTTTAACGTTCGTCATTATCGCGAATTAGGAGGAAAAAAATGTAACGTGATGAAACATGAAGCCCCCCCAGTGTTCCGGTTCAGTTCACGAGGCCACTCGTTAACGTTAAACTAGAACACCGGCGGATCTGGTTGCTGTTTTTAACTCAAAGTAGAATGAAAGGCCCAGATACTGATGAGATGATGAGGTCAAAGAGCTTCAGGGCAGGGCTGAGATGTGAGTGGAGCTGGGCCTGGATAAAGGTGGAGGTCTAATCAGACGTGAGTACAGCTTCCCACTGTCACAGTGTTTTAAATACATTGATGAGGCAGGGTATGCTGAATGCAGCCTCTGCTCCAAGGAGATAAAGTACAGCAACAAGGGCTCACGTGCCCTCTCATCACACTGCCAGACACTGTTCACTGTAATGACCACAGTCAGAGTAGATTATCATTTTAATTTAAATAATTGAACTGGATTGAATGCATATTAATTGCAAATAGAAGATAGGCCACTATTCTAACAGCTGTACAGTAACAGTGGAAGTTAATATGAAGACATACAGTAACAGTAGAAGTTAATATGAAGACATACAGTAACAGGGTTCAATGAAAACTAATCACTTCATTTGCAGGCGATGGTTCTCGCTATCTGTGTTTTTATTTGACTAAAACTTTTGAAAATGACACCTCGTTCTAAATGGATTTTGTCTAAATGAAGGTTGTTAATAATAATAATATTGATTTAAAAAAAAAAAGAAGCTAACTAGCCAGCTGTTCAACTGGAGCTGAAATAGTGATAAATAACTGAATAATAAATTATTCTTTTGCTTAAAGTAAATATGGTCTTATCACTTAATGTTATTCTCAGAGTACACCAGAATGCTACATTTTAAAGATCATATTTTAAAATGAAAATTCATGCCACCAGATAAAAAAACTAAATAAATAACACGTTCAAATGGCAATGTATTGTAGTTTGGTGCAGCAGTTTGCAAGATTAGCCATGGACAGATGCAGAGATGCAAACACACCTATGCACACACTCACTCTAGCACACACGACTGATCTCTTTATCTTCTGGTGGATATAAATATGATTAGAGAAGAAAAAAGTTTACATTTTGCTTTAATGGTTGTATCTTACAGTTATTTATTCTTGGCGTCCACAGGGACCGCAGGCGGGTCGTCTTGAATGTTAATGTTAGTAAAATGCGCGTTGAATAACGTTTGCTCCTACAATGATGCTCCAGCATGTAGACCACAAGCTAACTGTGGAGTTTTTCCTTCTTCTGGTGTTGGCATAAATTGTTGGATAGTTTTTGCACACATCTCTGGTTCTCTGATTACACATGTCATAATGCTGTGCCTGCGTAATTTGGTCATCTGGGTCCGCATCAACATCACACTGAAGACCACTAAATGGAATAGATGAGGGCCCCTGCGAGGGGCCTGGCAATTGAAGAACGAGCTGAACAAAATTAGAGGGCACATAAAAAGTGTTGCAGACACTAGTTTTCCTTTGCAATTACAGTAAGATAGCTTTTATTTTATCTGGAGAGGCCAAGACGGGTACAGCTCTATATGGCTGTCAGCAAATACAAATAAAATCTACAGCCGACAGTAAATCTTTTGGGTTTTTGAGGATATTTTAATGACTTGCCTTATAGTTTACACGGCTCACAATCAGATTATTAGTAGTGGAGGACAAGAGGCTAATTGAAGTGTCACTCAGCGCTAAAGTGTCTTTCTTTTTCCCCTTTTGTGCTGCGATTGGAGAACCATCTATTTGAATAAGTTATTAGCACTTGAAATATAGAAATGGCCATTGATTATTTGGAACACTTAAAAAAAAATAGAATATACTGTAAAGCAGAGGGTACAACCATTATGCATAATAAAAGAAGACTCAAGATGCTGGATAGAATCCATATTTATATACACCTTATATATATATATATATATATATATATATATATATTCATGTAATCATTGCAGCTTAAGATGCAGTTTAAAATGGGTTTCACCAAAATGTAGCATCAATAGCTGTTGCCTTCAAAGGTAGAGTAAGACACAGTGTAATGGCTAACGTCACTACAAGGGTACAACAACTCCCTGGTACACAGCCTTTTTTCATAGGTTACATATATTTATTGTACATTCGTCCTGTGTCCACCAAAGGTGTCTGCTGCTCTGTTCAGTCTCTGACAACAATGAACACCTTCCATCTCAGGTCAGTGTGACCCTCTCTGGGCCATTAATCAAGACTGCAGCAGAACAGCAGTGTAGAGGTTGTCAAAGGAAAACACAGTCTGACCCACATACAGCTCTCATTCAACAGAAATAGCCCCATTGACACCCCTAGGATTTTGCATGAAGAAAAACTGATACAAATGTAATGCTAATGCTACTAGTAAGAATATAGTATAAAAATAACAGTTATAGTAATACAGACAATAATGTGGAGTATAAACATAAAGTAATGAAACCGACAGCTATTGACTGTTTCAAAAGCTTTTCAAATGACTGTATACTGTACTCTGTATAATTCAAATATACACTGTAATACAGAAGAGTATATATAATAAATACTAAGGCTATAGCCGACAACAGTATGGTGCAATGAACAAATACAGTGACGTCAGTTCACTCAGTTTTGCAAATAGGCTACTTAGCCAGAGCTCGGAGGTTGTTTCAGTGCATTTCAAAATGTTTAACCAGCCTGAAAATGACCTGAAATCTGCAATTTCCTAATATAAACATAAAATACAATCTATATTTATTTGATTCCATATGTTGTCATGAATGAAAAGACCCAAAATTAACTCTGTAAGCCGGACTACTTGAGAACTATATGAGCAAATGATTTAAAACAGCATTTCTACAGAAATGCTTCTGCCCAAAGCTTTTTGATCGATATAGGCGACTGATCACTGTAACCGTGATTAATATAAGCGGTTTCCATAAAAAATGTCATCAATAATAACATAATAGAACTATTTAAATCCTACATTATACAAATGTTGAATTCAGGAAAACACAATAACTATTTTGCACAAACATGTCAGCAATCAAATGTGCGTTAGTGTGTTCTTGAGATGTGCGTAGATTCGATCCTTTCCGAAGAACAAAGAACACTCTGGTGAATTCCAAGATCTTCAAGTGGGTTTTGAGAAGAAATGTCTTCGTTACCATATCAGCGGTAGCTGAAATACCGGAAAATCTTCAATGAATTTCATGTTTTTTTGTACAAATAGCCTATAAACATCAAATACATCAATCGCATTTCATAGGAGCAGGACATTCATACTTAACCACTGCCTCCCTCTCCTCTGTGCTAACTTCCTCCCTTCAGTGCAGCTTAGTACCTGGCTAAAGACCAGCAATTTTAGTATCGCCTTTTCTCAGCTCTTGCATATTTTATAACAACGTTCAAGCATTATATTAGTGTTTTAGCATGCTTTATTGCAACTGGTTACACAAGTCAGCTGGAGGCTGCTCTCAGTAGTTGTGCTTTTGTGCACTGATGTACTGGGTTCCGTTCATTCGGTGTATGAGTTTACTTATACTGTGATTACTGTATGCTGCTGCAATTGACAATTTTCTTGTGAGACTAATTGTTTTTATTTATTTTTATTTATCTATGTCCGCTCACATACCTTTCAAGTATGAATATCTGTTGAACCGCAGAATTCTGCTCTTTCCAACACTAATACATAATAAATTATTCTCACAGTAAAAAACATGAAAATGTATACTCCGTAACATGGGCATAAATTGAATAATTAAATTTCTTCAAACACTTTAAAAGGTGTATGAAGTCAGAGGTAGCTACCCTTTTCTCATACCTCTATATTTAAATCTGCTTGGCGGAAAAGCCTCATACTGGGAAGCTTGCATACAGAAGATAGATCTTCTGGAAAAAGAGGTTAAGGTGTGACATGGACACCATTGGTAACAGGATTGTCCACACCTTGCCAAAGAAACCTTGGGCATCCTTCAAACTGGGGAGAATGTCTTGACTCTGAAAATATGATTAAGACAGTCACAGCATCAACAAAGATTAAATCCGACCAATAAGAGCTTTGAAGTTTGAAAGCGGCTGCACATTGAGTGTACTACTACCACTACCAGCACGGACAAAGATGAGAACAAAAATAATGCTATCATTATAGAATCTGTAAAGTTGCAAACAGTATAGGAAACCTTCAGATGGTTTCTTATAGTATTTTGCATAGTTTCCTGTAGTAAAGTGGAAAAAGCCATGTATTGGCTTTGAGAAACCCACATTGTCCAAGCTAGTTTGCTGTGATCAAAAGTTTACTCTGGCATGTGAGCGTCTCATCTTCGTTCAATTGTTAAGTTGCCCCGAAGTGACCACTGAGAAATAACAACTGTGATCTATCATATCTGTGCCAATGTACAACAAATATCTTTTCTCTGATGGGATGAGCCTTTATACTGTTTCCAGTTGCTCGGCGCTTATTGTCAGCCTTTAATTGCTGTATTTGACTTTCCGTGCACTGGTGTTACATAATGTGTGTGCATGCCTTGAACACATCCATACTACAGCTGCTTAAGAGTTGTGAGTTTAGACTTGAATTATCTCGTACATAATGCATTGGCTGTCGAGTGTATACTGTATTGCTTTATCTGTATGCCCATGAGTAATTATTGTGTGAATTTGGGCTTTGATCAGATGGGCCTAACTGAGCTGCACACGTCTAAAATGATCTTGTGTGAGTGGTGTTAATTGATAACCAACACCAACAACTGTTGAGGGCAGAGGCCCCCCAGAAAGTGGGCTAGTATGTTGTTCAGGAACAAATATTTGCTCTTTAGCAGTGTGTTGGTGTAGTGATTTAAGTTGGTGTACACAAGATATAGAATTATTAGTATAATGCAATGTGAATAACAGTCCGTTCAAGACAACAACACGGTAGCAATTACCACCACAGACTGCCTGATGGATAGTTGAATACAGCAATTTCAAGCAATGTTCTGTGCGTACTGTATCATTTTCATATAGGTTTCACACTTTCTTTCGAGCAATTTGTGTATGACGGTAAAAGCGTGGCTTTGGGCATCTGGAGTGCTCAGATTAAGTGTCTCCTTCTGCTTTTTCAGTTAACACCACTGGCAAAACACTTACAGGTTAACCGCATATTATTAATGGGCAGAATCAGCATATCTTTTTTTCATGTTTTTATTTTCTGCATAACATCAGCATTTTACTTCTTTTTTTTGAAGAAATGGACCATTCCCGTGTTTATGCTATCCCAGTTCAGCGCAACGTATCCCCCACGGGGGGGATGCTTCCCTTCGAGATTTACCCCAAAGCACTTAAAATCTCTTTCTGCAATTAAAAAAAGAAGGAAAATCACTTATGTTGTGTGAGAAAACAAGCATTGCCCTGTTTAACAGTTCAAAAAACACACAATTTAAAAAGAAAATAGAATATAAAGGTGTAAGATAATGCATGAATTATTGATATTACATGCATTTTCTTTGATTCAAATCCATTTTTCCTGATTGTGATGGAATTCCCCAAGATATAGACACACTGGTCTGAAAATGTGATTGGAATAACATAGATACATTTCTTCCATGGCTGACATTTTCCCTTTAGCTGATGTATTCACCTCTCTTCCATTGACATACGGAGTGTCCTCTTCAAGCCTGAGGGCAAATCCATAGTTCAACGCACCGCTTTTATTTACCACGCACCAGGTCAGGAAAGAGAAGCATCAGGGGTAATGCATGCAATGAAGACGTCGATGGTCCGTGTGTCAGAGGTAAAACAACATGTACACATTTCCCTTTCAAGAAAGACATCCAGCTTGACTTATGCAAAGCCCTCTGACCCCTGACAAGTTTCCTTGAGGTGCATACTGCTGAACATTGCTCTTTACCTATCTCCAAAGGAGCACAGCAAACAAATCTTTGCCACTAGTTTGCATATCATGTAAAAACCTCAATTCCACGGTGCAATGAAGATGGAATTCAAATGTGGAGTCAAATGACTAGGCCACCCTGCAGCAGTGTGAGCTTGACTCAGTCATAGCAAAGCTCCACACTTAAGTAGGCTGTGTATTTGCAATGAAAAAGAAAAAAGATTGCTAAGTTTACATGAACAAGATGACATGTTTGCAAAGAAATGCTGTATTGACTTTGATTTGAATAGGATTGCCAGCTGTAACATGAGTGGGATTCTTAGCCTACTAGCTCCCAGTTTGTGATCAAAAGCCAACATGTTAGTATAAAATGTTGTACTGTTGGTTGTGTCTGGCGGGATGGCATCAACATATCATTTAGTTGGACATTGTTTTGAGTTTGATCGTGCCCACGATGGTGTTACATTCTGTAAAAAAAACAACCGGCTAAACCTGCAACAAGCAGAATAGAAAGAAAAGACAAACATGTCTTGGTGCGTGGTTGTATTTCAGAATTAGGAGGCTGACTAATATATCTGAAATATACATACGTACATTTGTATTCATTGGATGAATAGCTCACAGTGAAGTCCACAGGTTTCTTAGTTGTGTCCTCGCTCTTATTTTAGAGCCCTGAAGATTCCCTCTGATGTCTTGCTGTGCAACTTGAATTTCACTCAAAGTGTAATTATATCTTGATGTACTGTGCTTTATTTCTATGTTTATTTTACTATCAATGGCAGCATTGGCAGCAAAAACATTCACATTCTTTGCTAAATGAAATGCCACCAGCTCCCCTTTTTTCTCTGGGTTACTGTCTTAAAATGTGTCTTTGGATGAAAATTAAATGTCGTCACTCCTCCAACCTCCTTCCAACACCTTGCCATACTTGTTTAATTCCATTCATTCAGATGCTCTTGCTCTGCCACTTCGCAGAATTGATTAGAATGAGAATCTGAGGCATCAGGGCCAGAGACGAAGCATCCCTGGGGAATTATCTGACTGACAAAGATTGAGTGGATGTCCTTCCTTGAAAGACAACTGGCTGATTTGCTAATTTCAAAATACAAATTGACGGTAACACACACACGTAAAAACACATGCACACCGGGACACACACACACACACACACACACACACACACACACGCGTCCACAGACAGCAGTGTTTCAGACATTTCTGTGTCTCAACAGCGGATATGCAGGCCCGAGAGAAATAAACAGATATGTCACTTTCTATTTAGCTCAAAAACAGAGTGCCTGTCCATCATATTAATGTGTCACTTTTTGAGTATGAGGATGAGACTTTGCTTTTCATCTGGTGAGGGAATGGAGAGGAGGCAAAAATATTTCACGGATTGGCATGTGATAAAAAAAAAAAAAAAGGCAAGCAGCACAGCTTTGAACACTTCAAAACTATCTTTTCTTCCCCATGGCAACCGTATTGTTACGATATAATGTAATAATTATCATACTTCGTTCACTTTTCCTCCATGCCAAGCATTATATTTTCCATAGACGATTCAACATGCAGTGCCACGAAGAATTGCTCGTCCTCTGAATTGCATTTTTCCTCCTGAACTCTTAGTTTGTGATTGATTCTCGATGTGTTATTGCTCATTTTTTTAAGCCTCAAAAGTTTCAAAGGTCACTTTGTAAGCCAACCTAATTAATTACATTAGTTAGGTGCAAGATGTTCCCCTTGAGCTTTGACATACAGGCTTCAGAAAGAACTAAATATATACGATGTATTGCCATTCCTCACCTAGAGACACTGCTTTGTGCCCTGCATTATCCTGTGCTGTGTTGACTAATGTCAAAAGAAATGTCCCCCTGTTCCAACATTCTGGCATACAGCTAGTATTAACATTTAAATAGAGGTGTGTTTCTTTGTTGCACTGTTTTATTATATGATCAAATCTGGCTTGGAGGTGTCAAAAAATCATGTTAATAGAACTGTGGCCTTGAGCCATGTTAAACCCTGTAAAAAAGCAAAGATATACAAGATGGGTCTCTGCATTGGACTGTATCTGTGCAAAGCAAGCAGCAGTGAGTCAGCCCCACACCATTGCTTGTTACATATTCAATGTTTTGCTTTTCAGTTGCTCTCTTTACAGGTCAACAAAAAGGTCATGAAACCTTAACCCTCACCACTATGTTTAACATGCAAGGAAGAGTGACTGGACCCCAATAACAAACAGTAATACATGTTAGTTGTTGTTGTATAAGGTTTGCCATTTACACCGACGGTTCTGGGGCGACTGTGGCTCAGTGGTAGAGCAGGGTCGTCCTTCCATCAGAGGTACGGTGGTTCCGTTAGTCCACGTCGATGTGTCCTTGGGCAATTCACTTAACCCCAAATTTCTCCCGTAGGCTGTGCCTGCGGTGTATGAATGGGAATGAATGGTTAGATAGAGTCCTGACGGGCAGGTGGCACCTTGCATGGTAGCCCCCTGTCATCAGTGAATGACATGTCGTGTTAAAGCGCTTTGAGTGGTCGGAAGACTAGAAAAGCACCGTACAAGTACAAGTCCATTCACCATTTGAAATACTGACATGGAGTATATCAATCACACAGTTATGACACAGTTATCAATATGGGGGGGGGGGAGATCTTCCTAGTAGATGAGGCACACAAACTTTGTTAAATTATAAGTTCAGGTCAGACCGACTGTGGACATCTGCAGTTAAGAGTATGGGTGATTTACAGGCAACATAATGAATGTTATATCTTCATATTGTTACTTTCTCCTGTTTAACTGTGGATTATAGTCATAGCTGGTATGAAGAGGCTCTTAAACTCTGTGAAGAGGAGAGTTCCCTGTCTGCCGAGTCATTTAAGATGATGCCCCCTGTGGGTGCACTGTGGGTTTATCAGTGTGTGTGAGCCCTTTTCTACACTTCACATCTATGTTCCCCCTCTGCCTGTGGAAGGACATTATAAAACAAAGCATGTCATTGATGTCATATATTTGTTTTAGGGTTAGGGTTTTGTTTTTTCTTGCTGTAACTGCCGGTGTTGCAGTTATCTGTATGCGCAAATGGCAAAATGAGAATCAGGCTTCAGCTAACAAAAAGTGAACTTTTGGAGTAAACTCTCTCAACACTTTGAAATTAGTCGGATTATATTTAACCCGTTTATTGTAGGATTTTGATATAATTTAATTAATATTGATGACCAGACAAACAAGACGACTTCAGTTCAGCTCATCATCCTTGAATGTGTCCAAAAGTACAACATGTAATCCAGGCTGAGGGTTTATTGTACCAAGTAGAGGATTGTGGGTTGTGGACGTAAACATTTGTTTGCCTGTTTACCTCGTTCACCCTCATTACTCAACCTTCAAGCACATAAGCTGCATTGTTATTCGTTGCCCCTACTCATCATGTTCTTAGGCAGAATGCAAATCTATTATCCTCTGGTTCGGCCACAGTGGGGTTGTTTTTGTGTGTAGCTGTTAGTTGCACTGATGAAAAGACCACCTGCCATCCTCTGGCCCTTTGATTAGATTAGGAAGTCAAAGGGATGGATTAAATTGATATGACGCAGACTTGGCCCCCATGCAGTGCTCGCTATGTCTTTATCGGAGCTCTCATCTGAGGCTCTGGGCTTTACTGTACATCTTGTATTAATTGAGGGTGTGTCCCTCTAGTCCCGATGTGCATGTCAATCATTTTTTTTCAGGAGTAGGTTTATGTTTTTTTGGTTTCTAGATTCTAGGTCCGATGTCTAGGAGGAGGAGAAAGTCAAGGTTGAACTGGGCTTTATCTGTTCCAGAATATAAAAAAAGAAAGGTATGACCTAAGATTTAGTTAATCTGTTTTAAAAGAAAAAATGAAAAAAAAAAAAAAATGCAATTAATAATAATAGCAGCAATGGTTATAATAACCACGCTAGCAGGTATGTGAGGCTGTTGGCACAACGCATGGTACTTTAAGCTAAATGCTAACATCAGCATGCTAACACGCTCACAATGCAATGCCTTGATGAGTAGCACCAAGCAAAAAGTAAGAAAAGATTGTCGTTTGGGTTAAAATAACTACGGAAGTGCTGTTTCTGAAGTATCCAAGTTATGTGACAAATAAATCAATGTTGACTTCTCGTTTCACATGGGGAACATATGGTAACATACAAAATGGTTTTGTGGGGTACATTATTGTACGTAGACATAGCTACGAATGGTGGTTGAGACCAGCCTGCCTGCACTCTAACAGTCTAACAGTGCAACTCATTGCACATGACCGGAGTCTTCAACAAGGCTATTCAGACACAAGTGTCCTATACTGACATGCTGTTGTCTAACAGTGAGTACTAACAACAGCTGTTCAATGGTAGGTGTTTTCTTACATGTGAGTGAGAGATGAGGTAGTGGGACATCGTTAGCGCTGACAGCGCTGCGCTCCTCTCCCCAACGCTCTCCAGCAAAGGCAAAGCTATTTCAATTCACTCTGAGGGGGGGCACAAATGTATGAGCTAAATGTCAGGGCAATTAAAAAAATAAAGAAAGTAAAACAAGGAATTGGACCTCATGGTGGCCCTGGAGAATGGGTTAGGGGTTCATTAAAGTCAGTAGGATTAATCTTCTGGGGCCACATGTATTTCTTAAAAAAAAAATCCATCCATTGTTGAGATATTTTAATCTGGACCAAAGTGGTGGTTCAGATGATAGTCCGACATGGCAATAACTAGAGCCATACAGCTAGCATGGATTAAACAATCGAGATTATTTTCCAAAAATGTTTTAAACGAAGATATTAAAACTACCAAAATATGAAAAGAAGCCATGACAACCGGAGACTTAGTTTGCTATTGCTTCAATAATATCATACTATTCATCTGAACATATTTATCTTTACTTATTTTAGGGAACAAATTTAACACAACTCTTTAATTTGAGGTACAAATGAATATTAATATTCAAATGAATATTAGTAAGTTAATTTATGTGCATAAAGATTGAAATGGAACGGTAACCTTCTTTCCTTGAAACCCTTAGTCGTCCTTGATATACAGTACAGCGTGGTGTTTTATAGTACAAGACATGTAGGGCGCTCTTTTATTCGTGGACTGGCCTGGAACATATGCCTCTTTTTAAATAATTAACAAGCATAACAAGGAGAACTTGTCAGTAAGCATGCGATGCACTTTAACATTTTATGATGTTTTGCATCGTGGCTCCTTGAGTGAGTGACTCTAATTCACCCCGATTAAAAAAAGAAAAAGGATACTATTTAATACAACAGCCTTGGGTTTTGAATGCTAATAGGTTCTTATCCATCCAGTTAAATTCAGTGTCGTCCATAGAATCCAAAAAAGGCAGGGGGGTCAGAACAGGGAGGAGGGGGTAACACTACACTTTTTGTTTTGTGGATGCCTGTGTTATTTGTAGCTATAGAGGCCAAGTCGCCCCTATTCTCATTCTAATTGCGCCCTCTCTGTTTCCCCCACGGCAGCTCTCGTTCCCAGAGTGAGGACCCGAGTCTCTCAGCCTCTCACTCAGCCGCAGCCACCCAGACAGCCAGGCTGAGAGGAAGAGAGGAAGAGAGCGAGAGAGAGAGAGAGAGAGAGAGAGAGAGAGAGAGAGAGAGACGGCGGGAGGGAGGGAGGGAGGAGTCTAGTTGTGGAGCTCCATCCCTTGACTGTGTCTGCTATGTGATGTGAGTGGTGGAGCAAGGGAGAGAGAGAGAGAGAGAGAGAGAGAGAGAGAGCATGAGAGAGAAGTAAAAGGGGAGGGGGCGGGGGGGGGGGGGCAAGTGAGGGCTGAAGAGACTGAGAATGGATGGGCAAGCGAGGAAACCGTGCGGGCGAGAGAGAAAGAGTGTGTGTGTGCTCAGAGTCAGCAGCGGAGGAGCAGAAAGTCTACGGGCTCACATCAACAAGAGAGCGTGCGAGGCAGCGCTGACCACCGACAACTCTGAAGAGTAACACAGACGGGAAGGAGGCTCATAAGAGAGACAGAGAAGAGGAGGAATCAGCAGAAGAAGAGACGGACTGAAGTGAAGACTTACCAGCCTTCCACTGGTAGAAGGAGACACCACTGAGGGACCGTAGCATCCGTCCCCCCCCTCCCCAAGCAGCACAGAGGAGCACTGTCTCATCTCGTGCATGTGTTTGTGCCTGCCAACTTCAATTTCACACTCGCCCACTGTTTTTCGTAGGTTTTGCCCTCACCACTCCGCAGTCATGATCCCTCGGGTCCTTCTGCTCCTGTGGATCTCCGGACATGGTAAGTTTTTTCCCAGATTAAGTTGCTTATTCATCACATCTCGCGTGCTTGTGACTGCTGTGTGACTTGCTGGCTGGTAACGGTGTCTCCGAATTTCATCTTGCTGTGATGTTTATCCTACCATCGTTGTGTGTGCACACGCTTATACCACAGCGCTCCTAATGTGCACTGTTAGGTCTGATGCCTAACGAGAAAAGGAGGAAATAAAGTAGTTGTGGCGGCCCTGGGGGGCTGTAAATAGTGGTACGCTGCACTCTTTCCCATCAGTAGTTCATCGTGGGGCTTCAGACCAGACAAGTTAAATACTTCCTATGCAGGCTTTATATTGCTGTCCCACACACTGACACACACAAACGAAGCCCTTTAACCCTAGATCAGCTCAGTCAAGCGTTCAGTCCTGAGTCACATTGTTTTGAAATGACAGCCCTTCCCTGTTGAGTCCAACTACGGGGGGGGGGAAGGTCTGGGCAAAAGGAAAGAGGGATAAAAAGTTCACGGCAAAGCGCTTTTGGACGGCAGACTCATGAGTGAAGCTTGGCAGCTCCAGCCCTTTGGACAGTATTCCTAGGCAGTGTGTTTGTGGACAGAGTGAGGGTGGATTAGTTGTTTCCCCAGCTTGCCACCAGGTGGTTGTCTTTGGAAGACAATAGAGGTGGAGTTAAAGTACAGCAGAACTCTACCTCCGCGGTGTCTGTGGGATTTTTGGATGAAACGGACGCACACAGGGCTGAATCCGACAGTGGGTGTTTGTCAGCTCCTAGCGCCACGCCGGGGCCCCACAGCGAGCGCCCTGCTTTACGCTCCGCAGGGTCTGGGGGTCAATGACACAGCGGCCACCTCTTATTCAAAGTGTGACCCCGTCGCGTCGGACTACATTCTAAGGAGGGCACTGCATGAATGAATGTGTGTGTGTGTGTGTGTCTGCGTGTCTGTGTGTGTGCGTGTTTTAGCTGTGTCCCCAGAGGGAGTTGTAACCTTTTTCACAGAAAAGGCAAAAATGTCCGAATATGAGGTCTCAGTTTGTTGACACGGTTGTGTCGACATTTAAAGCTCAGAGTCGCTAAACACGACACAAGAACATTTTCTACGGCATTGATTGATTTACAGCCTATCACATTTAGATATATACAATAAAACACCACTCATCAAATAGAACAATTTGCTGTGATTCTACTTTTTTCCGGCTGGCTCACTTTTCATGAAGAAAAGAGAATGAATTGATAATATCAGCACAGACTCATTTGGAAAAAAAGACTGTGAGTGATGCCGCTTCTAATTCTCTCTTTTGCTTCTCCCGTGCTTTAACGGGAGAGATGGTGTCGGCTGTGTTATCTGTTTTCTTTATGACTTCTTTATGACTGTGCGTGACCTGGGACAGTCGCACATGTCCAGAGATTGGACAGAGTCAAGGCAATGGACGCTTTCTCTCTCTAGGTGGTGGCCTTCGTTACGGGGCAGTTATATAGTACGTCAGACACGGTGCTGAGGCTGGAAGCGTTACTGATGTGGCTGCTTTGCTTGTATTCTCTCCCTCTTATTTCGTTCATCAAGTATTTCTGTACCATCTGTGCGTACTGTGACGCAGATATACATGATCAGTCATTAGTCTCTTCTCCTACACTCTGTTCAGCATCTGTTGAGTTTTCAATCCACAACTTACTTCGGCTGCATTGCCCTGCTTTTTCCATTTCTTGCAAGTTTATTCCTTGTATCACGTCCTAGTTATATTAGACATAAAAAAACTGCAGAGGGGGTTTGATTCATTGCCATGCACACATGATTTCTGACTTTTATTCTGTGACGATCACATTTTCATTCACATGTCATCACAGTCTTAGCCCAGGTTACAGGAGAAACGAACACATCTGCAGTAGCGGCAGCTGGAATGAGGCGACTGCTGCAACTGGAATGAGAAGGGATCGCTGTGTATTTCAGCACAGTTGGTTATTACCATAAAATAAAACACTTCTTTCCCCGCCAGGTAAACGGGGGATAACAACCTACCTTCTCTATGCGTGCCTCAGAGGAGTACAAAAAAAAAAGTGCTTCCCTGTAGTTTACTGTCGTTGAACAAATTACGGGTCTGTTTATGTGCCGAGTCGGAGTCAGCAAAACGCTGCAGAAAACAATTTCATTTTTATGAACAGGGGGGACAGAGGGGAGTTGCGGCCATAGCAGTCATATACTTAGACGCAGTTATCCTGCGAGAGCGCTGCAAAAGACAGGGAGAGAACGAGAGAAGAGTCGGCCCATATGCAGAGGCACTGGGCACCTTTTCCTCCCTCAACTTTGGTCTGGAGCGAATAAAGAGAGGGAGACTTAGCAGGATGAAAGTTGCTGCGAGACGCTCCTGTGCTGTTACCTCATCGAGGGCACCCTCTCTCTCTCTCGCTGTCACCTCTCCTGCCAGTGACAGATGACACAGCGGCAGTCAGGAGGATCTGGGAGACAGTCTCCTGGAACACATTCACCTCAGGCCAAACTCATCCAGGACCTCGTCCATCTCCTCGTACCGCCTCTTATCCATTTTTCCTTTGATCCAATCAATTTTTTTTATTATTTTGCTGTGCGATGCACTGTGACTGAGAATCCTAGCCTCTGTCGAGGGGGGAAAGGGTAATTTATGTGAGAGCATGATGTCCCCGGGGGAGGAGGGGGCAGTTTAAGAATAGTCTTGTCCTGGATGTGCCAGGCTCTGAAGGAAATGTGCTTGAGAAAAATCACACATTGTCATTGTTAAAGTGTTGGGCTCAGTTCTTCTCCTCTGCGTCTCTCTTTTCTCGGTTCTTCTTTCTCTGAATGACACCTTGTGAAATTTATATAGAAAACTGTCTCGGCCACTTGGTTCTTGGTCCACTGTCTCAGGGAAATTAAATATTGACTATCCTCGAGTCAAGGTTTGCCCACTAGGGGCAGTGCTGCTGCACAAGGAATGAAATCCCAATCTTCCTAAAAAAATCTCGCCCAATCGCCTTCATTAAATCCCAGCACTTCGTGTCAGAAACCCCGATCTCACCACCCAGCCAGACTAAGCTGTTTCTTAGTCCTGGAAAGCATGTCTTAGCACCCCCAACAGCCCCAATTTCATTTACTGCTGTCTATTAACTGCTGACTGACGACTCTAAATCCGCTTTTCATGGGCGCCAGGCTTTGATACATATTTCTCACCCAAAGTATAATTAAATGTCTTTCCAATGTCATGTCTGGATGTGTGAACTTTTTATAGACGGAGAAATCATTCTCACTTCTCCAAAGGGATAGAAAAAAAGAGATACAGCCCATTACGTTGCACAACACTACTCAAACATAAATACCAATTTTCTGCCTCATTATTATGAACAGTTATTTGTAAGCAGGGCGCACTGCATTCTTATGGACAGATTATGACTATGATGACTCAGAGGTACTCAATTGATTTATCCCCATTCTATCAGAATGCTAAAACCAAATATACGTTTTCTTGCATGTTGTCATGAAGCCATAAATCATATTTCCAGCTCAAGTAAGATGACTTAAAACCACAGAACCGACTGAATATGTCTGTAGTCTGGGTACAAGCCTGGTAAGAAACACGGAAGTGTCCTCTCCTGTTTGTATGACTTGCCCTCACCATACATGGCAGTTGGTATGAATAATGCTAATCCTGCCTGGATTATGCCATACAAACACAGTGAGTGACAGATGATGCCATCAGTTTCTGATGGGTCCCAGTGGCATGCAGTTTGTGTTCTTGTTTGTGCTTCATGTCCCATCAAGGCTAGCCCGCTTAAGTCACCTCAGCCGCTGTGACCCCTGCTCATTTCTGTGCCACGATAGATTAAGCCCCCTGTAATCCCTCTGAGCCGAGTGCCCTGTTGGATATTTATGGTAATAAGTAAACATATGAATAAATAAGAGGCTGCTGCTGCTGGACAGCTGGAACTTGTAAGTCCCCAATGTTTGGCAGTAGTTGTCGCAAAAAACAACGAGATATGCTGTTTCCAAGAAAAATGTGATTTGGCTAAGACTTTATCTAACGCTAGATACATATATCAAAAAAACAAAGAGATGGGCATGTGTTCATGTAAGAGCGCAACCTTCCAAATCTTTCAGTTGCAGGCAGTGCCAAGTTAAAAATGCAGAATTTGAGTAAGTGTAGTATATCCGGTGACTGCAGTGCTGGATTAAAGCCTCATTTGGAGTCTGTCAGGATTCAGGTCAGCCAGGGAAGGGAATATGATTAGTTTGGAGTGTTCTTGGAAAACCAGGCAATGATCTGCTTCCTCTCTTGCAGCCAGTCAACAAAATCAAGCTGTTTACAGTCTGGCTTCATTATCCATCTAGAAGACTCTCTTACCGGCCCCAACAGTTTTCTTTAGTACCAACCAATCAACCCCCAAGCGCCTCATCTCCTCTTTCCCTGAGACCCTGCTGCTGGATCTCATTCCTCAGGGATGAATTTATCCAGATTGGAGCACTCAGCAAAAGGGCATTATCCCGGATTACATGTCCGTCGGACGGCAGTGTTAAGTAATTCAACCAGATGCTGTTGTGATCACTGGGTCACCTGCAAAGACAGGGTTAGCAGCTGCACTTCTTCATTCTTTATTGACGTCTCTCCATCCACCTGAGACTTTATCCCTGGATGACAGGAAGAGACATAGTTGGACAGCAATGATTTTTTTTTAGGAAGCATGTAAGAGGGCCGGTACATGTAGGGAATTGTGCTGAAGCCCTTTCTAAACCTAGTCAGGATTTTATTTGGTAACGGATTATGGGATGGATTAATGGCTTCTAAATTGCAGTTTAATGCACATGAAACAACAAGTAAAGCGTCTAAAGTCGGCTCCACGGGGCTGTGTGTGTGTTAAGTTGTTGGGGTGCTGTGAGTAGAGTAGTGGTGGATCATACTGTGTTATTTTTCCTTGGAGAGGACAAAGCATCGGCACAGCGGGGCTTAAAGAAAAAACATTTTGGGGTGTTTTTAGCTTGACTGTGTCTATTTTCTGCTAATCCCATTCCTACCTAGCCGAGGATTTGATAGATAGAATTTTTAACTCGCTACTGGGATCTGTTGAACACCGCTGCTCAACAAGGTGGGTTCAAACCGCGTAACAATACAAAGTCTGCTCCTTTCTTGTCAAAAAACCTGCTTCGCAAACCTGAGGCATTAATACGACTTTTCTTCAAGACATTCACAGTGAGGAAGTTTTCATTTTGTCTCACTTTCAGCCTTCACGTATCATTTTTCACCCTTTTAACTGAATGAAAGTTCTCTCCACAGGGTTGCATGGATTACATTTTTTTTTCAAATAGAGATTATATGGAGCTACTTTCCTTCCAAAACGTAACAAACAAACACAATATATTTTACAACAAACACGGTGTGGTTTTGAAATACAAAAGACCATTAACGCGATGCATTTTGTTTTGCAAATACAAAACATATTTCCAATGCTTCGGAAACAAATATATCTTACAACTACAAAAAGACATGTATCCTACAAAGAATAAAACATATCACCTGACTTTTGGCACAATGGTTCCGTTCTGTGACTGTGCCGAGTCGTTCGCCCCTCCCCAACAGTAGGTGGCGCTATGTGGCGATTTAAATGCACTGGGGGTTTGAAAACGGCCTTGCAATAACCAAAACATAAAAGGACAACAACAAACTACGGTGAGTAGCTAAACTATATAATACCTATGTCAATTAATTGAGGATTGTCTGACAGATCGGCTAAGTGAGTGTTATTGTTATAATAGGACTTTAGCCGTCTGTTTTTCTTTCTCCCTGGTAAATTGCTAGTGTGATCTTTGCTTCAGATTAAAGTTCTAGTAATGTAATGAAGTCATGAATCAAGTTCAATGAACTGTATAACTGATGCCTCTATATGACCGACATCAGTAAACGAGACCATCAGCGAAATGTTTGTTTGTTTCTATATAGTTATTATTCATGCTTGTCACCGGTAGCACCTTCGATTCCAGATAAAAACATGCAGCTTCACCATGAACTCCTTCAGCTCAGACTCCAGCAGGTCCTCTGGTTCCATAGTTTTGCCTGTGTTGAGTTATACTGTATAGAGGCATTGAGTTGAGAAAAAAGGGCACTTACTCCTTATATTCGAAACAGAAAAAGATCCGTAAACACAGAGTTCTGCTATTGTTAGATGCATTTCCAGAAATAAAGTGCACCTTTGTTACCAATGCACGCTTGACACCATTGTGTTTGAGTCAACATCTGTCATGGAAACAGGTGAGCAAACAAGAAAACAAGGTTATGCAGGTGATGTTTCCCCCCCCCGTTTTGCTCACACATTTTACAAGCAAAAAAAAAAAAAATATATATATATCTGTTGCCATTTTGGATGTTATTCTTTCATTATTTTTCTATTCATTTTCAAAAGTGTATTCATAGTGATACAGTCAATTATTTTAAACTATATTTACCTCAGACTACAATCTAGAATAAAGCTAAGAGTTGTGACGTTTTGTAATAAATACATATTTTAGCTTTTTACAGTAATGCCAACTGGGCAGGTTAGGGTTATATACATTCATTGCCACACATGAAACAAGTTGGTCAATGGCAATGTCACAGGACAGCAACAACAACGCGGTGCTGTGACATGCTCTGTCATATCTGCCAACGTTTGTATGTGACAGAAATGTACATATATGAAGATAATACTTTGGAGAAATACGGTTCCACTAATAATTACAATATTCAATTGAATTACTCAGAGTGTTAGTCACACACGATTGATTGAAAATACGCCTCATTGGTAAACTTGACACCTGGGTCAGTGCAGCTTTACGTCTGAAGGTCAAGGTTTATAACTTGTGCATGATTAGTGTTGTCGCTCTCGCTGAGCAGTATGCCGAGCACATACACCCGACCTCATTTTGAAATACGGTCACTTATGTATGTTGTTACATACTCCTGAGAGGCTGATGCATGGTCAGTAATGTACATGTATACGCAGAGGGCTTTTTATAACCGCTTGTTTACAGAAACCTGCCTGCCATGCCTGGCTGACTAATTAGGATGTAAAAAAAAAAAACATTCATGTATAATTTGACTTGTCCCGATCTCTGGGAGAGTGCTATCTGCGCAGTAAATCACATTGCAAGCACCGACCTCCGCGCAGTGCTGTGACCTGTGTCATGTTGTGTTTCCCCGCTATTACTCGAAACATTTGTGAGTAAACCAGCCAGCCAATGCAGCGACATGATTGTGAAGGGCTGTTAGGAAAGGAGCGCAGAAGATGCATGTGGTGCTTCAGCACAGGAGGCACTTGAGGAATTGGGTTGCTGATCTGATAACGACGTCCTAGTGTTTGGCGGGACGTTTCTGGGACAGCTCAATATTACACCTGGATGAAGTCGCCCGTCTCTCCTCTGCCCTCGTTTTCTCCCCATCACTTCCTCTGCTCCTCACTGTCCCGGCATTCTCACGCGAAAAAGGTTCATAACAACGGCTCACGCCGCACGCTTCACATGCATTTGGTGTGTGTGTGTGTGTGTGTGCATATGTGAGCGTGTGTGGCGTCTGCGCATTTTGCTACTGCACCACGATAATTACAGCTGCAAGCCTTGAATGGCAATATAAATGCAAATCAGCCTTTTAACTTGTACAAGCAGAATCAGGGGAGGGAGAAGCTTCTCACCTGTGAATGAATGCGGATGTGTCTCCGTCTGCCATTACAACTGCAGCGACAATGGCAATAAGATAGCATGTACGGTACCTCCCTTTGTTAGTAAACCTTGGGGCTGTTGCATGTGTCTGGACTCCGATATGATAAAGTCCACTCTTGGGAACAGTTGTAAAACACCATTGGTGTGGGGCGGTCAAACGTACTGATGTGCCTCTGGCACTACCGCCCTACTTGCTTCCATTTCAGGAGATGCATCTAATTTGTGCTCAGCAGTGCTAAATAGAAGGGCTCGATACATTTTTATTTTATAAACGGATAAGAAAATATTTCCCTCTATGGTACCCAGACACCAATAGTGAGAGGCATGGCTTTTTGAAAGGCTATTTGATCTGGCACTCAAACCAAACGATGTTTTATTCAGGGAAGCACATCAGACACAATAGCAGCACAAACTTGCTCTTGATTGAAGCCAAAACTTTTGAAATACGCAAAGGGGGAATGTGAAGCTTTGAAAAAATGTCTGCCACCCTCCCCCAACTCTCCCACACACTGGATGTGCATGTTTTCTGTTTTTTTTTCACCAGATGCCAAATGAGGCTTGGAGCCACCTGCCTGTCCCACTAAGACAATTGGGCAATTGGGAAGAAAGGGCCATTCACTAGTGAAGATCGCCATGTTTGCATTGGAGCCAGAAACTGCCCTGCACATAACCCCTCCCCCACAAAACACTCTTTTCAACGCCACTAATCTTGGCACTGCGCCAACTCTGCTCCTATCTGTGTGTTTGTTGAGGGAATGCAGGAGAATTTATCACCAGTCGTAGGAAATCTTTGACACGGGGTGCTTGGTTTGCATGTTGATAGAAAATCCTTCTATTGGACCCAGATGAATTCAGCGTGAGCCCTGTGGCTCTGTGTCATAACAGTTGTTTACGAGGCAAAGCGTCTTCTGGCACAGCCATCCCACAAGGAGACATGTATTGAAAGACACACACATACACACACACATACACACACACATTCTATACCTCACTCGCATTACCAAAGAGCAATCTGCCAGATCACAATAACGGATAAGAAACCCTGAAGTGTGTGCGCGGTGAGGGCTGAACAGTATTGGTAGGTTCTATAACATGCTACAAATTAAGGTTTGTATTGATTTTCAAACATTAATATATCCATATAAAAGAAAATAGCTGTATTGATTGCAAGCCTGTGAGTCTGATGATTCTTTAATGTGGTACTGCTGGGATTCACTCTGCCCACTGTAATGTGCAGCCTATTTCTATACACAATAATAATGTGGTGCCACAAGCAGGATCAGCTAAAGGCAATCCTTGGATACATTTCACTGCTATGGGTCCCTGCCACACTGCACCTTTCAGTGCCTTCTATCTTCAGTTCTTTCTTTTTCCCGCTGGGATCCTGAAACTGATATCAGGAACCTGATAAAATAAACAAAGTGAATTAAAGTATGCTGTAATTAATTTTTAGAGGCCACTCCAATATTCACTTTGCTGATTTGGAGGTTGAATAGCTCTTGTCGCACTCTCTGATTTTTATTTTATTTTATCAAGTGCAATTTAATATTGTGGAGGCTGGCCCAGGCACTGAAAAAATGCTAATGCACATTGCGGAATTTAAATGATTTGCTATCCTTTCAAATCTGTTGGCAGGGGTTTCAATCTGGCTGGCGTCCTGGGGGGAAATTCACAGTGGTCATTGCTCAATCCCTGGGGGACATTAGTGCAAATCACAAAGGAGCGCAGAAGTCATTTCAGTTTTCCCACTTTCCTTTGGCCGCCGCCCAATGCTAAATGGCATAGGACTGGCTCGCAATACTGGGCAGGGCAACCCTTTCGCCTCCCTCGGTCTCTAACCTTTTAAACCTGATTTAATCAAATCAAAATACCACAGCGCAGACCCATTTGAGACAACCTGAAGTCTAACAGTTGAGGAAGCAGAAGGCCTTGGGCTGAACCAAGGGCAGGACCATCCATTACTTCCTGTGCAACCAAGAGCATATAGCGACACAGAAAAAGCCTGCGGTGCACGATGATGAACGGACTCCTCATCAGAGATTGGATTAGAGTGGCAAGAGAGAGAGCCCTAAAAGCCATGCGCAGTTTATTGAAGCCTTATCGAAAGCGATAATGTGTAATGTGTAATGACTGATGAGTGGACAGCGCCCTGTAAAGAACTAACATCAGGCGAGATGGGTATGGTGGATAGGCAGATCTGCCATGATCAACTCATCTTCTTTTTAAGAGCAGGAAGTAGGACCAGGGGATAGTTGCAATAAAATGCACTGTCAATCGCTGGCATCCTGGTTACCCTGCAGTATCATCATCACAGGTGTATCTAGTTTAGAGAGGCTCAGTGCTCAGGTTCACTGCAATTTAGGTCCCATTTCATCACTGATACCCATGAGGCGTTTTGGGGGAAATGGTAGCAGTGTTATTGCCAAGATTTGTAGTCTCCCTGAAAGCACTGATCTCTGCGGTGGTTGGGTTTGTGATATATGAAATCTAAGTCTGACCATGCACTGTCTTTGTATATGACGTTATTTATCTAGGATGTGGAGGGAGATGGTCCCTACCGATGCACAGAAAATAGAGTGAGAAGTAAGAGGAAAATAGAGAGTAAATCTGAAGGATTTCATGGTGTCGTTGGGGGGAAAGAAAAGCATTTAGGTAAAACTTGTTCTCATTTTTGCTCAGGATGACTAGAGGATTTCCTCTCAGCAGAAAGGCAATGTTATCTTACAATAGACGGATGATGGTAATGACAACACAATGGCTTCCAAGGTAAACAAATATATCTAGCGCTCGGCAAAGAAAGTTAGAGGAGAAGAAAGAGAGAAAAATCTCTGAAGGGAGAGCATTCTTGTAACAAATTAAACATATCTACGTCTTGCAGCCGTAATCCTTAATGCCAGTGTGTTTGTTCTCTCGGTATAATATTTGCGCTCGTGCAAAGAAGCGCAAATGCGATTATTCCTCACTTTCATTGTATGCTAATTTTATTACTTCATATTGTTTGCCTATCTTAGTCTAAACAGAATTGGCTCACACTACTTCATAACGTTTTATTCAAGGGAAACCCTGTTGTTTGTATACATACGTATATATATATATTCATATATAATACATTCATATATAATATATTCATATATATTACATAAAATGTTATGAAGTAGTGTGAACCAAATCTGTTTAGACTAAGATATATATATATATATATATATATATATATAGGATGTTCAGGAGTGTCCCCGACCCCCCCCACCCCCCCAAATCTTCCAGTCCTCCACCTCCTGGCCCCGAAACCTTCCCCAGGTTATGAGCGTGAATTATTAACAAGGCTTTCATTAAAAAAAATGCAATTTGCTCAGATTCAGCAGAAACTCCAACACAACCTCATTGGAAACAGAGAAACTATCTCATGCATTGATGTTGGATCTCCTGCAGGCCCCTCCAGATGGGTGAGCTTCACAATGAGTGGAGAGTTCATGGCTTGTCGTCAACTGTCGATCCTCATCAGCAGGCTCTCTGTAACTGCATAATGCTCACTTTTTGCTTTGAGATGTATAGAATCAGTTCCATTTGTTTAATATAGTATTCGATACATTGGACCTAAATTGACTAGTAAAAAAACTACGCAATCTGTCCACACTCATTTCTAACATTGCAAAAATAATAATAAAATACAGCTATAAGTAACGTGTTCTGACCCTTTAGATTCTTCGAGACCAAAGACACGTCAGATACAAAAATAGTGATATGTCTTCTTGCTGGCATTGGCTGAAGGACAATCCTTAAAAGAGAACCTTCTGTGGGTCTGGGGATTGGCATTGTTGTTGTTTACTCCAAAGCAGACATCTTTTAGCTTCTCCCTCAGCTCTGATCCTTTTGATCAGCACCTCCATATTGGATATAAAATGGAGAATGAACCGCTCTGCAATACAAGTGACTTTCAGAGTTCTGTGACTCTTTGAAGGCTGCCAAACAAGTGTCTTTCATCTCAAAAACCAGCAGCTGCCTTGTACAAAAGAAGAACAGGACAAAATGAGAGAGAGCGAGGCAGTATCCAGGGCTGGGAAATGAAATAGTGAAGATTGTGGGGTCTCTTTGTGATCGCATTTTCCTCTAATGCCTCCTGTGAGGGAAATGACATGTACTTCATACGGCATTGATAGGCGGGCATCTGTCAAACATCCTGAACCTGGACTAGGGTGCGAACAACAAAAAAAGGCAATTTAGCAAGCCAAGCTGACTGTTTACTTTCCGGAAAGTCATGCTAATTCCTTCCATCGTTAATGAGATGACTGCATGAATGGGCCTCAACAGGTAATGCAGAATGAATCTCACAGACATACTGATGCTATTGCAATCTGTCTCTAATTTGATTAAAGCTCCCTTTTTCAACCAGGAGCCATTATATATCTCTCTTCTGTCTCAGTATACATGTGGTTATCATGCTTTGAAGATGCTGATGCTCCGATTGAGTTGAGCAATAAACATCCTGACCGTCATGCATGTATGGAGGGAGCGGAACAGGCAGTGAATAGAACAGGAACAATTGGCAACAATGAAGACAAAAATGAGGCTCATACTCCCAGAATCTGATATCCTTGAATTAATGATGGAACAGGAGCAGTGGTGTTCCCCCACTGAGACGTGAACTAGATTTCAACCGAGAGCTCCCTGGAGGTGAGGTCCGGCATCTCTCTGACAGGACATCTGGTCCCCGAGCATGGCCACCAGGGGGTCGATGTCGCCACCTTAATTGTAATGTCTCCCTCTTTCACCCTGTTAAAAAAAAACTAGGGCAGCTTTCCATAAAAGGAGAAGGGGAAAGGGGGGAGCCTCCATTTGCCGGGCCGTGTCGGCATGCCACATCATTTACAGCTGACGGCTCTAATAAATTACAGCAACAGATCGCTGTGAACAAACAAAGCTTAATGGAAATAAAGTGAGAATTATCAGCCAAGATATGAAAGGGGAAAAAAAGAATTAGATTAGTGCAAAGAGGGTGGATGAAAGGATGTCAGGCCCACATAACGCAAGCATTAAGTGGGCAAATTGCCACTTTGAGAGATAGGAAATGTTTTGTGCTCATTGCGGCTTCTGTTGAAAATGGAGAATAATGAGAGAATCCTTGAGCAGACCTATCACAATTCCTCTGAATCCCCCCCTCCATCATTCTCCTCCCCCTTTTTTTGTTTTGCCTTCCAGAAAAAAAAAAAGAAATCTGCAGATTGTTCTGCTCTGTAGGACCCTTGCTCCATCAATTCAGCCAGGCCAGAGAATGCCTGGAAGCCTATGTCGTTAAAATGCTTAGACATGTGGAAGAGGACAAGACGAGATGGGAGTAGGGTGAAGTGGTATGTCGGGGGAAGCAATTGTCAGGCGCTATCAGTTTGAAAGCTGTCTTTGAAAGAGACCTCTGAAAGAAAGGCAGGTCAGAAAGGTTCCAAATGGACCACTCGGACTTTGTGACTTTGACTTGGGGGAAAAGTAAAACACAAAATAAGTCAAATGCAAGAAGAAGTACAACTGGCCAATATTTAAAGTGCAAAAGAGCCCCTGCCAGGTGCGTGTTGTTAAACCTAATTTGAAAGAATGAAAGCCCCCCCAGCTTGGCAAAGTGAACACACTGCCTCTGAGTCATATCCATTTGATAGAAACCAGGTAAAGCTAATTGAAGCCCTCCAAGGTGAGTTCAATAACTTGGCACCATGGGCAGTTAATGCCAATCATAGACTATCTTAATTAAATACAGGTTTCCTCAATCCACTCCATTTTTTTTTAACCATTGTTGTTATTTTTTTTTAATTAATTCAAAAAGATACGATTTTGAATTCATTGAATTGTATTACTGACATTTAAATTAGTTTTGATTTCCAAAAAGCCCTCAGCTTTGTGAGCAAGTCCAAGTTTAAACAGGTCCCAAAAGAAGAGAGACTGATTGCCATTTGGCTTTTCCAGAACAAAAAATAAATCTTTTTTTAGTTCTCAGTGGAGTGGTTGAAGATGTTGAATTAAATAGTGAAGGATCTGAGCCCTGCGGGGAGGTCCTTAACCACGGGCTGAAGTTTCCTCGAGCCCACTTTGTTAGCCAGAATGTATTGGACCTGAGCCAAGGCTAGCCGGCACCACGGACGTAGAATCCCATTGCTTTTATAATGAGCTCTGAAAAAGAACTCAAGAGGTCAGACACCACGGGACTCTGATGAAAACTAATTGAGAATGTCACTCAATAACAATAAACCAATAAGCAGAACTGCTTCCTCTTTATGCATGGGAGCTGTTTGGGTAAAGCACTTCTAGTGGAACCAGGAGAGAGTATCTAGGGGAGAGGGGTGTGAGGCGTAATGTGTGTGCCTGGGGGACACTGTACATCCTGATTTTGAAGCCACATTTTTTTGTGTATTTATGTCGTCGCATATTCTCATGTTTGTGTGTGTCCCTGCACGCCTTGTGTGTGTGTGTGTGTGTGTGTGTGTGTGGACATGTACTCTACAGAGTCTGTGCACTTAGTCTTTGTGCGGATGCATGTGTGCGAGTGTGAAGAGACCACAGAGGGCCATCCAACAGAGAGCACTGCATTTCGAAAAGGTGCCACAATGAGTTTGTCACAGAGAGCGTAAACCTGAGGAGAAAGGGACTGTGGAGAGAGAGAGAGAGAGACTTTCCCCAGGCACCTAGAGTCTGTCAGACTGATTAAGTCACACGGCTGCAGTAAGAGTTGGGGAAACTGAACCGGAGCATGCTAGGGGAGAATAGTATGACAGCAAAGAAATAAAGAAATAAATAGCCACATGTAAGTATTAACATGGTTTCATGTCACATGTGCACTTTCTTATACCTGACCCTGGAGACTCATGCTGGGACACTGTACACCAGCATGCATCCCATCATCCCACCCCGCAGCTTCCTCACCCTCAGGCGACATAAAGGAGGTCAGGGGCATCTTAAAGTTCACCAAATGTAACATGACAGGACAACTCGAACATATGCCTGTGTGACAGTGAAGCAAATAGATGACTGATGGCAGATGTATTTTAAGGGAAAGGGAGAAAATGCAGTATAGCTAAGACCGAATCTATCTTTCTCTCCCCTACCTTACGTCTGCTTTACGTTTCTTCTCAGACGTACAAAAAAATGTGTCAAAAGCTGCATGTTTTTACTCGATGGTATGGTGCTATACCTATTTCTGAAATATAAACGTAATACCAGCCCACTTGCAGGGCTGTCACTGCTGCTGTATGTGTCAGAAATGCCAAGGACCTCGGTGCCCTCGAGAAAGAATGGCAGTCTATTAAGCCACGTGGCCAAATCATCCACCAGACTAAGAGATGAACTCTTGTTATTTGTTCAGGGGACCCTGGCTGCTCTGAGATGCCCTACTTGGTCTCTATCTCTCTCAATCCGTCACTCTCTGCAACGCTAAGGAGCGCTGCAGACTTGTTGGTATATAGCAGAAGGGCAGCATCATTAACAATACTGAAGGCTACCCACATAGAAAACTTTCGGCATGAAGTGCAAATGAGACACGAGATGTGGAATGGCTTCCGGTAATGCCCTCAGTAAAGCCAGGTACGTGGTTGATATTGCTCACTAGCTGGAAATGTAAAAAAAAAAAGGCTGCAATCTCTATTTAGTCCTCCCACGACTGGCCACCCCCATACTGAAATTAACATCACTCGTCCTCTCCTCCACCGTCTCTACAGTCCCACTGTTATGCCAAAGCACAATCTATAGCACCTCTAGCATCAAATACTAATTGCTCAGTATTCGAGGAGAGAAAAGGGCTCCCTGAATTAAGAGTCATTTAGCGAGACACTGAGTTCAGCACAGCACTGCATTGCCTACGCGCATTTCTCCTTTGTCTGCATAGAGCTCTAACAGTGTGGTGCCAAGTGAAAACGGGCTCCCTCCACATTATGATGCAAATTCAAACCTGTGCTTAGTTTTTCCGCGTGTAGCCGCTATGGCAGAACAAAACGGCACAGTTAAATAGGTTCAAAGTATTCCGTCAAACAAGAAAAAAAGAAAATGTGAGTAAATATGGCAAAATCAATATGTACTAAACAGTGCTTTGGTCTTTGCACATATTTTAATTTGTCAGACAAGAACTTCATTCAGCTGTGTTGCTTTCAAAGGGAATTGAAAGCGATAGATTTCTCAGTATTGAGGAGCACGGCAGGAAGTTTTGTTTCTTCCCCCTCTACACTGGTGCAAACAATGGGGGCAGTGTGCGCCTTTGATCAAGGGCATGTTGATGACAATGAGAAATCTGCAGGCTGTCCCAAGAGTGTTGTAACCCTACCTTCAAAGTACACTTGTTTTTCCTTCCCAGCATCCTCTTTCTCCGCTGCTTCCTTCACTGTGTCGACTGAGTCTTTTATTTGTCAAGATCAGTCGGCAACACCAACAAACATCACAGAACTGAAACCGCTTATTAGAAATGTTGACAACGTTTGTGTCCAAACTTGCAATGCAAACAGACAATTAACAAACAAGTACATTAATTATGTGTTCTCGGTATTCATACATGTTAATAATAAAAGTTATTATGTATCACTAAATGAATACTACGGCTTCATGACTGTGATGCGGTCGCCGAGTCTACATGGTGTCGTTTTGGATATGTGTCCATGGGTGGACGTGTTTTTAGTGGAAATGTGATCAGTGTTGGAGGGCCAATTCCTCTTTCTGGTCCGTCTCCAGTTTTCTTAAGGCCATCCACTGACACTTTATCGTGCCCTCTGTCTCAGCTGAATCCGCGAGATGTGCACGAAGAGCAATGCATTATGACTTGGTCTGGAACCAACCCCAATGCTGGGGCTGGGTCAAGGTCTGGGCTAGAGACACCAGCTGGGTCCCTCTGCCACTTGCAATACATACTTGGATAGCATCATACAACTGCAGACAGCATGCGGGGGTCATAGTGACGGACACTTTGTAGACCACTTTGATTATATCACAGAGTTCCCTGATCTATCTATCTCTTTCTCTCGCTCTCTCTTGACTTTGTATTTAATTGGAAATCACCTCTAACTAACAATAGCCTGGTCACTCTAATTAGGCAGATAATGTGTATCGGTGTCTTACGATTGATTCTTGTGGTTTGAACATATAGAGGCTTCATTAGGAACCTTTCCAATGTGCCTGCCTTAAATAAGCCTTTAATTAAGACTCCCATTAGGCTCTAAGAGCTTGCAAATTAGTGGATCCTGAAATATACAGATATAGGTCTTTGGACACTCAACCTTCGACATGGGAGGCACGTGTCAACCCACTTAAGTGTTTATTGCACTACGGATTGGAAAATTGCAAAAAAAAAAAAAAAAGGTTACTTAATTTAACACTTTAATGATGTAGAATTGACAGACACGAATTATTGAAAGCTCTAATTAAGAGAAAGTGACACATTCAATACATCACACAATGCATTGGAGGAATGGAACCGCAAACAGATGACAAAATGGTTTTTCCCCTTTTTGAGCATGAATGTGCTCGACACACAGTCACTGGTGGAAATTTGCCTGTTTTTGGTTTTGCAGTCCATTATCTTAGTAGTGTTGAAATTATGCCCTAAGGTGGAAGAAAAGTCTAGAGGAACACCAAAAACACCAATCTCGCCAGTAGTTGTTCAGGTATAGTGTGGTTTCTTTGGACAAACAATTGACAAAAAAAAAAAAAAAAGCAGAATAACATTACTAGTCGTTGGCTGGAAAATGAAAAGAATATGCCCACTGAGCCAGACACAGAGCCAGCGCAGCTCTTTAATCCAGGCACCCCTTTTTTTTTTCGCTTCTACTTGCAGAGTGCTCTGAACCTGCTACGAAATTGAATTTTCCACCCCTGTGTGTACGTGAACCAGCCAAGCACTGCATTGTCAGAGTACTCAATTAGCTCCCAAGGCGGAAGCCAAAATGTTTTCCAACAGCAAATGTATTCTTCACAGGGCAAGCTCTCATTAGCATAATGCTTCTGTTCCTATAGCATAGTTAGAGTGCCTTCCCAAGGTTGAAAGCAAAACCAGCAAAAATAACAACCTTATGCTTTAATATCACTGTCCCTCCATGGCCATATCATATAATACTCAGGGGTAGTGTAGCCTCCAGTAAAGAGAAATGTTAACTTCTGCTTAAAATATCTCATTAGCATTAGTAAATACCCTTACTTGTGTGCAGCACCTGGCAGAGACACTCTGTAAGGGCCTGCATCCCTTCCTTTTCTTCACATCTGAATTCGCATCATGATACATACAGCACTCCTCGGAGTCTCGTAGAACTTGTAAAAACCAATGTGGAAATGTAGTTGTCCTATTTTCTTATTGGAAAAAGCCGAGGATAGAGAATGCAGGTTCCTGTAATAAATCATGAGAACAAAGGAGATCTCAGGCTTTCAGAACATATAATTCTCACTGAAAGTTGTAAGTTGTGCAGGAAATGAATCACGTTGTTTACCGAATGTGCTGACATTGAAACAGTTGGCTGAAGCATTTGAAATAATCTGCACTGACATGTTCTCTGACAATGTGACATTGAAGTCAAACAACTATGAAAACGTTCCCAATTGACTGGCAATAGAAAAGAAAAGAAAAGCGTACAGACAAACGCAAGTCACAAACAACTGGAGACCGTCAGTAGCAGTAGCAATGGCAACCCTTAGTTGGAACCCACACACTCACTTGTGTTTGACCACAGTGCCACTGTGGCAGCAACTGAGTCGATGTAGAACAGGCGGCCATATAGTCAGGGGTCTGTGATCTTGCCTGCTAGTGCCCTTTGGTTTCCACTCACTCTCATTTCTAAGGTTCCGCCAACTCCAAATTTAGAGCTCCTGTGTTTGTCACCTGCCCTGGGCCTTATATATCACCCCAACACACCCACACACATGACAGCTCCCATCACCCAGATAAGGCATGGATATGAAATTGGATGTGGGGGAGGGGGGGGATTTTGTTAATGGTTTGTGGTGGTGGGAGTCTCACTCACACCACACACTGGTGTAAATTGTGCCGACAGCTAATTTCTCGCAGAAGTTCCTGTCACAAAGATTGGGCAGAGATCAAAAGTGAGACGAAGTGTCACTCTGACAAAACAGCTTAAAGTGAGTGGGACTGCAGGCAAGGCAAGGTGAAATGGGTAATGGCGTTCCGTGTTATCCCTTCCGTGTAACCCCCCCCTCCCCTAATTTTACTTTTTTAATTGAACCTTATCTTTTACAATTTTCTTGTAATTATTATTTCTTTAATTTATTTAAAGGGAATCTAATAATGAACCTGCCAGTGGTCATAAAATGAAGCATCTGTTTTATTTTCCGTGTGCATGGGATTGCTGATGGAATTATCTTGTGTTTTTAAACATGAAAAGTGGTTTAATAAAAAAAACAAAGTTAATGAGTTAAATTGATTTACTTCATAGTCATGCTATTCAATTTGAGGTTGAAGTAATTAGAGGTAAGAAAGGGTGAAAACGAATGGAACTGGCTGCGTTCTGTCTCAGTGGAAATCACAGTTGCGAGAACATAGATTAACGCTGAGACGTTAACCATCAAGAATAAGATTAGAAAAACAGTCCCATCGTCCTATCTATGTTTGTATCCCTGATGGCTAAACTGTTGATTGGCTATGTAGACAGAGGTGTGTGTGTGTGTGTGTGTGTGTGTGTGTGTGTGTGTGTGTGTGTGTGTGTGTGTGTGTGTGTGTGTGTGTGTGAGTGGTGAGGCGTTTCTTTCAAAGTGGGCATTTGTATCAAAGCTTCAGAGTTAACCTTCCCGAGGCTATTAATGGAGCACTCAGATTAGTGTGCCCTCTATAAGGCAGAGACAGCACCAGGATTAACCTTGTTTTAAATGTGCCATTTGAGAAAGATTGGTTGACCTTACTGTGGCCTAGGCATTGGACAAACCATCGCACTTGATGGAAACTGGCTGTTAATGGACTTCACAGTGCCAAGAAACACCCGGACGACATATGCTCATGTTTGAGATTAATATCGTTCGCCTTCCAACACTCACTACTTGCTTTTGCTTCAAATTCATTTCCTTCTTTGGCAAGTTGTTTTGGCCCCTGTCCCTTGGCAGACCTTCTTTGAAGCAGGATTTTTTTTTTTCGTATTCTCAGAATGACTATAATCTAATTTTGTGATTTGATCTGATCTCACCTGCCTTTGCCAGGATCTAAATCCCTACAGCCGAGAGTCAACGCTTTCTGCAACCGCTTGTGTCAAGGCTTTCCAAAAGTGATGTTTAAACAGGCCCAACAATACAAGTAACGTCAGTCAAGATGCTTGCATGTCAAATGTTTCATAATGTTACATAAATGAGGACGTTTGGACCAAAGACGGTCCCAATCAGGTCAGTAGAGATACAGATGCAATGTAAAAACAGGGGAAGAGGTACCTTTAATCCTCCCCATTAACAGAGTCCATTGCCTGGGATTGGGGCAGTTGGAATCTCTGTCTGAGATGAGCTGCACTTCCCGAGAAAATGAAACAGGATGATGGAGATCAGTGACAACACCGGCAGGATAATCATGCACAAATCACAGCAATCTGCTCTCAATCTCCACCCCGATATACACGCACTATCATCAATCTCTCACCACCAAATCCCTAAATCCTGACAATCTGTAGCACTCAGTTTAGGACCTCTGTTAATCCACCTAGCAAGCCCACATAACTGGACAGGAAGGTACACAATCCCCTGAAGCCTTCCTCCCTCTTTAAACCAAATGTGCCAATTTTTATACTCCGCATAACCGATCCATTGCTGTTTGATGGTCTCATCTTAAAGCAAGCAGCTGTGAAGTCATTTTGATGTGGTCCAATGTATCTACACTGTCACTGATAAGTGCAGGAAGAAGGAAACAAAATAATCCGGTTCGTTTAATCTTAAGCATCTATTTATTCAACAACAACTGGAATATACATTTAAATACCAGCAATGCAGGGCGGGAATGCAAAACGAGAGGACTTACTGATTAGGAGGGGATGCCTTGACAGCAAGCCTGATGTGGGAGGAATATGTTACGTTTATGGATGGTGTGATTCAAGTACATATTGCCACCAGAGGAAAGGGAATGCACTGGATTGCTACAATATAATCTTTTTTTTTTTTTTTTTAAATCAGTGACAGACAAAGTACAACCAACAATATTGCATCAAAGAGCGGATGTGTTGCTTGTGGGGCTGTTGGAAACAAAGGGTCCCAGCCTTGTGGTTAATGGGCAATTCCAAGGGCCTGAAATACCAATTGGCTCACTATTGAGTTTGATAGGATGAGAAATCTTGATAAATGAAATGTACCTTGACTTTCCGTGATGAATCCACTCGGCTGCGAACCTCAACCCCAGCGCCAATCATTGCCTGGGGTCCCACTGTTTGTGATTGGTGTGACCGTCAAAGAGGTCAGCCACCAATATTGTTCTCCTGAGCATTGATACAGAAAGTGTTTGAAAGCTAAATTAATTATGTGCATTAAATGAACCAGATTCTCCTTGACAGCAAGTTCATATGCTCATGTATATAAACAAGGATATTCTGTTTTTGCACATTATCTAACAATATATATATATATTCCTCTTGCAGTTCTCAAACTTGTAGAACTTTTAGTTACGTCAGTTACCACTTCTGATGGAGTGGTGGCCCACATTGTGTTAAGGGATATTTTTAGCAGTGGAGCTGGGCCGCTGTTGAATATAGAGGAAACACTTTGTTGGTAGAATCAGGCAACGTTCTGTACAGCAGATCCCAAATCAGCCGCTGGGCCTGAGACCAAGACAAATACAAATCCAACCAGGTACAAAACCAAGACAAATGCAAGACTTCAAAACACGTTTTTTTGCTGTAAATGTTGTATTCCAGAAATTGAGGAGAGATTTTTTGGAAAGGTTCTAGGTTGACTAGATATCGTTGTACGAACCATTGTGACTCCAAATGAGTGTCATTGTTTTGCAACAGATTTAAAAAATGGATCACAGTTGATTAATTATTATCTGATTTCAAAACCTTCCTGTCAAGTGCATCAGTTTTACATTCAAAAAGATAGTTAATAGCAACCATTATATATGTTTTGGTTTCATCATAATTCAGTGGTCATCCACAACAAAAGAACTGCTAACCCCTAAAAATCAGTTGAAATCTGTATTCTGAGTGACTTTTTGATCTGCTTCCACAACTTCCTTGGGGTTCTATATTTTAATAACACATATAAACAGTTGTGTACAGCTTCATTTGATGTATTGCCTTATGTATTCAACTCAACTTCAAATACACACGCCTAAGCTCAACCGCTGACTGTAGACCGATGGGGAGCTAGACGAGTGCTCGTCCTTGCCAAACAAAAGGACTGACCGTCTCATTGAAGGGAGCTTACATTCTTCACATCTTCTTTTGAGCCAGTGGAGTCTCAAAGAAACTGGTAAGCACCTCTGGTTTCCTTTCCAACAAAAGTATCCCAAGAGCATTGAAATTAAGTAGGATTAGACTGCAAAATACAGTCACATTTGTTTATGCAAGTCCTGGGGAAAATAAATTCTAAGTTGACTTATCATCACAGGATTTGCTTTTCTTTCAAGAGTAGTTGATCTATTAAAAAAAATTGTTTTTCCCCAGAGGAACACCAAAAGTATTCCTTTTCACGAACAGCAAACAGCATACTTAGTATGACATAAAACCTCAGAAAAGCAAACTCACTTAAGTTTTTTTTTCATTTACCAAGGGCCCTCATCAACAAAGCTCGGGAAGCCGTAGAAATAACACTGACTTAAAAAGTTGTGAGGATTGATATTCATTAATTTCCGAGATATGCTGTACTGAGCATCAGTATTTGCAGGGATGAATCAGCGATGACTCAGGCTGAATCCCCTTTAATGTCAGCCTGCGCTAAGGCAATGTTTCTATGAACAGTCTGTCTTGTCAAATTGTAGATTGTTGCTTAGTTGGCGATCTGAAATGCTCCCATTTAACAAGAACGTCTCCATCATCCTTTTGGATTTGCCCGACTCTATCCATGTGTTTGCTTTCACAGCTGTGAGTTCGGCGGCGCTAACCTGAGCTGGCAAACCCAAGTTACTTTGGTATTTTTTTTGTCAGTTTGTCCCAGCAAGTCAGCTCTGCTTTTGAGCATTCAATCTGCATTTTTCCTTTTAAAAGTCTGTCATGAAGTGAAACCCAAAATACCATCTGCAACATCTGCTCCATATGTAAACAAGCAGCAGCAGCTGCCAACAACTGAGGCGGATTAGCCCTTGAAATACCCTAAATGCTGCACGACACAGCGTCGGTTTTTAAAGCTCTATAACTTTTTGAGAAAACGACCGTAAATGTTGTATCTAGTCTAACTCTGTGTAATGAACAGAGAGGAGATTCATAAGCAGACATTTCCCACAACATTAAGTTATATATTTACTAGTTATTGCAAGCTTCAGTTATATGTGGCTTTTATAGCTTATGCATCTGCATCTGCACTGGACTGTCATATGTAGCTCAAGCGCAAGTTCAGTCAGGTAGACACGCATGCATAATCTCTGTCTCTCCTCTCCTTGTGATTATTCTATCAGCTGATTGGGGGCGTGCACTTTTAAGTAACCAACCAGATTCGGCACACCGGTTCCTGAAGCCAATCATATCGTTGCTGTCAAAACTTTAAAAGTGTCCTCCTCTCTGCTGCTGTCAGTTGTCATTTCAGCGAAGCAGACGCGACCCTCCTCCACCCCAGTCACCTCCAGTCAGCATCACAGTTATGCTCCTGATTCATCATCAGATGGCAGCACTCCTTTCACCACCACCACCACCAGTGTCTGGACTCCAGGGGGGATTAGGCCTGATGGACCTCAGTATCCCTGCCTCGGTGATAGTACTTCAGCATGGAGTCCAATCGCCAAAGACTTTGCACTTTTCATATTTGATGCCTGTGCAATAAATCATTGTTATAAAACAAGTCTCTCCTGATTGAAATGCTTGTAGAGAGGATATGGAACCAAAAAAGCTCGTACTTAGAGACTTAACTGTGTAGACTCCAAATCTTCACTGTAGGTTGGGAGTACTTAGTGTAAGTTGCTATGGTAATAAGCGAAGCAGACATGTTGGGGGGACTTCAATGTGGGGCGCGAAACGGATGACTAATATGTGCTGTGCTCAACTAGCTTCGCAGATGCAGAGATCATATCCTAATGCAAGATTGAGCCTCCCTCCATTTTGCACGAGCGGTATTAGACGGGTGTTGGACATTATCATTTTGTTTGATCATTTAGAAATGCATGCACTTACCTATGGTATGATTTTAAAACCAAGAACATAATAAAGCTCAAGCTTATTTTCCATTGTTGGTCATCAGCGAACTATAGTGGCTCACATCTTTAGCATTCAAAATGCATTCTGATTATTCCACCATTTTAAAAATACAAATGAATGAGCCAAGTTAATAGTCAAGGGACATATTGCTCTAATCCTTGCTTATAACTGGAGTTAAGGCAAAAGCTTTTTTTTTCATCCAAATGAAATGCAGAAACATTTCATTTTCTTGTCATGTTGACAAGCCAGACTATTCCTAATCTACACTCAGAGATGCAGTGTACGAAAAAGCACTTGTTTAATACATTGACTTTCACATTTACTGCTCTGAGCAACATGCATTACAGGATTGTTACAAAGTCAAGGTGAGCAGTTGAAGTAGTGGAACACTGACGACTGTTCTTCGGTGAAGATTATCTAGCCATCGAGCCATCCATTTAAGTGACTTTATCATTACCAGGCACAGAGTATGGATCCACGGTGCGAAATGGAATAGCTGGAAAACTAATGGCACTTGACAGATAGTGGCATGAGATAGCATGCTTATCTTTCTATTATGTGAAAAAGAAGGCATTTTCCCGTGATCACAGTGTGTGTGTGGGGCAATGTGGGGGGTGGTGGGTGGTTGAAGTTGTGGCGGTCGGTGGGGGGGGGTGATAAGGAGAAAGATATACAGCCCGCTTCGCCACTTTCAAACCATTAATTTGTGATGGTTTCTTAAAAGTCACGCGCTATCTGTTGCTATCCGAGGGAACATGAAACGTAAGAAAAAATGTGAGTTTTTGCTTCAGAAAACGGCAATAAATCTTATTCTTACATTTCTCAATTATTATTTTTTTAGCCGCCTCTTCACTTGAAAGCAATCAAACAACCACTGTGGCACTCCCCAGAGCGATGGATTTGTCTTTCTAACACCGTGGTGTAAACACGCTTTAAAAAATGTTTAAACAGGATTTAAAAAATGGAAAAAAAACAAAACAAACATTTCAGACAGATTCCAGTTGCAGGGAACAGCAGCCACTGCAATCGTCTTACGAACTCGCCTCAATCACACATTGCAGTTGATTTTACGTCTGTGTTCCTGAAGCAATAAGTTACTGCCTCATTAATTCCGCTATGAGAACAAGATGATTGATTCATATTCCATCTGAGGCTGGGCCTCTCTGACAAGCTCTCGCAGTGACAGCAGGGTTGTGAGCCTCCCTTGCGGTAGACATATACTGCTCTCTACAAGGTGGGCGGTTCCACCCTCTGATTGCTAATTACAATTAGTTACGATTCAATTACACAAGGTCAGTGACTAAATCAATGTTTGACAGGCACAGTTCTGTGTCAGGCTATTGAGTGAGGGGTACCACTCAACATGCACAGAGCTATAATTTCAATATTCGCTCCGCATCTGAATCACCGTTTAAAAAAAGAAAAAAACCCTCATACAGCTGTCATAAATATAGGAAGAAGGATGTAATATATATAAGCTTTCCTCTCAACGTTCCCCCTGTGGGGTAGCCACTTTGTCATGAGTGATGGACTGGTGGTATGGGGGTGTGCCGTTCTCTCGTTCTCTCTCTCTCTCTTCTTTTTTTTTTTTTTTTCTTGCACCGATCTGAGACTTGAGTGAGCAGCACCGGAGATTGCATTACCTCCCCATTGGCTGTTTACAAAGCCTAAGTGATAAGAGAAATGACTTGGTAAATAACTAAGATGTCCCTGTAAGCTGTCTTCCTGTGTGTGTGTGTGTGTGTGTGTGTGTGTGTGTGCGTGTGTTTGATACGCTCATCTACTAAACTGCTACTCAATTAACTGGGTGATTGTTTTCACCAGATTGGCCCCAGTGATTAGACGGTGTGTCCCGGGCCCGGGTGTATTCGTGTGTATGCGTGAGTCTGTTTGCGTGTGTGCGTGTTTTTTCGACAGTTTGAAGGATGCTCTGATCAAGGTCGTGCTGAAGGAGAGCCTGATTAGACTTGTATACGACGATATGTAACATATCAGTATCTCTCCCACTGACGCCGCTAGTGTTGCACACTGTCATTAAGGGGGAATCTGCCTGTTTTGATTCAATAAACTGTTTACTGAGGCATACTGATCTGACTTGGATATTGCTGATTATACACTGAAAAAGCTCATAAATCTTACATCGGTCTATGAGATGAGGTCATTTAAATGCATGGCGGGACCTGCTGCTAAACATCCCTATAGAAAGAAGATTTGCAGGCGGCTCTCAATGTGTGCGATGCATAATGCAATTTCCACAACTGCTGCAACCACATGTTATTGGTTTTCTAATTTAGAGTCACCAGGACTGGCCATGGGTTATTATGAGAATACAATTTTCTAATTTAGCCTGATAAAATGCTTATATTTGCTCTACAGTAATTGTCATCCATTACCAGTCTATTTGCTATCACTGCAATGGTTTCTCAACATCATAACTTTATACCTTAAATGAGATGGAGAAGTCCTACCCGTCCACCACCTCTGTGTCGTTTAACAGGCAGCATGGTGAACACAGCCCAAAATCAAAGCTCATCCACTTCTCCTTGCAGCGCAGATTAATCTGAGGCACTTCGGCATGAAATTAAGAATTGATTATTGTAAGACGATTCTGCTCGGTTAACTCGATTCAGTGGCATTCGCTCATACAGACTAACGCGCCATCCTGTCCCCCGGGGCCATGGCATTAATTCTCTGAAATCTGTGCAGGTGACCTCAGTGTTTAAAGATTTACGCTGGTTGAGGCGTTGCTCACCAGTGTCCTTGCCAATGTGAGCCTCGCAGCTCACGTGGTGTGACAGCCAAAAGCTCGTTGTTGCCGTAACGTATGGAGATCAGAGGAATCAGCCACGCAGGCTCTCGCGCGCGTCTCTTCTTCAATTGTGGATGTGTATGCTTAGATGCTCTGCGGTGTTGTTGGCAGGCAGCCGAGTCAGTGACAGGTAGGACTGAAATGTTCTCTCAAGTAAAAATTTCAGGACAAAGCTGTTGTATCTTTGATGACTTGTGGTTCCTCCCTCACTGTTGCTCAGAATTTCTAAATAATGCAAATGCCTCTGCTGTGATGGATGACTGCAATCAATGCAACATTTCCCCCCCCCCCCCCCCCCCCCGCAGAAGTACAGCTAAACTTTGCCTGCCTAAAGCACATCCAGTGTCTTGTCTATCTGCATCGGAACATCTCTGACACTGCAGCCCGAAAAATCCCTTCCAGAAATGCTCAGCTATGACTATGTGTGTGCGACCGCGTGTCTGTCTGCCTGTCTCCCTCACCACATATATCTGTTGGAAACAGATCACAGTCGCACCTTGTTCGTAATCCTACACAACATGTGGTCCAGACAGGGGCTAAAATCTCGAGATAAGTCTTTGGGTTTTATGGACACACACAGAGATCCACCCGGGAAGCCTAACTGGTATCCCTCTCCTGCCTCTGTCCCCGTTTCATCATCCAACGTAGCCTCCCCTTCGCCGTCTTTGAACTAATCTGAACAGGATCCTAATCGGGTTCGACTCGCTAATAATTCAAAGCAGATTAACACTCTTTCATGTTGATTACTATAATGGTATAGATATCGTTCCTAGTTTATGTTGTTTTTGACATTCTGATTGAATGCCATGCTAGAAACAAACAAGGTCATACCAAAGGGTAAGAGTATCACAAACTAGGCAGTTTTACCTCTATGCATGCACACTAACTTTGCACACTTTCCACACTTTACAAAGTCCTGCAGAAATATTAAATATTATAGTTGAAGTCTTTCAGCACTTTATGCTTTTCGGTCTAAGAAGAATTCAACCCACATTTTGTTCTGTTGTTCCTCGTGTTTTCTTTTTGTTAAGTGGGTAAGCGGGGGGTGGGGTTAAGGGGGGGGGTCTCTCAGAGGATTCACAGATAATCAATAGAAGCTACAAGTGGGCAGCTCATTGACGCTTTGTCTGCTCCGTCTTCTTTTGTCTCCTGCACCACATGATGAACATCTCTGCTGATACTCTTCTTTTCTATGTCTATCCTTGCTCTGTCCAGCCTTGCGTCTGTATCATCTGTACCCCACTGCCCCCCCCCCCCCCCCCCCCACACCCGAGAGATGTCTGTCTACTCTGGCTCCTCAGCTCAGTGCTCCCGACACTCAGGTGCTGATTCGCCTGTGGCCAAATGACCACCCGCTCACTATGCTCCCTGATACAATAATTCCACCCCATGCACTGACCTGTTATTTGTCAGCTTAAGGGCTGTGAGGGGGCTCTGTCTGTCATTTAGCAAGACAGCGGTGCATACTTATTTGCCATTCTATTTTGAGGCTTGATTGACGTGCTGGCAGCCGTGACATTCTTGCAGGCGTTGTGGAGCCTGTTATTATGCATACATTAACATTCTGATAAACACATGGTCGGCCATTGAGGAAATAATTACATGCCATCACTCTACTGTCTGGAAAGAGCGCGCTTTGTTGAGTGTGTATGCACGCACACACAATAATCTGCATGTTTCATCCCATAAATATGATCTCTGTCCTTCTCGTTCCTCCCCGTCCATTAATGAGATGAACAGCAGCACATCTCACGTGGAATGCACTCTGCCGATGATCGCGTACCACATCTCTCAGAACCCACGGCACAAAGTCTTAATAGTTTGGGGTGTTTTTGCATGGTAAATACTTCCCAGTAAGACTTTATATTGTTACAATGCAAATCACTCACTCCCCTGGGTGTGATGCCCTTTGTATCTGGAACTGAGCTGTGGAGAAACAGAGTGCCTGTTTGTGACGTTCTGTGTCTCCAACAGTTTGGAGAAAAGAAAGAAAAATATCTGCATTGAAGTGTAACTGTGACAACAGTTTATGGATTAAGTCCTTATTATATGATGTAAACTAATGGCGGGTGTTTTCATGGCTTAGAACATTGTGTTAATTAAAAAAAACAACAACAACTAACAATCACAAGTTGTTGAAGTGTCCACCAGTGAAACACGTAATCTAATATTTCATAATGTCTTCGAGTAGAATATTTTCTTTTCTGCAACATATATAATACACTATGACACCTTTTGTCAAACCATCACTTTTCACATACATATTAGAGTTGACAACGTTACCTCGCCCCAGCACAAAGGACCCACTGGGCTAATTATAGTTTGGCAAGCAACATATTGACTAACTTCCCAGAGGCTCTCAGTCAGCACCTAAATCGAATTCTGTTCACAGCACAATGACACCGTATCAATCAAGTAGCCTGTATCTCCCGACACCTCAGATCTGATTGATGGGTCATGGCAGTGAATGATCATAGAGTGTCAGTTGGTTGCTTAATCTGCAGAGCTCTGACATTAACTTTCGAAATACGAGTATATAAACAGCTAATTTCATACAAACAACTACAACCCCCCCCCCCCCCCCCCTCCCTTCCTCACACCTTGATCTTGCAGGCCTGACACTTTGTGAAATATACATGTGTCAGCAAATGCAGTGTATGCAGCTCCCGAAGCACTCCTAAAATACCTTTATAAAACCACCAAGCAAACAATAAAAAAAAAAAAAAAGGCTAAGAGTTGCAAGTCTGGCAGAAGGTGTCAGATTATGCTACAGTCAGCCAAGCTAATTTAGTGGCAACTCATGGTGTTTTCGTGTGCTCCTGCACCTGGCTCCATGCATGTGTGATTGTACTCAGTACACAGTATGCTAGTGTGTTTCACAGCTTAACATTTGGCTGCAGCTCAGGTTCAGTTGACCCAGCATTTGTATTCCAGTGAAACCTGCGACAATCATGGATTCTTACTCCATCGTGCTTCTGTCTAAGAGGAGAGCCCTCTGGAGGCTCCACAGGGAGGAAAACCCCCTCGGTAAAAGTGCAAATGGCAACATGAAGTATGTCAAGCTGACAAGTAGGACCCGCAGGTCCTGAGGGAGCCTTGTCGGTTAACTGCGGTGTACTAAGCCCAGTATTTGGTGCAGTTTGACTCCCAAGCTCCTTTTATCTTATGGGGGCCCCCATCGGTAAATCAAAGACTGAAAACACTATCTCCCCTTTGTACCTTGAACAGAGCTCAGGCACTCATGGGAGAAACAGAACTTACGTGAAAGAATACCTAATGCCTTTGTGCCAACGGGGGCTGCCCGGCACTAGAGCGGAAACCGACTGGAAAAGTGAAAGCAATGTGATGTGATCGTCAGGCTCTTTTAACACGTAGTCCTAGCGAGAATGGGGCTTTCAATTATTCAACCTTTTTTTTTTTTCTTTGCCCTTGAAGTGTACATTAGTCTTGTTTTATTCGCCGTGTGTTAACAAGCAATGTCTGGCCCGCTCCGAGAAGGATGTGGCTGTCACCACCATTTCACTTCATTGCTTTTTTTGGGGGGGGAGGGGTGGATAAAAGGCCAAAGTATAGCGTTGTCGTGAGACATCAGCTAAAAGCATCTTGGTGACAAGTAAATGGAACCGCTGTTCTTTTTTTTTTTTCATAACATAGCCTTCCAAATCAAACGCCTGAGTATGCAGACTCTTGAGGATAGAGACAATGTGTCGTGATAATGGATTTAGCAGTGTGTGTGTTCGCAGAGATTTACATCTGTCCACACACACAAATGTGGCAAACATTTTGAATTTGTTATCAACAGCTCTGCTTAATTTCTCAGAAAAGCCTTACATATTGTGTTACAAAGGTGATGCCATCACTGAGAAGAATGATGTGCTGCTGCGAAATGTTTGTTGTTCTTTATGTATTACAAATTCAGTAATGAGTGGTGTCACAAAGCATTGCATTCAGTCATTATTATACAACATGTGAGACTCAAAGGCATACAGAGGTTTAGTGGAAATGACAACGATTCAGTCTAAACCATGATGTTACACTGTGCAGAGACACATTTTCCTTTTTTTAATCCCACACTTCGATGTAAATAAAACTCACTTGTAACAGAGACTACGGTAACAATCTAGATGAGGAATTGAACTGGCTACTGTGCAGTAGAGCTAGCTTGCGAGAGAGTTCTCATGACATCAATACCACAAGCTAGTAGAACAAATTGTCAGCTCTCATATCAAATTCATCAAGACAAAAACAACTTCACTTCTTTTTTTCATGATTTAATAAAACAAAAAGAAAAAAGAAGATGTTGGTCACCTTGAAAAGTAATGTTATGCAAAATCTCAACCCTATTGATCCATGCATCATCCTTTCCGCTAATCCGGGGCCGGGCCGCAAGGGGCCGCCAGGCTTAGCGGGGTATTCCAGACGTCCCTCTCTACAGCTACGTTTTCAAGCTCTTCTTGGGGACCCCGTTGGCGTTCCCTGGCCAGTTGAGCTTCCTCACCCTAACTCAGAGGCTGAGCCCAGCCACCCTTCACAGGAAGCTCACTTGGGTGGTGATCAGTTGACAGCTCTGCTCCTCTTCTTCCACCAAGTGTCCAAGACATACGACCGCAGATCTGATTATCAATTTTTGACCTATAGGGGTGTTCAGGGTACCATGTACACTTATGCACCGCCCTATGCTCGCACCGGGTCCCTGCCTTTGCCTTCCCCCCGGCTCGCAAATTCCCCCTGGCCACGTTGCCTATCCCTGCCAGTGGTGGGCCCGCAGAAGGGAAACAAAAATCAAATGTTTATTTAGCATATTTCTGTACGTACATATCAAAAACCTTACAGCAGTACCATGTCTTGTTAACTAGTGCTAGGAACAGCTTAAAGCTCACAGCAAAGTTGTCTCCCCCTGACCTGGATTTCAACATTGTCTCAAGACTGGGTCTTCAACATGTGCCAGCCGGCACAGCTTGAGTGCTTATATTTAGACAAGACTGCCGTCTGCCCCAAAATTTCCTCATGCTGTGTCTCCCCTGGGATTCCTGTTAGCTCATCCACCGCTCCTTTCTTCAAAAAGAGGCAAAGGGGCTGTGACCTTTCCTCGCTGCCTGTGGTGTTTGTCCTTTGCATGGTGCCAAACCTTGACCTTTTCAGTCCTTTTAGATTCCAGCAGGTAATCAATTAGCTGCTACTTAGATTACCACAGTCAAAGGTGAATAACACTGCGGTGGTATGAATTGAATGAAATATTGTTTTTAATGATTTCTCTGCTCTCCTAGTCCCTTGGGTATGTGAGGTGAATTGAGGCATGAAGTGTTGGCCTGTATAACTTGCTCGTTGTGTGCGAGGAGCAGGTATGTTGTTGTGATGGGATTTGTCCTTGAAGTCACTGGAAGGACACTGGAAAATGCCTTAGGAGGTGCTTTAGATTGTTAACACACAAACAGTGTGCCGTCTTCTCTAAGGGTTTAGGGAATGCAGGAAACAGGAAAAAGGGTCTAGAAAAAACGATGAGCATTTCTCAATCGGTGCTCTGTTAATTAACTAACTACGCAATCAGAGTCTGATAATTCGATGTGTCAAGTCTTATCTAACGAGCCCATTTTTCCACCTTGTGTAGAAAGACTCTGTTTGGACTTTTTTTTTTCCAAGTATGTGATTGGGTTGTTTTTTTCTGTTTTGTTTCTCCCCCTGACAGTCCCCCTCTTAGTGAGTCTGTGGTGCGTCTCCGAAAAAGATTTTAGGGTGAAGTGCTTTGGCTTTTCTGCAGGATTAAATCATGCCCTTTGATTGAGGAAACGGGCCTCCCTGGTGACCACAAAGCCTGTTTGGTGGAGCATCGACCTTCAACCTGTAAAAGAGCCCAGTACTCTTTTGGGACAGCGAAGCATATGCTCATGGCTGCCTCCTCTTGAGTGGGCGGGACGGGTTAAAGATTTGCCAGTGTTCATAGTCAAGTGTGAAAGTTAGTTGGCATGCATGTGTGCGCGTTTGATACGAAGCTAGGAGGAGGAGGAGGAAGCTCAGGTTGAGTCATAAAGACTCAGGTTTGGCAGGAGGTAAAAAAAGGCGCTGCTGGAGTCAATCGGAGATGACAGGTAGGTGGAGACTTCAAGAGGGAACCATCCTGTTGCTGTCTGAAATCATACAGATAAAATGGGGAGCCTGTTCAGCTGGAGCCTGTTGAGAGGTGTAACAACATTTGGGGTGATGGGTATTGACCAGGGTTCATTCAGACTGGTTTTCCACAAATGGGCCTTGTTACCAATGACATTGCTTTAAACCTTTACATTTTGAACTTAAAGGGGTAGTTTGGATTTATTGACGTAGGCTTGTATGAAGTACTTATCTATAGTAAGTGTATTAGCTACAGTATATATCGGTCAGCATGCCCCCAGTTCAGAGAGGCAAGCAGGAGTAGCAGGAGTAGCAGTCTGCTAGCAAAACAATGTACTGCTGTGGATGGGGGCAGCACAAATTTTAGCCACCTAAAGGATCAATAAAAAAAAAAAAAAAATCTCTTAACGTCTGCCATATATGGAAGCCCATTCCCGCCAGCAAAAAAAAAAAAAAAAGATCACTAAAAAAAAAAAAAAAAATGTAATTCACAAAAAAAAAAAAAAAGATTTAATTAATTCACAAAAAAAAAAATATATATATATTTTTTACTTTCTCTGTCAGCAAAAAAAAAAGAAAAAAAAAAAGATGTTTCCAGTTGCTGTTTATTGGTCGCCACCTCAGCCACATTGGTTTCATTCTTTATACTCCAGAGCTGCTTCTTGCTTAACATTCTATTCAAGGGTGCGTTTGCTCAGTACAATCCATGTGAAACATCATCTGTATTTCATGTGTTGTAAAGCCACGTTTTAAAGAAGTCTTCAATGTACTCACAATCCATTCATATGTCATAGCTGCTTCTATGACTGTTGTGTTAAAGTATCTCATAATTTCGACTTTCTATAGCAACTGGAAAAATCTGGTCAGTGTTATGGTTACAGATGGATGCACCAAAATGTTTTTTTTTTTTTATTTTTTTTGTTGGTGGAAAAAAAGTAAAATTAAAAAAATTAAAAATTATTAGAATTATTGTTATTTATTTTGTGGGTGGATTTTTTTTTTTTTCTTTTTTAAGTTACTATTTCTTTTTTTTTTTTTTTTGCTTGCGGGAATGGGCTTCCATAAGAAGCAGCTCTGGAGTACAAAGAATGAAACCAATGTGGCTGAGGTGGCGACCAATAAACAGCAACTGGAAACATATATATTTTTTTTCTTTTTTGCTGACAGAGAAAGTAAAAAAAAATTATATATATATATTTTTTTTTGTGAATTAATTTTCTTTTTTTTGTGAAAACATTTTTTTTTTTTTTTTTTGGTGATCTTATTTATTTATTTTTTTGCTGGCGGGAATGGGGTTCCATAGCCACAAGCTTCTTAGTGTGTGACATAGGTTTTCGTGTTTTCCTTAACATTAAATAAAAACATTTCCACTATAAATTGGTGCATACCAGAATGCAGGAAATCAAGTGTTTAATGCTCAACATTTCTGAATAACGTGCCCTTGAAAGGAAAGTTTGTTTTGCGTTTTTTAACAAAAACTGTTCAACACCATGACTTATACAATCAATGTGTTGACAAGAAGTAAAGGCTGAGTTTACACCTAAGTTCGCCGAAACACTTATTCATTCACTGCACACCATTATTGATTGGATGCTCCATATAAACAAGAGCTTGAGATTTAAGGTTCAGGACAAATAAGCACACATGTATTCACCACTCGTAGCCTGCTCCTTTATTCCTCCCATATAATTTTAGTTTTGTATGTTCCTCTCCTTCTGTCCCTGCTTCTCTGACTCTCTTCTCTCCCTCGCCTTTCCCTCCCCAAGGCTTCCTTTAAGGAGTACACACACCACTTTATCACACTGATGAATCTGGTGAGCTTCTCAAGGAGAGGCCGTCCGCCCGTAATGCAAAGACAAATGCCCCCTGTCCCCCGTCTGCCGCTTCTTATGTTTAAGGTGATGCAGAGGGACAGGTTGATTAAAAGAAGGTTAAGAGATGCGCTGGGGCCGTCACTCAGCCATCATGACGGATTGGTGACAAGCGGGTCAAGGGTGTTGCCTCTCAGAGGTGGCGGTAGAAGAATGGAAATAGTCCCGTTAGAACATCCCCTCACCCACATACACACAAACCTCTCTCTCCTTCCTTCCCCTTGCTCTCACCGTGCCAACAGAGTTCAACTGGATTTACGATCGTACAGGTGTTCACATGAGAGACGTCTCAGCGTTTTAATTAAGCCAGACATTTACTCAGGAACAGTGGCAAAGTCACATAGAGGGGAATGGGACCGGGAGGGATGAGGATGTTGACCTTTTCAAAGTTTGTCTTACTGAATGATTCAAATTTACCGTGCACCATAATTCATGCTAAAACGTGCGGTATTTTGCACGGCCTTTACCCGTGGGTGGAGGATTACTGCGCGTGTGTCCGAAACAAACTATTTCTAGAATATGTTTTAGCCGAACAAATGTGGTTTTTGTTCATACAAGGATGGGGGATTTAGCACACATAACACGGAAAATTAATATTAACGGGTTAATAGATACTTTGTTCTTCTGCTGGAATCAGTTGCTTTTCTCACGTAGTTTGTTTGACCTTGTATAGCTGTGAGAAATAGGCCTGGAAAGAGAGGAAGGGAGAGGGAGTAATTCCCCCTGCAGCCATTCAACCATATCTGGACCAGAGATCCACGCTGTCACTGCAAAATTACGTATGCTGAGAGCCACACATTTGAACACAAACGTAAGCATATACTGTTTGAGCATCCATACACATACACAGGCCAGCTGCAAAGATAACTAGAAAAGTGCACTTAGTAGAGCACAGATCTCCGCCAGGTGTGTCTGCAACGACCAGTCCTGTAATGTTTGATTGAATTAATATAAACCACGATAGGCCCCCCGTCTAGACCGCAAGCGTTTCAGATGCTTTTTTACACTCGCACGTCTCACACAACAGATCCACTCTCATTTTAATCAACGCAGCTGTCTGCCCCATCTCCGTGCAGCTGAACTGCAGTTTGCTGCGTAACGCTCCATCTTCACTCTTTACCGCTCTGAACGGTCAGTCATGCTGTATTTTTATGCGGTGTTCCAGACAACTCGGAAATCGTAATTTTCCCAGCAGGATGCTGCTGCCCAATAGGGTTGTATGTATGTAATATGTAAACATGTTCCGACTGGCCAACATCAACCAGAGATTTCCAATAAATTCACAAAGGTCTGTGTGCATGTGTATGCTGAGCGACGCTGGTTCTTCAGAGGCCATGAATAATAAAATGACAAAAATCGTCCAAGAAATTGGATGAAAACAGAAGCAGTTGTTGATCACTTGCTGCCCCTACTAGCCGGTTCAAAGTAGTGAGAAATCAGCAGTCAATGAGTGTATTAAACAGTTGTCATTTAAATATGTTTAAAAAAAAATGTGAATCACTGTAACCACAAGAGGTCCTTGAACATATATTCATAAATGAGCACAAAAAATATTAGACTGATGGGTCAGGCAGTATGCAAGATTAGCCGTGGACAGACAGAGATACACACACACACATGCACACACGACCGCATACATGATCCCCTGGCGGAGATAATTCAGAGCAGGATTACTGCTACATTTCCCTATCTCAATTAGGCAACAACTTGATGAAGCTCTTTGAATATTGAACAGCTTAACTTTATTTATAAGCATACCATAACTCATGCTGGTACTCCAAGACATTCTCAGGGGTCAATGTGTCATCTTGGCATTACCTTATGGCTGAGATGCAGTGGGCTGAATCTGGTGGGCTGTGAGCTAAAAAGAGAACACTAGAAACGGCTCCAGTATGCAAAGTTAAACACTAAACCATGGCTACCGTCACTGTGTTGTTGTTCTTGCCTGAGCCAATGTTATTATTGTTTCTGATGTTCTGCAGCTGTTTCTTTCCTGTCTTCATAATGCATGAGCTAGACTGTGGGCCTGTTATTATTTTGGAAGTGTTGGCCTTGCAACATCAAACAGAGCGACTTAAGGGAGGAAGCAGGCAGCACATCCAACTAGTATAATCTCAGCAGCCATCTGTCTGTCACACGGCCTCGGGAGGGAAGAATCAAACCAGACAAAGATGGATTGTTACTTTTCTGGATTCCAATTCAGATCTTTGAGAGGAGGCACTCTCATACTTGTTTAGCACCTGAAAATTACACAGCAAAGGCGGATTGTCGACTGAGAACAATTCATCTAAGATTTCCACCACTCTTATACCATTTGCTACTGAGATTTGCTCAGGAATAATGCCTGCAGTTAAATTTAGAGAGTAGATGTGAGTCTCCCGAAGATAAGGAGGCACCGGCCCCGCTCTCTCCGCCCTGCTTTAAATGACCACAACAGCACTCGTTCCATGAGCCCAGGCTCCAGTGCCGGTAACGTGGAAAAGACTGTCTGTGGATTTCCATGTATTACTTTTGGGAGAAATTCTCTCTTCATTTCATTCTGAAATAGGGAAAGATGAGGAGAAGATCCATCTTTCTATTTTTCCCCCTACTTTTCCAAGTGGCATCTGAGGTATGCTTATCTAAAGCACCAGATGCACAGAGCTCATGGGACCTCATCAGAAAGGCTCTGTGAAGGCATACCTGCTGCCGGTGAACCGTTACCTCCATTCCTTCACCAGCCCTTTGAGCCCCCTAACCCCTAGCCTTCTGGGCTGAGGGACAGGAACACCAATTACTTAAACCAGGGAAGAAGCTAATACCATATGTAGTGGAGTGACAAACACACATGGGAAAGGTCCCATCTAGCTTCAAATACTTTTTCCTCAACAGCAAATGCATAGCAAGTAGTGCCTCGAGAGCACAGGGTCGGAATACTGGATAGGGATGAGCGATGGAGATACCGAATGGTTCTGTGGAGCACTGCTTCAGGAAGTGAAGTCATATACCACCCACTTGTATACAACCCAAAGCCGCAAATTAGCAGGAGTCTATTTTGGGGCTTGGAGTCTGGTAATTACTTTGTCCTTAGAGGGGAGTAATTTGTTGTTTTGTCTCACAATACAAATCACTTGGATCAGGGTCTGTGTTAGGGAGAGACACCTGTTTTCGCATTTGGTCCTGAGCCAAAGTGCTCATTAAACTTGTGCGGTGCATCAAAAATGAATCCTAATGGCACATTTTAGATGTACAATTTGTAATGCATTAAGAACTCGAAATTATTTTCAAGTGCATGCTTTTCCATTATGTCGTATTAGGCTTAAACTAAACCCTAAAAATGGGTTAAAATGGTCCGGTAGGCATGTTGCTGCATGCTGCCGAATTATACTGCCATGGAGGTCATGGCTAAATTAGAGCAGCAATCTGCTCAAAAACGCAGCTATAAGGGCATAATCACACTTTGGAGCGTTCACCGACTACAAGACATAAACTATCGGGACAAGCTTCAATATTTCCTCAGGGTTAATTTGATGGCCTCACGATGCCATTCACAGTGCGTCATGCTTATAATAATAAATGAAGGATAACAAATGCATTAGTAAGTAATGGTGCACATTCAATCTTTATGTTTAGTAGACACTGCTATGGAGCAGGGACAGATCTTGTGTGCATAGTGTGTGTTGTATGATCATTGACAGCAATGAGGACCAGGGGACTCACAAGGTACATTTTGGCCTATAGGTACAGGCATCACAAACACATCAGCCCTCACGGTGATTGTGTGTGTGTGTGTGTGTGTGTGTTAGAGAGAGAGAGAGAGAGAGAGATTGTTTTTAGGTGTGACAGTGTCCTTTAGCTGGACTGCATGTGTATGTTTGTTTCTATATTTCCATAAACTAAACATGTGCTATCTACTAAAATAACTCTCCAAAAGTTCTCCACAGAAATGCATATATTTTCAGATTTCACTTCAGTTCACCTGCCCTTCAACAGCCCCATTTAAATTCTTCTTTTTTTGGGGGGATTTCCAGATTACGACTCTGCTCACATCACCCCACCAGCCTCTGTTGTGAAAGGGAAACAGTAGCTTCGCCTCTTTACTTCCATTATCACTCTGGGGGCTGTTGTGTTCGGTATATTTCTGAAATCTCTCTTCCCTTTATCAGGAAACTGCAGGTATACAGTTCATACTGTATGTCAGCACAAGGCTAGAGTCTCTAAATGCTCAGGGGGTGATAAAAATTATCCAGTGTTTCTGCAGGATGTGTCCGCTCTCAGCCCACAGCTACTATTGGCGCAACATCATAGCGATTGTTTAAAGGCAACTAACCTTTCCATTACCTTGAAGAAAGGTGTCTCATAACAAAATCTGCCACATGAGAACGGAGATAAAGGATCCGGAAAGCCGGCATTAAATAATAAGCTGGAGGAAAATAGCATTTTCATGATCATCACACAGAAAATGACCTTTCTCATTCGTTCATCACTGAACATGACAGTTTTGCAATACTTAATTAGCGGAGCAAAAATCTGATTAAATAAAATCACATTATTGTTGTTGTTGTTTTTGTTATAGCAGAGAAAGCCTGCTGAGTGAGCATTCTATTTCCGAGAAAACCTCACATTTATACTCGTTAAACCTGATTCGATTTCCCAGGTCTGTTGTATGTCAGTGAGAAGCTCTTCTAAAGTTCAGGGTTAAGTTCCTTGCTCATGCTTTTTGTTGTAAATTCAAGTACATATGTTGAATAAGTGTCACTGGTTCACTTTCCCTGCCCAGTTTCCCCTTTTTTTCCACTTATACAGTCTGAACCAGTGACATTTCAATCATACTAAAGTAATGCCCTTAAACCCTCTGGTCATTAAAAAAAAAATATATATTTTAGCCAAGAGGGGGACTTGTGATTGCTAACAAAGACAAGCAACAACACAGCAGTCTTATTGGGACCAAAAGATGAAGTGAAAACAAGGGAATGCCAAGGCTGATAGCCAATCTTTAGACACTTGATTAGAATTGATCCCAGCAAGCTCTACAGTTGAAACATCTGCACCAGTGATTGTTTCCCTCCTTTGTGTATGTGTTTGTGTAACTGTTCCCTAAAGAGCCCTTTTCCACTTAGTGCAAGCAAGAGTCTTAATTGCTGAAAATGTTGTGCTGCACCGCACAGGACTTGTTAAGACATTCTGCTTCTCTGGCAGGTGCTAATTGATCACCCTTTGAATGATTTTGACTTGATATAAACAAACAACGAAAGGAAGAAAATCTTGTTACTGTTGGAAACACAAACTTCTTTTGATTAAAATGTAACTTTTCTGGAGCTCTGCCTTCATTAAAAACAAATGGTGCTAATTTACAAGTGCACTTGTTGAGCTGACGCATCAATGTTTGTTTTCTAACTCGGTAAAGCCCCAGTCCCACCGAAAGCCGGATATACTACGGATGTCCCCGGATCACCCCGTATCACCCCGGATAAAAAGAGGTGAGATCCGGGGTGATCCGGGGTGTCAACTAGCTCCCGTTTCATCCCGAATTAACACGGTTATACTACGGTTACGCTACGGTTCATCCCGGTCCTACTACGGTTCTTCCCGGATGCGCTACGATCAACGCCGCCCCCCCTCTCCATTCCCGGATGGCCACGGATCACCCCGGATGTTAGTTGTACGTCCGGCGAGCCGCTCGTCTTCCCGGATACGCCACGGATGGCCACGGTTCACCACGGATTGCCACGGTTTCACTACGGTTCATCACGAACCCCCCCCGGATCTGATCCGTAGTGTATCCGGGGACATCCGTAGTATATCTGGCTTTCGGTGGGACTGGGGCTTAACAGACAATTTAACTTGCATACATTGAACCCTTTGGGAGTGAAGTGTGGTAGATAGGGCAGGGCTATAGAAATGCACACACTCTCTCCTTATCGCAATTCCACGCAATTATTACGTGAGGATTCTTCTGTGTCAAGGGCTGTAAGTTGTCAATCAGAGAAAAAGTGTGCTGAATTCATTGTCATTCATGTCTCTGTCATTGCAAAATGAAATCCATTGTTTTAAACAATGTAGCAAACCCCATTTATATTGTATTCTACCATGGGTAATAAAAGAAAATCTTAGTTAGAATACCGTTTGCCTATTGGCATGCAAATGAAAAGTTTCTTTTCAGTGATTTGCCGAATCTTACAGGTCACATGGTTCAACAACTTGTTTTGCCCAAACTTGAAACCCTGCGACTGGCACTGCCACTGTTTAATCCAGTGTGGAATGCATAATTTCGGAAACAACCAGGGAAATAACAAATCCAATGCTTGCAAAGCCCTTGGAAGGTGGGCAGCGGTGGAACTGGTACCCACAGAAGGTGAAGCTTAATGGAAGCTGGGGAAGGGGAAGAGGGAAAGCTGTACTTGAGATAGGGCCAAGGAGGAGTTGTCAGCTTTGATTTATTAAGTGCAGCTCTTGCTCTGACTGCTGGTAACTTGTCAGTCCCCACATAATAGATGTGGCTCACAGCCCACTGCTCCATGATTGGCTTTTTTTTTTTCCCGGACCCTGTCCGTCGGGCCTCTCATCCATCGCTATCTTGCTCCCATTTCTAATTAATTTGTTATTCACAACCTCCACTACTTTTCCTGTTTTCCCGAGTACAGAGGACCCAGACTCTTTTTCTCACTTTCGATTTCACCTTCACATATTCAATATTCTCCCTCATGTTTGACAATGCCTCCATGTGGTGTCAAAGTTGGCAAATGACTACCCCACCCCCAATCCCATTCTTCTAAAACGGTGACGGTCCGCAGCAGTACAACCTCGCTCAGCATTCACTCACCGGAGATGCTTGCAAGCATTTGTCTCTATCCTTCACCATGGAGTCAGTGATATCAAAGACTAAGTCCACGCAGAGCCCTCTTACTGTATCCTGTGTAGGTTCACAAATGTGGCATGCTTCTTTCGCTCTTTACTGTGCTAAATGAGCCCAGAGTGAATTGAATCCTTCGCCATTATCCCAAGCGCTCTCTAAAAATCCAAAACACTTCCTGAAAAATGAAATACATATTGATGCTGAAGTACAAGAGAAGCATGGTGGCGGAAAAGGAAGAGGAGAAAAAGACATGATTGAATTAAAATTGCTTGGGTCTATTCCAATTTCAGAGTCCTGCAATTCAGACGAGGCTCATCGGAAGCTTGAGTTCAGCCCCTCCATACAAAATACAGCGTGCGATGAACTAGTGTTCTTGTCAACTCGCATAACGGATGTAAACAAATATACGTCTAATAAGAAGATGAGACAATGTTGGCCACTTTATTTGGAATAACATTAAACTATAGTGATAGCAGCAACTGTCGAGGATGACTAATGTTGTTTGTCTTATAAACAGTCAGCCGCAGAAAATTGGCAAAAGTATCTTTTACGCCTGGCAAAGCAATCGCAGCTTTGGGTGGTCTTTCGCTTTTAAAGCAAAGCTTGCAGACACCAATACATCCGGCCACTTACACAACAAGCAAAAAAAAAAAAACAAGATACGGAGTTTGAGGTAAGCCCCTGTGATGTTTGTGCAATGACCCCCGCACTGAGCTCATGATCGAAGCAGCGCACACACGCACATTTACACACACAGACATCACACCCAGCGTGAGCCTAGCTGCCCTGCGGTGGGCCCATCCACTGCAATCCCTCACATCACCGTCCTCCGCGATTAGCTTTGTCTTTGGCCAGATGCGTTGCAGCGGGCCTGGAGGATCTAACACAGTGTGTGGAAATATTACTCAAAAACAATCAGTCACAACCCACTCTGATTCCATGTTGTTGTTTTTTCTTTATCCCTCTAGTCTTTGTACTTCAACCGCTTCACAAGATCTGAGCACAGCAGGATTGCTTCCTTTGGACTTCCATGGCTTTTTTTTTCCCAACATGAAGACAAATTTGTTATTCTAAATGTCATGCTTTAGCCCATTTATCAACTCCTCCTGACAGTGTGACACGATTTATTTAAGATAATGAGGCTTTTGTAGTGGTCAGCATCTTGGCCTCTGGTGCGGTCAGCTGTTTCTTGAGTATTTTACATCAAGATCACCAGATTAACACTGTCGTGACTGGTCACTGATGACAAATGAAGCTCGCAAATCAAGTGCCTCAGTGTTAAACCTGTAATGCATTTATTGTCATCAGCTCTGCCTGGTTGCCTAACAATTACATTCCCATTCAACGAAACTGCCGTGTTGATTACGTTTTAATGGAAACATATTCTGTTGTCTATTATTTCCTTTTGAGGTATCACAGATAACTATCAAATGAGTCCGCAGAACTCCTCGGAGGGACGATGTCGGTGTGGTGGAAGGGTCAGAGACCTACTTTTGTTGCCTGAACCTAACCAAGAAGTTCAGTAGGAGACAGGTCTGCATCAGCTAAACCTTGTGCTACAATTTAACCTACACTTTATATCAGACATATTTGGAAGCTATAGTAATCTTATCTTATTATATTAATTCAGGCTGAAATTAACACGTATTTTCATAATCAATTCAACTTGATTCAATTAGTTTTTCTAATGATAGAAAAACAGAAAAAGTGGCACATACTCACGTCTGAAAACGTGTCGTACTTAAATGCTTAATTGATTTGTTAATTTGTTGTTGATTAATTTATGTCAATCAACGAGACTAACCCTTAAGCACGAATGAATGTAATTTACAAAAACTGCAATGATTAAGGCAAATGAAGATAGAAATAATGAAATGGTTTCTACTCCAGCATCTGCTTCCAAAAGACCAAACAGCAGCCTCAAAGGGTCACACCCTTGCAGTCACTTACTTCCTTACGTCTATCACATTGATGCACTGTGCTGGTGAGGGTTCATAGCAGTTGTATGGAAAAGGGGCAAAAGTGTGATTAGAAAGTGACATGGTAAACAAAATAGAAATGTCATTAGCTGACAGGTCTGGACCTCAAGGGAAGGAGGTTGATTCCTTTTACAAGACAGAGTTATTGATTTGAATAACTGTACCCTAGAACTGATGGGGGGGGGGGGGGCTTCATTTGATGCTACCCCTGCGGCATCCACAACCTGTCTCTTACCTGTCAAGTGTGGCACAGGGGTGCACACCCTTATTTGTGGGATTTATGAAAAATTTCGGTCATTCACAAGCATCGGATATTCTCTTCATCGACGGATAGGAGATAAAACAGCGAATAGGAACAAGGGGTATTAATAGAGAGAAAGTTCCGGATTGTCAACAAGGAAGCAAAAATCCATACTTTGTAATGCTGTCGGAGATGAAGGGAAAGGTGAAATTTTAGCACTCATAGCGCACAGAAGTCCTTCTCATTTAAAAGGCTAAAAACTATTTTATTTCTTACTCCCGCTCTCCGATCAGACTATGGTTTTGTCAGTATATGTTTAATAGTCAATGACAGCTGCAACCTAAGAGAAATAAACAGTAGCACACCATAAATTCTCCCTTTCTCTGACAAACACACACACACACGTTGCGAACGGAGAAATGTTATTCTCTCTGATGAATGCCTATTTGACATGTGAAGGTCAACACACGAATTGCAAATCACACAGTGGTTAGCAGCTTTTAAGTGCTGCCAGTAACTTATTTGTTTGCTTTCTTTTATCTTCTGCAAAAAAAAAAAAAAATAAGCTTCCTGTAAGCTTCTGTGCACACACAGAGAAACACACTTTCCATCTGAGATGTGGCAAAAGATTGTTTTGTGTGTGTGTGTGGGCGTCACAAGGACTCTGGTTGAACCAAAATGTTATCCTCTCGAAAACGATTTATACCATATTCACCTTGACTGAATCACAGTCAATTGTTTGCTTTAGACACCAATGAGCCTGCTAGCATATGCAATTCAATTAGCACGAAAACACCTGTCGGCAAACCTGCTGGAGACTTTGTTGAATCTTATATTCCTGCTTCTTGCCTCGTTAAATACATAGCTGTAACATATGGTTCGTCCCCTTCCAGTGAAATCCGCAAGAGGAGGCATAGTTTGCATTTCACTGCAGTCTATACCAAACCCTCCTGTGGAGATAATGTAAAATATGCATGTTGCATATACTGGATACGGCAATCGTTGTACCATTAACGATTTGGCATGTCAGCTTGCATTCCATTGATATTGCCATTACTTGCAGAGTATTTGAACTTTACTGCAGCAGCCATTGCCGCCCATTTGTTCTGAACATCCGGCATTGGTGGTTTATCTAATGAGAAACGTTGCCGTGGCGTCTGTAGCAAAAGCAGTCAAAGTGGTAGGCGTATCACTGCCGGTTTACTTTCAAGCTCTGAAGTAAAACGGCTCCTTAAAATTAAATGGGAGAGTGTAGGTATGATTCATGTAGGACGGTAGAACATGTGCTTCCAAAAGCCTTCGGGTTGATCAGCCTCTTCTGTGTTCGCTTTCTTCCAGAGCAAAAAAAAAACAACTTTCAATACGGTGAAATCCTGGCACAAACATCACATGATGTCCAAAATAGATAAAATCTTCTTGACGCTTTAGCGACATGGGAATATAATATAGTTTCTGTTCCCTTCTGCTGTATGCTTTCATTAGCCTGTGGAGGGCCATAATACAAATCTGATACTGCCAGTGATGCTCAACATTTTTTTTTTTGCCGGAACAGCCTATGACGGGAGCACAAGTTTAATGCAGCACGTTCTCATGTGCACCAGAAAAGAGCACGGATGATGGTAACTTGGCCACATACGTGACTACCTCACGCGACTCTGACTAACAACAACCAAGTCACATGACTAACGTCTGACATGGCAAAATGTTAAGATTTACTTCTAGTTTCGCTCTGGAAACACAACAAAAATGGTGCAAAAACAGTTACAGTTTGAATCCACAATTTAGTATTCAGTACATAGTTCATGTGTTTTCAACAAATATTTTCTAAAATGTGTTTGTAAACAATCTCAGATTTCACTTTACCTGGAATATATGTAACAATTGAGTTCATTTTCAAGTTATTAGGATGAAGATCTCGTAAAAAAAAGAAAGTTGAGTCCATGTACAAGTTTGAGTAAAGTGTGATACAACTAGAAAATATCATTAGATCATGAGCAGTACCTGCTGATCACTGAGCACACACTACACATTTCAGACATGGGAGTAATTGCTTTGGGTCGTGTACGCACACAGGTGCAATGCAACGTGATACTATTGAAATCTATGATTTATTTTTATTTTTTTCTGATGTTAATAATTTCCTTTGCTTTCAACCACCTCTTGATTTGCTCAAGGACCCTGCAATTTCATAAACATGTGCAATAACACGTGCAATATTTCACATCATATAACTATTGTTTAGTCAGTGGCTGGTAAGGCAAGTCTTCTGAAGAACCATCATTCCAGGAAAGCAGGATTTATTTCCCTGCCTTAAGTGAACTGTCCTCTGACCATCGATGTGAGACCATTTCATTTGGTGACCGGCTGAAGTATGTCCTGGTTCTGTTTTACTCTCTGTTACATAAAAGGCATTCCTAAATCGGACTATACAGTATAACTTTAAACGCACAATTAATGACTGTGGCAATATTGACATTGCAATTATGAGGAAAACTGATTATGTTTTACCACGTCGGCCCCATCTTGTAGCCACCGTCGTTCCTCTGGGGTTTCAAGATAGACAATGTGCCATAGATGCAGCATCTCCAGCAGAAAGAAGGATACAAAAAAAAAACAGCAAACAAATACCTTTTATTACCAAGAAGTTAATCTCATATCACAATCCAACAGCTCTCTATTCAGAGCAGATTCGGGCAACCCTGGTGAAAGTTCCATTAACATAGAGCATGCTGATGACACTGTATCCAGTGTACAGCGCGGAGGACCTGGAATTAATCAATGGGGGACAAAAGAGTGTTCCATGTGTTATCGCTCACTGCTTGTCCTTGACGAGGCTTTCTGTTCTCTGAGATTGCTTTGTGTTTTCATGAGGCCAATTTCTTTTTCTTTTTTTTTTTATATCACAGTTATTCAGTCACATGTTTTCCCCGTGTGGTCAGCAACTATCGGCACCTTATTGGTGAACAGCAAATGAAGCCCAAGTCGTCTATGGTTTTGTGTTTTGCTATTATCTCCAATATTGTTAACTCAGTGTTGGAAAAAAAAAAGAAGTGAAGGGTATGCTATTGTGTGCTGTTTAATCAATCTTGAAAATGACATATTTTGAGCAGTTAGGAAAAAAAAAAGTCACAAGCTATTCATGGTGGGAGTAAATTGAATCCATTTGACCAAGGTCAACACGCATATCGTCTATAGAAAGTAAAATAGTAACCACAAAAACATGATTTTGTCATGACCGTGGACCTGATACTTCTGCGGCATTTCCTCTTTCTTCCTCCTTGAACCCCTTATCATCTCCCTCCTTCTCTTGCTCACTTATTTGCCAGCCCTCGTTTATCTCGACAATCCAATAAGTTATACTTAGACGCGACTGGGCCAAGGGAAGCAGCGGCGGTTGAGCCAAAAGAGCTAGCGATAGTGGCTAATTACCTACAGCTGCCGATGGGACTGCTCCTCAACGGCTGCCAGAGGAGCCTTGAAAAAAATTGTTATCAAATGCAATCAGAAAAAGACGAGCCATTCTTCACCGCATTAAGATCCCGCGCAAATTGTAGATCTAGTGGGAGAGGGATAGGATGACAAAAGGGTGTTCTGTGAGAACAAAATGTGTGAGTGAGTGAGTGAGTGCAAAGGAAACAAGCTCATGAGATGAAGCATGGAGACAGAGGGAGACACCTGGGACCTATCTGTGTGTGAGCATATACACATATATATATATGTTACCTGTTTCACTGGACAGGTGAGACATTTCTCACTAAATGAGGCTACAGCGACAAGCACCCCAGGAGAGCACTTTTCATCTCAGCATATCCTCGCACTATGGCTGCTCTCGGGCACCAGTGGTCCCAGCCATGCTTCCATCATGTCTCAGTGTTAGCACGGCAGATGGAGCATCAGTCTACCTATATATATATATATATAGTATATACATAAGCGTATATGTATGCCCATGTCCATGATCCTGCAGTCAACTCATCCACAACAATGTCCTTATCACAATAGGTAAGGGACCTGTTTGAGGAAGAGGCTGCGAGGCTGCTTCTTCAAACAGGCTTCAGACTTGGCTATGAATGCGTTCTCCGCATACTGACGCACAGACGGTGAAGTGAAATACACAGCGCGGTATCATAGATAGTGGTACAAGCAGCACGTTGCTCCGGGATGTTGTGCTCTGGGGGTATAACGAGGTAACGCTGCGTGTGACAAAATGGATCGAGTCATTTATCATTTATGCAACCGCAGACACTAGGTGTATCACCGTTCATTTGCGGCTTTCGCGGCTTCACTTCATGTTAACTGTGGTCAAATGGATTCATCTCGCTCCCCGCCTCCGCATCAGACCCCCGCGACCTCACTTATTCTGAAATCCTTCTCGGGCTTTGCAGAGATCACGCTCAAAGGGTGATTTTCAGAAATCTGTGCGTGCGTGTGTGCGTTTGTGGCGTGTGTGTGTGTGTGTATATGGATGTGAGTGTGTCCGTGATGTCTCTCCCAGGTGTTTACCCTGGCGTTAGGTCTTGGTCTGGGGAGGCCTGTGAGGGCCAGCCTGCTGGCAGCAGCTGGAGAGTGTCAGCAGATGTGAATTGTCAAGCGTTCTGTTTGGTTCATTAGCTGCTCTTCCACTTGTACCAAACACAGCTGTTGCCTGGCCCACAGAGCAAAGGGGAATGTGTGTGTGTGTGTGTGTGTGTGAGAGAGAGAGAGAGGGTTCCGTTTTTTATTCATGTGCGTAGTTGTACATGTGCATTCCAAGTCTAACTATGTAGATACATAGATGAACCAGTGCATCTTTTTCTCCTCTCAATCCCCTCAGTATGGTGTTGGATCCTGTCTTTCCTTCTGTATATTGGTTCAACATTTCCTAGACAACTGTTCGGTGGTTCTTGCAGCTAACCGGACAAAGATTCTGAGTTTTTCTTTTTCCGTCTGTCAACAACTTCTTGAACTCAGCGGAGTGTTTGTCGTGTGATTCCTTGTTTGCGCTCTGTGAAGCTCATGGGCACAGACCACAGAAGACAGAAGACATAGGCAAGACTTTTATTATTTGCAAATTTCAACCACCCGTAACGTTGGTCAACAAGATGCCTTAACCTTTCAAACTCTGGAGAATAATAAAATACACTTGTCTATTTCTGGTCCAAAATCTGTGCTTGTCACATTTTTGCTTCACAAGGTTTCGCATAGCACCTAACCACGGACAATAGTGTCTTCATATTGCATCTGTGTTTAGCATTTGTGGCTTGGTGGTAATTAAAAGCACCGCAATACTTTACCAACACATCTCCGTTAACAAAATTATTAATTTTGTCATTCTGATGATGTTTACTTGCTGCTGCATATCCAACCATTGTTCTGGCTGACCAGGGCTTGCTTGTGTACAATACAATATGCCTGCAGATGGATGTACCCACTGAATACATATTCATTCAGAGCCACGGTCTGTTGTAATTAACAGGAAGGTGGCTGGAGAAATTCTATTATCCTTCTCCCTTGAGTCACCAGCAGCTCTGCAAGTCTCAGGTCAGCTGGTCCGGTTATGGAGATGTCCCGTTCACATGTCTACACAGCGTGTGTGATGAGGGCCTCATGAATATGTGCGTAACTGCATGCATATGTATCTGTGTGTGTGTGTGTGTGTGTGTGTGTGTGTGTGTGTGTGTGTGTGTGTGTGTGTGTGTGTGTGGAAATGTTGGCAGCAACCAGATCAACAAATGTTATAACTGCATCAGGCTAGTATTTTCTCTGCCAGGAATCTAATTGGATGGTAAATTGTTGTTGCGTTTAGTGGATAAGAGATATTGAGAGATTTATAAACATGAAGTCTGGCAATATCTGTGTTCATAATGTGGATGAATGCAATGTGAAGAGGAAAGATGGTGAATCTCAGTAAATGTTACTGCTATATCTGGTATCCATTGCACTGATGAAAGCAAAAAAAAAACAATATGTAATTCACAAAAGATTGCAAAGATTGTTTTGAAAGATACAAGCTTTTAGCACATTGGCCCCAATGGCCCTCTAACCACAAACATTTACTGCAACTTTCAAATGTTACAATGCATGCAAGCACATCTGACATGAAAAAAAATGATATAAATGAAATAAAAGCAAGGACATGACATTTTTAAGTTTGAGAGTTGAGAAAGAGGGGAGAGCACTGGGGTAGGGTCTGGGTGGAAGTGTATGCAGCAGGTTCCTTTAGTATTGCCGATGCGAGTGGAAAGCCCCCCTCGGATATGTTTTAGCAAAATCCCTCCAGCCTAATTAGGTTCAAAAACACAAGATGTTGGCGAAGCATTCTAGGCAGCCAGAGACGGCCACTAAAGAGTCATTGTCTGCGAAGTGGCGACAGGGTGGATCGACGTGCCCACGGAAGAATATGCCGTGAGGGTATTTACCCTGAACCTGCGGAGCTTGCACAGATGACATCTTAATAAGCTGAGCACTATGATACATTTTTAGCGGAGCCAGTCGGCCTCTCCGGAGGACTGTGCACCAGTGCCCACATCTAATTGGGTTTTCCCTTCCTCCAGCATCATTGTAGCGTTACATTGTTGTTGTATAAAGTTATATCCCTATTCCCAAGTACTTTACTGAGGATTGTCCAGCCATGACACCTTTCTATTTTTTTTGCTCCCTCTCTCTACTTCATATATTTCGTTTGTATTACTTTTCTGTCAAGTTTGGATGACGTCACCTACCAAGAGACACACTAAAGTGTAAGACATCCAGTTAGTTACGCATCTCTTATTCGTGCCATTGGTCCCATCATTATGCAGTTTTTGATAATAAAGGCATTGGCAATGTATGTATAAATGCTACTGATATTTTCAGTGCAATAGAATGCCATGTATACCTCTAGTTGTAAATAGCTGCAATCTAAATAGCGCACTAATGGAGTTTGCTGGATTTTTGCCAGCAAACAAAAATGTTGTGACAAGTAGTCAAGGGCTGCTATTTGAAAATGTTTGACAGTCCCTTTCAAGCTAAATAAATCTCACTTTCTTAAAACACGAGGTGGATTGACCTTTTTTTAGAGAGTGGTTCTTTATTGGTACCACTTGGCAGCATTCAAGTGTTTTCGGACATGTGCCAGAGTTGACGCTCACCCAAGTGAGCCACAATGCGAAGGAACACAGCTTTGATGTTTTTTACTCACACAGAATAGTTTGGCCTGTTTTTGGGCCGTGCACATCATGTCAAAAGACACTGCTGAGACAGTCTGCATCAAACACAGACACAGCCTTGGTCAAATGGGAGAGAGGGCCAAGAAAATAAGAATATTTCTATTATATTATCTGTCTCTTATGAGGCTAAGCAGCACAATGGTACACTCCCAGCCTTTCCCACAAATTGCCCACCTTGTGAGACGGCAGTGTGGGAGTTGGATCTCTGGAGGACTGGTGGTTTTGGCAGAGAGGGGGATGCATGCTCAGCCTGCATGAGCTGCCAGCAAATCTGTTAATTAAGCATGCTAATGGTTGTAATTGTAGCTGGTGGTGAACCCAGCTGCTGAGGTAAATGCTAGGTTTAGCCCACTGGTTGTCAAGTGTTGAACTTTATGTGTGCATATGTGTTTGTGTGTATGTGTGTGTGTGTGTGCATTATGTGCACGCACGCATATTTGTATGCATGAGCGAAGAAGGAAGCAGGCAGAGAGACAGTCTAGCCTTGTTGCAGAGTGGGGAATAGGTGAGATGTAAGCAAGAGGCAGGAAGGGTTATGGGAGATAGAATGTCAAAGAAGAGAGGTGTTTTTTTTTTAACCTCATGGCTTTCCTTCTTCCGCTCTGCCTCGGGCATCATCCCTCCGCCCAGGGATTAGGTTTGACTAGGCTGGGGCTAATGTCAGGCTAATGCTGATCTCACCTAAGTTGGCAGCAGGTGTGCAGAGGCAGCTTCGTAGACAGGTGTAGAGGTAGTCTTAATAACCCTCGGCCAATTTGTCAGATGTTTATTCCAATTATCCAGTTGTCTTGGTGTTTTCATTTTAAATGATTAAATTGAATGGAATAATTCACTTGGTATGCTCAAGGGGTAGTAGCAGGATATAACTAGAGAAGGCAATGTTTGAAGAAATGGTGGTGTGAACGCTGGATGTAAAAGTCTGGAACTAAACTGGATTGCTTGCTTTTTAAAAATTGAATAATAGCAATGGTGTATGAAAGATGTGGCTGACAACATAAAAAGTGTTTTCTCAGTCAATTGAGACGTTTTGTCATTTTGAAGCTAATTTATGTATTAATAGTGAAAGTTTGAGGTCATTTTTTTTACTATGGTTAAAAAATGGTTGAATGTTAAAAGTTCAACAATACCCAGAATACTTCAATTGTGTTCATTCCACCCATTCATTTGTATGCAAACTTTCTGAAAGTATGAATGATTGAAGTACTCGTGCATATGTCGTAATTGAGCGGAACCGTTTGATGTCTGAATGACGTTTCTCTGTTTTGAAATTAGGAATAATAATAAAAAGCAAAAAAGAGCAGAGGGTGTGAGTGCTTCAAGCATTCACACCAACTAAATGAAGGGCACAAAGTGATGTATCAATTTCCAAAAGAGTGCAATTTTAAAAGCACTTTTGCTTGGTTACCATGCGTGTTCAATGTTCTCTTTATCTTTGACATTTTGTAGAATGTCAGGGGACTTTGTGTGTCTTTTTGTGTCCGTTGGGGTATATATTCACTCAAATGAGAGAAACTAGGCCTAGCCCCAAGTACAGATGCTTGTCTCTGGAGAGAAGAGTCCTCTTTTATGAAATATTCACAAAGGGTACAAAAGGGCCATTTGACGGGGCAGAGAGTGCAATAAAATAGTATGAATCAGACTCGGAAAACCATTGCATTTCATCATTCTGTCTCATGTTAAGAGTGAATTGGATGTGAGCCTTGGTATTTCTACATTCTGTTTGAATGTGTCAACAACAGTGACTTTCATTTTCTAAAGGATTCAATCCTAATATGTGAAACTTAAATTAAATAAAATAAAAAAAAAAGACTTTAGGTCATCTGGTGATGTTTTGTTTGATGTTAATACATGTATCATGGTGGTACTTGTTGCCTATCCAGTTGTATTGCTCTTGCTTCCTTTCTGACTGCAGTTCCCAATAATGTTTTGCTCCAACCAGAGCTGCGACACGTCAAGTGACGCAATCGCTGCTGTTATTGCAGTTTAACACATTGAAAACCAACAACACAAGTCCAGCTTATTCAGTCAGATCACGGAACAGGAGTAGCAGTGATGTGTTTAAGTCATAGTCTGTAGCGTTTACCATCATGTCCCTTTAGAACATGTTATCTAAAGCTAAAAGTAAAGGGTCAATAAACTACTTTAGCCACACTGTATTACCTAAATCCTTTGTAAAAGGGTTATAACCAACTTAAACTTGTCCCCGAAGTCATTTGGCTCCTTCTGTCAGACCGTAAGTAATACTATCTGTTCACAAACGTTCTTGTTCTTTTTAAAAATTGGTCCAAAGAGGATCTTACCCCACATGTTTGTTTACACCCATAGAAAAAGAGGGGAAATAAGTGTTCTGCTGCTCTGTCCTTTCTGTTCATACTTTGATCGATGATTAAGTACATATACGTGAATATGCCACGGCTGCACGCTCGGCACAGCGGGGATCATCGGGACATCGGGGGTTCATGGGGCTAAGCAACATTTTGTCAACATCCTGTGATCACTGCAAGGAGCCGGGTCTTAACAAGCCTCAGTGAGAAACCTTTCTTGTCCTTAAGATGTACTGCGAAGCGCTCTACAACCAACATTACATAACGGTAATGGGCATTGAGCTATATTTATAAAACACTGATAATTACACGCTGTGGTGCTGTCGCTGGTTTTGCTTTGAGAAAAAACCCTGTGACACGAACGCATCATAGCATTAAAAACTGCCTGGACGTTGCTGTGTTTTCCGCCACACTTGTTGACACGTTGAGCAATGTCGGCACCGTACAATTGAAGCTTATTCAAATTCTTGGCTTATTGTCGCTGCGTCGGATACATGTATCGCCTACATGCTTAAAATTGAATTGTAAATCGTACCCCGTTGCATTTACTGTCATAAAAAAATGCACACGTCTATTCTTATTGCCCGTGCCATTGTGTGCAGCACACTGTGCATATGCTTGATAGGAAATAATGAAATCAGGCACAGGGTAGTAAATGCTTTCTTTTGTTGCCAAAACCTGTGCACAAGCTGAAGCATAAACCTGTCACAAAGATGTTGCACGCGGAGGCCTGAGGGGAATTAGACATTGATGTTATAAATAACCTCTGTTCAAGTCAATAAGCAATTTGACGTTACTCGTCTGTTAATCACAGAGGAGTGATCGAGGCAGGGCGGGGGGGGCGGGGGTGGGGGGGACGGGGAGCTGTGTGTTTAGCGGGGAGAGATTGGACTGTGTGTCGTGCAGGTTTGTGTATGTAAGGTAAGAGAGACAGACATAATCTAGCACGCACAGATAGATAGAGAAAGAGAAAGCTGTAGTTCACTAACACACACACACACACACACACACACAGCATGTCCTTCCTCTGTCCTGTTGTCTGCTGGCCTGTTAGACCCTAATCCCTTTTTATCTGTCTGCGCTGTGTTTGCCAGTCTTTGTGTTTGTTCGGGCATCGGTGCGTGCGTGTGCGACCGAGCGCCCGCGTGTGTGTGTGTTTGCGTGTGGCTGTTTGCGATGAAGATGTCAGAGGGAGCTGATTAGCCGCCTGTTACCTTCTCTCCCAGGAGATGGGGTCTTGCCATGGGCAGAGAGTGACAGATGCACACCCATATCATTACTGTAAGAGAGAACACTGGCTGGGATTTCTCTCTCCAAAACACAATTTTAGGGATACTTGAATTACATTTGATGTTTTGTGCGCTTGTGTTTGTGTAATTCTTTCTCAGTATATATACGATTATGTATGTACGTAATGTGTGAACGCATCCAGGGACTGTTGCGAGATTCACAAGTATTCGGGGGTCGAACATGAGCAAGCGTTGTAGAACGAGACTTGCAAAAATATCCATGTGAACTTGTGACCTTGACAGTGCTATAAACCGAATGTGGTTTATGCACTGGAGAGTCTCATAGGTACTTAGACCGCTGCAGAGAGCCGGAGGACACGGCAGCAGAATGAGATCAGAATCTGTTTTCTTGGCTTTGGGATAGCTTCTGATATTGAGCTTGGAATTACTTTCATGTAATCCATTCATTCTCATAACTGATTCCTGGAGGAACCACATTTCGATGATTACTCTGGTAATCTCTTCCAAAGTTTGGTCTGTAGATCAGTCAGCGGCGTACAGTATAGTTTGAACATAGTTTGAAATAGATGATGTCAACACCTGTAAAAGCTTCAATAATGTAACCTCTGTTGTAAAAACATGTTTAGACTATTTCAGAATGTCATGACATTGAAGTTATACACAACCACAAATTGTATTTATTTTACCACAAAGGTGTTACAAGTGAGGAAATAGATCTTTCAGACGCACCAGAGCTCTAAATGAGACGCAATCAACCTGCTGTGCTTGAAAAAGGTCATGGCTACAAATTGACGGATACCAAGCCACAGCCAAACCTGCGTGCTATTGATGTATGTTCTACCCGGGGGCATGAGACAGGCACAGTAAGAAGACATGAAGAAAATGTTTGCATGTCCAACCTGCTGACCGCTCAGCACACCTCCCCACCGCCCCAACTTGCCAAGCCAACCATTCCCCGGCGGTGTGTTTCGATTCAGTGGGAAAGAGAGAAATGTGTGAGAAGAGAGGAAGCTTCCCTGTTGCTAGCGCATCCTTTGGCATCGATCTGTGCTATTACTCCTTTTGACACCTGGTTCCATGTGACTAGATGGCCTACAGGCTGGACAACTAAGACAAGGAACAGGGGCAACAGATACAAATGATCCCCCTCAGGCCATTGCTTTTCATGCTTTGGTGGGGGGGGGGGGGGGCGAGGGGGTCAGACAGAGAGAGATACAATAAGGTTACCCCACACCGTGTGGAGGCGCTCCCAGAGGTGGAGATGTGCTGAACTCTCTACCTGATAATGATGGACATTGGGGCAGAGAGGGAAAGGTGGGTTCTACCTACACAGGAAGTCAATGATCATAGGGATTCATCCAGGAATAGATTCTCCATCGCGCGTTCTTAGCAGCATGTTCACCTCTCTTTGTACAGCAACTCACTAATAGCATTAGCACACAGCCCACTCGCAGCCATTCCCCCCTCCATGGAGAGGTTGTAGCTGCTCAAAAAGTCGCCTTCATCATTTTGACTCAGGCAACCATGTGGAAGAAAACAGCGAGGCAACAGGTTGTGTGAGGGGCCCATTAGAGGTAGAAGCCTTGAAATGCAGGGTTTTTTTTTTTTGGTCTTTTTGCTATAGTTGGGAAGAGGCATTATTGGTTTAGATAACTGGGGTCTTTCATCGAGAGCTGGATTCTTCTCCCTGCAAGCCTACAGCTAAAGTCATTAGCAAGCTGCAGAGGACAAGCAACCAGCACTGGAAGCCTGAGTGCAAACGAACCAGTGCGAGCAACACAGGGAACGGGGGCTTCGAAGTATCATCCACGGCTGGGTTATCATCATGTCACCCCTGTCCCAAAAAAAACAAAGAAGAGGACTGAATGGCCAACCTGCTTTTTCTCTCCGCCCACGAAAGGACATTTGCAGAGAGGCAGCGCTTTCAAAGAAAATGTGAAAGGCTTTTCTCTTAGATGGCCTTGGTGGAAGTACAGATGCTTCTTCCTAGGTCAATATTTAGTCTGCAATTTAGATTATCAAGTCGCCTCAAGCCCCGCACAGCTTGTATAACAAATTGAATACAACATCATTTGGAATTGTGTGTGTGTATCTCTGGTGTTCTTGTGCTGAAAACACTCTATCCAGCTCTACATTGCAGCGAGTGAGGATTGAGGGAGTCCATGTGACTAGTCAGTCAAACTTCTATCTCCTTTCTTATTATTTTTTGGTTGACAAAATGCATTGTGAGGAACACCAGCACACCTCCTCACTCCTCCAAATGATGATAAAAAAAGAAAGAAAATATTCCGTAACCTCGGAGCTCGCTGATTATTGGAGATAAAAGTTGATTATGGTGAGACAAAAGCTTTCATTGCACTGAGCCGTGAGGACCGTTGGTTGATATGTCAGCGGAGCATTCGTCGGAGCGCTCTGATCCCTTTTGTGGCCGCTCTCCATCGATATGTGGGAAACATGAATGTACTTGTTCTCACTGTTCGCCTATTAGATGAAGTATATGACAAGTTTTCTAATTCTCTTCACTGTCGCGCCATCCATGAGGGAGGCGGATACACCTAGGCCGGATGACTATGATAATCAGCAGTATTTATGTTAAGTAGCGGTATAGACCCCTTTACATGGGTCCAACCGTCTTAAAAATGTGTGAGGATAAGGAGAGAAGAGGATTTTTGCGGATAGCGGGGGATGAGTGATTCATAGAATGAGGGGGGGTGTTTTTAATCCGCTGTGTCGCCACTTAAATACCAGTCACTTAATTTAACCTTCTTTTGTTTAATTAACCTCAGATTTCAAAGCTAATTAGGTCCAGGTATTAAAGGCAGATTATTTTTTTCTCCCTCTAGCTGCTGGCACAAGATGAGATCCGATCTGGCGTCAGATTGAGCCTTTAGGAAAGATGGGATCCATCGATGAGGAGTGAACGTGCCTGTGTGTGTGTGTGTGTGTGTGTGTGTGTGTGTCTGTGAAAATGTGTTAGGGTGTGAAGGGTTTTCAAGTGTCAATTCCATCATGCTGAAATGCCAGTGTTTTTGTGTTATGCATTCAGTAACATTCATAATACCTTGAGATCTGCTACACAATGACTAATATCACACTGCAGAACAACGGTGAGCCGAACAGAACAAAAGCTTATGTTCCATGTGCAGAAAAAGGGATCAAAGCTTTCTTTTCAGTTCTTTTCTTTAAGACTTTGTGTGATGATCGAAAAAGAAAATGCAGTTTCCAGTTGAAAAGACACATTTCACGTGACCACACATACATACGCTAAGAGTATCTATTTGGTCTCGAGAGCCTGATCTCATAATTGATTCCGCAAACGTCTTACTTACCCCCGCTGTGATGGAGGACCTCTGTGCTTTTTTGCTGGAACACAAACGTTGAAATGCTCACCAGAACTGTGTTTTGACCCATGCTTTTAACAAGGCCAGACAACGAGCAGTGCACTGAGGCACCGTGTATACTGCTTAGTGACAGAACAGCCACAAGCAGCGTCCCCCATTCCCCCAATCACCAAAAGCTGTCATGCCGGGCTTTATTAGCCTGATAGGGGATCCATAGCAAGCGGCCCCCGCACTAACCTCCCGCGGTCCACAAATCAATGTGCTCACAGCAGGGTGTGGGAGGGAGAGCGACGTGAGCATCCACCCTATCTCTTGGTGCACAATACTTGGGGTTAATTGTTGAGGCGGTGATTGCAAATGGCCGGGCTACTTGTGCAAATGGAGCGTAAACAAAAGCAAATTGGAAACAGGTATTACACAGCCTCCATATTAGGCCTCCCGGAGGGCTTCGTCTGATTACAACAATCACCGCATGTGTCTCTGGGCAACATAAGTGAGGCACATGGAGTGGCTTTAAAGCACAGGCATGCACATCTATCCCTCCATCCACGTATCCATCCGTCGCTCCTGCTTGATCCTCGACTGCCACTTATCCATATTTGAAATTACAAAAGCCTCTCTTATGGGTGGCTTATCGCCCATGTAATGACAAAGTTCAAATGTGAATCCATCCGCGCAGCTCAGAAAGCCATTGAAATCCACTCTAAAAGGCGCTGGTGGCCACGGCAAACACAGTCAACTTGCAAAGTACCTGGGGTCTGAAAAAATGGATTGAAATTTTGTGGCTGTAGATTGAAAATGAGTTCAACACAGAGAGCTGCAGCCGTTGTATAACATGCATTTTAGAGTTGTTGTTTTTTGAGTTACAGCAAATTGAGGTCCAGCATGTTGAGTTAGCACAATGTTCTGTAAAGGTGTCCTCGTTTGGCACCATTTATTAAACGTGATTTCATTTCATCTTTTGTCCACAGTTATAGTGGAGAACACAAAGCGGTGAAAACAATTCTGATAACTTGTTAAAAAAGGCTGCATACCGTACGTAGGTAATGTGGGAAATACTTTGTAACAATCCACATAAAGAGGCTGGAATACGGAAACATGCAATGCCAGTACCACGTATTTAATCTGCATTAATCTAATACTTAAAATGCTTTTTTTTTTTCGGTTCCTGCTCAAAAAGGGGGCCGGCATCATATGTTTGTGTATCAACACTGCCAAAACGCCTGTAAATCATTCATATTGTAGCTCAGCGCAGGTGACTTTTTCTTGAAAGGGACTCTTTTCATTACTCTGACTTTGCCTCTTTTCATCACATCAGTACCTACCGTTTCCCAAAGTCCCCTTAAAACCTGCGCAAAGAAAAGCAATCGGTGCATATTTTCTCATCTTCTGATCGAAGGTGTTTTATATTTTCATGTAGTTTACTTTCATGCCCCGCAACGCAAATAGTAAAGTGCATCCACACACACACACACACACACACACACACACACACACACACTCACACATGCACCCCTTCATCTCTCTTACAGCCTGAACCTTCAAATAAATAAATCATTGGAATTGTCAAAGGTTTGCAGTTATCTTACCGACTGAATAATATTTAGCATGAGGTGATTCTCACTCTCAGATATTGCTGTGATATCGATGTTCTTTTAGCCTGCCTTGAAACCACCGAGGCAAACGGGCACACACACACACACACCTCACAAACTTAACACAGCACAACAACAACAGCAACACAATGAAGGGCCTCTCATCCAGGGCCTCAGTATAATTAACTGGAGAGGCTGAGTTTAGGGATTACTCCAGGAGGGGCGGTGAATTAAAGCTCAGCTAATGAGTTGAAGTTTCTTAATTTGTTCTCCTCCGTAATTCCAGAATGGATTAGCAGTAGCTTTAGTCGCCTCTTCCCACCGATTAGCATGGCTCGCTCGGTTTAGCATTTAACAGCAAGGAGGAGAGAGGAGAGGGGGGAGCGGTGGGGGTGGTTACACAGCTTATGAGTCAACTTGTTCAGTGGTGAATGCGCAGCGGCGCTTACTCGGGAGTCAGAGACAATGAAATAGGGTCCATTGTCCCAATTAAATCACTGCGATAAGGGGTAAGAGAACATGTATTTATAATACTTATACCCCGCTTAGCTAAGGTTTTGCATCTTCCCACAGAATCTGGTTATTCACTGTACTGAGATTCAATTTAGAAATCATTTTAAATTTGTGTTATTGTTCATGTTAATTTATTGCAACACATTTGTCATGGGAGAGTCTTGAATTGCATGGGGTTACACAGAACACTCTCACTATTTCTACTGTGTATATATATATATAATATCTCTATTTGTCTCTCCCTGTCCCTTCCTACCACTCAGTATATCTCCTCAGTAGCTTCAGGATCGTGGATTTAAGACTCCGAGGGTGGTGGGGAGCAGCAGCCGAGCACGACTGCTGGTCCTGGCACAGCACCTGGTGCCTAATAATTAAACATTGACAGGCATTGTTTTTAATTCTCCTGCTACTCAGTGGCAGTCAAAGACAGCTCATGGAAAGTACCCCGCTCTGTATGGGATGTAAGCAGCACCAGCACATTATTGTGTTGCTCTGTCTCCTGTTCCCAGTAAAATGAGATGTGATCTCATATGAACGTGTTTTTTTTTTTTTGGTATTGTATGCCTTCACTGAAACCTCTAATCAAAGCTTTAAAAGGATCAACAATGTCATCTTCGACAGCCAGGGAATGTGGCCTGCTCAGTGCATTTGACGTGTGCTGTACACTTTCCATTGATGCTTGGATCTAGGCGACTGACAACAAACTACTTAAGAGACAAGATGTATAATTTGGGTTTTTTTTCGCACACCTGCAACAAGCATCTAATCTTCTTTACATGCATCAGGCTCTCATGAGTCATCTGATCAAATAGGCCTTTTGCCTCTCATACGCTCCCCTAAGAGCCCATGTATAATACTCTGTCATTAAAGCAACATGTCATTTGTATAACATATTTTGAGTTAAGATTGTTTTTGACATTTCCTTGTTTTGGCTGGTGGAAGGTGGATGTACCGAAGGAATCGTTACGTGTTATGTGATCTCATGGAGAAAAGAAACTGATAATATTCCCACATTGATCTGTCACAAAGTTATAGAGCAATAATTACCTAACCCTAACCCTAAATAACCCTAACCCTAATAGGATCGAACCATAAAGATCTTGCCTCATTACGCAACTACATTTCTCGAGCTCTTTGTTGCAACATTTAAGGAACATAATGGGACAATGAAATGAAAAAGCCTCGCTTGGCTGTTGGCAGTATTTTGGCTCCCACACTGTCACAACATCCAATAACGTAGGTGAGAAGGTCCTGTAGCCAATTAGGGAGCAGTAAAAAGCCGAGGCTCAGGAGAGGTTTTATTGTGAAACAGATTCACTTCAACATCCTCAGATTATTTTTAGCCTCTGCCCCAGAGCCGAGGCTCGTGAAAGGTGTGTGAATATGCCCTTGCCTGGGAAATGTCACACCCGCGCCGCAGCATCAAGTGTTGAATTCAGTCCTAGCTTAAGGTATGAAGTCAAAACGACTCTCGGTCTCGAGCTCAACATGTGCAATCTCATTAGGATCTCTTGTGCTTGTAGTGGGGAGAAAAAAAAAAGAACGGGAATGTGCATATTCTAAAGCCTACGGCTGACAAATTAGTGGGTAGATGCTCCGCTGTAAGCAGGAACTTATTGACCGAATAGAGCGACGTCAGTATCTCATTGGCGGACGGCTTTCATCAAAAAAACTAAATTGCCATGGCGACAGTGACTCATGACTCAGGATGGGAGCAGTGGGCGGGCTTGTGACATACAGTGTCACTTTTAATCGCATATTATTCTTGTGCTAAATTGTTGTTTATTATAGCTCGCTGTTGTTTCATCAGGGATGGATACTTTGTCTGAGTGAGTGTCGTGAAGGGGAGAGTGGTCATTCAGTAACATGTGAGGGGCCCTTGGGTGTCAGTGCCTGACCAATGATTCACTATAATTTAGGAGTTCTATCACATGCAGGACACCAGAAGTTTATGATTGTTTGAAACAAGTGTATACGTCTACCCACCATGCAAACCTAGACATGAGAAGTCTGTGGAAATGCACATGTTAGTTTGTAAGTAAGAGTGAAACAGAGACTCTGTTCATGGTATTTAATGAGCGGACCTGTTTGTTTGAGCCAGAGGGTCAGACTACCACTGACCTCTGCTGTGACCACAGTCGTGTTGACAGCAGCTGCACTTCACACACACTCCCCCAGGCCTGATGTGTCCACTTTTCTTCAGAAATGAGACCACACTATAGAAAAGACTTATGAAGTGCAGCCCTGGCGCTAAAACAACACCGCTATCACTCACTAGCAAAGATCGAGACTAACAGAGCCTCTCTTACACGGACACCTTTTCACCTGAGCTGGTTAACCCACCTCTGACACCTGAGCAACAGAAAAAGGAGAAGAGCTGTACACAGTGTGAAAAACCATCCATGTCGAAGTTAACTTGTTTGTTATGGATTTTGTGTCCGACTTTAGATGGGAAGGGGAAACAGCTTGTGCTCATGTTAGATGCAGCACTGATTTGTGTATTTATTATTTTCATCATTAATTGGCCAGTGTGTTTGGTAAAGTACTCGAGGTCTGACTTGTGAAAGTCGTCTTCATAGTCAGCCAGCCAACCAGTGCGTCTGGTTCAACCAATGTTTTCCTAATTTTTTTCTCTTTACTTCAACTGAACACATCAGCATTTACCAGGATTATATGGGTATCTTCAAGGCTAATTGGTAAAGAGGTTCCTAATATGCAAACATATGCTGTGAACAAATACATCCAGAGTGTCATTTTCCTCACATGTGTTGGCTGGACTTATAGGACTAATTGCTAGTAGTTCAGCCTTGGGTAATCATATTGTACAAGTACTCCTCGTGGTCCAGGGCAAAGGATCCCATCAACTCATTTTATGTACATCTTATTATGTAATGAATCTGGCAGTTCATTTTATGGTAATTATAGCTCCATTTTCCCAAGGTTACTCACAAAGTCGTGTCTTTGGTACTCTTTTTGGCAACTGAACTGAGTTGAAGTTGCTATCAGGGGATCCGGGTTAATTGGCATTATTCAGCAGAGTAAAACTACCCACAGGTAAGCCGATAACAGGGACAAAAGGCTGTGTTCATTATGTTTCCAAGTCAGCTCTTTTATGGAGTGGGTGGACTCGTTTGACCATGAGCCTCAATGAGCAGAACTGTCTTCCACAACCTCCCTAATGCCATTTCATAATTCATAAAAAAAAAACTGAATTTTTCAAGAGGCATCTGTCATCAGCTGCCGCTGCCTCTGTCCATTGTTATGGATAATAGTCTGCTTTTGCAGTTCACTCATTGCTTTCCAGACAGGTTGAGCAGCAGATGAGATATGAACATGAGAAGCTGCATTTGGATGCCTGTCAAATCTGTCAGTTCCCCAAACAGTGTGTGCATGGCCCTCCTTATGATGAATTAATGATTAATCAGGATTTTGAAAAAAAAAAAAGTCTGTGAAGTGAACGACGGAAGAATAATGAGATTGCCTTTGATCATTTTGCATTGGCACATGTGAGTCATTTGTTGTAAGTCATTTGAATTCAGCTATTGAAATTCACTGTAAGCTGCAAGAATCATTAAATGTTCCTCGAAAATGTCCACATCAACAAACCCACCAGTGAATCGCTGATATCCTGGCAGATTGAAGTTACACCTCTCCTGCTCTGTAGCAATCTCTCAGGCCGGCTCAGACATCCGATCCTCCATGTGGACAAACCATTATTATGTCTATGATTGGACTCCCTGTGTGGGAATACCCAGCGCTCTCCTCTCTGACTGTGTAAGCCTAATGCTGTGTGGCAGGTCCGGCACTCCGCTGCCTAAACACATCTGTCATCTTTTGTCATAGTGACACAGCAACCAGCTGACTCCCACCTCTGTGACAGGGTATACTATATCACACTGCAGATCTCTGTGCATGAAAACATGTGCAAAAGGAGAGAGACAGACAGAGGTGGACATGTAGTGGTAATACAACTTTCATATTGAGCACTATCAAGGAAATGCATGCATAAACAGCACAGGATGCAGAAGTGACAAAGTGGCAAAAATGGGAGAGAGGCTAAAAGATGCAAAAATAGCATGAAGAAATAAGCAACAGCCTTGCAAACACTTGCATAAATACACCCCCGTATTACATCATTTACATGGTGCATATGTACCCACAGCCTTAACAGTTCCAATCTTGGCCATCCTGCTTGCCCAGTGATCTGATTCATACCACCACACTACACAGCTTCCTCAATCTGAATCTGAGCAGTGCGCATTGGTCTCTTGCATGTTCCTTGTTATCTGTCCTGTTGTCTAATTACGGCAAAATGACAAAAAAAGCCCTTCAAATCTGGCATGTGCCGTATCTCTCGCATTTACTTCCACAAGATGAAATGGCAACAGTTATATCTGAGAATCTACACGATAAACAAAAGTATGAGGGAAAAAAGTACTTCAAAGCCTTCTCACCAATCCAAAACAGCCTTTATCTAACACCCTGTGCAGGAATATTGTCTTTGATTCACTTCCATCTCAAGTTGCTCCGCCAGTATTGATGACAACAGGAATTTATTAGATCTATCCCAGAAAAGTGAAACAAATCGGTGAGATGTCTGCTGGCTAGCGCAGCATGTTATGTTCACCCTGGGCCTCTGTTTTTATACGTTAGGATCTAAAGTACAAGATGGACTTGAGGCATTAAGCAATAAACAAGTGTCCAAAGAAGAGTTGTGTTGTTTTTTTCAGATGTTGAATAAGGCTTTTTGTTTTTGCTGTTTTCCTTAGAGGGATATGTATTACATGAGACTCATATGTGTACAATATCTGAAATGGAAATGTGCAGTCAATAACTTAAAGTAAAGTAAATAATGTGGAAAATAACACCTTAGCTTTTCTGGCCATCTGACTATATATTTTTTTCTTCTCAGTCTTCCCATAACACACACACACACATACACACACACACACACACACACACACACACACACACACACACACACACACACACACACACACACACACAGACACCCTAAGTTGTAAAGCTGTTGTCAAGATTCCCTCTGGGGTGTTCATGGATTTTGATGGGCAGTACCTCAACGGATTACTTTAGCATGGCTACAGTTAGCATTGTATCTCTTTGGAGGCGAAACATTTGTATTAGTGGCTTCTGAAATGAGCCACACACACACGCACATGTCTTAGGAATGTGTGTGCCTTGAGCTTTGCTAATTTAGCCCTTCCAGTGTGGAGAACGGAGATGGTAATATATGAAGATGTGTTGGGGTTACGCTGGAAATCTCGGGGCTCAAATCTGCACCAGAGTCTCTGACAATATCTCTTTTTTTTGGAATGCTGTTTTTGTCACAGAGCATTTTTTGGATCATGATTATTTGGTTGATGGATTTATTTGATGTAAATGACATGCTTTATTTTGAGTTTTCTGACCTACAGTGAAACAATTTTGAACCTTTTTCAAATTTAGAAGATTAATTGGTGAATAAATATATCTTAATTTGGAAAATAAGTACAAACAACAGGACTGTAGCAAACAAAACTGCAGCACCCTCGTTGCCGCAAGCAGTAAATCTGCATTTTGGAGAGACTGAGCTATTGTTTTTGCAGTACGCCAGCGGGTAAACACTGTAAGCCCCACACATACTCTGGCCCCTCTGTTTTGATAGTGGACTAAAAATAACACATTTTTAGAGAGGAAGAGTAGTCATTTCACTGGCACTCTTCAAACTACAGAAAACAATATGTTTCAAGCCAAATGAAACCTGCTGGCAGCCTTGCAAAGGCTCTTTTGATCATTGCAACATGCATGAGGTCATTTACTTATTGCACAGTGGCTTGTGGGCGTTTAAAGCCAGCATCAACCATGGGGTTTCTGAAAAAAATGCGCGTGGGTATAATTCTTCACTGTCAATGCTAACCTACAGTGCAGAAACAACAAGTGAGTTGAAACACTTGTTCCCAGTGGCCAGGCAGCGTGAGTGACAGGGATGAAGGAAAGAAAGCCACTGTCACTCAAGATTTTCTTGCCTGTCATCAGAAATGTGGCGCTTGCCATCACATCAAGCAGATGACGGGTCACAGGTGGAGCTAAAAGTGGGAGCAGCTATGGAGAGAGTTAGCTGTGACTGACAGGATGAACAGAGCAATTACAGTACCTGCCAAGGGTTTTGAGTTCACGAGAGGTGAGGATAATCAAAGAGGCAAAAGGTATCTGTTCCCTTGAATCTTTCCATTTCAATCTCTGCATGTTTTTGTCCAATATTCACCCGCCACTCGTCGTCACCACGGCTCTACATGTTAAAAGCAAAAGGGTTTAACCTTTTCCTACCTAGCCCCATTTTTAGGCTTCTGCTCGAAAATACTATACCCATACTCATAGGGGCCTTACTCTCTAACTACATGGTCTATTTGAATAATTTCAATGGAGTAATAACACTAAGAAGGGGTTGCTCGTATGAATTGTGTAAATATTGTGTATATGTTACTGGTTAAGAGGAAAGGAAGATGGCACACAGCTCAAATTGAAAAGTGTCAAGTTCGCCTGAAGACAAAGCACTTTTTGACATCATTTCTTTGAAATAATGGCAGCTGACACTTCTAACACCTCTCCCAAATCATAGCACAACATGTCAGCAGTGCACTCTCTGCAAAGTTTGACTTTGATAAAGTGAAGCAGAACAAAATTAGAGGTTTTAGTACAGAGAGTTTAGGCGAGGTTTCCAAAATGTGCATTTGGGCACCATGTGTGCCATGTGTGCCATGTGTGCCATTTGAATTTTCTCATGTACCAAACTACATATTTCACTTGTATATTACTAATGGTGTTCAATACATCCTAATACAGCAGTTTTGGGCTTTTTTTTTATTTATTTATTTTTTTATTTTGAAAATTCAACCAGACATAAAAAAACGATAATGTGATTTGTGTTGCTGGTGTCTGTTTGCTCATATCTCAGTGATAGTATGACTTAGAGAGATGTTACAGATATGTCCCTCATCTGTGTGCTGTTGGCATGTTTACTGCAATCTCGGTTTCTTTGTTAGCATCGAGCTTCGATTGCTAGGTCCGGATATGTGGGTGTGCACACTCCTGGCGAAATATGAATATGGTACTGTAGTAATTATAATAGGCTTTGAGTGAGTTGTGTTTGGAGCATGTACAAATGGCATCAATAGTCTTTTAACCAAGGTTCTGAAGTTTCACGTGGTATGCAACATCATTTTTTTTTTTTTTTTTTTTTTTTTTTTAAATTATTTTTATCAAACCATATAGGAGCTTCCCTTAAGGGACCCTTAAGGGACCCTCTCGGTAGGAAAAGGTTAATTATGCTCCACAATTACCAAACAGTGACTCTCAGTCTTTGCTCATGTGCATTTTACTAGGTGCATTGTCCATCTTAATTGCCCAAAATTGCCTAATTTATCACCAACCTGAAATCAATTCCACTATTCAGCCTTAGAACTAAGCCCTAGAAATACAAGTGTTTGCTCTACTAAGTTTTCCCTCCAAAACATGTAAAATAAGTAATTGCAGTACTTTGATGACACAGTTAAGTGGGCTATTTATATACCCTCCGTGCTGCATGTAAAAATGTAATGATGAATTGCAGGCTCTTCCCCCACTGCTCTTCGTTAAGCTTAAAGTACAACGGGGTCACGTTCAGAGCAACGGCATCTCCATGTGTGTTGGCTCTCTAAACAGCAGGAAGCAAACATGGCCCCTCTCCAGGAACACAAGATGGCAGAGGCAGATGGCCAATTACATCCCATAATGCCTAATTGTAAATGATGAGGCAGGTGTCAAATTAGGCCTACCTACAAATGCTGGAGGAATCATAACACAGTGCCTGAGCTGAAAGTATTCTGTAGTCTTTAAGGAGAAGTTGCAGATAGAACTTGAACTAGAAACAATGAATTATACAAGTAAAAGACTGTTTGGAGATAGATGCCCGTTGTATAGCATTAGCTCCGGGTGAATCAAAAATACAGACTGCGTGAACGATGACAGGTAGTGCACATGTATGGTGACTTCCACGAGGTTCATTTTGACTGGGACAAAGGTGGTTACAGGCAAGGTGGCAGAATAGTAAACACCACACCCCCCAACCTTCAACAAAATTGCGTTTCCATCTGGGTGAAAGCCTTCCATTTATTGACCCAATGCACCACCACAACATCCTCCCTATGTAGACTTCAAGGGACTCATTTGAAAGGTATTCGTGAGAGGTCAAAAGCAAAGCATAATCCACAACAAAAGAAGTAGCCTTCAAAACATAATTCACAATGCAACTACGTGGTATGGGAAGATAACTTTTAGGAGACAGGGCTGCACACCGAGAGTGAGTCAGAGTAATCGTGAGTCTCTCTGTTGATGCAAAACGGGAAACGCTTTCAATGGTTCGTGAATTTGTTGGATTTTACAGTAAAGTGTGAGTTTCTTGGGCAATTGTGGGAAACCATGATGCCTCTAAAATGTGTTAACTTTTGCTGCCGATTGTGAAGAGGTTGGGATGAGTGTCGGTACCTCCAAGTCTGAGGCCATAGTACAATGCCGGAAAATGGTGGAATGTGCCCTCCGGGATGGGAGTGATTCACTGCCCTATCAAAGAAAACAATATAGCTCTGCAGTGAAGGTGTTTTGACATCAATGAGTCACTCAAGGTTGTTGCTACAAGGTCTTTGGAGGGCACCTTGAATGTCTCAGTCGGTTAACCAAGTCTGCATTGCTTTCTCTTCATCTCTCTCCGGTTGCTCGTCGCTCTCCCCTCACAGGTCACCGTGTCCCCGATCTCTTCCTCGTCCTTCCAATCCGGATTATTGGCCCTCCATCCAGACACAGTCACTTCTGTTAATTAGAACAAACCTTTTAGTCGTTGAACATACATCTTCCCTTCTCGGTCCGGCCAAGGCCGGGGCAGACTTGCCGCAGACCAACATTAATTTGAAGTGTCTACCCTTTCTGTCTTTTTCTAACCCCTGCCACCTCTCTGTGGTGGCTGCACAGCTCCTGTCCAGAAGCATTGAGCTGCTAAATGGCCACAGCCGACCATCCGGAACGACCGGGCAGTGAATATTAAAAATCCATCAAGCAGCAAATCAACAAGCCGGTACATGGCAAACACTATTATTTTCATATGGTGTTACTGTCACCCTTGGCCCTCCATTAACACCGTGGTGTTATAAAGAAAGTGAATCAGCGCCATTATAGTGTCTGAGAACCAACAACCTATTAGGGACTTTTGACCTGCTGGTTCAACATTCTGTCAGGGCCGTGTGACGACAACCGTGGTGAGAAAGAGAGACTGTGTGTGTGGGTGTGGGTGTGGGAATGAGAGAGTGACTTAAACACAGATAGAACAAATCAAGAAACTTCAGAAGGACACCCACAGCTCAGTGCAAAAAAAAACAACACAGGGATTCTGAGAGCCTTGGACAAAGAAAAGATGTTGATTGCTTGCACTGATAGCCAAAGGTTGTCCCTATAAAAGCTTGGCCTTTCCTGAGCGGCCTGGCCTCTCGCTCATATGAGCATGCTCATATGCTTTTAACGATGCTCTCTACCATCTCTGCGCTCAGCCTTCGCCCCAGGAAGACACTATTCCATTACCCCCCCACACACACACCCCCCTCCTCAGAGGAACACACAAACACATCTGATGAAGCTGTGCCGCATGTATAAATATGCTGGGGGTGTCTTGTCAGGCCTTAGGTGCTGGGTGGGGTCATACAGGTCGAGCCCTGGGAACTTGGCTTGTACAGTGCAAATGCACAGAGGGGGAAAAAAGATTGGAAGCCGAAATAGAACCAAAACTCCGGCTGTTTGATGACCTCAATGTCAGAATGCACTGCTGGGGACGGTAGAAAAAGACAAATAAAAGGATGGAGAAAGAATGATCGAGATAGACCAAGGATATATATACACACACACACATATTTTGCTGCTATTATAGGGCTATCTGTGATATTGTATTTATCGGCTGACCAAGAGGGAGAGGAGGTGAATGTGGTGTTAGTGGGGGAAGGGGAATTCCATTTTAGAGAGGGAAGTAGCTTCTTTCCAAAACGGCGGATTTGGACCAGGGGGAATGAAATGGCTAACAGTTTTGTTCATTTGAATGAGATAATTAGATCATTGAGAATAAAACTACTCCCTATTAATCTGCAAAAACTGAGACGTGTATCATCATTTTCATAGTACCACATTGAACACGTTTTGCATTGCAAGGACATTTGCCATGGGAAACACTTAATTCATCAAAAATATTCAGACTAAAACTGAATGAACATGGGCTTGTTCTTGAATGGAAATTTAAAAAAGGATCCTCTCTTTCACCTTCACTGGATCACTGTAACACATTTTCACATACAATTACAGTAAACTACTGGCAGCAGTGGTTAGCAGTATTATTTCACATTTGCAATACCGTAATTTAATTCAGAAGTATATTACCTTTCATTTTATTACGGTCGTGTACCGTATAAATATGAGGTTCACAGTGTAACACTAGATAACATGCCGGTATTACACTGTATTTCTACAATGTTGCTATTGTAATCTGTATAAATGTTTGTGTTACAGTACACTACTGATAGGTTTTCTTCATATTGATAACAGCTACTGTAAATTGCAGACATATGCTGTAAATAACCATGTCTCTTTTATATTTCTTGCCCAGTATTAAAACCCATTAAACCCCTAGCACAAAAGAGGATGAGTCAAGTGACATTGAAAAAAAACTAATAATGTATCCAATAAACAAAGTGCATACCCTGCAGGGCAGGTTTCTAACTATGTAGATATATAAAGTACACAAACAATTACCTTTCAGCAACTTCAGATTCACAGACTGAAATGGTTCTCAGATGCAAGACTGAAAACAAAGTGTGTTACCACACGTTACATTACTTTATATTTGCTGGTATTGGGCAAGCATAGCATCAGCCTTAACTTACTGAATCTACTCAACAGAAAGCAGTTATGTAGAAACAGTCAAACATCTCAAAGTGATGAGGACACAACACTCTGAAAATGATCTTGTGTGCCTGCCATATGCTTGCTAGGATTACCAATATAATGTAATCAAGAATGAAACCCTAGTCACAATTCCGTCTCCTCAACATGGAATTAATATCATGTTGTTTGATTCCAGAATGGAATATGAACAATGATTAAATGGTGGCTGCATGTGGCTTCTCTCCCTCCATGACTTCTGTTCAAATGAAAATACTGCACGCCACTGTCAAATCTGTACTGTTGATATTCAGTGTTGTTTTGTCTCCAAAAAGCAAAATCTACAGTTTATCACCGTATTTTACAATACTATTACTTTTAGTTTGGCTTTTTAAGCAGTTCGGTCTTGTGGGACAGCTTAATCCTGGTGCTGCCATCTGTGTCCCTTGTTTACTTCTACGTCGGTGACATTCTGTGCCTCTTCAGTATTTTTCTCCATTGTTTGGTTGACACGGGTTGATAAGTTCCCAGAATGCTCGCAATGCCATGCACAACAAAGAGACAGAGAATCCCTAGACAGCTAGCCTTTGGCAGAGGACTCTGGCCCGCTGACCCACTCCATGCAGCCAGCTGAGCGTCCCACGTTGCCTGCCCACTCCACAGCATATGGAAGCAAAGTGCTGCCAGTGGTGCAAATGGTGGTTTAGATCCATCTGCGCCTAACCGTCAAAAAGGTGGCACCTGGGGCACAAGTCTCCCCATACTAAACTCTGCTACAATCAGGCCACGGGTGCGCTGAAGAGAAACTGCTGCAATATCAGCTTTCTCCCCCCCCCCCCCCCCCCCCAGCCAACTTGATAAGTATTTCATCTCTCCCAATCTCCAAAACCATTTGCACAGACTTCTATAAAAAAGTGAAATGATAACCCTCTATTGTGTGCAAATGCGAGTGTTATTGTTAATATATACTTCCAAGTCTCATAAGAAGGACGGAATTGAAATTTTAAATTATTATTATACATGTTTTTGACACAGCGTTCTTTTTTTTTCTCCCTTATGCAAATAAATGAACAGCGGCCGCTGTCTCTGACGCTCCTTCTCTCCCTGCCACAGGGCAGACATTAGTGTCAAGCTCTCTTCAATAGAGGCATGTCATGAAAGACACATCAATAACCAGAGACGGCTCGATGTTCTCCATTATTATTATTCTTTAATGCTAGCAGAGGCATGATTTAATGCCTCTCTCATTTTTCTCCTGCCTGCTGTCTGTGGAGTTTCATTAGCATACAAAGCCCTGTTTTGGTGGTGGTGGGGGGAGGGAGGGGTGGGGAGTTGTGGTAGATAGCAGCCAGCCAGTTAGCTCATCTTACTAACCCCCTTTATGTGCGTTTCTTGCTGCCAGGGCTAAAGATGATGGTTTTGTGGCATGTTTTGGAAGCTCTGTCCCATTAATCCTCCCCACACACCGCTCTAAACCCAACAGAGAACACATCTACTGCAGAGTCGCTCAGATGGCCCCCAATACTATAAGTAGGAGGGTCTAAGACAAACCGCATTTGGCAAGGGAATTTAGAAGTTGGACAAAGGTAAAAAGTCATTCAGGCATCTGTGCTTACTCAGCTGAGTTTGTGTGTATGTGAGTGAGAGAGAGAGAGAGAGAGAGAGAGAGAGAGAGAGAGAGAGAGAGAGAGAGAGATGCAGCAAGAATATAAACTCTGCTTAGATGGGCGGTTTTATTTTTGGGAAATCATTCCACGCCTTTCATAACAGGCATCTCCTCCTATTCCATCTGGGAGATGGTGCTCGCTTTTTTTTGTATGCCACGCCTGTCATGCGCTTGGGGGCTGCAGTGTAAACTTGCTGCCAGGCTTAGCCTGAAAAAAAACCGCATCTCTATGCAGGGAGGTGCTGCCTCCAGCAGCATGGTTGTTGTGTTTCCTCATCCTTCCAAGTATCTCCAGCATCTTCAAGGCCTTCCAGCTTTCCGTTACCTAAATGGGAAGCATCTGCAATGTCAGGGGGAAGACAAGGGGAGCTGCAGACATCCAGTCAACATGCTATTCATTTTCGCTCAGCCTGGCCTCCCTAACCATGACTAGTTATCTCACACTAACAGAAACAAGACAGCATGCACACACACACACACACACACACACACACACATACACACAAACACACAACATTACGGAGGGCCAAAATAAATTTGGCAGAATATCTCAAATTCAGACTGGAGGGCCTCCAAAGTCCAAAGTAAATTTAATGTCAGAATTAATATACCCACCCCACACACACACACACACACACACACCTCTTGTTTACAGGATCAGCCCTCATGCCAATTGGTCAACTCGGGCCAACGAAGCCAATACCTTTCAAGGATACTGTTTAACATAACTGCAAGTAACACTTTTCCATGCCAGACAGCTGCACCCGTGACCTGCCGTCAAAGTAGGAGTGAATTGGTGTCACTTTAATTTGCCCATATAGCATCTGGTGTGATATCGGCTTTAAACTTAAAATGTCAGCCTGCACCAAGCGCTGTGATGGCAAGAGTGTTATGTGCGCGTGTGTTATGCGTGTAAAGAAGGGTTTTGTAGATGTTTGAGGTTGTAGTGGGAATAAAAAAAAGGCCTTCCATTATAATGTGTTACCTAGCTCAGAGGAAGAAGCCATATGAGGTGTATAATGACATTTAACGCTAGCATAGAACTGGGAATATATCTAATTACCAGGCTAATCATCAAGGAGGCTGTGGGCTGCTTCGAAAAAGCATTGGCGAATGGCTGCAAAAGACTGCGTTCACGGAAAACCCAGAATATTCAGTTGCGTGCTATATCTGCCTGCCTACACCATTATATCTGTCACCATTGTAAATTTCTACACTGCTCACACCCAAACATGTGGAGCGCACACTCGGCTCCCTACGGCTAATGCAGCTGTTTGCTTTAATAACTTGCATTAGAGGAAGCACATCCCTGGAGGGTGGTGCTCCAAGATGAAGTCGAACGCTTCCATCTCCCTGGGTCACAGCACCCAATCCCCCGCACACTGGCAAGCCAACACATGGACATGGAGTAAATCTAGGGCACTGTGTGCTCATGTTCGATCTCATCACACTTGTGTAACTTTCCTTCAACGCTGTAAAGTTACGCCTTAGCTGGCTTAGGGCGCGAGGTGAGTGTGCGGAGGAAGTTGCCGCGTGGAGTGTGCGTGTGTGTGTTCTTGATCTTCGCAGGACATCTGACAGGCCAGTGTGCCCGCGGATTAGAGGGGCCTCTGTTTGGGTTGCTGCATAATTAGGGCAACTCTGTTGACAGTGCTGCAAAGTGGCTATTTTTTTTTTCAACACCGCACATCTTCACCTTCTCTGCTTTGTCCTTCCACTTTATGGGTCTTCCCACATTACCTTGGAACAAAACCTACCTAAATGAACCGAGAGGGGTGACGGTTGCTGGTGTGTAGTACATTCTGGCTACATGCTGTTTCCCTGGTGTGTGTCCATCCAACAGTCCACACGCATGAGATCTGACCAACTGGAAACTTTAAATTGTCTGTAGTAGTCACTGCATTTCCTTGTTTACGTTCTAACCCTGCTATAGACTGACACGCTATCCATAGTGTTTCAACGCCTTTCACTTTATGCATGCTGCGATGGACTTCAGCTCCCTGTGACCTCCAGTGGCAATAAGCATGTAGATAACAGGTGTTTGGATAGTTCCATGGATTCATAGATTGACTGAAGTTGCAATGTAGGGAGTTGAACGAAGATATGGGATATAGATTATAATTTTTTCTCTTCTTTATTTACTTATTGTAGCAAAACACACACACACACACATGCACACACCATTTTTTTCTTCCTTTACAATTGCTCTGTATCTATCGCTAGAGGAATAGATTGTGACAGTTCCACAGAGAGCAGTTGTCATACTGTAAACTACAACAACATGTCTAATTGAGCCGCGCAACTCAATGCCATCATCTTGCCAAAACCAGCCAGGAACTGCTCGATTGAAGTGTGAGTGGAGACCCGTGTGTGTGTGTGTGTGTGTGTGGGGGGGGGGTTTGGCTGGCTGTAAGACGAGGGATCCTGGCTGTGATGGAATGCTCCGTGGCGAGGTCTGTCATCCTGTTGTGCTCCAGGTAATAGCTGACATTTCTTCATTTGTGCACCTAATTGCTGATTTACACTGCCTCTAATGGCATGTGAAGTCAGATCCAGACTCTGTAATGGGCAAGGGAATCTAGCCAGAAGTGTCCAAACGGCTCACTCTCCTTCTCTGTCCCTCCTCCCTTCTCTCTACCTCTCTGTCTCTTCCACTCCTCCCGTGGCTGGCTGACATCTTCTTTGCATCCTTTATTTATGCACTCTTTCATCAGTATGGCGTCCTCCTGGCAAAATGCCAAGTCAAATTGTCACTTAAGATCAGAGATGAGTTTATCTCTCTCTCACTCACTTTTGCCCCCCCCCCCCACCCCCCTTCTTTTTTTTTGGCTGTCTTCACATCTTCCCAATCCCTTCATGGGATGACTTGTGCAGTCCCTGCATACAGAGGCTAACAAACGGTTTAGAGATCAGTTGACTGGAAAGAATGGAAAGCAGGCTGACGGAAAGCGAGTCAATGGCTCGGCTTAAACTGACACGAAGCAGAATCACATGGTACACCATTTTCCCCCTGCATTTAGTGAGGATTATGCATTTTGGAAATAGGAACACAATATGTTTTGTTTATGATTAGGGAAGCAAAGCCATACAAAATTAATATTTTTCATATGAAATGCATCCCAATCAGTAACACAATAAAGTCACAACATCACTGCCTGGTACCATCTTTCTTTATTTGACGTGGTTATGAGGTGGAGACAAAGAGATGGAGGGAGGGATCAACCATTTATTGCAGCATAAGGCCCAAGTCATTTCCTGGAAATGAACACACACTGGGGTGTGATATATGGGATCCCGTCTTCCATGTAACGGCAATCTAAGTGTCCTTTATGATTTCATTCAAAATCCCTCGTCCTTGTGTGGTGCAACTAAACACGTTACGGAAAAATGACGGATGGTCCCTGTGAGTGTAAGGAAAGTGGGTGGAGGATACAATATGTATTCTCCACCCGCCGGTTGGGGGGGATTGGAGAGTTCCTATTAATTACAGTGAAAGGAATTCGCCCCGCTGCATTATGAGCGCTGCCATGCTCGCATGCATGTGCATGTGTGTGTGTGTGTGTGTGTGTGTGAGAGTGTGTGATGGCTCAAGTGTCCCATTGTGGCATGCTAGTGTTGTACTAAACGAAGCTGACTTTAATGGCTGCCTTAATGAAATGCCCGGGCCCTAATTAAGCCCTCTCCACATTGGTGGGGATAAGCTAGATTCAGTCTCTCTCTCTCTCTCTCTCACTCTGAGTTCCCCAAAGGCCTGTTCCATCTCTTCCTCGAGTACATGTTGCCTTGACATCTAAGAGCTTCCTCTAATGGTTAAATTGTGTCTGGAATGTATGTTTCGTCTGCGCCAACATATGCTCGAGCAGCGGAGCTTTCATAACACAAAGTATTCTGTCAGCTTCTATCTTCTGGCAGCGCAGAAGCACTGAACCACGCGTCAGGTTTGTTTTTTTCATTATATGACATTCAGAGCATTAAAATAGCAGAAAAATAACTATCTGCTATGTAGAGATGTATGGAGTAATGTCTACTTGAGCAGAAAATGAAGTGGCTCTCGACCCTGAGCTTCTCCTTGCTTTGTTTACGGTCCAGTCTCGTGTACTTCGAGAGCATGTTCACGCATGTTCATGCATGTGAGCGTGCCCTACTGGTTAGCTCACTGCCGCCGCCGCCGCCTCCCACTGCGCTCATACAGCAGTTCCAGCTAATATAACGCTGTCCCGAACCGACGGCATTGTCGCGGAAAGCGTAGCGGCAACCCTCCGTTTCCCCCTCAGGTAAACACAGCAAACCCTTGCAGCACTCTTGAGGTAGCTTGCACTTTTAGCGCTTTCAGCATTTTTAATGAAGAATATCATTGATTCGAGTAATGTTAGGCTTGGTAATTCCTAATTGTCTTCGCTGCACATGCTCAAAGAAAACGTTGTAAAACGGCAGGCTGAGCTGTTTGTTTTGTGAGTTTATAATTCGGAACATGTCCGTCTGTGACTCATGTTTTCAACCTTTTGCCAAGGTAATGACTTTCCTAAACAATAACAATCATGACTATGAGAAGCAGGCAGGGTGAGCTGATCTCCTCGGTGTTCTTTAGCAATGTGACACAGTGGCATCCAGACAAAGTGACTCTTTGAAATATCAAAGGTTTTGGACATGCGCACACCGAGCCGTGATTGACGGTCCCAGAGACGTAGCTATGTCATCTTTTCATCTCCATCATAGACACGCAGGGAAGCAATCATTCTCCATCATTCATACACACACACACACAGTACACCTACAGTATGATGACGTCATTAACTGCGAGAATGTTTTGCTGTTGTATGGGCCAATCTCTGTTTTTTTTTCTTCTTCTATTTAATTGCCAGCAATAACCTTCAGCTGTGTTTAAGTGCAAAGTAAACATTTGATTAAAAAAAAAAAACAGTCCGCATATCTCGACGGCACCGTTTGCTCACTTTTAATCATGTTTCTCTGCTAGTTGTCACGAGTAAATAATGAGTAGACTGAAGATGTCTTTGATTTGCAAGACCTTAGCCGGGTCACAGCTCAATTGGCACAGACGGGGAAAAAAAAATCTGCCTATTTGCCGAGGGCTCATTAGCAGCGTGAAGCCAGGGTCACTGGATGATATGGAGTCTTCTTTATTGAAAACCCCATTGATCCTGGAGATCAGAAAAAAATATGCTCAACCATGATGGCAAGAGAGAGGGAAACGATTTCTCCGGATGACAAATGATATGCTTTGGGCTTGGAGAAAGAGAGAGGCAGAGGGTGAATACAGCCATGCAGAGGAGAGAAAGGAGGGAGAGGACATACTCTATACCTATAGCACTCCAAAGCCCGCAGATGAAAAGTCACATCATGTCGGACCCAGTTTTGATGCATGCTGCCCACAGATGAGGCAGCTGGCAGATATACTGTGAGTAAGAAGGCTATTCGATCAACATTTCCGAAAGGGATATCAACATCAATGTTTGATAGTGTCCCATATAAATGAAAAATGCATATAAATCATTTCTATCTCTCAGAGCCAACTGTGAGAGTGAAGACAAGCAGCCATTAGCTGAAACACAGTATCTGTCCTTGTTGCGCAGGATAACATTTGTAAACCTCACACCTGCCTGTTCATATATGTTCTCACTGTTCATGTATTTTATTTTGCAGATGGAATCATATCCCTTGTTAAGTTTGCATTATTCCTCTCAAAAACACTGGCTTTAATTAAGCAACAGTGTCTATGCTATGGTTTCCTGTCTGGACTCCTCGTGCTAATCTAATTCACATGAGCACTCAGCTCATATTACTTCTCAAACTTTGTGTCTGTCTGCCCTGGTGCAAAAACAAACAACTTCAAAATAGTTTGTGTGTGTGTGTGTGTGTGTGAGTGTATGGGTGCACAGATAACCAGCATGGTTCATAGGATTACTACTGATCAATGAGTACATCCACAACAGGCTTCATACAGGAAACACTCGGTGCATCATTAGGCACATCATTCCAACCGTTGTAGAGGACACCATGTGGTGTTGGCCCAAAAGAAACACATTGTAATACGATGGGTCTGGTTTTTTTTGCTAATATTGCGCTGTTAGTTATTTTCAATTGTAGTGAAACTCAGTTGCGATTGACTTCTATTAATAATGCTATTTTCAATAATCATAGTAAGTGTCTTCTCTCAAGTTATCACCCTCAGCCTCCACTCTTCTGGCACCACCCGTCCCTCTCATCTCTCTTCCTGCCCGCTTTCTGGATGATCATTTCATTACCTCGGAGGTACAGGGATACCAGCAATAATTATTCATAAAAAATATGCACCTGCAAATTAATGGGCAGGCATTATGCATACTGCTCCATCCTGGTAATGTATTTGGAGGTATTTTTAAACTCAGGGCATCACCGGCACACAGGTTAGGACCTGCAACCTATTATTCATATTCAGCACTATTTCAGCCAAGGTTAAATGTAGGTATAAAAGAACAAAGTGGTAATAATGGTGTCACTACAAGGGATATATGTTAATGCCCACTGTTCATTTCTGTCAGAATCCCCACTTATATACAGCACTCACGAATTTTCCTATCAGGCTCAGCCCTTGTTTTATACATTATTTTTGTTATTCACCGGGGCTTTGGCAGAAGCAATTTGCAGTTCGGTAGCAAATTGTCCGGTGCTTAAAGCTAAACATAAATGGTTTTGGACAACTTAAATCATATGCATGTGAGCAAACATTAATCAGTAGCAGAGAGGGGGATTCAAGTCTGGGACTTGAGACTCAAGTCACAGTTTAAGACGCCCACACAGTTACTTGAGACTCAACTCTGACTCGAGAGTTGAGACTATGTGAACTATTCATCATTCATACTTGCATCATTTCCGGCATTATTGACGCACCGGTACCAGTGTATGTCAAAGTGTATGTAAATATGTTCATGATTTTATGATATGTCTGAGAAAAGTGATTTTCTCAACGAACTCATGTTATACCCAATCACTAGCTTGCTAAATAGTTATCCTTTTGACTTCCATGTTGCCTTTGCTTGGCAGCTGTGTTGTCAAGAAGACTTAACCACTTGAACGCCAAGCTTTTTGAGTACACCACTTCCCATATTGCAACCACGAGCTCACGAGTTCCATTTGAAGGCAGCAATCGTCTGGTGATCACAGGTCTGTTCTTTTAATTGGTAGCAGTCATGACACCTGCTGTCAGCCACTACATAATGAACTGTTGCAATCCAGTCATCTGTGGGGCGCAGTGGGGAAGAGCTGTGAACAGATAGAGAGGCAAAGAGAAAGAAATTGAGACAAACGTCAGAAGAAGCTCAGGACTGAAGGTTCGGGTTGTGACATGTTAATTGCTCCTCTGCAGCAAGATGCAGGAGAGAGGTTTCATCCTGTAGGGTCTGAAACACCCTGTGAGTCACGGCTCCACTCTTCTTCATCATCCTCAACTGAAGGGTACTGACACAGACAAACACACGTCGTCTACACAAACACACACACACACACAAGCACTGTCTACGGTGGTATAACAGAACCTGATGTTTATCATCCCAAAGGGCATCGCGTCACATCGCAAGTCCAACTCACTACAAGTGATTGCAACAAACTCGCTAACTGAGATGTACTTGCAGCCTCACCTTTCAATGCCACTGTTCATTTATAGCCCTTTGTCAAACAGCAGGCGAGGTGCGTTTCTGGACATCTGTGCAGGTCGGTGTTTATGGCCTATAATTCCTGCCCTCCAAAATGTAACTCCTCCCATGGCGGTACTCTCTGATTCTCCAAGAAATATCAGGATGGAGATTCTAGTACTGACTTCTTTTTTTTTTTTCTTTTTTTTTAAGCCTTGAGACTGGCTACTAGGTCATATTTCGAACCATAACGATTGCATATGTTGAGTAGGAGGCTCAGGTAGGTGTAAGATGGACATTGCCACAAAAATCATGCAAGGCAACAGGAGGGAAGTCACACTGTGAAGACTAGCTTTCTAAAGGTCAGACTGTCAGTGCTGGGCTGCCACTCTAATCTCCACTGACCTGACCTTCAATAACATTATCTCCATTAGTGTCTACAAAAGCAGCACTCCATTTATGTATGCGGGCACATCCATATTTATATGCCCGTATATTTGTGTGTGCACCTGATTGTGTTTATATGCCTGTGTGTGTTTTGTTAGAGGCTGGCAGAATTGCCTTGCATTTGGCATTCTGCCCAGCAATGGGACAAAGGCTCTGACAACCAAGGCAATGGCAGCCAAAGGTAATAGCCAAGGGTAACTCCATGAGTGCTGGAGTCACGAGGCAGTTCAGTGACCAGGCAAAAAGCAAGCGCAGAAGAGCCCATAAGTGCCCAGTAAAAACGGCAGAGGACCACGACTGCTTCTTGTTGAGAGGGCCCTTAATTGGTTTAGAACCCATGTCATCACCACTTAAAGCAATTTAAGATATGCCTCCACAACCCAGTACCCACGCACACTAAGTGGTGAAGTGGTAAGGACCCACCCTGGATCATGAACAGGTTTAAGTGGAAGATTATTTGATATAATGAGATATAGCTGGTCTTTGGAGAGAACTCTACAGTGTTGCCTGCTTTTCATGCCTTGCATTCTTATCGGTAACGGTACCAGCCAACCCAACCAGCTTTCAGTAAGGCAAATGCAATCCATGATAGTTCTCCACTCAAAAACCCAAACTGTTCAATCTTCTTTCTCTCTCTCTCTCTAACTGTCTCTTGTGTATGCTGTGCCTTAATACAGCTAAAATGCGATAAGAGGAATTGGCAGTGACCTGACTTTTCCTCTAATGTTAATGAGATACAAAGTGTGAGGGGAACCATTCAGTCACACACTTCCTCGCTGAACACTTCATAGTGGAAGCAATCCCTTTATAGAACCTTGTCAGAGTCATAAGTCAAATCAGCACCCAACTGAGTTAATAGTGTGGAAGAGGCTAAGGTTTAGGGAAGTGAGGGTGTCCTTTTTTTTGTTTGGTTGTTTTCTTTTCCACAAAATGTCCAACTGCAAAATTGGCTACAGCAATGCTGATATCAAATTAGAAAAAATGAAAAAGAATATAAGGTAGAGATGACGTTGGTTGGGAGTTTAGAGGTAGCGTTTGGAGGCGTGTGGGGGTTCAAAGCTTTTTCACTACCGGGAGTTGAATTATGGCCCCAGGCATTGCCGTCGGCAAAAGAAAGTTCAAGAGGTGGGGGGAAAAAGAGGAGAGGAGTAGTCCTGGGGAAAAAAGAGGCTTTCTTGGAGCTTCACAGTCTAGTAACCAGGTTGCTGAGTTGGATGTGGCAAAATGCCCCAGGGGAGGCCAGGAGCGCTGAGAGACAGTAACCTAAGATGAGAGGTACCTGAGCTTCAGCATCAAACCACTCTTGTGATCCACTGAAGACTATCATATGGCTTTTGTGTCTGCTTACTGATTCCCCAACAACAACCAACAGAAGCGATCCTCACAGTCCGGTCAGGCCAGTCTTACTGGTCGTGATCGGCATCAGTCAAGCAGAGTGAATTTAGGTCTTTTAAGTCCACGCTGCCTTTGAAAATGTATTATATTTTGGTTTATGGATTAATTTGTCCCTTTTTTTTATTTGCACAGAGGAAGATTCGTAGCATCTGTTGAAGGCAGAACATTTCATGAAAATGTGTTTGACTAAGGTGAAGGGTCCCACGCTTCTCTTGAGTGTGGTGTATTTATTTCCATGTTTGATGAACAACTTTTTTATATAAATGGATGTATTTAGAAGACCGTGTGATTCTAAGAGAAAAAAATAAAAGTAAAGGGGAGCATTTTCAATTACTTTTTAGGCTTTTTGCCCACAGAGTTTCTGGCAAAGCTTTTTCTATCATTACCCCCCCCCCATTTATATTACTGCCTTAAGTCCCCTAAATCCTACGACTACTGCATCTCACACAGCTGTGCACTTTTATGGCATTTGCTAATGTACTGTAAATGACATAAAATATGATAAGCTTAGTTTTCTGCCAGCTCTTGCTTTATATCATTTTTTACACCATTATGAATCCCCATTTATTTATTTGAAGGCAGGTGTGGTTTTATGTCCTCTGCATGGCTGTAAAGTGCTACTTTGAAATGCAAATGAAGCTTTGATTGAGAGAATTTCACGGAAAGGGTGTTGTGTATGAGGTGGTGGTGTGAAAGCAAGTCCAAGGGGAGATGTTTTGTGGTCCCATTTGGGGCTTGGTGATGTATTACTGAAGAACCACGTGGACTACCAGAGGACGCTCTAGGACACGCTGTTCAGGTCCTAACTCAAGTGCCATCCATGACGTACAGACTTTGCAGACCATCATCTCCTTTGTGTCCTCACCGTAAACAACACCTCCTTATAAAAGCTGAGTTCCAACCACGCTATAGCTTTCCACCATTTTTCACCACTTTAAAGACATTGCCTACAGCTTTTCTGAAAATAATATATTTTTGATCCTTTTAAGGGTAGATTTCAAAGAAAGGCTTTGAGAATCCAAATGAAATTACAGGATGGAGTTTCTGCTTATTGCCTTATATGCACTTAAATGTAGAGTGTATACTTGAAAGGTAATGGCTTTCTGCAGTCAAGTATTATGATGGCTCCCACACTGAAATGGATCTTTACTCCTGTCTTGACAGAGTCCTCTTAGTGAAGGTGTGGCATAATGTAGTTCCGACTCAGGCCTCTTATCTCGTGTCAGTGGATTCCTGCACACCTTGATAAAGCCTCCTTTTCCTCCCTTGTCTTGTAACAACATTCCACTCTGTCTGACAGGTACTGTAGCCAGCAGGAGTCTGCCTCTCATCTCTCTCGACACGTACACACGGGCATGGCTTTCTCCACTTTTCCAAAAAGCTTTTTTTTTCACTAATGTAGCAGAAAGAGCTCGCAGCGATGGACATGCATTTGGTTAAATCCAAAATGTATTACACTCATCCTCATCACCTGCGTTTATGTGTAGAGCTGCTGACGCTTTACAACATGCTAACTGGACGGCTTAACCGAAATTGTCTCTAATGGAACAATGGTTTTCGTTAAAGCCCTGTTATTATGAACTGAATCAGAAAATGAAGCCTGGGATGAGTTCTAACTCACACAAGCTCCACCCTCTACCTATGGGTAACACTCTCCTCCAATCACGAGCACGCGTTCGTCTACTGAAAATCCTGTTCCTACACATTCGGGAAGGCACATCCTGATTGGCTGGCTACGTTTATGCAGATTCTCAGTGAGGAAATGTTTGCTTGTGATTGGAGGAGAGTATTACCCACAGAGTCCAGTAGAGGGCTCCGCCCATGCTCATAGAACTCGGGTTACAATATTTGTGCCTTTGTATTGAGTTGTTTTGGACATGGCACAAGCATATGGGTTTTGAGGGCAAACATCTGAGCCCTTCCTGTGATCTGTTTCAGTCACCTTCTCCTGAGCATTAACTATCTCAGTAAGTTGTTGACATGCAGCCTATTCTTTTTTCCTTTTAAAACGTTAATTAATTTAGGCTGCATATGACAAATGCATGAGAGCATTGAGCAAAAACGAGAGTCTGAATTTGTAGTAGCACAACTATGGTTTAACACCAACTAAGAAATGGTAATACTCTATCTGCTTTCACTCTCTGCAGACAAAGGCAGACATCCTGGAAATGAGCATTAATCCTATTGCAATGCCACATTTACAAGATAAAACAAATGAAGAGATCAGACCACCTAAAACTATAACTGACACTTACACAACACTCACATGAACACAAATGGGAATCCAAGACAATGTAGTAATTTTCATTTCTAGTACAACATAACATTGTAATTACAGCCCATATGACAAAAGAGAAGGGAGGAATTCTTAGTGCAACATTTATGAGCATTTATGGTAAAGGGAGAATGTCTGAGTTGCCTGTAATGGCCATGGCTGAGCCACTGACGTTGTGATTTAACCTGGCACTTTGGCAGTGGCGAGCCGCTCCTCCAAATCAAGGCTAAGTGGCGGATTCATCAGTGGCCTGTCGAGATAAAACACTCGCCCGGCGGTGACACGGAGATGAGGCCCTGATTGGGACAAATACATCTCCCTTTGGTGTCAGCTCTCATTCACCGGTCTGAGCGCAGGCAGAAAGAAAGACAAATGTTTTGATTAGGGGTCTCTTTCAATGTCACAGCAGCCAGCGAAGAAGAATGAGATGAGGCTGTCTCCAAGGGAAGCAAATAGTTGAAGACGATGAGAGGGAAAATGGATGTCTCCACTGTATGGAGGGTGGCAAATGGGGATTTTTATGAGTCAGAGAAAGCTCAGCGAGAACATCGCTTTTAATGAGAGTGCATTCCTTTTTCCGGAAGACCATTTCGATCTCTGCTTTGACGATTGTTAAGATTCAGGATGTAATAAATACAATCTTTCAAGAATAAGGAACAGTGACACTGGTTATGTCAGTTATTCTTAAAGTGGCAGAGGTTTATGGCTACAATGCAGTTGGAGGAGTGTTTCCAAGCCAACGTTTGTGAAAATATCCTGTTTAGTTACCAATTAGCACTGTGATTTGCAATGATTAACACATTGCTTATCCCCTCATCCTAACAGTGTTGTTGTTATCGTGGAATGTGATTGTGAGTGAAGCCACACAAGTCTGTGTTGATATATTTCATCACAGATAATTATAAGACCATTAATCACTGGAAGTGGATAATTATAAATCCATCTCAACTGAAGAAATGTGAGCATTAACTGCTGCGTCTCTTGAGAAATGGTAGGAGCGGGGCTCTCATCCCTCTTTCTGTGTCATTCTTTCTACTCTAATCCGTTGAAGCCAACAGGAAATGGGAAATATGAGGATTTTACCTTGAAGAAAAACAATGTTTTCCACTTCTATCTATCCATCTGTCTATCTATATTGTCTGTTATATCGTCTGTCATTTCCCATTGTGGGTTTCCTCTTTCATTTTTTATAAAGAAATGTAGCCTAGATATAGACATCACCAAATCTACAAGTAATGCATTTATTAACAAAAAAAGATGACACATATTCTGAAGATGGGTTATTACCTCAAATCTGAATGAATAAATACCTCCTCAGATTTTTTAAAGCCTTAAGACTTGTTAGCAACTTATTTGACTCATTAAAACCTTTACATGAGGCGGACACCATTCCTAACCCAACCCAGCACACAGACACATTCTTTTGGCTTTATTTTTCCGAGGGCTTTGATCTATCTCTTGATTTAATCTCACTCAAAGAAGAGGCCGCTCCAAGTCATGAAAGTCAAGGTACACTTTTATCTTGTCAGCCCTACAAAATATGAGTTATGGCTGGACAAAAGGCAGCTTATTGTGACTTTCTGTGCCCGTGACACATCATGTAATGGAAAAATGTGACTCTCTCTCAAAATATATAAAAAAATGCCCTATGGACAAAGGCCTTCTCTACACCGCATCCATCAAATCAGCCACCTGAGTCTGTTTCAAATGCTCATCATTCCTAAATGGAAACGATCAATCCCAATGTAGGCTCAGTTTGAACACCTTTGAAGGTCCCTCCCTACACAAACATATTCCCTTTGCAAATCATCAAGTGTCTTCAAAATCATACACTCAGTAAACACTCAAGTGTTCATGTGTCAGCAAAAGACACAATAGCAATGCTGGCCCTGAGCTCTGAAAACAAACATTCAAACAAACAAACACAGACAGCACCGACGAGGCAGGAGGCGATGAAGTGGTCCGAGTTGAAAAAGAAAGGATGTAGTGATGGGAGTTGAGAAACAGACGGTATCCTTCCTTTTCAATCAGTCCCCATCTGAAGGCCCAAACTTCTTCCCTTCTCCTTCACTCATTTGCATCTCTTTTATGTCCCCGCTTCCTATTATTTAAATGTGTACGCTAAAAAAAAAAAAAAAAAAAAAAAAAGCATTCCGGATTGCAGAGCGAGTCGCTCCATTTCCCCCACACTTTTTTAATCAATACCAGCCAGCGGAGGAGGGTTATATGGCGTTCAGTCACATTTATGCTAACTAGAATATTTGAACCGGTCTCTTTGAACTGTAGTTACCTTGGAAACCAGCCCACAGGAGTTGCTGCTTTATAACAGTAATTACAATCAGCGGTCAGACTAGGTCTTGTATTTCCAGAACAAAGCTCGCATACATCATGTAAGTGGTCTCCTTTTTTCTGTTTGATTTCACACTACATGGACTTCTTGAAGACCTGTATATATATCATTATGTCTCTATTTATCCTGAAATTAAAACGGATTATTTTGTTTACTGCTCTGGATCTTTCGAAGAGATTAAGAATCCGTTCTATGGCTCATGATGTCCTGATGACCTTTGGACCTGATGGTATTTGAACTGCCAGAAAAGATGCAGCACAGAGAGATTTAATAAACTGTTTGTGGCCCGTGATATTCCAGTCTCTGATGTCCATGGAATCTCACTTCTTCTGGCTGTATAGCTGATGAAAAAGCGAGCGCCTGCAAGGCCTTCCCCGCTGTTGCCATTTGTAATTTTTAGAAGTCATCATCGTGGACCATCCGTCTTGATTATGCCTTGGCAACTGTCATGCTCCACTAATTCACAGTGTGAGGGAGGGCATAAATACAATGTATTCCAGCAGCACTGATGTTTATCTTCTCTGCTTCACGAATTTGCATTCCCACAGACAAATCTTACTAATAATGGCAGCCATCTCACAGCACAGATAGGCTGGGCATATTATCAGTCCGCGTACAACAGTGTTTGTTTTACAAGTGGACGGGCAGGAAAAAAAGGATTTGAACAATCTGAAGAGGAAGACAGATTGATAGTAACACAGGCCTTCTCTAATGGGCTTGATAGAGCTTCATGAAATATTCATTATTGGTAACTATTGTCGTAACACTGCCAGCTGCATCTGAGGGATTACATTTTTACAACTATGAAGTAGCCCATGCAACAAAAGCCTAGCTGCTCTGAGAAATGGGGTGTCAAAACCTTGGGGAAAGCAGGTTAGAAGAGCAGAGTGTAAATACCATGGCATACCATTGAGGTCTTCTCATTCATGCAGCTCCTTCTGAAGTTTTTTTTCTTGGTGGAATGTAATTTTCCTCTTCTGAAAACACACTGAAGGCAATTTATTTAAGAATGACCCATTGCTTCTGAATTGAATACATGTGATTGTAAAACGTAATTGATTAAAGTGAGACGTTCAGTGGCCACATCTAGTATTTAGTTTGCTTTTTTTGCCTGCTATATATATCTTGTCACACTCTTTGCACTAATGTTGCTTCAACATTACTGAAAATTGGGCTCCCTTGCTTTTTCTGCCTCCTTGCCCGCAGCAGCTGTGGTCCGAGGCATAATGTTTTCGGGTTGTCTGTCCATCTGTATGTACTTGTAAACGCAATATCTCAGGAACCCCTGGAGGGAATTTCTTCAAATGTGGCACTTAATACTCATGGATGAAGTGACAATTATGTGAAGTTCAAAGATCAAGGTCACTGTGATGTCACGTCTACATCCCATACTTGTGAAATCTCCAATTTCTATCTCAGGAACGCCTTGAGCAAACTTCACCACCGCCAAAGTGCCAGGTTAAATCACAACGTCAGTGGCTCAGCCATGGCCATTACAGGAGGCAACTCAGACATTCTGCCTTTAGCATAAATGCTCATGAATGTTGCAATGAGAATTCCTGCCTTCTCTTTTGTCAAGTGCCCTGTAATTACATTGTTATGTTGTATAAGGCAATTTTTCAGAAATTTCACAGAAAGCATTTATCACCAATCGGAAACTGACTTCCACCAACATGGAGGCGAGTCTTATAACCACAGGCAAAGACGGAAGCCATTGTTTTATGTTTTTTTTTTGTATGGATTGATGAATCTCACAGCTGCATGCTTTCACTGACAGTGTCAAATTAATGATCGTGCTGCAGATAATTAAAGTGCACAAATCATGGCCAGTAGACCTGATGGTGAGAATGAGAGAATGCATGCTGTGAGTTGTGGGGCTGATGGCCAATCAGTGTCTGGTGACGAAGGACACGAATGTGTGTCACTGCTTCAGGGGAGCAGCAGGTCTGGTGGAGAGAAGGATAGGGTGTGCATTGCGACAGGCAAGTTTCAGTCGCAGTTAAAATAGGGGAATCCATATTGCAGGAGATTTGTGTTTTTATTGACCTAGAGGCTAGAAGAAGACATCGCTGGAGTCCATTTACAACAGTAAAGTAGTAATTCACAAAGCTTTGAAAAGGCTCTGTTCATGTGCTTGGAAAATTCACTTTTCTGGTTCCTGTGGGGTCTGTTCTTTGTGCTTTACACAAATGTATAGATGTTCTATATTTGACTTATAGGTCCTGGTGGTCATTGCAATTGGATCTATAAGAATAACTTGATTTAGTTTCTGCAGTCACACCTTTATCAAAATCAAAGCACCAGTAGATTTAAAGAAGATACAAAATACCCCCAATCTACCTGCAGCAATGCCATGAAAAAGAAACCGTGGTCATTGACTACCAAACTACAATACATAATGACCAACTCCCCCACTCCTCCATATTCTGAAGCCATCCTGTGCTTCTAAATTGCTGGTATAAAATACCCAGGCCAGAGGGGTAATAGTTTTTGATAATGATCCTGGGCTAAGCTTTGGTGCTGTGTGGCCACATGCCGCACATACAGCATGCTGATTTTTTCTCTGAAGTGGCCTGGATGTGTGTCCGTAACGGTAATTTCCAGGCATGATTGGCACAGAGCGATGAAATTGGGGGCAGTTAGCTCTGAGGGGAAAATAGTGCTGGAGTGTGTGGAAATGCTGCAGCCGTCCAATGGTAAACAAATTATCTGAAGTGAAATGACAACATTAGGCAACGCAAAGTGCCGGTCCACATTAGGAATATGGCTCTCTGCACAGTCTTTAGCTACCTGCTTTCCCCCCCCCATTTGAAACAACTCTGGCCTTACCTTAAATGCAGGGCAATCAAACCCAGCAGCTATGATTTCATGCACAGACATATAGTCAATAAGGGTAGTGCATACACAGGGGGTTCTCACTTACTGACTTAAATGTATAAAATATAGAGAGATGTCGATATAGAAATGTAGAAAACATGTTTCTTATAATTTGCATGGTGGATGATTTATTGACGAGCTTTGAGCTCTTTCCTCTGTGATGGATATGATGTTGAATTTAAACTATTTATTTTTTTTCCATCTAACACGCTGACCTTGGTTGTAAAGTATGTTATTACGTTGTCAAAATCTTCAATGTGTCTTTTAAAAAAAGGTGTCTTTTAGATAACGGGTGGATTAGCTCCGATGAAAGATGTCAGCGAATGCATAATGCTCGATTTAACAAGGACTCCAAAGTGCTGAGGTGAAAAATGTTCTGTTATTGTCGCTAATCTTTCCCAACAATACATGTAAACATGTTTTGTACAGGCTGTTGACTCTAGTGACAGATACAAGGTGTCTTTCTCAACTTTTTGTGCCCTCACGTTTACGGAGGCTTACCCCTAAAGTTATGGCCCATTTGATTCACATGTCTCGACAGTTTTTAATTTGACCATTTTAGTTTTTTTTTTGAACAAGCTCTTTGGTAAACCCCATTAGGATGCTTAATAAAGCATTATTAACGTGGATCTCCTGCTCTGCGGGCACCTGAGCACAATTACCCTCCTCCGCTCGTATTACTGTCAGTGAGCGAGCTTGAAGTGAGGTGGTTAACTCTTAATTGGGCATGTTTGTTCTGAAAATATTTTTCATGAATAAGTGAGTGGGACAGGGGCTGTCGTCACGCTGTTGCATGTCATGCCTGCCAGAGAATAAAGAAGAGATAGATTAGGGATGGGCACCGTTTTTTTTGCCAACGCTGTGAGGCCCAGTGAAGGATAAATAGACGTGACAGAGATTTATTCGGTGCAGAGGGGGATGGATAAATGAATGGCACCTTGATGTTAGTGCCAGCCTTCTCAAACACATCATCTCATTTCTTTACTGCTGTGTCCCTAAGAAGACTCAGCCAGCCTTTAAATTGAATGAAGGAGGTCACTTTTTAACTGCTCAAGTGGCAAGCACAAGCTGGTGTCAGTTAAGTCTTTGATTCTTTCTCTCACCGGTGTATTTTAATAGTCCTTCGAGGACATCAAACTTTAAATGGCAACAGTACGAACTTTCAACAAACATTTGCTAAGATAAAACATAGTACAGAGGTTCGGACCAAGTCCCAATTCAAGATGAGCCACATTGTGATGACTCACGTGTGCGCATTTGTGTTAGAGATGTGCGATTGGGTTGGAAACTGTTGATTCATATTTTTTTGCGGAGGCTGTTTGAGAAATATTAGTTTCAGGGCAAAGTGTGACACATAATTAGCATGAACTCCTACTGCCAATGACGCCTCTGTGCAGAAAAAGTCATCAAATGTATGAAAAAACAACAAAAAATGTTCAAGCTGATAGTGCCGCCGCTCTCTCCAGAGAGAGGATGCGTGTAGCAGCGTGACTGGATGCCTGAAAAATAATCTCCAATCTATTTTTTTTTCTTGATAACACATTAAGCGGGGGGGGGCAGGAGTAAGGATATAGGCGGATTACGCAGGGCACGTGTGCTTTGCCAACAGAGACATCCCTCCAATGTTAAATCAATTTCAGCACAGGCTGAACTGTTTGATAATATCAGTCGTGACTGAGCAGATACAAGATTCCCTGGCGTTTACATTGTTTTTCCGGGAACATGCCAAGAGATCTGTCGGGTAGCTGTCCGTACAGTGTGTTAGCGTGCTTCATCTGCGGCAGAGTATACAGCCGAGATAAGCTCCTCACGTGGGAACAAAGCCAGGCCCCGAACAAAGCTGTCGAGGTTGGAAGGGCAATACATATGTGTTGAGATGAAGTCTCACCTAGCGAGCGTCAACCCACAATATACGTACATGCACACTTAGGAGGGCCTGGTTAGCCGGGCCAGAAGCTGTTGAGTCCCAAAATGATGAAAAAGCTCATTATATGCTTTGAGGTACAGCATCGTATTAGTCTTTTCTGTTGTAGGTGTAGTAGCTATATATTACTAATGAGGTAGGATCGTGTTGTTCTGTCTGTGTGTGTAATGTGGAGGTACTTCTGCTTACATCTCCAACAAGCTATCTATCACAGGGAATTCAGTTCAAGGCTGAACACAAAAAAAGACTTTTTGGGGGATTCTAATGGCATTTTCCAACTAAATTAAAATCTGTTTATTGTATGACAACAATCTTTTCTCTGGTGTGGTTTGAAAACGTACAACAAAGCTAATCAATTTCCTTGTCTGCAAAAAGGATAAGTAATTTCCTTTGAATATGAAGCCAAGCATACAAAGAACTGCAGAAGATGACTGCGATGTGATACAAAGATGTTGCAAGATGAAGACACGCTTTTCACGGTCTCCGCTGTCTTTGCTCTGCTTATTATTGTAATTCACTACATGTTATTCTTCTATCAGCTTTTTATTTGCATATGATTAACTTAAAAAAAGAAATGTGTGTGAGAGCCCATTTTCAGCATAACGGGAATACGTGCTCCAGTTTGTGCGCGTGCCTGTGTGTGTGTGCTGCTGCTGCTCATATCAAGGAGAAAGAATAGGTTGCTCAAGACAAAGGCAGACATTCTGATAAAACTTAGGAGTATAACAATAAGAAACAGCTGCAAACAAAACTGTCTCAGGAAACTGTGAGAGTAAAAGTGACACTTTTAAGCCTTTGCTGCAGCTTGTGCTCCCGAATCAGACTGTCACTTTATAAATGCATGTCACAGTGTGTGTGTACGCTTTAGTTGATAGGCAACCTGCCAGTGTTTCTAACTGCACATCAGTACCACTCTGTACCCTCCACTCTGATCCACAACACTACCCCTCTCTCAGCCGCCACCGTACCCCTCCCCATCAACACACCCTGTGCCTCTAATGGAGTTCACTGCACACCACTTTCTGCCTGAACACGCAGTAGAGGAGTGCGGCTAATAGCAGTTGTGCAGTTGGAATACATGGGTGTGAGCTGAAGTTAATGTATGCCACTAGAGCAGTGTTGGCAGACAAGATCGTGTTATCTGCGGTGGTGTGTAAGAGCCCGGCCCATCTGTACAGTGACATCCTTCATAAATGAACCAAGCTGAGCAGTGACGGCTGTCTCTTAGCCTGTGCTTCAGTCCTGGTGCTGCACTGACACCTCTGATATATGTACAGTATCTTGTCTCCGCATCATGAATAGTAAAAGAATGTGCCTCGTCTGTGAATCACCCTTTAGGGTACTTTCAACATGAGTATGACAAGAGGTTTGAGTGAAATTGGTGGAAATGGGCATATGGTGCACTTCCCTTAATTTCCCCTTCATTCAGCACTTGAGGCGATGAAAGCAGGTGTTTGTAAAGCCATGCGCATTCCCCTCTTTGATCTTGAATTTCCTATGCCCCCCCTTCTCCCGATCGTGTTGGAATTATGTTCGGATTTTAATGACTAACCTTCCCCTTCTTCTTTTGTTACAAAGGGGCGGCGGCCATGTTTTCCCAGCAGCCACAGGACCTGGTGGTGGTGGCAGGCCAGCCTGTGACGTTACCATGCACCATCCCCGGTTACCATGGCGTAGTCCTATGGATCAAAGATGGCCTGGCGCTGGGAGTTGGCAGAGACCTCGCTGGTAAGTAACGGCATTTATCCCCCTTGAGCTGTGTCACCCTGCATATCCCCATCACCCTCAGCATCCTATATTAATTACACTCTATTCTATAACTGTCACATTCAAATGGCCACTTTCTGTTATCTAAAGCTCCCACATGTCAGCATCCTAGCCTTTGCCAAATATATCACTCCACAGACAGGAGGTCTCATATTAGTGTGTTACAACAGAAGTATTACATTACAAGTGCTGTGAGAAACATCATTCATTAAATCACTCAACATGACCAAAACAGAATCAAAAAATGTATTTCTGTCTCCGCGTTTGATGCAGACCTAAATCTCTTGTATTTTTTGTTTGGCAGAGAAGCACAGAAATCCGAATGAAATGTGAAATCAATAGTGGCACTGGTCTTTCCTCTGGTGCTTCAGGCTGCGAAATGGCTTTTTGAAGAGTAGCTGGCATCCTCTAATTACACTGCACCTCATGTATAATTGCCTTAATTGTTTAATTTGGAGTAAAAGTGACTACTGCACTGTCATTTAGTAGCCTGTTGTTCAACCAATCGAGACTTATGTATATTCATGACCTTGATGAATTCCAAGGAAGCACATCACTCCTCTAAATAAACATTTACAGCCTTTGAAGCACTGATCTATTGAATAGAAAAATCCATAAAAGCGTAGTAAGCATGCATCATTTACTGAAATGATCATTAAGTTCTCCCGAAAAAGAGATCTATTTGAAACTGTACACAGCACTCTATACACAGTAGGGTGCATTATTCTATAAAAGGCCTGATCTTCTAATTTATCTAACAGAGAACCCAAAGAAATCTACAGTATATGACGATATACATCCACAGAATATCCAACCGCTGCCGTTATTAAAACACAAAAGCCTCTTGATAAGGAACGATTAAATCAATTATTTCACGTGAGATTGGGATTCCTTCTACCCTCTGACCTTTAATAATCGGAGGCCCTCCCTGTGGCCGAGGTGGTCTGTAATTAAACCGCAGCGGCTGACAGAGCCCCAGTAAAGCCTTCCTATTCCCTCCTCAGGTTCTTATCAGGCCCAGGGGAGACGGAGAGGTTGCAGTAAACAATGGTCCCGCAGTCTACGAGTCTCCTTTGAAGGAAAAAAGAGGAAGACAGGGAGACTACTTATGATTGCTAGAGATAGAATTAAAGAGAAAGAGGAAGGGCGGAAGAGAGAGCACAGTTGTATTTATTGTCACGGTGGAGCAGACATGTAGAATCTTGTTTTATCTACTTCGATTTTCATTGATTTTAGGTGGCAACAGACAAGATTTTTTAGCTGGTTCCACTTTAAGAAGATGAGACAATCAAGAGGAAATCTCATTTCAACAAGGGGACAAATAGAGAGGAAACGTAGAGAACCACAGGTCACAATAGTCGAGAGGACTACAGTAGATCGACATTTAACAAAACATCCGTGAAGAGTTTGGCAGTCAAGGACAAGATGCAGTAGTCCTTCTCCACAACCATTTTATTTCTTCTTATTTGGCTGAATAATCAGGGCCAAGATGGAGAGTTGGAGTGATCTTTCTCTCTTAAATTGTTTAAAAGATGCACTGGCTTTTGTATGAGGAGGAATAGCTGCCCGCCTGGAGAAGATAGGTCACTAAAATCAACAGTATGATACGGACAGGGGGGGCTGAGTGCCTTCTATTGAGACGAATGACACTTCTTCCAAATAAAGAGCTCCACAGCTGTTCTTTTTATCCCTCCTGCCTACATAAACAAGCAATGCAGGCGGTACTAAAAGAGTGATGGTACATCCACTGCAAGATGCACACAATGAAAGGAAAGTGGCAGCTGTATACATAAAAACTGCGACGAATCAAATGTTGCATGGAGCATTTCAATAATATAGGTCTGCTCAGCTATTCATAGAAAGAAGCTGCGTCGGCAACGGTGTACTCCGCCTGGGACCTGTTTCCATTCACGGGAGCAGTGATTAAACCGAGAGAACTCTTTCACCATTTCAGAGCAAGAAATCACGGCACAAAAGCCAATGATTCCTATCTGTCCCCGAATTTCCAATTCATTCCCTCTGGTGTCGCGTCTTTTCCACTCAAATTCAATAAAAGCAAAGTAGCCCCATAACCACTCAGAACATACCAATCAATGTCATGAATATGCATGGCAGGGAATGTATCTGCCACGCATGATGAGGGTGACAACAGACCAAGCAGCTGTAAGTGAATTCCCCAGGGGCGCAGAGTAGAGGAGGAAGTGTTTGTATACATTATGACATGCACTTGGGATCGAGGAGGACGGATAGCAGAACTTTGCCAGCAAAGCATGTGTGCTATCCTCTTGCCTCCCGTGAGAGCGAATTGAATACTGGTCACCTGTTCACAGCTGCAGCTAAACTATTTCTATTCCCTGGTGGTTACACTGTGTGAAACATGTTCTAGGTGAATGCTATAAATCATTAGGCCACGCCTCAAGTGTCTGTATACTCACACGCACACACACACACACACACACACATGCACCTGTACCATTGATCCAGCCTCAAGACAAATCCATTTCCCTCTGATGGATTCATTACTCCTTAATGGGCCTATTTTACATTGTTTGCTTTGGGGAACACATTGTATCTTTGAGATTCGCTGAGACCTAAGATCAATGGCCCCCGTTATAGGTACACATCACACGTGCAAAGGTGATCAGTCTTCATATGTGTGCCAGTATAATTTAAGTCATAATGACCAAAAGTGTGATCGAGGTGCTTATAATAGGACAAAAACACATTACAATGCGTTTCTATTGTTCGAAAATGAGATTATGAGTCTTATCACTACTATCCAACACAAATGCAAATTACTTTTTTTTCCTTTTGGATCCGGCTAATGCACAGAGATGAGACTGGAACAGAGCCATATCCTCACACAGCAACATTATTCTTAGTTTGCCAGAGGCACAGATGAGGTAATTGGCCAGATCATCTGTTTGTGCAACAGAAATTGACATGGCTTATATCGCAAACAATTAAAACTAGCAAAAAAACAAAAGTGCTTTCTGCTCCTGGGGTAGGTACGAATTTTGCTCGGAGGACCGGAGTCAACTCAAGGTCACGTCATCCAGGACGTGCAATAATCATTACCCTTGTGATCTGCAATGACATTATTGCTCTGAATCTCATCAATGAACATAAAATAGAAGCAAAATGGTTCTCTGGGTGACCTTGTGCACGTTATGACGCGTCCTCCATTTTAGGCATTATCCTGAGCATGAAAAAGCAATCTTTCAGCCAACGGTTATTAATGTCATTATTAGAAGCTTTGAGTTGTGATCAAGTTTCTATTAACCCTGTTACATTTACAACCAGTGTTGCTGATGCCCCGCCATCTCTCAGTGGGGCGGACATTGTGGCAAGTACTGTCAGATTCAAAGAAAGGAGACATTATGTTTGACTAGTTTTCCTGCAAAACATCCACTGGTGCAACTTCCTGCCCTCATTATTTAGTTAAATTGCCACTAATTTTTGCATCCACTGTTTATCTTCTCCCCAGCTTTAATGTTTTTGTGAAAGCGTTCTTTAGTCCTTTCGTCCTCCCACGGTATAGACCCTTAAGATTAAAGGCTACACGTAGGAGGATGAAATGTAGAGTGGCTTAATCGGCTGTAACTCACCCCACCAGCATAAAATGAGGCCCACTTCACGCTCTATTACAGGCAACTGGATTCAATGAAGCAATAGTCAGTAATTGGACTTTGAGCATATGATGGGTTTTTGCAGTAGACAAATCTCAAGGATTTAAAAGCTGCCCAGTCTGTTCCTTTTGGGCACTAAAACGTATTACCAGCCTGTAAAACCTTTACAGTGAAAGACTGGAGTGTTTGGGGATCTCTGAAGTGAACATGAGTCATAGCTGTTACTGAGAAATCAATATTTTCTTCCCCAACATTTGTTGGCAACGACCCGACAGTTGGATGGATACTGACAGACTTTCTGGAAAAGAAATGACAAGTCTGTTGAGTCTAAAGTGTGAAATTCCTTTTACAAAGCACACAGTTACAGAGAGGCTAAGTCTTGCTGTAAAACGAGCCAATCCCATCCACTCGTCTCATCATTGATCAGTTACTGAAGGACCGCTAGAGGAATAAGCAATTCTCAGCTGGAAATTGGTGATATATTATGGAGTGCGGTTTTTTTTTATTTTATGAACAGACATTTTCATTTCATTCCACATGCTGTATCACCAATAATTAGAAAGATGGAGTGAGAGAAAAAAGAATAGGGATCTTCAGAGACCAGCAATTCTAAAAGCGCGAGAAATAACCCATAAAGCTTTCCAGTCAAACACGTTCCTCTTCCTGCTTATTTGCCCTGGTGGGGAGAGATGCACTCCACAACACACTCTCAATGCATATTTCAATGATAGTTAGGGGGATATCTTTAAAAAACCTTCTCACTTGACTCGTGTGAAATGCCCAGGTCTCTTGGATATTGCTCTGCTTTCTGGCATTATTAAACTATAAATCATTTTACAGAGCAATGCTGAAACAACTCAAACTCTAGCTGTTCCTGTTTACGGCTGCAGTAAAACATCATTTTGCAGAATGCAGCAACCTCCACAGCAGGTCATTAACATTGCCAGGAGTGCTATAAAAACATGTTTTATAGTATTCGTGGTTTAATCTTGTACAAGAATGCATTGTGAGTAAATTAGCAAATGAACAACCGAAGACTATACGCACCTATGAAGTAATCTAAAACATTCATCTGCTGACTGTTTGAATTATTTGGTTATGCAACTCAATTACTGCATGCATAAGGCAATATTGTGTATTTATCTTGCGTTTTCCACCAATGTGTCTTTTAGTAGTGTTTCGCTGCTGTCGTAAGTGTGCAAAGCAAAGCATATGCAAATTTTGATTTTTTGAAGGTGATTAAAATGAACAAATGTGTTTGTCCTGCAGGCTATCCTCGTTACACAGTGATTGGCGACCACGGTTCAGGGGAGCATCATTTGCGAATCCAACGTGTCGAGCTGATGGATGACTCTGTGTTTGAGTGCCAGGCCGTCCAGGCTGCCATGAGGTCCCGTCCTGCCCGCCTCACTGTGCTGGGTGAGTCCGAAGTGAACACACACACAGAGTCCAAACAACACCACTGTTCTAGCGCCAACCGCCCCCGTTCGCTGAGTTTCAAAGCAACTCATGGTAAAAGGCTTCACTGGCGTCACTGGCTTCTCACTCTCTCATTAGTTTTTAAGTGTGTCATGTTAGTTTCGGAGTGCTTCTGAGGATTTAAGTTTTTTTTTTTAGCTTGTATGCATCATCCCATAAATACTGGGCAGTAGCACTACCAAGAGCTCTAGGGGCCCTAACAGAAGTGGTGCTTCACAACAATAAAAGTATACACTACGTGTCCTTGTTCACTTCCCAATTACACAGAAAGTATGAGTATAGGTACACGCTCAAACAAAGGGGTTCACCTCCGGTCTTACTCAAAACATGATCAAATATCCACAGTAAAGCCTGAGAACAAAAGATATATTTTCTACTAAAACCATCAGAAAGGAATTAAATCAGTGCTAATGTTTCCCATTTGGCAGACTGTGTCAATATGACTAAGCTTTACAGACCCTTACATTTCCACTTTAATTTCCGTCCTCTGCATGCAGCCTCCATTTTCTATTATTACTACAAGCTTGAGAGGTTACTGGTTCTTAATTAAACTTTATTGGGTTATCATTCAGCAAGGCCATTCCTGCCTTATTGGGTGACACCAGCGCAATGGCTGGCTAAGGTCTCGTTTCTTGGGCCCTTCAAGCCTCTTGCTGCTTCCCGTCTCCTGCTGCCTCTCACAACCTCCCTCGCTGGAGGATCGCAGGAACGATAGAGAGAGTCAATGGCAGAGCAAGAGAGAACAAGGGAGACGGAGCGAGGAGAAGAAAGCGTGGAGGGGAGAGAGGGGCGTCTGCCATGCAGTATCCTCGCCACAAGCGACTGATCCGCCTTATTGATCCAGCCTAATGAAAAGTGAAACTAACGATTTGTAGGGGAGCAGGCAGCAGGAGTAAAAAGAGAGAGAGGGGGGAAGACAAATTGCAGCATAGCGTTGCTCTGGCTGCCAAGCCTCCCCTGCAAATGGATATGAGTGAATAATTATGGATACTTCTGGAGCTTTTCTCTCCTTACACTACTGCCCCGTCGTTCACTACTTGTTCAAATCTTTCAAAGTTTAGCTGCTTTAGCTAACTTTGTCATTTCATCACAGTTTCAAGGACAGAATAATTGTTTCTGTTGTTGTTTATTTCTGCGTTTTAGCAAGGTCAGTGTTTTTGATCAATTTAGGACATTTTATGTTCCGGCAATATCGCTAAACATAGTATTTAATGCCAATTTCTCGAGGCCTCAAAGTATCCTTGGGAGTTTTCTTATATGTATGAAACTGCCATGTCATTTCTTTCATGTAGGAACAGCTGCGATACACACCAGATGCAAAAAAAAAGTTGTTTTGCTTTAATCCCCTTGACACTGTGCTTTCCAGATTTGGCAAGCCCTACGCTGACTACTCCCAGTAATTAAAACAAAGAAACAAATTGTTGTGCAAAATGCTTGACTTTGGAATGCAAGCGACGTACAGCAGCAGGAAGTGCAGCAGTTGGCCCTACTCTATTTAAATAACCAATCACTAATGAGAAAGGGGAAGCCTTTATTACCTATTTGGCTGATTGAGGGTAAGAGAGTTATCATCCCCCCCCCCCCCCCCTCCTCCCCTAGAGCCCAAATAGAAGGTGTTTGTTTAATCCCCTGCTGAGCTAGCTGACTCCTCCATGCATGCACTGCCAGGGAGAACTGCAGGGTGGCACACACACAAGGTAATGGAGGAAATATATGCAAGGCCTGTGTCACTGCAAACTCCAAGCTGTCAATTACTTGCCAGTGGTGACAGAGTGTGTCTATCGACTTGGAAGACAGCTACAGCCCCACACACACCTACGTGCACACACACACACACACACTCACACACACACACACACACACACACACAAACACAGGCATATACACAATATCCTTACACACACACACACACACACACACACACACACACGCACGCTGACTGCCTTCTTCGAGCTGACAGCAGAATAAATCTAAAACTCTCCCCTCCATCTTTCATAACTCAATATCAGCCCAAACCCCTCCATGTGCCATACCAGAGGAACTTCTCTCCTCTTGACTTTGATAGGCTCGGAAATAACATAACATAAATATTTACTAGCACATAGAGAAACCCCTTTATCACTGCCAAAGAACACGTACTCGTGCTTTTCCTTTCACTGATTTGCTGATTTCGTCCTTGAGAAGCCTAACAGTTGGGTTTGAGGCAGAGATGAAGAAAGTCTTCCGTTCATTTCAGCCAATACCTCAAGTGCAGATGTGACGCGATTGAAGAGGGAAACACTTTACGCCAACATTTATAAACAATAATGAAGTTCCATCATTAAAAAAAAGAACTGGGAGCAAAATGGATGTTGAACTTCACCCTTCCTGGTGTTTGCTCGGCCTGCCGGCTTACCCTCAGACGCCAAAGGAGGACCAAGGTCTTGTGAATTAGTCATGAAGGAAGGGAATGGAGGGTTTCAGGTCCAAAAAGACCCCTGAGGCCAATTATATCCCTTGCAGCAAGTTGGCACTGCTCCAGACCCTTGCTCTAATCTTTCTACCTTAGGATGGGGACTAGTAGAACAAAGGGAAAGGAGATCACCGTTCTTTGATTAAAGTGTCTGACTGAAAAACTACTTTGTGGTGGGGTTTTTCTTTTTTTTTGGTGTTTATCTTTTCGACAAAGGAAAATGTGTCATAACATCAAAATGAAATGTGGTGCCATTTATTGACTCATCGTTGACATTTTAACACACCAGCTTCTGTCTCAGATGTTTTTGTTTCTCTTGTCTCCATCGTCCTTTCTCTCACTTTGTCCTTTATTTTCTGTATGACTCACCAAATCATCCCTAGTTAATGCAGAGACGTGGGTTTCTTTGGTTACTAAATTGTCCTAATTTTAACAGACCATGTCAAAGGATGCACAAGTAGTGTACACTCACGTTTTAAAATGACTCATCAGGTATTTACTTTACCAGCGGTAAACTCCGAAGATAACAAAGTGGCTGAGATGACTCATCACCAAGCCATTAATTAGAGCTTACCTACTGTCACTGTACTTTTTAAATGCAGCTTTTTCTCACATAATCTCACTGACAGACCTTTAACTTTTGTCAGTTCATCCTGATACTCAAAGCATTGAGATTTAATTTGTTTTAATAATGACAAGATTGCACAGGATGTAATTAAGTGTTACTTTTCAAACTGTGGTAAGGACAAGCGGGGGTGATCAGAGTTGTTTACTTTCGAATGCATATATATATATATATATATATATTTGGGACAAATACTGTTACTGCACCAACTATTTCAGTTGTTGAGTGGATAAGATATTTTTTCTCCATCCAAACACATATTCTAGTTCAAGAGAGTAGCCGGGGAATATGTAAACCTTATCTTCCAATCCTTGGCTGTATTACCACTTGAAAGAGCCAAGGCTGATGTGGTCCAATGCGTCCAACAACACTCATGGTGTTACTTCATATTGGAACAGAGTAAATATAACAAGATCATCATTTGTTTTGGGAGTGCCTGAGAAAAAGTGGCTGGTATTAAAAAAAAATGCATCTTGTTGAGGAAAAAAATGCACAATTCCTATTGCACAACTTCAAACTCGGTATTTTCAAGTAAAGATACAAACTTAATGTTTTATTGTTCACATCCCTGATTTAATTATGCTACATTTACATCAGCTCACAACAGTTACATTTAATGAAATACAAAGAGTTATTTGTTTTTCATTTCATAACTGGGGTTAGCATGTAGCAAAACACACAGTTAAGCCAAGTGCTTTGAAATTGTGTCTGAAGACATTCCGAATGTGTCTGTGTTTAATTATACATTAAGAGTTATTCATCACAACACTTATAACGTTAAGAGTGCATATGGGCAAAAGTATATTTTTACACTATATTACTGTTTTTAATGCATTCAGTGTCATGTGAGTGGGAAGTAATACATGTTTTTCTTCATAAACGTTATTGCTGCTGTGAGCTGACGCTTTGCATTTGGACCTATATCTGGCTCATTATATTATTTCAATGAAATGTAGTAGTCGTTACAAGGGATGCAATCTGGCAGGCATTCGTAAACACAGTGTGATGCTGGTCTTCTGACAAACATAATTAATGGCGTGCCATTTGAATGAGCCATTGTGTGCAAGATATTTGTTTTCCCTTTCCTGCATTGTTAATATTTGTTGGACCCACGCTTCAGCAACACATTCCACATACACAACAGCCCAAGGGTATCTTTTGTTATTGCGGTTTCCAATTGCCAAAGCTGAATCAGCCATTTATTTGGCTAAGTCTGACTTCATTATTTCTCAAGGATCACACTGGTGTCCTTGTTGGTAATGCATGTGGACTTTTGAGGGCAGGGTATAGAAAAAATAAAATAAAATAGCTACAATACTGAGGAATTAGAAGTTGTTGTGCTTCAAATAATACACAGATTATGTTCCACACAGTCCACGAATGTGTATTTTGTCCGAAGCGCTGTCCGTGGTGCTAGCCCTGTTCTCAACTGAGAGTGTGTTGAAGCCGTTTCACTGCTAAACCAGTGATACTCTTCACAACGAGTGGGAAATGATGGGTCTGTAATAAGAGACATTATTTGCAACTGCTGGCCTGACTATATAACAATAACTGCAATTTGGCTGTTGTTGTTTCTTGGGGGAAAAAAAAATGTTCTGCAAAGAAGTAATCTCCTCTGTTGTCTATTCACCTGCGCTATTATTATTTTTGGGGCGTGCAGCATTTCATCTGAGTTGAGTTTCAGGGTAGCCTCTGTAGTGTGTGCGTTGTGACAGCTCAGCTAGAAGTAGGTTTATCAGTCTGCTGTTTAAGGAGTGGTGTTGTTCTATACCTCTTTTTGACTTGCAATAGCGAGTGGTTCGATGCACATGTCTTTGTCTTCTCTTTATTTCATCATTTAAGGTCATAGAAAAGTCATATCCCAAGTCCTCTAACTGAGTGGTGCCGATGGAATTGTGTGTGTACTGTGTGTGTGTATGTGAGCCAATTTCAGAGACAAAAAAACACATTTCAAAAAAGCAGCAGCAGCCTCTCAATTTGTCTCATACAAAAGTTAATTTAGGTCTAGCCAAGCATCTCAATCAGAGTATAAGAGAGAGATAAGGTGTCCTGAACGGCAGTCATTCTGTGAGAAAATATGGCTCATGCTTACTGTATATTGTTCTTTCTTTCCCTGTTTTCTGCCATTTAGTCAGAAACAGGAGATGGAATGATTACTGCATCTATGATATCAGAGAAGGCTGTGAACAGGTGCGCTATTATCGTAGACAGACTGTATGTATGATGTGTTATCTTCTCGGAATTTTTCGACAGGGGGGAGAAATGACACGAATACATCTGTGCTTTGCAAAACAACAACTGTGTACAGGTGCTGAGCTGATTTGAATTCACACTGCATCGTGAATAGGCTTGTTTCAGCGAACTGTAATTGTTGTTAGCGAACTAATGATTGGCGTTGAGAAAAATCTGGAGCCACGGGGGCTGATAATTGGCAGAAACTTGAAATAAGAGCTTTGTTATTTTTAACTGTTTCACACACACACACACACACACACACACACACACACACACACACACACACACACACACACACGCACACTTACATACATATATAGTGCAACACAGCCGGTTGGTGAGCAGCAATGTCAGCACCCTCCCAATCTGTGGAGAGCAGCTTCTTGGGCTGCACACGGCTGCGCTGTGAAGGAGCAGGCTCTGCACGTTTTCCGACAGCTCCGGCATCTTCCCCACTCCTCATCTCATCATCATCATCATCCTTCCATCCCTCCATTTTATTTGGCATCGCTTATTCGGTAGATCACGACGCCAACAGCAACCAAAAGGATCCGCACATTTAGATCTGTACAGTGTGCCGTCGGTCTAACAGATCTTCATGAGAGCACAGTTTGTACATGCATCATACATAGCTTACATAGTGCACACATTAAATTATTCTGTGTGTACCCCTGCCTTTGAATCTTCTCTTGCTTTCTTTCTCTACTTCCCTTTCTTCCACTGTTTTTTTTTGTATACATGTTGTACAGTCTGCCATACTGTTTGTGATTGCCACCTGTGATCCTGTTTGTTACAGTACAGTGGTTTTGTGTATTTCTCTCACTTTCTTATTCATTCATTTTTGTCATCCTCTTTCTCTTCCATTGTGTGTGTGTGCGCTCGCGTGGCTCCGGATCATCTGGCTTTCAAACAGATGTACAGTGACAGGATTTGAAGAGGGCCAGTGATTTGGGCCAGTGAGCCACGCATGTCTCCTGCATCCACCTGCGCTGGGTATTCCTTTTCTCTCCCTTTTTGCCTTCTTTTGTCTATCTATCACAAACTCTGCAAGCTGTCGCGATGGTGTGACAGGCGGCAACCGTGCAAGCATCCCTCTGAAATAGACAGGCAAGTCAGGGAGCTCATTGTTGTTCAGGACACGTCTGCTGAAGCACAGCGCTACAGCAGCTACACATTGCCAGCCTCGCCTCCCCTACACCATCCAGCCTCCTTGCGAGTAGCCCCTCACTCATTCATTCGCCTTCCAAATTGCTTTTTCTCCCTGGCTCGCGCTCCTGGAAGGCCGGGGCGCTCGCAGGATTTCATCGGCTGCTTTTGAGCAGCTCCCCCAATATTGGTTTGGCTCGGAAAGCCCAGCAGGTTCACTAGAAGTAACACCTGGTGTTACCGGACTGAAGAGGACTTCTCTGCCAAGCTTTCCCTCGCATGAAGTCAAGTTTTATGTTTGGGCAATTTTATGTGTGGTGTCTTGGGAATTATTGGTATTCAGGGACAAAAGGCAGCTTTACGACCCCCAGGGTTTATTCAGGCCCGTCTTGGAGGTGACGGACTTACCACCTTGCCCTATTGAGTTAATTACAGATCAATATGCTTCGGTGTCATTTATGGATATCTTTGATTATGCAGTAAAAGAAAATGATCTCACTGAAGTCCAGGCTTTCTGACATCACTGTGTCTTTTTGACTGAGGTGACCAAGGTGGGGTTTGTAGTCAGATATGTCTGGCATTGGTAGATTTGCAGAAATACATCTATCGTATCTCATATTTAGTGAGGTAATGGAGCTCCATAAAATGTTACCGCCTTAAAACTAAATAGTGGATTCACCAATCTTAGTGAGTGCGATGGGTTCATGTTAATTATGAAAGTATAGCTTGGAGCTTACAACCCACCATTCCATCTATGATCGAACGAGGTCATGGGTCAAAGTAACTTCAACAAACTCTTTCAAATGATAAAAGTAATGAACTGTCTGTTTCTTCCGGCTATCTTTAAGTCTTTAGTTGAAACCGCACGCCTTAAGTTTTTAATTAATACAGAAATGAAAAAAAGAACCTCTTCCGTGATTGATCTGCTTTTAGTTATCTTTGATTTGTATGAAACCTGAAATCACTGAAATGCCTGAGAATGTCGTGTGTCTGCGCCTATGCACGAAGGAAGAATGCAAATTTGGAACGTGTTTGAAAGAGATTACATTATTATCCCTAAGATGAAAGTAGTGAGTGGAGCAGGGGTTTTGCAGTGAGTCAGCCCTGTAATTAAAGAGGAGCGATCAATCTGTACCACTGACCACACTACTTATGCCAAGTCCATCGAATGGCTGCAGTAAAGAGCTAATTTAGAACCATTAGGGACTGCCGAGTTTGCAAACAGCCCAGTAATGATGATGGCTGATTCAAGTTCAAGGCTTGGCCTCTGTATAACTGTCAGACCTGACAGTCATAAGGCAGAATCAGTGGAAGATCTTAGACGACGAGAAAGAGCTAAATATCTATTACATTTTTATTTCCTAGTCGAAATTTGTATTAAATGGTTGTTGGGTTATTGGTCAAACCCTCCAGTTTCTTCAGCACACATAAAGGCTTTAACCTGCCGAGAACAAGAGTTCAAAAGCTTCCTCTTTTACCAGACTATTGTGCAATCATGTCTAACTGCCTTTTCGCTTTGGTGAGAGGCTTTTTTCTATTGTTCTTTAATGATGGGGATTTGAAAAAGATGCCAAAGGAGCACAAGCTTGAGAGCCTTGCACACGTGCTAGTTACACAGAAAACAATTTCAGTCCAAACTGTCAGAAAACTGTCTTCACAGTGGCCCCCCTCTGCATCCAGTAAGACCTCGAACACAATGGAGGACAGAGACACAAAGGTGTAAATGCCGGATGAGGCAGCCAGCCGTGTCTGTCTTCTTCCTTGTCTGCTCCAGTGTCTTGCTGGCAGGCAGCCCTCCAAGGGGACATGACCTGAAAGTGTAACAGTGCTCTGTTTGGTCTGCCTGTGACCTCTCTGTCATGTAGCTCCACTATGCGCGTCATCATCAACTCCCCTTGCATCTTATGCTCTGACATACCTTTAATGGAAAACGCACAGGTGAATAATAGTAGACAACTGAGACTATAAAGGTCACATGGTGACCGGTCTGCGAGAGTATAACCTTTCATCCCCGTTAGTGGTGTCACCTTCTGATAGACACCGGTATGTAATAATATTTGTATAGGAGGAATGTTTACTTTGGGAGAGAGCAACGAAGCCTCTGTTACCTCTGAGAGTTTTAAGCATTTTAATAAGAAGTGGACGTGATCACATTGACGTGATCCATTGGTTCGTGGACTGACATTTAGAAGCCTCGAGTTCATCATTTTGGCCATCGCCATCTTGTTTTTTGTCCGTTTTCGTCTTGGGTTTTTTCTTCAAACCACAAGTGACACAAGACGGTGAAGCTAAGTACAACCAAACACAGAATAAGACATTTTTTCGGTAACACCATGGAAGCAACCTGTCAATCACAAGGTAGCCACGCCCTATAGCATACACTGCTTTATTGTTTATTTTACACGAAATGGAATCATAATTTACGAAATGAAAATCACACTGTATTGAAGAAGACTTGAAACTAGAAATTCAGACCATACACTGAGGTAATAAATCAAGTTAGAAGTAGCACCATGTTTTTATAGACTTCTAAACAACTGGACTTCTTACAGCGGTCAGGCCCTGCTGGCACAATAGAAAGGATGCAAGTGTAAGGCACTTCCGCATTGGCATCACTTGTCGGACTTGGAGGTTGCCGCCTGCGTGTAAGCAATACGAGGAAAATCTCCTCAAGTCAAGGCTGAGTCCTATCAGTCACATACTGTCAGACTATTCTTTCTAATCTCCGCCTCTGCATAAAAAAAAAAAAAAAAAACCTTTTGCCTTTTGTGTCCGCCGTATACCCTTGACATTTAATTAATGCTTCAGTCATGTGTGCAAGAGAGCCCTGACAGCATGCCAGTAACACTGGAATGTTTGCAATCAACTGTCACAGTGCTATCACTGATCCTCAAATGTTCTTCATTTTCTTCCATTCAGACAAATGGGAGAGACTGTTTGAGATTCCCGGCACATAATGCTTTCACATGCTCCCTGTCTCATTTTGCATACCACGCAGTAGCTCTCGTCTTAACACAAGAATAAACTAGTGTGCTCTCCTTGACCTTGTTTCCGATTGCTGATAAAGGACCAGGAGGTGACCACATTCTCACCAAGGTTCCTTCTCACTTGCCTAGATCAGCAAACTGTGTTGTCTGATCTGCAAGTGCTGACCTAAGATTCTTCTAGCTCTCCCAATCCTCCGCATATTAATGAAGAGCAGATGAAAGGGAGCACGCCAGAATAAACACTCAAATCCACAATAGAAGCTAGTGAGTGGGGGATTTTTTTTTGTTTAACTGCAGATTCACTGGTCCAGTTGGTTTAGAGATATTAGTCAAGACTTCACTGCACCCACACTGGTTTTAGTCACAAGAGCAACTGAGCAAAATGCCACCCCCATGCACTAATTAACTAACACCACAAGACTAAGATGAGCTTATCTGTGACGAAGATCTGCAGTGTGATGTTACAGTAGATGACCAGTCTCAATGTGTTGCTCCACTCGCGCTGAATGTAAACTATGACACTATATACTCACGAGAGGTGACCATTTGTTTAATAGATTCAAAAATTGTTTTCAGTCCCGGTTGATTTGGTGACACCAGTGGTTACCGTAACAACAGAAGTAGCAGTTTAATACTGCAGCAAACACTCCTTGAGCAGCTACTTTGTCAGAAATACAGCAACATGGTGGCTGTTTACAGTGCAACCAAACAAACTGATGACAGAGCGGGGGGGGGGGAGTGAATAAAGAAGAGCAAGATAATAAAGGTGAAGTTGCAAACAGGCTTACATATAACAAACTATGTAGAACGTAAATACATTGAGAGGCTATTTTTGAAAAATGCCAACCATAAATAGCATCAATAACACGGTTTGATTAGATGAAAGTCTTAAGGGTTCTAACTTTTAAAGTAAGTGCTGTTTTCTAACTCTGAGATCAAGAATAGGTTTTGTTTGGTCATTTTAAAAAACCCATTTAGAGCAAATTAAAACTAAAACTGACTAATGTAAAGTGTTAATAAGATTTCCTGTCAGTAACTCAAATGAATAGTGAACAACATAGAATATGTGACACTATGCTCTCATTTATATCTGCCATAAAAAAAGCCCTTTTATACTTCATCAACAGTATCCCAATTACATCTTCTCTCGTTGCATTCATCTCAGTTCTGTTTGACAGCGTAACTCCAACCCATTATAACCTTCCTTCCAATCATGATGCTTTTTGCAGGGGAATATGGCAGCTGCCTGCAGCCTTTGATTTCGTCTTGTCCCAGATCTGCATTGTAATGAGCACTCGGGTCAATCAATAATTCACTGCAGTTTCAGTTGTGAAGAATGAAGAAAAAAAAAAAAAAAACAGATCAGATTCATGGGTAAAACAGGAAAATGACTTTGATCAGTGGCGTTGAGAAGCGCATATAGCCGTTGTGAGGCTTTCTTCTAGAAGGGAAGAAATGGGGGATCGAATGCATCCGAGGTGGGGGGGGGGGGCGGTTATACATAGATTAAATCACTTGTAATGCTGACATTTCTGCGAGTATTGTATGTATAGAGGCGGAATCTCATCTGCGTCGATTGATGGCAGAGTTGATTGTTGTTTAGAGAGTCATGCTGTGGCCTGTGCAAAGCTTTCCGTGCCTCAAACCGCACCATCTACTTTAGTTTCCGAGTAAGTAAAGGGTAATCTGTTTCTTACTGTGAAGTCATTACCTTCCCTGATATGAGCAACCACACATGTGGTTTTTATTTTCTGAAGAAAAATAATTTGTATAAAAACCCAAATGTTGTTGAGCACTCTTATTATTAACTGTGTGACGAGGTTAGGAGCCATGCAGTGAAATCCTTGCAGGGGCCATTTGTCTTATGTGGTTCAGACTTCCTGATTCACAATGTTGTGTGGAAAAGCAATATATCAGACTGATAACTGTATGGTGAAACGACAATAGTGAAGTCCTTACATGCTAATAACATTCTGATAACGTAATTATATATCTCCATACGTCCACATGGTTTACATGAATTGCACAATCCCTAGTGGTTTCCTAATAATATGCAACCCATTCATTATCCTCTTGTTATAATCTAGCTAATGCCCCTCTCTTTCCCTGTGTCTTTATCGTTAGTTCCCCCAGAGGATCCAGTCATCAGTGGAGGGCCGGTGGTGAGCCTAAGGGCGGGTGACCCACTCAACCTGACCTGCCATGCTGACAATGCCAAGCCGGCAGCCTCAATCCTCTGGATCCGCAACGGAGAGGTCCTGAATGGGGCCATGTACTCCAAGGTAAGCATAGAGGTGTGTGGGAGAGGGTTACATGGTGGCTGTGCTTTCTGTCGCTAGACCAGTGTGTTTTTAATCAAAGTATACCAGAGATAAGGAATGAAGACACCTGTTACGTTACATTTTTTGCATGTCTTTCCTTTGCTGTAAATAACTGCAGCAGAAGTGCTCAACACCCGTGAGATGTTTCGGAGTGACTGCTTGAGTCATTGGTGGGCGTTTGCCTCAACATCCAAACTGCTTTTTGAAAGGAAATCCCTTGAAAATCCAGGTTGCGTTTTGATTGCAAAAAAAGAAAAAAGAAAAAAAAAAGAGAGAAGTCTGGCCCTTTTTTTCCAGTAAACAAATCAACTCAGACAAGCAGATGGCGAGATCGGGGAACTATCAGTGACTTCACGTTTCTCTCTGTTTGTTTGATCTCCTTCTTCAGTGGCATTTGTCTCTCTTCATGTTCCCAACCTGTTATGAAATCTACTATGTCACTTTCCATGCCGGAATCCGCCCGAACGTTTTCACGGAGAAGTCTGATTCTCACTGACGGATCACATTCCAACTTTTGATGCCATTGCACACAGTCGCCACTGTTCATGCCAGCCGGCTGGGGTGATCTCCTGACCCCATAGACTCTTGACTGGTATTCACCCTTAAAGCTAATCATGCAATCCATGCTGTCATGTTCTATTTTCTATTTAAACAAAGGACCTAAAGAGATCAGGCACTTTAGAGCACTAACACCTCCCCCGCCTTCCCTCACTCCCTCCGCTGCCTCATCCCATTATCGGCTTTTTCCAAAGAGCAGATAAATGTCATTGATTGTACGGGGGGGGTACGGCACCAGGCCGATTTGAATAAAGCGATTGCTTGAGGTGCCGCTTTGCTAATGGTGGGCGGAGAACACGTTTCCTGTCTTCACTTCCTTTCAGAGCGAAAGGCAGATACGAGGACATTCTGTGCTGGTAGCTGATGGATGCTCACATGTCTGCTCAGAACCCAAGCATGTCCCCACCATTAAAAAGCAATGGGTTGGAATAAAGGAAGATGAGTCCTTTTTTTTTTGGGAGGGTCCAAACGGCAGTAGGGGGACATTTTGTAAGCATAATCATCTGCTCTGATGGTCTTCTCGTGTCCCGCAGATCAAGAGGACTAATGAGAGCAGATGTGGTGGAGGACTCACAAAAATGGCTTTCCTGATGGTGTCATATCTAATGATAGTTCTGACCCAAAGATAATTTCCCACTAAGGCCTGCACAAGCTCATCTATATGACCTCTTAGGAAACTATTTACTGGACCAGTGGTTTAAGAGAGCGTATGATTTAAGGCTATCGCTTAGCAAAAATGTGTGTTGGTTTTACCATATAAGAGAGTCACTGAATTGCACGGCTTATCATTAGTGAGGGTAGCTTTCAAAGGACAGAACTTTAGTATATTATGTAGGGGGCTCTCCAAATAAATATGTGGCAGAAGCTTTTTCACTGTAGGGTGAATGGTTCAAATACCAAGACTTAGCTGTGAAAATGTGGGCAGAGGAAATTAATGAATAATGTTCTCTCTTCCCTCAAACACTCATCTCCCATCTGCTCCAGCGGAGCTGCTCAGTGGCAAACAGCAAAGGACTGTTTGCAATATGCAGCCTCCGGGTCTGAGCTGTGGTTTGGGAGGTGTGCACACTTTTGCTGTAAGAGACTTTTGCACTGGAATGGTACAACAAATTATTTGAAAAAAAAAAACCTGATGCATTCTCCTCCCCAATCTGCTACATGTTTTTTTCCCTGAAAGCTGAGAGGTGAGCAGGAGACTGGGGAGTTATCTCAGTGTTGGGAGGTTTACAAAAATAAAAAATAGAGACATTTTTATGAGCTGTTCTTGCTGGCAAAAGCAGAATAGTGCTTTTTTTTAATTGTATACCCTCTCAGCTTTGCAGTGAAATGGCGTTGCTTTTTAACATCTGATAAAGTTTCAAAAGTTTACATGAAGCTGCTACTGTTGATGGATATTATTTTCAGCAGGAAAAAATTAATTATCGCTTTTTCCAATCCTAGGTCTTCGCTATTTTTCCACCCCCTCTGTCTTACAAGGGCTCAAAGCAGACGATGTCTACCTCTCAGTGTCATTATTTTTCTCTCCTCCTTCCTTCATAGGAGCTCTTTGTTATTGGAGCGCTTTATTATATTTTAATCGTAGCACCCATTTGAGTAATAGGATGGGGAAATACTTACAAATAAAGTTACTCAATTAAATCTGAGTGGTCATTAAACATGTTCACTTTTATTCATTGTGAGGTCTATATGGTTTCCCCAGCAGCAGAGGAGAATATTAAGTCAATGAGCTTTGTACTTCCAACATTAATATAATTCATTGTGCCAGTTTTAAAAGATCTCAAATGATTTTGGCAAGCTAATTAACCTTCTTCATCCAGGATTTAAAATACAATGTATGACATGAAATATGAATCACTTAAATCACTTGCTTTTAACAACTTTTTAAATTATCTTTTGAGGTTATGTTAAACAAAATAAACCTATTTAACCTCAGTGACCAAAGTAAAAAAAGGCATATTTTCCCTTCTGCATAAACTTATTGTACAACGTAAAAGCAATCAACTGTTTTAGTGAAATAACCCCTGTGTCGACCAGAATTATGGCTAATCGAATACAACCCAGAGATACATATGATATCAAATCAAAGGTGTGTTGGATGGGTGAGCAGAATATTAATGATGTACGAGTTATTAGCTTTTGCTTACCTGGAGAATTCGGCACAATCCCTGGGGGACGTTGACAGACGTCTCATAAAATGTTCATAATTATATTTAAAAAAGCTTTATCATGTGCAAATATCTGAAATACATTCATCAAGACATTTCCCTCCTTACAGTGATTTATTGGCCTGAAGACATTACAGCCACTTCCAGCAAACATGTATATTACTGCGGAGTGGTACAATATTCTATCCACTCCAATATTCACAAGAGTTTACAGGGTATGGTGAATATATGCTGTGAGGTTTCTAACCTGTTATTTGCTCGTGGTGACTCATAACTCACTCCATTAGCAGTGGAGTGTTTTTTATTATGTATGTGGATATTTGACGTGCATGAGATTTGTGTAAAATAGCTATAAAGTTTTTTTCACAGTTTGCCTTTATAGTTGAAAGATTGGACAGAGATTGACCTCTCAACTACACCCATAATCCTCGCTGGCAATTCATCAAAATCCCCAAATTACTGTCGCTAAACATGATGTGACAATGAGTAACACATTAAAAAAGAAATCAGAGATGGTGTGCTTTTGATGACGCTCCTGACCCAAGTCCCAGAGTTGAGTTAAAACATTCTTTCTCTTGTAGTCCATCCTAAAAAGTTGGCAATTTTGTTCTAACTTCAGAAAATATCACTTTTAATCCTGTTTAATTGAGCACGTCTATAAAAGTTGTGGTCATTTTGGTATGTACGTTGTAATCCAAATCATTTTTCAGCAGCACTGTTCAAATAGGTGAGTGGAATAAAGGTTACAGTGCCCATTTAGGGTTAACAGTGAATTAGCTTGGCTGGCAACACATCAAGTGTTATTCAGTAGATAATCCATTTGGTTCAGCCGTATTGTTTAATTAGTAGATAATCTAGATGGATAGGCTTTGTGAAGCCACTGTCTGGTCCTCTACTGACTGGTCACCCTCCTGTTAAATGAAAGTTGAGCTTGCCAGTTATAGCTTCAAGTAAAGCTAGCTTAGCTATCGTTGTGTTGCGACGACAATCTGTCTCAATATTAAAGCCACAGTGACAAAGAAGTATGGCACTGAAAAATGTGATAATGGCAGAGAGATGATGTAAATAAGCACAGCCCATATCAAGATTAAAAGCACAGCAAATATCACACCCACATTTAACAGGTTGTCAAAAAAGAGAGCGCCAGTTTATGCTAATGTTAATCAACTTGATAAGCAATAGGTTGGCTTATTGATGTGTGCTTTTTTGTCTCTTTACCCTTTTTCTTCAGCACGCTTCATGCCTTGATAAAAACCAACTATTCCGGTCTCAGTCGTGTTGCTTTTTCCATTCCTCTCACAGGTTATTAAAAGTATTCTTCACATAGACTCCATGCAGTGATATGAAAATGTATCAATTTGTAATGTAGCATGGTGTTGAATTCTATTCAGCAGCCAGCCAACCCCGTTCCTAAGATTAATGACTTCAGACAGGTCCAGAGCGACGAAGGAAACAATCCTGATTGTGTCAGAAAGGATATTACATTGACATATCCCACGTCTGACAGCTAATGCGTTCTGCTTTAGAAGTGACTCACGCACCACTCTGAATTTTATCACATGGTTCCTCACTTTCGAATGGACTTCACAGGAACATGGATGGCATCTATAATACCCTTTTACTTACAAAATGCTTATTAATATGCAGGAAAATGATGTTGTTTATCCAATATTACAGACTTATCTACTGCAACTTAGCAAGGTAGCTTTAGGTACTCAACTTATAAAGTGGTTGGATAAAAAGATTTCTTTTGAAGTGTCTGGATGTCTGATTCTACAAGTTCAATGACATTTTAATTATATTATTCATAATGCGGTATGCTTAACAGAAGGACATGTAGTTAGATTACAGTTTCAGCCTTGTATTAAAGTAGAGAAATGACAAGATAATTACCATTTTTCGTACATTGGCAACGAACCTCATTTGACTCTAATGATGAATGGATATTGATTATGGTGGTTGAAATATATTATGCTGCTTAGCATTTTTTAACTTTGTGAAAGAAAACTTAAATATCCAGTAATGTATCTTGCTGCGTTTCAGCCATGACATCTCAACTTAGTTCATCTAGAACTTTAATCTTGTATTTAAACCTTGGAGGAGTGTTGGTTTGCAGACTAAAATGTTTTATATATATATATTTTCGATGCGTGACATGAATATTTTTCCTGCAAGTAAAGGAAATATCCATGAAGCAATCCATACATTTGTGAGGCTAATCCAAAGGCAGCAGTGCAGTAAAGCAAGTCCCGCGAGCTCACCCTGGTCAACAAAGCACTTCTGTTTCTATTTTAGGAAAACGTTTGATGCTCTCCACTATAGCAAGGGCCTTCTTCTTCAAATGCACCAAGCAACAGCGAGCCTCCTTTAAAGCGATGGCAGGGAAATGCATCTTTGACTGTGTGGTTGACCACACTGTGCCCCGTTGCCCACGCAATTTGTTCTAGTCAGTGACTTTGTTCTGCCCCGCACTGGTTAACATAGACTCCCAGCGCCTTCCCCAGAGCGTTTTTGGGGAGAGTGAGAGCTACTGAGAGCTACCAACCGATTCCAGATGGCTTCCACAGTGTAGGGCTCAGAGGATGAGCGCTGAAAAGAAGATTGATTTCCTTTGTGGAGTATGACAAGCCATGCACTAGAGCGCAGCTCTCTAGACACACAAAAAAGGCAAATAAATATATATCTCTCCTTTTTTTTTCCATATGAATCAGCTTTGCAGTACAACTACAGCCTAGAGTGTTCTGAGTTTGCCTGTGGTCCCCCAAGGGACAACATTTTATTTATTTTTTTAATAAAAGAAAAAGTGTGTATTCATGAATTTGCTGCTTGTTTTGTTGTTGTTTTTCCCACTTGTACACCGTCTCTGTAAAAGCTTATCTGGTGAACTGTGTGTTACATATTTTGTCTCTGTTTGTATATCATTTAAACACTTTACAATTTCAAATTGGATTTGAGCTATCGAGGATACAATCCAATATGGATTTGACTCTTAAGTTTGTTTTTTGCTGTTTTTAGTGTTTAACGCCCCAAAATCAAAATAGTTGGAGATTCTGTTTATTGATTATGAAAATAAAGCCAAGGTCTCAAGCACAGCAATTGATAAGACCAATCAACCAACCTCATGGTAAAGATTTAGAGGCCGATAACATTTCAACCACACAAAACTGCCTGCCACGTTTCCTGCCAACTTTACTCAACTTTGCTCTACTCTTTGCAGACTTTGCTCCGGGATGGCAGGAGAGAAAGTACAGTGAGCACGCTCTACCTATCGCCTTCCAACATCGAGACAGGTCAGCAGATCATCTGTAAGGCCTCCAACAAGGCAGTCCCCAACGGCAAGGAGACCAGTGTCACAATCGACATCCAGCGTAAGCGTACCTCTCCTCCCTCTTTGTCTCTTTTGTTTATTGCCGTCAGCGTCTCTCCCGTCCCTTTTACTCTTCAACTTTTTGTTACGCGATTGTTTTCTGAAGTCCCTTGGTTAGCAATCAGTGCAGATGGGAAGGGGGGGAAAAAAAAGTCTGCATATGTCATGCATTACTCAGTATTTGAGGTATTTCTCTCATGTAGAGGCGTGAAACTGTCTGTCAGGCATACGTGCCTAACACTCTGTAAACATCTAGGATTCATTTTAGGCTCTGATGGATATGTATAATTGGTTTCCATTTTGCTTTCATGCCATGTAGGTGGGTGGATGGATTGATGATGCATCGCTTTTTTTTTTTTTTTTTTGTTCACTATGATAAAATATCAAAGGTGCTGTCCATGTAAAATGAATAGGATTGCCTTTTTTTTTGGTTCAACTGCCTGCGGTTGCGCTCTGCACACTGTCTCCACCTCTTGTATTTCCTTGCTCTTGCCATCAATCTTTTTTGATGAGAGCATGCACAATTCCCGTCTAACACAGGCAAAGTAAGCCCAGCGTGTAAAACACATTCAGCCTCAATTGTCAGGGAATCTTTTTTCGATCAAGAACCGTTCACAGTAAGAGAGGGGCTTTGAACAAAGGGATTTTTGCATCACTCACGGCCCCTTCAACACCATTAAGTATGACTAATAAAGCAGAAAATGTTATTTAGAGAGGCAATATGACTGACGGCTCCATTCTTTTCATTATGTGCACCGCAAGGAGGCAAAGCGTGGCAAGAGTGGCCACGGCACGATCAGGCCGACTCAGGCGCGGGAGTAAAAATGATTAACAGTTGCTTGTGTTTGCAACCCTTGCAGTTTGTCCTCGTCATATTTTGTTTGTCATGCAGTCAGAGAGGGAAGTCTGCCCACATGTAAACTGATTTGTCACCATGTATAATGATGTGTCTGTGATAAATGCTCGCCATCATAGCATCATCCTCGCTTCTGAATGTATGAGTTAACCCTGAAAAATGAGTGCAGCAGATTTCTAATTAGCATTCCAAAATATGCTCTTTACACAATTACAGCTCCCGACAACATTCTTTCACAGTGTGAGATCAAACTGAGCGACAGCAGAGACTAATTGTCGAGATTCAACTTGTCTCCCACAAGGCTTAGCCTCTCGTTTACCTCTCTCCCTCCTTCTCCCCCAGCCCCCTCCTCAGACTTGTCAGGTAAAGTGTTCAGCACAGTTCAGCAGAGCCTCCGGAGTTTGTACCACTTTCAAATTAAGCTTCTCCTGAAATGAAACGTGCTGTAATTGAACTTTGATTCATTCGTGTTGGGCATCAATTTGCTTAATTTCAACGCCGCCTTATTCGATTACAAGGTTCTTGGCTCAACAACAGCATCTAAAACACTGCATGTTAATTAAACAAAGACAAAGGAATATAAACTACGATGCAGATGTACAACCCATCTGCACTTTGAGCACAACACTGCACTGTAGACACATGCAGCGAACACTAGATACATGTCTACTGCATTGCATGAGTTGTGTCTTGTAAAGGTTTACTCAAATCTATGTCTGTCTTTTGCTTTAGATATGTTTACTATGATAAAATAGTGAGAATGGAGAATTGTGAGGTTGGGAATCTGGAAACCACTCGTGAATGCATCGCGCATTGCAAAGAAGAAGTGTCGCGAGAGGCAGTCTTTCTGTAACAGTAAAAACAGGTGCAGGATGAATAAATGATGCAACACCGGCAGGCAGAACAGTAGCAGATTAAACTTGACCTCCTTCTCTTGAAGGACCAGACCACCATGTTCTGGATAGGTCTGGGTGTGTGTATTTGCTCCTCTACAGAGGGCACTGTCTAACGGGATGGAGCGGGGGCTTGGCTTCTGGTGCACCAGCCTTGAATGTTTTCTCAAAAGAATCTTTTAGGTTTTTAACATACCTTCAACTTTGTGTCACTTCCCCTCAGTCTGTCTGATTGGTCAGCTAAAAAGTCATGTGACCTCTACTATATAGTATAACAACAAAAGAACTCCAAGCTTTGTAATGTTGTTCACGCCAAATCCCCTACCTATGTTATGTAACTTAACCTTCTTACCCCTAGCGCCCCATATATGGGGCGTTTCCAGTACTTTCCTTAGACCATCGAACATATACTAATTATGAAACCGAAATATAATGATGTTGCATACCACGTAAAACTTCAGAACCTGAGTTAAAATAAGATTTAATCAATTTGTACATACTCCAAACACAACTCACTCAAAGCCTATTATAATTACTACAGTACCACATTCATATTTCGCCAGGATGTGTGCACACCCTGCACATATCCGGACCAAGCAATCGAAGCTCGATGCTAACAAAGAAACTGAGATGGCAGAAAGCACGGCAACTACACACAGATGACGGACATATCCGTAACATCTCTCTCCGTCATACTATCGCTGATATATGAGCAAATAGAATATATAAAAGACAGCAGACGAAAACCACCATTACGCACGCGACTACTTTACGCACAGCACCTGCACACCACAGCTTGTTGTTGTATCATCGCGAGTTTTTTCACCGTTCATTTTGTTCATAACGGTTGTATTTGGATGTATTGAACACCATTAGTGATAAACAAGTGAAATATGTAGTTTGGTACATGAGAAAAGTCAAATGGCACACATGGTGCCAAGATGTGCCAAAATGCACATTTTGGAAATCTCGCCTGAACTCTCTGTACTAAAACCTCTCTCATTTTGTTGGGCTTTACTTTATCAAAGCCAAACTTTTGCAGAAAGACTGATCACATATTGTGCTATGATTTGAGAGATGTTTTAGGCTTGGACCTGCATTCTTTCAAATAAATAATATCAATAAAAGTGCTTTTTTTTTCAGGCGAACCTGAACATTTTAAATTGAGCTGTGTGCCATCTTCATTTACTATAAACCAGTAACATATACACTGATATTTACACATCTGAGCAAAATCTCACAAGTGTTAGTGTTATGTATACCATCAAAATTATCCAAAAAGACCTTACAGTTAGAGATCTGTACTCTCTTTAGTATGGGTATGCTATTTTCGAGCAGAGGCCTACAAATTAGGACTAGGGGTTAAAGGGTTAAAAATGGTATCATCAACCAGTTAATGCCTCAACTTTAAGTGGCAGGAGTGAAAATGACTTATCCTCAACACTTGTTGTGGTATGATTTCAGAATGATGAGGACAGTTTAAGAATAATTCGTTAAAAAAATCGGATGTAGGCTCCACAGGATGATCTCTTCCCTTGGCAACTATGTTTTTCCTAAATTATGTATAGATTTGTAAGCATTTTATTATCTCAAAAGGCTTGAAAAATAGTGTATATAAGAAAGTAGGAAAAAAACACTCCTCGGGTGCGCATGGCCCAGACCCCCCCTTATGCTTGGGCTGAGCCCTTAATGCGTACAACGTCTGACTCCGCCCCTGTGTGGGAGGATAACCCAAAGTGGTAAATATTGATGGAACGCTGCTGTTGTCATAGAAGGCAGCACACAAAAGCTGTGTCCTAACTCAGGGGTTGGATCCTTCAAAGGGTGCAGCCAACTGAGGGGAGGCCTTAAAGGATCTGGACCATTCTAGATTTTTCAATCATTTCCAAGTGTATCTCCAGGAAATTGTTCTCAAACGTCCTCCAAATGTGTCTTTCTTGTGATTCTTGGTTTCTTGGAGAAGAAATGAAAATGGACCAGGCTTTGTCTGTGTGTTATGACATATACAAGCAGCTATAGTGAGCAAGGATTAGTCTGGACACAGCACAGACTCTAAAATGAGCGCGCACCTGAACAAGACAACACAGCATGGGTAGTAGTAAGCCACTGTGGACGCAAGTTTATATCAACTGCTGTATATTTCTATCTTATAATGTATGTTTCATGTCTTGTAATGCTTGCTGCAGAACAAATTACCCAGTAACAGGGGGAAATAATAAATTGAGATTGACTACATTTAATAACACGTCATGCACAAATTATACACACAGCAAAATAGGCTTTCGTCAAATCTCCCCCTGACCAAATGTCATTTTGCCCTGATAACTCCACAGCCAAAACAATTAATATAAACAAAAAAAATGTCATATTTTCCTATTCCAGTAAAAAATCCAATTTAGAAAAAAACAGCTCATTTCCATCATCCAAAATACAAAAATAAAACCATGACCCTGTACTGTCATAGCTGATAAAAGAACATATTTCACCAAAACATGTGGTAACATTACTGTTGCTCACTACTTAAAAACATGATGGGTTCATCTATTGTCAGGCAAAAGAAGATGGCCAGACAAGAGAGCATGGATTAGCTCTTTGGAGCTGGAGAAACAGAACAACACATGTTGATTTCTTCTGCCCACTGTTATACTCTCTTATTGAGCCATTCTCGGAGAAGGTGAAAGCATTCACCCTTCAAGGCAAAGGTTCCTTCAGGCGCTCCATATCCAACGTTAGCTTGTAAAATAAATGTAATATTTCACCATGTCTTCTTTAAAATGATGCTGCGTGTGTTCCCTCTATTCTACAGCAAGAAGCAGTTCAAAGTCAGAATGTTTAATAATTGTTGGCAGCACAGATGTTAAATATGTTCAGACTGAATCGGTCCTTGTAATGTTGTAAATGATCAAATATTATTCATAGTCTCTGTGGCTTCTGTTACACTGAGGTCTGTTTGGGTGCTACTTCTTTTTGTACTTAATTCCATTTATGTTCGCGTATTCATAAATCAAAATGTAGATGCAGATCTAATGTAATAGGTACATCTGAGAGTGAATATTTAGTTTGTCCATAGTTCATGCATATAAGAAAAAGCCCTAGAGCGATGCAATGGTGCATAGTAGTCATGTTTTGTTGATGTGCACATTCTGTAGGCTATGTGAGTGTCCAAGGCTGGGCAAAACAACATGCTGCCTGCTGCTGTGCATCTAAATTCTTAATATATACTTACACTAAGCATGAATAATTGCCATCAACATATAGAGAGCTATGAAACTTGCCATTTGCAAAAGCTAGAGTCTAAATTTAGTTTAATGAAAATTCATTCATTTACTTATATATATATATATATATATATATTTTGTTTTTGTTTTTGGTTGCATTTTTAAAAAAAGGGCAGTTTCCGTGACAACTGAAAAAACAATTATACAATCTCATTAGCTCGGACGGAGATTGTTGCTCTATGATTGTGTTTTCCACACATATAAAAATAGTCATAATTGGTTTCCATGTTTATAGTAAATAAAAAAAGTATATTTCACGTTCCTTTGCGTGTCGTGCACATACATGTGTTAGTGGTGCTGCAATATTGCACCGGTCATGTAAGAAAGATGGAGAGATTAATGTCAGTCTCCGGTGAACGGCTACGATTAGTCTTGAACTGGACCCTGTTGAGGGCCGGATACAGTACGTTGCTGAGGCCTAGAGTGCACACTACAACCACTCCTGTCCTTCCAACATCTCATTGAGTGCCATGAAAGTCCCTTTGATCTTTGGCTAGAGCTTTTACCCCATTTTTGGTCAGGGGAAGGAAGTGGAAAGTACGACCTAAGTACTCCTAGGTCCACTGGTCTAAATTAGCTTTAACTTGCTGAGTTATATGAGCCTTCAAGTGTCGTTTAATTTGACTTTTCCTGATCATAAGTAGGAAATTACGAGTCGACAGCAAACAGAACACGGTTAACCTTGCAAATATTTCTCTGACATTGTGTGTTCTGGCTCTATCTTGACGATTTAGATTAAATGTCTGCTGATGCTCTGATCTGATATCTCTCTGTAGGACAGAAAATGAGTCTCCAAATGGTTGTGTACTCCCCGAAACCGTGGATACTGAGCATTTACACTTTCTGAATAAATGCTGGTATTTTCCGAATGCATGTCTCTTTGTGTGTAGTGAGTCTCGATATTCTGAATTAATAGTGTCATTTATTTTCCTGCCCAGAGTGTTCGAATTGACGGTATTAGTGAGATAATATTAATGGCATCAAAAGTAATTAAAATCTTCTCAGTCTGTCCGCCCTCCTCAACATTTCGTATTCCGCTCACCTCTAAGCCTAGGTGCCCTTTTTTCCCTCTCTGCTCCATCCTTACAGCAATCCAAATGAGAGTAATCTAAACACAACCCGGCACATAGCTCTATAGCTTAAACCAGCTTAAAATCCTATGCATTCCACACCGGTATTTTCTTTTATCATCACTTTAATGCTCATGATTTACATCCACCTCAGCATTTTCCTTCCTACAGAAGTTCATACATAGTTATCTGACCAAGGGTTGGACAAATTAGCATCTAAATACAGGATGTACAGGTGATGTTGCCAAAATGAGAGGGATTTAAAGCCAACTGAGGTGATTCAGACCCCTGGATAGACTGCTGAATTCAGTTGTCCATACCAGTCCATTAGCAGACTGTAATTATTTGATAGCTGACGGGTGGCTACCCCCTGATGCTGTTTCATCCAGCAGCATGACTTAACTTGCATTATGCCTTTTCGACTTTAATCACTAAACTCCGCTACCCTCCGGCACAAAAACCACTGCGGTGAAATATGATTATGATGCCACACTTTCATCCTTCTCGTCCTCAAATATTTTCTAGTCCAGCTGCATATCTGCAGAGCATTGCCCCACATAGAAAAACACGCTTTCAAAACACGTAGTGGGAAATGAATGCGCTAGGGACGAGCAAAGCCAAGGTTCTCCATGTGTTTGCATTGCAAACGAGCTGAGCCATGTGGGGGGGAAATGAATGCCATTTGTTGAGACTAATTAATAAAGAACATGCAGATGTGCAACTGGGGAGGATTTGTTTTTGGTTGCAGCTACATGCTCTCCCTGCTTAATCAAGCAGATGATGGAAAAGCCATGTTAAGGCAGATGACAGAATTGGAAAGTGAGAGGAAAAGAGTGAAGGATAATAAGGCTCAGAAATGTCTGTATTTCTGTGCGATAGCAGAACATCTGCCTTCATTAAACTGAGTAAATTCGTTGATGTTCCACGGTTGAATATCTCATAATCAATATGCTGGACCTCAGGCTCTCAGTCTGTTCTCCCTTCAAGTATTTCACTCAGCCAGCCACATGACAGCGTGCCCATATTGCTAACGCTACATAAGCCACGAGTGGATGGCCCACAAACAGCTTCCCCATCCTTCAGAGGCAGCCGACATTCCTGAAGTTGGGTCCTGCCGGAGAACAGCTGTCTACAGTGACCCAGAGAGATTGGAAACATAGCTTTAAGAAAGGGGAAACAACAATTTATGTTGGCACTATCTCCAGGAAACAGAGAAGTTGGAAGATTGTTCCAAAAAACACCATCTGGTCTCCACTTTGAACTAACCGATCAAAAGCTGTCGGCCAACTATAATACCCCCCGCCCCCCATTCATCCTGTTGTTTTCACTGGAGCTCTGATCAGCCTACTATGCCTGTTTCCCTGTACTCATCTATCCCTCCCCCTCTCAATCCCTCACTACCACATCTCTTGACGAATTGAGGAAACAATCTTGCATATTGATGTTGCATCAAATGCGCTCACTCAGCAGCTTGTGTATTTATGCATCAGAGTGGCAAATGGACTTCTCTGTGAAGTAGATTCCCACCCAAGGCCTTTGGCAGACTTTTGACAGTTGCTCCCGTGGCTTTGCTTGTGGCTTTTCAAGGAGTTACAACTATCCAAGAAATAGAAACATAGAAATAGATGTACAGTCATCATGACATTAGCCCTTGCTGAGCGGGACTGAGGTATTTTTATAAGTCTCAGTTATTTGAAAGGAACATTATTTAAAAGCCGGATTGACAGTAATGAGCATTTGTGTCCTTAGAAGTGTCTTGGCGGGAAGACCAGAGAAAAGGGTTGGCAGGATTGAAAAGTACAGTATAGGAACACTTTTAGTGAGAAAGGCTTGTGAATTAGCCTCCACAATTAGCTTCTACATACACACTGTGTCTATGTGCTTCTTTCTGTACTCTCCAGCATATTTGCTGGATTTTATTACCAGCTCTACCACCATCACATCTGTCATTTTACCCCTGAGGTCCCCTCTGCAAACGCTTTTGTCCACGCAATTAGCCAGTCGCGATGCTGAAAACACCTACTGTTATCAAGGCATGGCTAGGTTTTCTGTTTTATTATGACACCCACATGCCCTTTCATATGAACACAAACCCCCCCCTGAAATACATACAAATACACGGACACAAAGAGATGGCTGCTGAGTACCTGGAGAGACTTGCTGGTTCACTGTGGCCTGCAGTCTTCCAGGATTCACAATGTTGTTGTTTTCTTCACTGGCATGGGGGGGGGGGGGGGGGGGGGGGGGAGGGGTGGTATGTCTCCTGATGGGGAATTCGGTGTGTGTTAGTAGGGAGGAATATGGCACCTGGACCACCCTCCTCTCTGGGGCTTTGTGGCAGCTGAGCCAACGCAGAGCATCTGCACAGCCACAGGGTAAAAAGCAGTTTTCCTACACTTCATGCCCCCTCACACACACACACACACACAGAATCACTCTCCATAACTATACACAGGTTTTTTTTTGGGCTTCATTGCAGCGGTGTTTGTGTGCTTCTTTAATTCTGTAAGGATCTCCGTGCCCATCGTTGCTATTCATCCAAATCCAAACACAGTCCCCAGTTAGTACATTAGTATTATTGAACACAGAGCAGACAGACTCAGTACACCTTTGAAACAGATGGCTGCACCAGCATCAAACCCAGAACCAGCTATTTCCCTATGTGATTAATCTACTGCCCATGATGCCGTACCAGTATGCCACTGGTACCACAAATGGCACACAGCTATACGAGAACAGACTACTTGAAATTCATTTTCAGAGTCTGTGGGGTAAATAACTGTTTGTTTCACATGGGATGGGATTGATATGGAAATGAAACCCGTATCTTCAAAAACAAGCCCACCTTTGTCAATTAGGATAAATTAAATTGTTTATTATATTTGCATAATCTGTAAGCTTGTTATTCTAAGAACTGTTTTACTGTTTAATGTACTGTATCAACAAGGTTGTTCGTTGTTTTAATTGCAGTGGTTTGCACCATGGACTATTCACTGTTTTCAAATTGCCATTTACCGAAACTCATTATCAAGTCAAGTTTGCCTTTGATTTTCTCCTTATAATGCCGCTAATGAATATATGAGAATACAAATAGCATGCTCTCTCCCACACCTGTGAAATACACTAGTGTTATTCAGCAGCTGGGTTCTAGACCTCCTTGGTGGGTGGAAAGGTAACAATAGGGCATCAAATTATTCAGGAGTAATTGCCTATTATTTGGCAGAAAATGCTGCCACCAAACTGTGATAAGATGTCACAACTGTTCTAAATGCTGGCACAGTGTGTTGTAAACTTATCCGAATAAAAATAGTTTGTCCTTGTGGTTTTACGTGAAACATATTTACCGACATAAAAGGCTTTCAAATCACTTTTGGGTTCCCCCGAATAAAACTGAGAATGTGTTTTGCATGTCGGTGTGTTAGGCTGTTTTCTTTTGAGGTTCCGTGTTTTCTAAACTATTTATAAGGTGCCTATTTTGTCTTCTCTGCAAAATGTCTGCGACATTGTTTTTGTTTTCTCTCTCTCTCTCTCTCTCAGTGAGCTTTAATAAGCCACAGAAAATGTCAAAAACATGGTGTTTGTCTCTGTCCTACAGTTCACTACAGGATGTTTGAGGAGGCTGCCAGATCTGTAATTGGTTGTCTTTGTGTCTCCATGTTTTTGTTTTTGTAGATCTCCCACTTGTCAATCTCTCAGTGGAGCCTCAGCCTGTTCTGGAGGGCAACCTTGTGAAATTCCACTGCTCTGCAAAGGCCAACCCTCCTGTCACACTCTACAGGTGAGATCATACAAATAAGTGTTTTGAAAGCACAAAACTTGGACGATCCTGTAATGTAAAAAAGGAAGAAAAGGTGGTAACAATTAACCAGTGTTGCTGGTGGATAATGCATTTTCACATTAGGGTTAGGGGGTCATTAATCATTGCCAAGGATCCTCTCATGATGCCATGACACCATTATATCTGCCCACAGTTTGGGATGAAGAGCAGAAAAACAATAAAACGCTTTCATGCTGATAAAATATAATGAAAACACAGTATACCTCTGAAAAATCATTTGAGAAACCATGTACACGGCTTTGTTGCACAGCTGCTCGCTTTGTGATCATATCATCTCCCTTGAACATTAAATGTCCATCAGCGTGTTGCAGGAAAGCTAAAAGAACATAATGTGTGTGACATCTGATGAAGCTATCAAGAGTACAGCTTTTCTGAGATTGGGTTGTGCTCCACAGTATACAGTCGAAAGGCAGGTTTCCCCACAGGGGTCTGCTCTTGTTTTGTTATATGTGTGTTACAGTAGTGGTTGGATATGGCTGAAATTTAATACTTTAAGTTTAAGCCCATGCTTTATTTTATCTTTTTTTAAATCACTCAAATGTCCCAAAAATGGGATTTCACAAGTGAAATTATTCTCCATCGTGAGGAAGGATGAAAACACACATCTTCACTTTCATAAGATGCAGAGCTCACTCTAAGAAAAAATCAAATATGCCAAAATATTCTTCAGTCTGATAAAAAAAAAAAAAACAGTGTGGTTACAATAATCATTGACTTTTCTAAAGTTGACAATCTGTAGTCTAAAAACAACAGATTACAGGAATCATATGTAAAGGAAAATCGCCACAGAGATTTTCCATCTATTATCTTTAACCGCTTATCCTGTTCAGGGTCGTGGGGAGCTGGAACCAATCCCAGCTGCAATTGGGCGAAGGCAGGGTACATCCACAGTCTGCCAGACTATTGCAGAGGATATATATATGACCAGACATATATAGAGACAGCCAACTATCCACGGGCAATTTTACAGTCATCAATTAACCTAAACTGCATGTCTTTGGAGTGTGGGAGGAAGCCAGAGAACCCAGAGAGAACCCACGCTGCCATGGGGAGAACATGCAAACTCCACACAGAAGGCCCGTCTTGCCCTGGAATCGAACCCCGGGTCCCTCTTGCTGTGAGGCGACAGTGCCAGCCTCCACACACACCCCTGTGCGATAAATTCCTCATTGTAGCTTTGCTGCTTTTAATCTCTATGTCAATCCGGATGGTCTTTCAACCTGATGTTGTAACATCCTTGGACAGAAGGGGTTAAACAATCAAATTGTAAAGTTTGTGGGCCAAAGAAAATATCTCTGGCAGCTGTAATTGGTTGTTCCTTCTGCATGCGACGAGCACTTCAGTGTTCTTAAAGTTCAACTATTTTTATCTTGGTGCACAGCCATCGCACCCTGAAAAAACAAGTGTTTGGGAAACGCATGCGCACGCCGCTCCTGCCTTTTAGCACGCCTTCCGTGTTCAACGGCCCCGTCCAGTCTCTCTCTTCATTTTCATTCCTTTTGCTTACAGTTTTGAGAACATGTTTTCAGTTTGGCTATTTTGTAAAGGTTGTTGACAAAAACAAACCCATTTCATTTGAACTTCAAATTGCAACAGCAGAAAATCTAGAAAATGTCAAGGGATTCCATTATTCTCTGAAGCTATTGTACAAATAGAACACCTTTCATAGTTGAACATCAACAGATGGCTGCCAATTTCATGCTCCAGCTAACCCTGCAGACCTTTTACTGTATTTATTGTATTTACTGTAAAGGTATATTTGAAAAACTCTACAAAACTCCCATATATATATAATATATATATATGGGGTTTTGTAGATTGCCACAAAAATATGTCTCTATATCCAAGAAGCTGCCGGGTCTTGCTTCCCAGCTGCTGGGCAAAAGTAAAAAGGAGTCTGCACAGAGCCGATGCAGACACCTGCATAGATTACCATGACAACATATTGTATTTGTTATGTGAAAAGTGCAAGTGGAAAACAAGTCTGATACACTTGCAGACTCGACGGGGGAGGGGTTAGCCAATTGTGGGTTGTATTCATTCAATCACACATACAGCAGTGGTCGTTGCAGACACGCCTGGTGGAGATCTGCACTCCACTGAAGAGCACCTTTCTAGTTGTACATACATTGTTCACTACAGAATCATCCACTCTGTACACAAGTCCTGATGAAGGTGACTAGTATTCAAATGAATGGAAACAATTGTATGAATAATGGTTAATTCTAACACACAAAGCGGTCACATTTCCCGGTTCCATTACATTGACAAAACAGCCTTCCTTATGAAATGCTTACCAACATCTGACTTACCATGATGTCCTGTTCCTCATCAAGATGAAGTATGTAAAGTATTTTCCTCTCACCCATTTCCTCTGTTAATTCAAACGTCTTGATAAGCATTCAGAGGCACATTCTCGGTTGCTAGAATCAATTTAGTTTCGTCCGTAATTGTGATTAAACAACTAAATGGACAGTGACGTTTTTCTTACTTGCGTTACCATCTAGAAGTGTAATACTCGAGTGATTTGTCAAGAGATGATTTTCTGTGTGGGAGGTTTTAAAAACCTGGCAAAAAATAAAATCAAAGGAATGAAATCGATAGCAAAGAGAATTGGCCGGCTCTGGATCTTGTAATGGTACTGGGAAATGAAATGGATGTACAACACACTCACAGGTGGCAAAACAGAGATGTTGCCTTTTTGATGGATTCTGCCCTTTTGAAAGAGAAAAGGGGGGAGGGAGGGCAGTGATATTGTGGGAAAACAAGGTTTGTATTTGATTGTGTAGGTACACAGCATAGACAGGACGTCTATTCCGCCAGCAAAGGGATTTCACCTCTATTGTTAGGAGACTGGATCAATGCTGGAAGCAGACTTCTCCCCGAGGGTATCAAAAGCTAAGATGCAATGGCAAGTTGAGATGACTTTTTCTTTTGACAAACTACAGAGTGAAAAATGGGTGGAGGTTGAAGCTAAAGGAGTGTAAAACTGCTACTTTCCCCCCTCTCTAATTTCTTTCTTTTGCTTTCTCTCTTCTGCCTGGTTCTCCGTCATTGACACAATCCACCGTAGGATTAAATACTATCACACGGACTAATGACTTTTGATTCTTCAAGGTTATACTCTCCACCAGTTCCCCAGTTTCATAGTCTCCCATTTAGATTTATCTGCAATTTACACAAGTGCTTCAGGACTCCCGCGCACCATTGGAGTTCAGGGCATGCTAGACAGGGGATCTTTGCACCTCATAATGCCCCTACAAATCCCCCCTCTATAGAGCAATAACACAGAGGAGAGCAGGAAGCTGGTCAAGCAGTGTGGGGCCATTTTTCAGTGCTAATACACTCTGTCTACCCCAGATCAGATACGGCACAAGGACAGAGTAGTTCTTAGACAGATGGCCTCTTTTCCATCCCCAAGAGAGTCATCCATTCCCAATGTGCACTGCGCCACTTTGCCATCCTCCAATTCAATGGACACTTGAGACACAGACCCAAGATAGTGGGGGCACTAGTGAAAGGCACGGTGCTTTCTGCTACCTGCAACCCCTTGTGATTGCCACACTGGCTCGATAAATCTGACTTGAAACGTGAACATGGAAATAAGATATATATTTCCACAGTCACCTGAACCTTTGCCAGAGCACAGCTCAAGGGGTGAGGAAAGAGGGAGGAAGGCAGGGGATCGGAGAGAGGGCCTGGTGCGGAGGCGGTCGTTGGAAGAGAAGATGAAAGTGGTGCTGAAAGTGTAAAAGAAGTAAGAGTAATGGGCATGCGTTTCAGCCGGCACTCAGAGAATCAACACTCTCTGGGAGGGAAAGACGAGTGGGTCGGAACATCTTCATTACTGTTTATAATGGTAGGAGGGCTAACTGGCATACATCACAATCACTCAACCACCCTCTGATGAAGACACAGAGGGTTTCCTTAGATCCAAACAAGAACCCCACCAGAGAGAAGAGAAAGAATAACAAACAAAGCAAATCAGGTCCCTCGTCTGCACACGCCATCCATGCACAGAGCGACAACAGAACCCCATCCTTTGCAACATTCCAATCCTAACCACACGAATATTCTCAGTGTTGTTGTTTTTACTGCTGGGTTGTTAGTTTGCTTCTGACTGACACAACAATCACTATACCTTCCCTCTTTGCAAGCCTTGGAGGTAGCTAATTGATACATGCCACTGTCTTGTTTTTGGACAAGACTATTATTCGCTCCATTATTATTGGCGCTGCTGTCACAAAGACAACCAAATTGCCGCATGCCGTTGTGGCTGGTAGATATATCGTATTGTAATTCATTCCCAATGCTGCTCAGAGTATTTACAGTCCATGTCTCTACTGCCTGTCCCTCCCCTCTTGCGCCATGTGAAGGCAGTCTGTCCATTGCTGCAACGGACGCAACCAACTAAGCTTTTCGTCAAATGAATGTGTGATGATGTCACCAATATGCAAATTAGTGTATGATGTAATCTGGCGACCTTTAACAACTAATTGACCTAGTGTTAGCTACTTTCATTGGAAAAAAAGGTCGTCAACACTGCACCGGACACAGTGCATTTTATTTTCCACAGTTAATTTGATTGTTCAGCCATTTCCGCTACTAGGAATAGTAACTGAACAGTACCTAGATGCTCTTTGGTGCCTGGCGATAGCTACCAGAGAAGATAAAAGTGCTTTCCTCTTCTCTTTCCTTTTTGTTAATTTTACTGGTAAATCGTATCCAGTGGCAGACTGACTTTTATAGTGAGAGCGAGGCTTATTGGGAACCAATTTGAACACAGATATTGTCATTATTCCATATATATTGCACCCAGCAATCAACATTTACTTCATAATAATAAGTTAAAGCCAAACACCTTTTATGGTTATTCCCTTTTTTTCCCCACATGCACTTACTTCAGCTTCTTTTCAAAACATAAAATAGCTCTGTAATTGATGTCAATGTCAAAATGACAGCGCGCTATAACTAAACCTGCATATTTATTTTATACTCTGCTGAGAATTCAATACTCATCACTTTCAATATGCATGTATGGGAGAATGGAGCGGCACTGCGCTGTGCTGTAACCATGCTGATAATAACTGTGGGGCCTGATTTACTGTGGCTCTTGATGCTGATGGCCCAGATACCTGCCTAATTTAATTGTTACTGTTTTATTGCCTTAATCACATTCAGCAAATACAAGAATCTCCCCCTCTTCCAAAGTCTCCTTCATCCTCTGCTTCCATTAACGGCAGACCTGTTTATCTGTATAATGGTGTTAGCTTACGGACCCATGCGCATGTGAAAACATACACCTTGTACACTCCTGTGTTTGCAGCACAAAGACACACACACACACACACACACACACACAGAGAGACACTCGAGTGTACAGGGTTCACACCGTTTGTCTGAATCAAATCCCTGAATAGGATACAGCAGTATAAAGTGATTCAGCTATTGAGTAAGCTTGCGCTGGCCCTTCCAACCTCCCAAAGGGAATGCAGGTGTTTGTGTTACCCTGGGCCTGCTATGTTTAGACATGAGTCTTGGACAAGGCCCAGCACACCAACAGAGCGCCCAAGCTCCCTGCAGACGACAGCATTCTGTCTCTGCTCCTTCTAACGCCGTCAAGGGCTCCCGAACCTGGCAGCCACAAGCTCATCTCGGAAGCAAGCCGGCTGCCCAAACATCTGTCCTCACCCCGTTACAACTCCTACAGTATGAGCTGGTGAAGTGTAGTTGGAAACAGTGTCATACTGATGCATATGCATCATTGTTGCCCTCATCATGATTGTCATAGTATCACAACCATTGCTGATGTATGACAGGGCGTGTTCTCCTAAAGGTCCCTCTCAAAGCTGTACCGGAGCTTTTGATCATATCACATGATCTTCATCTCCAGGTGAAGTTTGCCAAGTTGTCATAGAAATGCAGATGTTCAATTTGTCACTAAAGGGACCCTGAGGTGAGATTGTTTAGTCAGCTACTGTTTTCAAGAGCAAGAAGGAACTATGGAACTCAACCTTTAAGCCGACGTGAACAGAAAGTCCTCAAAGTGCTTTAAATGCAATAGAAATTGCAACATAAAAAATTGGGATAACTCAATTTGATGATGAAGACCGTGTTATATGACCAGAACTCTAGAACGGCCACTAATAGGACCTCAAGGATAGATTGTTTTGTTGCTGATTCCAAGAGCAAGAGCTGAACTCTGTGAAACTCATCGCCAGTGTAATTTGCATCATGATCATCATTGTCATCTTCGTTGTTGTCGCCGTCATCGCCGTCATCAACATCACCCTTCTCATCTCTCTTCCTCATCACCGTTATCATTGTTGTCATCCTAATAATCTACGTTACTGTCCTCAGCATGATTACCGCAACCGTCACTAGTATAATTAATACCATCGTCATCATCTTGATCATCATCGTCGCAGAACATTCAACGTGATATTTATATTCCGAGACACACTGCTATGAACATCAACGTCATCATTAACTTAATCCTTTCCACAGTACTTTAACCTTTTAATATGTTTCTCACACAGGAGTTCCTGTGCTGATACAACATATTGTGGATATGATGATAAGACTTTGCAGATTTTAAAAGTGTGTACGCTACTCTTTTCCGAGGCTCTCCACGGTATGCATCTGTTCATGCTCGCTGACAAACAGACACTATACGAGTACTACTACCAGTTATGTAAAAGGCCAGACAGGCCAAAAAACACCCGTCGGCCCTATTTTCAACATTTTTGGAAACACAGGTGTTGCAGAGCTCTCAGCTGTAGTTACACAATGAACACAGCCCTGGAAAGATCTACAGCTGGGGGGAGGAAAGCGCAAAACGATCCCATGAAGGCCAATTAGAATTCTGCTTCACTTCGCTTACTGATTGAATGAGGTAATCTGTTCTCATTTAAATGATAGCATTTCAGTCAAGCATGGGGCCAGCTTAGTCATGGAGAACAAATGAGTTCCCTACCCCGTGAAAACTGCTCCCAGTACTGGCAGGAATATAAAACGGAGAAAGGCACCGGTTCCATTGTCATTGTTTTCATTTGCCACATCAGCATGCAGCCACATCTCTATTGTGGAGGTTGGCAGCGTTTAGATGCGTGATGCATTGTATCTCCCACAGCAGTGTCTAAATTTCCCAAAGAGATCCGCAGATGCCTTCGCTTGACTTTTATAAATGGGCCTTGTCTGTTGTAGCAGCAGAGAGCCATCCACACCACGCAGAGCGACACACCGCTGCCCGTGACATCATAAAAGTCTCACCTAAACACGTACGGGAGTGTCTGTGTCCCCGTCACAGAAGCTATCACTCACAAACACAAGCAGATGTTCTTTATGTGATCCCGCGTCAATTTATTAACATCAGCTGTTGTGTGTAATACAGTCCGTGTCAACCGACGTCTTCATAGGTGGGGGCGCTACCCATTTGTCATTCTGTGATTTGTTTTTCTTAGCTGGCACTCTGTGCTGCTCTCTCTGCCTGGCGTAATGAGGAACGTGCTGTCTGCTCCGAGTCACCGGGGAGCTTGTCACAGCATGGAGGGCTGCCACAGAAATATGCTGAAGCCAGCACAGAAAACCTTCCCTAGAATGATGATTTATTCACAAAAAAGAGTACTATTGACATAAGGAGGTGTGAAAACCTGTCTTGATGCCTTTTCCCCCCTTTCCTTCATTTTTTTCCCCCCGTTTCTTACCGTCTCTCCTTGCTCTGCCTTCTAATCCTCTCACCAGGTGGGCCAAGGGAGGAAGCATAATCAAGGAGGTCTCCGGAGACACATATGAGGTCATTGTGGACCACTCCTTCTTCACAGAACCCGTTTCCTGCGAGGTCACCAACCCGCTTGGCAGCACCAACATCAGCCGCAACGTTGACGTCTACTGTGAGTGGCTCCTCAAGTGATACTGCATACCTTTCAATAATGCCAGCAACGTGATAATGCACGGTTATGGATTTTGACTGTCTAGTGTGCTTTGACACTAAACTCCAAGAGCTGGCACCATCACAGCTGATGCATAGTTATGGATGTATTGTAGAAAGTCAATGATGTTTATTTCAACAGTTGGTCCTCGCATGGCGGCAGAGCCTCAGTCCTTGCAGGTGGACCTTGGATCTGACGCTGTTTTCAACTGTGCCTGGACTGGAAATCCCTCTCTTACCATAGTGTGGATGAAGAGGGGATCTGGAGTGGTGAGTTTATTGATTGGCACTGCTACCAAGTATGTTTTACAAAGCGCGTTTGAGACATTTTGTGATTGTAGCTCCTCCATGGCTGATATGAAGTAGGTATATACTCGTGTCATACAGCCATGTGTTTTGAAATGCCCATTAAACCCAAGATCTTGAGGCCATTACAGTCCCGGCCACTTGGTGACCCGTTCTCACACAAGATCTGTTGATCTGATCCACAAAACTTTTGACTCATTCCACCTTTCCTTTTGTCAACATCAAAGAGCAAAGCCAACCCCTTTACTCCACCGAGCTCAGACCCTAAATTGGATTTTAATAATTGAGAGGTGCCCTTTAAGGTATTAAATGGTGCCTTTCTTTCTCCCTATAACATTGCCTTGTTGCGATCTCAAATGCAAAGGTGCCTTTGCTCGAACTGCATTTGATCATCTTTTCGACTTTTTCTGCCGCAGGTCCTTAGCAATGAAAACCTCCTCACGCTGAAATCCGTGAGACAGGAGGATGCTGGGAAATACGTTTGCCGTGCTGTGGTGCCGCGTGTGGGAGCAGGGGAGAAGGAGGTTTCTCTCACTGTCAATGGTAAGCTGTATTATTGATATGTCTTTCACACAGACAGGCTCAGATGCACACCCACAAAGTTGTCAAATGCATACACACGCAAGCGTGAATCTCGAGGTCTGGGGTCAACGGCGACAAAAAGAAAGCAATTTGTCACAGGAGTCAACCTTCTGCCTCCTCTGTGGTTTACAAAAGCCTTCCATCTATAAACCTCCAACAGAATATTCGGCTTTATTTTTTGCCTGTATTTATTTATTTATTTGTATTTTTTTCATAGTTTAGCAGTTTCTTGGAGACACGGTTCATTTTACCAGGCAAACCTAGTAACAAAACACAAGCCATTACACACACACACACACACACACACACAAAGCACACAAAGCACAAGGATGTGGCACATGCAAATTGATTTTCCTGACAAACAAAGCCATTTCATCACCTGTCATCATGGTGAAGCCTCTAAGTAAAAAAAAAAAAGCAATAAATATAGACTTAGTCTTTTCAAGATACGGTCACACATTTCATAAACAGGTGAAATGAAATGCTAATTATATTCTGCATGAGGCACAGGGAAGCTGCCTTTTCTGAGGCACTGACTGACTAATGAATTCCAGCCTTAGTGGGGGACCTGGCAACTCTCAAACAAATGACTTCATTATAAGCGCTTGATATTCAGGGAGCATGCTACAATGTGGCAGAGGTTCTTAGTTGTGGGATTTACATGTGTCTTATTTTCCCGGTGTCCATCTGAAAGAAAGCTGGGCCAAAAATAAAAGAAAAAACAGAGAGGGTTTGAAGAAGCTGGAGAAATGATGTTGAGTTGATGCTGACAGTGTATCGCTGTACATTTAGAAAGCATACAAAAGAGTTTGCCTGTAAGCAACAGTGGTGCTGATTCGGGGATGAAGGATACATCAAGTAGCAAACAGTGTGTGTAAATATTTTCTTTTCAAAAACCCCGACGTTAGCTTTGCATATCAGAGAGAATGGGATACCAGTATTCCCTCCAGCACAAGATCAGAACCGGGACTTCCACCCACCCCCCCCCCCAGCCAGGAATTCAGTTGAAATCAAGGCAGAAGAGGCGTAAGAAAAAAAAAAATCATGATTAATTCTATAGTCTCCCATTCTGTTGAACCTATACTGGCATCCTTTCTGCAGAATACATAACATCCAATGGACCAGTTTATTTTTGATGCATCTCTGTTCTGCTCATATAACTACGGAGGATGTGTTGCTTTACAAAACGACGCCACAAGAGAAAGAAAAGACGGATCACTTTAATAAAGATTATACCATAATAACACAACTCCGAGCACACTGGGAAACATACAACAAAAGCTGAAATGGCATGTTTAGTGTCTGCAGATTTCATACAAGCAAGCCCTGGATGTCTTCCAGTCTTTTTTTTTTTTCATTTGCTTATATCCCTCATTTCTTTTGCGCCTTGTACCTCGCTGCCTGAATTGGTATTTGACATTCAAGAGCCTCCTTCCTTTTTACCCTTTTGAATAATTGAAATTCATCTCTTTTTTTTTCCAAACCACATGAGGAATCTTGAGACATTTCTTACCCGATCCTTGAGGCGAATCAGATTGTAAAAAATTTGTGAAAGTGCAAACACTGCGGTTGAAGTGGTGGCATGTTGTGGGGGGGGGGGCTGTCTCCTAAGGTTCATTGATTGTCCTGTGCCACTGCCTCAACTACAGATGAATGTGAGCACTCCTTATACCTCTCATCAGCCTATAAGCCCCTACATCGCTGGCACTCAGAAGAACTCAATTGTTTCTGGCAGTGAATAACTGACATCGCGGACGGGGCGAGCATTTGGGCAGGACGACCGCGATACAGCAAATATCGGGCAATGCTCTGCATATTCAGAGCGTCCACGACTTGTCGATGCACATTTAAATGTTTCTCTCTGCTGTTTGTCTTCCCTGCAGTTATCCCCCGACTCCTTAATGCCATCATTTAAATGACATGCGTTTATAATTTGTCATTCCCTCCGTCTCTCTTTTCTCTGCCGTTCTGTGTCACTTGCTCCCGCTGTGGCGTACCACATAGGCATGAGGATTCCTGCTTTCCCTGGGGAAGAATGTCATTTAATTATAATCAAACAGCTAGCAGGGGAGGCAGTTTTGTGTTTAAGTCACTAATGGATACATATTGCTTACTCCAGTCAAAAAAAATTTCCGAATGGTAAAGCTCCTCAGCGTTTTGTAAACGTGGCCGTCAAGTGGCTGCATCATGTATGAAAGAGGGCTCTGCACGTCCATGCGTGTGATTATTTATACAGCATGCATGGGTTTTACCACAGTCCTGCAGAGGTTGGAAACGAGAGAAGCTATCTGACAACAGTTCAAAGGCTTTAGCTTGTGTACACTTAAGGACCATATTCATGCGAAACATATTAATGAATATATCCACAAGCGTGAGTAGATGTATAAAAATCACACATGTACAGTACTTCGGCAGCCTAGGGAGAGATAGCCCATTACCACAGTTAAGGGAGAGGGAGGGCCGGAGAATCCCTCAATATCCCGCAGAGCACCGGGTTGTTATAGATCTTTTTTTTTCCTGCCGGTCCTCTTTCTAGACGGCCTTTATGTGCCTAGTTAATTAGCATTCCATCTTTCTTGAAACTGACAACGACACCGTGGAAAGTGCAAATTAATGAAGGAGAAAAGTGTATTTAAAACATTTTATCTGACCAGCTACATTTCAAACTCCAGTAAGTTCAAACTCATAGAGGCTCCACCCTCTTCTGGCCTCTATGGGTAATACTCTCCTACAACCATGAGCACGTGTTTGCCCACCGAATACGTGCTAAACCCACTGTGTATCAGGCAGCACACAGTTTGAAATATTACCGTATATGCATTTCACAGTGTGAAGCAATGACAGTATGGCTCACACTGCAAGCAGGAAAAGGTGATGTTGGACGTGAGCCAAAGCAAGGAAATGTGGTGGTGAGGCTGTTCATCCGGGGTAGGAAAGTGTGTATTTCTACAGAAGCTAAACGTGATGACTGCCTCAGCTGACCAATTAGGGATGAAGGTGAAATCGTTTGTGATTGTGACTCTGCAACCACTCCGACTCGCTTACTGGTAATGTCTATAGATGAACTAAAACAGCAGGAAGATTGCCCGAATATAAGCATTAAGTCAGTAAGCAGTAAGTAGTCGAATATAGCAATGTAGATATCAAGCCATTTAATAACAATACACTCACCCTCACTAACCAATGTGTATATTTTAGAGTGAAACTGGAGTGTGTAAAATACATAAAACGCTCTCAAAGTATAGAGTTTAATATTCAAAATCACCCACTGGTGCAATACACTTGTGGAAATCATGTGGCTATTAAGTATTGAGTTACATATTGACATCTCTAGAATGAATATACTACAAAAGCTGAAGTTGGTATATTCAATTTGATATTGTTAAAATATAAAAAAAAAATAAGAGCTGTCTCTGGTTGGCAGCTTCAACATATAGACACGATCTCCTCACCGTGGATTTCTCCCAGAAGAAAAACGTTTTGTTTGTTTTTCAGTTGCCTCGTAGCTATTTTATGCTCTTTTTAATCACAAAAACACAAACAGAGAAATCAAACGAGGGAAAAAGCATGAGTTAGCGAGGAAATGTCAAGCTTTTATTCAAAGCGGATGCTTCAGTTTCGGGAGTAAATGTAAGCCCTGGCCTTTTGACACCCACACTGATATTGTGTAACCACATTGCAATGTCCACTCCAGAGTTAACACCTCCTCCAATGACTGAGTGAGACATTGTACCCAACATTTTGATTACCTCCCCTGCTGCTAACATTGATGTTCTAGTGCCACCCACCTCCCCGCTACCAATGTGTTTGTGCTCTGATCACATAGTGTGAGTAGCAAACAACGTCACACACACACACACACACACTTTCAACCCAGCCTGAGCCAGTGAGATAAAGCTATCTAATTATTTTCCTCATTTGCAGCTCTGATCCATAGAATAGATCCTTCCCAGCTACTACTACAGCTTTAGCAGCCTGTAAGCAATTGATCTTGCTGTGTGTTGACAGCCAAAGCCCATACAAACCGCATCTCCCAGTCACAAGTTAAAGGGATAGTTCGGGTGTTTTGAAGTGGGGTAGTATGAGTAGTACAGTAGACAGCGGTGGGCACGCCCCCAGTTTTTTAAGAAGCAGACAGGAGTACCAGCATGGGAGCAAAGTAATGTACTGCTGTAAATGGGGACAGTAGCAAAACCCATTTCAGCCACATAAAAATGCAGTTTATATTTAGAATTTCTTTCCGAATTGAACTGTGAATGAAACCTATCTGTGTCGTTTTTGTCAACGGAGACCTGTGACTTTGAAGAGAACATAGATAAGTTTCACTTTCTGTTCAGTTCCCTGTCGGAAAGAGCCGCCTGACAGCAATATAAAGCAGTGAAAATATTCCAAATATAGCATTTATTTTAAACGGATATCAGTTTTGTGTAGTTGGACCTTTCTTTTATGTGGCTAACATATGTTTTGTTGCTGCCCCTGTCCACAGCAGTATACTGCTTTGCTCTAGTGTCACTACTCCAAACTGGGGGTGTCATCAGCTATATGTTATACACTATGGATAAGTACCTCATACAACCCCATTTCAAAACACCGGAACTATCCCTTTAATACATGCACACACACAAATGTCCTTACATGAACCCACGGCACATTGCGTGTATCCAAATACTGTCACTCCATGTTGACAAACCAGTGAAAGAATTATTTTCTTTAATTCATCTACAGCATTGATTCTGCAGCAGTAGCAGCCTTCCAGCACCCTCCAGTAGCATACCAAGACGCCATCTGGCAGAGTCTAATTAAAATGCTAATTCATTTTAATAAGAGACAGGTAATAAACTGCAATTATGTATCGTCAGAGAGATGGCAGAGAGCGGGAATTTGTGGGAAGTTGGCTCACTAATCAAGAAGCTGCCTCGCTTGCCACCCCCTCAAAACCACATTTTAACCTGAAACTAATCTATGCTCTCTTTAAAGCCACCAGGCTCCATTTCAACAGTATAGATAACTTTAACTTGCGAGCATCTCAAGATTTAGAGCATTTGTTTTGCCACTCAACAGTGACAGGTTCGCAAGCTAACGGTGCTAACGGTGCTAACGGTGCTAACGGTGCTAACATGCTAACAAGTGCAAACTACAGTTTACCAGAGGGGATACTGCAGGGTGGTATCATAACATGTACAGTAATATACAAACATCATGAGGCAAATATATATATATATACATCAAGATCAGAAAAATGCATTGAACAAAAAAATTAAACAAATACTACTACATACACAATTCCTTGACAGTATTCTTGAACTTGAAGTTGCATCTAATTGAATATAAATCTAATGTAAATGTAATACGTTGCCTCCGTCCACTGCATTTCTGGAATTCCACTTACAGTCAGCTCTTCAGGACCAAAGGGAAAATACACTTGAAAGACAGAATTGGGTCATGTGTGGCATCTTGTCTTCATATTAGAGCTGTCACCTGGTGTGAACAGCCTCCAGACCAGATGGTAAGCAGACCAGTCGTTTAAGCTGAGCTGCCCTTGTCAGGCAGGATCTTGTAGCTTGATCAAGGTTTAACAGATGCTGGCTCAAAGTCCATTCCTGCAGCTCATGCTGACTGAACTAACCCTGTTTACATCATTTATAATTCCAATGAAGCCATTCCATTTAATCAAACTTATTATGGAATTGTACCCAACAGCGTTTAGAGGTTATACGAGTTGTGAACAGTGAGTAAGGAAGAACTACCTATGTAAAAGTACAATATGAAATCAAACATAACGTATTTTTTTTTTCTCATACAGTGTATTAATGGATGTTAACTTTTGATTGTTTTCGATTGCGTAGAAAGCGCATTTATGCCAATCTATTGATTCAAGGGTTAAATCTGCTGCAAGCAAATTGAATCAGGTGATACACTGCGACAAGTGTGTTATCTCCCCACAATGGCATTTTTCTCCTTCCATCTGTGTAGTGCTGATTACGCTCCAAAGAACTGCTGTAGCGCTCTCCTGTGACGTTTATCTCCATGGGAAAAATCAAACCAGTCATAAATCAACAATTTCTTGATCCAGAATGAGGTCTGGGCCCCCCCCCCCCACTCATGCCCTTCATTCAGGCCTGGTGTGTCCTTGGGTAGATTGTACTGAGGGATGAGGCATGTTTGTATCGCGCTGCAAAACAATTTCAGGTGTGTTTCTGCTCGGAACAGGAGAGCAATTAGGATATAATGTGCCACAAAAACCCCGATTGAGCAGAACTGTCGTATGAACTGAAACTGAAAATGAATTTAATTATTCATGTTTCAATTTCTGTGAGTTGTAACTCATCTTTTAACTTTTTTTTATCATTGTTCTGTTTTTCAGGCCCCCCTACTATATCCAGTACACAGACTCAACAAGCTTTACATGGAGAGAAAGGGCAAATCAAATGTTTCATTCGAAGTACACCTCCTCCAGACCGCATTGTAAGTACACTGGACTCCATGTTTTGTTCTGATCTCATCCCGGTTTTATTGCAAGGACATGTGTGCATATATAGTCTTGATATTTTATGGATCTATGGTACATGAACAATGCCAATTAGATTAGAGAATAACGGCCGTTCTTTCATATCTGTGTCTGAAATACAATGCCTGACTGAGCTATTGATATAATGCCCTGACTGCAGTATTGATCTGTTAACTACACATGGGCAGCACACATGAGTAGAGATAAGTTGAAGAATTGTACAGCATTAGCTCCATCATTTGTGCTCATGTGAAAAGGTGGGCATTATAATACAGTTTGAACCCTCATTTTCTCATTTGATGCACACTTATGCTCTGTTAGCAAGGATCCCATTAAGATTTATGGACCTTATTTAAACAGCCTCTCTGAGCTCACGTTGTGCTTATTATTAATTTGTGTGTGTGTGTGTGTGTGTGTGTGTGCGCGCGCGTGTGTGCGCGTGTTTATGAATGTGGTTAATTGCCATACTTTGTCATCCAATGTGTGCTTTTATTATATTGATGTCCAACATTAACTAGCCACATAATTAATATCAGGTTTATTAGGAGGAGGGTGCCTGCAGAGGCTGGTTCTAAATGTTAATTCCGAACTAAGTATTTACAGTCTTTTTTCTTTTGCTTTGTGTCTACAGTAATAACAAATGTGAAAGTTGATATGTACTTATGTCATGTCAATTTCATTTATGTGGCTAAACATCAGACATTTGTCACAGAGGGCTTTACAGTCTTCTGAACCACAGCTCATCGAAGTCAATTAACACCTAAACTAAGAGAACATTTTGTGACACTGTAACACTGTACGTCAGAACTCTGTTAAGCCACCTTTCCATTATTGCCAGCTTGAAGTTGAATGTGTTGTTTGTTCATCCGCAGTACCAATTAGTTTGTCTCGCTCTTTATCCAGTATTATAAATGTCCTCATTTACCAGACGAAAATCAGAAAAATCGAAGAGTGTAATTCTCACCATAGTCACCCACAACAAATGCAGTGTGTGCCCAAGTGTCAACGCCACTTCAACTTAGTAAGTCGTGTTAATATTATTTGATAGGATACTGTGCTTTCCAAAGAAGTCAGACAAATCCCAAAATCCCACCAAATGTATTTTCAATATTTCTGTAACACATACAAAATGTAATGCAATGTGCCGTCACAGTCTACAATAAGATACATTTTCTTTAAGTAATTCTGATTCATTTAATTAATTCAAATGAATTCAAGAATTTGTTATTGTTGATATGTAATCTTTACTTTTATTTAAAAATGTCAGCTTATCCTTTTTGCCATCAAGATGATTTACTCTATTCCAAATATTGCATATTTATATATATCTTTTTACACCCCTCTAGTTCACAGCAAGCACTGCTCAACAAATGGTTGCTTGCAGTCTCCCAATAGCCAAATCCAAAAAGCACTGTACTGTAATCATTCACTGCATTGAGAAGAGATCTGCCTACTCTGCAAACTATTTGCAATTATCTATTGGCTCGGTCAGATGCTGGAGAAATCTCAGTGAGCTGGCAGCTTGTCAAACACAAATGAACATCAGCAAGTGGCCAGTTAACGAAAACATTTGAACCGTAACACAGTGTTACCATTCACACACTATAATATCTTTAGTGCATTCCCACTGTTTCATTTCCCTCTGATACTTCCCTCTGAATCACTGAACTCTTCACCGAACAAAATGAGCTAATGCCCGTGCATTTACCGGTATCAACTCACACCAGAGTAAAACATAATGATCCCTTTATTATTGTACAGCGCTAAGTTCATCTACTCGTGGTCATCTTGTGTTTCCATGGAGATCTGTACTGTTAGCAACATAAAGCTGCCTACATAGTGCAGGTAATCATCCAGGAACTTAATGGTGACATCTTATAATGATTGCAGGTTAGCACCATCCAATTAACACCTTCAAATGAACCCACGCATGCACTGAAAGACGTATTCATGAACACTGGGTAGCTGCATAAAGCACACACACGCGTGTGTTTGGCTTGGTCAGCTTTAACACCACTGCAGGTCACTTGTTCCGTCGCTGCCATAACATGTGTAGTTGTTATCGGGGTCAAAGTTGGAGCAGATTTCAACTATTCTGGTCACCGACCATATTGGTGTAGCTGGTTAGCTCTGTGAAGCTACAGCAGTGCTTTAGAGCTCAATGAGAAATGATGAAGTTGGCCACGTTTGCATGTTTTCTAATAAAGGCATCATTTATTTGGTCGCAAACTAAATTGGACAAATTAAAAGCTATATGAAAAAAGTTACAGGGTGATTAAAATGCATGAATGTCTGTACCACATGTCATTGCATTCTATCCAAAAGTTTTTGAGACATTTCACTCAAAACCAGATATGTCAACCTTATGGTGGCACTAGAGGAAAGTCAGGGGATCACCAGTGCTCAAGCTTGTAGAACAGGAGTTACAAACAATACAGGGACACACGCATCACAACATTGCTCTACAGCGCCACTAATGCTCAAAAACTTCTCACACAATACGTATACCACCTCTGTACCCTCAGGCCTGGTCATGGAAGGAAACCGTGTTGGAGTCTGGAACGTCTGGCCGCTACACCGTGGAGACCGTCACCACAGAGGAAGGAGTAATCTCCACACTGACCATGAGTAACATTGTCCCGGCTGACTTCCAGACCATCTACAACTGCACGGCGTGGAACAGCTTTGGCTCGGACACCGAGATCATACGCCTTAAGGAACAAGGTGGGAGCCAAGGTTCGACAGGTTCCACCTTCCTCTTCTTCAAATCACGTGACTGTGGTTTTCTAGAAAGCGATAGATGGTGACATCATGTTTTGTGTGCATCACGGTGGTTGTGCCTGCAAGCTTTGGGACTGTACATCTAGCGTGTGGGATTAGGTTGTTGATGCACAATAACACAAAAAAACAACAAATATTGAATATAAGTTTACAGTTTTTTGTATCATCCATCTACATTTTGATCAATTATATGGTATTTTTCTTACTTTGATACAGCAGCTATGTACATAAAACACCTTCTATCGGAATAAAAGTTCTTTGAAATTAACATTCCGCCAACGTGGAACTGCAAGATGATAATACAAAACTCTTGAGACGTTTGATGTACAGTAAATGTGATCTTGACATAGATAAAGTCCGGACAAATTAGTTTTCTGGGTTAACATAAAGTGCAACTCCCTGGTAATTTGAACTGGTGACCCTAAGCATACACTGAATATAAAATACACTATGCCTCCTTCTTTCTTGGTTAAAGAGAAAAAAACCTGAATACTTTCTATCTGTTGACCTTTTCCCCTCTACCGTAGAGGAGGCCGTGTTTTCCATTCACTTATCGCAAATGATAAATTATAAGCTGCTTATGTGAAAGTGACATTGATCAATGAAGACATTAAACAGGCTTTAATGGTGTAGGAAGAGCACTTGGTTGTTTTGCATTTGTTCAAAAATGCTAGAAGGTCATAAACGTGGGCTGGTAACTCAGGCCATTAAAGTGTGCTTTAATGAGAACCTTTAATGATGGAGCAGCATATAGATGCAGGTTTAATCTCTTCCCAGTCGCAAATGCACTATAGCATCCTCCTGGAAACACACAGACATGATTATGCTTAAAACTAATGCACACAGTCTTGTATTCTAATCAATGAAAATAAAAGCCCTTGGTGAAAGGCTTCTATTAGCCTAAATGAGTGTAAATTAAAAGTTATTAGACAGTGGGATAATGAGACAATAGTAGGGAAATGTTTACCCACACTGATAACAGAAGGTTTGGTAATAACCTTTTCATTTGAATTGCAGTGCAGAACTTTTTTTCATGTGTTGCCTTGTGTCTGTGTATTTTTATTTCATAGAGCCTTGTGCCTCAGGGATGATGTCAAAGTCACTTAGAGGGATGCAATATATAGCCTATCTTCCCTTAGGTCCTGTTTGTTGCAGAGACAGAAAAGAGGCAGAGACGAGCAGAACTGGTGCATGCGTGTGCCTCTACTGTACACCATGACCGTGCACTCTCTGCCACGTACCCCCTATATAGAAATCAATGTACATTTGAGATGTTTGTCCTATCTTATCATAGAAGTACATTTCTCTCCGTCGCTCTCTGCAGAATCTCTCCCAGTGGCGGTGATCATTGGCATTGCCGTGGGAGCTTTCGTGGCCCTCATTGTCCTCATGGGCACCGTCGGAGCATTCTGTTGCACCCGCTCCCAGAGAAGTACGTATCCTCTTCCCCTGTTACATCCACTGAAGCATGCATGCCAAATTACTAGAAAAAAAAAAAAAAATGTCCATCTATTCAAACGTAGATATTGTTTTCGTTAATCTGCTTGTAAGAATTTGGTTGTCAGCTGCTTCAAGAAATTCTGACCAAACATAAATAGCTGGATATAGAGTGTCACGCTGGATAGAAGATTAAATCGCTTGTTGAGATGGACATCTTTTTATGGTGCAAAAGATAAGCCGTGTTGTTTTAATTAGGGCTCATTTCATGCAATCTTCAGTCTGGCTGCATTGGCTTATGAGGCTATTTACATCCTGCGCTGTGTTCACTGCCACCCACCCATGTACCAAGTGACTCAGGTTAGAGACAGTCAGCCACTGTCTCTATCCAAGAACCAATTTGTGCTACTGGTTCCCTTCAGCATGTCTATTGTCTGTATACTACAGAGGAAGCGCACCTGGTTATGCCCTCACTGCCCGTCTCCATCTGTGCTCACCAGAGAGAACTTGCAAGCAAAATTAAGACAGAAAGTAAGACCTTGTTATATGACAGTATCATCAGCTTTGTCCCAAACAGAATGAGCCGCCGTGAAAAAGGCTGTGTGAGATTGTATATGTATGCATATGAAAGAGATAATATTGTGTTGGAAAGGAAAACGAATGATTAATAATGCTGTGTATTGTTTTCGGGGGAAACGGGGGAGCTCTCACAAACCAAACTCTGGGATCTTTGCTAAATTCTGCCATACTGCAAACTGCACTGAGGGGAAATTATAATGTCAACAGATGCAGATTGGTGTTTGTCCAGCTTATTGAGATATGCGCGTCATCTGTTTCTGCCAGATCTGAAAGGAGTCGTGTCGGCGAAAAATGACATCCGGGTGGAGATTGTGCACAAAGACCACAATGCAGCACGGGAAAACGAAGAGCACACCTCCATGAAACAACTGATGGTGAGTGTGAGTGTCGCAACATACTACTTTCCACTTCTCGCTCCTGTAATATATATATATATATATATATATATATACGCTGTATATATTATTCCTTCTTAAGCTAACATTAACATAATGAATGCACATTACTATTGTCATTGCTATTTCCTGTGGAATAAATTATTATGTAGATTATGTTCATTTATATGACTAATGAAAAGCAGAAATGCATTAAGATTGTAAATGTGATGTCGTCAAGGCATAGTGTCTATATTTATCAATGTGATGCCACATGTCCTATGAGACCCCAATACATTGTAACCATGCAGATGCGGATGCATTATGGGTAATCCTACAGTGGGTGTACTTCTGTATACATGCCTTACACACAAAGAACTGTTTCCTCTTTGGAACTGTACCAGTGTTTTGGTTATCATGCAGCTTGCCCCAGGGCTGGGCTATTTGCAGTGCAAGGTTTTACATTTTCTTTCAACAAATACTTAATACAGTCGGCACTTCGTGTTAGTGCCGGGAAAAGGAGCTTAGCTATACCTTACAAATCTGCATTCTGTCAAGATAAATAAAAGATACTCACGTATGCATTAGTAATGCTCACTGCTGGCCCTGAGTGAAGGTGAAACATGTCGACTGATATTAAAAAAAAGAATTAATGATAAAAGTGAAATCCTTCCATCTCAAAATGCCTTTTTACTCCGAGAGGAAGAGTTTCGGAAAACTACACAGACTCTTTGTATTTACTTTTCTTGATGTCTCTGCAGGTTGAACGCGGAGAGTTCCAGCAGGAGTCTGTACTGAAGCAACTGGAGGTACTACAAGAGGAAGAGAAGGAGTATCAGCACATTAAGGTACGACTTGTGAACGACAGCATTAGGGAGAAAAGGGTGTCGAGAGAGAGAGAGAGACAGCCTTTCGGGGTAGAGCGGCGTGGTCTTTATTAACTCTGGGACCAAAATAGCAGAAAAGCAGGAATCCCTCTCTTGCTCGGTGTGATTTTTCCAAGGATAAATCCACAGGAAAAAATAACTCCTGTTGGAGGTCTGATTTGTATTAATTTGTCTCTCATCAAAGGTGGTTCAAGAAATCAGAGGCTGGTTGGCCCTTAAGCTATTATTTAAGTTGCATACACAATATAGATGAGATTGGAATGTTTTAAAGGACATAAAGGACTTGGAGAACTACTATAACTACTGTTATATGTATATCACAAACACAAATATGTATATTGTTCCTCTTATATATATCTATATATATATAAGGAGAAAGGAGGAAAGTTGAGTCTCAGGAGACCAAACAAAAACATATTAAAGTTGGCAACATATTTACTAACCTGAAGAAATTGAAAAAGAGGCTCATCTAAATCACACTGTGTCTGTATTAACCCCTTTGGGTCGCTGTGTTAATCTCAGTGATGTAGTCTTAACAACCAGCTACAGTATGCAGCTGGCACCAACGAATGGTCTATCGGCATGTGAGAAAAAGTGAGCACACAAAGTGTGAGTCAGAGCCCAGCTTCGACCCCTCTGGGGGCAGGTAACAAAAGACGACACTGCTCTATTCAGAAACTCTATATATGAGTCTGACCCCATAGATACTCCATCTACTCTTTGATCAGTGACATCCATAGTCCTGCTCCATAAACCTTTCGGAGCCCATATGCTGACTGGTTCTTTGCATTGAAAAAAGATTAAAATGGTGGTCAGATTCAACTGAATGGGTCTTATTATGTGACGCCGGGATCCAATACATACTGTAGGCTATAATAAAACTGACTGTACTGCTATTGATAGCTGTCTCCCCATTTAGATGGCCATGAATGGATCAGTCTGTACAGATGAGGCACTTTGCATTCAGTTCTCCCATTGCACATGAAAGCCCTTTGCCACTTGTACCAATAAATGATACGCATGCAATTTGGCAGATTGTAGATTTGTGTTTAAAGCTCCTTTTAACTCGTACGAAGGACACATTGTGTGCATCAATCTACTTTTATAAAGCAACCTGTGAAATTACAATGACTATAGATTACTACTGTACAAGGTTCTATTGAAATTAGTCAATTATTCATTTTTCGCAGCTGTTACACGAATATACACAATTGTTTTGTGCCGACGTCAGGTATTATGTTTCTGTTCATTCTTTCGAACACAATATCTAAGGAACCTCGGGTGGGAATTCCGTCAACATTTGGCACAGACGTCCACTTGGACTCAAGGGTGATCTTATTAGAATTATCTGTCAAAGGTCACTGTGACCTGTCAAAAGACTTCCGAAATACATCAGAAACACACTGTGGTCTGTCCTTAAACCTTATATACATCAAAACAACCTCGCTGCAATGTGTTTCCACATCCTGCTCTTTTGCGAGAGAAATAATAACAATGTGCAAGTTGCTGCTAAAGTTATTCCAATGTGTGGCCAAAGTGTTTACTATCCCTTAAGAAGACCCTTGGTGCTTTCTATGTAAATGCGTTTGAAAATCAAGCACAGTGGATTTCCTCAGTGGGTGTTTATTCCACCTATGACCTACATTGTTGACTGCAGGACTGTCGATGAATGCTCACACTGCAAGTTCATATTCAACAAAGATGATATCACCATTCTGACCTGACATGTCCATTCAGACTCTGCAGCCATACCGGAGCTAATCAGTGCCACGGAAGCAAATTCTGGCCTGTTCATTAGTCCCTTTTGTCCGTTGGCTCCCTGGAGTGTGCTTCTATTTGCGTGCTTACCTGCTCCCTCTGGGGCTGGATTTTTTTTTATCCTAGTTAATGACAGCGACAGGCGAGAGCAGAGGGGGGGGGGGACTGAACAAGAGATGAAGGCCAGACACAAACAATCTCCCTGTCTTCTGTCTGATAATGACGAGCATAACGAGAATCCTCTCAGGTTATGTCTCTCATTTCCCCATTATGAGCATTCTTCCTTTGGGATTTGCCACCATGCTCACTATGCTTGACATTCACATACGTACACAAGAGAACATGACAACACACACACACACACACACACACACACTCATGCTCTAAATGGACCCTTAGCAACAGCACGGTGCCTGCAGCTTAGCAGACAAACAGCACAGCTGTAGCCTCAGAAGCCATTTCAGTGCAAACATGAAATCATAGACACTACAATTCGTTAAGGTCCAATTAAAGCTGGTATGTGCGTGAACTTTGCAGTGACACGTTGGATGCCCCACTATGAATCATCAAGGCCCGCCTAATTAACGAGAAACATGATTTTAAGGTTAGCGTGGGGGCTGAGTAAATCCTAGCACTAAGCTTCGCCGCTGTTTTTTTTGCTCAGCCTGTCTTCCTATTTATTCAGAATTTGGAAAGGTAATTACTGCCGGTTTGACCTTGGCTCCTATTGCGCCTTGAGAAAATAACACGTAAATGCATATTACCAAGGGGATGTTTTTCTTTTCCCCCCTCTTTGTCCTTTTTTAATTAGCTATAGCCTAGAAAAAAAAGTGTAAAATATAAAACAATTATGTAATAATATATTGTTTTTGCTGGGTTTTCAATAGGACCCTACAAATGGCTACTACAGCGTCAATACCTTTAAGGAGCACCACACGCCGACCATGGCTGGGACTCAGTCTACTGAAGTGAGGAACCCCACCAACACAGGTACCCTGGGCAAGCAGCGGGTGCCAACGGGCATGTCCTTCACCAACATCTACTCCACTCTGGGAGCAGGTCCCAACCGCCTCTACGACTACAGCCAGCGCTTCGTGCTGGGCATGGGCAGCAGCTCTATCGAGCTGTGCGAGCGGGAGTTCCAGCGCGGCTCGCTCAGCGACTCCAGCTCTTTTATCGACACACAGTGTGACAGCAGCGTCAGCAGCTACAGTAAGCCGGACGGCTACGTACAGTTCGACAAAGACAGCAAGGCGTCGGCCTCCTCCTCCTCCCACTATTCCCAGTCCTCCTCGCAGAACTCAGACCTCACCCGGCCGCTGCAGAAGCGCATGCAGACCCACGTCTGACCACCAGGAGAGGGAGAGCGTTTGAACGGGGGGGTGTAAAACAAGCAGCCGGGATTGTAAAACTGTGATGGAATCAGCTCCCACGAGCCACTAAAGTAACAACGTTACTGTCTCCTCTGGACACCTGGAGATGCCGGGGCCGGTTGGCTTTAATACACCGTGGGACTGGTTCAGACTTCTCAATGTCCCAAAAAAAAGTGGATCAAGAAGCCTTATATTTCCCTCATGCTTAACTAATCAGCCACCTCCTTTTTTTTTTTTTAGCCCATAATCAGAATTGTGCCACAGAGAGGTTATTTGCCAACACAGAGACAACATTAGTTTTGAATTTGAACATTCAATACTCGGTTCCTGCAGTGCAATCGCTAGCAGAGGGCAGGAATACGAAAAAAAAAAATGCCTTGTGTGACAATCAGCTCCCCTGGCAAAGACCATTTTTTGCCTTTTGAAGATTGTCATTCAGAAAAACTGAGATTGAAGTTGCGACTGTTGAGGCGCTCAGCACGAACGTCATAATTATGAGTGCGAGCCAATGTCCTGCTGCTCTCTTGTAGATTGAAGCACAACAATGAATGTGCATGTGGTTTTTGGTTGTTAAAGCAATAACTCTTTCCTCTCCCCACTTTTCCGTTCAAACACAGTATGTCAGGCTTGGCTTGTTGAAACCCATCTCCTGTGTGGGTGGTGGAAAACTTTCTCCATGTGCCCACAGACGTCTTGAACGTTTTAAAAGAACAACTGTTTTTGTTTGTTTTTCCCTCTCTGCAGCAGTATCTGGGCCACAGAGCTGGACAGATAAAGAGGGGCTGAGATCTCATTTTGAATCCCTGAGTCATTATTTTACTGTGACAAAAAAAAAAAATATCAGTGTATATACGTGACTGTAATTTCTTTTCTGGCATCTAATTTCTGACTCTGATTTCCCTCATGGAGGACTCTAAATGAGACATGAGCGCCTCTTCTTGTCCATATCTACTTTGCCTTGAGGGTCTGTTTGATCTGTGTCAATACAAACTTTGACTAAGCGAGATACACACACACACACACACACACACACACACACTGTCAGCTCCTCTGCTGATGGGCAGCGGCATCCTCCGTGGCATCCGAATCCAGTTCCAAGGCGCGGTGCAGGAAAGCCCACAAAACTGCAACATATGTGTTGTACTTGTGAGTTTCTCCCGCTAACGCCGCAGATCATCAGCGAACACTCGCGGGTACCTGTTGAATGAAATGTAAACATTATATTTTACCTGAGCTTCTTATTGTGTGGTTATCCAATTGATATTGTCAACATCACTGTTGACACTGGAGCTTAGTGCACCCTGACTGTATACCTCCCTGTGATCACGGGATAGGTGGAGCATTTAGACAATGTGTTCTATTTCGCTCTCTGCTTTTCTTTTTCTTTTCTTTTCTGGCTACCGTGGAGCTGATGGTGTTACACGGACTCGTTTCAAGTGCATCCTTTTATTTTGTTCCGTTCTGCACTGTATGTGACATGAATTAAATTGGATTCATGATTTAATCACTGACACGGTATTTGCTTTGGTGGAGAGTAGAGACAGCAGTGATTTAACCACAACAAATGCTCATACTTGACGTAGAATTTGGATAGTGAGCTTGTTGTCCAGGGTGTTGATGTCGTGCATCGAGCATGTTTGGTGGCAGAAACAAAGACTGGGCAGTGTTGCTTTTTTTTTTTACAGTACTGAAAACCGGGAACCGGGAATTAGGAATCCTAATGCAGATGTTTGCGCAGTGCAGATGCTGTAAGGCCATTGGACAAAAAGATGCTGTCGTTATTCTCAAATGCGACCACACACGGCACTATGCCAAGTTAAGTTTGGAGCTCAAACTAAGATGTACTCATTGTTGTCTGCTGAAGCTGTGTTAAAGCAGGCCCTTTAATAGGTAAACATGAATCATTTCTGTTACAGCCGCGGTTACATAATACTTGATGTCCTATTTCAGCCATCAAAAGCGTAATTTGTCTTCCAAGGTCTGTTCCAGCCATGCTTTATAGAATCAGCTCGTTTGTTATTCGATCAGTTCTTTGAGGGGTAAAGAGGAGTTCCTGGAAAAAAACAGCAGATTGCGACTGAAAAGAGTTGCTCGCAATGTCAGTGTCACTTCTGTTTTGTCAAATCAAACAAAAATACGACCGAAACTATACTAGGTTACAATATGTCTTATCTAATTAGGTCGTTTTTTTCAGTATATCCAATAGCGGAGCAGTCAATTGGGATGAAGTAAGCCAGAAACAAACCATAAAAAAAACGGGCACAGCATTTCCAACAAAAGCAAGTTGCTGTAAGCACTTAATGTTTGATTATATTCAGGGCATTTGAATTTGAGTTTCCACTTGAGTGGCAGTGGTTTGGACTCCATTTTACAAATGGATTGGCGCCCATTGTACAGCTTAAGACAAAAAGCTCTGTTTCAACGCTGATAATCCAGTTTGGCACTTAGCAGGCTGTATATAAATCTCTAATGCTGTCTTGTATATAATTTTTCCTGGCTTTTCTTTCTCTCTCTCTCTCTCACTCATATTTCAGTATATTAGAGCTCCACCAATCCACATGGCATCAAAACTGTACAGCAGACAATATTTCTCTTTGTTTACCTTCCAAAAAATGTCATCAACCTGACTTGTTTCTCATAAATTCCACGAAAAGGCTTGTGTAAGCAGTTTCTCTTCCCCCCAGATCTCACAGGGGAAAACTCACAATCTGTACAGCGAGCACACGGGAGGCTATAGGATGAGAAGCTGAGCTTAGCTGGGACAGCTTTGAAGTGAGATGCAGTAAGAGGTTATTATACCTTCAGCCCTTCTGAGAGATGCCCAGATGCACAGCAATATATTGCATTTGGCACCGCGATGACTGTCAAGTTGGCCTCTGCCAATTTTAAATATATTTTACTCAGCAGTTATGAGTGCAGCATCAAATCCCTACCTTGATATTGGCAGGAGTCAATTACCGTGTGATCTACTTTGAACAGGGACCGGATAGAGTTTTATTTTTTCATTTGCATATTTTATGCATCATCTTACAACCACAGCTTATGAATTCAAACGTGTTCACCTTTCGAAAACTTTCAGACATTCAGCATGTCTTCTCCCTCAAAAACAAAACTAATTTGCCATCCGCTCCAGTTTTACTTATCTGATGCAACTCCCGCACTGATCCAAACATAATGCATTTTCCCCAGTCCAGAGAATCTGCACACTGCACAGCAAACAGATAAATATTTGATAGGCCAGCCTTCTGTCCCATCCCCCCACCCCCCCCACCCCCCTTCCCCAATGGCAGCAGCTACAGTGGGCATGAGAGTGCCACAGAATGCGAGGGCCGTGTGTCAGTCTTTGGGAATCAAAGCCCATTGTGGGGGGACAAGGTCTGCCCTGCTCACCTGTGGACGCCACTCCGGCTGGTGCTGGCTGCGCCCCCGCTTGCCTGGCCACAAGCGCCGCACAGCTGCCAGGGCATAACAGATGAATAAACACAAAGACCAGAACAATTACAAGGGGGCTGCTGCCTTATCCTGATAACAGAAAGCAACCTTTTCAGAGTGGAGGATGTGCAGGGTAGTCTATATTATTCAGAGATGCTAACGACTGGCCTGCAGAGACGGAGGTTATGAGCGGTGTGAGGTGAAAACTTGCTGGTAGGTTGTTTGTTGATGGCTTCTTCTGCCCACTGGCTATATTTGTTTATGGCACCAAACTTTTAGCTTGGTCTGAATAAACTGGGGGGGAAAAAAATGGATAAAGAAATGCTGAATATTAGTACTGCCAATATATCAACCAATGCCTGCAAAGGGTGGTTTACATGAGGCTATTTGTCTAAGTCTCTCTCATTGTACTAAAAGATACATGTTACTGTCCATGATGGAACGCACTAGGAAAGATGCCATTTGAAACATTGAATTGATTATAATGACTCTTTCTTTTACTGTGTAAATGCTTTATATCACTCTGTTCTTCTCTTTCTCTCTCACTTCTTTGCTTTTCTACCAATCAATACCTTGTTAGTACTTTAATAACATACAATTGTAAGGAAAAGGGGGGCCTGGACTAAATAGTATTTGCAAATAATCCTCAGTGTTTGCTTGAGCCCTGCAGGGCACGCCGGGAGTCAGTGTGGTTGTTTTGGTGTGCAGCATACAGTGTACGATAAGTCACGGAAGATTGAAAGAATCACAGTAAAGCATTTGGAAGTCAAATGAGCATGCTTCTCTCTGATTGGTCAAATGGTTCCGCACTCCAGATAAGGCAAACTAGTTTGCAAATACTACACGACCCAGGTCTGAAACAGTACTTAAGGTACACGGTCATTTCGAGAGTTTGTATAAATAGTGAACCATAAGCATTATTGTAATGAAAAATGTAAATTCTACTGGGTAAACCACTATTTTCAGTCAGTGGGCCTCTGTATCTAAGAAAAAAAAGAAAAATGGTTGTATTTTAACTGTACTGGTCTGTGAATCTATGATGCTTTTGCTCTGTATATTTGGAGAATAAAAACGACGTTTGAGTTTGTGTTTATCTTGCACCTGTTGTCTTTCACTGAGGATGAACGAGCAGATTGGAGAGTGAGATGCACATGGGACGACATACATCAACACAGTCATTGTCTCAGACGTTCAGTGGCATATTTGTGGAGAAGAAGAGAAGAAGAGGCCTCATTCACAACATCTAAGCCTTCGCAATCACTTCTGATCAGTGGTCTTATTTAGAGAGATTAGAAATGGTGTGTTTCAGTGTTACTCTGCTTTACTCTACATTCTCTGGAAACATTGACATTTTCTGTAATGACTAGACTTTAGCTAAACATTTTATGAACAGTGCACAGTTGGTTTATGTTTTCTTAAAGGTGAATATTTCCTAACTACATCATGGGTTGCTCCGGTAACCGGGGAGAACAGGAGGGCTACAAATATGTGATTTGCTGCATCATGTACATGACAACAATTCTAATGCGAACACAAAGAAACCAAGAACCAGTTTGACAAATACGATCAAAATGAACCTCCTATTGTCTGTTTGCTAAATGCATTGCATGCTGTCTCTATGATTTCCCTGCCTCAATTTAACTCGCTAGCAATGAATGAAAATAAACTAAACCAATTCGACAATCTTTATTTTATTGCTGCTTTTGCGCTCGTGTTGTGATTCGTCCTCAAAGTTATCGCTGTCCAATCAATTAATAATAAATATGCCGTTCGACAGTCAGACAATAAGACCCGCTAACTGTACATCGGCACCGCTTGCAAATTCCAATTTTGATGTGTGTAGGTGTTGTTTTGATAGCATGTTAACTAAATGCGGCTCCTTTATGCGCCCTGTGATGTGCACCAATTACATCGCATTAGAGAGAAAGAATGAGGAGGAAACTGAGAGGATGCTAAATACGGGGTGTAGCCTACAGGAATAGTGGCGCAACAATAGAAACCATCACACAGTCACATGCCTGACTCCCCCATCACTAACAAGCAGTCGTGCAGTCGGCCACTCATCAACTCCTCCGGGTTTCTTGTGCCTGGCTCAAGCGTACTTTTACTGTATTTTCTAGAAAGTGGGCTGTTTATTCACTTCTCCCTCTGATCTTTCCCTAGGTCGTCAGCAGATTTGCACAATTACATTGACACGCAGTCCTTTTAATCCATTAATAGGACCATTGCAGTCTTCCTCCAAATGAAATGAACTCACATAAACACCTCAGCTCGTCTCGAGCACTGGCTCCAATCCTACACAACTGGAACTTTAAAGTGATTTGAATTCCCTCACGCATAGAGTCAATACAATGCAAGGGCAATTACTCTTTTGCTGGACTAATCCACTTGCGGCCTGCATTAGAAGAACACATCAAAACCAGCACCCAGACAGACCAAAGAACTCGCTGTAGGTTACCTCAAAGCGAGTGCTCTAAACCAGTCTGATCTTGATATTGAGACTCCATCTGCCAGCAACACGACTTCCCTGGAACAGCTCCCCATGCTGCATATAAAAACGCTTGTGTTGTGCAAACATTATACAAACAGCACCGTTTGTGATGGATTTGACTAATCACGGGGATCCAGCTCATTACTAAACAGATCTAGGCCAGACATTTTGCGTACAATATTGCTTTAAACGCTCTCATTGGAACTAGTTATTGGAAGGCACTTATCATTCATTCCTGCCCATCCAGACAGCGTAGAGAGCTTGCCGGGGCTCCCCGTGGGCCTCACCTCTTCCAAGAGATACAGCGCTGTTCCAAAAATGATACATAAATGACTCTGCATCCTTTCAGAATGAGTAGTAACGGCCGGCTACTCTGTCACGAATTACCTTTTTGGCAGATAATTGCATTTGGAATCCAATTTAACAAATCCACAAATTTAGAGCGAATGGCAGACTAAGCATTTGGTGCGCCGACGCACTCCGTTACAAGATTATCTACAGGCAGGTATTTACACGGCGAGAGAGAGAGAGAAAGAAAGAGGTAGCAGGTACAGAGCGAACAGGCTGAACAGCACACGTGAAGCCGTTCAAATCCCTCCAAGAAAGCTAACAGGATTTTGTCAAAGTCATTATATCGCTGTGTGTGTGTGTGTGTTGGCCAACATTTACACTAAGACTAGAATTGTCTCTCTGTTATGACAGTCTCATTGGGTTTTCAGTCAATCTTGTTTATGGTCTCCCAAAACTATAAACCATATGCTCTCATAGCGAGAGCTGGAAAGTTAGTTGAGTGACATGTTGAAGAAAGACTCCACACTGCATGCTTCCTTGATGCAATTGACTATGAAATGCCTCCTTTATAGTCATTTGTTTATTAGGGACAGCTGTTTCAGCAGAAAAACTCACTCAGCCAGCATCTGTCTTTGAGAGAAGCGTGGAAATCGTGAGAGGATAAATAAGAATATATAACATTTCATCCACTGGCTGCACATGAGACAGGAGTAGTATTTGAGGAAGAAAACACTCAAAATAAGTATGCATGTATGCATCATTATTGCATTTTTGGAGATCTAGTTTTACACCTGGACATGGCTCTTTGATCAACCACTTGGTAAATCTTTCACACCAGGCGGGTTTGTAAGCATTTGAGCCGACATCAGCAGGGCTGCGTTATTTAAAGACGGGGTGGTTCTGTCTGTGATTCACACATCCATGTGAAGTGCTCTGCTAACTAAAAGATAAGGTATTTTTAACATCGCAAAGTGTTTTCTTTTCCAAAGACAATGAACTCATAAATCACAACAAGGGCGTTATTTAATTAAAAAAAATATAGCACCTTCATCCGACTCCTCAGCAGATGTAGCTTGAAAAAGATCAAATGATTTACCACACGTCGTTGTCTTGCTGTGTGAATTTCAATCAACAAAATCCCATTCTACAGTAATACATGTTTTCACGCTGAAAACTTGCAGGTATAAATATGAAGTACATCCCCACTGTAAACACACTTTATCCTTGGATTTGCCCTTTTTCTTTCCTTCCACAAAGTTTCCGTAATAGATGCTTAGTCCAGCGTTGAAGTATTATTAAAGAGACGCTCCTTGCCAGCTCCTAGGGGGTAAATAAAACAGAAAATCCCGTGGCCTTGTGAGGGCACTGAAAATCGACCGGGGCGATGCAATGTTTATTCTACCGTAGGAATGTGGATTTAAAGTTGGTTAGGATAAATAAATCTCCCCCCCTGATTACACGCCGACTGCAGAGTCAATCCCAGGGAGCATCTTAAATGAATTATTGATCCCATGACCTTTCCCTGTGTTAAAGGTATGCACTTGTTTGTTCCAGCGCTGTTGACCGGACTCACACTATGGGGCAGTTTGAGTTGATCAAATATTAGCTTTCCTTATTAGACTGTTGATTATTCTGGCTGTATTTGCACACTATTATCACAGGTGAGGCATGGGATGTGGGCATGTATCATTAAACACGCCTCAGTATGTTTGTGTTGGTGTGTGTGTGTGTGTGTGTGTGTGTGTGTGTGCGTCTGAACTCTTACTTTTTTGATTTATGGTCAAATTGACTGAAAGGATGTTTTTAGCAACCTAATTGCACACTGTCCTTGACATTTGAGCAGAAAAAAAGTCAACATACATTCTTTGAAAGTTCTTGCGTAACATATATATTTGACTTTTAATTATAATATCCATCATGCGCTGTATGTTTGACAGGGCTTGTTGACAGAGAATCTTCTGAATCGGGTCCTTATTGTGCCGATTTAATGGAGAGAAATGTCAACCAGTTAATCCTCTGCCCGTTATGCTGTGATAGATGTATCTTCTATACAGAGACCTGCTTTAATTTAATCTCTGGCGTGTTGACATTTTAGAAAATGTAGACAGAGTGAAGTATATAAATTGTCAGAGGGTGGTATAAGAAAAGAAGCGTGGCAAAAAAAAAAGAAGCGTAAAGCAAATTGGACGTGTGCACGAAACAATCATCATTTTCCTAATTAAGGTTGGGTCTGCACTTCAGTGGTGAGGGCTCTTTCTAATGGTTGAAGCTCTTAAATTGCTTTTCATTTGGAGCGCATTCAAAACAAATGGAACAGACGTGACATTTGGAGTGCAAGCCTCTCTTCTTATTGCCGGTCCATTTGTCAGACTCGTCTTTTGGACTTGGAAGCATGCAAGAAAGTGTTTCTATGAATATTAGTAACACATGGACAGTGGACACAGAGATATTTTCTCGGAGAATAACATGATCAGTTGTTTTGGCAGCTTGGGACTTGGCTGTTTTGAAACCTAAGCTTATCTAGTTAATTCCTGTAAATCATGATGAAACATTGTTTATTGCATTTTGATGAAAGACAGGGATGACCTTTATTTTCAGTTAATCCACTGAAATGAAATAACTAAACTATCCCAAAGCTAGAATACAGAAAAAAAAAGACCTTGGTCTCTGATGCTATCAAGAGAGAAGGGCTTGAGTAGATTCAATAATAAAGAATAAAAGATTAAGTTTTGTTTTGCTGTTGATCAGCTTGAGATGGAACTGTTTGCACACATATTGACTCAACGCCCACAGTGCATTTCATAGATAAACTATTTTGGAGTTGGTTACTTTTCGTACTCTCTGAAGTCTCAGGGTTGATGCACAATTCATAACGAACACAACACATTCGATGGAAGATGCTCTTGCGGAGGAAGTCCGATGAAACTCATTCAAAGCTGATTTTTCTTTTGACACAAACAATGCCAAGATTCTCTTTTGTGTGTGAAAAGGAAAAAAATCATTAGACGTGACAATGCCAGAGCGCGAACAATGACACGACACAACAGCATGCCGAAGGTTAATTAAGAGAAAGACGACAATAGCTGCAAAGCTGCATACGTACTTAACAATAACTGAGAGGTGTCAGAAAAGAGAGAAAGCCAAAGATGGTCAGCATGGTTTCATACTGTGCGTGAGGGGAAGAGGTGGGTGAGTGAAGCGCACACAAGTGTCACAGACACTCTCGCAGCCTTAGATGACTGGCAGGCAGATGGCTTCCTTCATGCAGAGCCGCAAGAGGAGAAGGGTAAAAGAAAGAGACAGAGGAGAGGTGCCGACCCTCACACACACACACACACACACACCCTTCAACCCCTAACGATGCTGGCCCCACCCCAACCCACTGCTTGGCTGAACGAGCGCCCCACATGGCGCCCGTTGCACAGCTGCTGGCGCTGACGTGACTCACGATGCCATGTTTCCATGTTTCCGCCTGCTGGATGGTAACAACGGGGGGGGGGGGGGGGGGGGGTCTTGTGTGTGTGTGTAGAAGGGGCACATTGGGAGTGTAAAATGGGTCAGGGATAAGAGTAGCCAAGGCCTCACAGTGGGCCGGGATGGAAATGTGGGTCGGGCCACATGGCCCCTTCTGCCCCAACGATTCACCCCGAAGCGTGAGGTCCAGCGGAGGGTGTAATAATGCCTTAATTGTGCCATGGATGGGAGTTATTGAGTTATTCACACAAGCGCAGAGGGAGGGGCGGGGGGGGGGGGGGGGGGGTTGGGCCGAGGGGTTGTGACCAAGCCTGTAGTCAAGGAAGGAGGGGAGAAAGGACAGAAAACAATGAGTCACTTCTCTAATGAGCTGAACATTCCCTCTAAGTGTCTCTTGGTCAGTCAGATGTGAACCATTCACATTACAAAACGACCTCTTTGATGACATTATGAGAGCTCATTATGTGAGCTCAAAGTTACTCATTAGGCACACAGAGCAACAACCAAGAATTCATAATGCAAGATGTCATTCGGTGTAAATGCAGAATATTTTTTTTTTTATTAATTTTATTTCATCATATTCTTTATTTATAGTTTTTCCGTCCTTTTGTTCTTTCTTTCTATTGTTTGAAATTGACAGTGTTTATAAATGCCATATAAACAGCTCAAAAAATATATCAGGCAAGTGAAAATGGCATGATTGGAGAATATGGCAGAGATCAAACATTTATGATCCGATATCAAAGGCTTGCAGAATCCGAAAGCCTGAACTCTGCTCATTTGCGTGAGGATGTCACTCAGGGAATATGATTCCATACTGCCCCCCTGTGTTCACAACCTATGTCAACATATTTCTGTCAACAGCCTGCCGGTGGTTTATTTCTGCAGTTCATCAGTCTCTCAACGAAACTCGCAAAACAATAACATAAATGTGGTTACTTTAAACTAACATGTCAATCATTTTCTACAAAATAGTTTTGTACATTCTTGTTAGAAACACAATCACAATCATCATCAGTCTCCGAAATGTTAGCGACCATAAGTTGCATAATGAAGACATTTTTAACTCATCTGTACTTATGGGGAAATGTTTGACACTCAGGAGGGAAATGTCAAGCTTAATCAGGGAGCAGAATTTGGTGATTTGAACAACACCTCCATCTGTGATATTAATTAGTGTATGGATGGAAGACAACTGATCTGGAAGTCATTCAAATACCTTTCAGGTGCTTTAACTACTACAAGGAGCAATCTTCACCCGAGAAGCCACTTATTTAATTATCTGTCATTTAATTAACCTTTGATGCTGTCAGTGTATCATTTATTGCACACATCAATCTTATTCATCAAATGTCTCGTTTAGGATGCCGTATTGCTGTGTCCCACCAGCTACTTGTGCTTTGTCTCATAAAGGGCGCTTTAAGATTAACATTAATTTACCCGTAGTATTAAAAATCCTAATTAGCTCAAAATCCCATGTGGTGAACAGTTGGGGTGCAATGAAGCGATAAACACTCTTGAAAGCTGAGTGGAAGAAGGGAAAAAAAAAATAAAGAGAGAATATCTCGATTAAAATGAGAGGGGAAGAGACGGATAGTGTGCTCACATATTCAAATGAGTGTTAATTTAAAATGTCATCGACAGATCATCAGGAGATCTGAGGTAAACAACACAGTTAGTTATTTGAATATCATTTTAAATCTCCTGTGCTCAGGGTCAATGGCAATTGTCCAGAAAAACGGTTTTCTGGTGCAATATATGTGCCATCAGTCAGGGCTGATGTTAGCAAGCTAACTTTCTGAGTTGGTTAGCCTAGGGGGGAGGGGGATCTGCCCCCCAGCGACGTGAAGCTTGACCACTGTTTTCACTAATTTGCCAAAAAAAAATGCAAAATTTCAGTTCAACATTATAGTGTTTACATGTAAACTATATAGAAATATCTATAGAGTATCCAGTTGCCTGTGTTGTACATTGTTGTGTCAGTGAAACAGCAGGCATGAGTAGATGACAAAGGTCTCTTTAGTAGGCGAAGCTATAAGGATAAGACAAAGAAAAAGGTTCTGGCATAAATTTGTGTAATGGAAACATTTGCAGCATCAATGGCAAAACCACTAAGTACAAATATTAAGCTTGAGAAAGCAGCCTCTGGATGACAGCATTAAAACACTGTGTGGGAACACAGCGGGACAAAATATCCTCCCATACGAAATATGTGGGGAAAAAAAAAAGAAAATATGAAGAACATTTTTTAAAAGTTACATTGTGCAGCTATTAAAGCAAAAAAACACTGTAATGCCAAATACTTTGTATCATAAAGATGTGTATTTCTCCTCACTCGGGAAACAGAAGTCAGTGAGAAAATGTGGAAGCATTTTTTTAGTCAGTAAAATGTTCCGAGGTGCTCGGATGAAGTCATATGGATTGCCTTTGTCTTGCTGACCTTTCAGACATGAGTTTGTTTTGTAGCCTCGTTGACAAGAAGTTCTGTAGGACTGCAAGAAAGAATGGAAGTTATGTCACTGGAAGGCTGCATTCCTTATTTAACCCACACACGCACAAAAAAAACAAGTGAAGCAAGAGCCAGTAAACTCAAAAGCTGTTGTGTTTACTGTTAGGTAAGTGCAGCAGGCAAATTGGATCATGATCAAGTACAGCATTATTGATTGGATTTCTGCGTGGGCCAAGATCCTGACTTTATTTGCACATTGACATGGTGAGCAATATCATAGCGAGCCTTCCATTACGCAAACAAAACACATGTACACACACATGCCGCCCTGAGGCGATCCACTGTTGTGTTTCAGAGGTAAGATGTGGAATTTGAGGGAGAAAATCCAATACCTAGAGTAAGACGGGACAGTATGAGTCCTGAAGAGCATCCACTAATTCAAAGCAGAGTGCAGTGGGTGCGAGGCGAAGGCAAAGCCGTCTGAGTGTGATACCCTTCTAGTCCAAAGGTCTAAAACTCAATACTGCCAGAGGAGTCCTTGCAATCCCATAGAAAAGAATTAGAAGCTGTTGGAGAACTATAGAAAAGGAGGCAGACAATTGGACCGGGCTGTTTCTGACCGAAAAGGTCTGCAGCACAGTACTTCACACCAAATAGAAATTTGTTGGAGAAAGAAATCAGTGGAGACTGACAGAAAGAGACTGGGGGGGAGATTCAATAGGTGTGTTTTTCAACGAGCATTTTCATCCTCCCCAAGTATGTGAGAAGGACCTGCTCAGAGGAAAATGGATCCTACATACTAAACAAATAATGGGCTACAAACTTGGTATTTAGATTGGTGCACTTTTAATTTGCGGGGCATACCTCTAAAGCCGTCATTTTGTCTTGACCTTTTTTGCTCTGTATTACCACCCACAGTAAAGGCACTCTATTTGCCCTTTTGATCCTCTGGCATCCACCATCTCAGCCAAATGAATACAATTAATATTCATTCCTAACAATAGAAATAGGAGTAGAGAACTGACATTCCCATTTGAATCCACAAAGCAGTGCAGGCAGCCATTTGTATGTGTACCATTGCCATTGCAACATTTGTAGTGGGATAACTTAACTTCAGAATAAACCAAGTAGCAGGAAGACGCAGACTCACTCATGCCGGCATGTATGTGTGTAGGTCCGCTATGCCGGCTGTCAACTTTACAAGTAAGTGCTGTAAGAGAAAAAATTATGAATTTGCCTTAACTGATGAATATTTAGCTCTCTGACTACCTCCGCTGCCAACTTAGCTGCGGAGAAACACACTTTATGGCCCCACTGACGTGTTGTCACCATAACAACTAGGAACAATTGCCATTTCCTTTTGTATTACGGCAAACAGTGCAATGCCTGTCGACTGCTATTCTCTCCTTATCTCTATGTTCCGAACCTTAACAAAGTCTTCAAAATCCTAAATGTGCATTTAGTCAGAAGCTCAGTGTGGTGATTTGGGAGGTGGGAGGACTGTGCAATACTCTGTTAGACAGGTAGTCTAATCAATGACATTTCAAATTTAAGCTTTGATTTATTGTGTAAATCCACATCAATGGACTGGGAGAGTCAGAAAACGGTGCTAAAAGTAAAAATGTCAGAGGAAACAGCTTCCTTATAAAACATTTCACTGTATTTTTCCAGGCACATCATTTCTCAGTTAATATGTATCAAAGCAAAGATGAATCAATGAGAATTGAACCCATCCATGAATTATAATCACATGGTGACTGGAATTCCAAACACATCCTTATAATTGACCAGAGGATTCCCCGTCACAGTTTATTTACTTGAAATAAAGCTTGACCTGTCAAAGCGATCCTACTGGGCCTCATCCACACTTCTCCTCATGAACTGGGGATGAGTTTGCTCTGCAACTCCCTTGGATTGTTAACAACAAAGCAGTATAATTCATTATGTCAAGTTAAAAAAAACAGACATTTCCCTCTGGCATCATTGGCAACAGTAACATTGTGCCATAATGGTCATGAGACTGGTAGCTTGCAGTTTGGAAGCTGGTTCAGTCAGTTGCAGCTGCTGTCACTGATGAAAAGTCTTCTCTTGTGTGAACCCAGATAGCAAGCAAGGAAAATGCATTGAAATACAACCATAAAAAAACTAATTAAACTCAACTTTTTGTTGCTCAAAATGTGAAACTGGACAAGTTAAATTTGAACTGTTACTGAATTCTTCTTCTATGGGGTGTTTGTATTGTGATTTAAAGGGTATGTGCAGAAGAAGAAAATAAACTGCTCCAATGGTGAATATGTCGATGCGATCTACTCTGCACATCGTCTATTCTTAGCTACATTTACAGCCGCATTCGCTCTCCCAAAGGTTAGGTAGATCACTGAAAGCACTGGAAAGAAAATGATTCATTCAAGGCCTGCAGATTTTACTGTATATAATTACAGAATCTACACATTGATGACATGCATCAGCATGATATCTGAAACTGTTTCATTGGTAGCTGAATCTTTTTTTGTTTGGCGTTTGTTCAACTTTTCCTTTTGGGTAAGTCAAAGGCAAAGTCAAATCTAGTCAGTTAATTCAGATTAAAGCTGCACAAAATAGGGTTGATACCAACAATTTGTCAATATAATTATGCTGCAGAATCTTTGAAAGACAGATGTCATTGTGTGTCCTATGTTATTACTGGATAACCCATGAAGTATTAGAGGTTTGCTCCAGTATGACAGTAATTAACAGCATCACACGAGTATGGCAGTGACAGGAAATTAGGCCAGGTCATGGTATAAGCTTCCTGCAGACGGCTCTGTCTGGTGAAAAGAAGCCGGAAGCATGCGAGATGCAACATCAGTAGTTTGCCAGATAATTATCAGTATAATTGGACAAACAAAAGTCAATCAAATCGGTGGTGTGAAAAGTCAACCATGCTGTATAAAAGTCAGAGTGAGGAGAATCTACAGAGGCATTCAAATATGCCCGTATGAACATTCTGAAATATGCATAACGGCCTTGGTCTTGACATAATTCCAGTATGAAGAGTGCAGCAAACTGATCTATTTGCTGCCCTCTCGGAATCAGAAGAGGACTCTCTCTCGAAATTGAAAAGTTCCAATGCCGGCTCATTTTAGGCTGCCAGACATCTATGTAAAGATAACAGAAAATACTGTCTGGGTGCACCGACCTCATTTCAAGTAAAAAATGACACAGGAGGAGCAATCTGCCCCTCTCAGCCGTGGCCTGATGGTGGTGGCGTTAGCCGAGTGGACTGAAACATGTGAAACCGATATTATCTAAAGCAGACGGGCTGAGAAGTGTGTGAGCGTGAAGAAAAGTGAGCACACTCCCTTGGTGCTCCTAATTAAAAGCCAGGGAGTCCTGTAGACTGGAAGATATTGTCCACCTATATTTGCGGGTGCCCAACATGGCGCCGGGCGCTGTGTTTTAAACAAGAGAGCTCCAAGGTTAATTGAAAGAGCCAACCCGACTCTGCGAGAGGACACATAATTAAAGTGACACCTGTTCCTTCACATTTGTGGGCAATTCACAGCGCGCGACGCCCCGGACCGCAATACAGAGGTTCGGCAGTGGCAGCGGACATACAGCTGTGGAGCACAGGCGCCGGGATCATTTTTAATGTTCAGTGGCGTCTTCAGGATTCAGCCATGCGGAATGATGGCCGAGGTGCATTCGTATGTGTGTGTGTACTGGTTGGACAGCATGACTCACCTGTGCTCACACAGAGATAGTTTGAGCTCTTTTTTTTTGTGAATTATGGAAAGCAGAAAATTGCTACCTGCACCTGTTTTGATTACAGACACACAGAATTCATTATTGCTCGAACTTTGCCACCGGTGCTGATATTTGTTACTGTCTGAAGAGGACATTGTGAGTGTAAAAGAGTGAAAGAAACACGATGAATCAAGCATCCGTGTCTGAGGATGATCACACTGACGCCTGACATCACAAACTGTCAGCTATAATCTTCGTGGTGTCATCTAACAGCCGTCACTTCAGTGAGTTCTGTCAAATATAAACAGGCGATATTTTCCCATCGCGCCGCACCCAAACCTTTAAAAGCCGTCTTTCTGTGACACTATCTCATGACCCTTTTTAAACTCTGGAAGACGTCTTACTTTTTGTGCACAAATTGTCAAGTTGCTGCTGAAAACAACCCAGATGTTAAGACACATTTTCCCCGTGTCTTTTCCTGCATGATGGCCCTCGCACGCTACCAGGGATTGTCTGGTGTGGGTAAAGGAATGCTGGGACTCGTGCTGTGCTGTCATGTCTCACCAGTCCCCAGCGCAAGGTACTCCACCGTACTGTGTACAGATTCAGTGACCCAGGCTGACAAAGAGAAGCCCAGTGGGAGCCCGTGCCCTACTCACTGCACAACAGGTAATTATCACCACCATCACCCAATAAGCGGTGTATTCAAAGAAGGAAAAGTGATATGCAGATTAGGTGCTGTGCCTGTCACTACCCTATGCACATAAACAAGAATGGGTGCGTCTGAATGTACGTGCACACACACACACACACACACACAACTCAGCGCTGATACATTTGTCAAGTATGCTGCAGCATAGAGATGGGAAAATACACGCACGCACACACACACACACATACACTCAAAATTCATTTTGACACCAGCAGATTAGGATGCAGAGGACGCCCTGCAGCGCTCTTCATTAACATATGCCATCACACCGGGGGGTCAGCGTTGCTTAGCAGAGCATCAACAGCACAGCAAAAAGTATTTATCAAATCAACACTGCCTTTTTCAGCTCCCATTACTTCCTGCTCTGCCAGTCTGCCAGTTGCTACTCAACACAACAGGGATGCCAATTTAACGGGGGAGGCCTCGGCCACACTGCTCTGTCAGACCTTATAGGGCAATGCAGCTGTAACACCGCAACAGCTCATTTACACTGCTCAGTTCAGATGGCCCCTCCTCTCCGCTCAAGCTGTTAAGCCTGAAATCTGACATTTTGCAATTATTAAATGCTGAGCATGATGGAGCTAAATCAAATCTTGACCTCACCAGGAGGCAGGAGTAGTTTGATGTTGATTTTCTGTTGTGGAAAAGTCTCAAGGTAGAAATCAGGGACACGGCTGGGTTTGGTGATTGTGCGTTTAAAGTATGCGACTGTGACACCTCGAGACCATGGTGTACGTGTGGGTTCCCTCTTACCATGGCCACTGTCCCGGTCCGTCTCTCTGTCCCTCCTCTCCAGCCCTATTAACCAGTCCCCTTCTTTTCCATTTTCCATCCATCCACCTGGTGCCCTCAGACATTCCCTCCGTTCCCCATCACCTGACTGCCCCACTCATCTACACACCAGTTCCCACCTCCCTCATAGCACTGCAGTTGCCCCGCACACCTCTCACCTGCATCTCATTCCCTCATCAGCTTCTTAGCCAATTTACATGTATTACCTTCCAAGTCGTCAAAGCTGGTATGCTGCTTTCTTCCTGTGTGGTTGTTGTCAGTGTTGTATTGTTTTGTCCTGGTTATGAGGATATTGCTCTGTCCTGGGTATGTGGATGTTTTTGTGTTCAGCATAGTTAAGTGCATATGGTGCAGTGATGTTTGGTGATTTTATGGCCTGAGGCAAACTGTGCAACTGCAGCTCTGTTTGGAACAGCTGGCAGAGATCTAGACAATGCAGACCGTGCATATGCTCTGTGGTCGGAGAAGGTCTGTGTTTGGATTGTTGAATGTGTGTTTTTGTATGGTTTAAAATCACTTGCACTTCCGTTTGGGTTATTAAGTTAATAATTAAAACTACACCGGAATTAGCAATGCAATAGTGACAACAGCATTCCTAACAGACAATGGTGGACAGCTCTTACGTGTAACGCTTAACTTATAATATTTCACCTTGCTAGGTGTGATGTGTGATGTGTGTGTTAGATATATATTATTATTATTTATTTTTTTATTCAGACTATCATTCTCACTAATCTTTGTTGGTCACCAGAGGTTGGTAAGGGTAACATGGTACCAAGGAGGCTCTCAGGAAGTGAGTGGTAATTACAGTTCAGGGCGCCTGAAAAGACTACTGTTAATTCACAAAAGTATGTTAAACCGTAGTACACATTGAGTATGTAGTGCATCGTATGTAAATGTGGATGCAACCATGGTGTCTTTTCTGTCACACAGGCTCCAGCGGTCTACTCTTCATGTTACATTTTGGAGTCCTATTTAAGCCATTGTTTGGTATTTTCAATTATGTTAAAAACTACAATTTGACTGGTTCTAGCACTGTCCCAGAACTGACTTCATCACATTATTTAATATCATAAATGGAAAATAGTTTACCCACGGAATGGAGATCGATCAACAACATGAAAAACATGACCCTCCGTCTACCTTGCTTCCAGCCTGTTTGGATTTGTTACATTCTATCATAAAGATTTGCCTTTTTTAGTTAAAACTCCTGTGTGGTCTCCCCTCCTTTGTCCAGCCTTAAGCTGGGTTGTTAACACCACCGCCTTTATGTGGCTTAAGACCTGTTGCAGTTGTGGTACTGGAGTGGTTCTTTGTGCAGAGATAATGCTGTGGCTGCCAGTTATGGATTTTAACCAAATGTGATATTTAGAGATAATTATTTTCTCATGTCTGTGTGGTACATAATAATAACTAAAGATTGTACAGAACTCCAGGCTCCTGATGTGATCTACAGACTATCGGTGATTAAATACATACATACTTTTTCAGGGAGACTTGGGGTGTCTTTTCCGCTGCTGCCATGCCAATTTGTTAGAGCTTCGGAGTAGTGTCCCTGCAAAGCATGCTTTAATGAGATGTACAAAACAGCAGTTGTATTATATGCCTACAGTATAGCTGTTCTCAACCCATACTTGTATGTCTGAAGCTCTGTTGTGCTGTCCCTCCTGCTGATGCATGGGTAGCCTATAGGCATTAACTCATGTCAATGTGCCGAGTGTACTCGCATGACTTGCTAATTTAATTTTCAACTGTGTGGCTGGCCAATGAAACCGAAGACATTGTCTGTAATATGTCAACTTTGTTGGTTTGTGTGAATTTTTACATACATCCAAGGTTCAGGGAGGGTCAGGAGCCCTGCCAGAAATCCTGGACCTTCTGACAACCGCTTACTCAGGACCCTGAAACGGTAAAATATCAATAATCCTTTACACTTCTCAGGGCCCAGCTCCGGGTCCCCTGAATTATTCAGTTTTCTTCCCTGTTCAACGCCCCCTGGGGAGTACCCATAAAAAGTGCTGTGCTAGGGCCAGTCATAACTTTCTGCCACTGAAGGTTGGATTAGTAGGAAAACATTTCCAGTGGGTGTGTGAGGTGCTGACATTCATCTTTACCAAAATTTGTTTCCATCCCCTAAAAATAGTTAAACTTTTTCAACAGGGATGAAGGGATTAAAATGAAGTAATCCATAACACCTTAAACTATACCAAACCGAGAGGAAAAAAAACATACTTTTTTTTAAATTATGGGCCATTTTTCAACACATTTTTAACAAGGACTTTAACACTTTTTTTTTTTTTGGAAAGAGCATTCTACAGTGTTTTTTTGACTCGGACAGGAAATGTTATTTTATACACACGTAGAAAGAACCAATGGCAGTACTCTTAGTATTTGGAAGGGGACATCGGTGCAATCCCCACCTTGTGCATGTAGGCACTTAATAACAGTAGTGTACTGTATAAACCAGCAGATATCTGGGCCAACACTGCTTATTGTTTACAGTTCGATTTGCAACTTGAGATGAGAGACTGCAGTTGGCTTTGAGAGACGACGTATGACCGGATTGTTTCAGTAGTAGCCAGTTTACAAGCTCATTTTAAACCAATAAAAGGCTAAATTATCAAGACACAAATGTATATAGCACTTTTCAATGATCTATCAAAACATACACCCACTCTTCATGAGCAAATTTAGATCCCTTGTGGATGCATAGCCCATAACATAAACACATCCGTATACACCAACTTTCTAAATTTCCCATTTGCAAACCATTACAGCCAGCAGGTGCTAATGCCTGACAAATGATCTAATGTTTATAATGATCCTAGAACTCAGACTTTCACATAATATATCATAAAGTTCTGTTGTAGTTGATACGTTCTTGTCTCATTATAGATTTCAAGCCTAATTTGTCTTGCCTGGCTCCTTTACATCGACCTCAAGTTTACTTCCAAGGATGCGTTGACTTTGATTAATGAGCCAAACATTATTTTGCAGCCTCGGGGATATACAGTTTAAAGCACTGAATGTGAACATTCCTGTTATGTAACTGTATAATATAACATTTTGAAGTCTTACCTGTAAACTTTAATTAATTCCTTGTCTCATAAAAAGGCCTTCATGTGATGCCAGATTCATTCTTAATTTGATTAGTTTTAGTGTAGATTTCATCGTAAAAGAGTGTGTAAGGTTAACCTACATCCGCTCTTTACCTCCACCATCAATAAGCAGTTTTTATTCTGCTTATTAACTGCTGGTCTTTTTGATCCATCTTGAAAAATCCCACCTGGTTTTCATGGTTATGTCTGGGGACAAATCCCGGGACAGTAATCAGTCCACAACACAATGATGAACAAGAGGAAGAAGCCTCTTTGGTGGTCTGTTTCACCTCCCATATCTCTTCCCATCACACATAATGTATGCATCCCCCTGTTTTCTTGGAGCACAGTCAGTGTTTAATTGTGTGTCTGTGTGTGTAGATGTTGGGTTTGGAAGTGTCTTGAAACCGTTTATCATCCTACACATCAGACGGATATGGCACTGTGTCCAGCTAATACCAGCCTAATAAGGGCTACAGAGACTTGTTAGTCAGACCCCATGCCTTACAGGGGGGGTGGTTCAGCCGAGGTCTAATGCTCCTGAGCCACGCCAAAGCTTCCCAGTTAGAGGCGCAATATCATCTGACTCGTGTTACTAGAGTGAATTGGTTGTCAGAGCTAATATCATACTGGGATTTCTGATATTGTAACATTATTACACTATCATTATGTTGACGGTAAGTATACACAAACTGTATATCTCATAGTAACATGAATGCTATTTTCTCTGTTACTGAAAATCCTTAAGTAGACCAACGTTAACTCAGGATAGCCCCCTTCAAAGGGACCGAAGATGTCCATGGAGACCGAATTGACCATGTTCCCTCTCCTCTCCTTGTCACTGGCAGGCACAGAATTAATTAAAGTGGGGCTTCTCTGTGGAGCATATTCTCTTAAGTAGCTCATTTCCCCTCTGACATTTGAGAATGTGGGTGTTCATGCGTCCTTGTCTGTGTGGGTGTGTGTTGCGCATCTGTTCATAAATAGCCACAGAGTGGGTTTACATTTTTCTCAGTCAACCAAGATCAAAGAAGCAGAAACAAGGTTGATTACAAGCTTTAAGGGTAATGTTAAGTTGACGTTCACACGCATGCATGCACTTATTTCCTTCCTATAATCAGATGCATGTGGGCTAGGACATTAACAGACATCTTAAGCATATAGTCAGTTTCAGAGCAGCTCTAAATGGCTGTTAAATGCAATAGCAGTGGAAGAATATCACTTTACTTGATTAACCTTAATGTATAAAATGCTGCATGTTGATTCCCAGCCTTGTCTCACCTACACGATAACACACCGACACACTGGATTCGGCAAGGCCTTGGTTCTTATACAGTAGTCCCACACATGCATCATTAGCAGCAAGCCAGATTCTGGTGGGTGGTAGCTGACAGTGGAGTGTAGCCTGTTGTCTTCACTTGGCTCCATCAGCAGAGAGCGAGGAAAAACATCCAGACACTGTCTGCAGGGTCCAGTTGTCAGATCACTAAGATAGCTCCCCTCGAGAATAAGACAGCCAATGTCAAATAGGACTAAATTGTTTTTTCCTTGACGAGAACGTTTTCACTGTTTCTTTTCTCAAACAACTGTTCACTATCTGAGCCAACAAGTAGTTTATTGTTTCATTTAAAAAAAAAAAAAAAGCTTTTAATGACTTCAACTGATACACTGTTTACACACTGGAACTGAACAGAGTGTCAAATAAGTAAATAATAAAAAGATGATTACATTGTTAAAAAAATAGCAGCAGAGCAGCAAACCTACCAAAAAACAAATCAAAGAAAGCTAAGCTCAAGGGTATAACAGAACTGCTACTAGTTTGCAATATCACACTAATTAACAAACCTTCTTAATCTTTTAAATCTCTCTAAAATCAATCCCAAACATGAGCTGTGCTGTAAACACCTTTTTTTCTTTCTTGCAATTTGAATCACAACTAAGTATTTCATTTTTCAATGTTTGAATCCGGATGTGTGTTTGAAAAATATTTTCAACGTAGACCTACAATAGAATTGACTTATTATTAATCATTGTGGGAAATGACTCATGTCAACCACCTCTCCCATCTGTGTCTGTTGAAGAAAGGTGATGCCGATCACCTTTAAGCTGTCAAAATATCAGGTATAGCCAGCCGTTCTGGCTGATGGCTCATCCCTGCTGTGCTCTTGCTCATGCCCCTCCAGCGCTGTCCCCACAGGAGTTTCCCACAGACTTTACAGTTCAGTGGTCAGGCCTTGTTCATTGACTCGTGTCCTCTGCCATGCTGACACAAACTAGAGGCACAGAAGATGTCACATGGGGCGGCATTTCAGAGGCGGTGAGTCAAGGGAGTCGAGATAGTATATAGAAGAGGAAAAAAAAAAAGCAATTTGTGGAGATGTAGGGGAGGAGAAATGGCATGGACAGGTGGATAAAAATAAACCCATAGGATGCACCTGCAGAATATGCATGTATCCTATGGATGGATGGACTCCAAAATGTGGCTTTCCTGACCTACACTCTGCGCAAACCATGAAAAGTGGATCCCTGACCACTGATGTAACCCTTGGCAACTGCCATGAAGCGTAACAGACTGGCGGAGACAAGAACGTGTGCAGGTAATCCAAGAGATTCACCTTGTTGCCTGGAGAAACCAGACAAATCAAGCCAAAAACCACAACCGGATGGGCTACTGGTGCCGAAGAATCCGGTTTAATGTCTCTCTACCAGGGGAAGCGCTGATGATGCCATGGTGGGTTTCTTCCCGACATTTACCAAATCCTTGGTGAATTGATGGACCCTAAGTGAGGAGCACTTAATGTGCAGTGTCCTGGGGATTTTCCAATGGCGCTAGAGGATACATTCCTAAATTATTAATAGATGATGTGTCTGTAGTATGTATAAGGTGCATATACTGCACATGCCTGACTCGTGAAGAACTGATGACAATACATATACATGGCTTTCTGGGAGACATTAATATGATAAGGAATTAATATTCTAAGTATAAAGTACATTGAACATGCATTTATATTTAATAACGGTTCACTACAGTACTTTCATTTTCCAAAAAAGTAATTTCCTTAAACATCTTGGCACTATAGTTTTAGGTAAATATGAATAAGAGGAGAAAAGACTGCATTTGTTTTCAGCTGTGGATTAATAAAGGTTTGTGCTCTAGTGCAGTGGTTCCCAAACGGTTTGGCTTGAGGCGCCTTTTAAAATGACACATTTACTTTATAACCCTTTAGTGTGAAATGTGACAAAGGGGTCTTTTCTTTTCAGATTGTTTGATTTAAAAAAGAAGTCTTCAGTAGCGGAGAATAACTAGAAAATAAAGATACTTTCTGGTATTTCCTTTCTTTTATCATCCTGTGATCCGTGAGGGGGCCCCGGCCTCCGCTTTGGAACGATAGCTCTGTGGCTCACTGATGTGTTTTTAATAGTTCTTGGACTGTAAAGGAGCTCAATGGCACAGAAGAATGAGCAATAACGGAATACTTGGCTCCAGATTGACTTCTATATTATTGGTTCTGGTCTTTTTATTGGATTTTTTTTGACAGAATATTGAATGAATGTGAAGTACATCAAAGCACACACTAAAGATGCTTTGATGTGTTTGTATTATCACAGATTAAAATGGAATTTTGTGAAGGCAACATTGTCCTGAACACAAGTTCTAATGTGTGGAGTTTTTGTGTATCAGTTTCCTAATCTGTTGTTTCCTGTTTTTAGAAAAGTATGTATATTACAGAACACATGTATAAACAATACAGGCAAAAAAATATTAAGCACAATCTTTTTTTTTTTTTTTTTCCCCTCAACACAAAATCCTGCCTGCCAGATAATTTATTTTATATTGGCTAATGAGCAAATAACCTCACTGGGGAAGTTTGTGTGGAAGCTTTAAAAGAAGACTCATGAATAAAGGAGGGGGATAAACAGCACTGCGCTCTCATCAAGAAAAGACAGCAAATGGTAGATCGCCAGAAAGAAATCCCACATGGCCCAAAAGAACTCATTAGGAAAAACAGAATCGATAGCCGGGTTGTTAGATTGAAGCAAGAACGAGCAAAGGACAAGGCCAGTCCGCAGGCTTATTTTGGATCACTGCTTTGAGATGGTTTTGACTGCCGGCACCTTTCACCACCTTCGCACCTTTTTAAAGTCCATCCTCCACCTTCCTCCGCCTCTGCCCATCCATCCGCGCGACTAACCAGAGAACTCTGTGGTTCAAGACCATGTCTCTTGATACAGTATCTGAGCACAGGATGGAAAAGCATCCATGTGAAGAGGACGTTTTTATCCACATTCCCCCCTGCCAATTACCGCCGCCTTGAGACATTTTTAATAAAAAAAAAAAACCTCACTACACCTTCAATATGAGTACACAGGGTACATGGTTGTATGGTGAAACTGTAAAGCACAACATTAAATGTTGCTGTCAGAAATGTCATTTCGGGGGTAGGGTGTCTTCATTCTGAAGGCCTAACTTTTAAAGTTCCTAAAAAGCTATTTTTTTTGAGGGGGAAAATTCAAGTTTAGTAGAAAGCAGTGATAAATGGAAGATCTCTTACCTCTGCACCTGCAGTCACGTTATGTTTACCGGTTACCTCAGCCTCAGGCTACAAGCCAGTTGAACTTAGACAGCTCATCAGGATGAGTGGCAAGTGTTTGGAGGTGAACTTTAACACCTGAAGGGAAGCAGAGCAGAACTCTGCTTCCTACATCCAAGGTGAAAAAAAAAGTGTGTACTGCTGCTTTTCAGGTACCTTTCAAAAAATGTGAAGTTAGAAAGCCTGAGCAAGTCACAAAATGTTCTTTCAATCCGACAGATCACATAACAACGGGCTCGTTAAATGACAAACCGTGTGTTAACATTGATGAGATGGAAGACGGCTTTTACATTTTCACCTGCTGGGGGTCAGATTGCTTCAAGTTTCATCATGTCTTGGCGTTCTCCTTGACTGAGTCCCTTATGGGACCTGGAAAAAAAACAATGTCTGTGTTCTGCAGTTAATCTGTAGTAAGTGCAGAACCCGTCCATCATTCATCGCCTGCTTCAAGGGAAGACTTTCTGTCTGTCTCTTTATTTGCCGTATTGGTTGTGTTAAACTCTGGTGTCTGCTTCCGAAAGTACCTCCTCTTCTCTTGACAAAAAAATAGGCTTTATCTGTTTGGCATGGAGGAGAGCATGACGGGGTGTAAAAAAGGTATTCAGAAGAGGTAGGAGATGAGAGGGCAGTGTGAGTGAAAAAATGATGAAGACGGCAGCGACAGGAACCTCAATGTAGTGTACTAATTACGTTGCCTCATTAAGCACAAGCTTCTCACACAACTGAGAGAGTGTTGATGATGAGAAGCAGGAGTGGAAACCACTCTTGCTCTCAGTTGAGTCATGAGCAAGACGTTAGCGGCCTCCTTGACACTGTTATTCCTCGGGTCATGGCCAATCAGCCAGGGTGCCGGCCTAGCTCCTCAGTCTGCGCACTTTACTTTTAGAAGGAACTCCTGTCCATTAAGCTCAACCTGCCTGTCGGGTCCAGTGCCAAAAGCTTACCTTGGTGACCCAAGCCAACCGTTAAGCTGCAGACCACACTAACTCCCATAGATATTTACAACCTGGGCACAACATTAAACTTATACGGTGCATTACACAAATGCAATGGTATCGCATCCTGCCTAGAGAACATGCATTAAGGCAGCCATATTGCTTGAGCGGGTGGCTGAGTAGCTGGAGGATTGCACTGACCTCAGTCCACAGAATATGATGTAGCAAACCTTTCTCAACACTTGGACCACAAAGCAGAATAATTCTGTTGTCTCTATGCTAACCCATGAACACCATCTTCGATATTGTTATCAGTGCTTTTGGGTTACATTAGTGTGGTGTATTGGGCACTTTGGATTACTTCACCAAATGCTGTGAAACTGACATAAACTGACATTACCCCCTCCTCCACCTAAGTCCTACTCCAACTCTCACACATGAATACTTCAATTAAACAATAAACAGCAATGTCCTCCCTGCAAGCGTGATTAACACTGAAACTGGAAAAGGGGGATGAGTAGCAATATCACCCAGCTATTAGAGATGGATAGCAATGGATTCCAGGGTACTTTCCTCACAGAATAAGTCACAGAAAGAATTTGAGGAGACGACAATTACTAATCATCACCGAGGACCACTGAGGCTACCAGTTTGAAACTCCAGGTCAGAGCCTCCTGAATGAAGCGAGCTAGGGTTGACTTTTCTTTAGTTGCCGAAAGGGTAGCCTACACTGAGTAATCTTAATAAATCAATACATCCTTGACAGGCGTTTGACTCGTAAAGTGTGGCGAAATACCACACATTTCAAAGTAATACAAGCCAGTTAGACAACTTCCAACTATGGTCTCCAAATGACACCTTTCTGACTCAATCTCAACAAAAACATGAAATGTTTCATATAGGTAAGGTATTTGTTGATGGCCTGTGGCTGTAGATGGCATTACATTGAACACAGATTTATATTTTTCTTGTCAGCCTTGGCATTTTTCTGACATGTCCCAGGGCTTTCACGTCACCTGCACACAAACCTTCTTGATGACATGAAAATTGAACAGCGCCGCACACTTTCACTGGTTTTAACTTCCTCCAAATTCTGCCACACTCATTTCAAAGTTCCTGTGATGAAGCCATAATCTGTCCATCACTAATGTTTAATAATGGTGTAACATGAAGTCATGGTCAATCAAAGTTGGTATCTCTAACTCTCTAAGGGAGTTTAAGGGGACCAAAAACAGATACGTTTTACATTCAGCTGAAAAGGTGTAATATTTCTGTACTGTTTATGGTTCTTTACATTAAAATCTTACACTTGGCCTTGAGAAACTTCACAAACTCATTGGTGCTTTGGTTACTCTATCAGGAAGGAGCATACAGGCACAATACCCGTTATGTATGTTGTCCTCTATTCAGTTAATACTGTATTAATAATTGTTACTACTTGCTTGACATCACACCGATTGTAGCCGTCAACGTCTTAGTTGAACTTTTACGCATCCAGGGTGTCCGCAGCTGTCGGTGTACACATCCATTTGGGAGTGTATCTGAAGTTTAATGGTCAGAGCAACTGACGTCTTATAAAGAGTGAGAAAGTGCACCTAGGGATGAGGCCGAGGTGGACGCTTCGGTTAAAAGCAAACAGACTTCCACTGCTTTCACTGTTCATGTTCTGTGTGAAACTAAATCAGCGTTGACTTGTTTGACCTTCCTTTTTTTTGTGTATCTTCCATAACGCTGCTTACGTAAGTTACATTACAAGTATACTTATTTTATGTAACGAACACAATAAGCTTTTCTGAGAAACTCCACGTGAATAAAAACATACAGCTGGAATGGACTCAGAAATGATCCAGAGACATTGGAGAAGAGTAACAGCATTGGTTATGGCTGCATAACAACGATGAGGTTGTGAAGTTAACTTGTTCCTCTTCTGCGGCTGCTGGTTCAGAGTTTTAGTCAAAGAGTGAAAGTGTGTTTTTTAAATTCCAACGGGGGCCTTGTCTACAAATAACAGCATTGCCCTTCTTGATGAAATGTCAAGGTGTATACAGGAACGGCTCCGTGGAATGAGTAAAGTAATGTTAGATGCCAAACATTATGACCCTCAGCTGTCCATATTTCTTACACTGACACACACTTTTTTTTACACTGCTGTCAGTTGTCACACTAGCCTTAAAAGACAGACATCGCTTGTATCAACAATAGACAAATAGGCTTCCAAGTTTGATGTATCGGATATTTATCATATTCAATTTACAGACCCATCCCACAAAAGAGGAAGATACATTTCCCGGCACGATTACAGCAAGACTAAACGCAAAAAAAAAGCAAGTGAAATACTCAGCATCTAACCCAAACCCTGACCCTAAAAATCTATTTCCCCACACGCTGAGAAAAAACCCTTTGAAATTACAACATTTCATCGGTTAAACGCTTCATCTGAATGCTTGTCAGGACAAGTGTAAGCCTATGATTCTCCCTCACACCTCTCTCACTCTCCAACACTAAGAGGGTCGTCGGATGATGCAAAGAGAACCCTCTTTAAAGGGTAAGCATTAGTGAAAGTGACAGAGGAATAGAGGGCAAGCGAGGAAAAAAAAGGGAGCGAGAGGAAGAGAAAGAACTCGTCATTGAGTTTATTAAGAGAAAAGAGCAATTGAGTCTGACACGAGGGCAGCGTGGCGCTGGTGTTGGCAAGAAAGAAGCCGAGGCTTGAGAAGCACTTCAAAGCGTGATTGGTAACTGATTCCCTTGACTTCTCCCCTCGGCAAATGAGGTATAATGTAACCATTTCTGCATGTCCCACTAAAGAAAAAGAGTCTGCGCTGCATACTCGGAGGAGCCTCGCCTGAGAGGACGAGCAGTTTGACTGCAAACCAAATAAAGCCGTGCCTTATGTCCACTGTGACATCATAAGAGAATGGCGTACCAGAGCACTGCTCAGTTCTGCAAATACGACAGGAGCATCAGTGTGTACAAGCGGCGTCTTTTCTCTCTTTTTTTGTAAAAGCTCACTGATGGTGGACTGTCTCACCGTTGCTGCTTGTTGAGCCATTTAGGCAGAAAATAATTTTGCATCAGCTGTCTGATTAGTACGACCTTGGGAACTGTCTCCATTCCACGGGGTGACTCGCTGCAGCTGAAGATTGGTGGTACGTTTCGTCAACACTCCTCGGAGCAAGTCTAGAATATGTTAATTAACTCATTGATTGAGGTGGGCGGTTCATTTTAAAAGCAGAAGTTGAGGTCTCTGGTGTGGGAAGACGAAATGAAGAAAAAAAAAAAAAAATCCACTGCTGTGCATATCAATGCCTACATCAGTAGCTTTTGCAATCCATATTCCTTCACACCAAGGACACATTTAGTATCTATTTCTCATTGGGGCATCACATGCAAAATAGACCAACTAAGAGTGTTTTTGCATTAATTACTGAAGATATGGTTCTTGCTAGTGGGGGGGAAGTACGACAGGGAGTTTTGCTTTTGAGCTCATAACTGGGTTAAACTTTTAGCGTTGGTGCCATTGCTTTGCTTTTGCAAACATAAGGACACAACAGCAGCTTTAGAAAGCCAGTCAGCCTTCATCGAGGACTTTTGAACACATTCTGAATTGCGTTATTGTCAAAGGCCTTGGCATTCACTTTGATTGTCTCAGGAATGTCATGCACGTATGGAGCATGCCGCCTCGTATTTTGTGTCAACAGGATGCTTTTGTTTCCCCCCACGTCCCCACTGCCACTCGTTGTCTCTCCACCCTTGGATTGGCACACTGCGTGGGAGAGGGGCCTCTACGTTGAGCACGAGGTAATTGAAAAGTGCAGAAAACAAATCTTTTCAATCAGATTCTGAAGGCTTTGTCCTCACGCTGTGCAGGCGAATGTGCCAATTGCAAAACAAAGCACCTCACATTTTGCATCAGATAACAGCGCTAATGTTCAGGGAAAGCCAGTCTTTGTGGCATCGTCACAAGACTCCTTCGCTTTGTTTGTTTCCTCCATGCAATATGCATAGCACGTGCAAATCAAATCCAGCCTTCATACTGTAGATTCCTTTTTGGACTTCACTCACACTCGGACATGATGTCACTCACTATGTGCACAGCTGTAGAAAAAGGTTTCTCAGATGGCTCGAATTGCTCAAGGTCACCATAATACTTCATGCATACACAAACATACATACACACGGTTGCATATTTTTTTTTTGCTGTGATTTTACCAGCTTTTTATAGACACTGTCTCCATTTATGTAATGGAAATTGTACAGCTGAGAAACATTTGGTCTGTGACCGTTTCTTTGTCTCTTTTTTGGAAAATGAAACCGACAAAGTCTTGAGTAGTTGCTTAATGCTAAAGATCCGTGGTGAGTGCTGCTATAGTATTCTGGTCGGATCAATACCCAGCCGTCTGCAATGTCAGAATGAGACACTCAATCAGAATTACAATCAGATTTGTATCAAAGTGTGCATGCACTGTAAATGAATTTAACTAGCACGTGTAAGTCTAGTAAACTTTGTATAGAGACAAGTCAAAGAATATGAGTCGGTGCAAGATGTCAATTTAGAAAAAAGAAAATATGAATGTCACAATGAAAACAAATCATTTAAAACGGCGGCCATGTTGTTACATAATGTAAAGAGACAAAGAACAGCTAAAAAACAGCTACATTTAATTTACTACACTCTATTCGGCTTAAAATCATTAACTCTTTTACCATCAGCATGTTCAGCTATAAATGTTGTCGTTTTGCACCATTTAAAACACACCGCTAATTAGTTTTTCAGCTTCAAACTAAATATTTACACATTTGTGCAGTATATCTCTTTTCACACTAATGAGCTTAAAGCTGGCGAAAAAAAGGCAGTGATCTGCTTTGATGCACACAGTTAACAGGATGGTAATGTAGATGAAAGGGACTGGGAAGGTATTACATGGCAAAAAAAAAATACATGCAGGCTTCTGTTTTTCATTTTGACCATCTGGGAAGAAGCTGAGTCTGACAGCGGAGCTCTGCAGTGCAGCGCTAGCTCCATCTGTTGGAGCAGCAGAGGAAAGCCTCGCTGTCTCAGAGCAGAGCTTATTGTGATGAATGGTAGAGGAAAGGAAGCGTGGTCTATTATGGTCTAGACTACCGTAAGGGGCTGCCAAAAAAGCGCTGCAGGTTCTGTAGCTACCGGTACCTACCGTTATCCCTTTAGTGCTTACTGATGTCCACAGCCCCAGTGCAGTGGTTAACACTGTCTCAGCACGAGGGCTCTGGGTTTGAGCCGGCTTGGATCCTGTTGTGTGGAGTTATTTTCTTTTTGGCTTCCTCCCACAGTCCAAAGACATGCAGATTGGAATAATTGTTGACTCTAAATTGCACATATGTGAGCGTGAATGTCTCCGAGTCAGTCCTTTGATTGACTGGCGACGTGTCCAGGGTGTAGGCCTACCCCCACCTCTGTTGGGGTGGGCTCCAGACCCCTGCGACCATAAAGGATAAGCGGTTACAAATAATGGATGGATGGATAGATTTTAAGACATTGAGTGATTGGAGTATAGCCAGTACCCATTATATGCTGGCACATGCTTTTGAAATCTTAGTATCCCATTGTATCGACATTAAATAGCTACATTATACTTGTTATTATTAAATGACATTGTTAATGTACTAATTGTTATCCCTGTCTATTCCTATATTTATGTCACATTTGGCCTTTGTGAAAGTTCTCACATGATTAAGGCAGCGAAAAAACTAATTTACAAACGCTGGAGGTGAAAGGCTTTAAATGGACCTCATTTGGTATTTCCTTAGTGTCTCACCGTATCATAATTCAGTACCTGTCAGCTACGGTGGAAGGAGGCAAGGAGGGTAAATCCTCATTAGTCGCATTTGATCTCATCTCTATCTGAGCTTCTGGGGAGATGATGAAGGCCAGGCTTTTTATTTTTGCGCTACAGCTGCAGAGAACCCCCCCCCCCTGGACTGCGCAGAAATGCAAGAGGTAGGGCAAGTGTCCATGTGCGTTCTAAAACTGGTTATTTCATTTTGAGGTTCCCATAAACCCTATGCACGCTGGAGCTCATTCCAGCATGCACTGTGTGAAAATTCTCACAACAAAATGCCGAATAACGCGTAATTCTTCGGGGATCAGAAGTCAAGCTGCTCACTGTCACTAGTACGTTGTTTGCAGTGTGTAGTCTGCATGCATTGCAAAATGACCCTAAATCTCATGTAAATTACATGTAAATCCATCATAATTGTTCCATTTGGTTGGGGATAGAGTGGAATAAATGAGAAACTGTTTCAGTTTTATAATATTTCCATGTAATTGCATATGCATTTATATGTGCTAATGTTTCCCTCGTATTCATTACTCGTCGTCTGAGCACAACTGTTTAACATGACATTATGTAGGGATTCCTTCTGTAAATGAAACGGGGAAGTTGGAATGTTGAAAAGTCGAGTGTTTAAATCTTTGTACATAAATTACAGATTTTTGAGTATAACTTAACTTCAAGTATCTTGTTAATCTTTAGGGGATACTAAAAATGCCTTCCATTTGTGCCCAACTCTATCGAGCTCTGACGGTTCAAATGACCACAAGGCTGCTTGTGTGAGTGTCCGGATTCCCAGTAGTTCCCACCTACATACTGGCCTAAAAGAAGTTAAGGCAACTTGCTCACATCTGTCTTGATCTCACTGTATTTTGCTTAGCTTTCTTTCCCCAAGGTGCTAAACTGATAGCAGATGTACTGCATCTGTTGCCAGAGTGATGGTTCCTTGGAGGAAGGCTGCATTTGGACAGTTAGCTTCTTTTAAGGAGTACAGCTCACACAGGAGACACTTTTGTATTTGTAGGAATCTAAAACATGTTTTGCTCGTTCCTGTTCACTCAACTAATATGTTAGATAAAAGACAGTGAGTAGTGTAACCCTGTTCTTATCCAGCCTGTTGTGAGGTTTATATATGTTTCCAATATAGCTGCTGAATTTGAAATTCACTGCGTATCTATTGCCTCTACACAGCTCTCAATGTGGCGATGTCTGAGGTAGCTCGTAAATAGTTGTTATACAAATGTTCTGAATATCATGTAGAGAACCGTTTAATAGTTTTACTGTACCGGTGCAAGGTGTGCAAAATGAAACTGGAACAGCCTCTATTACACTAAATTGAATACTGATGATTAGAGGAACTGTCTTCACACAATTCACTCCAGTCTCTCTGCCTGTAAACGGACGGAAATAAATGAGAAATGCATTGCCTAATGGAGCTGTACTACTGCTTCACAGCTGTCTGGGTGATGCCTAGTTTATGAGGATTACAACCTAGTTTCAGGGGATTACAAACACACACACTAGTTATTCTTACATGCAAACAATGTGCAAACATCCCACCCCTAAATGGATAAATAACAGAATTAGTCTGGAGGGAGGTGTGCAATTCTAATTAAACGGTGCAGGTTTAAAAACAAGGCTGCACATCTGTTTCCACAAATTACAAATGTTCACTGAATGGAAAGCAGATAGTGTTGTGTGTACCCAGCACTGTCTTTTTCACTAATGATTATTCCAGAGTGAAGAGCTGAATGTATCGCCATTTTTCCAGGCAACACTGCATCCAGTAATTAACACTGATAATGTATACACGGATGTTCAAAGGCCTCCAGGCAGGGATACATGCAGCCCCTGTTTGAAGTTATGATGAGGTTTGTTTAAATGCAGCATTGTACATATTGTCTGCAAAATGAAACTACCCAGCAACATGCGTATAGTGCTTTAGTAAGGTTTCAGTGAGCGTGTGCTGCTTTAGATGGGTTGAAATGTGTTGAGAAGAGGTCTTTATGCTTTGAATTCAAATAAACTTGTTTTCTTAACGGGTCATTAACAGGCTATTTGGTTGCATATAAAGCGGCCACTGTCGTCCTTAAAGCTTTTTATTGAACTGCACAAGACAGTAGGCTCTGGTTACATTATCTTCTGGCTTGAGGCAGACCGATATGAGGCTATACTGCAAGGCTTGTGGTTTTAGAGGATTGTGCACTGAAAACCACATAACAGCTGGTGTTTCAAAATGTTTTTTTTTTTTTCCTTCTAATACCTCTGAACAGCTGAGAGTAGCAAGGGACTGTTTGTTCTCTTCAATGGCCACTAGATGACAGAGCCACTTTGTGGGCCGTACGCAGACTAATTAGTCCTTGTCGTCCTCTCCAGAAGGGACTGAGCTCCATTAAACGTGAAGATAAATGAGTGGACGCTGAAAGTCTCTAATGTGTAAGATGATGCCTGTTCTGTGGACAGGTGAATCTTAATCAGGCACACACATGAATATGAACAGTTCCCCCCCCCGTAGGTTTAAGCTCCAGTCTTTAAAAAAAAGGAGTGAAACAATATGCAGCCAGTAGATGGCATTACTGAATCACTCCTAACAGACAGTCACAGAAAAGTGTCCAAATGTTTGTCTCGTGTCATGTTGACATCTCTGTTCAAGACGTCTCAGGTTCAAACTTGTAATTTAGGCTGGCTTGTATAAGCAACTGTTGTGTTTCGTTTCATGGAAATAGAAGTTAATTCACAAATTTCTTAGACACAACTTCAATTTGAGACATGAAGGAAAGAGGCCTTACAGAGCTGGTGTTGTAAAATATATAAGCAGCCCACTGTTGCAACAGACATCCTGATAGATACATTACCGAGAGCTGCTCACTGTACTTTGTGTTAGCGGTGCTCTGATGAAGAGGATACTTCATCCTTTGGAGATACCGACTTTAAACAAATATTGCCTCAGTAACCTCAAAAGCCCAAATCATCCTTTGCCATTGTATTCAGTAAACAAACTAATGATATATATATTTTATATCTTGATTAAAGTACACTACATCTTCTGTATTGCTGTTCAACATGGCAGTCTTGAGAAGATTAGATTTCAATGGGGGTGAACAAAGGGTGTCCAATTCATGAAGGTGTCTGCTTAAAGATTTAAATCACCACAAAATAAATTCTATATAGAGGAAAAACATATATGGTCTGGCGTGTTCAAACTTCTGGATTTTCATTAAGATTCCTATTTCGTCTTCTTTTAACTGTAACCAAGGATTTTTTTTTTTTTCTTTTACCAAAGACAAATTTTACAGACAAACAAAAAAAAGAGATTCAAAGTATATAATGTCTGTTGTTTCTGTTTGGCAATTGCAAGAAAAGCATTCTGCGATTTAATTCATTCCAGACTTGACAACAGAATGGCCTGACAGAGAGAGTTGGGCACAGCGAGACTGTGCCACAGTCCCCCCCCCCTCAGCATTTGGCGACGCTATCCCGCCCAGCCCTCCCCTTGTTGATCAGAGGCAAAGTTGCCGACGCCACTGTGTCGCATTCTGGGGATAGCTGCACATAGGGACGCTGTGATGTGCCACCTGGCCCTTGGCCCTGCTGGTCAAGAACTCTCCCTGACCTCTCCATTAAAACTCGTTTGCCATTGAGAGCCACGTCAGGGAGAGTCTCTGAGGGCCACTTGCGTGCATTCTCCCCGTGATGAAGACAGACCAGAGGGAGATTGCCGACACCTATTGGTGAAGCTTCGCCTGCCTCTTGCTCTCCATAGGCCCGCGTAGCTGCCCGGCCCCAAGAACTGCACAGTTGCAGATCAAAGATTGCCGATTTGGTCGGCGGCCAACAGACCACTCTGTGCCTCCTCGCCCCATTACTAATAACTATAAGCTCTAAAGCAGCATGGTGTCTGACTGATGCAAAGCCAGAAAGATTTCAAAGTAAATAATTGTTAAACCTGATAAAGAATTACATTAAAAAAAAACACTAACGTTTTGGGCATTAGAGTGAAACGGCTAAAACTTGTTTGAACATTTTACAATTCTTAAAAGAACAATCTATGTCATTTTATGATTTAGAAGGGAATTTCAGTCACTCATATAAGAGTATTCCAGTGTTGTCTTGCCCACCCTGTGGCTACACTACACTAAAATGGTTCACATTATGCCATATCTGCATGCGTCAGATGACACACTATTCGGCGGCCGTCCCTCAGATGCTATAATAAATTCTCCTTTATCTCTGAACCCCCCGCTTCTCATCCGACTATTGTGTCGAGTTGTAAGTGTAAAACAGGTGTTTGGTTTGTTTTCCACATTCGGTCACCTAACCGAGAGCCCTTCTCGTCCCAGACACAGCATTTACACCCTCAATAACATGTGCCGTAAGACCTCACATGTAGTCTACACCATGTTTGTCTGAGTGGCCCTCGACAAAATGATAATATTTGTCCGAGGAGCTGAGAGTAGATGCTAGAAAGCCCCTGACACTTGGTCCAACTAGCTGGAAAGACACTGTCTCCACCTGTTGCAGGTCAGGGGTTAATGCTTTAAGGTCAAAGGTTGTTTCCACAAGGCTGGTTTGGAGCTCTTGCTTTCTCTGGCTGTAACAGTTCCCACCCTGGGTGCTGAATGTTTGAATCAACAGATAAGACCAATCGGTGAGATAAACTGAGCTGGTTATTAATGGGCAGCTGTATATTGTCTTCAGTATGATTATGCATGCAGCACAAATATTTGTCAAATTGTATACGATTTATATTACTATATTGTTGCAATAATAACTGGTTATTAATGTTTCCTTAGTATAATAAATATCTGAGGTTTGAATGTCATTATTTTTAATACTAAATTAAATGTATTTTTCTCAGAGATACTGTTGTTAAATGAGCTGTGGTCACAGTTGACACCACTCGGTTCGCCATATACACTCTTGGGCTTAGTCGCAGTGTCATTTGGTGAGCAAGACCATGTCAGTTGGCAGCGCAACACATAAACAGACCACATTAGAGCAAAAACAACTGTTGTGCGGATAGCGGGCTATGTTCAACATGAGCAATGTAATGAGCAGATAACTAGGCCGTCATATAACACATCCCCAAATACCATTGACTTGTAAGGCTCGTTTTAATGGTACCAGGGTTGTATGCCACTTTTAGCCACGTTTAACTCGGGGATTGTATGCCCCCAGAGGATTCAGAGGTATGGCCAGAGGCTAATTAGCTTGAAAAACAATAGCTCCCTGATCACCATTCCATTGTGCTCCCCTGCATTGTGCGGCGTATCCGATTACAAACGTGTGATAAACAAGGAGCTAAATTAGATGTGCAGTTGTTGCCATTGTCCCCGATTTCTGATACCCCTGCGTCCTTTGTACGCGGCATGTACGAGCCAAAGCGGGACAAGCTTGAAAGAGACACTAGTCCCTGATGGAGTATAAATGTATGGTAACTGACAGAGAGGGAGAGCTGATACAGTTGCTTTGGTCTCTGCGGTCACCTTCTACTGGCAGGGCCTAAGGTAATTAACCATGAATGCAGTCCAAGTAGTGGGCTGCTTAAGACAGAATATTTAATGTAGCCTTGATGGATGCAGTCAAAAGTGATTTCTTGCGGCAGAGCGTGGGTTGAGAGCCAGCTGGTCCTGGGTCAGAGAGCTGGATGGTGGGCAGATGCTTACAGGCCCCTCTTAGCCTCTGCTGATGGAGCACAATTGATTAATGCCCTCCAATTAGGGAAACATTAAAAGCCACGTTTTTCCAAAGCACAATTCAAGTGTCACATAATGCATGTGGGTCATTTTGTGTATTCCCAGGCCAATAGAAGACGGGGCAGCTCAGTTTGCATGGAATCCACACTTGGCAAATGTCCACCACATTAACTGCCTGGTATGTGGAGTGTTGATTCTTAATGGTTCGGCTTTTAGAAACAGCAATGCAGCGGGCATTTAGATATGAAGACATCCACGTCAACAACATAGATTTATGGTATTCTTTTTTTTAAATCCACTCCAAACTATTTTCATGATTATTTTTAGATTTAATTTGAACTACTGCATCAAATCTCATTTTGAAAAATAACACCGTATGATAAACGTGATGATTTTGGCAACTCGTAAAACTAAGGTCGTAAAAACATTAGCATGGTACATCTCTTCCTCTTTTCACTATAAATGTGAAAATATGTATAAGACCGTAGGCCTGTCAGGCCCGGGCTTGAGTCGGCTTTGAGTTTCATAGCTTCTAAAACATTTCAAAATGAAAACAGACGGATTAGTCATCGCTCGTTTACGTTGCATTCCTTTTGACTGTATCATTTTTATGAATTGTGCTTTGTTTCAAATACAAGGATCACTTGCCACTAGCCTGGTGCATTTTTTAGCATTTTGCAGGAGTGTGCTGAATATGACCTTCAATAAAACAGGCCAAGGCTTTTTTTTTTTTTTGTGCTTTTTATCTTTTTTTTTTTAGACGACTTGACAAGCACCCATTTTCTCTCTCCTTGACTTTCTACCCGGCTTGCAGCCTAAACGACTGATTCCCGTACGTGATCCACTGCCTCCCGCTGGACATGCGAGGAGCCAGGGAATGTGTCCTTGTTACTCACCACGCACAGTCTCTTATGGTCTTGTAACAGGAAGCCCTGAGCGGAGAATCCCCAGACAGAGGAAAAAGACAGCAAGAGAAAAAAGGGCAGAATCAACAGGGACAGTGTTAATACATGAATGTCCAGTGGTATCCACATCCCCTGAGCTCACAGTGCAGTCACTATTGTCACTGACCAGTTTTTTAATAATCTCTTGCTATATATCATGTACTGCTTATAACCAGTATATTACATCATAATTCATTTTTAAAACGATTAATGTCAAAATGACTTGGCCGGCTGATTCAGTCCTCATCAGATTTAATAGACAAATGTCTTAAAGTACAAATGACACGTCAAAATGTCCTCCACACTATGTAATGGAAAAGCTGTTATAAAATCTTCCTATTGGAGATATTATTATAATATGACAGAGTGTAATTGATCACGTCCCTGAGGCTCTCCCCTGTCTAAGCTCCCGTATGTATCTTAAGACGAGACGGGGTCAAGGCCAGGGACAACTGCAAGGCGCTTGTTAAGTGTTGGAGGCTCGTGCCGCTGGGACCCCTGAGCCATTCCTGGCATCCCGCTCGAGCAGGCCCCCAGCAGCACGCCTGGGGGGTCCTGTCCCATGCTGTCCCACTCATCCGTTGCCGCCCGTCATATTATGTCTAGGCCTCTCTCCACGCTGATTGTATGGAAACCAAAAATAAACAAATCAACAAAACAAAAGGGGAAAGGTGGACAAAGGGAGAGCAGGCTGCATGGGACAGAAGGGGCTTTTCCATCTGTTTGGAGCTGTCAGCCTCTGAGCTTCGGAATGATTCCACTCCCCACCGCTTAGCCACACACTGTGTATAGCTACAGCGCTGTCAACTAAACTCTGACTGAGCATGTAGTGTTTTTATAAAATAACCGCGATAGCGGAGTGTGCGTTGGATCATCGCCACATCCTTATATCGAATCTCCTGATAGTTGAAATACTATGCTGTAGAGAACGTAGTGGCTTTTTCAGCTCGCCAACAAAAAAACCCACAAAATGTCATGTAACATAATGATTGTTTTCATGAGACGTTGTATTAGGGTGATCCATTGTTTTAGAGTTTGCTACAGGGCTTCAATTGGCTTTTAAAGCACGAGTCATGGAGATGTAGGACAGGTTTATTCACACACGTGAAAATAAATACTGAATCTCCAAACAGATAGGATCGAGTGATAAATATGATCACTGATACGACATGCTGGATTGTTCCTTCATCTCTGTCCCACAAGATGATTCAAACATATGTTGATCTCATCATGGGAATTGTAACCGAGACATTGCAGTGTTGTGACTGCAGCTATATGAAAATGGAACAAACTTTTAGTCATCTTGACGAAGGGGTGCATGAATGATTCCAGAGAAGATGTTTCATTGGATTATCAACTCCGTATTTTGTAATTGCTTGAGAAAGAGACTTCTATATTTTTTTTTTAAATGCACCAGGGGTTCAAGCGTGGTCTGGATTAACAGCCATCCTTCATTGTGGTTTAAACACAAGCATTCACAGCATACAATTTGCCTCTTTAATCTCGTGATGATGGATGACTTGACATTCAGTATTCCATTAAAAAAAAAAGCTCGGTTGCAAACAACTCCGCTCTACGTGCCGGTGGAGAATGAAGTGTGCCTGCCAACCGAGCATTAGGGCGTGAGTCTGAAGTTTGTGAATGAAGTGATGGTAAAATATATTTTTATACACCGTCATCAAACTTCACTGTGCAATTATCAATGTGTTTTCTACAGCCTGTTTATTTGAAGCAAAGGTGATTTACTGCCTGCCATAAACTCGACGCTTTAGAGAATGTGAGTTTTCAAGACAGCCCAACCATCTGTAGTGCGATATAAAGCCCCTATAAAACCAATGCGGTATTGTGAGGATTGATTACTATGTAGAGATAGTTTCAGGTCAAACTCCTGCTTCGTCTGGATGTCGTACAGAGGGTGGAATCTTTAATGAAGGGTTATCATGCTCCGTGTTTGTTACCGACGCAGCACACCTGGTAAAGACCCCTCCTACCTATTTCGCAGGCCTGCCATTATTGGACACCTGCTGTTGTTCTTGTTTTGGAGTGACTCAAGAGCATTACATCAATAAAAGGCATGAAGGAATTAATGAGAAAAGGAAAGGAGGGCATTCTGGCTGTCGGCACATTTAACATCTAGACATGAGTTTTTAGAATTACCAAAGCATGAGAGCATTGTGCACTGGGCTTCTGATGATTGTTATCAGTGCAGGTAACTCGGGTAATAGCGGATGTGCACAAGTGGGTTTTTGTTGTTTACAATCTATACATACACGATGGATCCAGCTGTTCAACCTGGAGTTGTTCCAGGCCTTAGAACGTTTGCCTTTGGTTTGGTTGCCGTGGTGACCGACCTAACTATTAATCAACGTGCTTTTGAGATGAGAAAAATGGCAATAAAGCATTACATCTATGAATTCCTCCTTCGTCACACCAGGTTTAACGAGCTAATGACATCCCCTCGAACCTCCAGCTATAGGGCAGAAGGGTGAGCCAGGAGCACGGGGTCAATTGTTCAGCGTCCTCAGGTGTGCAGTGGAAAAATACTAAATTTAAGTTGGTTGTGACCTGGTACACAGCCCGTGTGCAGTGCCTTCCTCCTCTAATTATGGATCCACATAGAAAGCATAAGATGCTATGGCATATTTGAATACTGGGTCCAGAAATTAGGGATGCACGGATCTGACTTTTAGAAGTGTGATTTTTTGTGTGTGTGTATGTGCTCCTGATGTTCCTTTTAATTAAAATCCTATTGGAAAAAAAAAAAATAATGATGAATCCTGCAACTTTGTAAAAATGTACAGGATTTGCAATTGTAAATCTTTTTAATGCAGCAAAAAATTGGTAAAAAACGGGAATCCAAATTTTAGTATGCGTATAATATATAAACATAGAACTGAATTGAATAGATCGGCCCCACTGTCACCAATACCACATTCATCTATTTGAGTCAGTATCGGCCTGATATCGATATCCGTGCATCCAGACCAGACATCAACATTAAATTAAAATTAAAAAAAGAAAAAAAAAAAATTTTGGAAAAATAATAATCACGTACACCCAGAACTTCAGTGATTATTTTCAATGTTCAATTCTAAAAACAAATGCCAAATGAACAAGTGGAACAATTTCACTCCGCTGACATTTCTTCTCTCAGTTTTATGGAAAAAAAAGAAAAATCAGGATTTTATCAGAAATTGAAGTTTGAATATGAGACTGCGCAACGTCAGATGACAGTGGCTTCTCTGGGCATGTAGTGACCTATAAATCTCATGCAGCGGAATAAGCTGTGACTTTTCATTTCCTTTCTACCATATTTGAACAGTTTTATGAGCAGTGGGCTTGCAGCATTGTAACTGGCCCCCGGAAGCATCACTTGCATCATACAGGTGCCTTTACAGTACAACGGGGTCCAACAAAAAGGGTCCTTGTTGAAACCACTAAGGCCTCAACTCGACCATCACAACAGCATGAAACAATGCCTCCGCCACATCCCTTTCAGTCCCCTCATCTGATGGGTAACTGGAGTCGCCTTGAGAGGAGCCCCGTGCAGCGTTATCAGGGGTGGGAAGGGGGTGTGAACAGCGGCAGAGATGCCTCCGAGGTCAAGCCTTTAATAATGATTACAAACTGGAGCTGGCTGCTGGAGCGACAGGCTGCAGCTGTGGGCCGGCCGGCCTTTGAAGTGCCCCCCGCCTGTTGCAGGGTCCCAGGCCCCCTCGCATGAGGAGACGCTGGAACTATGTGGCTGCCTGTGGGAAAGAATGTCATGCGACGCCAGGGTGACGGAGCGCAGGATGGCTGAAGGGTGGACGGCTCGGCTGGTGCTGCCGGCGGGGCTTGCGGGTCGATCGTCGGGGACCACTGGGGATGGCACAGTGGGATGAGAGAGAGAGAGAGAGAGAGAGAGAGAGAGAGAGAGAGAGAACAAGGCTGTGTGCATGTGCTGCTGCGGCCAAAGTCTGTGTTCTTTGGTTACACACTGACACACAGGGTGGGGGGGGGGGGGGGGGGGGGGTTCCATAAAGTTGGTGCCAAAAAAGCACACAGACTGCGACTGTGACGCACTGTAGCCACATTATAGTTGTGTAAGTAGGATATATTTTTAAATCAAATGTTGATCACTCAAAGATAAATAGATAAATGATTTCATGCATAGTACATCAGCCCTCTGTCATTTCTCATGAACATGTAAACCCCTCACTTGTCTCAAACTTGCCATGATTAAAACTTCAAATGTGTACGCTCATTGCTTACATGAACTTAAAACTCACTTAAGTTCTTTGTATAGAAGTGCAATAAGTCTGTATATTCCATCCGGCGTCCAAACACAAAGCATCGCATACTTCTCTGGTGTAATTTATAGCTCTCGACGTGGAAGGGAAGCGGAAACCTTTTGACCTCTGCTGCGAGATGCTTTTTGACATGAAGTTCATGGGAAAGATTTATGACTGATCTACCTAATTACTACCTGCCCAATGATGCTACGGGTGAATTATTATGTTTATAACCATATCAGGGCAACATAACAAATTGTTACTTAGCTTGCAAAATGAGCACTGACAAGAAGACTACCGTGATTTGCTGTACTGATGATGCTAGTGGGGAAGTATGCAATTATTTAATCGTTCTTATTCACCGGTGAAGGTGTCTTTAAATGTAGGAGTGCGCTAGTGCCCGCTTTAGGCTGGGTTCACTTTGTAATAACTTAGAGTGGCAATAGAAAAGTTTTTGCTTTAACGTATCATTATGAAGTACATTTTTATTGCACAGTGTAATAGCTCAAATGGCTCAATTGATGTTTGGCTTGGTTCCCTGTACGCCTGGTTTTCGCGACGCAATTCTATCTGCCACCGTGTTCGATCTCCCAGGAAAACGAAGGCTTAATTTATGACACAAAAGAAGTTCATCAACCGTTGTGCAACCAGAAGAGGAAGAGGATTGAGCTTGTGTTGTCCCCGGTAGCTATCGGTCGCTATCCTCATTTACCAACGACTATAAATATAAGTTTTATGCAGTTCCTAATAATATTCTGTGCTGTTGGATTGCTTTTGCATTTTCCTAAGAGTCTCACAAGTACCAATTGTCTTTCATGACAGCGGGGCGGAGGTGGCTTCCATAACATGGACCACCATACAGTCGTTTGACATGTGCTTTAAAGTTCATTCTTGACATCTGAAGCAGTAGTTCGACAACATTTTTTTTTTTTTATATAATCACATGTTGAATATTGAAAGTATAGAAATGCTTTCATGAGCAATACATCAGCATTTTATTTATAGTCATTTCTTATGAAATTCAAACCTGTCACTTGTCTCAAACTTCCCATACAGTGTGAATTAATCCAAGTAGCAATGTAAATATGTAATAATCAAATATTGAGCACGAGTCCTCGACAACATTCCTTTATCCACATTGCAACATGTGATTATAGTATACATATGTGTACTCAGTGTATTCCTCACAGGTCATTCGTGAATATGTCTTTGCATATGTCTTTAACATATCAAACCAAGTAGCACATTTCAATGTGTTCTTCTATAGTTTTTTATCCGATGTCTTCAACAGACACAGATTTGTGTTGAGCTTTAACGAATAACAGACGTGACATCACCAATGATACGTACAGATATCATAATAATAATTGTTCTCTTTAAAAAAGAACGGCGAAAAAATGAAGAGGAGCAGCACCAAGCACAGCACCGCCATGACATCATCCATTCCATAACAATGATCCATTGTGGTGTATGGGCTGCTGCTCTCTGGCAATGGCTGTCCATAAGTTTTATTTGGCATTTTATAGCTGTTAGATCACAGCAGCCCAGTGCCATGCTCAAAGGTGGCCACTCGCTGATAGTCCACTGAGAGGGCTGCAAGAGAGAGCCAGGAGATGGAGGGTCGAGGGGTGGGGAGGGGGGTTGGAGGGGGATCCACTTCTGGCAAACATTGTTGAGGGAAAGTGAGAGTGTGAGAGGGAGGGATGAGAGAGAATGAGCGAGAAGAAAAGAGACCGCCACAGTCTAAAGCAAGTCCTGGGTTTCAGCTCAGTCCCTCTGATGCAGAGCCGGCCTTTCATCTCCTTCACAAGGATTTCCTTCCCATTTCCCCTCCCCAGACACGTAATTTCTAAATGACAGTGAAGCAAAATGGCTTAATACGCTCCAAACCCTTTCTTCTCTGTAATGGGGAAGAAGAAAAAAAAAAAAAGATATGACAGCGGAGGTCTACTGCTGCCTCTCATGTTAGGCTCATTTGAAATAGAACGTGGGCTTACAGAGGGGATGTCAGGATGTTTTGTGGTCACTGAGGATTTCAAAATAATGTGTGTAATGTGCAATGTCACAGCTTTTGTCCGTGAATATCCACTTGTGACGACCGGTAAAAAGGCTCCTGTATACTACGTCCAATATTGAGTGTTACGCACCTGTGTTTCATCGGTAACTGTTAAACAAATTCTAACTCCAACTGTAAATTGTATCTCAAACAAGCCCTCCGTTTTATTCAGCATAATGGTCATGGGCTTAGGTTTTGAGATCGTAAACTACTTTAACTTGAAGTTCTGTCCAACTGAAATGAGAGTGCCAGCAGGGGACATTTTGACTGTCTCTGTTGTTGTTGGAGAGAACAAACGTCTGTCTGTGATGTGCATGTAAAAGTGTCCCATTGGGCCCATTGGGGGGGAAGTTGTAAAGCCTCACCATCACCAGGAAAAATAGACAGAAATATACTCTCTGAATAATGCTGCCAAGCAAACTGTTTAGAAAAGAAATATGATGGACTGTTTTCGGACTTGTTAGTCCCTTTTTAAATGTTCTTTCTTTCCTTCTTTCTTCCTTTCTTTCTTTCCACTCTTTTTTTTATTTGTCCTCATTCAAACTGTCAGAGGTCTGTTCAATATAATATTCTGAAATATTCCAAGACCCAGTACTGTACATTTTAAATATCCAGCTGTGATCTACTGAAGCCCATTACTTCAACATAATTGGAAAGTAAACATACTTCAATGCAGATTAGAGGGCTAACTTAATGCTATTACAGCAATGACATGTCCCCCTGTTCAGATATTTTTAAGTACCCTGCCGCACCACCCCCAAACCCAACTTTTTATGACCTGCTTTCATAAATGAAACCATTCTCCTCTAAATGTGCCTATGTCCTCTCCAGTGACCAATAATAGCCCTCGGTCTGATTGAGTGTGCCATACTGTAATTTGGATATTAGACTGGGTTAGCTTCATATGTATTGGCAGACCTCTCTGGTCTCTGTGCTCAATTCAACCACAGGACTTAAGGATAATGTTTCCCTCTACCACCGTTAATATCGGTGGCTTTAAATACTGCCGAGACTCCGACCAACAAGTAATATTGGGCTACATTGGCACCTCCGTCTGTTGACATTAAATCCTTTTTCTTATTCAATCTTGTATGCCGTCATTTTAGCGGTTTCCCTAGTAACATTGACTTTTGTTTGGTAACACACTGACTAGGACCCGTGTACGAGTCATAAGCAGAGCTAATACTTGCCAGAGCAGTCACTCCCTTGAGAGCGGTTTGGGAGGTGTGGGATTCAAAAACCACACAATCAGTTATTGTTCTTTGCATCAAATGCTTACTGCATTGTGTTGCAACACAAGCAGCATGAGCATGAGGGAAAAGCAATGACAATGAATTGATTGTCATGTTAGTATTTACATTTATTGTATTTTTACAGGTAATTTCAGAAAGCTAACGTCAGTTGATGATGGTTGTTTTGACGTCTGACAGCTACATAGCTTATTGAACTGACAATCAGCTGTCAAAAGTCAACTTCTACCACTAATAGAAAAGGAAACGAAGCAAATAGTCAAACTACTCTAGTCTACAGCATGACTCATGAATGCCTTCTCTTCACAGATTCATCAATAATCATTTATTTATTTTGTGAGTTGTGATCAGACTTTTATTACAGTAAAGTAGTTCAACGTCCCACGTTTGTGATTGTGTATCGTCACAATCACTGAGATATGAAAGAATAGACTCACGAGTCTCCTGGCATGACTGAAGCCTAGAATCAGACAGCACGTTCTCGGTTGCTGTATAAACAGTTCCTTTTCAGCAGAGTGACTCATTTACTCGATGTACTGTGTAATTCATGTTTGATGTAAGTACACCCTGTTTAAACCGACGCTTACCAACTTTCATGACAGGGTCGGATGCATTATCTAATCACTGTAATAAAATGAAATACAATGACAAGGACGAAGACATGCAGTGGTTATGTTTTCCTCTTGCTATTCTCACATTAAATACATTTTTCTTTTTTTTTAAATAAAAAATGAGAAAGAAGCTACCTTTTCATTTACTCAATCGGTTACCTCTGCATGCACCTGCAAGAACGTTTGTCACGTGAAGGTCACATATAATAAACACACCTGTATAATTTGTAACTTGTGGATTGATTCATTGGTTCGATGATAGATTGATTTATTGTCGGATTTGATGATTGTCCATTTGATTGATTTACAATGAGGTTTCCTGTTATTGGCGAATGAGGTGATCATGTTTTTCTTTTTAAAAGGGTTCACTAACACACACACACACACACACACAATGCAATGCCCCTTTGTGGTAATATAGGGTATGGCAGTGTTGGTACTGTATGTATTTGAGTTATATTATTTAAGAAACACAGCAAAGTTTTGACAACTTAAGATTTTAGAATCTGTAATTTTTCTCCAGTTTTATCATGATTGTGTGTGTGTGTGTGTGTGTGTGTGTGTGTGTGTGTGTGTGTGTGTGTGTGTGTGTGTGTGTGTGTGTGTGTGTGTGTGTGTGTGTGTGTGTGAGTGTGTGTGAGTGTGAGTGACAAGGCCAATGGGTCTTGAACACTGACTGGAGGAGTTGCTATCTGCAACTGTGAGGACACTGAACAACAGTCAAAAATGGAGAGACCAGATAGAGAAAGAGAGAAAAACTGGGAGAAAGAGATCTTTCTAATGGACCACCACCTCCTCAGAGCCCCCCCCCCCCCCCCCCCCCCCTTTTTGAGGGGTAAATGGGAAATGAATCCAGCGATTGTTTTGTTTCACCTGCTGCAAAGTCACCCCAAAATAAAATACGAAGCCTCTCTCCAACTCCTGTAGCTCGCTGAACTACTTAACCCACTATTACATCATTCCAACTGGATGTGTGCCAGACAGCACTTGGCTGCCGGCCAACTTTCTTTCTGTCCGTCTTTCTTTCTCTTCTTTTTTTTTTTTAAATATTGCACACAGATGCAACCGTTTCGTCCACTTTTTTCCTTACAACCTTTATGCGTTTCACTACCTGACAGACACTGCGTTGGTACCCTGTTGTGCTGACAGTTTGTCAGTCCTCCTCGCGAGGTTGACAGGTTACCTTTTATTTATGCCACTTGAGAGCCAGATGGACGTGTGCAACGCCAGATTCTCTGCTGAATGGTGAATTGTATGACTCTCTAAGTAAGCCCTGCAGGAGAATGCACGCTGAAAGATGCCCCCCTCCTTATCAGTCAATGGGCGTAAGTCTATCAGCGGCTGAGGCCTGGAGGAAGGGCTCTGTTTTTTAACTGTTATGAATAGGTGCTTCTCTCGCTTCCTTTTCCTAACCCTTTGCCCCGAGGCAGATACTGTAGATGTCTTTGCTTGAACTTAACAGAACTCTTCAGAGTAGGACTGAGGGAAATAAACCTGTGGAGCTTGCTGAGAGATCCTAAGCCTTTGTGGGATCCAAACTAGTTCCATTGTTCGTCAAACCTACCTCGTAGATTCTTATAAAATCAAAATTAGTGTCAACCTTAACAACACAAAATGACTACTTGCGTCAAAGTTTTCTTATCCCATTGATGGTTAATATCAGTCAAAAACATAAGACTAAATAATGGAACGTGTGTTCATTTGTGCAATTCTCTTTAAAAACTAAAGTGACCACCAATGACATGAAATGGGGTCATTCGAATATTTCAGAGCTAATTTTTCCATAAACTCCTGATATGTTCTGCTACTGTTACTGCTACTGTTACTCTGCAAAGCAACTGCTGACGTGGTGAAATAACATGTGCTATATGTCTTATAAACTGTGTTGCTCTTTAGAATCATAAAATATTACATTTCTAATCGTACCGACAAAGGTGAAGATATATACGTCTTTATTAATTATTCTTGTACTTTAAACACATTACAATACGTGATGTCATGACTGAGCGCTTGAACTCCTAACACTGTAAAAACCTCCAACAACATTTGCTTTTACCAGCATCCTATGAAAAACGTACATGATGATGAATGTACGTGTTGATTGATGCTAAGTCTTTACTGTACTCTATTTGCACAGTGAGATGTCCAAGCATCAATCTGTCCGCAATGGGTTTATCAAACGTACTGTACTAAGCATTAACCTGTAATACTGTCTACACTGCTGTCAGAAGGTTCTAGTTCATCTTAATATAAGGCAAATATTATTCATTGTTTGAACAGGACTCTGATTTTTTGTTTGTGTCTCGTCAAGAGAGACCTTGGCTGGTGCCTGCAGGTGAAAACGGGTTTGATATTAACTTCAGTGTCCTTTTCTGTTATGATTCTCCCGTGTGGCGCTCCTTAGCAACAACTCCCTAAATCCCCCTCCATCTTTTTCGCCTATTTGTCAGATTTAAAAAATAAATCTGACATGTATTGATAGGTAAGGATCTGATCCTGTGAATTTACTGGGAAAATTGGCATCACAGTGACGAGGGAAAATAACATCGAGCAGTGGAAAAAATAAAAAAAACAACATACCCCTGTTGTAAAATAAAGACAACCTTTAATTCACCTGGCGAGAAACGAGCCGAGCGTGTCCGGTCCTGACGGCCGATGCCAATGCAGTGATCTCACCTGTTTGATCGAGCGCTTTGGAAAACAGTTTACAGTTCATGAAAGATTGCATTAATGCTGTCGCATCCAAAATCAAGACAGCATACTTTCCATGTAACTCTTTGATAATCTTTATAGACATCTGATGAAATAATAGCAGCAAGTGACTACTGTTGAATGTCGACATGCAACAAAAGAAAAAAGAAATGACTGAAGTTTATTTTTAAGCTCAGCTTTTTGGGTGTATTGTGAAGCAAAGCCCTGCATATTAATACAAGCAATGCATCTCTCTCTCTCTGTCTTTCTCCAGAGAGGATGATTTATAAACCACGGCTCACACCCAGCCGTGCCCTATGTGTTGACAGCCGTGTCAAAAAATGTCAAGCACAAACTCTGTGCTTTGTCAAGCAGTTGTGTAATTGTTATCTAATTTATAGGTGCAGAATTCCCCGCAGGTGAAACGTAAGGTGCGAGAGCAGGCTGCAAGGAGTTTGCAGGGTGTAGTGACGAGGGATTTTATGCATGGGCCATCTGACATTTCACATACACCACATATCTTTCCCAACATGGGATGATTGATGCTCCTGTTCTTGCAGAAAAAATTGATATCACATTACATCCAGACAGGTGTCTCCATCCCCATGAATCCTTACATTAATGTAGCTGTTAGTCTATGGTTTATGGCGCTTAAAGAATTTGTCCCAGGTCCTAAGACACACGTCTCCTTGTGTAGAACTGTGGGGGGGGGCACACCTGGAGGCAAAAACAGGTAAGTACCACCGAACAATTGGTGTCTGCGCTGCAACACATTTCTTTGCTGAGCTCTCAGCTTTAAGATTTGCATAGTACCACGAGAGGCTGCACGTCGTTATAACTACTGTTTTGGTTTTACATGTGTGAGCAAAAAAAAGTCATGCATTTAGATGATGAAGGCCAATGCAGCATGCAATGCTTTTTTTGTTCATATACAATGTTGATGAAACACAATGCAACTTTTGCAGATTAGTAAAGTCTTGTCACAATATTATAACACAAAACTGTTCGACAAACTGCATAAAATCTACACCTGAAGTGGCTTTGCTCACTTGAAAAAGTCACTTGAAGGGGCCTTTGCAGAGTGTCTAAACGAGCAGCATGCGGAGGAGCGAACGTTCCATTTGAAGGATACACCTGGGCCTTAAGGAAAGACTCGTCAACGATTCACAAGTAGAGCCATGAAATCTCCAGGGATGCTTTCTCTTCTGAATGGCTTTATTAGTGCCTCTGCAGTCATTCCGGCTTCTCTTAAATGGAGCAACACTTAGAAGTGCGATGAAGTAACGCGGGGCCCATTAGCTCACTTCGCAGCGCGGCACCATGCTGCTGGTGCCGAGTGATGTTGCCAGCAGCTGGGTTGACAACATCCAGCCCGCATGAGGTTAGGAGCTATAAAGTGACCGAGAGAAACGCAACCACCAGGACTCACTTTGTCTGTGCGTGTGCTTTAACCAAAACACTCAAATGAAAACATCTGGCGTTTGACACGGTAAGAATAAATTAGTAAATAGTCAGTCAGAGATGCGTCACTATCTGGACTGGGGCTTTTTTCTTAGAAGCATGCCATCACTGATTGAATCTATTTCTGCCCTTCCTATAAATAGTGTGTGCTATTTGTGTGTGGGTACGTTTGTGGTGGCTGCAATCATGCTTTCCTTTGTAATCCGAGACTTAACTTCCTTGAACTTCTATCTGGTGCTCGACTTGGCTTTTGGATGCGTTTCATACACTGCAAAGATATCGGGGTCATTAGGGGTGAAAGTGAATTTTTTATTTTTTTATTTATTTTCCTCTTCAAATACACTTTGTGAAATTGATCCATTTAAAGTCATTGAATAAAACTGTTCTTTTAGAGCATGCTGCTCGAGGAGAAGTAGTGAACAGAGAAATGTTCTGCACAAAGAGGTGTGTGTGTGTGTGTGTGTGTGTGTGTGTGTGTGTGTGTGTGTGTGTGTGTGTGTGTGTGTGTGTGTGTGTGTGTGTGTGTGTGTGTGTGTGTGTGTGTGTGTGTGTGTGTGTGTGCGCGGTCATTTAATGTACGCCTGTCACAGTGAGATGCTCCAGAGGTGCTGAAAAACAGGCCACTAAGCCTCGTCGAGGCCTTCGCCGTTTTTTTTTTTTTACACGCACATTCTTCAGCTTAACGTGTCAAGAAGAGAAACACATTATGAGATGCTGCTGTCCCTGTGGGTATGAATTAAGCAGGTGACAGGGGTGTGTGTTTAAGTGTGCCCTGTTCATTTGAGGAATGTCCCCAGTCTGCCCGGTCGAGCGGAGCAGCATCGAAACCGGAGAGCAAGTATCACCTCAGCGCGAGCGGTGATACTGAGAGGCCACAATTAAGAGCAGATACCTACATCTCGTCTTCACTCCACTGTACCCTTTTAACTCGTCTGTCATCTGCAGGAGCAAGTTAAGCGGAAAGGAAATTGCAACGCCGAGAGCCGAAAGTTCATATGTGCGTGGCTGTAATTTGAAAAACATATCTTTGCCGTCAAGGGGTCAAATGAAACGGTTAACCTTCCACAAAGTCGTGGTTTTAAACGACTTTAAACGAGGTAATTGAGCAGTAATTAAAATTTATGGTTACAATATGACAGGCTAATTTAAAGCTGCCACATTTCTTTCAAGAAATTATTAGAGAAGCGCTGCAATAGACACTGATTATAGGTGACTGTATTTAACAAGAGTGTAACTGTATCGTTCATTAGTGTGGCAAAAAATAAAGAATTGCAAGTAATTCAGCAAGAAATGTCAAATGTTTTTCGAATAGCACACTTTAAAAGCAGCAAATGGTGACCAGAGAGCTTTAACAGACGAAGAAAGGAAGAACTAAGACTTCAAAAACACGATCCGTGGCTGCTGCCCTCTTTCAGAGGAAGACAGAGACGGATGGATAACAAGAAAGAGAGCAAGACAAGGGGAAAGGTAAACGATTAGTTGCTGGTATTTCACGCTGGTTGATACTTGGCTTGGCCTCCCTTGTGAAACTGGCTCTCTGTGCTCCAGTGACTGGGCCCTTGTCCCTTCAGGCTGATTTACACCCAACCACTTCTTTTCTCCACTCTGTTTGTTTGCCTGTTCCTTAGCAACTGCATGTTGTTCTCCTAATATACAGTTACCTGTTCTGTTTGTCTCCTGACAAGCATGGCAAAATTGTCTCATCTTATTCATTGCACAATGGCATTGTTTGCATGTGGGGGACAGTTTGCCTTGTTACATCTTCGTTCCTTGTGAGTCTGCTGTCAGTCCATCACTTGCAAGACAGTTCAAAAACACCAAGTACTGAACACATAGTATATGCAGCAGTGGTTTAGTTTGTGGTAATTGCTGTAGTTTAGTTAACAAATGCCTTGTAATTTGTTTTTTTTATAAGCGCTTGAACACTGAAGTAACTGTCTCGTATCCTTTTATTTGTTCTTATCAAAACAGAGTAAAAAGCACTGCAGCGCTCTGGCTCGGTGATTCAACCACCATGCATAAATGCTAAACCATTACATGCTTGCTCAATCAATCTTGGCATGACCAAAGGGCTTTCATTGTCCATGTCAATGCATCTTTGGAGTTTTTGCAAGAGTTAGGTGCGGCCGTTCTGAGGTTGAGTAACCTGCATTGTGCCCCTGGGAAGGTACTCGGGTCTGATCTGCGTTAGTCCCTTTTTTTAATCCTTTAACGCTGTTATTGTTTGATGAATTCATTTCAAATATTCTATCATTCCAGTCATTTTCGTTCTCGGCAAGGTTTTCACTCAGTGGAACAATGATGCGAGTCCACTGAGGTTTCACACAGCATTATGTCAACTGCATAAAAACGTTCAAATAGTGTCCTATGTTATAAGATCAAGTAATTCATGCAAACAGTGACTTCTTCATATTTTATTTCCACAAGATGCACACATTAATAGGCCTTTTTGCGTGTTCCACCTGCGAGTCGGCAGCACTTTTAAGAGAGGTAGTTAATTGTGAGCGCTCTCTCCCACCTCCCTTTCATTACCGCAGCATTAGCAGTCATTTGCCCGGTTATCCATGTAAATAACTCCCATTTTTTTATTAACTTTTCTTGACACCGTTTTCTTTGAATTGCCTTTTTCTTCTTTTTTTTTTTTATGGTCCACTTTTTCACGATAATTGCATTTAAGTGAATTACTACACACACGGCTGGTTGTAAAGTGTTTGCAGGGACAATAAAGAACCTCCTGGGCCATACACACACTCATGTACTCTTGGAGAAATCTTTTGCCAGGGTATGAAGTAATGGTTATGAAATTCAAAACACATTTCACATATGGTGCTTTAAAAACTGAAATTGCTCCTTTTTGGAGAATAACTATGAAAGGTTAAAACAACAGAGTTTGATCTTGTAAAGTCTCCTTGAATTTTGTTTTGTTCTGTTTAAATATCCGAAATTGGGCCTGAACTGTCCCCTTTTCCGCGCGGCTGTGTGGCAACAGGTGCGGCCCAGTGTCTCCTCTGATGGATATAATAGCTGCTCTCTGGCTGGGATTCTCAGAGGCAGCGTAATCCAGCCTTAATCTCCCTGTAATTCAGGGAGGATTGGGTTCTTCAGATGAGCAAGTGGAAACCTTTTGCTGGTGTGTGAGAGCTGAATACGTCTATATTGGCCCTACATGAAAACCAGGCACAGGTTTGTTTTTTCATACATGTCTCTCTTTTTTTAATTTTTTTTTTTTTTATCTGTTTTGGTCGACATCCAAAATCCATATTCAGGGCTTTGGTTGTAAAGACAACTGCTGTTTGTAGTGTTGCTACTGTCAGAACAGCCTTTTTTTTAAACTTGGCAACAAGCTTTTATATTTCAAGCTTAGTAAATACAGTATACACATGGGTCATTCACACTGTACATTGATACTAATAAAACATGTCCTCATAGTCAAAATAAAGATATCATCTTGGAATATCCTTCAAAAAAAATCTGTGTAAAATGTGTTTTAACACCACATTGTTATAAGACAGATATGTTTAACAGTAGAATCCACAAACTATAAACCACGTATTGGTCCTGTTTATTCTAAGTTCCAATTTGTATGTTTTATTTCCATACGTACTAATAAATATGGACCTCGATAGGAGGATTACCCTATTATTGTTTTGTTTATTTGATTATATCATCTTAAGTATTTTAACACTAGAATATTTCCTGGAACTTGTTTAGTTTTCTTGCACTGTAAGATGTAGATCCTGTATGTAATGCATGTAGAATATAGGTAGGACTTCTGACAGTAGGTGGGGTTCTACTGACATCTTAACTGTCCTAAGACAGTTGGTCAATAGTTATTATCACACAAAAGACAGCGGCTCTAGGCCTGCTATCATGCAAAGCTCTCGTAGAACTTGAACTGAAAATGTGCACGTTTGCCTACAAAAGTGTTTTGTAGTGTTCACTGATCCACTGACTTCAGCCTAGTGTTATGATTTCTTTCTAGGTATTATGATTGTTTATTTCCCAGACAGTAATGGGATATTATCAATGTACTTCAACTACATGGCATACAAAAGTCTTTTGTATTTCCTGCCATGGAATAAAATCATTTATTAGATGACTATATTCACTCACAACTGTCACAGTTGCAATAACTTGTGCTGTTCGTTTCATTGATCTCGAGAGGGACTGACTAACCAATGAAACACAATACATCATGGGGAAGAAAAAGAAACCTTGGCAGGGACACACGTTTAGTCAGAAGTCAGGGTGCTTTAGTGCACTTACATTACTTTCAATGTTTGACTATATAGATTATTTGTTTTGATCTATTACAGCTACCATTGTTGTTTCTTCTTCTAAAAACAATTAAATCCGCATGATATCAATTAATCAAACTCGTGTCATTATTTTGTCATTAGGCTACACTTATATATTCCGTCTTCTGTCAGCCATGTGAGACTGTTTTGAGGAAGTAAAAGTTTTCCATTTTCTTGCATAAACCAAAGGTCGTCACTTGAAACACGTTTTCCTTGTCTTCAAACGGGAAACTAATAAACACTCAACTGTATGTTTGACTTCCTGAGTGTGTGTCAGTAAATAGTTACAAATGACTGCTGACTGAACAGGATGCTTTCTGCTGACATGTGTCACACAGTGTCATCGGTTCAACTCACCCTGAGCACTAAGCTCACCCAGCAAGTTGCTGTCAACACAAACCAACCTCGCACACACACACACACACACACACACAGCAAACGTACACGCGTATGCACACGTATACAAAGATCAGCCAGGATTACTGTCAGAGAGGTTGGTACATCATGACTGCCTGAGCAATCCACGTACATGTGCCAACAATTTCCTTTCACCTGGGGACAAAGGGGAGGGGAGGAGAAAGAAAAAACAAAAAGTGCGGAAGATGATGGGGAAGATACCAATTGTTTATTTATATGGAACATCGTTTCAGAGGGAATGAGGAACAAATAAAAAAAGGTTTTATTTCCTTCTGTATTGGAGAGATGATGGATTTATTGTCTCAATAAAAGAAAGAGTTTGTAACAAGGTTCCTCGTCTAGCTATTGGAAACTGAAGACCTCGTGAGATGGAAATCTACAATGATCCAGCTTTTCTTTTTCTTTTTTTCCAATGCCTGAATGTGGGAGGTCTCCAAAGCTCACTTTGAGGTTGTAATCCAATTAAGAAAACAATAATTTATGTGTGCACTGTGCCAGAGGGGTCTGCAAGACCTTTGTTCTCAATAACTCAGGCCTATAATGCCTATTTTTATAAATGAGGTCTTCACTGATCGTACTGCTGGGGGGAAAGAAAACACTTGCGAGAACCAACATAGTACTTTTATTCAATCTTTGAACCATTTCAGAGTAAAATAAATAAAATGCAAAACTTTATTTAAGCAAAGCCATGAACACAAAGGACTCTGTGCCACTCGTACGAATTTAGATCTGGACAGAAACTTACTGTCAATACATTTCGCTCAATGTGCGGAAAAGGGTTGAGTGTCATGGATGACAGTTAATGGAAAACACAGAAGTATCAGGTGTGTCTCTTGGCTGCGTCTCTGTTTGGGTAACCCTGCACACTGACAACAACATACAATGAAGTGTGCACATGCTCCACAAAGCCATAACACCCTGTATGAGCATGCATGAGTATTTACACGATGAAGGTGTGTGATTGTGCATGTTTTGTGTAAATACGGTCATATGCGTAATGTGCATGTGCTTGTATGTAACAGTCGGGTAAGGGTCTGTTGCATACAAGATGAATGTGCATGGGAGTCTGCACACGTGTATATTGAATGCATGCATGTATAAGTGACAGGTTTGTGACAAAAACGGGTATATTGTTCTTCTGGTGTGCCATCCAGCCTGCTGCTGCACATGCGCTGTGCCCTGCCCTGGTTTTAAAAGGCTGAGTAAATTATTAATGTCTCACAGAACTCGGAACACTGGCTGTCTTTGTGCATGGCCACTCAAGGTAACATGAATTTACCAGATGTGTTTTGAGCCTGTGTTGATGAAGATAGCAACTATTCGTTTTTGTATCAAAGGCCCTCCCTGAACAATAGCCTCCATTGTGTCGTGTCTTCTACTGACTCACCCTGAATAGCTAAAGCGATGCATCGCTATTGACAGCCTGTCTTGGTATATTAGTTTGAACATATTGTAACATTGCAAGTGAAACGCAACGATACCTGATCATGGTTTCCAAAGCATTTGTTATTGTGATTTGACTCCATTAATGCACAATGGAACCGACAACGGCATCTTTTTTTTTTTAACTGTAAACTTGCATGTTGCACAAAAGGGAAGGATTCTCTTTTTAGAATACTAGAAAATTCATTTAAATATCAAACTTAATCTAATTCTGAAACGAATCGCATGCAGCAGCAACATTGGCTCACAGTGGTAAATGATATGTTATTTATTCATATTGTAAAGTCGGCATCGGTGGATCTCTGTAGTTAACAACAGAAATTGCAACAACGCTTGGTCTCAGAACTTTGCCACAGAGCGGACGCTCTCGCCGACAGGGATGAGTGGATGTGAGCCCCAGAATCCGAGGTGCTGACAGCACCAGAGTGATTTAACAGCAGGGAGTGTAAAGAGAAGGGATTCAAATACCAGAGGTCGCTCCGAAGGAAAGTAGAGTGGAAATCTGAGAAAAAAAAAAAAAGAGTAGCTGTGTGGTTGAAAAACCTAGTAAGACAAACGTCCAATTGTGCCATCTCCATATCCTATCTGAGATGCAATAAGACACGCCACACCTATAATCTTTCTTTGATATAATGGCTCTGTTTTAAAAGCATTCCCAACTACAAAAATATACTTATTCTGACTGTGACTTTGACAAAACAAAGAGAACATTCCCTTTGAATTATACTAAAACCAATGATCCCATCCTTCAACAGTTGAAAAAGCATTTTCAGACCCACTGAAACTCAACCCTGTTAAAAGTGATCAAGACTCAAAGCCACGTTTAGATAACTTCGTCTGACAAGCTGACCTTTGACACAAGCACCCCGCCGCTCCGACTGCTGGATGAGAAGTAAAACTAAGAAAACACTCTCCTCTACACCTTTCTGTTGTTTTTGATCTCATCCTCCTGTCCACCGTGAAATCGGTTTCCCCCACAGCCAAGAGTCACGAATGCCTCTTGGATGAATCTTTGTGTGTGTGTGAATGTGTGTGTGTGTGTGTGTGTGTGTGTGTGTGTGTGTGTGTGTGTGTGTGTGCGCATACACGTTTGAAGGCCAGAAGGGTCATCGGTTTCTTCCATCCTCTTTCTTCCCTCTCCGACATCCCAGAATGCCACAGCACATGAGAGGACTGAGGATTAGAGAAAGTGTCCTCTCAGATGACTCGTCCATCTGTCCCCAGGATCGAGTTATAAGGAGTTGTGATATTGGGCCGATTCATTTCAATCAACAGCAGATCCAATTCAAATAAGCCCCTCGACTGTGAGGAAAATCCCCCCCCCCAGAGGCTCTGTTACCGTGTTCGCTTGGTGGAAATAAAATAGCACAGTGACATTTTTTTCTGTCTCTCTTTCATTCGGTGATCGACAAGCTTGGCTGCTCCTTTGCTACATTATTTCCAAACCTAATAGTAAGGCCATTTTCATCATGTCTTCATCTCTTCTTCCCTTTTTTCGCCTCCAGTTTGGCCGCTAATCAGGAAGCACCTAGTCCCTATTTATCATGGAAATTGAATCATTACCACCCACACCACAGGAAAGAAAAACATCATCATCGTCTAATGCATTTTGCGACCGCATTTGTAGTGATTGCAATTATGCATTTTAAGAGATGCAAAGGGTTAATGATAATGCTTTGATCTTCTTTAAACGAGTTGGCTTGAGATGTGACCTTTGAAGATGTCCATGTTTTTCTCTCCGTTATAAGTGTCCCACGGGGAAAATGTATATTATATAGGGTATGAATTTAAAAGAATCTTACATTGTTGGTCCTCCACCGCTTCATCAGTAAATACTATGTAAATATATCCGTATAATTACTTTCAGCTCATTTCAACTCAACTCAAAATGTTCCGTCATTTGTATATACAGAAAATAAATAAAGGTTTAAGCTCATTTCATTTTTTATTAACTATTTTTAATAAATATTAAAGGAATAAAACACTCAATATTTACTCATTAGCATCAAGTTATGACTGCTGTCAGTTGCAGACACACTACAATAGGTTTGCTAAGCCCGTGGACAGACAGACAGACAGACAGACAGACAGACAGACAGACAGACAGACAGATGCACATTGACGCACAACCAAATACAAAACCTCCTGGTGGAGATAATAATAATAATGAAATGCTGTTACATGTCATCCACACATCGTAAAAACAGATGTTGATAATAAGTCATGATGACAAGCTCATCTTCCTGTCAATGTGAGAATTTAAGACCAATTATAAATCACTTATGATTCACACTTAGTAGTGCAGCGGCTTTTTTCTGGTGCAAAGAAGGAATCGCAGTGTCGAATGCAGGCAATCGGCTAAAAGTTGGCGTACGAGACGCGTCATATACAATCTTATCAAAAACAAAATGAAACTCTAAGCTGTGTCCTTGCGTAGCAGCAGCAGCAGGGTTGCGGACAGTCAGCGCGTGCACTGATAGCTCAGATCCAGAGTAAATACTTAACTGCTGAATCCGTAAACAAAACGTGTGAACTGAGTTGCAGTCGTAAACGGGGTTAATGCAGAGAGATTCAACCAAAATTAGCAAAACAAAAATAACATCATTATTTTCTCAGGATGTGTTATTCATTGTCAAAGAATGTGTTTTTTTCACTGGCCTTTCCCTTTTGACACCTGCTGATAAAGTGTATCTGTCTTTTTGTCAGTTAACACTCACACACACACACACACACACACACACACGTATCTCTCTTCCATCTGCCATGCCCTTGTGTTTCATCACCTTTAAGTGCTTATGAAATGATCTATATTCACTGATGGCTCAGAGCCTTTTCCTTTTGCTTCACCAGCCAGCAATGTTGTTTGTGCAGGCAGTCCTCGGGGCAAAGAGAGCTCACCTTGTCAGGACTAAGGACAGAGATCCACCTCTTCATCCTCGCTGCACTCCCCTCCTCATTTTCCTCCTTTCTTTTTCTTTTTCTTATTTCCCCCCAGCATCTCTTCCAATTTTCCAACTCGCGAATGTGTGTTGTGAGTGACTGTGGTTGTGTGTGTGTGTGTGTGTGTGTGTGTGTGTTATGTGTTTCGGCCTGTGCACGCACCCTGAGTGCATGGCACGGCGCCAGATGCAGGCAGATAACATCTTGAAGGAAACATTACAGAACTGCATACTCAATTCAAATTACTCAAATGTTTATAGCAACCAGCGCCACAACAGGTGGAGATGGATGAACCGTTGGCAGGCTCGCAGGTCTCGCTCTTCATGGAGCTGTGGTTTGTGATGCCTTATGACAGCAAGTCAAGAGGAACTGACTCACTTGAGCATGTTCCATATAAAGAAGGTTTTGTCTGCAGCCCGAGAAAGGATTGAAAGTGCTCAAATGCATGCTCTCGTATTACTGGAGTGATTCGCCAACAACAGCCGTTATGTTTTGATCTACTATATCTGTTGTGGTAACCTGTGTTGTATTTATGTTTGAAACTACACCTTGTAAAACTAATTGTACATTATTATGCCATGTCCTTCTTACTTGCCTCTTGTATATTAATAGTGCGTATATACATGCATAGCTTTTGGGTTTTTAATTACTCAAGGTGTGTGTCGTCCACAAAAACTAATTATGTCAACCTCTGTCTATGATTTGTAATTCACACTTCTTATTCATGACAATCATGAGTGACTTGTGGTATATTTTCCTTTTTGAATAGCCCACAGATCAGTCACGTATATGAATCAGCCTGGCGTGTAGCAGCTTGTATGTGCCTTAGCCAGAAGCACAGCTGTTTCAGCACATCTCCAAAATTACGGCGGCATAATTATCTCTCGAAATAACTGATATGATTATTATTATGATACAGTTGGAAAGAATACTGGGTTCATTTCATTCATAAAAACCACATATGGGATTCAGTAACAGCTAGCGAAGCATGCCAGTCTGCCGGCTCCCCCCCCCCCCCCCCCCCCCGCTCTGTTAAATCCACCCCTCTGGCTGACGGATGACCCCTGGCTGCTCCCTGACATCAGCCAAGGCAGAAATGCGCAGAAGAGCCCCTTCACAGGATCATTGACGTGCTCTGCTGTCAAAGCGGTTGACAGAGGACAGGCTAAACATGTTGAGAAGATAGAGGCTCTTCACAGCTTGCCAATCACCAATACGCATCCTCTGTTTTGTTTTCTCCTCCCCCCCCCCCCCAGCCAAGTGGAAATATTTGAAGAGAGGACAGATCGCTCACCTGAGCTCATTACCTGCCTGCTGGCCCAACACCGCACACTTTAAGTGACATTAAGTCCTTCTATACACACACAGTTTACTCTCTGCAGGAAGAGGGTATAAGTGTCCACCTGTACAGAAAAGGAAAGTCGACTGTCAGCACAACACAGCACAGGAATGAGTCCTGGCCCCGGATGCGTGTCAAAAAAAGAAGTCTTATTCAAAGAAATGTTGACAAGGAGGAAGTTTTCTTAGCTCAAAAACATCGGTTGATTCTGAATGTGAATGCAGAACTAAGAAAGTCTGTCGGAGAAGGCAAGAAACACACACACACACACACACACACACACACTCACACATTTCCTTGGTTCACTTTGTTTTATTTCAGCTGGGCACAGACCTATGAAATGAGCTTTCAACAAATACGTAATTGCTCAGTCATTCTGCCACTCGGTTGATCCCGCATTACACAGCCGGCACTATTGCACGTTTCCCCCGACTCCCTTTGACATTTCCTTGGCTTTTAGAGCGGCTTCCTTTGTAAACTCAAGACGCTGTGTAAAATGTGGATTACAAGCCTATTGAGCTCAGTTTTTCATGTAGTCTAAATTAAGTCCATTAGGCGCTGCTCTTTACCATTAGGGGGAAAAGCTGAGTGAAGGCCTTGAGAAGAAGAGGGAGGGTGGTGAGAAGAAAAAGAGGTTAAGAATATATATCCGTGAGGAAGAATCCCTTTGTGAAATGTACGGAACTGGTAAAGTTAATGTGCTTTTTTTTTTTTTTTTTATATCAAACAAATAAAAGTCCATGTTTTTACTTGAGGGTTGTTTCAACTTGCAAGTTTCTGCCTCGTCGTGGAAGTTTGACAGAGAAAACTTTTTTTAGATATACGGTATCTTGTCAGTAATTGATTTGCCGCCAGCTGTAAACATTCTCCCTTGTACGCCATTACTTTTTATCTGGAAGGTTTTGATTTGTTACTGTAAAGCAAAGTAAGGCAGAGCACCATGAAATTCCTTGACTTAAATGGTAAATGCGAGTACATCTCTCAGAGGCCAGACCAGGTCACGGAGAGGAAAAAAGAACAGCAGGCTTTGTTTGATTTTGTATGGATGACTCCCTTGAACTCAGCTGTCCCTGAGAATGAGTTACTATCACAGTGAGGAACTCTGACAAGTACGCACCACCCACATAGCCCTGGTCTCACTTTGGATTTTTCTATTCAGTTGTTGCTGCTGTTTGTATGCATTTTGTCATAAATATACTATATATACAGTATACATAATATTTTCTGAAATCACAGGTGTACCACAGGAAGATTAAAAAAATTAAAAACGTCTTGGTTTGCAGTATTAATCATCAAACATGAAACATTTAGTAAAGTTGTGATGAGCCCGATATATTTAACTCTAAACCTGGGACTCAGTTTTTTTCTACTTTTGACCATTATTCCATATTATAACTTTATTGCTGGTATCTGGAAAGCAACAACCTAGGAAATACAATAATTATTTAGGTGGTGACAAAAGTACAGTTATCTAAAAGAATCGTTGATAACCAATATAAGCAAGGTGCAACCACCCGCATTACAGTTGCACCATGAATGAATAAGAAGTCTCTCTCTCTCTCCAAAATCTAATCATCTAATGCAAAGAGCAATTTGCAATTTGGGCCTTCTCAGGCGGCCGCTCGCTTCCATTCCTTTTAACAGGATGTGAAGAATATGTAGACTCTTGTGCTGCGTAACCCATCACAATGAACATTGTCTATTGTCATTTTTGTCAAAGTTACATTGTAGTTATGAGCCTTTTCAAATCCATCTGCACTCAAGCTACATTGCCACACGAGATAACGTAACTTTGACAACATTTTGAAAAGGTTGGTGTGATGTTCACCGTAATGGATTCAAAGTTTCAAACAAGTTTTAAGAATCTTCAGACTTTCGTACAAAAAAAATGAATGGAACTCAGTGATTGGAAATACATACGGCTAAAAATGTGTAATTGACTGAACGAGTTGTGCTGCGACGACTGAAAGTTCACATTTAGTTCACGTGATGACACCTGAGCCAGTTCCATTCTGGTTCTGCGAAGTCACAGATAACGTTCAATTACATTATCTGTACATCGTGACTGCAGTGTTATTAAGATATTTTAAGTATGGGTTAGACTTAGGAACATTTTTTTATTTCGCTACAGGCCCATCTATCACCCTCACCGCCACACCCTCCCTCTCCGCCTACTTACATCGAGGGCACGGTACATCCTGCATTAGCAGGTAAAACGTTGGCAGTAGACGTAAATCAAGAGGTGCAGAAGAGTTGAAGGCTACTCCCAGGGAGACTGGGCTGGCTTTAAAGCTCTGAATCATTCGACAATCAGTGGACCTTTGAGCTTCGATTCTCTCCATTTGAAAAAGATTAAAACAAAACTAAAGACGTGCAATAAAATATGGTTTGCAAAAAAAATGTGAAGTTTACATGATTTACAGCTAAGGAGCAAAACATTTCCAACTCACTGGTGTATCCATTACATCCACACATGTATAGGCCGTTACCAGTGTAGGGGGTTAAGTCATTACTGACTCGTAGATGGGGTTTGGGGGAGTCGGCAGTAATTTGGACACAGCAGCACACGGTAGCTCCTGGGTAAAAACTCAACTGACAGGTCTATTACTGCCCATCTCCTCAGAAGGCGGATGTACATCTCTGAGCTAGTAATCATGACTTCCATAACAAGCCCTTCAATATCCCTGCAGCAAAACACACACACACACACACACGTGCTTACTGGTTGATTTATGAGCTTGAGAGCCTGGAGGTGGGAGGCAGTGTCGTCGTCTACCAGACATGTTGACCAGAGCATGAGCTATCAAAAGACGACAGGGAGGCGGGCAGCACTGTAATTAAAGCACTAAATGCATTAGGCTGAAAGATCCCACAGTACATCAACAGGGGATGAACTGAGAAATGATTTGGGCACTTAGTGCCAAAGCATCTGTGTTAAGGATGATTGCGTAAATGACGGAAGTGATTCAAAGAAAATCCGATTCATAAGGTCCTGGCAACACATGAATTGTTTCCCAGTTGTTCGTTTACAGTTTAGATGCTTCTTCTGGAAAAACAATTCAGACACTATCTCAACGGGTGGAGGTCCTGCTCTTTGACATTGAATTTTAAAAGAAAGTAAACATGTTCATTGACTTCCATTCATCTGGAATGTTGCTTATATCTGTGACCTCTAGTGGGCAATAGATGGTGCGTGATGTTTGCATGTAGGTAGTTGTACTTGGGACATCTCTCTGCCACTGTTAGCAAACAGGTTGTGGATTAAACCAAAGACTGTTAATAAGAAGTAGACATAGTCATCGTGACACCACCCATTGATTTGTGTTTTGAAGCCTCAACTTTGGCCTTTTGGTCGTCGCCATCTTGTTTTTTTTGCATCCAGTTTACGGACATGATCATATCTGGAGTGCGGAAGAGTGACGTAGCGACGCCGTCTACGGCTCCGATAGCGACCTGTCAATCACAAGGTAGCCACACCTTAAAGCGTATCCTCTTTTATTGTCTATTTCACTCTAAATGGAACCATCATTTACAAAATTGCTGTTCACAATGTTTACTGAGGTGATAAATCAAGTGTAAAGAAGGTCTCATAGACTTCTATACAATCAGACTTCAGAGACGCCCTCTGATGGCCAGTAGAGGGAATGTAAGTCACTTCCACATTAGCTTCGCTCTTCTCAGGGAAAGAATGTGTTCCCCTCTTAGCATTAGATCCACTGTACTAACTTAATCAAAGTTAAAGGTGTAGAACTGAATGAATGAATGAATGCAAAGCACATAGTCACAGCAGTTCAATGATGCACACAATGACCTACAAGTGTAGCCGAACTGTTAGAGACATTCCTAGATATGTTCTCATGTCACATAAGAATCAGATCAAGACATTAGGATCTGGAATGAACCATGCACAAAGGCCTGTCAATTACCCATAATGATACGAGGGAGTTGTGTTTAAACAGACAACAGCACTGCATAAACCGGATCCAAATTTAGAATTTGCTCGTATTTGGGTGAAGTAGATGGACATGCCCACATACAGACTGAGATTCCTTGCTTTGCAGGTTGAATAATCTGAGCCACATGTGTTTGTTAGTAGGAGTTTGAAAACCCCGAGCCTGGACAAAGTTTTACACCCGGCAGACTTGCTTTAACACACATCTTGCTCAACAGAATCACAGCAACAGGTACAGTCAGCCACATTTCTGACACACGCTCCTCGGAGAGGAGGTGATCCCCGTGACATTGCCGATGATTACTGCTGCTCTTCCACTGTTATTGGAGACAATGGGGAGCATTATGCATGTTGTAGAAAGCCTCCACCTTTATTGACATAAGTAAGCCCCGCTGTTGCTCCTGCACTCAACATTTAGAGATAACTTCCTCTGTCATGACACAAATGAGGGTGACACACCATGAGCTACGCCCACTCCCCCTCTCACATCAACAGCCCCTTCTAACTACCCGAGCGTACGCTAAGCTGACAGGTGAAGGTGTGCAATGGATGTCTTAGTGGGTGGGGGGGGGGCTGGCTAGGGTTGACTCCACTCCTGTGACCTACAGCTGAACTTGGTCTTGTGAGAAAATAACAGGTTCTCCAATTAGGCCGCCAGTGTCTCACCTCGCCACACAACAATTAGCCTGGAGCAGCTCAACAGCCTGTGGAGACTTGCAAAGTGCAGTTCCTTGCAGACCTGCCTACCTGCCTGCCAGCCAGAGCCTGTGTTTTCACAAGCATATTTAATAAGAATATGTCCCTGCAATTAAGGAAGACATCCTGAACCCGCTCCAAAAGGCTTTTTGTTATTTTAGTCTTAATTTGAACAGGTGGTGAGACCGAGTCAGAGTTCATACTTCTACATGAGCCTGGCAAGCTGCAAGGCCAATTCTGAATAATCAAAGTTTAACATAATAAATGTTATATATGAAATAAATAGCTACTGTTCATGCCAACAGTTGTTAGCAATAATTCTTACAGACCTAAAGCATATGTATTGTGCCTTTAAACAGGCAGTTGGAAGCAATACTTGACAAAAGTAAAAACATTGCATTGTTTGTAGGAATCCATGCGCACCTTTCATGGCTTATTTTACACTTCATACACATTTGTGTCAAGTGACAGAACTTTATTAGCATGATTGATTAATATACTAGTGCTCCTCCATACCGCTTCCAAAAATATTCAACTCTCATGCTTTTATTATTGTAATTCGAAAAGACATATATTTTCCATAAGGTTTGCCAGTTTTTCTTGTTGGCTCTGACATACTTTTGAACATCGTGAATATATGCTCAATTCGGTTGTTCCTGATAAGTGCACTAAATTTAAACCAAATCCCAGTCATGTACTGTACGTACATGTGTTCACATTTGATGTAATCACACTCACCAATTATGCTGAAATTATAATTATGCTTGTTAATTAGCTCAAACGGAAACAATAAGATTCCCCATCAGCAAACAGATTTTTCACAGGAAAAACAAAGAAAATACTTTTTTTTTGGAGAAAAGTCAGGGAAGATAAGCTCTCTGTTCTATTTTCTACGCTCAACCAAAATACTGCGGAAAATGAACAAGGACGTAGAAAACACTTCCAACTCACACAGGCTCCGCCTTCTATTGAACTCTATGGGTGATACTCTACTCAAACCACAGGCAGAAGCAGTCGGAGAGGTCATTCCGGTAGCCCCAGAGGTCGCCGCTTGGTGTCGTGGTATGCAGAAAATAAGATGACCGGATGGTAGTGGACCTGGAACGTCACCCATAGATCCCAGTAGAGGGCTCTTGCCTGTGCTTGTAGAATCCGTTCAAATCGTATATATATACGTTCCGACAACTTTTACCGCGATGAAAACAAGTTCAATTTATTCACTGAGACTGAAGGAGTCAAATGTTCAATAATGCTTCCAAGGAGTGATGGGGGCCTCTGCCCCGTTGAATGCACACCTATGAAGCATACTTAGAATGTTTACACAAGGCGTAACAGCACAGTACACATCACTCACTGCAAAACCTGTGCTGTTTGCTTTACAAACCATCCATGTCCGGTATCGGGCACTAAAAATACACAGGGTTCACAGAGGAGCCCTTACAAGCCATCTTGTTTGCTCTACTAGATAAAGATGATAAATGTCACAACACAAAAATGCTAAAATGCTTTGTTCTCGTGAATGTGATTGATGGCGAACTTTGACTCGAGCTAATACATCTTCAAAAGCTTCCTCGGTAATGGATACTGCCTGAACTTCAACCTGCCAGTTCTACTTTAACTGTTTGATTTACACACACTTGACAGTACATCTGACCTGTAAGAGACTTTAATTTGTTGATGAACATTTTTTTTATTAGAGACACACCAAAGTAGATAATCTGTTCTTTTGAGTTTCTGGTCGCGTTATGCAGAAGTAGAGCGCGTCAAACCAGCGTCTGTGTGATGCATTTGACATTTATTACCCAGAACTCGGAAACAATTGCACCAAATAATACCAAGTGGAATTTAAATGATTGCTGTTTTATTAAGTGTATTTAAATACGTAAACACACACTTGTATATAGTAAAAATGATTGTAAACAAACTTAAAAAAAAAAAAAAATGCAAACAAACTTAGCAAACAAACATTATTTACATCAGAAAAATACTGCACTTTGTATATGACACGACAACAAATAAAAATAAATCTGTGTAATTCAAAAAGTGAAACTCTTTTAATTACAATTCTTTGCGAGGGGAGAAAGGAGAGCTGGAAGAAGGCAGCGAACGGGCAGCTGAAGACAGTGTTGTGTGAATGCAAGTCGAACGTTCTGTTTGGGGGGTACTCATGCAATGCCTGCAGGCTGAATAGGTTTGAGATTTAAAATGTTCGGCATTTGCCGTACATCTTTGGCACAGGCTGTAATGTATGTACGCCCTCTGAGTCTTAGTGGCCTCGTGGCCCCGAAAGTAGAGTCCATCCTGACTCCCATGACAAGAGAAAAAAGATCAGGGAAAGCAGTCACATTACACATACGAACTATTTTAATCCAATTTAAAACAGTAGTTAAAAATACTGTTTTACCTATATATATCTGAAAGACCATATATTTTAAACTTTATACACATTTCTACAGTATGATACAGTGTATGGCTTGGCAGAAATATGGATTTTTTTTTCAGATAAAAAAAAAAATAACAAACGCTTTACTCACCAAATAATGAAACGATTGCGCCTTAAAGCAGTTTAGAGGAACTCCGCAGTAAACATAGAAGTGCTCTTCAAAACTTTACAACTCTTGTCTCCAAAAATGGAACCTTGTAATCAAAAAGTACTGTAAAAAATATACTTGCATTTGATAGTTATTTCACTTTAAAAGCTTTTCCTCTGAGACCGGACAAGGCACTGCAGCCATTAAATATGATGTAGTTTTTTTGGCAGTGAAGTGATTCATAATACACAGATACATAGAGACACTACGGTATAAGGCAAATCTCGATATTTTGGCACGTGCGCTTCGTGAGGCAGCTTTGGAGGACCGGCGGTGAGTTTGATCGTTCGTGGTTGCGCAATAAGGTGATGCAGTGTTGCAAGTTCTGCTTTGACCTTAGATTTGACAGATTTACACTCCTTATACCAGGGTCAAATATTTACCAGTGCAATCAGTGTCTAAGCATTTTAGCTCTTGGTGTTTTCTAATAGACAATGAAATAAAAAAAAAAGGCTGCGTTGGGTAAAGATTGGACTCCAGCAATATGTTTCCAGTCAAATTGTTAAAGCAAATGGATCTAAACACCACACAGGCTTTTTACAGTGATCCTGAGGCACTATTTGTTTTCAGGGTGGCATCAGTCTTTGGTTATTTTTGTTCTTTGCTTAGCTGACTGAATGAGTCTCTGACTGCATCAGGAGCGGCAGCTCTCGCTCAGATTCCTCCATCGCTGCGGCCGGATTGTGAGTTACCGAACTGAGATCCTGAGGTTCCAGCTGAGACGCCTCTCCTCCGTGAGCCAGCGCTGCTTCCTTTGTCTCCCTCCTCATCCTGTCCTCTTCCTCCACCTTCATCCTTTGCTCTTCGGCCTCTATTTCTTCCGTGGTGGGGATGGAGTTCTTCTTGGGTCTTCCCTTGGGCTTAGTCGGGGCCTCGTGACCTCCTTTGAGCACCTAGAATAACACACAGACAATCTTAGTGGACTGGTAATAAATGGCAGCAGCAGTCAAAGGCAACGCTGGCTATTATAGTAATTAAGAGAAGACGTATTGCTGCTGGCTGCCCCTTGTGCACTCATTTATCTTTAATGATTTCAGGTCCTTTTTGTTCTCTGAGTTGTCGACCCTTATACAAAAGTGTTTGCTCTCCCTGCCGTCGTCATCGCTCACGCCTCACACCACACCCTCTCTTTCTGTCACACTGCTACCTCACTATTTAAGCTTAAATCAGCACTACGTGAAACAGCGACTTACCACCAAAATCACACAGCCACACTTTTGGACACATTTTTTTTTTTTTACTTTTAAGCAAATGAAAGAGATACCAGGAGTATTTTTTTTTTGCAACCACGCAGACTTGCCTGTCTTTACTGTGTCTCTTACCATTTTCTTCCACTTCATACGCCTGTTTTGGTACCACGTCTTCACCTGGAGCTGTGTGAGACCAAGTGACTGGGCCAGGTCGAGCCTGCAAAATCACAAACAAAACAAAGTGCACGTTAGATGGACGTGTCGTCAGTTGCTCTGCCCGTGGGTGGCATATACCATTTTAATGACGTGCTTTAAAAATCTGCACGTTTCCCAAAAGCACCAGGTAGAATCCGCCTCAGCCTTCGCTGCTGCTTGCCTTCCCCCACTGACAGGGAAATATAGAAATGATAAGAATCTTGACACTAATTGTGGTTTATAACTTTCCACCAAATGTATATTGCAGCGCCATGCCTAGAGGTTGGCAGCATTGCTCGCTTAAGTACAGTATAAGACCTCTCTTAAACTCTTAACTCTGTCTTTGAATCTCACATCAAAGCCGACTCGCTCGTAGCTTGACTTTGACACTGTACACCTGCAGCTCAGGAAACACTGCTTGAATTGAAACATCTGTACCGAGGTCCGTAATCCAAACACGGCGCTTGTACAATAGGTGCTGTTGGGAGGAAATTGTGAATGCATCCACCACATGTGTTGATCCATGACTAATGGGGGCTATTGGATGGTGTGTAATGTAATATCTCAGGAAGGGACAGATAAAGTGAACAAGGCATCCATTTGTAAAGGAAAGGAGCGGTTATCTGGATTTTCTTTTTTTTTTTTTTTTAAATGAGATTTCCTCTTCCTTGCTCTTCTCAGTCTTTAACAGTCAGATGAAGGGATTCCCCCCCCCCCGCCCCCCCCCCACCTCAACCCCCCAGTGAAAGGAACTGACTTTCATTTGATGGTGAAAGTGGAAGCCGAGACGTAGAAGAATCTAAAAAAGCAGAGCTGCATGATTCGCAGGATCCTCTACATAACTTAATACCTTACATAAAGAGCTGTGTGTGGTTTTGGTGTGTGTGTGTGTGTGTGTGTGTGTGTGTGCACTTCAAAGAACACCACACATACAGGCAATCAAGCTGTCTATCAAGCTTCACTGGCATGCATGCCCCAGTCTGTAGCAGTTCACGACTGGAGGTAAGGAAAAGTAATTGCAGAAAAGGGAAAATACCCCTATTATTTATGGTCATTAGTTCTCAATGGAGAGAAACCACACACACTCGCAGCAATAGAAACAGTTACTGAGTTACTCCGTCCAGGCTACTACTGCAAGACTGCCCTTTTGTTCCATTCTTACACCTTTCACAAGGGAATCTTGGGTGTAACTGAAAACCTTTTTTTCATAATGATGGTGATGACAGTGAGGATTATTGTGACACTAATTATTATATTTGGAAGCTGTATATAATCATTGATGCCATATGATGTAAATGATGTCTCAATTCAAAGCCGCAGAGGTTCCAAGGGAGAGAAAAGAAAAAGTTATCTTTGGATCACAACAAACCAAAGTGGGGAGCACGCCACACCTTTGATGTGAGGCTTTAAAGGAGGATTTTCTCTGTTGATGTTTTTCCGGCAGCTGTGTATTTAATTAATTTTCAACACAGTGTCAGAATCCGATATTTTGACAGGACACAGCGTTTTGGCACAGCCATTCGTAAAGGGTGGTTGGTTTTGATCAGTGAGTTGTGCTCAGCCTCGGGGCTTCTGCTTCTTAAGATGAGGCATGGCGCCTTCCCAACAGCTCCAGGGCAAGCCAAGATGTGAGATATTTAATAATACATCGTGGGAGTTTTCCCCACAGATGGGATGTAAATGACAAATAAAACTAGTTTGTTCCGTATATGCAAATGTCTTTTCAGATGAGGTGTGGTAAGCAGATACGCTGCAAAGAGGACGCAACGTGTGAGACTGTGTAGTCATTTTGCATGTCTAAATGCACGAAGACACTGTTCATGAAGCCAGTTGTGTTTTCTAACAAACTCTGATTTACTCTCGGTAAAAACATGGATGAGTAATGGGGGGGGGGGGGGGGGGTGGAGAGTACAGGCTTCCAATCTCTGCCTGATGCAAAGGTTCACAAGCAGTTTAAAATGTACGCAAGTGAAGGAAAGCTTTTTTACAACATATACGGTTCAATACTATTCTTGGTTATGATGGAAAAGCAGCCTGCAGGCCAAATATAAAAGTGAGGCGCACAATAAAACTGGAAAATATAGTCTAACCTCATGTCAGGTCCCAAAAATGACCCACAAAATGGAACTTAAGACACAGATATTAACATGCAAATTACTTCGTCTCACTGCAGACATGTACTTTCTATACACCTGCACATGTGTGAAATGACTGGCAGTAAATCAATGTAATACATTTCTGTTTGCTAGTGTTGGCCCCCGTCCCCGCCTTCTTGAATAAAGGCAGTGTTTCTTTGTTGGGGCGTTTTTTTTTTTTTTGCTGTTGAAGGGCCCAGGGTTAAAAACGTTACTCTTGTCTCGACTAGAATGCTGAGGTAATGCTCTGGCTTAGACAAATTCATATAACATGAGACATTCCCCGCGGGATAAATCAAAAATGATGATGTTGGGTGAACCGCTGCTTGATAATTGCAGTTGTGGCTTTTTGTGAATGTGCGTGGGTGCGTGTGCACCTATGTGTACTTTCAAAATGCGCTCTATACCAGGTATGTAGGTTATCAAAATGTCACGGCTGAGTGAAGCTTATATGGCTGACTGAAGTTTGGTTGAAATGTGACAATTGGTTTGCTTTCTTTTAAGTGACTTCATCACAAAATGGTTTTAGGTAGCTATGAGGTTAGCAGGCATGATTTACATCTTTTATTTATGTGCTTTTTATGTGTTGCCTTCAGCTCTCAGTGTGTGTGTGTGCGCGTGTGTGCTGTTTGATTTGTGTATCCATGTGTAACAGACTTTTACTGCAATTCTAAGAGAGAGAGAGAGAGAGGACTGACCGATCAGGTGTGGACAGGTACTTCTGCTTCTGGAACTTCTTCTCCAGGCCCATCAGCTGCAGCTCGGTGAAGATGGTGCGGCTGCGGCGCGGCTTCTTCAGGCGGGGCGTGCTGCGCTCCGTTTCCGACTCGCTGCTGATGCTGAGGGGCGTCTGGCTGGGCGAGGGCTCGGAGCCCCGCAGATGCTGCGGGGAGAGCAGGTGCGCGGGGACTCCGACCGGGGATGGCGGCTGCGGGAGGTGGAGGGGCAGGTTGGGGGGCTGCCGCGTGATCACCGAGAGGAGAGGGTAGGCACGTAGTGACGAGGAGCCTGGGGAGGAGCAGAGACAGAAACAGAGGATGGCTGGGTTAAAAGAAGAAGATTAGATATCTTTATTTTTTATTTTTAGTGAGCTCTTATGTGCCACTCAGTCACCTTTGTTGTACCGCTATCGACCGCCAGTAATTGCATAAGACGGGTTCACTTTTAATTGACCTGCGTTTGCTGCGGAAAGTGTTTTGCTTTTGACCCCCTCCATGTAGAGGGCTGCGATCCCAATGACGCAGACTGTGTTTTACACCGCTTCTCTGAACCCTTCAAATGAATGATTATTTTTCAGCGGTTGTTAAATAATAACTGGCTTCCCAGCACAAAACCACATGTCTGACAGCATGATGTACATGCAGACACAGAATGAGCTGTAATAAAATCCTGAAAAACTAAATCAAACACTGTTCAGCTAATAAACTTTTCTCTCTCACTCTTACACATGTACGCAGTCACACACACACACACACACACACACACACACACACACACTTTTGTTCTTTATCAGCACAGACAGAAGCAGCAAGACGCCAGAATCAATAAAAAGTAACACTTGTCTGGAGCCAAGATGGGAGAGAAGGAGACCAGGAGGTTGGTCGAGAGGATGCGGCGGGTCAACCAAAGTGAATGTAATATCTGCCAGAAAAATCCTTACGGCTTCAAATATAAAATCAATCCCTTCACCAAAATATACAAGCCAACGGAGCACAGCGCAGGCTGTATTGCATGGGCCGATAAGGAGCAGCAGAAAGGACACAGTGGGGATTATGGGATTAGAGGTAGAAGATATAGAGGGAGATAAAAGGCTGCAATGGAGCATAGAAAATAGGTTATCAAACATGGAGAATGTCTGCGGTGGATCTGTGTCCTTAATCTCCTCATCGACCCCAACAGAAAACCCAAAAGCCCACAAGTCAGACGTCGACTTTGATTTTCTTTATTCCCATTCCTTGATTGATTCCTGTCTTAAGGCAGGGGATGAAATATGTTCAGTACAAATGTGACGGAGAAGAAGACTTAAGAGGAAGAAGACTACTCTTCGAGAAGAGGAAGAAGAAGAAGACTCGAGAATACGGGGACTCGAGGAGACGACTCGAGAGGACGACTCGAGAGGACGACTCGAGAGGACGACTCGAGAGAACAACTCGAGACGACGACACAAGAGGAAGACTCAAGAAGAAGAAGAGGAAGACGACTCAAGAGGAAGTGGGGCATGTCTGCTTTTCTAATCGTACAGTGTAGTAGGACATGAATGCAGATGCTTACACCTATAGACTGCACAAATTCACAATAACCCCGACATACACCGGTTCACATCCGGGTAGGCACAGTTGCTCTTCACTCATGCACAGACAGACACACACACATACACACCAGACACTGCCTTGGGCTCATCATGACATCATGGTGAGGCGCTGAGGTCACCGCTAATCCTCCAACGTGAGATTGCTGCTATTGCAACAAGTCTAGACAAGAAGACCTCTTCTCTCTGGTTGTACGCTCTCACTCTCCATTTATACCTTTTCCATTTATATTGCTCTCCGTTTTTCTCGCTGTAAATCGGGTGACTTTTCGATATCATCAGATTTAAAGTGCCTCTATAGGAGGAATTCCACATGAACGTGTATCGAATTGGGTGCAAAAGTGAAGGGAGAGTCATACTGAATGGGTGGGGGGGGGGGGGGATAACATCTCGGTTTGTCTCCACGATTGTCAGGAAATCTCTTGTCAACAGAGAGCTTGAAGTTGTCTCCGGACAGTCCCTCGGAGGGAGCGCCAGAGAGAGAGAGAGAGAGAGAGAGAGAGCAAAGAGGGGAATGTCAGCCGTCGTGACTTTCCACTGACAGCGAAGCTGTCTCTCTGACATGTTGTTGACAAGTGCCAGTGTCCTGTCAATAGTCTACAAATAAACTGTTTGAGTAGCTGCAAGTGAACAAATCGGCCCCATGAACAAGCACACTGATACTCTTGATAATCACAGTCGGAATGTAAGGACCGGCACAAGCGCTTATGGGGACCATCGCGGAAGACATACCTGCTCGGAATAGATCAAGAACGTTTGTTGAGAATTCCTTTTAATACAAACAATTCGCTCTATTGATCATGTAGTTATTCGGACACGAGTCATATTTCCTGCTACAGCCTGCTCACTGTAATCTATAATCTTTTTTTTTTTTGTCAATGGGATGCTGAAATGGATGATTCATTGCTTAGCTATGACAGGCGTACATGAATGTTTGCTATGTTTTAGGAAATAAACTGTCTGGTGACAGCTCAGTTAAACAGGGTTCTTTTTGTTGTTTGTTTTTTTAAGCCTTGCCCTTTGTGCGCAAATCAAACACTATCTGGGTGGGAAGGGCAACAGGCCACACAGCTTCTTTATCTGTCCTAACTCAGGGCTTTTAATTAGAATCTTTCACCTACAGGGAACGATTGGAGCAATTGTAATGCTGGTTATTAACAAAGGGTAGAAGGACGTTGACAGGAGCATCTTGTTGAGTTTTGTTGTCACAGTTTTTGTTTTTTTTTCCCCCAGGCCCACTGACAAACTTCTCCGGCAGACGGTTCCCGCCAGGCATTACATTAAACACAAGCATTAACTATTTAATCTGTAACCGGATCCGCACATGTCTTCCTGTGGCAGCTGAAATTGGCCTGTTCCACTACTACTTTTAGAACTGATTCATTACTGATCCTTTGTCCAGATAGAAAAATCGGATGGCAGTGGCTGCGTAGAAAAACGGTGTGGGGGGGGGGGGGGGGGGGGGGGGGGGGGGGGGGGGCGGTGACAGCTTGTCGAACATTATCCCCAACTGAAGGTGGAACATCTTCGCGCATTTCGTCTTTGTGTGTGTGCATACTTGCCCGTGTGTGTTGACGTGGGTGTAATCAACCTTCTCAAGGCGGATTTATGCTTAATGGGAAATGTTATTGTCTGCAGCGGATTAGGGTTTAAGATGGGATGAAAACTCTTTTGCTCACTTGGATTTCTTCTATAAGCCCGCAGCCAGTACAAAAACCAGTATGCAGCGGCCCTCGGGCTGCACACACTCCTGCTTTTTGTTTTTTTGTGTTGGTTTTTTTTCATCGTGCTGTCAAGTGAGATTACGCCACAGTTGATCTTAATCTCTCTCACCTCTTCCAGAGAGCACCACTAAAAGCCCTGCCCTGGGTCCTGCTGAAAGATGGGACTCCAAATGAAATATTGTAACCTGCCATTACATTGTTCTCTGTTCAGCACCAGGTCAGGGTTCATTGTCTCTGATCCTGCTGTAACTGACAGGGAATTAGCTTCTCGGGTATTAGCCACTTTAACTGTACAACAATGTGGTCTGTATTTCACTTCAGAGAAATACAAATAGAAAATACCACGAAACAAAAGACAGGAAGACAATTATGTTGGTATGTTTGAGTGGCATACCAGTGACACACACCACAGAACAAACAATTTGTTGTCAACTCCTTCAGGCAGCATAATTGGCATCACTGTCTTTAGGCGGCCTCCGCTGGTAGCAGGGGGTTATAGCATCGCTTCCTTTGCAGAACAGAGAAGTCAACTTTCACTGTTTAAGGGGCAGCAGCGCAGAGGAGCCAGTCGCCTGTCTTTGGCCCAGGACCTGCAAGCCTGCCAACTTCTATATCCAGCACTAAAAGCCATTGATGTTAGGGAATATACTGTGTCTCACACCCCCGCAGCTACAAATAAGCGGTGGGCACAGTGTTCTGATATGCAGGGCGGGTTACTCTATCCATCCGAACAGAGGGGTGCCAGAGCCCCGTCATAGTGCCCTCTCGCATACACCAATCCATATCAGAGGGATGAGGGAATCGCGTCCCCTATTTTTATCCACCCACCGCTGTCATCAAATTGCAGTGGCTATTATTTCAGACTTTAGAGCAATTATCCTAATGGTTACTAGAGTGTGCAGAAGCCTTTCAGTTGTTTGGATTCATCCGGAGATGCAATTAAGAATCAGTCAGGAAGTTTTTGTTTTGACAAGATAACATGTGCTGTGCCGACTGAGCTTTGTCACACTATTTTGGTTGTTTTCAGCAAGTATACAAGACACAAGCGAAAGGGCTTTGAAATCTGCCAGTGTATCTATCGCGTGGAGATCTAGATCGTTCTCGCCATCTTATCGAGGGGGAAAAGAGAGAAAACGCTTCATGGGCTGTTGAAGATTTGGTAGGAGGAATCAGCTTCAAAGTGTATTAAATTAATCAATAGTTTGGATGTTTTCATTCTATATTTTACTTCCGTATCAATCAAGACGAATCCGTGTGCAGTATAATTCATCTTTTATAGGTTTCAGGACCACAACCGCACTGTAAACGACACCCTTTTTTTGGGGGGCACAACTTTAGGTCACAGATTTCTGTGACACAGTAGCGCACTAACAAGATACAATCCTCCCATTTGCAAATGTCCAGCAGCAGCAGCAGCAGCAGCATAACTCATTAGGGAAGGCCTTTAATTAGACAGAATAACAGAATTAATCAAATAAAATTAGCAAACAGACAACAGTTTAAAGCCAACACTGACGACTGTGTTTTTCTTTTTTATCTGTCCAACTGCCACTTCATTGACTAAAAGAACTCATTAATTGAGTCATTCATCAGCTCAACAAATACCGCTAAGCATCACTGACATTTACTCACTCTACTGCATGTCTTTGATTTTCAACACTTGGCTGCAGTGATTTATATATAATGTGAAGCGCAGCGTGAGGAAGGTGGTGCAACTTGTGGAGGAAGCATAAATGAATTGTGATTCATTTTAAAATACTTCTTGACGAACAAAAACACATTGATGCATTTGTTTTAATTTAAAGAAATTAAATTATAAATGAATGATGATTTATAATTGTCACAAATATCAATATTCCCATATGCACAGTTGCTTGGACAGGTAATTGTCATTTTTTAAATAATAATAATTAGGCCTACAATTTCATGGTAATACACACATATTGTTATTACACCAGCATCATCGATCACACACTTCACACAACCTACATCTCACAAAACTTTCTGCACTGTTAATCCACATTTCATGATCTATGCACCATCACAATCTATCATCTATTTGACTTAAATAAAACATGCATTAATAATTAAATTGATCTCATGCGCAAAATTGTTTTCCAAATAACCTCTCATTTTCCCACCAATCTGCAAATGCAATAATTGCCTTTCAGCTATTTATTTTTTTGTGCTAATTTGTTTCTGTCTAAATTATTGACAACAACAACAACAAAACAGTCCTCTTACCGGTGCATGAATGAAGAGGCTTCGGCCGTACGATGAGCGAGGGACACACCGAATAGAGAGAAAGTTTCTCAAAGTAATCACAAGTCTCCTTGGAGAGGATCTCGTCAATCATGAAAGTCTTGTAGCGCCGTCTGGCAGCCTTCAGCTGCCCGTGGGAGGAGAGCCTCAACTCGGCTTGACAGTGCATGATCTGTCCCTGAGCGCCGTGCGCTACCTTCGCCTGCACAATATGCTGTTTTCACTGATATCTACAAGGCTCTGCGGGTTTTCACCGTGCGACTAGTGCAGTTCATGCGTTTAAGCAATGCATTGTTTTTGTCTTTCGAAATTGCAGTTTAGCTTTTCCCTGAAGTGTCGTGGTGAAGATCGGTTGCCTTCAACTTGAGCTGCGCTGAGCGCCACGGTGGTAATGAACTGACTGCGATCTGCGCTCACACCCACTGCTATATAAACCATCCCTGAACTCATCCATCGCCCTGCTCTCTCTCCCTCTCTCTCTCTCTCTCTCTCTCTCTCTCTCTCATGTAGCCTACTGTACACATACACATGGTCAGCTCCCGAAAACTACCCCCCCCCCCCACACACACACACACACACACAAACATACCTCCACCAAAAGGTTTTCTTTCTCTCTATGATTTCTTTTACATATTAGTTGTACAATTTATCATTTTTGACTCTAAAAAACGTCTAACTTAGGTGATATTTTTTAAATACAAACCTAGGACATAAATCAATACAAATAGGCTAGTCTTTAAACCTGTTGATATATAAAGTTCACATTGAATCTATGAACTTATTTGAGGTAAACTAACATCGTACCGCTCCTTTGATTCAAACGCTTTATTTGAATCATTTTTCTCTTAATTAATTTATTAATTTATTTAACTTGTTTTCATATAATTATAACGTATTCTTATTTCATCCGAAGTTCGCTTTGTACACAATCCAATGTATTCAATATCTTAACTTTGGACTGACTGAAAAATAAACCAAGCAAGGGGTGAATGATCTTTTCTTTCTTACTTTCTTTTTCAGTTATTAACCCCTTAATGGGTTGTGATGCGGTGTCTGTTTGGTTACATACACGGTAAATTAAACTGTGCAATCTTTCTTTTTCGTTTTGTTTGAATTAAATCAGAATTGAAAATAAATCATAATAACAAAATGTGTGGCAAAATAAGGGAATCCTTGTTGAAACAGTATGATTCTTATAAAGGAACAGTAGCACATTTAGAGGTTAAATAGCAGCAAGAAGGCAATAGACAGAACTGCGGTCAAAGGCCAAGTCGATAATGCCATTTCTGTCTTTACTCACTTGCTATGTAAACTGACGCATGTATAATTTATTATTAATCAACAACTGCGTGCCCACGCGCGCATGGCGTGAGGGCACGCCGAATAAAAGACACAAAAATAAAATACCCCACCGCGAAATAAGAGCACCTGTCCTTTTGCTAGTTCTATGTTGGCACAAAATGTATATGTTTTTTTTTTTATGAATAGCCAATTATGTTGTCGGTCAGATCAATGTAGGTTTATCAGCGTCACGGGCTGATGAGGAATATTAATACCACATCGGTACGCTCAATTCTCTCACAGGCTAAAACAAAAACCTTGTGTGCCTTTTCCATCGTTTTATTTCTCTATAACTCTGCCTTCTAATGCTGTTTATATTATGGCAAAATGATGTTTATTTTTTTTCCACGCCTCCCTTTCTGAACTCTTGCAGATATTGCAGATTTTGTTTATCATCTGAAGAATTGGAAATAAATGTAACTCTCTGGAGGCTTGTGCCTCAGACGCCGCCGTGTTCAAAGTGGAGGAGGAAATGTGGGAGCTCTGCACAGGAAAGCTCGGCTTCTTTTCAGAGGTTTGATGGCTTGATCAAAGAGGGGGAGATGAGAACAACTGCTGTGGAGCACATTTTACTTGTCTGGGGTGGAGGAAGCCACTGCAAAAAAAAAGAACGGCGCTAATACAATTTCTAAACCAACATCTTTCCACTAAAATATCTGAAACTTTTCTTTTTGATAATTTTATTGTAAGACGTCCTCATTTCAGTATTTTTAATAATGCGTTGTTTTCTGGTAGTTTTCACTAAATAAAATGTGAGTAATCTAACTGCATTTGTTGCTTCCAGAAAACCAAATATGAGATAATTCCGCGTTCTCTCATATTTCAAAGGGAATTAAGATTGCACTATGACCAGCTAAATCAGGCCTATATGTCCCCGGCCTACTGTGGCACCAATGAACCCAACAACCTGAGGTGGGGCAAAGATCCGGGAATCACGGCTGCAGGCATCTTGTCACACTTGTGGTGCGCGTTTGCGGGACTTGCTAGAGAGGGAGGGAGGGTCTCTGGATGTTTGGAAGTGGATCATTTCAGCAGACACGCTTCTATATAAATCCACACAGCAGCGGCTACCGAGCGGCCCCTCTAATCCGCCCGCTCCAGGGCTGGAGACGCCAGGCAGATCAACCAATTAAAAGAGTTATGCCACGGCCAGAAGCGCGAGAAGGGCCTTCCTAGTACCGACACCGAGCGGCGGATACTCTCTATTAGAGCGATTTGGGAAGCATCGGGATGCAATCTGACACGAGGCAGATTAAAAGGCAGGACGGAGCTTAGTGCAGAGCGGTTTGAAATGCACCTCCACTTTGGGACACTGGGAGATTTATTGTTGAGGGGGGGGGGGGGGGGGGGGTGTATAGTTGTCGATACTGCGCGGGATCCGCCGCTAAGTGTCATAAGCGCTTTCGGTGGGGTAGATTATGACCTCAACGAGGACATTAAGGGATTTGATCATAACTTTGTTATAAACAAGTCCGAACAGAGGCACTGGGGCATCAATATGCTGTAAGGCTGATTGCAACATGAGACCCTGAGGATCAAAGTGCTGCTAATTATGGGATGGAATGCCGCTTTCGCATCTGTAAATGAACAAAAAAAAACCTGCGCCATTTACAAAGTGGCGCTAAGACTCTTCTGATGAAAGACAACAGTATATATCCCTGTCCAACTCTGGTGAACAAGCGACAAAACCTTCACGTAATTGCAAGCTGTAAAGTGAACGGGGGACGTGTGAAATCCATGTAAAGACTTGAAAGCATCCTAAATAGAAATGCAGGAGCTGATCATGTGGCTCAGCTATATTTAACATCTTAATTGATTCAATAAAAGGATGTGTGTGGCGCCACCTGTAGATTACTTCATAACCCGCTGCACAAGTGTATTAGTTACACGGGGGCCATTTATAGGTGCAGATAAGGCCATGTGTGCATGCATTACAGCATGTAGCATCAGCATACAATGGCTCACTTAGTTAACACAAAGCTGTAAATAGCATTCATGATCTACAGCCAAGACACAGGCGTTTGTGTTGTTGTGTTGTGGCTAGAGGAAAGACAATGCAACAGTCAAATGAAAGGGGCTTTATAGTGATGAAAATGTTCCATTTTAAAACAGTCAAGTCTTACAGACTCAGAATAAAAAAATTTAAATAAAGCCCATTTTCCAGAAAGAGCAAGGTCAACAGATTTAACATTAAGAAAGGATGGTGCCCCGCTGCCGTAAAAGTGATGCTGGTGGAACCTTGAGCTGAACATTCTGCAAAGTACCTGAAGAATTTCTGAGAGCACCATTTCAATATTTTTTTGCATAACATAAAAACTCGCCAATGTTCAAAATCTTTTTCTCATTTTTTAAATACTTCTTTTTTCTTCGTCTTCCAAAATGACTCCTAGTCAAGTCTGATTTTTTTTTTTTGTCTCCTTGCTCTCATCGACACAGCTCAAAATAATTGTGACATCTGTGAGTAAAAGCTCACATAAAAGAAGTGTACAAATTTAAAAACGCCTTAAAAATAAAACCAAAAATGTCTCTAAGGCATAAGTTATCAAATCTTCAAACTGGTCGCATCATGTACAAACAACCTGAGTATACATGTGAATGTATCAACAGAACTCTTCTTTTCTTTTTTTTAGTAAGCCGTCCACAAATGTGAAGAACTGAAGTCTTTACGCGTCTCAGTACCGTCGCCATCTATTATCTTGGTAGCCACGGTTGCTCCCCTTGTCGTCGTGATGTCTGTCGCCACCTCTGTTGTCATGGTGACGGTTGCCGCTCCTGTCGTTCTGATGGTGATAGCCATCCCGGCTGTGGCCCTGTTGTTGCTGGTGACGGCCGGTAGCCGGCTCTTCTGCGTAGCGCTGATTCCGGCCGCTGCTGTTCGTCTGCGCCGAATGCCGATAATGGGCGTTATCGGGTTGCCTGGAGGCCCCGCCGCCGGAGTTTCCACCTGCAGGAAGCTGCCTCTGCTGAGACTTGGAGAATCCGTCATTCAGCTGCTCGAGCTGCTGCGTGTGGAGCCACGTCATGTTGTTCAGCTACGGACGAAGGAAAAGACCGGTAACACGACCGGCGTGTTCATGCGGTTAATTGAGGCCAAAGAGTTCTATTCCTGTCAAATTATACAGCGTAGACATTTCAGCTAAAGCAAGCAAAGAGCAGGTCTGAATATGTCACGTGTTAAAAGAAGAACTACGAATTCTGTCGTGACTGTGCAGTGCTGTGTCATAAAAGTATAGAAATGTTACCATGACATGCTTCTGGAGGTTATCGGGAGATGAAAAGGACCTCTGCATTTGGGTCGGAGGAGTATATGGTGGGGAACTGAACTGGGTCGGAGTCCTGTAAGAGTTAAGCAAACCATTGTCAAATATTTCATCACAAAAAGGAAAGAACATAGTGTCAGGTGCACATTCCACATATTGACGACCAACCACTTATGCAAAATCCATGTCAAATTAAGCTATTTTTAGTTGATGTTTTAACCATATTTCACCTCTTTGGCATGTACGGATAAGTCGTGTGCGTTAACATTTTGTAGCATCGCCTTAGGGAGATTTCATGAAGCCACGCCCATACTTCAGTGGTTTCATTTTGTTTAGAATGTGCGTGATCCAACCGCACCATGATCATCCATCTTAAGGGCGGGGACACGTATCTTAGTAGCTCAAGCACAGTACAATCCCTCTGTCGAGCATGACGTAAACAAGAGCCTGTGATGGCAAACTCAAGACTTGGAGCCAAGAGCAATCAGTCCAGCAACGTACATTAGCAACACACAATTCATCCATCTAAGCATGTCAGCGACATCACCATCCACTGGGAATAGGCTCAGGATAATCGTCTTATTGGATGAACCCTGTTGTTGTTGTTGAAGTATGGAAACATTATTGTTCACTGGTAAAAGAGAGCAGTGACACGATCTGTGATGGGAAGTCCATCAGCATTGATATGAAGCCAAGTCTGACACATCCAATCCTGAAGGGACTGGATTGACCTGAAAGTAATGTTGCAACCAGTGGATTGTCTGCACCGTCGCCTGGTGCAGGTGTGTGTCCGTTTGCCATCAATCGTGACTCCTCGATGACTTTGACGCATCAATGCCACTTCATGTTGTTTAATCAACTGAACAAAGGCAGACACAACCATCTGCATTCCAGCGATGAGATGTTTATCTTGTTTTCTTTACTTTTGTTGCGATAAAGATAGTGAAGAGAGGATTTTCTTTCATGTAGGAGTGTAGCTAATGTGCTTTTTTTGTTTTGTTTTTTGAAGTGCGTTTGTGTCGAGTTCAGTCAAATGTTGTCAACAATATATTGAGAACAAATGTGCACGCTGCATTGTAATGAAACCTGAGCGGACTGGATGGAAACACCTCTACCATGTAGCAACGGCTGTGTGCCAGGTTAGAGATACTATTGGGTTAAGATCAAAGATATGTTTTAGCTCGCTCCATTATGTTTTCAAGTAGGTAGTCGGGTACATATTTTGTTTTAACACCAATTAAAAAAATCTCCATTCTGAACAAGAAAGATCAGTTATTTCAAACTACTAAATCTAATCTCAGTTTTCCAAGAAATACATTTAGAACTATTCTTTATCCGCTGTAGTTGAACAGAAACAAAACGTATATTGTATAAATCACACCGGTCTCATACTGTCCAAGTTAACTCTCGGGGCAATACTTTTCCCAGCAAATGCCCCAACAGGCACTGCTGCATGAAATTGGGCATGAAACGTGGAAAGGATTGCACAGAGTCTTCTATACAAGTAAATACAGACCAGTCCAATCCCATTTCATGCCACATCTTTTGCCAGAGCAGAGGGCACTGCCAAGAGCATGAAAACCATGCATGTCCAAGTAATATTCAATAAGGTGGAAGCATCTTAAGAAAATCTGGTACCAATTACAAACATACAGTTCTGCCATTCCTCAAAATTATAAACTACTGACAAACCAGGCAACTAGAAGGCTCCATTCACACAAAAAGTGGGCGTGTATTTACTATTATTGTCATTATAGTACCGTATTCTATCATATGTGGGAAAAGTATGGCACTGTGACTTGCCTCCAAGACTTGTCTTTAAAAAGTGTAAAATATGTTTTACACAATTAACCTCACACTGTAGTTCAAAATAGAGAAAAAAATCTGAAACCCTTTCAGCTGCTACAGCTGTTCGTTGCTTCCCCTCAGATAGCTTGAAACAGCCAATGATGTGGTTATGCTGTTACCACAACAGCCCAACATTTGACTCCATCAGACTCTTTAGTCCAGTTTGTATTGAGTAACCTGTGCTGCACCAAGAAACTGAAAATTGGCAGCTCAAAGTTGAGATGAAATATACCAGGTGGACTTTTCTCTGTGAACAAAGTCCCTTGCTTGACTTAAAATCTGTGCTCGAGCCATATATTAAGATGCAGCTGTGAACTCAATGAGAGCTTTATCTGCTACGCTAAGGAGGCACACAAAAGCTCGATCCAAGTTTAAGACTGAGAGGCAGAGAAGAGCCAGTGGCTGCTGTGATGCTACCGATAGTGAGGGAAACCAGATTTAGTGTCTGGCACTGGCGGACAAACGGTCCATGAGACGTTCTTACCTCTGGCCATGCGGATTTGGGGTATTTGCAGGACTTGTATTCTGCGAGTTCCCTGGACTGCTGCTGTGACTGCTACCTGTGATGAGGCAAACGGAACAAAAGAGTTTATTAGTTATGGACAAGTACGGCAATTGTTTACTTTTAATATGTCACATTGTGTGATACATAGGGAACACTTTAAAATGAGTAACGACCAAGTTTCTGCTGTTCACTCACCAGATGATACAGTAGACTACATCATCTTAGTACCAGCCACACGATCAGAATATTAACCACATTGCCTGACAGGAAATAGATCCTGACTGAACCTCTCTTTATATGCAACGTGTGATAATTTAATGTCTGTTTTAGTCCCATTACATTTCATTTTCACACGGCATAAAAACCATGTCAAATCAACCGTAGGTCTGGATTTATACGCTGAATAACTAAAAGTGCTGTTTGGCATTGATTCAGCGAGAATTGACCCGTCACGTTTTGTGCTGTATATGCAACGGTTGCAGTTTTCAGACAGAGAGTCACTGGGGTTACGTAGAGACGCAGGTTCAGGAACGCAGGCAGACACTAGTGTGCTTCTGGGACTTCAGTCGATTGTGACAGTGATGTTAGACCCGTGTGAGGACATTTTATTAACTTATGTCCTTAATTAGATATCCCTAAAAATCAGCTCACCACGACAACATTCTGACAAGCCACACAATGCTTAATCAAAATTAAATGTTAAATCAAAGCCTATATAAAACATTCAAGCGACTAATTTGCCTCAGGTTGTCATGTAGACATGATGAAGTTTAGACTCTCTATTAGCCCCACTTTTGGCATCATAATGGGCTTAACTGAGCCAACACAAAGTAACAACGACCACCTGGATAGGTAACAGATAACTCCAGAAACGGGTTAAGATAGAAATGTTTCTTATAGTGTATCTGACGGAATATGTTTTTGTCCAGGTGATTAGAAGACCCTTAGAGGATTTAGAAGATATGGTCAGAGGAGCGGTACGAGTTTCCCCAAACATAGCCGGTCAGTTATCTTGTTGAGAAACCGATGGTTACTTTTATGACACCAATGTATAACGTTACTACCTGAGATAATACTTCTGAACACATGTCTGGCATTGTAAGTCTGTAACTCTGTCTCTCATATGTTCCGAGTAACGTTAATGTTTGTCTATGATCAGTTGTCAGAATAACTTACCCGATCTGAACTGCACATGAATGGTTCTCCCATACAGCGACGTCCCGTCGATTAGTTGCATGGCATATGGCACGGACACTTCGTGTTTGTAAACAGCAAAACCAAATGTTTTCTGTTTCCCATCCGCGTCTTTCGGAATTTTCGTTTTGATGAGAGGTCCTGCCTGCAAAAAAAAACAAAAACAAGTAACGCTAATGAGGCAACGTTACCCAAACAACAACTAGCTAAAGCTAACTCCCGTGAGTGCATAGCGCTTGTACTTGTCCACAACGTGCATACAACAAACACTAGCATTATCACATGTGTACAAAAGGTCTACAATTATTGTAAAAGAGCGTAACACCTAATCATTTTACATGTTCGGCCCATTTTAACTCTGACAAGCTTCCAATGTGTTAGCATTTTGTGCAGTATGCTATCTGTTGACTTGACATTTGCTAGCTAGCGCTAGCTATGTCTAACGTTAGCGACAACAGCACCTGTACAAACAGCTCGAACAAAAGCTCCTCCGTCACTCTCGTATCCAAATTCCTTATGAAGAGCGTCCGGTCCGCTTCCTGCTCTATTCCCATTGTGTTGGAGCAGATACTAGCGCTCTCAAGAGATATAAAATGCTAACGTCGCAAGCGCTCTGCCAAATATAGCCGGAAGGCCTAGTATCGTAAAGTGTTATGCCGTCACAGTTGAGCTTCCGTCGTAGTGAACAGCGGTAGCTTTACGACACTTACGGTCGGTTAATCTAAGACGGAAATGTTCTTCCTTTGCTTTTAGGATTAGTCATTTGGTTAAACTCCAACTGCAAGGATGAATGCAAAAATGTTTTCATTATAAATGTGTTATAATACATGGCATATTTAATATTTGGGGTCTAAGGTTTTTTTGGGGAGCTCCTGCAGTGTAGGCCCAAATAAGTAAAACAACCACAGAGCATTGACTGAATATGAAAACAACACAGAACAGGAGAGCTGTTGAAACATACTGTGCGTTCCAATACCCATACTACCATATTATTTACTAATTGTTAAGTATGTCCCATCACATAATAGTATGCATTTCGAATTGCAAACTTGTTTTAGTTTGAACTTGTAGTACTGCAGCTGCCCTTACAAAAAGATAAACTCAAAAGATAAATAATTTATCAAAATAGTTGTAGATTCATTTTCTGCCGATTGACTAATCTATAAATCAACTAACATCTAATGTTTGTTAGATGTGTGTGTGTGTGTGTGTGTGTGTGTGTGTGTGTGTGTGTGTGTGTGTGTGTGTGTGTGTGTGTGTGTGTGTGTGTGTGTGTACAAATATGTGCAATATCTGAAGCAGTTTTTTGTTTTGATGTAAAAGCTTAAGGCCAAACAGTTTGAATCACAAATCTACAGTTACAGGACATGCCAAACAACACCCAATCCTCATTAAGGAACAGTGATTTTCTGATTTTCTGACACAAAAGGCTTTTTTTCCACAGCAGACATTGTGACTTGTCATAGCAGGAAAAGCACAAGTATTACAATAACATTAGCAATGACTCCACTCTATTCATGTGTCTCAATAAGCCATGACTGTGTGACTGTGAGTCAGAACAAACAATACCAACACCCTGAAACGGAAACAGCTGAATGAAATGTAATCGTTTATTTTGTTGTTCTCCTACTGTGGCATGTCAGAAGGCCTTCTGTGAGAAAGGCAGCAATAATTACTTACAGTATTGTTGCCCTACAAAGACAAGTCAAACAAGCCCCACAGAAGGTTATGCATGTTGCCATATCCTTCTTGCACCTGTTTTGACTGTATGTCTTTCATTTATTTTCATCATATCTGTCTTCTTTGGTAAGTCTAGATGCAACTTTAACTTTGCTAATATAAAGTCATTATTCTCTTCTATGGGATATTCAGTTTCTTTGACTGCCTGGCTGTTGAACATAGATAAGGCTTTCTTTTTTTTTTTTACCCCTGTGGCTCACTGATTGGGTCAGTGACTCAAGCGCCTGGAACCAAGTGCCTCTGGTGGCTGCGACATCGTTGAGTGTGGAGGTCAAGCGAGCGGCGTGAGAGGCTTGACTTCCACACTAATCAGATGGGCCACGGCATCTGTACTCCATATTAATTAGATCAATTTAAACTAATGATTTTCTCCTTCATGCCTGGGAAATGTCCTCATAGATTCTGGTCTAAGTAAGAGAAATCGGCACATCAGAGGCTGGATCTGAATCTTTAACTTCTCATGCTGTTTAATTCATGAAAGAACAAAATGGACTGCGTGCCACTTCATTATAGAAGACACCTTTGCACATCTCTATGACATAGTTATTCCAGGCAAGGTGCATTTTTCCGTCACTTATATTTCTCACGTGGCAATAAACACTGCAATTTAACACCAAACTCTTGGCTGTCAGCATGTCTTGTGGGACCTTTGCTGCCGTGCATAGTTGTTAACACTTGAAGTATTGGATGTATTGGCGCTTTCCAAAAAAAAAAGTCTTGTGATTTGAAATACTGCAAGGTTGCAATGGAAGCAGTAAAAAAAGCCTAAACCATAAAACCACACCTGTGCACTATACTGTTTGATGACTAAAGCCCTTGAATCTATTTTGGGTCCCCCTACATTGCCATTACCCCATACATGATGTATTCCCTCCTCCCTTTTTGTATAACCATTGGACGGGATTCAGGAGAGCACTATGAAAGTGCAGTGTGGAAATGGGGGAGAGGGGTAAGTGAATTGGAAGACAAAACAGGCAGACCTGCTGTATTTGTAAACTCCTCATTACTGCCCACAGAAAAAGCAGATTTTTTGCTTTGACAATAAATAAAGACATTTTGCTTTTGATTTCCAAAGAGAACTGAATCCAAACATAAGTTAGATGCCTTAACAATAACCATTCCGTTCATTACTCTAAGCACTGTAACGTTTACGAGCTTAGTAACTTGTGCTGAAGAGGCTGAAAAGGAGCAGTAGATGGCAGCATTGATCCAATGATACTGGTTATGCCGCTGTTGCATTAGTGGTGCTTCATCTCTGTGGGGATGTCAGATGGTTGCTATGCACTGTGGAAGAAAAGAAATGCAGAATTTAAAGATCTTGGTTGTCGTTTTTTTCTTTATGCAGAGAAGGGAATTGGATTTGATCGTCATAGGAATATCATCCTTTCATGTTTGTCTTTTAGCCTGTAGCCTACTTTCAGGTTTCTTATAACATAAAAGGGTTCTAAATGGCTTGTTATGGAGGTGGTTTTGTTGTCCATGGAACTATTTCTAGAGTATTTATATTTTTCAATCCAAAGCAGGAGTTCCTGAGTTAAAGTCAGTGGCCCACAGAATGGCAATATTTGGCCACTATGAGGCCTCTGCTGCTGTTCATGTGAGTATCATAACGTTTAATATCTTGTTTTCCAGTTTGCATACAACCTGACATAGGCCTACGATACGGTTGACTGAAAGATCTCAGGTTAAATTCTAATAGATAAGTGGTTTGCGTCAAATGTCACCAAAATAACTATATACGTTATTTTACAAAGCACATTCAGATGCTCAAGTTTAATGTACTGTAGAAACTCACAGAATTGCCTTACCTCATGATCCGAGACATTGACAAGCAGAGCACTGCTATGCCTTTTAATATGTCTGGAAACAAGTAGTGCTCAAGCAGAAAAAAACATTGTGCTAATTTATAGCAATTACAGAAACCCTTTCGGAGCTAAATATGAAACAGCGGGATGCACTTCAGCTCGAAAACACATCACCTCCTACACTCAGCGCCATTAACATGAGTGCAACGGTTCATTTTTTTTAATGTTTTTTTGGATGCCTGCACACAAGACTTGGCCACATTGTTTTAATTAATAGGGGAAGAAAAAAAAAGCATGATCAAATTGGAGCAATGCTCAAGGGCAAGATGGTAGCAAGCGAGCGTTCATCGAGGGCAGAAGTAACAGGGCCGGACCCCAGAAATAGGCCACCACCAGCTACCCCTGCTCTGGTCAGATCAGGGTGAAATCTCAGTGCTACTGTAATGAGGCGGCTATACATACACACACTGTATGCTCACTTCCAATTAGGACCTCTGGCCTGGAGGGTTTGGTGGCACTGTGAAGTGACTGACTGGTGGCTAGACACATCCTTCACCAAACGTCCACCCTTGCTTTCGGCTCGTAACTACACACGACACGCCCTTCCGCTGCCCTTCCCTCTCGTTCATTAATATTTCTAATCCATGTGGAATGAAGTGATTCGGGATCATTAAACGCACATGAATATTTGTCGGATGAAAGTTTAATTACGCCATCCCTCTTTGGCAGTGTGATGTCACGGAGCGGCTTGCCATTCAGTGCATCCAGTGCGTGGTTTAACGGCCTGTGCCTTCTCATAAATGCTCAGTGCTTATCTAGCAACAACCTCCACCTATGCGCAGGTCTTATTTTACACCTCCTACGCTGCTGGATAGACTCAATTGATGGGGATGGTGTTTGAGTGGTTCCTGTAGTTCCGGTGGCCATATGTGGATCAATCATACTTAATTCAATAGAGCAGGAGAACCACTTTTGTGGTGGATGTCATTTATTATTTAGTACTGCGGACTATACATATAGGCTAGGCTCGCTTTTAGATTGTTGAGGAAGTGGTATACACATACTGCATACATTATGTCTCTCCAACAATAGTATTGTGCTGTAGGTAATATATGCGGAGTCCATATATGCATGTGATCTGTTATGTCTGGAATCCTGTATGTGACTGTGTGAGATTCTTAGATTACAGCACAGGTCTGAGTATAATGCGGTAGGAGAACAGTGCACACATCCATACACACAGCAGAGTGAAGCCTTACTCATCCTCTCCCCAGCAGAACAATACTCATTTCCAATCAATCAATTTCTGCAGGTTTGATTCAAATATTAAGTGAAGGACTTTGTGGAAATGTTCTGTCCTCACTTTGTAAGACACATCTGATGAAGTGACTCTCTCTCTCTCTCTGACATGCACACAGACAAGAGCTCGTCACTGGCAGCACGTCACCCAGATTCAACACCCTCCTAAAACAAATGGGTGCAAAAATCTTCTGAGGGGTGTCCGAGGCGCTTTGTTTCTTTACAGCTCTCTCTCTCTCCCGTTTCAACATGCTTGTTATCTCAATATTGCCGCTGCATGTTGCCGCCGACTTGACATGCTGTGACTTCATTTTCATATCTGCGACTCCCCTCGAGCGCTTTGTCTCCCTCCCTCAAACACACACACACACACACACGCACACACACACGCACACACACACACACATTAAGGGAGAGATCCATCCTGTTGCTACAGTGCTGCAGTGCTGAGTAGCAGTATCAGAAAGAGAGAGAGGGAGAGAGGGAGAGAGGGATGTCTGGCATCAGCCCCACACCACAAAAACGGACTGCGGCAGGGCATCCAAAACCTTCTTTTACTTTTCCATCACTTAACTCAAACAGCGCTGTCTTATTCCCCAGTTCTAGAGGATGTCCAATGACTAATATCAACTTATATGATTAAGAGCATGGAAGCACTATCTGTTGAGATAATAAGAATAAGGGACACATCTTTCTACATACACTATTCCCTCTACCCCGACTCCACCCACTACCTCTACCCCTTTAACTGTTCCAAAAAGTGAGGTGTCAGCACATTTCAGATGGCCAGGCTCACCCCCGATGCCTGCCTGTTGAGGAGCAGAATCGTGCCCTTTGCCAAAAGTGCCATATGGAGGGTGTTTTATGGCGGAGGAGGGTGGATGGCTGTCCTAGAGGAATAATTAAGAAATAGATCCCCCACAGTATAAAGCCCATCACATCACAAATCTCCAGTCTCTCTGGATATTCCGTCCCCAACTCCTCTCCAGTCATCTCTGCTGCTCCTGCATCTGCTGCTGCTTTTTAAAGCCTCAAACACCTTCAGAGAAGTTAATGAGCTCTGTCAGAAAGAGGCTGCTTTTCCTTTTTTTTTTTTTTTTTTCCTTCTTCCAAAAGTAAGCTTTTCCCCCCCGCTTCATTATAATCAACAGTGGAGTGTCCCATATTCCTGCTACTGAGCAGAACATGCCCTCAGAGACAGTCAATATTGCAGCTTATAACCTATAACTTTGAGCTCAACCCCCGAAGAAGAAAGTTTTGCCTTTGAAGATTCTCATCACTATGGTAATCAGCTGATCAGAGGATGTTATGCCAACTCCTTGTGATGCAAATGTTTGCTTTACATGCAACCCCCCCCCCCCCCCCCCCCCTCTTTCTCTAACGCACTTGAGTTCAGGCGAGCACTGTGGCTTCCATCAATTATGTAATTGCACAGAGGAAATGGCACTCATTTGATAAAGAACCCTAAAGTCAGTCAGACCAACACCTGTAATGTCAGTATATTGAAGGAATGACAAAGGAACTGGAATGGGTTTATATTTTTTGTTTTATAGTCGAAAAATAAATTCCTCCACTTAGACAAGATAACACAGCTGTTCTCAAATCAGAGTTTCTCTCCATCAAATGGCACTTGAGAAGCTGACATTTCATAATTCCACTGAAGTGGTATGTTATCATCCTTTTATCTTTGTTGGGGTTTTAAAAAATAAAAATAAAATTTTGCATGTCACACAGTTCAAAATGTCATGAAATTACCATAGGCTTGGGCTAAAATCCAAAACCACTAGAAATATATGATGCGAATGAAATAACGCATAGCCTTGTCATTTATTTGGCCAGCTGTGCGGGTGTTTATGGAGAGCATACCAAGGTTAAAATCTTGTGCTCATGGTGTAAATTAATTTCTTGCAGTAGCTTTCAGGGATACTTGAATCAAATGTCGGTCTTATATTGGCATAAAACTGTAGAGCTAACCTTCAAATTCACAGTAAGCTCCCTGGAGACCTCAGCGTTGTTTTTTCTTCCTCAGCCCCAGCCCCTTATCTTCACTGTCAGGGTAAAGCACATTACTTCAAACCCATGCAGGAGCTGCATGCTCTAGGCTCAACTGCGTTCCTTACCGCAAACTAATAGAAAGGAAAGTTCAAGAGGAGTTTGACAGATCCGGCAAGATGGGACGATGTCAGATCCATTGAAGGCTGTTGGAGGGGTTTGGATCTGTCATTGTCACAACTAATATTGTGTGGTCCCTCTATCCTTGGCTTGTGGGTTTTCTCTGTGCAAACGTTCGGCATTCGCCTTGACATTCAACTAATTCATTTATGAGGGTTGTAGGCGAGCCATGAAACGACCACGAAATGAGTTGAGAGACAGATGTTGTGTAGAATGTTCATAAATCAAAGATACCGTGGTACGATTATTACGTCCACATGGTGGACAGGTAGACAGTAGCTGATCAGTCCCAAAAAGGGAATTTGGATTCTCTTGTATAGGTTATCACCTTGTTTCAGTAACTCTGTGAGAAGTGCATAATGTATGTATATTAAACAAAGACATTTCCCTGTCATTATTGTAAATTACAGTTTATCAAATATAATGCTTTGAGTCTCCGTGTTTATCCCAGAATTATAGATATCATGGATGACAGTGGACCTCCATGCAACCCTCTATAGGCTCATGCCCTGAGACCTGCAGGTGGAATCAAATGTCAAGGAGGAAAAGAGAGATTGTTATAATTTCTGCTCATTAATTACTTTTAAAACATAATCTCTGGACTTCTCAATTTCAGGATTGGGGTTGCACCAGCTAGCCGTAAATCCATTGCTGCTTCATAATTCTGTGTGAGTGCCTGATTGTAATTTACTATAGTAGTTTGTACAATTAAAACCTAAGAAATGCCTTCGATAGAAAATACTTCAGTCAGTTGCTAGCACACACTTGTAGCGCTGTCCTATCAAAACCCATCAGCTCTAAACAGGAAGTCATTGTGGCACAGCACGTTTTAGGGGGCCAAGCATTATGTTGAACTTAACTGCCAATCCTTTGTGAATGTACTCATGCCTTTGTTTTATATTTGCATACAAGGAGAAATAAGTGTTTCAGAATAAGAAGTATTCATGTAGACTAAAATGAATGGGAAATATGCTTTAACCAGTGCTGTTCAAGTCATTTAGTCTGATGTAATAGCATTACGTTTTCTAATTCATTATTAGACTGCATTTTGTTCAGTTGTCACTTTTTTAAATAAATAGGTCATATAGTATGTTAGCTACGCATCAGTTACATCTGGCAGTAGTGGCTAATATGTAAATATTTAAAATCTATTTTTTGTGGTGCAACCCAATGTTTAGTCAGTAATGCAAAGACATCCACTCCGTGAACACTTATATTAAAACTCCGCTAAGTTTGAACTAATGGAGAGCTGTTTTTATAGAATAAAATAAATGGAATAAAATGTTACAGAACCTAAATTGCCATAGTGGTAGTTGAAAGTAATTATCTTTAAAGACCATTATAGTTGGAGTAGGAAACTTTTATTAACATATTGCAAACATATTTCCAAACATGTGTTTCTGTTCACATTTACATTTGACAGTATATGAGCAGGGATGTTACACACACGGTGACAGAGATGGGACATTCCTGTGACATGTCCTTCTGCTTTCCATTTTCCCAGAACCCCACTGATGCATGCAACAATGCATCAGTTGGCTGCCCCACTAGATTAAAGGAAAGAACCAGGGATCTTCCAAAAATAGCTCTTGTATCAACACTGCCACCAGCTGCTTCACGCTCCACCCGGGGACATCATATTCCATCAATCTTTCAACCAGTTATTGATGGGATGTCCACATAAATTTGTCTGACGGGCGTTGGAGCACTATGAAATATTAATTTTATATTTTCTCTCCGGTGTTCTTATGAGGGGGCAAGTCCGGTCCCGCTTGCGACAGAACACAGCAGCGGTTCATGCATTAACTAGCGGATAATGTTGATGGAATACTGGACAGTAGGACATTTATTGATGGCACTGGCTCATATCCCATATATGCACAGGGCCAATTGAGGACAAATTACAAGAAAGTCACATTTTAATATGGGCAACGCGATCATCGGGTTATAAAAGAGACTGAATTATATGTCATTTAATCTCAAAAACATGCATTCATATTGCTGAAAAGTTCTAGAGTAAGACACTGAATCCTCAACCCGATCTCATGGGAAGGTGTATAAACAGCTGGACATTTCTGTGTGTCATTAGTACGCATTTTAGGTTAAGTTATATGCCACTTTTTAATTTATTCACCACAGGATTAATGACGTGAAATGGCTTTTTTGCTTATCACGTAATGATGTGTTGTCACCGTGAAACGGCCGCAGGTTTGGTTTAGACAACAAAACCACTCAGTTAGGTTTAGGAAAAATCTCATGATCAGGCTTTAAATATCTATGTGCACTGTAAATAAGTATGCAAACGGTGTAACCTGGGTAAGGAAAACACGTCACCAACGTCACTAACGTAACCTCCATAAAGAAATAAGTCTCATGGTTACAAGTCCTGTGTGTTTGTTTGACCAATCAATCCTGCCCCACCCAGCTGCCACCATAAGCAGTCTCTCAAAAGTAAGAAAAGCCTTCTATATTGCCTTCAAAATGACTTGTCAATTGTCGTGTCATTCATACGCCATCTGGTGAGAGCTGGAATCCCTACCAGCTAACTCACGGTGTTGCATCCGCCAAAAGCCGTTGACGTCTCGGCTGTCCATTTCCCTACACGTAAGCGATTCTAAGCGCCTGTTTTCACACCTCAGAGACTTTGAGCATCAGTTCAGTTTGTTTTCTGAAGGCTCTGATCTCACTGCATATACAGTTCATAGTCAGAGTAGTGTCAATGAACTTGACTTGAACCATTTTTATTTTGGTGTTTATAGAGACAACAGAGGGAGTCATCAACTGTGGCACACTTTGTTTTCTTCAAAGTGGCAGCGATGTAACTGCACTGGGATGAGGCGCCAAGGTTACTCCGTGGTTTGATGCTTCCTATTTAAAATCAGTCGCAAAGTAAATAAATTACGAACATCAATCCGTGCCGCAAGTACAAGCAAAATGCTGTTGAGTGTAATTATAGCTGCGGCAATAGATGGAAGCCGGAGGGGTGATGGCGGCGTTCCATAAATCATATCTGTATATTGTAAAAGCCTTGCATGTGGCTCTAATAGCAACACATGCCTTCACTTTATGGCAGTGCATTCCAGTTTTGCAACCAGGATGTTGCGATCACATCACTGTGAAGGAGAATATGTAAAAAGTAGATTTATTGTGTTCTACAAAGAGTCCGGACAAAGTCATAAACTGCAGCATAAACCTATTGCAACAGACTGTCAGGCTGTGGAGAAGAGAAATAGCAATGACTTGAACAGACTGAATTTCAAATTCAAAAGCGATATAGTGAGTGGAGTGAGCATATTTTTAATGATAGAGGGCTAATCCCAAACCAATTCTTTATTCATCTGTGGGGTCAGGGAAATGTCAGGCGCGTTCGCAGCACCAACAGCGCAGTTCAAGAATGACTGACAAGCGCAGAATAAGCAGTCCTTACAATGATATATGACTTCATTAATGGATGACACGTGAGAGGGGAAAAGCTTGGGACCATCACCACTCTGGGAGCAACGCTTCCCCCTCCCAACCTCTGCTACCAATGTTTTAATTCCATTATGATGCAGGGCTGAGATAAGCCAGCTGTTTGGTGGGCGAGACCACCAACACTCCAACCCAGCAGCCCAGTGACAGAGGTAACAGTAAGTGGACACAAGCATAGTGAATAAATTGGTGTTTCATTGCAGTAACGCAAAATCGGACCGAATAAAATATCTCATAACGTTAGATGTAAGACACAATCACCTAGCAAGTGACATTTCGCTGAGATATAGGGACTTGGTTTTAGTCAATGCATCCTAAATATCTTATTAAGTGAAAAAATACAACTTTTAAGAATTACATGCTTATGACACACAAGTGTTTTCCCAGACAATTTCAAGATCTCTTTTTATCTTGAAAGGTCTTAACATTCTATTTCAAGAAATTATACCAGGCACATTTTGATTCATTCTATTGGCAACTGTATTGTATCCTTTGTTTTTTACTATAATTTTGAAGTGGAAGTGTTTGAATTGAAATAACCAATAAAGAAATCATTAAAATAGAAAAATCTAGTCAGTAAAGTATAGCAACCTGTTCCCTTTTGTGTTTCTTCTCCAATTGGTTTGCATTTACTTGTGAGATAAACAGTGATTTCCTAATTATGTATATTCTCTGTTATTATTCACCTTTGGTAAATAAAAGCCACATCTTTTACTTTTCCAACTCGCACATCGTTGCACTGGGGGAGGTCCTCTTATTATCTTATTTTGATCATTTCCATCTGGCTAATGAGTGCTTATTTTCTCTGTGCCCAGAGGGCACACTTGTATGTATTGTTGTATTCCATCACTTGGTTAAATGTTAATTGAGCTTTTCATATCATTTGTGCTGAGTTAATGTCTCACTCAAAGGCTTTCTCCGAAATTAGCTTTAAGGGTCTCTGCAGGTGTTGCAATTCCACTCGCAGTGCAAGGTTCTCTGCATAATTGTTTGTTGGTAAACCATGTTTCTTCGCTTAATGAGGCGTCTGTTGGGATTGGAACAGTAAACGGAATTGACCTGCAGACTCTCCTGCAAGTGCTACCATTTAAGTTGTCCAAGCTTATGATCATTTTCATCCCCCTATGTAATCATTGCAATACGGGAACTCTGAAACATCTGTGGTATTAACAACTGCATTCTTCTGCCTATATCCATTCCCCCCCCCCAATAGATTTTTGCTGTTTAGCATAATCATGGCGCTGTAATTATTTCAAAGCGTTTTGCCTACTGCCATATGAGCATATGCTAATCGTACAAGGGTGAGTGACAAGTATGTGCAAATTTTGGTATTGTATATTGACAAAGAGGTTCTGGAAAAGTATAGATGCTCTCTGACCTTCTGAGCTTCAGGGTGTGATATCCACCAGTGGTGGGCCGTCAGGGCCTGCAAGGCCTTCTCTGCTGGCCTAGACAGAATCACAAAGTTATAGCTATTTTATAATTTAATAATTTTTCATAAATACACTACATGTATTATAATTTATTCAAAAAAAATTCCGCATTATCTTATTTTCTCATTGCACAGCTACTGTCTTCCTCAGTGGCTCTGCTTCCAGTGCAGCTTGTTTTAAGGAGAGCTTTTATCCAATCAGATTTCACCTCTATGTCTCTAGGTAAGAAGAGAGGCACGAGGCCTGCAGACTCACAAGTGAATCCCTTTGCAGTTTAAGTGAATGGGGACGATATTGTTGATTGTCATAGTGTTCAACCAATCAGATCTTTAGTTTGACATGTTGGGCGTATTCTTTGACGTGCCAGAGCCTGCTAGCTGGCCTAGCCATACGTGATTGGTCAGTGGGCTAGCGTGACATGTTGGGCGGTGACAATGCCAATATCTGCTGCCTCTGCCGAGCGGACATTTTCAGCCCTCAAACGCATTAAAACGTATTCAAGAAATACAACTGGGGGGGCTCAACTGTCTTCACTGGCGTCCATGAATCGAGAAGGACTTCTTACTGGAACTAAAACGCACAGATGTACTGAACAACCGTGAGATTAAACTCTTTATTAACAAAGAAAGGAGGATGGAGTTTGTCTTTAAGTGAACAACAGCTTTGGTAAGTTAAATGCATCTGCAGTAGCTTCAATATGCTTGTTTATATATTATTATTTGTACAACTTGTTTTTATGAAGATTTTTGTTTTGGTTTAATATGTGATAGGAACTATTGTTACGTCCAATGTTGCTCTGGGGACATATTTAGCCGGTGCCAGTGTTGCTAACTTGGCGACTTTCTCGCTAAATCTGGCGACTTTCCAAACCCTCATGGCGACTTTTTTTGTCAAAAGCTACTAGCGACAAATCTAGCGACTTGTTCTGGTGTTATTAGAGACTAACGTGAACGCACGTACCGTTCTGCCCTGTCGTGAACGAGCAGCGGGAGCTGCCGTGAGCCGCTCCGTCGCCCCAAAGCACTCACAGGCGGGTACTCTCTCGCACAGCAGTCCCAGCTGCAGTCAGAGCAGAGAGGAGACGCAGTCTCGGCGTATTCATATATCTGCACTCTGCAGTTAGTGCATTTATAGTTAACGAGCTTCATTTTTACACGAAACAAATAATAACCGTAGCTGTGTTTCAGCTGCAGGACAGCAGTGAAGGCCCAGGTATGAAATGCACGGCCCGCCACTGATATCCACAAATGGATTTCAAGATGCTGTTGTTGCATGCATAGAAAGATTTCCATTTCATTTTTACATACGTGTATGGATAACTGAAATAGCTACAAATGCTCACTGTGTATGGGATACACACATTTGCAATGACTTGTGTTCGGATGTTTGGCAGTTTTATGACAACGGGAGCCCCAAATGGACTACATGCTTCATTGTAATGAGAATTCCCTTGCTTTAGGGCAGGCAATAAATTAGTCAAAAGAGTCACGCACCGAAGTAAACATGTGCATCAGCAAGTTTGTGTTTATGCACTGCGTCATTGGATATATGAATGCTCTTGTTTCCTTGGGTCACAATCAGGCCACTAAAGCGAGGGCTCCAGTGTTCAGTGCCATTTACAGGATGTCAATATGCATTTGTGCTGGAAATAACGAACAATATAAGATAACACTTTATTCAGAACTATATGCATTTAATATATATAGAGGAAAGCTGATTAACTGTCCTGTTACTTGGCTCAGTGACTGGTAGCCTGGGCAAAGCAGAGAACTAAAGTAAAGGTAGAGACAGGCAGAGATCGAAAGGAGCAGTGACAGGCAGGGAGAGGAGTAGCGAGAGAAGAGTTGCTCTAAGTCATGCTCGGGGCTACAGAGCATGTGACCGAGGCTGTGTAGGTACTGCAGTGGCAGCAGTTGGTAATTACCACTGCATCAGCAACATGTCGTCTGTGTCGTCCATTTCATTAGCTGCGCATCCGCTCCAAATAGATGGTGGGGGAAGGATTATTACCACCTCCCCATCCCTTTTCTTTTCTTTCTCTATACCATCTGTGATGAGAATTAGCAAGCTATGGATGAAGAATTCCGCGTGGTTATCAGGTAACCACGCGGAATAAATATCTAAGTTCTTCGCTATGTGTGGTTGCCTCGTAGTTTTCTAGGACTGAATAGGTTAAAAGCCCTTCGAGGATATATTATTAAAGCTGCTCTGCTCTCCCTCTCTCTCTCCCTCTCTCTCTCTCTCTCTCTCTCTCTTCTACTCCCTTCATGCATGGTGTACACCAATATGCAAGCAGTTTCCTTTTTACAGTAGAGACATGTTGAAAAAGTTTTGTTCAAACAACAAGACCTCCCCGAGGACCTCTCTCTGGGGTAAGGAACGCAGCTACCTGAAATTTGAGCAGGTTGGATAGCCACGAGCAAAATCCCACAGCAAGCAACAGCGGAGGAAATAGTGCAATCTCCTAAGGCATGAATAAAAACATAAATGCAAATGCTGATGCTTGCCCGCACACATACACAACCACAGACACGCGCAAAAGTTCTGGTTGCATCTAAATTTAGAGGTTCAAGGACACTGATAAGGGTATTCAGCTGCTACACAGCGGCACACGGCAAAACATGGGCACATGAGACTTGACTCATACTCAATTTGAATATGAGGAGAGTTGAGAGTTTCCTTGAAATTTGTGTTTTAGTGGCGCGAGACTTGATCCAGACTCATTGATGATAATTTATAAGATATATAATACAACCATAGATTACTAAAGCACTCTGAACATTTCCACAGAGGCCCAAATAAATCAATCCACAGTATTAAAGGGGCCGTCAGCTCGGCACGCTGGGAATTTGATGTTAACTCTCGACATCAACACACAGAAATATGTATCGGCCACAGCATGGGTTACCTTTAGACTTTAGGTGACTTTAAAGACCATAGAGTACACATGTTGATAGTAGAAGTGCTGCACAAAAATACGTCCAAAAACAGCAACATACATTGCATTCGTTCACATTATTAGCAAATGTTTTCTGGAAGTGCAATCATCACATTTACATTTCAAAATTGGCTTCTGAGCTCAGCAACAACTCGACAAATCAAGAGCAAATGACACCCTCTGAAATTACACAAACACGTCAGAACAGTGGCGACAGCTCTCCAAAATGAGATGGAAATGTCAATCAACATAATTTAGATCTCCCGCAGTATGCTCGAAGATGCAAGTGCATACAGGAGTATATGACATCCTCTTGAGCTGGCTGTGTGTGAGAAAGAGTGCGAGTGTGTAAAGGGGGAAAGGAGAGAGGAAGATGGCTGGGGAGAGGAGGGGGGGGGGGTAGTTTTCCCTCTACCTGGCATAAATCATCCTCATCCAATTATGATAAGGTCTGAAGCCTAGATTACGTGGTTTTACCATGGGGCGGGGGGAGATCATTCTTACAGACGTCTTCTACAGTGAATAAGAGTGAGATTTCATTTGGGCTTCAACGGAGCATGTCCTTTTAATTGATGGGGCACGGCTGAGTTGGAGATGGTGCAGCTATTTAAAATGCTAAATGGTTTTTCGAATTTTCTCTTTCTTGCTCAACAGACACCCCCCCCCCCCCCCCCCCCACACACACACACACACACACACACACACACACACATCTCTCACAACGCTGTCCAACTCACTGTTAGTGGCATCTGTGATTCATTTTGCCTGTGCTGAGAGGAGGGCTTCGCTGTTCTGCTACGGAATGACATGAAAGGAAGTACAGAGCAGTGATGGATTGATTGATTGAAGTCTAATGTCACCTGCAACCTGCTTTTACCCCAGCATTTTTAACATGTCGGGGAGGATTGAAAGCCAAATCTCAATAGGAATTAGCATCCTATTGAGGAAGTAAAGGACAGACCCGTCTGTAGGAGTCGGATGGAAGATAAAGGAAATGGACAGGACGGTTGCATGTAGAATATGGTCACAGAAAGAAAATTAGGAACACTTTACATTCACAGCTATGGAAGCCATAGGGTCTCTGAAATATTGAAACGTCATTATATGTCTTAATCAGTATAATGTACAGTGTCCTGGTGTTAGAATAGCACATGGAATAAGCGATATGACACGTGTTCGGAGGGATTCACAGTGGATATATACTGCAAGCCTCTCTGAATCATCAGGACGATGAATCAGGAGAAGTAATGATTTTACATTAGTGCATCAGGATATCAAACATTTCCAAATGGTTGGATTGTAAATGAATGTGGTTGTGTTGCTGTAAAGTACTGGCAGTTGGTATCAGTGTGTGAGATGCTGGATTAAAACTATGTATATCTATACATTTCTATGTAAACAACAGCCAATTAGTTTAGCTTAGCATAACGCCTGGAAACGGGGTGAAAGTTAGCCTGACTTTGTGCAAAAATCCACTGAACAGCACCTTAAAAATGAACACACATCTCTATCTGTCAATTTGTGGTTTTACAGGCGGTTATGTGCGTTATGAGTGTTTCTTTAATTACTTCCTTCCTGAATCTTGTCATCACCATGAGGTTAACAGGCAATTAGCGAAAATAATAGTAATAACATTTGTTGTCCACAAATGTGGAAATTTGCCTTCAGCTTCACAGGTTTGTTAAACACATCATAGTTAATCATAATAAATACAGTAAATAGCACAGCATGCACAGTACAGACAACCACAATAATGGCCGTGGTCGCAGTGTGAATAGTTTTTTTACTAATTAAGCAAAGTTATGTCAGTTTGTATGAAAGCCCTTTTGTAAATGTTGATTGCTGCGGTTGATGTTAGGAGATATCGGCCATAGAGATGTCTGCCTCCTCAACGCGTTCCCATCCCAACTCGTAACATATACTGACACTTTGTCAGAACTCCTGGCGTCATGTTTTGGAAAAAAATCTTCTTGATTTGGGTTAAAATTACAATGTTCATGAGGTTAAAATAAAACCTAAAACAGACGCAATCAGCTGCTTGTAAAGTAAAAGTCAAACTAAAAGTTGCGAACAGGACAAACAACCGGTGGCCTACGAGACACAAACAGCTGTTTGCTTGTAGTCCTGTATTGACCTTGTTGTTGACCTTGAATGTGTGCTATGAAGGCTTCAAACATCTATAAACATATCTTTAAAGTGTCTTTCTTCGCTGTGTCCCATCATAGAATTAAACAGATAAATGGTGAGTTGTTGAAAATGTTCCATCACATCAAAGGGCAGAGGAGTTGAAGGAGAATCCTGCAGAGTTTACCCTCGCCAGCCCTCGATAACCCTCAACCCTCCCTCCCTCTCTCCCTCCCTGCCCAGCATGCACCGTCACCCTCTCACCCCCCCTCCCCCAACCCACTGGTCCCTAGGGCTACCATTTGTGAATTCATCTCTGCCCTCACAGCCCTGCTCAGCTGTCACATCGCATCTTGCACGCGCAGACAGTCAAAGATAACCGTGTTAGGGCTTTTCATATTCCATACACCCAGTTTCCACCTCCCACTATACCACACGCTCTCTCTACTATTACCCCCGTATCTGCCTATCCACCCATCCACCACAATTGTGGTTGGTTGGCAAGGCTTGCCTTTACTTTCTGTTTTGATTCCTCTGTTTCCCACCTCGGTGTTTGTTTCAGGGAGTTCTGAGGAACGATGGCCTAGAACTCTATATTAACACACACGAGAAGCTGTTTTTCCATTCACATGGCTTTCGGTGCTGCTTCTTAAAAAAAGTTACAAGACATATTGAATAAATCATCTTACATTGCAAATCTAAGAGGTTTAATGAAAGCTGAAACACCACGGAAACGACAGAGCTAGCATGCTCAATGTAAAGCACACACCAGCTGTAATGAAACAGTGACAGAGGTTGAAATCTCAAGGCCAGAGTTTCATTTTGTGAAAGCATAATTTTAAACTGATGATTCGGACAACAGAAATATAAAACTCTATGCGACGCAGGGCAAGTCCATAAACTCCCCACAGCTCGGAAGTCCTGGTCACAATTCTTGAGACTTTTCTAACCTGCCTTTATGGAAATGATGACTCAACTTGCATACTACAGGTCCATGCTTGGACCCAAACAAAGTGTGAAACAATAGCTGCCCATCCAGCTGCTCTCTTCATTCAGGTGCAGGAATATAAAAACGGGGCCAACTTACAGATGTTGAAAGCCAAACGAGTTCCAGGCAAGGAAGAGGGGAAGGGCCCCCCCCCCACACACTTTACGCCCCTGGCCCGATTTGGCATTGCAGTTGGTGTGATCCCAAAATGGTGTCTAGTTTTTATTCAGCAAGACCAGTAAAGACTGAACCAAAAATGACCGAACTACAAAATACTCATATTGTTTCCAAAAAGAAAATTGCACCCAGCTTCTTTGAAACTTGTTCCTGCAAACTGAATCTTGTTCCCTGTGTAATCAACCTACCTTCCAGTGTGTCCACTGTTCCAGCATCGGGACATAATGGCTAATAATATCATTTTTAAATCATAAACCTTTGGGATCTGTGTTTTAATGGATGGTAGAATTTAGGGCAGGATACAGAAAAATGAGCTTAGCTAGAGGAAATAAGATGTCTTGTGAGAGCTGGTCGAATGCATTGTAGAGAGTATGCGGTGTATGGACAGGAGGCCTAGTGGGGCCAAAGTGGAAGGAGAGACATAGTGAGAGTTTGACAGAATATAGCAAGATGAAACAAAATAAGAAATGTCTGTTGAGCGTACTGCTGAAGACAAGGTAAAACAGAATGTTTCTTTTTTTTCTTTTGTTTTATAACTTGGGTGTTACTTTCATAATTTTGGCAATACATTTAATCAGTTATAATCGCTTAAGCTCATAGGTCCAGTTTAAGCCAGTTACCTACAATTATCATTTATCTTTATTATGATGAAAGAATGGTCAATTGTCCTGAAATTGCTGTTACAATTGTCTATTATTGCATTGCAAAACAAGATGTGTGCACAAATACAGCACTGTGAAGAGACAGTGTGGTTGTACTCACTACTTAGAAGCTGAGATGGTGTTCTAGGCCTCACAGGCTGTGTCTGGCATAAAACTTAACTAAACTCAATTGTATCTCTATAATTCAGCTTTCAAGAATTTTTGTGAAAGAAATGAACAGTGAATAATGAACTGGAAATGTCACTCACTTTCATCCAAATAGTTAATACTGTAAGTAGACAGGTTTAGCCTGTTTCTTTGAGTCTCTGTCTCTGAAAATGTGTCGAGGAGAAAGGAAAGCACATTTTTGGGTTATCCGAGACGCGAGGAATCCTTACAAATGAAAAGTATGTGTCTAATATTCTTTATCTTTGTTGCCACTAATTAGCATTTTATGAATTGAGACACGCAACACGAGACAACAACAACAAGACAACCGGAATAACATTTTTGACACAAGCCTGGAATAGCCTTGCTAACCCAGATAGATTCTGTTGGTTTGGACAAATGCATTATTTCAGAGATAAAAGTCACGCAAAGCCGTGTCTGGAAAAGTTGTCGTTGTGAATAACTGCCAGGACGTGGCGAACCACTGAACCGTCCCCTGCCTGTGTTGTGTCCTGTTGTGCTGATATTCATTTTTGCTGACAGCCCCTTTCCTAAAACCCCTTTTATCGCCCATTCTCCTGGACATATTTCCGTGGCATGTCAAAGGAAGGTCTCTCTCCCTCAATCACAGGGATTCAGCCTTCCAGATGCAGACACGCAAGTTTCCAGGTGTCACTAAAGTATGTTGCTTCAATCGGCTGCCCCCGCTGAGTGTGAAGATAAGGGGGGGAAAAGTTGAGCATGAGGGGAAAGAGGGAAACAATAACACAGCGTCACTCGACTTGAGTGACTGACCGACTCAACTTGTTATTGAACTGCGCGAAGCTGACAAATAAAAAAGGAGATGAAAACACAGTATGTCAGTTCTTCAATTTCACGCAAGACTGCCTTGCATCATTGCAGTGTATCCCTATAATAAAGAGCCCTTGCATTCTGAATAGTGATTACCTCCTTCAGTGTGCCACGCAGCTGCTGATCTAGCTACTCCGAGGATTCTTCACACACAGCCTCTCACCTGACCTCAATCCAGTCACACGAGGACACCTTTGGTGTTTTGTTTGCCTATGCGTTTGTTTATGTGCTAAAGCGTTTGTTAGGCGCGTGTCTTCGCGTACAGGTCACTGGCCACAGAAGCAGGTGTCTTTCTATTTCACCTTTGAATTTGTCTGTGCTTTCCGTATCGTCCGGGACACCTGTCACACGAACAGCCCCCTGGGGTGCTGCTCTTTGGTGAGGAAAAGAGAAGGAGAGACAAAGCGCTGCAAGAGGAATTAGGCCGACAAGGACGCCTGTCAAACCAGCTGGCAGGTTGCCCAAACGTGGTCTTGCAAACTGTGAATGTGATCGATATGGGGCTGACGTTGAAGACAGATGCACAAAACAAGCACACGCGTACCCAGAGCCGCTACTATCTCTACTCCCAGATTACCCTAACTCACTTATTTACATGTCCACTTTATGCCAGCAAGAAAAATGTCCCGCATCAGCATTGTGCCGCTGGGTTGTGTTTGCCATTAAGCTCTTGATTGCATTATGGGACATAAGCATGATTGATGCAAGTGGGTAAAATGGTGACGCTGCAGAGGGAAAGACGGTGCACTTACACAGATAACCCATTTGCAGGTTGGTCATTTTATCATCGTAGTATAAAAGACTTCTAGACTATATAAAAGTATCGTATGGCAACTATTTCATGTTGATGGCTAGGATGTTAGACATTGACTTTACTTATCTGGGATTATGTACTTTGAGGAGGATATAAATGGTAAACTTGTCCTTTACTTAGGATAACTTAGCAGTTGTCAAGTACTTGTTAGCTTCGGTCAAGAAAAACCAACTACATTTTAGTCTGTTTTATCCGAAAATGTACTTGTAGTAAAATGCATTAAATGTGTATTCATTCCTACTATTAGCTCATTAACTTGAGGTAGCTAACGTTATCGTTAGCTACATCCATAAACCTTGTAACAATTAAGTTCGCTTTCCTTTTTATAAATGTCACTGCATGGTCCTGCATAGGTCCGTGTTCGTTTAATTTTTAGTAGGATTTTGGATTATTTAATAAATCCATTAAATTTAGACATAACGTTCTTGAAAAGCAAGACGGTGCTTATTAGTGGAACAACAGTTCAGGCAGCAAGAAATACATGTAGTAGTTGTGTGTGTGTGAACTGTAGTTAACAGGCAAACAATCAACTCATATCTCATTGCCAGGATGCCTTAACATGCCTAATTCATGATAGCCCACACGGGTACAAAGCATTGAGAAAATCTGTATATTATCAACAATATTATTTGGGGTTATTTCGAGGCAGTCTTCACTCTTACATGATGCAATGGTGCCTCAGGATAGCATTGCACTATAAGAAATAATCCGCCATAAAAATGCCTCCAAATAATCCCCTTGTAAAATCATTAATTCGTAGCCTGATCAAATGAGTAAGGACTAATTTACTATTATAATATGGCATTTGCCCTTTGCATCAGGCCTGGATGCTGAGTCAGAACATTATTCTACATTGTTACTGCCTAAGCCTGCTCCTCAGGGCAGGGTCTGCGAATGACGACCACGACCGATGACTTGATTGGGCTGTTCTTGCCATCTGCATTTCCATTTCTTAGACCCAACATAGGGATTACTCCAGTATCACTTCTGATTAAATCAGATATATGCCTGATGCTCCATTGTTCTTTCTCTCTCATGATGGCTTTGTCACATCCACTCGTCCTTGCCATTTTAATTTACTCCAGAGCTCCAGCTTTTTCATGTAGATCCTGGTTTTGTTCTTACAGCTTCAGCTCAACATTAAGCGCATTGCCATGGTGTTTGGAGGGATTTGGTCACATCTGCAGCTGAGTTCACAATACGACATGATATGTTATCCTTCTCCGCCACTCATCCCCTCTCCTTCCCCTGTCTGTTCCCTTTATTTCCCCAGTTTGAGAGAAATGACAAGCCGATGTTCTGGAGCCAGCCAGACACGCTCTAGTGGATGGAATTTGTTGTAATGAGTGACAACTGCATGCTCGTCAGTCCCAGCAAATCAACAGTGAAAACGGAGAGACCTGACCCCCGGACCTAATGGAAACCACTGGTCCTGTAAGTGCCCATCTAATGGGCCAGACACACACACACACACAGATCAGTCAGTAAGTAAGTAAGGGGATCAAATCCAAGGATATTGTCCGTTCTTGCTAAAAATATATTTTGTGTTGAGAAATGATACAGATTTCTGACCACTACTGCTTGACTACTGTAAGACTCAGAGAAAAAGATGGACCTTTACAAAATAGCAGAATATGCCTGTGCCAAGGCTCAAGAGAACTGGTGTGTCCATTAATAATTCATGGTCAGACAATCAGACGAAAAAATCGGGTAACTGACAGCCTTTCCCTAAGTGTGAAAATGCAGGATACTGACTGCTGCAGGGTAGGGCAACTCCACACTTCTTTTCACTTTTATTATTTTCTTAACTTCACGCATTATTTTTCTGACCAAACCATTCTTCAGTTCCCCAAGGCAGAGCTGGAGGCAGACGAGGGTCATTAGTATCCGTCTGGACATTCTCCCCAAACAGCACCCACTATGGGAAACCACCCAATATTAGGCCGTGCGCCTATCATATCGTATTTCCTGCCAGCCGATGATGGCTGACACGTCTGTTGACAGGTGTAGGCTATACATCCCCCAATCCCCAGACCTGACAAGATCCTGAAAATCCTGGACACCTTGTCTCCAACACTCCTTCAGTCATCCCTCAGAGGCTGGCTGTGGGAGGGTTGGAGAGAGGCAGGGATCCAATTGAAGGAAGGACTTTGCCTGCAAAGGGCTCTTAGCAGCTTCTTGTCCGTACACTTTGATACACATGAGACTAGCAAAAAGTATACAGGGAGCTTTGTGAGAAGTAATCAGTTGGAAAGGATCTGACCTTATCACAATACTGAGATAAGGTAAGCCCCCTCTTCTTTGCTGTCACTTTTTATAGGGGCATATTATCTTTTTCTTTTGGAAATCATGTATATTTGGCCTTTGTCAGGCATTGAGCTGACGGTCATGTGAAAGCATGCATAATGCAAAACTGCTTGTCTGCTCTTGAACAAACAAACAGCTCTTGTTTATTACTGAGGCCATTTGATTCAAGGTGGCAAGGCCTACTGTATGAAGTGCCATTTAATAAATCATGATTTATAATGGCGGTAGTTCATAACAAGTACGTCGTTTTCTCACTCGTGTGGGCGCTAAAAGGCGGGGGTCTCCATTTGCCCTGAATGAATAGTGCAAATGGGTTGCACAGTGTTGGGATTGTGGTCTCTAACTGGCTCTTGGCTGAGCTAAATGGAAACTGTCTGTAGGGGGAAATCGCTGATCTTCCACTTATCCCCGCTGATAGCTCTCACTAAATATAAAAGGGCAGGAATCCTATCAGAGAGAGGCATGTAGCGTAACAGTGTGCGATCTAACGTGAGTTTCAGCTCAAATTATGATGTTCACTTTAATCTTGATTGTTCCGCCCTGCTTGTGTGGTTTCGCTTGTTTAGCACCATGAGGTAACTGGCTCATTTACAGCCCTCATTGAAAAAGACGTGTCTGGATGTAAACACAACTGCCTCAAAGTAAGGAAGGTAGAAAGACCAGATAAGGAAGAAAGTGTGTGTGGGGTGGAGGGGGGGTTGTGTCGGACCTCAGCAAATGTACCCTTTCCATATACCCAAGGGTCAGCATGGCTCATATTAATGAATTCCTGGCACATGTTTCAGTAATAAAATAGAATAGCACTCTCTGTACCTGGGCAGGTAGTCAAAGCTGGCCCAGCTGTGTGATGCTAGCTCCCTCTGTGGGCACTTAGCCAACATTTGCATTTATTTATGCCGGAGCTCGCTCACCCAACAGGCCCTGTGATATCCTGCCACTATCAGCAATCTCATCTGCTGCCTCACGACTTGCTGCAAACTTCTATTCTCACCTTAAAGCCCCCTCACTTAGACATGAGCTGAATAATGCATGGTCTCCCCACCACATACACACACACACACACACTCACATACATACATACATACACGGCAGATTTAAACGGTATTATGTTGTAACAGGAAAATATGATGTGGATCAGGTTGAAATGACTAAACTCTGAGCCAAGTTTCCAGGAAAAAAATATGCTGGTATTGTACATTTCTGCAAACCACAGACATGTTGAAATGTGGACGTTTTTTGCATCTGGTCAGATCAAGTGACGTACAGCAAGCAACCCTTGCAAAAATTTCCGTAACAGGCAAGAAAAGTCCACTAAGGGTGCGTGGGAGGGGTGACCATTATGTGTGGTATATTATGCAGCCCATATTGCAAATAATTATCTGTCATGAGAGGGAACAGACAGGGGAAGGAGAGGGGATGCGTGGCGGAGAAGGAGAACGGATCATGTCGTATTGTGAACTCGGGTGCAGACGTGATCAAATCCCTCCAAACACCATGACAATGCGCTTAATGTTTAGTTGAAGCTGTCAGAACAAAACCAGGATCTACACGAAAAATCAGGAGATCTGGAGTAAATCTAAATGTAAATAGTATTTGACTTCTGGAGTGTGACGGCACACAGGTTGGTCTTCATCGGGATTGAAAGACAAACGTTTTTGCGATGAGAGGCCATAGTCAAAACAAGACAGGAGGAAAAATATATAGATTCATTTAGCTTCAATTTATTCATTTATTATAAGTTCCCCTTACCCTTTCTCTTCATGAATGTGAGATGAGTGTTGTGTATACAGCGACATTGCCTCAAACAGTTGGCGAGGCTCCATGGTAAATGTGTAACTTGGCTAGCAACATCAAGTAAACAGCAAAATGCTATGAGCGAATGGTAAATCCCTGTTAATAGACTGTTGATGAAAAATGTAGACAAGGTTAATGGCAAGGTTGCAGAGATTAATACAAAATGTGATTTGCTCCAGTTTACTGATTATCTGATTAAAAACAATTACTAATGTCATCCACTGAAAAGGTCAAATTGACTCAATAAATTGGGCTAACCCTTATTGTTGCAATCTGACTAATAAAACAGATTCTTCAGAAGACAGAATGTTATTCTCCGGAATATAAAATTTAAATGAATCTAATTGCATATTATCCCATTACCCTCAAACCCCATCAAGCAAGGCCTTGTCTTGTTTGTAATTCTTTCCTGCCACTAAAGACGTACTGAAACTCACCAGGCTCACTCAGACTGAACTGTCCTTGTAATACAATGTGACATATATTCGGGACTAGATATCAGAGTTTACACTGAGGGGAACCATGGCTTTCTGTAAGTGTAAACAGAAAATGTCCTGCCCTCCGGTCTGGACTTTAAGTTTTGGTTTGTGTCATAGACTACCGCGTTAACGGAGCCCAGCCTCACAGAACACTGTGTACAAAAAGCCCCTCTCTGTCTTTTCTCAGCCTCTTCCTCTGTGCCTGCATTTTTCTTTTGTGTGCTCGCATGTCTGCGTGACAAAGACGGAGACAAAGCCATAATTAGTTCCCCTTAAATGTCTTTGAACCAGTCCCTTTCCTGTATTCATATATCTACAAGGCAAGATTTCATTTTTAGGAAACGGTACCACGAGAGTTGCTATGCCTACCGGGTCTCCTTGTTCTCTGTAATTGCTTGCACTGCCATTAACCCAACCAGCTCTCACTGCTCTGTGGGGGACGTCGCTCGCCATCGTCTCAAGCGAGGCACTGGCCAAAATAAACGGCCACACTTTCTTCTCCACAGGCCAACCTCTCCGGGTGCCTCACAAACAGATGTCCAGGGATTACCCCCATCCCGGTGGAAACACACAGGCTCTGTTTTTGTTTCTGAGTTTGCTTTACTCCTTTTGAAAATGTCAAGTGTTTTTAGAAAAGGGCCGTGCTGAAATGCTGACCGAGTGGACCGCGCAGAACATGCATCAACACACTGGAAGTCTTCCATTGTGACAGCAGGTGAAGCTTCATGCTCTTCCGCATTGTGGCATGGTTCTATCTGCTCCTCAATACTGTGTCATTTGTATGTTGCTGTCAGTCCCATCTGTGGTTCGAGCTCTCCGTATGTCACTCTGTGACTCTGCCTGGACATGTTGTTCCGTGCAGTGAATTCAGAAATGGGAGTGACTTACAGAGTGCTGAGGTTAACAAAACGTTAACGCTGAGTGGGAAGCAAGCAAGCAAGCTAGGCTAACTAGCTTAGTTATAGCATGACTTAAATCTCAGCAGAACATTTGTGGGGGAAAAACACCTCGTATCATCTTACAGGGCTATGACTGATCGTTCGAGAACAAATCTTTTGGGTGAACGAACTCAACTAAATCCCTTCCTGAAACAATTTGCTTGTTTCTCAGTCACTTGCAGGCGAACATGCAGCCAGGGAGTCAGGGACTCACCGAGTGAGTGATTCAAGTCATGCCTTCGCAGGAGGAATGGTGTGTGTAGTGTTCACGACAGCAAATACACAGCTGATTCGGGACGATGTGCATATAATGTGACAGTTTTGGTAAAAATGTTCAGTTTTTCTGTGTAATAGAGGCTTTTTAAGTAGAGATTTTATTTGTTTTGTTTTGTTTTTCACCTGAAGACTTCGGCTACAAAGGAAGTGACACCGTTTTCAGAAATATGTCCAAAAAAACATTTCTATCTGCTTTTGAAAACTGGAAAATTATCCATAATAGTTGCAGTATTATTTAAAAATATATTATATTATACATTCAAATTAAGATTAACTTTGAACATATGTAAATAATCATATACATATACTGTATATCCACAATGATTTGTTTTTTCATGGTTAAGCAATATGAATACTGATTAAATTACTATATACTATATATTTTATATATAATGATATTGTACAAATTCACCACATACTGTATATCATTTTTGTTGATTTATTTTTAAAGGTCATAGGGTGTTTAATTATTTATGTAGTATAATTTCATTGCGTGCCTCTGCTTCTGCTCCCATCTATCTATCTGTCTGAAGAGCTCTTGTGTGTCAGTTATTCTATTCCCACAATGACTCGCTGCCATCTGGCTTTCTGATGTATCGATACAGATTAGCGCCGGGGAGACACGCATTAAGTCGTAAGAGAAAATTTAGTTAACCCTCTCTCACAGGAGAATCCATTTCCGCCAAGTTGCTTTGCAAACTATTTATGTGCTCTGCTTTCCCGCACACCTATTAACCTTTTGTTTTGCTCAATTGAGTTTGCAAATGATTGTCTTGTGAAGGCAATACCCAGAGATAAATTCTCCTTCAGACTCTGCTAATTGTCTATCAATATAGATGTAGCAGGTTGAAGTGGCAACTCGTGTGAGGCTTTCAAAGAGGTTGTATGAGTATGTTAGCTTGATAAAGGCCTACACACTCTCACGTAATCAGTGACACTTGAAGGACTGCTGCTTCACTAGAAAGAGAGGCCGGTCGGCAGAGAGGTGACGGCATCCAAGCCAAGGAAAGCGAATAAGCTTATTTCCCAAAATGACGGGACTATTGCTTTAAGAAAGGTTTAACGATGTATTATCCATTTAAAGGACACATTTTCGAAGGATGATGAATAATCAAGGTCATCTTACATTACTAATGATGTCATATCTGCTTGTGAGCCTGTCATCACAGATCACGGTTTTCAGTGTAGACATTGTTGTCATGAGGATTGTTTTTCAGTTAAATAGTTTCTTTTGAAGGTAATTTAGACATCTGGAGAGATGAAAGTGTCTATACGCAGTAAATCATGAAACCGTTTGATCCTTTTGTTACCCCTCATATTTATCTTATCGAACACCTTAGTTAGCAGGATGTGTAGAAACTAGATATTGAGAAATGAGCTTGCTACCGAAAGCCTTTAACTGCGTCTGAATATTAAGTGAATATGGGGATTAAAAGTGCTCTGATATTAAAGTGCTGCCAAGCTCCTTACGCAGTCATCGAGACACATATTTACCCTTCCTCAGATGTAATTAAAGTACCCGTCTGGGTCTTTACGCTTAAACCCGCTCCCTTGCTTATATGCAGCTAAATGAGACCACCTTATCGTTCGTTAAAGGTCACAATGTGTGCCCCCCCCCCCCCCTTGCACCGTGGTCCTAAAGTGTGGCCAGAGAATCATCCTTCAGGTATTGGTAGTTCTGTGTTGACAGAGGGATGGGAATGTAGTGAACCATAACACCTTGGGTTGTTGTTGAGGGAGGGCTTCTTTAGATTGTGGCACTTTTTCTTTGTCTGAGCGAATCCTTCCTTCCACACTTGGAAGCCAGTTCCTCTCGTTTCCTCTCACTCACTCTAACCCCCCCCCCCCCCCCCCACTGGCAAGAGTGCAGGCTTTTTTTCCTCCACTTGCTTTGAGCGGACTAATTACACCTGCGGGATCCATTTTTTGGTTTGACACATTGGGTAATAGAAAGCAGCGATTAACTGCTGTGATTCATTGGTCATTACTTTTTTTGTAATTGTTTTTAAACTTGATGAATATACAATAATACGAATTTCTGTGAATTTTCTTTTTTTCTTCAAAGCAGCTTTGGTGTCCCGGTTCTCAACAGAAATGAGTGATGATTCAAGTTAATACAAATTGCTCTTTAGATATACATAAAAAAAGAAAGTTCTGAGACATGAAGTTAAAATACAGGGATGTATTCAAATATTTTAAGAAATAAGTATTTTTGGTGCAGCACAGTAATTTAATAAACTGAATATATACAGTATATATATATACATACATACACACAAAATAATAATCATAATGATAGAAAAATATTTCTAATATGTCATTTCATATCATCAGTGGACAGCTTATAAACTTTCATTTTATACTAAGTGCCTTCCCAATGACATTGGCCAATGGGCACACTAAGGTGTTCTATAATTGTATGCACCAAGTAAACAACACTCTAAGAAATTAGCCGGAGGAGCGCATAAACAATATGTGTCCCTAAGCTTGTTAACTCACTTTCCATCACGAGCTACAACAAAGTTTGACGTTTCCATGAAATGGTCGCAGCGTGTCCCTGGAAATACAAACACAGTAGGTGTCTGAGAGTGACACCTGCCAGCAGACAAGGCTTCTCTCTGCATTCCTACCAAAGTCGATTCTGCAGGGCAATGGACTCCCCCTTCCTTTGTCCTTTAAAAATGAAAAAAGCAATCAATGCTGCTTTATTGTGGATCTGCGTCCACACATACATTGGATAGCTAGCGGAGGGGGCTGGCGAGGAAATCAATACATGCTCTGTTATAATGCTAATAACAAAGCCACTAAATTCCACGAACAAAACAATTTCTACTGCAATGTTTTGTTAAATGCATTTCCTCTTGGTTTATTGATTTATAAAGCTTCAGTACTCATCTTTACATGTCAGTTGCTGGTGCGGAATGGAGACAAAAAATATGTTGAACCGCCAAAACAGAGCACTGTTTCATTTTACTGCCTCGGTTATGGCAAAGGGATTCGATTTAGCTGTCCTATGATCATTTAAGAGGTTAAGAAACCTTTTGGTAAGAGCTGCAGAGGAAACGTTCCCTCCCTAAAAAACAATAAATGAAAATGATGAAGGTAATCACCTTGAGTGAAGAGAGATAAGAGGGGGAGGAATGAAGAGGTATGCTCCTTGGGTTTAGCGCACTCAACCTCTTGGCCCTTTAGGATGAGGGAGACAAAGTCAAAGGTTATGTATGTCTGTATCAGTATGACTGTGTCTAAGAATGAGAATGAAAACCATAAAGATATTGTTTACAGATATTCCAATAATGCTTTTTTTCCCCCCTTTACATTTGAGGCACCAGGGTGGACCGAGAAACGTTCAGTTCCTGGAGCGTAATATGTGTGCGTCCTACTGTGACTCAGTCTGCAGCAGTATATGATGTTAAAGAGTCCTGAACATCTACCGCTGCCTCATTGTAAACTGTCTGAATGGGAATGTCTGCTCTTAAAATGGAATCAACACTAAGCATCTATAGTGACAGTAGTGGCTGTAATGAGGTTGTAATGAATATTGCATGCCAGAATAAAAAAAAGAAATTGGAAAGTGGGTGCAAATCGTCTCTATTCTTTGAACCGTACCGATATTGAGGCAAAAAGGCAGGAAACTATAGTTTTGACTGTTTTGTGGCCATTTTAAGACATCTCAGATTCACTTGTCTTAGGTTTCATCAGATTGACTTTGAGTCAGTCTTAGCTAGATGCTTTGAGCATTTACACAATTATGCTGAGCAAGCTTACAGGTTTAGCATGTTAAAAAGTATCGTGCAATGAGCTAAAATGTTGACAATTAGTACCACAAAATCACAAACTTTACATCTTTTGGGGACTAATGTACCAAATTATATCAATATATTCTACTGTAATGGATGTTGAAATAAACCAATACCAAGTCGGATATTAAATACAGTAATATATACTCAAACAATCCATATAATCTTTATTATTTTGTCATATTTTACTTCTGACAAAGTGGGTTGAAAGCGGCGCTTGAGGTACGAGGACTCGTCACTCACCTAATATAATGCCGGGCGGTTACCTACTTTCCCATCCACAAGATTTCAATTCTCGAATGCCCAAGGACATCAGCTGCCCTGTTAAAAACCTCCATCTGTCCAGTCCCATCTGTGTAGACACAAGGATCTGCTCTCTGCTCGCTCACAGCTGAACTTCACCAGTGATCAAGGTGAGCAACCACCTGCACCGGTATGTGTGTGACAGTTGGGCTGAATTTTCAAACGCAAATCAAAGTGTTTCTCCGGAGTGAGAATTAAGTTACAGACGTCCCCGAAAATGTAACGTTCCAAAGGTATTCTGATGAGTGTTGACAATGGCCGCTGATCTTGCATAGAGTTACTTGCAAGGTTAATACGCAGGGCTACTATCAGTGCTATTTTCTGGACATACAGACATTTTCTCCTTGTTTTAAATAAAGAATGTGGACATTACAAGGGCCATCACTAATCTGTAATGGGAATGTGCTGAGAAGACAAAGTGCTACAGAGCTTCTTTCTAATGTCAGCAACGTGCCAACATGGCGACAGTTCATCAAATATTCCTCCCAAAGTCATAGTTCCACTGACTAAGCATCATGACCGTTTTTAATTCACTTGAATAATCCAGTCATGCTGCTGTACCATCCAGCACTTTCTTTCTGTTCAGTAGTCACAGCTGGAAAACAAGACAAGACTGTGCTGGGAGAAACCATCTGGCCTACAACTTAGTGCATCGATACATTATTAAAAAGGTCCCAAACGCAGCATTGTCTCACTCTTGAGTTCCTGCCTTAGAACCCATTAAACAATCGGGCAAAGCCGGTTAAGCAGTCACTCATACTCGTCGTGTTCGTTCATGTCCGATGATGATCGGCAGACGGGCTTTTTGGACTCGAATTGTGGAGGTAATCCTATGTTCATGTGGATTACGTTATAAATTCGGAGAAAAAAGCAAATATCCCTGTTTGGTCTCTATTCTGTTTTTTTAGTTTCTAAGCTTGTGAGTGTGGATGGATCTCTGTTCTGTTGTTGACAGTTCTATTCCACTCAGTAGCACGCTGAGCTGTAACTTACGCCTGTAAAACAGAATAAGTCTTAAGAAGTTCGACACAGTTGCTGTCGTAGTGTAAAAATGGCCGACTCATTTACAGTACATGTACTGTGGATATAAGAGGAGACTGGAACATGGCCTGCAGAGTTTTAACTCACAGCAATAATCGTATGTATCTTATGAACTACTTTTCTAACAAAGAGCTAACAAAGACTGTCCCTGAGGGAGAATGACTCAAAGCACTTTATGCTAGATTATACATTGTAGCAATTAAAGTGTTAGGTAGACTTTCAAGAGTTGAGGGGATGTGTAGACTTAAGACAACAGTAGCCCACGTTGTCTCTGGATCAAAGGCTGTGACGTTTACGCACTTAGTTGCTGCTAATATTGCAATTTTGTCATTATAAGACATAATCGTTAACCACTCAAAATTTTCTTTTCTCACTTTTTCTTTTTTCCTGTGAATCAATAAGTACCGCCCCTGTCAAATGAACCAGTATAATAAAAATGTAATGAAATAATTAGGACTTATGGTGCAGATTTAAAGTATCTGATGTACCTTACACGAGGGTCATCACTTTTGCTTAGCTTAAACTACATTTTTCACTTTTAAGTACACTAATGAGATCAACCCTGTGCTACAGACAATAATTATGAGTCCGCACTCGAACAATCAGACAAACTCTGCTTCTGACTCTTGAAAGTGGAGTCTGGGAGGGACGTTTTAAGCCCCGCGGAGGAGCAGGCTGGAGCCTCGTGGCAGCTCCGCAAAGGGGAGCTTTATTTTTAGCAGTTGAACAACAGGAAGGAGAAAAGGAGGCCAATTCTACCTGGCAAGATATGTAGGAATGGTGACATGGGCTCAGTGGAGTGTAAAGTGAACACGGAGGGGTTGGTACAGTTTGATAAGGTTGAACACTGTTGGGGGTGAAAAGTGAGGTAAAGAGTGAAAATAGATGGCGAAGCAGTGACAGAGGTCCCTCAGCATATAGGACTCAGGTCAGAAAGTTCCTCTGATGATCCGCCACAAAGTACCCGTATAATTCCCAGGATGCTCTGGACAGGACAGAAAGAAGTGTTCAGTAAATGCAGTTACAGTTTATGCATACAAATTCTAACTCCCAGACAAAGTCGTATTCCGGAGACGCTACACTCATGTGGACTTGGTAAATGGACTTGCATTTATAGAGCGCCTTTCTGGTGTTCCAACCACTCAAAGCGCTGTACGCATGGTAAAGGCTGCTATTTAATGCGCCTGCTTATCAGGATCTAATCTAAAGGCTCATTCACACACACACACACACACACACACACACACACACCACACTGATAGCACAGCCTTCTGGAGCAGTACCAAAGACACTACGACTGAATGGAGGGGGCCAGGGATCGGACTGCGATCTTGTGACGAGTGGACTTCCCACTCTTTCTCCTGAGCCACACATATTTTGAATATGTATAAATAGCATGCATCGTCACTATAAACTGTTCGGAGAAACGCCACAACAAATATTAACAGCAGGAGGTTTGGCATTTCAGATATCAGCATATTTCAAGCTTGCTATCATACTTGAATTTATGATCAGAATGTGACCTTTTACTTGCTGATGGCATTCACATGCACGTAATCATACTCAGGTTACATATCTTATTAACGTACAACAAGTAAACAGTATAATTTTATTTATATTTGATCATTTGACCTATTCCCAAAAGCCTGAACATCAGTGCAAATGGTTCTGTATGACCAAACATGTTGTATATATATATCTTATAGCTGGCATGCTGGAAACCCAACTCATATTTTAACAAATTCTCATGTTGTAATATGTTGTCCTGTACCTCTCATCTATTTAGTAATCCATTATTAATCATCAAATGAAATATTTTGAAAAACATCAATGCATGAAATAGGCCACTTCACTTTCATATTGTGACAAACTCCTCCTGTAATCTCGTATTCTGCAGTTGTTTGCCTTTTACCTCGCTCCCTCACAAAGCTTTTGTCCACACTGGAGTGCACCGCGCTGACAGCTCTCAGTATGGGGCACGTGACCCGTATACCGAAATCTCAAACTTGGCTCAGTGTGTCATTGGCGGTACTGCATGTTGGAGATATTGCTCCTCTTAGCGAGCGCTGCTGTTCAGCGATTCGTTCAGGTTTCCAGAGACCAGTGGATTCAATGCCCATCCCTTGACAGGCTGCCGATACTGCGCCTGCAGGGTTTTTTGCGAGGCGGGCTTTTGTTAGCATTCTTGTTTGGTTTTGTTGTTTTGAGCAGCGGTGTATTAGCGTATGAAGAGACTTCAACTGCCAGCCACTATTCGCCTGCACGGAAAACACAGTACGTGCTCCCAGGAAACTGTTTACACTGCTTTTTATTTGTCACCCAAGATACCATAGCATTGTGCTTATCACCGTAGGAATGAACTGCGTCCTGGCTTTGAATTGTCAGACTAAGAATACAAAAAGTCACTTCACAAGCATCATCTTATCCCACATTTCAGCTTGTTGTGTTCCCTTTCAACCACTTGTTTAAACCTCTGCCAGGCCCACCTCAACTCGCCCACCCCTTGAAGTACTGCCAACACTTTAAATGCAAATAATATATCATGCCAAAATCTACAGCAGCCTGTTTAGGAGGCTTTTTTTTTTTTCTTCTAGATGGAGATTAGTGAATCATTTAAAGGCAAATCCAATCTGCCAGTCACAGTGGTGGCACTCACGTGTGTTAGCTTGGCTCACGAGGTAGTGCTGCAGGGGGAGGCCGACTCTCCTTTTCATTACAAGAGGGCATATTGGGAAATGGATCAGTCTCTGCATTCATTAGTGTGCACAAAGAGGCGTGATTACCACACACAGACCTCTAATTCCTCACCTGTCACGCTGTTGTCACAGGGAAGTATTTATCAAGGGGCAAAATGAATGTTCCCCCTTTTGTTGTCAGCTTTCTCCAGGTATGCAACCATTAGCGCTTAAATATCATTAGGTGCAATTAAAAGAAATGATAGGGAGGTAATCACTGAGGGCCCCGGAGCCATCACCTCCACTGATGTGTCTGGAATATGCATAAGGAGAAGAAGGCGAAGGCTCTGGACCAGGTTCAGGCTCTAATTAAGAGAGAGTGCCCCCAGTAACTCACGATGTCACGGAAACAGCTTGATGGTAAAAACCCCAGGGGAGGAAATGTCGAGCTAGGAGCTCAACAAATCAAGATACTGTATGCACACGTGGTCTAAGACTATTACAACAGCCCCTCGAGGAGGCTTTTCAGACACCTCAATTATACTATAAAATGGTCTTTGATTGTACGTTTTCATTCCGTGTGGAAATCACTTTCATAACAGCCCCCATGAATCAGAGAGCACGGTGTGCTGATGAACAAGCAATATTACACAATTCTTAAAAATGTTATCAATAAGTAACGCTGGCGGTATTCCGGGAGTGTGACTTGTTTATGTGAATGAGATTTGGTTTCTACATCCGATATTCCACTTTTTGGTTTCTGCTCTTCCAGGGAGTTCATTTTTGGGTCACGACTCGCAAAGGTGTCATTTGTAAACACCAGCGCCTTCAGCCATGCAGCGTCTGAGCCACAATAAATTCAGCCAAGCTTGATTTGCATTTTTTTCTTAATGCACAGCCTGGAGATTTGGTGTACTTTGTTGTTTCTTTCCTCCCTCTCTCTTTACTTCAGAGGGACAGAAGTGGGTTGCATGCGTCTGGCTTTGGTCGATGTGGAATGAGACAGAAGGAAGCTTGAAGACGCTCTGCGTCTGTCGAAAACACACCCTCTCTCTCAGCATATTGACGGGAAAGTGGTTGACTTGGATGCTTGCATGGCACTGTGCGTCACACAGACGGGCTTTAATTAGTTTCTAGGTTCTGTGTTACAATCCTCAGTGTCTATATTTGGATGTTGAAAGGCTTACTTCTCATATTTGTTCCGGAGTTTAACTTCGTCATTAGCGTTTGGCTCTGGTGACTGACCACATTTAGGCATGGGGGTAAATGATATGCGGAAAAAAAATACTTTTTTTTAGGCCGCGGTATAGCGTGCGTGTCGTCGACGGTTTTTCCACTTGACCCCTTTTCCATTACAGAATTTGACAGAGCTCGTATTTAATATTCTGCTACTATTCTGGGCCTTCCAGAAATCCAATTAGGCTCCTGAATTTATTGGATTATGACACGACCATTTGGGATTTAAAAAGCCTCGGTTCAGTCTTTGTGGAAGAATTATCATAGATATTTTAGGGGAGAGAAATATTTAATTGGGGCTGTATTTGTGTGCAAAAACACACGAACGGGAAATAAACAATCAATTTGTCCTCCGTTGTGATTTCTTTTCAGGACGTCTCCGTTTCACAAATGAGGAAACGCACCAGGTGTTGGGCTGTAATAATGCAGTGTCGGTAAAACGTGTTTGATAATATAATGATGACTTTACTGTTTTTTGCATTTTCTGGCATAAATCATATTAACTAATATCAACAGTTTAACTCCATTCGGAGATGAGAGGTGCTTTTATCATTTTACACAAAAAAGTTCTCTAGTAGCAACATTTGTTTATTTGTTATTAGCATTACAGTAAGGCTTCTGAATGATTGGACTGGGACAAGCTCACTTAATTATGCTGTTTGGTTCAGCCTCGCTCATGGCAACATACACATGCTAATTCATTCTGTTCCGTAAACGTACGCCATCTTGCTTCAAGTAATGCCTTCAGACATTTAGTTGGAGGCACTGGTAGGGAAAAGTGTGACCCGCGTGTCGTTAACAACGGCTCCGCCTGTTACACTTGCGCATCCAATTTACACCTTCGGATGCTTTACATCACCAAGACAAATGGCAAATTAGAAATCACACCGCAGACGACTGGCTGTGTTTGTTTTTCCTTTGCCTCCTGAATTTCATCTGCCGTGCTTGAATGATGCCCCCCCACCCACCCCCTCCCCCCTTCAAGTGGCGCAGGAGACCACACCATTTGTCTGAGCTCCTCCATTCTTCATGTGCACAGGAGGTCTCGCCTCCGTCACATTTTGAGTAATTTGTTTGCTGAATCACACAAAAGGCACTCTCAGTTCAACGAGCATCCCCCAGGTTTGGCCGTGGAAAAAAAAAGTGTGCTCCTTCAAGCACAACTCCCATGTCCATGCAATGTTCTGATGTTCCCCCCCCCCCCCCCCCCCCCCCGCTTGTTTGGCGTGCCAGGGGAAAACACACACATTGCGTATTCACCAATCACAAACAGCAAGTGACGGAGGATATTCTGCCGCAGTGGCCAGATATGTAAAATCTTGGGGAGTGAGTTTCAGCCTGCGCCGTGCCTGAGTGATCTGCAAGTATAATGGTTCTGGCCTGTATGGGCTAATCCCGAGTAAGGGAAGTATTTAATGAATTTAAAAGACCTATTTAGTAGTACACCATTGTGGAGGGAAGCATCCATCATTTGTTGGACTATTCCCTCAAGGCCTTGTCCACTTGGCCATGACGTAGCTGCTATAGTGGTACCTTGAAATGCATGTGGTTAGAGTCGCTGTATTGGACGCAATCGGGTGACCCGAGCATCTGACGCTCCTCTGAGTGCGCTCCTCACTTGGCCCCTGGACTTTGGTGTTCAACCAGGCTGAAGGTGAATTCTCCCTGTGTTTTATAGCATGTCTGGAAATGATTCTTGTTTGCTGTGGACGGGCAAGCCAATACATCCCCGTGTGCCATGTTCCCCTTCCGATGCCTCTCTATGTACTTCATTTCTGTCGGCTGGAGCTCATTAAGCTGGGCTAAGGGACTGGGTGAGGTGAGCAGTATGTCCCGAGGAGGAAGCTTGTCTTCCAAAAGCATTACCATAACGTAGCGCATCTATCCTCCAGGCATGCTGGTCTGCCCAAACCCTCCCGCTCTGTTTGCAGTGGCCCTGAGCTATGTGTGTATGTTTGCTATTATTAGGAGAACTGCTGGAAGGTATAGAAAAAATGCCAGGGAGGGCAGCTATTTTTAACACAGCTGGTGCTTGGCCTTCATCCTTGTGTTCCCTCCCTCTTTTTTCTTTGTATTTCAGCGTGCCGTATGCTCCGTTGTGAATCGTGGGCATCGGTGCATTGCCCCCCCCCCCCCCTCGTTCAGCTCCATGTGCTGAAGAATCGCAAGGTGTCACGCTCTTCCACCTCTTTTATCTCCCAAATAGACACAGAATTTGACCAGGGAGAACAAAAAGGAAATACTACAGTGAGACGTACTGTAAGGGTACCATAGATTTGTACGGGTTCTATTTTCAGAAAAACTTATCTTGTGTCTTTTAATTTGACTCAGCCAGAGGCAAATTAATGAACTGCATAGCCGGGCTTTAAAATAGTTTCTTGCTGGAGCTATGCAATAAAGCCATTCATACAGTCAGTGATGTACGCTAGTCCTCACTGACATTGCAGTGCTAATGCAGGCAAGAGAACTCCTCCTCTTCCCCTATGCAAGCACCACAAGCTGTGAGCAGAGGCAGCTCTCTCTCTCTCTCTCTCTCTCTCTCTCTCTCTCTCTCTCTTCATCTCTGTGCTCCTCTCTCTCACGTTTGCTTTCTCACTCTCCACTCAAACATTTGGCTTCTCAATTTTGTTTGACTATCACTTCCTTCTCTCCCTCCTAACACTTCACTTTTATTTTTTCTTTATTTGACCCGTAACTATCCCTGTCCATCCTGCCAAAAGAGAAGAAACAGAGTCACAGGGGGGAAAAAAGAAAACAAAAACTCTCCCCCATTCCCCCTTTTCAGCTGCGCTTGCCTCAGACACACAGAGCACAGTGTTATTAAGCATTTAAAAAAAAAATCATCCGATAAGATAATCTCTTGAGTGCCTTGATGATATTGTTTCTGGGGCATTTTTGAAGAGAGACAAAGACATGAGAGTGATATGACTCTGTGATTGTATCATCCCCTTAAAATATCCAATTTGCGAGCTGTCATTCTAGACCAAGAGAGTAGCGGAACAGCGGGGAACCCGCTTCCCTCTTCTACCCATTCATCTACAACAGAAAGAAAACACAAAACGATTTAACTGTTCTGCTTCCAGAGAGCTATTTCTGAATGTGACAGGTATAATTATGGCAGCCATATGCCATAATCTTATCTGTATTTTGACGGCAGCGCAGAGGTCATTCCGCCACACGTGTTCTTCGCTGAAGTTAACAGTCTTTGTCAAGGCAGGATGATCAGAACGCATCATTTTCTCGTTCCATTTTCAAAGCCATGATCACAGTCTAGGCTTCACGCATATCCCGACGTATTCCCTTATCTTCCTGATTACGAACCACGCACCAGCTTTGCAATAAGCTGCAGCGTTTTGTGCCATGTTCGCGTCGGTCGTAGAATCAAAGTGGTCAAAAAAAAGCATTTTCTGGATATTCCGTGACACTAAAGCAGAGATTTTATGAAGGGCTTGACGGCCCCGTATGTTCAACCTCGGCCGTTACACACACCGTAGCAGTGAACGTCCTCAGAGGGAGCAGAGAAAGAGAGGATGAAGGTTATGAAAGACTGTAGATGGAAAACGAGAGAGGAAGTGACAGCATGAGAAGACAGAGAGGCTGCACAGCTGGCCTCGGCCCAACAAATTCATTTTGTGGGGCCACAAATCAGTCAGTGTTATGTGAGTCAGAATCCTCAACTTGTGTTTGCAGCGAAGCAGCGGCAAGTGGCTGGCAGTGTTGGAGCACGATCAAAGTGGATTGCGGTGAACAATCCACCGTAACGGGGGCTGGAAAGCATTTTGCTTTAATTCACTTAAGGTCCTTGTTTAACTTATTTAATGAAGGCTCGTGTTAGAAGCATTAAATACAGCCCTGATGGTATCCACCCACAGCACAGCAGTTGACCCGACGTGGTGCAGACCAGTTCAGTCATGCATAAATGGCAACTATCCCCACGAGGCATGTAGTGTACGAAAGAAATACCTTGTTTAACCTCATCTCGTGAGTGTACATTCAGTAAAACTGACTTTCGCCGGTTTTTAGAAGAGAATAGCATTAAGCCTGACATGTCCTATACCAGTGTGATATATTATTTAGTGTGTACACTGGTTCAGAAGCAGCTACCAAATCAAAACAAACATCCTGAGGTGCAAGCTGAATACATACCAGGATTCTTCTGTTGTGTACATCACAGTGTGTCTTTATTATAAATACCTTGAGAATGGATTTCTATTTCCATGTGCAGCAGCCATAACGCTCGGTTCCAGTAATGAGCTAGGTGATATTTAGTGGGTGGTCCTCCTGACTAAAGCAAAGTGACAGCTGCGTGCTAGGTTGTAATTTGTTTCTTATAAAACCCCAGTTCGGTGTCCAAGCTCATTACATGGGAGAATGTGTCACGCCGGTCGTATTTCGATGGTGAGTAAACAGCAGTTTCAAGCACACATAACCTCCCATCGCCACGGCTGATGCCGAGATGCAATCATATCTCTGCTAGGCTACACTGTGTCAAACTGCAGCTCTCTGCATCTGACACAAGACAACAACTGCAATGTGGTGTACTGTGTGTGTGTGTGTGTAGATTTTAAACATTATTTTGTCATACAGATTCATGCATCAGTCCGTATGATGATGTATTCCAAGCTGCTTTCTTCGACAGATATTCAGATAAATGCCACTTAAAAACATGGATACGTCAAATATCTGCCCTCGGACATTCAGACATTCAGTGTGCATACAGTTGTACCAGTCTTTCATCAAGCTGGTGAAAACACTGAAATCCCACCAAGATGTACTGTAGTTCAAATTCAACATGCTAATAGGAATCAAATACAATTTAAACCTGATTTCAGTGCAGAGAATACTTTTTTTCCTGTGGAGCATTGTCCGATTTTCTACATCCTGAATCAAAAATAAGGCATTCACTTTTACCACTATGGCTGATGTTGACTACGTGGTAATGCCCACTTGTAAAACCTTGATTCATTGTGCAGTGTATTGACAGCCAAAGCCCCCATTTTTGATTAGTTATCATATTTAAATTGCACAATACCCTTCACCCCTCACTTGCCAATCAATTAATTCCACCCCTAAACAAACAGGTGGGTAATGCCTGCTGATTACCTATTAGGATACATTTCCTGACACCAAAACAAGAAGGACATGTAATCACAACTAGGATTACCTCACTGAAAATCGAGCGAAGTTTTAAACGTGCACCCTCTGTGGGCTTTATTGCCGTTTCGCAGAGAGGAATTTAATTGAATGGAATTAACTTGATTTTACAGCTCTTAACAATGGAAACCAATGTGGACTCAGAGTCATGGCCCAAGGTGTCAAAAGGTTCATTAAAACCTTCTCAGACCACTCTTGCATTATAACCCACCAGCACTATTTCATATGTTTCATATGAAAATAGCTATACATAAGATATCGAATTACGCTTCTTTGTGTCACGATATAAGCAATGTTTGATTCATTAAATATATGGACATAGTGCACTACTTCTGTAGCAAGAGGTTGAAGCAATCTCTTAGCTTGCAAGGCATCCCAGAGGACTGTGGGACTTGTAGCTGCACTTGATTGTGTTTCTTCTGTCCACGTCTCTGGAGCATTTGCATCAACTCAAGCGTGATACTTTCCGAAGTACGTGCCATTTTTAACCTCGTTCAAACATGACTGACATATGAGGCAGACCGAACCTTCATTATCATATTCATTACCTGTGATATTGGAAACCACACATGCAGGTCTGAGCTTTCCGCCTCATACGCAGGCGAGCCTTCCCCCGGAGACTAGCGATTCTTTTCTCCAGCTAATGTTAGTCTTCTATGGAACTACTCTCATCATGACTTGTCCTATCCGAGATGTGACTGGGTGTGTGTGTACATGGCGAGATACCATCAGGACAAATTAGGGGCGACCATGAATAAACTTGCCCATGAGAAAGGAGGCAGAGAATCAAGATAGACATCAGAGTAGCGCCCCCAAGGCCTTAAACTGAAGTTATGTGATTTACCCCAAATGGCTGGGCTGGATTACAACCAGCATGTTGGTGCTAACAGTTGTGCTTTCATCACATAGAAGAAGGAGGGATCTATAGAGATGTCTTTTTTTTCCTCCAACCTTAGTGACAAATGAACCCTGTACCCAGCCTGAAAGGTGCGGACAGAGATGGAGACTTGTGTTCACAGCCATAAAGGTGATGAATCGAAACAGTGATAACCAGAAATGAACTTTTTACCCGTATAGTCGGCTGCTCTGTTTTTTGTTAATTTGTTGAGGTGATGCCTCATCTATCAGCGACGATCAAAAACGATTCTGCACGAGTTGGTGCAATGTTAATCCATCAAGCTGTTCGCTGACAGCGTCGTGAATGATGGCTGAAAAGAGAACTCCTCTTTTCGTTTTATGTAGTCATGTAATTCCCTTCAACAAACATCTCATTTTATATGTGCACATGTGTGTGCTAAATCAACTGTTGCTTGCAGGGAGAGCTGAAGTCAAGCAATCCGGTGGAACCGAGCACCAGTATGGACGGCTTAGGAATGGGCAGATCGATTGATTGATTTGTGTAAGTGTGTTAATCTTGGTCGCCTGCAGATGGTCCTAAAATCCCCCCAGCATGATTAGCAGCTTCCTACTGAGAATGCTTAGTAGCCCCAATGAGCTCAGACAGAGGGGGTTGAATGTGTGTGTGTGTGTGTGTGTGTGTGTGTGTGTGTGTGTGTGTGTGTGTGTGTGTGTGTGTGTGTGTGTGTGTGTGTGTGTGTGTGTGTGTGTGTGTGTGTGTGTGCTGGCAACCTTTGGTATTTCTCTAAAAGCTAATTATTCAGATTGTTTGATCACTGTGCTGAGACAGCTACTGCAGAGAGGAATATGTGTCTTCTAAACCCTGAGAAGGAAATATATTTATTTACCACGGATATTTCATCAGTAACCCAGGCTCAGTGAGGCACGGTGGACTGGAGCTTCATGATCATCTGTATCAAAAGAAAGCCCCAAACAGGTGTGTGTGTGTGTGTGTGTGTGTGTGTGTGTGTGTGTGTGTGTGTGTGTGTGTTAATGTGTGTGTGTGTCACATGGTCCACATTGGCCAATAAGGGTATCATTGCTTTGTGCTGAACTTTTCATTTCTTGTCATTCGTTCTTGGTAAGGCTTGTCAAAGAAATGATCTTGCTTCACTGGTCACTGCATCAGTCACGCCTCAGCCCATAGCTGCTCTGGAAAATTGCCTGGGCTTTAGTCCTCAGCTCAGGGCATGGAATTGTCTGTGACCAATGTCGTTTTTTCCTTTCAGAAAAAGATTTTTTCCCCTGATTCTGGGTTCATTTAGACAGCCCCCAAAGCACAACAACATAATCCTACATAATTTCTTTTGTGCCTAGTTAAAAAAAAGAAAAGAAAAATGGCACAGCTCATTTCATCCTTCGGCTTTGTCTGTCCCTTCTTTATTTCTGTTTTTTTCAACATTGGCTTTGGCCTTGTCTTTAACAGACAAGAGTTCCCCCGTCTTCATGTAGTGGTAATAAGTAGACAAAGGGCCGATGTAGTTGTACCATGTAGTTGCTACAGAACAAAAGACAAAGACAGCAGAGTCACTTCTCGATTGCTGACCACTGTCGTACTGGCAAAATTTAAATATGGAACAATAGTGTGGTGTAATGGTAAAATATGTATCAACCATGTATTAATCAAATGAAGTATGTATTAATACAAGAGACTGTCTGCACAGAATAGAGAAGTACAGAGACACAAAGAGACAGTGGAAAAACACTGTGAACTGTCTCCACATAGAACTATCTGGTTCCTGTTCCTCAACTTCAGTTCCTTACAGTTTCTGAGAAAACTGACCACTAAGGCTTAGTTTTCGTCGGCAAATACACAGGTGAAAACCAGTATCATATCCGTACAGACAGACTTCCAATTTGTGCATGACTCATCTTGGGTGTCACGTTCTGTATGTATAAATGACACGTACGGAGATTACTCGAAGAAGCTTTTTCCACAGTACACTGAGATACGTGTCTGTTGAACCGCTCTCAACTTTGATTCTTTCGAGACTCTGTTTATTGATGTAGATTGAATACCTCGACTCTTCTCCCGATTAATCATAGAAATCTTCCACAACAGTGGTTATGTCAAACTATTTCCTACAAATCTGTATCTAATTAATCAGACATGTTGTGAAAATCTAAACTTACCTAAAATCTTTCAATACAGCTTTCAGTTTTTCTCTTCTTGCAAATTAATCACATTAATGTCTTATACCCGAGTATTTACAAGTGAATACAAGTCCAACATTCACTCTACTTTTTGCTCTGTTTTGGTCTCCACCAACTCCACCAGCTGCTTAATGCTGCACTATGTTCACCAGCTAGTTGCTATCTGTGTCCGTCTGCCCGCTTGTTGCTGGACATGTCCCGTCATCAGTTTTAAAGGCTTTTTTCGCTGAAGAAAAAGAAAAGCTGCAGCCAAAATCTTACGCTCATCACAACTAGTGTCATGTGATTTATTGTTACCATAAAATATTGATAATAGCCACTTTGTTATTTATTACTAGACATTTGAGTGTAAAATGACACATATATTTTTGACTGTCTTTACTACCATGAATGATTTAAATACCTTGACCAGGGCATAATTACCCCTTCCTTTGCAATTAGGTTCCCCCAGGACCATCAAGCCTCTCACCATATCTCATTACTTCATGACTATAAATTGAAATTAGGTCCTTTTGGCACTTTGCTAAGTGAAGAATCTTTTGGTACAAAGATTCAACCACACATTTAACCTTGCAGGCTGTGCTAGCCAGGAGATCGTAAAGGGGGATAGAGGAGCATCCCTCAGTCATTTAACAGACTAATGGAACAGATTTGTTCAAAAGCCCCCAAGAAGCCTTCACCTTTTTAACACGCAGTATCCGTTTTGCCCGGTTGCCCTTCAACCCTCAAGAAGCAGTGGTGTATTTCTGTGCAGACTTATGCTTGAGTGTCCGTCGAATGCGGTTTCAGATGCCATCGCTTAAATATGTGGTTCCTCAGTGGTATTGCCAAACAGTTTGAGGCTGAGAGGGTGTAGCTCTTAAATATGACCTTTTGGTCAAAGTGTATATCAACATCTTGGTCATTTTCTCAAGTGATGAAGTGACATTTGTGGAAGATGGATGACCCCCAGCGACACCCACACCTGACATAGAGTATGATGCAAAGCGTCTGCTGATTTACCACGGCTCCCATCACTCATTTCCACATTGACCAGTGCAGAGACCACTTCATCAGGCAGAGGGCAGCGGTAGAAGGAGTAGTAGTATATAGCAGAGGGGGGGAAGGGACAGGGGAATCTCGAGATCAGCCAAATCAAATGAGCACCCTGAACACTTCACCTGCCCCCCCCCCTCCACCACTCACCTCCGCTTAGTCCTCAATCTAAGCCAGCCTTGTTTGTTTTCCAAACAAAAACAGTCTCACGAGTTCTCCGTCCCGTGTCCAATAAACCTGAAGAGGCAAAGCGATCAATGACAAAGAAGGCATTTCATTTGCGTTTGAATCTGAGGCTAATCAGCTCATTTGCTTGGCTCAATGTGGTTTGCTCACCACAAAGGCTACTCGAATGTCCTGGTAATGTGCGTACAGATTGTTTTCTCATTTTAAATAAGTCGGTTGACTGTGGTCGGAGTGGTTGAGTTACACAACCGCCACAGTGTTTCATTCATACATCCGCATACGTGTCAAAAGAGTGTACCCTCATTTAAACGGTGAGGCTACAAAAGAGCAGGGGAGCTGGTTTTGAGGAGCAAAGTGAGCCACAGAATATCAGTATACCATTGTAATGATGCACAATTAGCTTACACGTTTGTTTTACTGAAATTAGGTTAATTTGTCAGGACCTGGACTGGCTAAATGAAGTTGTTCTATATTGAGTAAAATGAAATAATTGCGATGGTCTTATATTATACTATTTATTGTAATATTATTGTAGCTCTCGGGCTACATATACATTATACATACAGTATTGTGGTGTTAATTCAGGCTCTCGCACTAATGAAAATCCATGTCTAAATAGCCCAAACAACCTCCTCTAATTGAAAATGTATTGGATTTTCCTTTTTGTATGCTAGAGACGGGCAGGATACAGCCTGTGGAAATTGCCAGTGTTGTGGAAAACAAATTCTAATGCGGCGTACAATGCGGTGGAAATTATATTCAAATGTGATTGATTTGTTTATCCTGAACTGGTGCAAGCAACAATTTAACATCATTACTTTTCCCCCAAATACGGAGCGGTGCGCTTTAAAATAAACAACAATCAGTCTTATTTCACTCTTCCAAATGACACCATCATGTGTGCTTGGGTTATGCAGCCATTTACTCTTGCTTTGCTTGATGAATTCACTCATTCAATCATTCCCATTCAGCTGATTCATGTCCCTATTCAGCGCAGACTAACAGATGTAAAGTTAAACTGGGAATGCTGCTGGGCCACTGGATTTGATGCCGTCGTCTGCCTCGCCCTTTAATTAGAGCACGATAACATGTTTTTAAACTCTATCCTTCTCTGCCTCGTGTTTCCCGTGAAAGGCTCATAAATAAATTGAGGAGAAACATCCACGTTTTGAACTCACTGGGCTTCACAGTACAAGGGAGACAAGCGCTCCCTTCCAAGGAATGCGGAGCAGGAGATGATAGGAAACAGTCTGGCTCCTTTGCGTTTATCACAGGTTATATGTAAATATGTTAAACACAATATAAACAGAATGTGTCATGTGGTTGTTGGACAGAGAACTGAATTGATCCTGTGGATAAACAAACCAGCCTCTGTGTAAAAGGCAAATGTACACATGACGCAGGAAAAGGAAAGAAGAGGTTTACGGTATAGTCTCGGTCGGCTCTTTACACATCATGGCTGCGGTCTCTACACTACATGGCACTGGTGTTTAAACACATCTCTGACTGGCCGTCAGGATTGGCTATTTATGTTTAAAGAGAGACTAAAATAATGAACATTGACCAGGAGTGCATTTGTTTTATTGGCTCTGGAATGAGCTGACAATTTAAATGTTCCAATGGCGGGTCTTGCATGGTACCAGAGGGAAAGAGCTTTACTGACCCATAAACAAACATCAGATTTGGATCAATAAGCCGAGTGGCCAATGCCGCCTTGAGACGCTCACCATAAATCTCTGAGGGCCGCCCCCTCTCCCTCATTAAATTATAAAGGATCTGCGAGCCGTGAAACACTAAGGGTGAAGCATCACAGCGGTTGCTAAAAATAGAGAGGCCTAAACAAAAGAGTTTTTTTTTTCCCCTATCCATATTGTTACTCAAGAATCCTTTTAACTATCCACTTTTCTCATTCCCCGAGGTCAGGAGAGAGTCGGGGCCAAATCCAGGCATCCCAGCCTGCTTGTGTGCAGGGTGTTCGTCCCGTGCATCAACAAAACATGAACACGTCCCCGTGATGTCATGATGAGGGAGATACAGCTGTTCTGGCGGATTGGGAACACTCTCACTGAGGCGCTCCATCTCTGCCAGGAGGTCTGAGGAGCGTCTTGTTGCCCAAATTTAAATTGCAAATCCACTTAAAGTACATAAGACAAGAGTGCTCACAGCTAAAATGCAAGCCGTGTTGGGTCTGGAAGATTTAAAAAAATAAAAAATCATGGACCTTGCACTTAGGAGGATTACGCTTTCATGCGCTGAAACGAAGAAAAGGGGCGGAGGGGTCCCCACGACATCATCACCTCAAAGAAGGGGCAGCCCACATAGTGAATTATATTTATTCATTTGAATCCATTTTACAACTAGTCATATGCTCTCAGTGCGGTGAGAAGTGGGTTGTGTGGAGATTGCTGTGTTCTTGGTGATGTGAAAATAATCGGGGAGAAGGAGCACTTTCCACACTAGTGACTTTTCAAGGCCCCGTGGTATAAATATCAACCATCTGTGAGGCCATCTGCATTGGGGTGCTATATCATGCACCAAGGCCAAGCCACCAAACGCAGGCAGCTTTCCTCCCATGTGGCACTATCGACACTGCTAGTGAGACAAGCAACACATCGCAGAATCACCACTATCAACAATGGATTTGCCCCATATTTATAGGGTTGTCATCCCTTAAGTGAGGTCATCTTTTTTTAAAGGAGCAATCATGATAACCTCAGTGCGGTGTAATGCATTGTACAGCTGCATGCTCTACCTGCTGCAGACGTGCCTGCTTTGGGGGGGGGGGGAATTGAACATAGATGTGTTGGCTATCAGGTGCGTTTTTCAATCAAGGTTTTTTATCTGAACTTAGATTACTGTAGGACTGCGGTGATTGCAGGGGGCAAACGTGTCTGTTACAAGCAGCCATCCATCATATAGTTTGACAGCTGATTTTGTGGCAGTTTTCGAGTAGTTTTTTTTTCTGCTTTTGTACTTTACTACGCTGCGTTGCAGCTGGCTTCTGAGAACGCACGACTTCGGCAGAGATGAGTTGCAATGAGACTATGACCTTTTGTATTCAGCTGGAGATACAGAGCTAAACAAAGCAGCACAAGCAGAGAGAAAAAAGACGGCAGACGAGTGTCATTCCGAACAAAATAGCCGAACACACCAGACTGAGGACATCACGTCAGCGTGTCTTATCTCATCCTCCTCTTGCAAGTTTCTGGAATTATGTATTTGTCGCCTCCCTCTGTATGTCATCGACTGCTCTCTGCTTACATGTGTTTCTTTGTGTCTGCAATGAGAACAGGAGAAAATGAGAGATGGTGTGTGTGTGTGTGTTTAGGTTTGTGTGTGTGTGTGTGTGTGAGTGTGTGTGTGTGAGTGTGTGTGTGTGTGAGTGTCTACTTGAGCATGTGAGACATTTTTTCAAGCTATCTAGTTATTGGAACGGAAACAAATGGAGGAGGGCTGGTGCTGAAGAGCAGGCCACTCGAGGGGGAGAGAGAGAGAGAGAGAGAGAGAGAGAGAGAGAGAGAGAGAGAGAGAGAGAGAGAGAGAAGAGGGGCCACTGGCGAGTGAAAATCCTTTTGTTATTTCTGTAGACTGTTGAGACGCAGAAAGGGGTGGATTAATTTGTCTCGCGGTCTGAGAGCAGCCTTCAGCAGACAGCAGAACTCCCCCTTGCCGCTTGTTTACCTCACTTAGACCATGCTGCACTTGTAAAATATCGTACCCAAAGCCAGTGACGCGATGCATTTTGTGTGGCAGCTTCGAAAACGATTGATTGACTAATAAGTAAGCGAACGAAAATATGCCTTCTGGTTCAAAACAGATCTTTAGCGTGCCTTTGATCACAAGCATGCGTCATCACAGCCTGCAACATAAAAATAGCCTAAAATGTGTCATGTTTTTATTAATATATCATGCTTTTTAATTTAGAACATGCTGTTTTTCCTGGTGTAAAATCACACCAGATTAGCCTGACAGTTGAAGTCCTTAAAACATGGAAAAACAAACGGATGAAAACAATATCTGTAGTCTTTATTACCATTAGTGGTGAATGCATACAAATACACAAAAATACTAGGTCTGCGAATCACAATTATATTGATTACGAATGAATCTGCAGAGGATTTCCTGGATTAATTTATTAATTTAGAATCCCATGAGGCAAAAGAGAGGCAGTAAAATCTTTACATTTTGGAAATTGTAAGGGTTAGCATTTTCACTTCAGCGATTAATCAATCATCAAAATAGTTGCTACTAAATTTTCTGTCGACTCATCCATTAACGATTCATCATTTCAGCCCTTTTAAAGTACAGCGCACTGTTAAAATCATGTAACATAACACTCTCCCTACAATAATATAGTCACATTTAGGATAAAATAGTCCCAAAGACTCACTATAAACCCATGTGCCGTCTTTTATTATAGGACTTGTCTTTGCTCAAAACAAGATTTCTATTAATGGCAACATTAATTTCATTCATATCAAAAGCAAAAAAATCAGCTCGCTCAGTGTCTGCATTACCTAACAAGAGGTCATCATCCTCTCAACAAGCCTTTTAGTGTTTGTTGCAGGATGCTCGGGCTGTGTAAGAGAACTTCAGACTCTAGAGGTCTCCATCCTTCAGCATCCCCTCATCATCCACCTATTCGCCCCCCTCCTCCTCCTCCTCCTCTTTGGCATTTTGTGCAGCGGAGGAGGAAAGGAGGAGAGACTGCTGAGGAGGAGACAGAGGGGATCCGGAGACAACACGTCCCACGCCAGAGCCAGACAGCCAGGGAACTTTGATTTGACGCCAAGTAGCCTGCGATGGAAATGACGATGAAAGGAAAGAGCCACGTTTCTTGTTCTGCTCCTTGGGAGGCTTAGACATAGATATGTCGGGCGTGTTCAACATATAGTGTCCTTGGACTCTTACGCTCTCTGAAGATTTATTGTCTCTGATTTCGCTCCTCTATTCGCTGATGGTGCCGCTTCGGTCAGCCGAATGAATTCGAAGGCAGCCTGAGCGCATTGTTTCCAGCTCCGTTGCATATGGGATTTCCAGCCGTGATGTCTGCAATATTCCGCTCTTTGTTTCTGGGTAAGTCACTTCTCGTTGCCGTAAAAGAGAGAATGCGTTCATTTAAGGAGCCGCGGAGCGTGTTCGCCTCGCTATTGTTACGCACGATGTTGGACTGTCGTTATTATTTACTATGATATTTTATTTTTTTTGGTATATATTTTTATTGTTTTGAACGTAACAACAGATCTGGCAAATGACTTCAGCCTCGATTCAGAATGATGTCAGATTATATTTATTTTTTATTTTCAGCTTCACGCTTTATAATGGGCATATGTTAAGAAATTGCTATTTATATTTAGGCATATCTGAAAAATGGGAACGCACAAGTCAGCCTCGGTTTCCAAGGCTGCTTTGCTTCGGGGAATTAAAGGGGATAAAAGTTCACCTGACCCCTCCCTTTAGATCGGCGATCCAGATCTATTGACCCAGTATGAACATACAACAGTTCTTCAGAAAACAGGCCTGCTGCAGATGAACACAATTTATTTTACCATATTTTGACAAAAGCAACAACAAAAAAAACACCATTCAAAATGCTGTTTCTTACTGTTTGGCCCAATATTAAGTGTCCTGAATATAATTTTGAGAAAGAAAATAAATGTTGGAATTTGTTTGAAACTAAAAAAAAAAATGTTAATTGAAAAATATTCCTATGATTATAAATCAAGCTCTGTTTGTCTATTTATGTCATCACCGCCACTATTGCTGATACTGTGACCAACACAGCTCTTATTACTTCTATAGTACAGTAATGTACTAAGAGACATTCCAGGTTAAGAGCTAAATGAGAGTTTGTTTAATTCCACTGTGACTTCACTGACTGGAAGTTACTGTAGCACTGTAAGGCAGTGTGTAAAAATGACTTCCAGTAAGAGGTTTCACACTCCTTTCTGCTGTCTCATCACCTGCAGTGAAATCCCGAGTAGCTTGGTGTAACTGGGGGTTAAACCAGCGTTTTTTTCAAAGGCTTTACAATCTGAAGTGACTATGAATAAGGGTGCTTGGTATGAAAAAGTTCGGAAGGCCCAGAGTTAAAGTAACAGCAGTTGAAAGTGGTCATATGAGGAAAAATGCAACCGAGAGGTGGCGGCTCCTCTGCTTTGGTTTGAGTCCAAAAGTCGTGCTCTAGTCTGAGCTGATGCTCGCTGTTCGTTGGCGTCGCAGTCTGGAGAGAAATCAAAAGAATCGTTTTTGTGTCATATTTCCAGTTTAGACATACAGCTGCCATTATTCGCTTATGCTGGATGTGGATTGTGCTGACGGCTTGTAAATGCCTGCAATGTTTGTGGTCTCCGGCTCCCATTATTCAGTTATGTATTGCGGTGACCTTTCAGGAGAATACCCTGCCCCCTTGCCCGATGCATTCTGGGAAAGGCTCCAGTCCCCCTGTGACCCTGAATAAGATAAGCGGTATATAGAAAATGGAAGGATGGAGAAAATATGTGGACCATGCATACAAGCTGACTTGTTAAGCTTTACATTGGTCAACCAGTGAATCCACAGTATGTGCTCAGTGGTGATGGGCCACTGATCCTGTGCAGGCAGCTGACTCGGCAGTGGACACTGCATAGCATGATGTGCCTTGGTTTCAGCCATCAGCCTGGTGGTATCAGATAATGATGTGATTCAAGCTAATTATGTAGATTATCTAAATAGCAGTTGATGATGATGATGATGATGACGAAGATTTTAAAAAACGCAACAAATTCTTGCTCAGCTGAGCCGGCAATGCCAAGGTGAACACATTAATACCTGAAATCATACAGCAGCATGTTGTTCCCCTAATATTCATGATAATAGTGCGCTTTTCTTAAAATAGCCATCAGCCTGTGCCTAGAGTATGATATGGCTTGTTGTTGCCATGGTGAGGCGTTTTCTCCTTCCCCTGTCATGTCACAAGATATGACTATATAAAACAATGCAGCTGAAAACGATACCGTAAGGGTCAATGTCCAGTACAGTACAGTACAGCAGCCGGGGGGTCATGTGTCTCTCATTCGACAACAAATGATTTGCCAGTCAGCCAAAAGAGCATTTTCACTTGAGAGGCTGCTCTGCTGCACTGGACTGGAGGACATTTTTTCAAAAGTTATATAGCCTGTATTAGTTCAAGATCAACGCCGAGGCCAAGTAAAGAGAGGAAGTGGCTGTTTTATTATAAAAGAATCGATAGTCATTAATAGGGGCTCATTTCCTTTTTATTTGGCTGTGGCCTCGCAAGTCCTGAGACGTCCTTAATTTAATATCTGCTGGAGATGTAATATCCACTGTTCACATTACAGATAAGTAGCACAATTAATTGCCACGGGGAGTTCCGTAGCTCGATACGAAGTAAGAAACAGAACAAGGTCAAATAGAGTAACTGAGTAAACCGTGTGGTGGATTCATCCAGGTAAAGGACGCCGGTGATGGATTGCCTATCTGTCCTTGTGAAACGATTAAACGATTGTGAATGAGGGGATTTGAAAATGACTGTCCAAGAAGTAATAACATCGCGTAAGTCGCTTGACAGAAATGTAATTGGAAAGAACGAGCAGCTCTTATGTGAGATCCAAACCCCTGCACCCCCGGCTTGGTGGAGTCTAATTTTCGATCTGCAAGACGATGGCCATGTGAGTGATTATGGGAATGCAGTGGCGTCTTGACATTAGCGTCCGTGCTGATGCCCGTGTGTGTCCACATTGCATGCACACATGTGTATGACAATGAGGAAGACGGTGGTGCCTGTGCACGCCTGCTAGTGTTAGATGTAGATAAAGAGAGCAGCGGCTCCAAACAGAAATTCTGTCCCCATTCTATATTTAGCATGTCTGCCGGGGTAGGCAGAGGATCTCTGAAATGTGAAGATGACAGGAGCCTCCTGAGCCAGAGGTTATGAAGTGACATCTTGATGCGTTTGCGCCTGAATCACACTCCCACACACACTCCCACACACACACACACACACAACCGGCCACAGACTCCTGCAAACCCAGAGACATTTCGATATTTGACGTCTAGTTACCATACATTAAGTCTCCGTTTTGATCTCCTGTTGCGGCGTGTTATTCTTCAGCGTTATCATGAGGCACCCTGTACATTCCCAGCTTTGAGCGTGTTTGGCTTTTTTTTCGAGCGCATGTGATGAGTTTGGCAGATTTTGCTTTGCGGGACGTGGACGTGCACGGTATTTAAAGCATTTGTCGGGTTAGGTGTGGAGCCCTGCAGCGAGTCAACCTTCATCTCACATTGTACAAAGCGTGGACAATTGAATAATTAGCTGGTCGAATTCATTTACAGGAGTTTACTTGATGAACGGGATGCAGACAAATCAACACTTTCACGATAGAAATATGTGCGAAAGAATCAGTATCCAGTAGATATTACATTACATAGGAGGTACGGTACAGTAAAGATGCGGCTGTTGAGGGAAGAATAGCAAACAGCTGGCGGCGCATCGCTCCAGATAGTAAACTGACTCCCACCTACAATGTCAACGATTTGACATGCAGAACAAAGTGTAAACAGATTTCCGTCAAGAAAGGATTTTTATTGCTCCGAGCAAAAGTGGCAAATCTGAATGGCTGAGCAATGGACAGAGCACTCTGGAATACAAAACCTGTACCCAGGGTGGTCGAAGAGGCCTACAGATGAGCACAGAGGTCAAGCCGTCCTCAAAACAATTGACCCATATCATTAACAAATACTGATTTGCCTTCTAAGCACTTCCCCCCCCCCTGATGTGTACGGCCCTTTGAATGACAGCGTGCTTCCCTGAATAACAAAACGTCCTTCTTTTGTACCTGAGGGATTCTTCATGTTTCATTGATTTCAGTGCTCTTAGTCAGACGGCCTTTCCGTTCTGTCGCAGCAAGCTGGACTCCATGCTTAGAACGTAGAGTGTTTGTAGGTAAGAGTGTACCTGCTTTGTACTGTAAGTGATTTTATTCCTACTACACGAGGGCCGATGCAGGTTGATTTTTTTTTTTTATAGCAGCCAAAGACGTCCGAGGTGGAAAATAAAAGGTCGCGCTGGTGGAGTGAGCGTATGCTTTCTTGGATTAATCTGCCGTCTCGACAATATTTCTTTGTTTGACGTTCTCCTGGTGCGTTTCTGCCACGCCCATAACATCCGAGCTGTCCAGGCATGGGCCTTTTGGCGCTTGCATCTTGTTAAACACAAGACACATGCCTCGACAGAGCTGGGTTTGTGTAGAGTTTCTGACCGATACACCCTCCCCCCCCCCCCTTTTCATCCTTTACTGGGGAAATTACTGCCAGATTATTTTGGAATGTATGAGCAGGAACTGCCTATTTCACTTTACTGCTAATCTTTGACAGATGTTCGGGAGAGGCTCACATTCACATTAACCGGAGCCACATGCACGGTATATGCACAGGACATTACAGTACACTAGTGTACTGCTGTACACAAACAATTAAAGACACAGACATGTGCAGATAAACTAACACGTACAACGTATGACAACCACCAGCTGTTTTATACAATAGGTGAGCCATGAGATCTTTTTTTTAAATTCCTCATGGGAATTACTTTCAGAATTTGATCGATTCTGTCCGATAACGTTTGGAAAGTCTAGAAGAGGCGCATGATTGAACTATTTTAAGTTGGTATACGGCTGAACAGGAAGTTAGCCGATTCGACGACCGAGTGTCCGTGCCGAGTCTCTGGTGTGCATGCTCTGCCCATAGAACATTACATAGAGCATACTTTTGCTATTGTTTATATATCTTATCTAATTCAGCATTTAGCTATGTTAGGTGATAGATTTCAACTGATCAGCGCGTTAGAAAACACATTGGTGAGGCACGAGGGCTCGTTTTAATCAAGTAACTACAAGACAGCGATGACAATAGCAATCATACTACAAAATAACCCTTCACCTCTTGAATCACTTGACCCCGCTGCCCCCTGGATCTCTCACTGACTGACTGACCTCAGCACGAATGGATTCAGTTAACCATGTCATTAACATGGCTATGTGTATAGATAATAGTTGGACTTTATGGCATCAAGAATGTATATTTCATATAACCATGAAATGCCTCTACATGGAGCCCAAACCCATTCAAACTAATATTAAAATGATGCAAAAAGCAGGTGAATTAGGATCCGCTGCTCCAGTAGCTTAAACGAGCAGCCTTTTAAAACCTTGGTTAGACACTGAAACATTGCATTGGCCCCTTGTTCGCTGTAATCTCTTCAGACATGGCTATTTCCTCCAAAGGGAGGATTTCTGTCTTATTTGCAGTTTGAAAGTCAATGGTGCAGGTGCAATTACAGCTTTCTATTTTCTTAGAAAATGCCAAGCGATTTGCTGCTTGTGTGCATGAATATTTGAATCAAGGTCCATGATTGTTTTATGTAAGCAGCGAGGAGATCAAAGAGGGAACAAAACGGTGAGATAAACGCCGATGCTGTCGGCGTGGTGGAGCGTGGAATTGTCTCCCATTGATTCACCCCAATATAGGTCTGTCCTCATATTCATTCTTCTGCAGCTATTGACATTGTTGGAAATAGGATTCCATCTGTCACCGACCGAGTGCTCCTCAGCTGCAAGAGCAAAGGTGATCAAAATCCATACATCTTACAAAAACCCCATTTAAATAGATTATTTATTTGAGATTTTTTGTATCAGTGGCGGGGGGCTGCGATGGTACCACCTGAGAGCTCCCAGCTCTGTTGTGGTGCTTTCAAGTGCTTTCTGCCTTAGTGAAAACTAGGCAGGGCGGAATAAAGCTGGCCTGCTTGTCTTCTCTAAGCAGAACATGCTTTTGATCTATGTTCACTGTCTCTGAAACCAGGTATATCTCTGTTTCTGCGCAGCAGCGCGATCCAACTGTGCAGGAAAATAAACAAAATCCCCTATTGCTGAGGTGTTTTTCACTTTCAAGCAGCTTAGCATAGCGCTTACATCAATGACACAAAGGAAGAAAGAGCAGACTCCTGATAAAACATTTACACCCAATGAGCAGCACAGGGGTGACATTGGTTGTGTTTCAGTAGCGGTCATGCCTGTGTGTCGACTGGAAGCCTGTTTACATGTTAACCAAGCCTGATGATGCCTATTGCAAGTCAAGTCAAGATGATATGAAATCCTTCTCTTAACTCAGCAGACCCCGATTGAACAGTTTGATGTTTTTACTGCTGCTCCAATGAACACTTGACATTTTCAGTGAGTGACATGGTGTCAAAACCCCAGGAAACGGTCAAGAATTGATAATTTCTTACTGATCGCTTAGCACTTTAATTGGTCGTGGGGTGCACCTGGCAGACCCCAACCTGTGCGGCGTCTCATCTCACACTGTGATTATAGATTATCATGTCCAAATATCAACTTGGACTCGTCAAACAGCTTCAGCTGAACACAAGCTCACAGCCAGACTGCGACTACAGGGTGTCCTCCGAGTGAAACGTAAAGCGAAGGATTTTCAATGCAGACAGAAATTATTTCTAACACGTGCACTTCTTTTATATATTCCAGCGTGGTGCCGATGCACAAAACATTGACTTCCCTTCCACTCTACATGGCACTCAGCTGTAATACAATCCCCAGGATTGATTGCATGATGAATAAAAGCAACTTGTGGTGCGCCAAACAATGGCAAACCAGGCGAGGTTTATTTATTTTTTTCCCCTTTCTTCCTCTGTTTTTTCCAATTGGGAGCCGACTGAATGATCAGGAGCGAATGTTCCACGTCGCTCTATTTAGACGCCTGCTGTTCCTTTGAATTTGAAGCAGTTTATTATCCCAGCAAGCAGGACACTCCATTAGGTGTTTTGAACCCGCATGCTCCATTGTCTCACTCCATTTCCTCTTTTGCTTTGCAAGCCTTCCCTAAAGCGTTAGTGGCTTTAATCAGTAGAGGACCTTCTGCCCTTTAAACATTTATCTTCAGCCGCTTTTGGTCGTCACCGAGCAGCCAGGAAAGACTTGAAGATGGATGGTGTTTGGAAGGGAGGGAATTCTGTGGCCATTGATTAGAGTGGTGGAAGACAAAGCGGTCACCTGCACAAGACCTGAACACCATCTGGAGGATCCTCTCCACTCTTAGTGCATGATAGCTGAAGTCAGGACCCAATTTAGATCTATACTGTGTGTGAGCAAGAAAAAGATTTTTACTTTGGTTGGAGAAAAAACCGATGGTGCAGTAACTTTAGTGGGCTTAATCTATTTATTGACTGTAACAAAACTTTGGCAATTTTGCTGATTCATTATTCATAGGATGAAATCCTTAGTTGACCCTACTGTAAAACACAATAACTTAGGCCTAGTCTTGGGTTGCCCGTCCTGTTCTTTTGCAGTGGATGTTGTGTGACAAATGGTTTAAGTACCCACAACCACAATGCCAGCCGGTTGGTCTTTTATTGCCCAGAGAAAACATTGTGAACTGAATTATCACTGATCAATTGCTAGGTTGTCCACAAATTAGGTATGTAATGTCCCTGATTGCACCACAGCTCTCCCATCAGTATTTCACATTAAAGAGCGCAGAGCCCTCCGTCAGGCCGAAAGGTTGAGGCTGAGCTCAGGCTGTGGTTCAGTTTATATTTGCAGTGCTAAAAAGCTTCTTTTTTTCTTTCTCCCCTCTATTGTCCTCACGCTTTTTTTTTCTCCCCCGTTTCCCTGCAAAGTGGTTCAGAACAGATGGCACCACCACCTTTGTTTTTTCCGACTCGTTAGACTTGACTTGTTGATGAAATGGAGCCTTTACGCTATACTGCCCATGCAGATGTGTAGCTGTATATCTTCTAACGTAGCCTCTGTCATAACGTGCCCGGCAGATAAAACTGTTTATATCTCACAAGGCTCTACGTTTTGCTTTTCCAAAAGTGGACTTGTGTTCTCCATGAGCGGGGGGGGGGGGGGGGGGGGGGGGGCACGCAGCATTAGCTTTGTGTGGGCATTAAAAACATGGAGTTTGTTTGAGCCCGCAACTAAACACTCATACTCATACACAAGCGCCGCTCTCTCTCTCTGCAGCTGTGGGTTAGTGGTGCTCGTGTGGTTGTGTAAACTCACTACAGTAATGGAGTGTGCCTCAGAGACTAGCGAAATGATGCCAACAGCTTTCCAATCATAACTCGCCGCTCATAACGGTATGTTTCCTCCATTTGTTTTTCGTCATCTCCCGCATTTTCTGTTTTCAGTGCACACTTGTTTAGCTTGGCCCCGTCATGCAGTTTGTCAGACCCGACTTACAGATCACACCACATCTCAAGTGAAGAGACAGGCAGAGGCTTAGGACTGCGTTCAAGATGCCTGTCATGGTTTTGGCGTTGTTGTCCAAACTGTCACACTTTGAATGAAATTGTCTTATTATGGTTTCTGGATGAGGCCGGTGATGCTCTTTAGTGTGCGAACGGCGCAGTAGTGAGTGAAAGCCGGGCTGAGTTTTATGTCTCTCAAAATCATTAAACATGAGGCTTTTTTGGACCTCGCATCTCTTCTCAGCAAGCAGACATCATTTTTATTTTGTGTGTCTTTCTTCAAGAGGGAAATCAAGAGTGTTAGCATTTGGCTTGATTTGCTGTCTGGGGTCCAAAGACGCCGTAGAGGAGGAAATAGCAGAGTTTGCAAATTCAGGCTCTTAAAATAATTAAAGTTGGCATGATGACTCTGCTTTCATGACGGGGCCCGAGCCTCAAAGAAGACGACTTTAAGGCTTACCACACAGCAACAGCAAGCTGTGTTATACTCCGAAATGAGGAATAATGAAGGTCAGATTATGCACTGTGCGGATAAAATGAAATTACATGCATAATTCTGTCACTGTGGACTGAAACGAAGCTTTTGGCCACTGACCCGTCATACTAGAAAACAAACATTTTTCCATTAATAAGGAGAGGGAGATGCTGTTTACTCTATTAACCTTTCCTCGCGCTTGCACTCTTGACATTGAACAATGTGGAAGAGGCCGACTCCTTGCTGGCCCTTTTTGCTAATGAGGCAATTAAGTCTATCCTGCCTTGGTTGAGCAAGGGGCAGAGAGAGCAAGGCCAGTCATCTGCTGTCTCAGCAAACACCAAGAATCTTAGCCGCGCTGCAGTCAGAATACATAACAAGCCCTGCTTTTGTTGTAGTGGCCGCCCAGTCGTCGTGGTCCTCCCCTGTCAGTGCGAGCCGAGGATCACAGGCGGCAATCGGGCCGTATTTATCCATGTGCACTGAATCGCGGAAAATGAAAAACATTGAATTACAATGATGTTTGTGCTCTTACTTGTAAGCTATTGTGGCGCCGTGATGGGCCACAACTGCTTGCACATCATTTTGGGATAACACAGCGGCACACAGAGCACTGCTTAGGGATAAAATAGTGTACCATTGCTTTTACTCCCTGCTCGACACCGTTCAGAATGAATACTGCCTGTGTCTCATTTGTTAATGCTTCAGAATGCTTGCAAAGGAAATGAGTTAACATATCTAACAGTGAATATATCCGCCTGATGCCTGTTTCGTGTGTTAGCCTCTGTGTGTCCGTTTGGCCTTGAGTATTTACCATGTATCTTTTATGCTATGAGTTATTCATGCAGCTAAAAGAGCGATTGCTGGTTGACAGACTGAGAGGTGGTTTGGGCTACTGAAGAGTGGTGTACATTGTGGCTGGAGGTTTACTGTACAGTGCAGTGGAGTAAAGTGAGGATGTAGCTCTAATCCGACTCCCACAAGACCTATGAGAAAAAGCAAGGTTATGCCTCTCTCTTTCACCTGCATACTGATAGCTAGAAGACCGATCCCCTATGCGTGGCAGAAGGAATACGAAAGATATGGATATACAATCATGTGCGCGCATACATGATTGAGTGTCCGTCAAACGTGTGTGTTCATTCCTGATTTTATCATCAGTTCCCCTCGCTGACACATGTCTGAGGAATAGCACGGAATTGCAATTTCCTCAGGAGCTTCCTCAGTACAACATTGATTGCGATTAAATGTGCTGATACTCTCTGCATCCATTCAAAAAAAGTAACTTACACACACACACACACACACACACACTTGTTACCCAATTAAATGACGGCAATTAGCATGTTTCCTCCCTCTGCTATGAGCAGCTGCCGAGGCCCACAAAAAGGGCCCAGCATTAGGGCCTAAGTTAATGTGTTTAAGGGATGCACAATTCTAACGAGCGATAACGGAAGGCTTACGGCTGCTCAGAAGGGATTAGGGGACATAGTTGTCTGTCTTAAAACTCAGGCTTAACCATCATACTCTTTTCTTTTTTTTTCATCCTCTCCTCCATCTCTCCTCCCTGGTAATGAATCGCAAGTGTTTCCTGACACAAGACGTGAAAGAAAAAGAATGTCTCACTCGGCAGTTGAATGAAGACACTGCTGCTCATTAGGGGAGGCAAGGTGTACCGAACCCGAAAGAGGAGATGTCCGGACAGATTTGCTTGAAATCAATGCCGGTCTTCCGAAGCTTCCTCGACAGTATGTGTCTGCCACAACTTATCAGAAGAGATTCAATCGGAGCTTATGTAAGCAGACGAAGGTGTGCTTAAGCGCCACTCAACACCGGTGGCTCCCTTTGGCATCAGATTTCGGCCCTCTTGTGCAGCTCACAGTGTCCACTTTAACGTATTTGCCTTCGCCACGTGACCAGATCAATACTGAGAGATTACCTCTGCTCGGGTGTGAGACGCGGATGTCTCTGAAGTGGCAGGATCGGAGAGTGACCGAGCTGACGGTTTTCAGTTACAGGACGCTAAAGATGCATAGTGGCAATGGCGCCAGGAAAAGTGCACAGTTAGCAATGGGCTGCACAAGGCTACTGACCATGTGTGTGTTCGCCGCTGGTTAAAATGACTGACACTGGACACCACAGGTTGCATTCCTTTACTGCAAAATATACGGAATAACACAGCACCAGCATCACACGCTTTGCAGTCTTCTTTATCTCAATCCAGACTTAATTCGTTGGCTCCACGTGCACTTGAGAGAGCTTTTATGGTGGCATTCTATACTGAGAAAGACTTTTTCATTCAATATTCAGCTCACAGCAGCAGTAGAAGAAGACAATGGGACACTCCTTTATGCTTGTGTTGTATTTGAACTAATGTGTCAGAGTCACAGTTTAATACATTCTGTTGCTACAAGCCCTGGACAGATGATATGACTAACCTTTGGTGTATACCGACGCTGTCCTTTTAGCTCAAGCTAACAGCCCTCTTGTGAAGACGGATAGACCTGGGCGCAGTTCTTCTGAAGCGAAGTCAATAGTGTTGTCACTCACCCCTGCGAGGTGTTTAGGGAGACAATTTCGTTGACATGCAAGTTAGCACCGTTTTGTCGTTGGCTAACTGAACCACGCGGGATTCTTCGGGGAAATCATAATGCATCGGCGCCAGCACATTTTGGATTATTAATGAAAGTTATTGTGATGAAGCGTGAAGCTCTCCTTGCGACCTAGTTAGAGCTGACATCTCCTATTGTCTCCTCCCCGCTTCACTTCTCTATTGTCCTCCTCTCGGCCAGACCAACTGCATATATATATTCACCTTCTGCAATTGATCTGGTGAAAGGGAGAGTGGGGGTTATACAGTAGGTAGGGAGAACAGACCCGCCCATGGTTAGACATTGTCATATACTGTTGCACACATTATCTTGTGAATGCCACACAGTGACCAGCAGAACATTTGGATTTTTGTATTACTTCAACTGTAGTTCGGTTCAAATGATCCCACTTTATTTATCACATCTGTCACAATCTACGGCATTTGATTGTAGAGCAGAATGTTTTTTTGCAGACCCCAAATGTTCTCTGTATTGCTATTGTTTGCCTACATGCCACTGGAACACACTCGAAGTATGAATGATGTTTCACTAGAGTGACCAGCATGGTCATTAATCCTAATATTTGGACTGTAGCAGCCATCCACTCCCAGCCGTGGCTTGACTACAAGTAATCATAGCCATACACCGCTGTGTATAGTGCTGCAAGAAAAACACTACGGGCGCAGAAGCTTAGTCCATCAATCTAGGAGGCCAGGCATTTGTTTTTTTTTCTCCAACCCCATGTTGGAGGATTTTACATGCCACACTACCCCCATCCTGAGGGAATATGTTTATGAGCCCTTTCTCTGACCGTCCTATCTCCTCCCAATCCCCTCTCCATCTTATGAGACGAGGGGTCTGAGAGGATGGAGCGCGTACAGCTTTCCGCCGCAGGGTCTTGATGGATGGCCACTCAGCTATTCCCTCCCGCTTTGCTCACCAGAGGCCGGCCATCTTTCTCCTTCACTGGCCCGCGTACACCTTCATCTGCATGAGGACAGCCGGGGATTGTTGCTTTCTGTGAGCTCAGCAGGGCCGAGTAGGAGTATTTGATTAGGTGTAATGGAATTACAGTAATCTGATTCCAAAAAAAGACGACATCTGTAATCTGTTGCAGTTACTGTAAATATGCAGTAATCAGATCACAAAATGCTCATGATGTTTCAGAGTTATTGCATAGCTCAATACAACTGTGGCGTTTCAATTGTGGAACTTCTTCACGTCTTGCAGCATTGTAGATTAAAATGAGCCCTATTTAACCGAATGCTTTTACAGGAGTGAGACGTAAATTAACTATTCAAGCAGCAGCATTACTGGTTACAATTTTCTGCAGGTAATCAGCACTTTAAGTAATTGCCTCTGCGTGTGCAGCAATCCCCCTAACCCTCATAACTGTAGTTGCAGTTGAATGGTGGGCTTGGGATATGCGGGGGATGGGGGGGGGGGGGATGGATGGACACATTGAGGTGGAGTATTATAGCATCAGGATGACCCCAGGGCCTTATTGGAGGCTACTGACTCGGTCATAGAAGGAATAAACGCTGCAGGGTGCTCGGCATGGCAGCGCGCTGCTGCTTTTGGATCATGGAAATTATGGGGAAAGAGAGAGAGTGAGAGAGAGAGGATCTGTCATTGATCCTGTGGCATTAGCCTTGGCTGCAGTCATAATGAAGCCAGTGCTGTGTGCTCTATTTGTGAGTGTGTAGATGTGTGTGTGTGTGTGTATAACTGACAACCCCTGCAAATATCTGCATCTAGAGTGTTTGTATCTCGGTGATTAATTATAACTCATGTGGACACAAATAAATCACTCAAAGCGTGTGTGCACATGCATGTGTTTGTGTGTCTGCGTATCCCCACATGGCCCTGTGTGAGCATATCTGTAGTGTGTGCATGCTGGATGTGTGTATCCCCAGATACCTTTGTGTGAACATATTGCAGGGTTTGCATTGTCATCGTGTGAGTATACTCTGTGTATGTATTTCCCCGACTTTGAGTGCATGTTGTGTGTGTGTGTGTGTGTGTGTGTGTGTGTGTGTGTGTGTGTGTGTGTGTGTGTGTGTGTGTGTGTGAGCAGTGATGAAGCAGGAGAGGCTGCTTGGCGACTCATCCATCATTTTCCCCCCTGGCCCGCGGTGCCCTCAGAGGAGCACGGCGCTGTCATGGTGACATTGGGCTCATTTTGGACTAGAAAAATGGTGCATCCACCCCCCACGTCAGCCCCCCCCCACGTCAGCCCCCCCCACACACAAACACACCCCCCCACTTTCTCCAGCCAGCTTACAGCTCCAGCCGCAGTAACAATCCCTCTACAGTCTCAGACTCCTTCCCCCCCAGCCGTCAGCTTTGCGTATCCAGGGGGGCAGATTGCTAATCAGAGCCAGCGCTCTATTGGAGGGCCGTTGTTTGTCCAGGGTCGTTTAGTGAAGCTGCTTCAGGTGGGTTGTCACCTTCTCTGACCCTCCCTACCCCCACCCGCTGCTGGATAACCTTGGAAAGGGTGGAGGAGGGGAAGCAGGTGGGGGACAAAGGGGGGAGCGATGAGACCACTTTGTGAGCGTTCCCGCGGTCTCTCTGTCCCGTCCTGCGTCCCTCCCCTCACTGTAATGTACGGGGTGAGTCAGCATGAGCAACTCCAGCATAGCGGCGCAGTCGATCTGTTTACGCTTCGTGACTCGCCGTGGTGTATGTGTGCTCGTGCTCAGCACGAGCACACATCGGACTAACTTTCAGTCACTGCTGAGAGTGATAGGTGTCATGGTCATGGGGTCATGCTGAACAAGCTAGTAACAACGAATGAAAAGAGGGGGCAGATAGTATGAAATACACTACGCTGCACGATATTGGAGAAAAAAATCCCTGTCTGGAAAAATTATTCCAGAAATATTAGGGGGATTTGCATCTGTATAGATAATTAAAAATAATATGTTTTTTAATTAATTCATTAATTATTTAAGACCTTTTTTTGCATGTGAACTATCTTGAAGTTTAACGCTGTACATTTGGTTTCCATGCACCAAACACAAAGGCAGATGAGCGCTGTGACTACATCTGAAGTGGTTTTGGAGGGGGTTAGGAGAGGCTTCACTGGCTCACTCACCTTGACGCCATTGTATTCTTATAATGCTCTCCTATCAATCCAAGCTAAAGTCAATGATCTAACATGTCATGATATTTATAATGCATGTTACTCACCTTGATTGAAGAAGGCTAGTGTCTAGAAGGGATCCAGGAGATCGAAAATATTGCAGATACTACACGGATGAGCAGCTTGTCACTGAAATGGTCCACCTTAAATGGGCCAAAGTTGTCGCTAACTTTACACTTTATTAATCAGCAGGTGGCAAGCAAAACACGGGAACTTGGCTTGGGTCTCTCTCTCTCTCTCTCTCTCTCTCTCTCTCCCTCTCTGGGCTGAACACTCACTAACATTACGCACACAACCTATTACGCGCTGAGTTATTCCTTCAAGGAGGATGCTGCTTGTAAAACACAGTTTAAAAAAACATCTTAAAATTTCATTTTAAAATCAATTCCCCGATTAAGCCAGACTGTGAGTCCACATCAGGCGTCCTGCGATGACTACCGGACATGTGCGTATCGTAAAGTTGATGCTGAAACAATATATTATGCAGCCCTAGTGAGACACTTCTATGCTTCTTCTCAGTACCAGATCACTGTGTGCTGCTGTGAGTAGTGCTAAATGCAACACACAGTGCCACTTTCTCTCTCGTCAAGAGTTAGAAAGACAGTGAGTGTGGTGCATGAATGTACCAATCAATGCTTATGTGTGTGGCTGCAGTGCATGCTTTGTATCGCAGGTGGGCACTTCGCTAAGCACGCGATCCTCTGACTTACTTATACATGGCTGATAATAACAACTATGTTCAACAATCACATTAGTTCATAGTTGTACACACACACACACAGAGAAAGTTGGTGCTGTTTAACGCATACACACAAGAAGACACAGACTGTGAGGACTCTGATAAACGCATGCAGACATTGCTCAACCACCAGCTCCTATTATGTAACTGCAGTAAACACATTTTAATGTCATTCCTCCCAAAACGGCACCTTGTTGTTGGAGGAAGGGGGGGGGGGGGGGGGGAGTTGGAAACAGAAGCAGAGAGATAAAAAAAGAAGAAAAAAAAGAGAAGGGAGAGAGGCATAAAGGGAAAGAACAGAGAGAGAGAGAGACGAGGAGAGACAGAAAGAGGACTATCAAAAGGGGTTGAGGGACTGCAGCATGTTTGCCCTCCCCGTTCCTTCCATCCCGTGTCTGCAACTAAAACAGTTGCTAATCAGTCCTGCCACTTCACACACAGAGATGAATAACAACACACACACACTGTACACACACAAATCTACTGATACATCAACCGAGGCGCACACAGGCGTACATGCACGGCTTTCTTTTTTTCAGTAAGCCTCCTTTCATAGATAAACTCTCTAGCTGACAATAGCAACAATAGCATAAATCCTGATCCCAACAACAACAACAACAGCAGCGATGGACAGCCACGTCCTTCACTCAACACACGTCAGCACATTCTCCCCTCGCCGTCTCTTCTCCAAATCTGTATTTTTGAAAAAGGATCAGTTTCCAGAGCTGCGAGCGTGTCAGGACATGCCGTGTTGGTGGCAGATTGATCAGCCTGTTCTGACGCTGCCGATCAATTGCCATCCGTCCTCTTCTATTGGGGATCTAGTTTCCTCCATTGGCCTGTAGCAGCCTGCCCGGCGACCTCGTGTTCCCACCTGACCTCACCTTTCCCATAAGTCAGAAAACGAAGGTCACAGGCTGTTATTAATTTGCAATGACCTTGGTGACTTTGATGTCCTATTGAGCCGCGGAGCAGTGGCGCATCTGTATTGTCTTTCATACAGCCCTGAGAATAACTTCCTTCCTGTGCAGGGAATCAATAACGTAGCATAGGCCGTAAGAAATATTACTCTATTCCCCCCGCCCCCTGCAATAATGACAGGATTCGTGGAGAATATATATGCAAGCCAGCCCTGGAATCAATAGCGCTAATGTAAATGTAAACTCTTCCCTTCCTGTTTCAGTGATGGTGTTGTGGTTTGTTTATGTACATTTCTATACACTGACGGCAGATTGGTATCGGAGCAATCTGCACTGAAGGCATTCTACTCTGTATGGTTACTTTTCTTTTGAATATCACAGACAAGTATTATGATGCATTGCTCCATGGACTCTTATCGCAGCCTAGCACCATGAAGGAATGTTGAATAGCACATTTCAATCATTCTGTCACGGGAGAACTATAATCTTTTCCTTCTGCATGGCATATGTCCTTCCACTTCTAACTAATCCTTATTATGCCTCAGAAGCGAAGGTCATTGTCAAAGCCGAGGGGTGATTAAATTAATCCACTTGTTTTCTGAATCCGATTTACCTCATTTTCCAAACTGGGGAACAATGTACTGGCACAAAGACATCAAGACGATAGCGGCGGCACGCTTTAAGAAGGAGGGCCCCTACTGCTGGAGAGGCTTCTATTATCTGTCTACATCATCTGCATCCCAGCTCTGCATCCCAGCTCTATCAGCGGATTTCTAATGACTGCATTTCAAAGCTATCTCCGCCATACGGAGAGAGCGAGAGTGAAAGTGAGAGGAGGGCTCACCAGTTAAAAGCACGGCATGATCTCTCTTATTCATGAATCGATCTATGTCGCCGCAGTACAAGCCACTAGCAAAGCAAGGACCAGTGCCCCGGTGAGCAGGAGCCCTGCGCTGCTGGCCGGCCACACAGCCTCAGTGAGTTACGCAGTGCAGTGGCATACAATCGACTTCATTAGCCGGTCCCTCCCTTCAAGGGGTTGGGTTATTTACTACTGCACCGGGCACGGACAGATGCTCCACAGATATTATACTTGTGCAAATAGGTGTGTGTGTAAGTGGGTGAACGTAATGCGTGTGTTTCAGAGGCAAAGCTTTGTCTGTATCAGCAAATCAGGCTGCACCTATGACAACATCCCGACTTGAGTATTTTAATTCAGTGGATGCAAAATAAAGTGGTTGAAACTGCATCCAAGCATCAAGTGAGTGAATGTGTGTGTGTGATTGTTTTTTAACAGTAACTCTGCATGTCAGCTCACAAACATTAATGCACATCCCTGCTAATGTGTTACGAGTGTGTGTGGCCATCCGCTTGTCACGCAATTTTGCATTTATGAATATTTGTTTATAGATTTATTAGTGCGTGTGCCTTTCAGTACATTAGCGCCACCATTAGCGTCACCCTGTCCGATCCGATCACTCTCTTCTGCCTTATCATCACGTGGCATGTGAGCCACTAGTAGTCGTCGAGGGGAAAGGTGGAGAGCTTTATTTTTAAGGTGGGAGGTTTTTTTCCAGTAGTGTGAGAAGAGCTCATCGTCATGAGATCATGGGATTGAGTGGCATTACAGCACACTATGATTTCGGTTTTTTAACCTCATCTTGGAATGCATTCCACTATGCAATTAGAGATGAAAGAAAATCCGTGGATGATGGTTGTAAAGTATGTGATATTTAACCCTTTCATAGTTTGCATTTGTAGTAATAGAGTCCAAGGGCAAGTGGAAAAGATTTTTTTTTTATCGCTTGAACATATTCAGTTCACTGCTATAGCAGACTAAAAGCATTTGCAAATATGCAACACTTGGATGCTTAAATATCTTGAATGAACCATTATCAAAGTGGTTCAGCTCTTAACCTCCCTCTCACAATTTGGCATCAGAAATGTGCAGACAAAATGTTTAAGCCCTTTTGTGTGATAAAATGAGATGAACCAACAAACAGCTGCCTCATAAATCAGTACTGTGTTGATGCAAGAAGAGAAATTGGCGACTGCCGATAGTTCTGCGTTACTGTGTGCACGTTTTATGCTTTGTACCAACACAAAGCCAAATAATTAGGTAGCCAAGCGACAAATTCTGAATGATTCTGCAGCAGAATGGAAACCCTCATGTGTCATCGACTGATTCAAGGACATAATTAGAATTTAATTAAATGAAATTGTAACATTTCATGTCCGAATACAACCTGGACCGGCAGCATGCACATACAAATGGGCCCAAACCCCAAAAACCTGCTGGGAGGTTGGGCTGGTTTTTGCAAATTTCTATTGTACAGTGAAGTGTGTCCCCGAGCAAGCTAGAACAAAACACAGAGAATGAGCAGGGAGAGAGGGGAGAGAGGCACAAAGAAAGGATGAAAGGGAGAGCGAATGAATGTGGGGCAGACAAATAAACAGACAGCCCAGTTAAAAGGGAAAAATATGAGGCACAAATGAAAAAGTGCAGATGTTTGAGAGTGTTTAGCAGATCCTGTTGTGAAGCTCTCAGTCAGTCATAATAAACAGGCCTAATGCACAATTAAAAACACCTGGAGCCCCTCCATCACTGATTAAGTCAAGCTTATAATCATTGGGGGGCAACTGCACTACAAACCTAATAGCTATGTTTGTGTGTGTGTGTGTGTGTGTGTGTGTGTGTGTGTGTGTGTGTGTGTGTGTGTGTGTGTGTGTGTGTGTGTGTGTGTGTGTGTGTTATTCCTCTCCCCTCTGTCTGTCAATCTCACAGCTTTGCAAATTCAGGTGTGACCCAGCCAGAAGGAGATCTCCCCATAGACAGGACGAACCCTATAATAGGCATTTCAAACACAAGGCCCTGTTATTTGTCTGCGACGAGCATGCTGTATTTTATGTGATGCCGTTGTTGTTTTTTTCACGATCGCTCTTTCAGAAACAACCCCATTTCTGAAGGAAGAAGATTTTCTTGTCCCTTCGCGTACACGTCTTACTCCTCCGCTCAAAAGATAATGGTTACGAATCGGAAAAACCTGATTGCTTTTAGGTGAGGAAATGCATGAATGACACGTTTGTTTAAAGATAAATTGGAGCAGATCGCCTGAGAAGAGCTGTATTTCACTTTTGACAATGAGAGAAGTGTTCAAATTTAACATCAGAGAGAGATTGATAATCCAACTGGCAATGTTGTTATAATAATAATATAATGTCGTATATATGTCAAAGCCATGAACAATGAAAGATAACTTGTGCGTCTGAAAATGGAGAAAAAGTCAGTTTATGAAATAATGTCTGAGCTATTCGGGGGAAATGTGGAACAACTGGGAAAAACAGAACCTCAGATAGCTGTCCTCGTTTTTTTAACCTCTGATGGGGGGGGTTAACTACACATGAAGCTTGAATCAGTAATGTTTCCCTTGCTTTCGGCTGTGGACTGTGAGTATTATGCACCAGGTTGCATGAGGTATGTTTAACTTGGACTCATCATGGGGAAGGCCAGGAGCTCAGCTCACAAACTAAAAGGCCTCTCTGTTGTTCTCCAGCTCATATCCAGGGCCACATTTGTGCTTGCTTTACAGTTTCTTGCTTGTTTATGTAGCCGGCCTCTGGAGGTAGAGAAACTGCAATCAGCAGAACTTTGAAGTATTCCACTTTTTCCTTGTTACTGGATTCCTTTCTCCTTTGCAGCCCCGCCGCCACCCAGGGATTCTGTGTCTCCGCTTCGTTTGGCAAAGCAAGTCTGCTAAACAAACCTTTGGAACTCCGGCTGAACTTGGGTTCATTTTAGACAAGCGAGCAGAGAGAATAATCAATCCTGAAATGTAGGAGTCGCACCAAATCTAAATATTCGATCACCTCCAATTCTACATGATGGTTGAGTCTGAAGCAGGGAAGAAAGGAACTTTAGCTGAACTACAGTTTCTTGATGAAATGACCGCATCCACCGTGATTGAGACTGGAATTAATTATTACAGAGAATTTCATTATAGAAAAAAATAAAGTGTATGCTTGGGGGGCGGATTATTCACGGCCCATTTTCTTGCTTTAGTGTTTTCTGGATGACTGTTTGTGATGATGAAGCAATGCTGGTAGTGGCCAGTGTGGGAGCCGATCCTTGTCACTCGAGTTCCAGCGGCTTTTGCCAGACGGAGCTCTCGGTGGCAATTTCTGAGCTACAGCGTGGCGAACTAGGAAGTACGACATACTGATGATAGAGGGCCTTAATGGTTTAAAGTGTTAAACGTTGTCTCCCTACACATTATGGGCTATTAGAGTTTCTGTTAATTAGCTTGTTTAACTGCCCGGCTGACCCCTTTTGTACTGTCCAATATGTACTTTATAGGATCCTGCTGCCAACAAATGATCACAGGTACTTTAATCAGGGACAAGTATGACACTTTTTTGTATTTTAAGAGTGCTTTTAGCTGATGTACCTTGGGATTTCTTTCCTTTTGGTGGGACTCTGATGGCATTTGCTCACCCTTTTCCTTTGTGTAAGTTAAAGTGCATCTGTCTGGGATCCTGTCTATTCAACTACATCAGTGTCTTCTTTGAGACTCTTCCTGTCCCTACAAATTATCTCTTGCCCCACCCTGGGAGCCGGAGCGCAATGCTCCATTTGAGTAACAGGGACACCTCTCCCCATTACTCTAGGACTGAGCCTGGCATCCTCACACAGGTCATAGACGGGGCCGAGTGGAACCTGTTTGTGTGGAAGAAGGGTCGAAATTGATAAATCTGGTCAATTCGAGCAGCTGCACCTGCATCCTAATCAGTCAAGACACCATTTACAAAAGCTCGATTTACAAAAGCAATTGCATCACCGACATGTCGTGGAAAATTAGCTAGGCATACAAATAGACAATGACTCAGGCATGACTGGTTGTAAGATGATTTAGTGAGTGAAAGGCAGTTTTGACTTGGCCGAGAAAGCCACTGAAGACAAGCCACAGAGGGTAACAGAGTGTGGTTTATGCTGTCTCATCCCTGCCTATCTCTGAGGAAAAGCAAGGAGACGGGGAGTCTGCACAGCTCAAGGTGTGTGCCGTTACTTATTGAGGGGACAGCAGCGATCTGGTCAATAAAACACCCTTTTATGTAATAACTCCTTCCTTTGTCTCCCTCTCTATATTGTTCGGTAAGCAGCATCTTTTATACCGTGTTTGATTGCAGAAATGTCATTTCTGAAACGTATGAAAGCAGTTGTCTGCAGCACGGATAGGGAAGAAGCCACATGAGGCCCTGGAAGGTGCACCAGATCAAGCTTTGCATATTTGACACAGTTAGTTTGTCGTTAGTTAGTTAGTTCTCTGACACCCTGGCTGCACTTCATCTGCATAGCTGCTAATTTGTTCATCACAATAATGCTAACAATTCAGCAAAGCAGGTGGAAATGAGAAGCACTGAATGATGGTGAGTTTAAATCCTCTGTCTGTTTTTTTACCCCGAGCTATTCCCCATCGGTGTTAATAATCTCCTTTTTGTAGAAGTGTACTGTATTGTGCTTTGCGTGGGTTATCCATTAAGTTATTTGTTGATGTAGCAACTCCAAGAGAGTACATTAAAATCCAGCTCAGTATATTAAGTTTGCTAATGAAAACAATAAAGTACGTCATACTTCTTTGCAGTTGATTTTAGAAGTGAAGTCTTTCATACTGAATCCATTTTGTTTGAGGAGAAAAGTTCGTTGACATGGAAGGGAGAAGAAGACGAGGGTGTTGCCTCAGAGAAGCTTGTGAAAGCCTGGTTGGATTTGCTAAATGAGGGGCCAGGGGGCTGGAGGAATCCGCTTTCTGAGTCACTGATGGGCCGGGATGGGTTGGGTGCCAGATGTTTGTGGACATGCACGGAATATGGCAAGGCTGGCCGCTGCAGCATGGTGCAAGATGTGGAGAAGCTTGGCACAGTCAAGGCAGCCCTGTCTTTGGCAGAGAGTGCTTGTGTGCAACGTAGTCCTTTTCTCCCCAGCTTCAGTCCCAACCCCATTAAACATTTTCATGATGTCATTATATTGAACTATTTCGCCATCAACCATTTTTCTCTTGCTGTTCCTTCCCCCTTTTCTTTTTACTTTACTTATGATATGCTTTATTAGGGAATGTCAGAGCAGCTTTTACTCTCTACCCCGAGGTACGATGTTATTTTACTAGAGGGGTATGATGCTGCTCTAACATGCGCTTAGGAAATAAACAACCCTGTCTTGATTCAGGGAATGGAAAGAGGGAACTAATCAAGGCAATTACCAATCACTGTCTTGAGTGCAGCTCCTCTCGCTTAATGCTGTATTGGCATCCGGTGGATCTTTGCAATCATCTCAGCAGAGGCTCCAACATAATAATGATTGTCTCTTCCCTCTCAAAGTGCAGAATCAACTATAATCAACTATATCGCAGGTAGTTTGAGGTTTAACCGATAGCGGTGTGAAGGAGATAGATTGACTGGAGGTCTATGTACGCTGCCCACATACACATTTCAAATACGTCTGCTCTCAAGGCTGTTACTTCCTCTTGGCCCTGTTGCTATTTCATCCTGGGTTTATGGTGCAGCGATTTGCCAACTTGTCACTATCATGCCTAAGGGGTCAAGCAGAGGGCTTGATCACTGACCTTCCAGGTCTATGCGGCCATGCTTCGTCCACCCGACCGCCCACCGTATCGATGAAGGATGGCCTGTTAGCATCACAGGGAGCGCCCATGCGTCCCTGAAGCTGATTAAAACACAGGTTGATGGGCATTATTTACAGCACGTCCCTTCTGTGTGTGTGTGTGTGTGTGTGTGTGTGTTTTGTTTACGTGTGCATGCGTCTCAAGGACGCTAGCCCCAGCAGGCTCCTGGCCTCACAACCCCCACCCGCCCCCGCCCATGTCCCTGCCGTGCAGTGCATCATGCGAGGGACTGAGAAAGAGGAAGGAGGGCCAAGATGGCTGTCATTTCTTTCTGCTGCGTGTGTCACCTCTTTAGCCTTGGTGAATGGCTGGTTGAAGGTTGAAGGCTGCTGACATACCTCAGACCATGATAGGCCACCAATGTGTCGTGTTTGCGTGCATGTATGTGTGTGTGTGTCTGGGTGCTCATGATGGTTTTGTGTGGCCTATTAGAACAATGGTATGTGTTTGTGTGTGTGTGTGTGTGTGTGTGTGTGTGTGTGTGTGTGTGCACCTTAGATGGCATTGCAGCTGATGGCTTGTCACTGATAGTGGCCCCACCGTGAAACGAAGGTCACAGCACTCTCTGGGTTTCATCTGGCGCTCTCATAGGAGTACCGCTGTAGCTGTCAGCTAATGAGACAGGAGCAAGGGAAACAGAGGATAGATAAAAGGGCTGAGAGAGAGGGAGATGGTGTGTTAATGAGGGGATAGTGGGCAGAAAAATAGGGGGAACAGAAAGTCAATGGGAGAAGAAAACGAGAGGGACAAAAGTATGGAGTCAGGAGGTGGACAAAACTAAATGTGCGAGAAATGAGCACAGAGAGAGGAAAAAAGACGAAACGGCGAGAAATGAACTACAGCTGCGAAGAAAAGGGGACATCAGAGAGAGGCAGAGTGGAGCTCATGGGAGAGCAGCAGACGACGAGGACGAGGAGGGGGGGGGAAAGCAATGAAAGGCTTGAAGAAATTTGAAAACAAAACTCCATTTTCAAGCCATAAAATGTAGTTCCTCAGGGAGACATTGCAGAAACAGTATGGGAGTGGCCTCATGCAGTCTGCCATGCACCGCACCTTCGTCCTGCACTGTCTCCTTAACCCCCCCCCCCTCTGTCTCCCTCTGTGTTTTCTGTATGGAACTCACTGTCTTTCTGTTTTTGCTCCCTCTTTGACTCCCCCCCCCCCCCCCCCCCCCCTCAATTCCTTTAGAGAGAGCTCCCAGACAGTGCCCTGAGGCCACCGTACTCAGGAATGATGGATTGGGTTGAGGGTGCATGGAAGTGGAGGGGGTTTGCGGAGCACTGCGGTGTAGCATGACTGATGGGGACATGCATTATTTTCCTGGAGGGCCAGAATGTAGTATATCGCCAGCGCCTGCTGAAAAGGCCTTCAGCACAGAGAAAGGGGCACTTTTTTAATGGATATTCTGTGACCCCGAGTCGAGCTATTCATAGCCGTGTGCATTAGCTAGTGGCAGCGACAGAGGAGGATATTGGCAACATTGGCTCCTCGATGGTTTGCCCAACAACCCTTGTTCTCCACCACAGCCTTCAGAGCAGTTAGTGTGTCCGTAAAAGGCTGTTTGGCTCAGACACTACCCAGTGACTCACCTCCACCATGGCACGTCATCCCACACCCACTCGCCTCCCTGTCATAAATCATACATATGCATTGCTTTGGCCACCACCTACCTTTCGAATCTCCCTGTTTAGTTTTTCCTTCTCTCTCGGATGAGCACACGAGGTGGAGTCATTTACAAAATGGCCATAAACATCCACCCAGCTGCTCCTCCTGCGATGCTTTTAAGTCAGGTCATAATGGTTTAACTTAAAATCAATATTCCCGGGCTGCGAATTTCCTGGGACTTGGTAAAAAGAAAAAAACGTCTGTAAATGCCCCTTCCATTACACTGTGCCTGTCGTGCTTGTGCATATATACTGTAGCCTCGGACCGACTCATTCATTTGTAATGAGTGGGTTATGACTCCCCTGAGTCACGCTGGAGACCAGAATCTTACTGTTCGGTCAACCAGAACCTCCTGTTGGAGCAGGAAGGCAGGGATGTGCCACATACAGAGTTTAGGAGCTGTTGTAATACAAGCATCTAGAGCTTAAGAGACAGTTCTGTTTAGCACACAACACATTTGGTTATAATTGCAAATTTATCATCACAGAGCAGGAAAGAACAAAACTCCAGCTGTGGTGTTTATTTGGACTGAAGCTTAATACAACCCATTTGAATGAATTTCATTAAGCCTGAATCTGAAAACCCACAGAACGAAAGGCCATGTTTGTCAATGAGGAACAATTATCTATCTAAGATCAGTTTAAAACAAACAGTACACTTATCTTGCTTATCTTTGAACATGGTACGCTTTAGAGGTGTGCTTTTGTTTCAACATATCCATACGGTGCATAATAGCATTTCCTTAATCCTTATAGATGATTGATTTATACTTCTCCATCTAAGAGCTTTAGCTTTCATAGCTTCCTAGCTTCATGTTCAGGTCATTAAGGTATGAATTCATAATGAATATTAGGCACTTAAGGAAGCCCGCAAGTCTCTTGTCCCACACTTCCAGAGGCAGTGAGCAGAATATCTTTACGATCATACATGTTTGGAATTTTACGGTCAAATTTATGCCGCTTGATTCATGTAATGCACATGCTAAGCAGTGAGCTATGAGTATATATTGATGACCTCTGTGCTTCCTCGCGGGCTTTTCCGTCAGTGTTATACTCATTGTGATTCCTTTTAATTCTGCAGGTTTGATAGACGTGTAACTATGTGTGACAGCCATGTAAGTAGCCAGGAACTCAATTGTGTGCCTGGTGAGGGGTTATTCAAGTTCCAAGATCCTTCATTTTCTTTTATACACTTCGGTACCTTCAATCGATGCCTTCTGTGATTTCCTCTTTTAGTTCTTTACCAACCAGCAGCACCAGATGGGTTTTGTGGGGAAGCATGATTCGGCTATTTTAGATTCGCTAGAGCTAGTGCATTTTTTGTTGTGTCATTTTCCATACATGCTTTATCAAGTTCTTTGTTGCTGACATCGTTTGGTTGTTGTTTGATTAAGTATTTGCTCTAACATCGTGTCAGGGTGTCACTACTATTCATCCCTGCGCCATAACCAATTTCTGTAAAATTCCATTTTATTACATCACATTATCCAGTGCCTTATCCAATTAGCTCATGTACGCAAAACAAATGCCAACCCATTGTACGTTACATGTCAGCAGACACTACTCATCTGTAAAAGGATGACTCCATATTTCTAATGAAGACGGGACTTAGTGTGAATTAACTGTAGCTGTTGAGAAGTTGAAGGCACACACTGCTGTCACACTCCAGCCGTATCGGAAGCCTCTCCGGTGTTTTGGAGTTTGGGAACAGAGGCTTTGTGAGGGGAAGAGGCTGGTGCCAAATGACTAAAACCTAAACACTGTGAGAGCACACTTCATCCCCTGTGTCTCCTGCCGTGTGCTCCTCGAGTCTTTCGTCTCCCCCCCTTCCCCCCTGTCACATTCCTGTTTTCCCTCCCTTCTCACCCTTTCCACGATCCGATCCATTTTCAAACCAGCCCTGCTTTTTTTTTTTTTGTCTGTCTTTCTCCATCTTTCTCTCCCCGGCCCTCCCCTCCACCTCCCTCCTCTCCTGCTGTGAACTAGTTGGGCTGCAGAGAACACAGAGCCCGAGGACAGCGTGTCAGGAAGTCAGCTCCCATGAAAGGCAATGGGTCGCCACCATGCCTGTATAAGGCCAGATGACTGGCCAGTGTCGCGTGCGCATTAGTGCGTGCGTATGTATGTTTGTGTTTATCTATGGACGTTTGGGTACATTTACTTACCGCTGTGAACTCTTGAGGCGCGCACAAGAGTTTTTGGGTTTGACTTTGAAGTATATGTCACTCACTAGAATATATGGCATGTCAAAGTGTGTGTGTGTGTGTGTGTGTGTGTGTGTGTGTGTGTCTTTGTGTATCTTTGTGTGACTGCAGCCTAGCAGCAGGCTGACGTGTGCCGTGCAGCCACAGGGACCGAAGGGGTTCTGCTCTCTCTCAGCTAATCCAAACAAAGCTCAGGCTGAGCCAGAAAGAGGAATGTCGGCACTGTTGGTCATAGACGCAAAGGGTCAACCAGGATAAGTGTTGAGGGGGTTTTTGTGTGTTTGTTGTCCGTGTGTGTGTGTGTGTGTGTGTGTGTGTGTGTGTGTGTGTTTGTGTGCGTGCGATTGATTTTGCCTGCATGCAGCTCAGTATTCTCATGGTGCAGTTGAGAGGCAGAGCTGTGTTAACTTGAAGGAGCCTCTTGGTGGGCGGGCTGTTCTTATCCCCAGACTTACCTGATTACCATCTATAGTCATAGAGAGATGATGAATTCCCTCTTGCTGGAACATATTCAGTCTGCACCAGAATCATACACAAGGGAGTTAAAGAGAAAAACTCATCCACATACACCATATCAACACTTGTATTTCTCTCTATATCTAAGCCGCTTGTTCTTCATGTGTTTATCTGAGTGCTTGCTCTGAGACATTAAGGTCTGGATACAAAAACAACTCATATTATTTCCTGAAAGTAGAAACCTAATATGCTTTTCTTTATTTTTTTCCCATTCCAGTAACATTTGCGCAACACATTCTCATTTGGCTCTTTCCTGAGATTCCTGTTGCGTTTCAAAACTCTAACCACTGAGAGTGGATCTGCAGTTTCCTCGGGGTGAAATACAGTCGAGGTTTGGAAACTCGACTGTTTGCCTGAGCCAGAGGGATCATTAGCCGCTTGTCATCAACGGGGGGCTATTGCATGTCATGGGTTTTCCAGTGAGCTAATGGGGTCCGATGTACCCACATGGGGATTTCAATCACGACCAACTTACTCTGAAGATCACTAGAAAATGTCACAGCACACTGCTCCCTTGTCTTGAACTTCATCAATAGGGGATTTGAATGCATACCCCAGCAACAGTTCAGTTGAAGAACTGTGACTCGTTCCCCTAGAAGACATGGCCAAGATTTCTTTCCAATTGCAATGTATGTGAGCAAACAATAGGACATCAGAACTCACTGTATTTGCTGTGTGCCTGAAGCAAGGCTGTGGTGGAAGAGGCTACTGTGAGGCCACTAGTTTGGCACAAGTGGAGACACCCATCATGCACATTAGTGTCGCCGTGGTCAAATGGGAGAAAGAAGTTGAAAGGAGTTTGGTATGTGATGGCCAGTGATGTGATAGAGTATGGGCGTGTGCTTGTGAATGCACTCGATGGGGGTTTGGAGCCAAATAACTGAAAGGAGAGAATGTCGACATAACAGCGACAGAAGCACTTTCTGATCCAATTTATTTGTTTTTGAAATATTTCAAATAGATTCAGGGATGGGTTCCTGTCTTCCCTGGTTCTTTGTGAACAAAATGGATGTGACGCTGGACACTTTAGGTCTCATCAGATTATTTCAGTGGCCTGTAATGTCACTGATGCCCTTTTCAGCTTTGTTGGGCTGTATATGTGTGTGTGTGTGTGTGTGTGTGTGTGTGTATGAGAGAGAGAGAGAGAGACAGCAAGAGCGTGAATGTGTACATGTGTGTGTGTGTGTGTGTGTGTGTGTGTGTGTGTATGAGAGAGAGAGAGAGACAGCAAGAGCGTGAATGTGTACATGTGTGTGTGTCTGATTAGTCTCCTCGTGTCCCCGGAGCCCATCGGCTATGGACTTTAAAGCAGCTGTGACTGGTTTGACCTCTGACCTCTGAATGCTTTACTCTCAGGGTACATCCCAGGGTGGTGCATTTTTGCTTCTGCAGACTGATATTTTTTTACTTGACTGTAGTACAGATGAAGTGCATTATAAGCAGTAAGATCTATTTGGTCCTATACATTATTATTTGTACTGCACCACTAAAGTGCTGTGGGACTGTTAGTAAAAAGCTTCGCAGTGCATCAGTGGCCCTGCAGAAGTCTTTTTATTGGATGCTGATAATAATGAAAGCAACATTTTTTGGCATAAAAAAAAAAACCTCAACTTTTACCTTCTATGCACTTTCTTTCACACTCCATCGTTTAGGATTCCTGGCACTGATGGAACAATGCAGCAGTGGAGCAGTCCATTTACGACGGGGATCGGCCCATTTGCAATGGCACATGTTCAAACGCTTTAACTATTTGGCGCAGGGTCTGGTGCACTGTACCCATAGCCTGGTCCCAGAGCTGGAACTATCTAAAATACAATGCCATGCATTATATTTAAACCTCCTTCGATCCACCCATCCATCCAACCAACCATAGCTCTCAGCCACAAGTAACACCGCCATTTCACAAGCAGGCCAATTAAAAGCCAGTGACATTCAGGTGTGGGAGACAGAGTGACATTAAAACTAATTCCTGCTAAAACCCAGTGACATTACAGCAACTGTCGGACAACTAGAGCGCAGACATTCACTGACCATCTCTAATCGACTGCGTTCTTTGGTGAAGAATGCGGTGCCCGAAATTGCCGGTGGGAACTCAATGGCAACGAGCAGCCCTTCAAATGTCATTAGGCATTTGTCTCTGCGCTTTAGCAGTTGAGATGATCTACGTATACTGTACAGGGTAGCTGGAGGATTGAAGCGGAGGGACACGGCCCCCCTCCTAGTCGTGATCAGAATCTAAATCCCCTTTGTTACCGAGGACATTAACATGTTTGATGCATTTGTGATGCGTGTGTTTCACACATTATGCACACACGACTGGGGACCTGCATGGTTGTGTTACTTAAAGATATGCATGCTGCGTATGAGTAAAGGGAATTGCACATTGATACTGTAGTGACAAGAATACATTAGCCATTCAGAATGGAGAGAAGGGGAGTCCCCCACCCACCCACCCACCGATTCTCTTGTCACATCCTCGCTCTCGTGCTCATGCAGATGTTGTTTCCAACCCCTCCTCCCTGTGCATTAGCGAGGGATTGGAGCAAGGCTGTAATAAAGGACATCTCAGGGACGGGGGACATTGGGGCTTGAAGGTCGTATAGCATGGAGTCGGTAGCACATTGCTGAGGGCAGCATTACTCTCTCACTCAAGTGTGCGTGCACACGTGTGTTTACAAATCTGCTAGGTATGCACAATCAGAGCGGTGTGTGTGTATGTGAGTGCACACATTAATTAGGTATGGATGCTCTATCTAGCGAGTATATGGGAAGAGAAGAGGACATTCGGGGCTTAGCGCTGGATGTGTGTTTGCTCCCAAAGACCTCGCTCCAGGCTAAACTCTTCTGCTCATTAAACCGTACAGGAGTAGTCTTCTTCCCCATCACTCTCGCACAGAGAGCCTTAATCAGCATGCGATGCAGCCCCCGATCGCACTGCTCGCGCACCGAATGAACATCTGCATTTACGAGTCCAGCAAATCTCACTTAAATGCACACGCACGCACACACACGCACCATATGATTATGCAGACACACACTGCGTATATAGACTTGCAGTGGTGCCAGATCTCAGGTGGAAGGAAATCCTCTTCTCCCAGGCTGACCTCCTCTTCTATCCCCCCCCCCCCCCCTATTAGCCTGGCTTCTCAAGCGGAGCCACAAGTGTCACATCACATCATATGGAGGCAACACTAATAGAAATATTAGTATGGGGAGGATGAGAGAGAAAAGCTCTTTTCTCTCTCTTTTTCCCCTCAGCAAACAGATTAGTACCTAATCCATTAGGGATAAGGGGAGATAAATTGTCCCTGATTGGCTACATTGGGATAAATAAACACATGTCTGTTGCAAATGGATCTACACTGCAGAAGGCAATTTTTATCAAGTCATTTCTAATCATGTATAGTACTTTCTGAGATAATTGAATTCTGCCAGTGAGATAACTCCTTGTTTTCTAATCAAATGCAGTTTTTTGGTTCAGAAGTTTCTACGATACATCTTAAGATAAAGCACGATAACATAGATAAATCTCCAAGCTTTAAACATCATGCTCATTTTCAGATTTATACCTGCTTTTTGCGTTTTTACTCGAACATGTTTTGATGTTTTAATGTTTAAAAAAGACATATACCTGTATGCACCCTCTGTCGGAAACTCTCCATTTTAGTACATTTCTTTATCCAGTTACAACATGATGAAAATGACGATTAACAGTGATCTGTTCACAGACCACTTCAGACTCCAGCAGCTTTCGTTATTCTCAGTCTTTTGATATTTATCTTGGTATAAGAAGCTTCTTTGTGGCCTTTGGTGTTAACATCTTCGCCTTGATCTCAGCCATGGTATTTTTTGCTCCAACCCTGATGGCTCTTCAGATGGAATTAGTGGTTAGCGATGTACCCGGGCCAGCATGTGGCAAGTAGGAGGAAAGCTGAGATGTCTGAACAGTTTCTGCTTCTGGACTCAGGGGAGAACATTGTCATCTTCCTGGCATTGGTCCAGCCATGCATGGCACAGGCATTAAGTACTCTCGGCTGAGCAAGCGCCATGCAGGGGCAAAAAGTGTGCTTTCACAGCATTTGCTGTTTTGTGCGTGTGTTCTCTATTCGGCCTGATGTACAGCAGGGCTGAGTGATAAGAGAGATGTAAGATAGATGATGATGATTGTGGGGGTGGAGCTCGTCCAATAACCGCGTGAGAGCAAAGTGATGGAGAATAGGTTTTTGAGAGCCATCAGCGGTGCAATTCACAGAAGAGATCGGTCTGAGGGGATGTTGTGTCGCACATTTCCTCTGGAGCGAGGAATCACACACAGTCGGTCTTTTTTTTTTTCTACCATTCTTCCTCAAAAGGCTCCCAGGTTAGCCAGAGGGATAAGCCCTTTTCATTTGATTTAATCATGCATGAAGGTTCTGTACTAATCTTGACTATTGTCAAGTAATATTTGACGTCCACACCTGCTTCTTTCAGCCCCACCATAAGAGAGATTCTCACAATGTGTCAGAGGGACAACCTGGTGTAACGTTTACTCAGTCCCACCCCAATGGATTAGGCCAAGTGCTTATCTCAGGAAGCTTTTTAGAAGGTAACCACCCAGAATCACCGAAACCTGTTAAAACCTGTTGCCCAAAGTTTCTTGAACAGAAAAATCAAAGTGACTTTAAGAATACATCAGACTGTATACCTGAGGTTCGCCAGACAGACAGATGGGACCTGTAATCTACACCTGGCCGCCTAAATCACTCCTCCAGATAATAATAGCAATGCCAGCATGCCCATGGAAGATTCAGGGTGTTACTGAAGCCTTCTTCTGACATAAACATGCATTAACCAGATTGTTGTTGTTAGCGTCAGCATGCTGGAATACACAACACACAGACACATAAGCTCAACGCCTGTCGGAAAAGGCGAGAAAAGAATCATGTTAATGGATTTCATTTTGCAGACTGAAATTGAATTTGTCAGCAGGGATACTTGGAAAGAAAAGTTTTTTCCCTTTTTCATCTATTTGATGTGTCGGTAAGAATGTGTAGGATGAAAGAATTGCTTCCCCGAGCGAGCAGGACATTCTGAGTCGCGCGCCCCATAAACCTTTCACTGGTCACGGGCTGTTTTTAACCTTTGTGTAGGATTTCAAAATGCCAAAGAGCCAAACGTCTTTCATTAATCTCAAGACAAAAGCTCCTTGCATCAGCACAGCCTGCAGAGTGCCTGCAAAGTGAGAGTCATATCCCAAACTTTCAGAGAAAAAAAACAAAACATTTACACCACTGGGCCGGGCTGCTCCCACCTCTGTTACAGCACACTGCCTACACTGTTTTGCGCCTGCGCCTGCACCTTGTTCTTTTTTTTTTTTTTAATTAGGGAGGAAATACTGCCCCAGGGCTAATGCATAAGGGACAAAGCACTTAGCATGTCTGGCCAAAACTAAGATTCTACATTCAGGTTCCTAAAATAAATCCATTTATTGCTCCCTCCTGGGTATGCGTTCTCATGCCTAAAAGGAGCACGATGTTGATTATAGCTGTGGCTGCCTCACTCTGTAGACTACCCAAACGTAAGCTGTGTGGCCACATTTAAATGAAAGGACTGTGGGACATGAATTAGCATAATACGCACATGGAGAGGAAAAGAAGGGAGCTCGAAGGTAGAGCCTGAGATGAAGTGACTTCTATGAAGCAAAAATTAAAGTCCCTCTGCCCTCCCCCCAAACATCCCCACCCTCACATCCAGATGCTATCATCTGTTAAATTACTACTTCAACTCAATGACATATCCTCAGATACACCTCATAGGGCATTCATCCTAATGTTTAATTCACTTGAAAGTTGAGCACAGGGCCTGTGTTCCTTTCTCCCCCGCTCCCTCTTTCTGCATGCCCCCGTGGCGATGTCACAGGGGATTAAGTCACGGAGGCCGAGGGGACTTGTTTGTGATTCATCTGTAGGGAGGCTTGAGCCGGTAGTGGTGCCCACAGGGCAGGCAGCTAGCAGGCTACTTCCCCAGCTCCCCTCGCTCTCCTGTTCCCTAACAGGACACTGAACACTGAAAAGTGCCTAATGGCCCTCAAAGAGATGACACAGAGGGAGAACTCTTGTAAAGTCAGATTACACATTTCGGGATGACGTAAATGTTGATGACGTAAATCCTGCGTCATGATGTGCAATATTCAATTTGTATGAAGTTGGCTGTTAGCATATGTTAATGGGTGTTTGTCACATATTAGATTTATGATAGACTGCCTGCCTTGGGGTATTCATTGATCACCAGAACATGGTAGAAATGAAACTTTATGAGTTAAAGAAAATGATGAGGAAGGTTAAACACTAAAATACATTAGTTTTCAGTCTTTTTTTCCACAGAGGCTCCCTGATACACTTTTACATCTTCATTGCTGTGCGTCACTAAAACAGATTTCCTGTACTTCACTCAATTTATGAAGGATAAGTAGTCAGTGTGACGTTCCCAATTAGTGCAGCGTGATCTTACAGAAATACATGAAATGACCACGACCTCTTAACAGCGCATTAGGACGCAGTGGCACTACAGAAACAATGACGATGGTGGACACAAGCTAAGCTGAATAAGACATCTTTATGCAAAAAGAATGTTACAATTAACTTACATGAGCTGAAGTTAAGTTTAGTTGTAAGACGAAAACACGGACAATTCCCAGACAGGATAATGCCATGGTAGCGACCTGTCAATCACAAGGTAGCCACGCCCTAAAGCCTGCTTTGTAGTCTTATTGTACTCTAAATCTAATTTACTAAATGAACATTATGCAGTATTGATGAAATCTTGAAACTAGCTATTGAGACTAAAAAAAACGTGATGACAATGTTTACTGAGGTAATAAATCAGTCGCCCCCTGATGGCCATTAGAAAGAATGCAGGTTCAAGGCACTTTATGCATTGGCTTAACTTGTTAGACCTGGATGTTGCCACCTGGAAAAAACTGCACCACCAAAGTGTTGTGCAAAACTTGCCACCTGGGAAAATAGTTAGAATCTTTTTTTTTTATTACTTCTGATTTCTCGATTTAAATGAACGTTAACTCTAATATTTGCATTTTTGAAGGTTACATGCCTCAAACTAGTGTTTTTTGGCTCACCCAAGTTAGATTCCAATACGACATTGAAGTCCCCTCCAATCCAGTCTCTACTAATTGCATGTCAGATTTTTAACAGCCTGTTGGAGTTGATTAACTGTTGTAATAGTGTGCGTGTGTATTGTGGTACGACTTGCTTTTAATAAGGCGCCTCACAGCAGGTAAACCACAAACAGTGTTAAAGTTTAGCTGGAAGCACATGCTCAACCACAAAGCAAGCTAATCTCATGCCAGGGTTTTCTATTGTTCCACTCTAACTAGTCTCCTTTGTTTGTAATGAAAATGTTATTAGTGACAAACTACCGTAGAACTGTGTTACTCAATAACGCTGGGCTGGTGTCAAGGAAACATATTACCGCTGTTCAGTGGGACTTACTGTCTTCTTTTAATTGCTCTCTTAATTAACTTGTGTCGAGCCTTCGTCTTGTCAGAGGATGCCATTTAGCAAAAGGTAATGAGATTAACCTCTCGTTGACCAAGCAAACGTAGATTAAACATTATAGCCCAATGAAATGAGCTGGGCCTTATTTACTCATGAGTACAGGCAGGCGACAGGCAGGCGAGCCGCAACTCTCTCAGCGGTAACATAGCTAAAATGTCAAGGGGATAGAGGGGAGCGTGTTTGGCATCAAGTGGCGAGTGTGGCCGACCAGCTGCATGGGAAGTGAAGGGGAGAGCAGACGGCGCTGGAAAATTGTACGATATTCTCCCACTCTGCCTCGCTATCTGGGGAGAGGCGACTGCAGACAGTCGATGAAAAACAGCCGCTCATCGGTCAGTCACACTCACACATGTGTTAAGCTCGGCGCACAGAGTCAGACACACACACACCTACACCGCCCAGACTCCCTCTCTGTCTGGTAGCTAATAGCTTGCCTCCTGCGCATGTAGGCATTAGTGGCATTATAAAATGCAGGATTTAACTGCACAACGGCTGCTGGCATAGACAGAAAGATGTCATTTGTTATCAATGTGGAATTAACCACTGGGTAATCAAGGCTGATGTCATTTGTTTTTTAGTTTTTCTGGAAAGGTCATCCTTTTCAAAAGTCCCTATTTACTCCCTTCCAGAATAAAATGCAATCCTGGAGTTTTCAAACTAAAAAGGGGGTTAGTGATTTTAAACGTCTCCGTTTTAGGGGAGTAGTGTGGACGGTAAACAAAACATGGATGTCCCTCTCTGACCTCCAGCATAAAGACACACTCTTTGGGTGAGCACTCTAACTGCTCAGTATAAGAGAAAACAACGCCTGGCATGTTTCGAGTTTTTCGTCTTTCCTCTTCGTCCCAGAGAATTCTTGTCCAAAGTTTGCAACATTGCTCAACACTGACTGTAATGTCTGTGGACACAAACGGGAACATTATGCCTCAGAGAATTGAAAACAGTGTCATATCCTCTAAGAATTCAGGATTTGTTCTTGACATGTGCACTCCACCCTAATATGCAGCACACGAAACCCTTTATAGGCTCCATGAGATTCTACAAGACCCCTCATACATTCACAACGGGGCATTATTCGATTATTCTAAAAGGTCATTTTTTGGCACCAAAACACTTCAACTATAAATCCAATGACATGGCTTTTGTTCTCACTGTGATCCATATCACATTCTATATCTAACCACTGTATGATGCTAAGAATTCTTGCTCCTCAATTCTTGCATTTTGCCCTAATTTCTGTTGGCACATCAGTTAACAATTTCCACGCCAATGGCCTACTTTATACCTCTTCAGCCGCAAAAAAAAACTAAAAACAAAACAATGCAAGATGACAGGCAGACTCTCATTTTATTCAAATAATTGTATCTGTAGAAATGTAGGAACTTTCTCTGCCTTATTGAAGAAACCTCTACAAGGGGCAGTGTGAACAAATTGCAGAGACTTTAGTCGTGACCTTCGCCCCGTTTCCTTCTCGTCCAGAGTGTCACTGCAAGCAAATGTCCTTCTGCGAGCCGGAATAAGCTGCCTTAGCCCAGCTTGTGCCGCACCTCGTTTTAATCAGGCTTTGGGGAGTGAAATATGGGCCTGGCGAGCAGGCTGTACCCGAGCTCCATTCATCTGGTTTCAATCTTCTCTCCGCCCTCGGATGTGGCCGCGTGGGCATTCCTTTTCTAGACATTGGGGGGTTGGGAAGAAGTGGTGCTGAGCAGCACAGAGGGCAGGCGTATTTGTTTTGAGGAGTGTGTGTGTGTGTGTGTGTGTGTGTGTGTGTGTGTGTGTGTGTGTGTTTTTGTAACACTGTTGGGAGACAAGGAATTACTGGTGACTTTAAAGTCTAAAAGTGGTAATGCTTTTGTATGGTCCTCTGAAAAGGACAAAAGGATTCAAACCATCTAGAAGGAGACATATTATGCTCATTTTCAATTTCACTTGTATGTTGGGTTTCTATTAGAACATGTTTACATGCTTTAATGTGTGAAGAAAGACTTTCCCTGACTTCACCCTGTCTGGTACGCTCTGTTTTACTGACTGTCTCTTTAAGCTCCCGTCCTGAAAAAGCCCACTCTGCTCTGATTGGTCAGCACTTTTCTGGTCTTCCACATCTGCGCTGATGACATCTTCACAGCATCATTGCAGTTGGGGACTCACTAGGTGTGTGAGTTTATCGGCACTTCTACCAGTGACTTTATAGTTGATGGTTATAGTAACCTCATGGAAGTCCTGACAGCTCGTTTAAAAGGCACAGTTTCTGAATAGAGGCTGTGTGCACTTAAACCTGCTTTATAATTTTAAAAAAATACATCGTTCCTTCTACAATATGCTGCCTTTAATGTGTCCTTTCCTTTGTTATTCAATGTCAAGGTACATGCATTCAACATACATACGCAATATACCACTTTAAGCAAAAGCATGGCCCAATTATTAAAGGCACATGTTCCACGAGGTGTTTTTTCATGTATGTGTAGCAGGTGAACAAGGTTAGTGTCCTGCCTGAATTGGCTTAGCTAATCATAAGGACAGATGGTATGTTGGTCCATTAACTCTCCTAAATGAGCCTAAGTGAGGCCTTTCCTGGAAGCCTCTCAGCCCCCTGTTGACCTGCCTGGTCCATCGTGCAGCCACCACTCTGCCTCTGTCAGCCGCCCCACCAGTCAACACCTTTCAGTGTACAGCTGCCAAAACAGACGTGGCATCTGCTCACCTCTGGGGAAATGGCAGCCATCGACGTGTCCTTCCTAGTCACGGACTTGGATGGATAGGTTACCTCTATGTCCTTTGCAAGCTGCAGCTATAGAGCTTGAGCGGCTATAGCAACATAATCCCCTTGTCTGCGTATGAGGCGTCCCCTGCTTTGTTATTCTCTGCTTAACCGATGGAGTAAAGTGATATGTCAGATGCATACCACAGGACTGGGGACAGCGCTAATATGTCAGTGACGCAGCGTGCTAGAGCTGGGCGGATGGAGGGAGGGAGTTAGCGTCCCGTCTGTTTTCAATTAGCCGGTTACATGTACAACACGGGAGCTGCTCTGTTGCATTCAGTTCCTATTTTCCCGTGGACCCAATGCAGTAAATTAGCATCTTCGCTGAGAGAGGCTCTGCGTCTAACCCCAGGTGAACTTGGACTTTAGACGGTGACAAATAATCGCAGTGACCTAAATAATGGAATTTAATCTGTGTGTGCCGAGAGAGGCGAGGAAGAGGAGGAGAAGAATACGAGGAGGGTCCAGAATCACCACACTCTCTTGCATATCCAGATTGGGGCTATCTTACAATGCTTCCAAAGCTGAGCTGCTCCAAATATAGCTCTAGCTCTGTGCTTGTTTTCCCATTCCCCCTTGTTCGTGACGTGCAGCCAAACTTAACCATAGAGCCCACTGTGGCTTTTATTGTCTTTCCACAAGTTGTTAAAAGGCTTCTTTGAAACACCACCGGGGTATTGACTTGCATTTAATAAAAGTCATGGGTGTAGTACTTTATAGTGCATGGGGTAGATAGTATTTGTTAAGTTTTACATCGGTCTCGCACTACTGCGAAGCATCCATCATCAGAGAAAGCCTGGGCGACCGCGGTACATTCCGCTTCCTGTGGTCATACACCTAGTCAGCTCTATTTTCAACCTAATGGACATAAAAAAAAAATTGCAGATTGCAGCAAAATGGACTTGGCAGCACAAAAGCTTATTAAGTATTGATCCGCTGAGGTCAGTGCCCATGTCCAGCCACTCCAACAATGTGAGTAGGAGTTCGTTCACACGCTTGCCAGCCACAAATTGAGATTAGTCCACATAAATAACAAGGGAAATTGAGGAGCATTTTGTGTCCCGGGGGAACTATGCCCACGGTTGCATGACGTGCCGGGGAGAGAGGCAGGAGAAAAAGGTTGTTTATGTGTGCACTGTGGGCATTATGGCTGTTTGTATCAAAGCTCGCCCATCTGTCCAAACTCCAGCAGTGCTGAGATATGATATCCAACCAGACCAATGCCACAACAGGAGAGCTTTAAGTTGATCAGCAGCAGGCAGACCTGTCTTCTACAGTGTTTTAATGAATACAGCTCATCTCGTTTCTCTCTGCACCATCTGTCGGGCATGCAGGGTCAAACAGAGCGCTCTTCTTCACAAAGCCCTGCCAGCAAAAACACCTTAATGCCACACAGACCAAGGAATAAGCTCAGCCCTGGGACAATACCTTGTTGAATACGGAGGAACATGAACGTTTTCAGTGCAGGAATGCAAAGAAGGTTTTCTTTGTGAGGGAGACCAAATTTGATTTCTGTCAAAGCAAATATAATGTCTCGAACCGGATTCGGAGTTGTTTTCTTTTGATAGCACCAAATTGCTGACTTTCCACTTTTGAGACCGGTTGTTTTTCCTTCAGTCTTAGACACATGCTAGTGAAAATGAGTTTCAGCAAAATGTTGATGGCAGTAGCAGAAAAAAAAAACATGAAGCACTTTTTGTGCATATCTAAATATGCCAAAGGATTCACTCTCTATTAAAATGTGTTTTCTCCGTGGGGGGGGAGACAGCAGGTTTGTTCAAGATTGTGTGCACACATTGGGAGCCCACAGCCACAGACAGCTTCACTAACCTTGGTGATAAGTTTCTACAAGACATTAAACTCTCCCCTCTCTTCTACATAGTCTCAGATTTGGAGATGCTGAAGCAGAACAAAGTGAATGTGCACACATGCTGCTCTGTTTTGGGCTTTCTTTTGCCAGATGTTGGGAGGAGCTGTTGCTGCAGCAAAATGGAGAGGTCACTGTCCAAGCCCCATTTAACTGAGGCGTGTTATCTGGTGCAAAACAGACCATTTGACATTTGGACCTTGTTCAGTCTGAACACATTAAAGGGACGAAAAATGTCTTGAATGGTGGTGTTTTTTTGTTAAGCCCTGTAAACGGTTTAACACCACACAAAGCTTCTGCAGATTATTCTGCAAGTCAGGCTGAAGTCTCTAAGATGCATTGCTGTAATTTAACATTTTAAATGGGGACCATCCTTTCCAAAATGATAAATTGTTTTTTTCAATTTAAAATAGAAAAAAAAAAAAAAAAACTTCCAGCCAATGACAATCACTGTTTTCTTGTTGCTAGAGACAGGAGTTGTACGTCTCTTGCTTGTCACTCTTTCCACTTGGTCAAGTGTCAACATTAACAAAAAGCTGCATAAAGGTGGAAAGAATTACAAGTCAGGCTGCTCACAATACTGTGTAGCGTCTTAGTGTTCTCTTTTGATTTTAATATATGTGTATGTGTGTTATTTTTGGAGTATTTGTTTGGAGACCAACCCGAACTCAGCACAGTCAACTTACGTACAAAGTCGGTAAAAGCAAGCAGCGTTTGTCGTACAGGTTGGTGAGTGAAAGGCTTTTGAGTGTAGCCCTTAATGAGAAGCTCTTTGCTCTTTGGACTCTAAAACCAGAAGATTTATGGAGCAACTGGAGCATCTTGGACAGCTACACCCATGAGTGTGGGTGGAGCCACCAGATGCAGCGTTGATAAGATACGTATAGCACCGTAAGCAGGTTTCATTGACTCTCCCTCCCTCTGGGAATGGTGTAATTAGCTTTTCTCCCCATCTCCTCCCTGCTTCCCCATTTTGCTGGGAGAAAATGCAGAATACGTTGAGGGAATTAAAAGTGCTTGTCGCAAAACTAATTTTGGATCTATTTTGGGGGATCTGTCAGCGGGACGGCGTCCCTACTGCTCGATGCGACAGCAGTGACGGGGCCATGAAAGGGATGCTAATGAAGGCAATAAGAGCAGTACAAGGTGAACATTTACCACAAGACCTTACATTATTCAGACCTCGGTGGTATTTCATCTCCCTTTTCCCTATAGCCACTGGTCCTCCCTCTCTTTTACCATCCGCCTTTAATCTGGCCAAGAAGAGTTGGTGCCTCGTTATTAGTTTTTGTAAGAAATTGATCATTACTTCATAATTACTAATGTTCACTAGTAAGCTCTGGGTGGTGTCATTCATCAATAAATAGTAGCTGCTTGTCAGTTGGAAATACTGTTTTCCCCTTGAGGAGACAAAAACATGGCAAGTCGCGGTTAGATATTGGTGAAGCAATGATACGTTGAGCGTGGCACAATAACATTCGAGAGATGAGAGAAGTAGAAGGAGTATATTGTAAGCTATTGCTAATTAGCAGTTAGCTCTTATTTGTTCCTTACTCGTTCCTTGAGTAAGTGTTACCAACAAAAGCTCTGTGTCAGCAGAAGGGAGCGTCGGTGGCCGGGTGTGAGGCAAGGAGGATTATGGGATTTTATCCCTTCAAAGAGTCAGCCTCCAGTCAGGGAATAAAAACAGCCCCTTTGATTTTCACGGGAGCAATATATTCATGAGTTGGACCTTGAAACTACAAGGAGACTAGTGTAGTGTGCCATATGCAAAACATGTGTTTTAATAGGGCATGATAACTTGGTACATTTAAAGAGACTTGCCCCTTAAGAAGCTGTTATTAAAAAGCGAGCTGTGGCTGTATCTCACAGAGGGGGTTGTTTTTGTAGGCACTCAACTGGAGGCGGCCTCTTGTCTTTTGAGACATCTGAAGATTTTTTTTTAACGGGTCTGTCTCGAAATCGCCGAAGATATCAGGAAAGAGGAGAGGGAGAGAGTGAATCTTTTTTCTTCATTGGTGGTATTTATGGCATATATGTTTGGCATTTCATAGCCAATTCAGGTCACACAGGACTGCTGTACTATTGGTGCGCCGCAGACACAGCCTTTTAAGCAACACGCTGAGCTGTGAGTATTTCACTGTTGTCTCATCAGCCCCATGCTCCTCTCAGCATGTCCCCTATTCAGCTAAAAACTAGCTTCATGTCAGCAATAAGAATGGAGGAATTGTATTCATATTTGCCTTGTAGGATTGTGCTAGTTACATGCATGAAGTCTTATGTTTTAGAGAATTTATATGGAGGTCTAAGCCCAAACAGTTTTCTCTGTCTTCTTCATTAAATCCCGTTCCTTGACCTTGATAAACCTATATTTGGCAGAAGATAAGCAGGCCTTTTACATATTGGCAGTGAGACGAATGTTACCTCCGCCTGCTGCAGTGAGGCTGTACACGTTACTCAAATGTGACTTGAAGGTTTGTGCGCTGAGGCGCTATTTACTGTCGGCAAAAGATAGTCCCTCTCATCTCTGCTATGCAGCATGTGTTCACATAAAGCACACATCATACACAACAGCAGTCACGCACGTACAGAAAAATGTAGGTGTGCACACATGTATTCTGAACACGAAAAAGCAGCGTGAATGCACACAATAGGAAATTGTCAGGAGTAATAAAACAGCGGTACCTCCAGTCTTTTTACCCTATTGTGCATCTGCTAACCTGTGTGTAAAACCACCTTTGTGATGGTATAATCCATCCTCCACACCACTGACTTTACAGTAAGTGCTCAAAATAAGGCATTGCACCATCCCTCCACCCCTCCCTCAACCCATTTTTCTCTGTCCTTTCACTCCTCCTCCCCCCCCCCATCTCTCGCTGTCCCTCTCCCTTCTCTGATCTGCTGTGTTGGAGTACCAGAGGTCACACGCTTTGGACATAGCAAAGGCCCCAGCCGGGCCAATGTGCTGACTGAAGGGATATGGGGCTTGACTTTGGGCAGTGTGAAAGATCCAGGCCTGCCTTGTTTGTCTGTCTGTCCGTCTCACTGGCCACACTATAACAAGATTGCAGGGCTCTGTAAGGCGGATTTACTGGAGCACAACTCCCCCTAGGGCTTTTTCATAGAAATGGGTTCCTCCATATTTCACCAGAGCCTCTCACTCTCTCCCTTTGTAAAATGTGTCTGTATTTCTCTCTGTTATATGTCTCTCTCTCTCTCTCTCTCTCTCTCTCTCTCTCTCTCTCTCTCTCTCTCTCTCTCTCTCTCTCTCTCTCTCTCTCTCTCTCTCTCTCTCTCTCTCCAAACCTCTGTTGTTAGCCTCTCCGCTTGCGTTTGTTAATTGCGATATGCTTCTTTCCTTTCTTTCTATTCGGATAAAGATTGAACCTCGCCAGAAATGAAAGCATGAAGTTGAGCCAAACAGAGCTGAGAAAAGCCGACACAATGACAGAGAAAGAGGGATGGAGGGCACGGCCTGGAATAACGTGCACGCTATCATATCACAAGTCCGCTCCATATTTATCTCTCCCTCAAGATGGCCATTTATTTAGACGGCCTTTCCCATGTCCTTATGGAATCTCGTGAAGATATGTGAATGCGTGAACAGCACCCTGACCGGGAGGTTTATCTCGGTTTAATATGTCTCACAGCTTTTATTCTTTCTAGGTCACCTCGCTGCAAAATTGAAAACCAAGGTCATCAACCCAAACTTGACTGACCAAACTATTTTTCCTACTATGTGTGTGCATAGCTGCCACAGCAATGGATTCTGTTTTGTCTCATAGTTAATGTTGACACAAATGATGGGGTCTTGCAGTCCAACCGTCCCAGCTGTGCAAACGGTAAATGAGGCCAATCCAAATGCAAAGGCACACCGAGGCGAGCTTATTTTGGGACCACTGTGTCATCCATTCCACAGCACAAAAGCCCCTCTACAAGACCATTAATACGTGGGAATGTGGGTAGCAGTGACTGTATACCATTTGTTTGCCAACTCTTTATGGCAAAAACTAAGACAGTTTTCTTTCCGTCATAGGTACAGCACATTTGCTGTTTATTTATTTTCTGTGAAATACATACTGTGAAATACAATACGTACAATTTATGGTAATCAAATCGTCGGTGTTATGGCAATGAAGCACATTTTCGACACCAGCAATTCCAAAGTTTGTGAGCTGGCCCCAGTCATTTGTTTGAAGGTCAATCTAAAGTGAGGTTGTGGAAAGTCTAGTACTTTGTGCGGAAAAAAAGATTGCAATGCCCGGCTTTCAGCGGTCACCCTGGCCCTATCTATCCTTCAGGTAAACTCTTCCATTTACAGAGCCTACAGTTGAAGCGGTGAGAAGTTAAGTAGAAGGTGGAAGGTGAGAGAAGAGCCAGGGAGCCTTCTTATCAGGCCTGCTACACAGTGCTGGGTTCAGCCGGGGGCCGCTGATGGTTGTGGGAGGCCTGATTATAGAGGTTAGCCTGAGGAGCTGAGGGGAGACAGTGGGCACAGGTCTCCCAGCAGACCCCTATACCACTATCAAGCATTAACTTGCACCATTAAGTCCAACCACACACACACACACACACACACACACACAATAGGACCATTCTCCCTCTTAAATAATCTTTTCACTGCAAAACTCTCTCTTTTCTGACATCGAAACTGATATCGGTGGGGAGCCCACAAGATGAATGACCCTGCAAATGCTGCATTAAAAAGTCATAAACGGCGATACCTTCAGGGTCCTGGAGTTCCGCTGTTCGAAGGGGTGGCACTTATTTTTCTGCTGACTAATGACCTGAACTGAACAGGTGGTCCAACAGAGCACAAGGACCTCAGCAATGTGTATTGTCACTCTTTGGCTGACAAATGGACACACGGAACACTCAACCATGAAATGGCCTTTCTCTGTCCAACTAGCGAATGCAATTGGAAACCTTAAACTTGATTGACAGCGGGGCGCTCGGGCTTATAGTGAAAGCCTCACAAAGTGAAAACAGAGCTTAAACAAAACTTGAATAACTGCTGAAATCCACATGATGTCATCCGTATGACTGAAGCTCCCTCGGAAAAGAAGTGGTTTGTGTGAGGCTTCTCCTCTGTGTCCTGCGTCAGCACTGACTCATTGGTTTCACAGCACAGAGCTGACATTTTCATTGGCCCAGAGATCACTTATGGGACAGGGTGTTGGCTCCTGTGAGGGTGGACCAGTGAACAAGTGGACAGGCGCCCAGTGAATGCTGATGCATTCGCAGGCCACATTTGGCCTCCTGTGGAACATTTGACAGCATGTGACTGTGTCTGTTGAGCACAAAGGGATTCTTTAAAAGAGTGGCTCTGGGTTGAATCACTCCACCGCAAACAACAACACCTGTTAATTTACAGTACCGTTTTGTTTTTTTTCTTTAAATACGTGTTCCACGCCATGATGTTTATTTAGTCTGTGCAAACAGTGGGAAATATTGAACCTCCGTGCTATTAAGCAGCATGATAATGAAAAGGAGATGTAACTATATTTACACGCTCAGAATCCCCAGGAGCTATCGGCTCGTTCGGCAATCAAATTAAAGACCGGTAGTTAAGTTAAATGATGTTGAGCCAAAAATATCCGTCACATTTGAGTGTGTAAGCTCAGTGGCGCTCTGCAGTATCGTAAAGTCTTTCTACCAGGTGGAATGAGTCGAATATCTCAGCAGTGCCCCACCCCCTCTGGACGCACACAAAAAACCCACACCAGCACCATCCATAGCTTCAGCTTCCAGCAAACCTCCCTGACGCCTCTGGCTAATTCCACTCAAGCCCGCAGGGCTGTCCTGCATCCTCCAATAAATTAGCCTCGCTGCTCCCCCACTGAGACACAGGCCCTGACAGTCTGGCCGGTGCCTGAGTCACTCGCTTTTGCACACAATCATAATTATTGCAACTTTTTATTGCAACCACAAGATCTTCACTGAGTAAACTTGGGAACTGTTGGTACGTGTGTTACTGCTGTAAGATTGCATGTTCCGTTTGTGGACAGTGTCCGATCTCAACTCCATTTTGATAATAAGAAAGTAAGCAGGACTAGGTTGGAAAATGTTAGTAAGACAGAGGGACTCAATAACTATATCCCATCAGTTGTAGCTGTGTACCTTCCCTTCCCAGGCCACAATTGCTCAGAGCTGTTGCTGTGAAGAGAAAAGTGTTCTTTGACTGCCCTTGTCAAAAGGGTTTAACAAAAAAGATCATCATAATACTTCTCTCTGACCTCCTTTGCCAAACTCAATTTCCTGTAAAAAAAGAATCCTCTCTCTTCAGCATCCGGGTGTGACGTATCTCAGCATCTGTCAGATAGTGATTGGGATTCTGGGTCATATCTCTTGCTGCGCCTTCCGTCTCAATTTCCTCCATCGCCATGGTTTTGCTTCCTATCTGCAGCATCTGCCTCTTGTCTTAAGTTTGGATCGAGCATGTGTCCCCATCTGACATCTCTCTACCTCCCCCTCCCTACCTCTCTCCTCCTCAGTTCTATTCAGCCTGCTGTCAGTGGGTGCCCAGACTGAGATGAAGAAGGTCGTTGGGGACAATGCCACCTTACCGTGCCACCACCAGTTCCCATCATCCAGCTCTCTCGACATCGAGTGGCTACTGCAGAAACCAAACTCCAAACAGAAAGTGGTGAGTTAAGATTCCCTTTTTTTTCTTCCTGTTTTTGCGAGATTTTAAGACATTCATTGAAATGAGTCCCTTGGAAGTGCTGCAAAGTAAAACTTACAAAAAAGGTAATGCTTCTTTAACTGTTTATTGCCAAAAGGAGCAGCCTGAACTGTGTCCTCTTCAGGGGCAAAAAGTGTTTTACCGGCCGAACATGAACACTAAAACATTTGCGCTAAAACGCAGACCTTTGTCTACTACTGCTGTATTTTTTCGAGCTGACATACTGTATATCTTCTCCTCCTCATTCTTTTCCTCCGCCTTTCTCTACTTTCGTACATCCACTTTTTTTTATCTACCTTCTATCTTTCCTCCTTTCGAGTCATGCTGATGGATTTACAAAAGGAGCCATAATAGCTGCACATTAACTCAATGCCCAAAGTTACTGTGGCACTTCAAGTTTTAGTACCTTTCACAAAGGAACAATCATGCCCAGAATGTTCCCCAACTCATTTTGTAGTTCTAACCTTGGACCCGTTTTCTACAGCAGCAACAACTTGGACACAATTTTCAATGAGCTTCTTTTTTCTTTTTCTTTTTAAAAAATGTGACCGCAAAGTTCCTTACACCTAACACAGAAACAGTCCTAATTATGTTTGCATCGCTTTCCATCTGATGTGTGGCTGTTAGCCCGGTAGCGACCTAAAGAACTGGAATGTCGTAAGCTAGCCAGAAACCGCTAACTCAAGCTAAAGTTAGCTAACAGACGGAGCAGCGTTACTGCAGTATTTCTCCCTAAAACAGCTTCAGTGGCGACTCCAGGTTCTCTGGAGATTTGTCTGTACCCTGCCTCACCAACACACAACTGACGTGAGACTGCTCGCACACTCCCTTTGAGCTCCACCGAGGGCATTTTTGTTGTTTCCGAAAATGTCAGCTCATGAAAGAAAGACAGTCTGCGCTGCATATCTGTCACTCTGAAGTGCTCCTGTTTTCTTTTCAAGTTATTATAGGCCCACTTGTTTTTACCCAGTGATTTTCAAGGCTTCGCATCATGAGTTTGAATTACCTCTGGACATATTAAGCATCTGTTTATATGCTCTCTGTCTTTTACATTGTTTGCTTAAGTCAAACGAAACAACTTGGATCCCAAATACATGATTTATGTTATTACAATACATTACTTACAGTGGCATTTCATTGGTTTTCCTTTGCCGTGTGTCCGCCTGAAAGCTAGAAAAAAAACTCAAAAGATATAGATGTTTTGTGTACAAAACATAGATGGCAGCTGATTCGAGACTATGACAGTGCAACTATTCTGTCCTAAATAAATCATCACCTTGCTGAAAGTCTTTAAAGAGCCGTAACTTGCTTTTGTGTCTCCCAGTCTCTTGAGACGTTTTTTGGTATAGTTTCAGTGGTTTTGAATCATTGCCTTTCTTCACCCAAATTGAGCGTGGTATCTGATGATAGACAGAGCGTAAAATCTCAACATCTTCCCGTCGGAAGAAAGAAATTTCCTTTCTCTTTTGAAGTCGTTCGTTCGTGGGCTGATGTGTTGGTTAGCACGGGGAAATATGAGAAAGGAAAGGAGAAGAGTGTGTGGAGCGGGAAACCGAGGGGCTAGGAATGAAAGAAAGGGGAAAACAATTCTTATGCTTTGATGATTCAGGGGGGGGGGGCTGCCACATTGCGATGAATATTTAACGGGACGATAACATTAATTAAAATCAAACGTCTGAAAATTTGATTAGGAAAGAGACTGCGCCTGTAGCTGGATGAATAAATCATTCTTTTGTTCTGCTGGAGGGTCGTGTTGAGAGGGAAAGAGCATCTTGTCAACATTTAGCCTCTGTTAGAAAATGTACAGGTTACATGTGTTAAAGACAACGAGGGGCGAGAGACGTCTCACCGAAGTTCATCTTACATCTTATTAGCTTCTAATGAAGTGGCCCCTCAGATTTTCACTGTGCTGACCTGCAACTATAGTCACCCTCAACACTGGGTATTCCCATAGCAACAGCAGTGGCACAGACCTGGAAAAATGTAATTTTCCAATAAATGTAAAACAATGAAAGTAAGCTGCTTAAAGCGGAAATTCTCCACGTTTCACACTAGCAGCACTGTAATACTAGGGTTGCTGTTGATTTTCAATGCAACAAAATGCAAAATTGCTGCCCATACAGTACACAATTTTGAACATATCTACGTTATTGGCATTCATTACCAGGACAATTGTGGCCCACTGAGCTGATACATTCTCATGAAATAGAAGGTGGAGTGGAGAGGGTCTCCAACAACAGCAATAATGCAGAATATGTATTTTTCTGCATTTCCTTCTGTATTTTTTCTACCATTCAATAAATATATATATAATTTAAGAGGCTAATTAAACACATAATGAATGACAGTTTTAAAACAAAACGTAAGTGCCTTGAATGTTTGAACGCTAACAAAAAACTATTGGTTTGTGTGAAATCTGGTCCCAATACTCCTTTATCAGAAATTAGGTGAATAGCTATCATCTGTTTTAACAAAGTATCATGTATGATATAGAAATAAAAGCACACAGTCCAGGCAGAGACGAGGTTCTGTTATTCTCAGTACATTTCATCTAATGACTCCTATTTGTTAAAAGAAAAACTAGGGTAGGTAGAAACGCTCCATGTCTGCATACAGTATTTTCAACTTTCATCGAATAAACAAACCACCTCATTTTAATTGCAAACTATGCCAACAGCCTGTGGCCATTTTCTAAATTCTTCTTAAATTCCTCACACTCACCGGCACTTTCACTATCTCTCTCTTGCTGTCATAAGTAAGTGTTCAGAGGACACCCAGACATAACCAGGAGCATGAATACACATGTCCACATGTAGTGCGGTCTATACTCATGTGAGTAATAAATGAGTTCACGAAGGCAGCTGAAGTGTGCCCATAGGCAGGTGCTTTTTTTAAAATATGTCCCACTTTGTGTAGGTGCCATGGCCATGTCGCTCTGTGCCTGTAGCTGTGACACAGTAATGGATGTCTGTTTGCATTCATAGTGTGTTTCTAATCTACATTTGCGCAGAAGCTACTTTGTGTGTGTAGGTCTGTGCATGTGTCTGTGTGTGTGTGTGTGTGTGTGTGTGTAAATGGCCAGTCGTCACCTGTGATCACAGCAGGTATCCCTGTTTCTTAGGCCCTGATGCTCTGTGGCACCGGCATTTAGCAGTCCCCATCTGCAGGCTCTCACTTGCCCTGAGTAATAGGCCACTGTGACAGCTGTGTTTGTTTGTGTTTGTGGATGTGGATGGAGAGAAAGAGAGGCAAAGAGAGAGAGAGAGAGAGAGAGAGAGAGAGAGAATAGAAATAAGCCATACAAAGACATAAATAGGCAGAGACGAGAAGGGTTTACAGATGTTAGATGTCTGCAGGGAAGTTTTAAATCATCAGACCAAGTATTTGCAAACATCAATGAACCGTGTGCTAAAAATACATGTAAAAAGAAACTGTAACACCAACAACTTTGTCTGTTCCAGCCTACTTTTAGTTTGTTTCAAAGTTCTGATAAAGATGCACTTCATCTGTTTCTTTTGTGTTTTGTATTTTATCTGATTTGTGATTTAGACAAATGCAAAAGTTCTCTGATAAGCAAATCATACAGAAAAAATATATATATTGCATAAAGACTTACCTACACAGATTATGCATCTGAATCTAAATATACACACACACACACATACTGTACGTATGTTTGTATGTACCCTGTATGTGTGAGGTGCACACACACACACACATACAAACAGTCCTGACTTAAATACAATACTGACTGCGATACTCAATAGCTGTTCACTGTGAACATTAAATGGAGTGATCCAGAGGCACCCCGGGTCATGACACAGGCCAGCAAGCCAACATGCTAATGTATGCAAATTGTTGTATGCAGCAAGCACTATACGCTTTAATGATTAATGGCAGTTTATGCCACACTGCAGAACTTTGGCAACCAATTGTAAGATAACAGTATCACATCATAAAAACAAACACTTTTATTTATTTTTTTTGTCTATTTTCATTGAAATCTGTTCAGTAGGTGTTTTGTTTTTTTAATTTCCCATGTTAAAAAAAATGCATGTACCTTGTATATAAGTACTATGTACTTTGGATATATAGTGTCCTAGCATGTATTGTTTTTTGGGGGGTTGTGAGACATTTGTTTTTTTTCAATCCTTTTATTTCAGCCAGAGCCCTAACATCACATCAGTGCCACTGTGGGTACTTTCATCTTTTATCTCAGTACCAGAATAGATTTTTATGTGGTCAATTTGACAGCTCCGACTTGTAGAAAGCGCATAAGGAGATAACAGCGCTCACAGATAGTCAGCTAAATGAACACTGGCAGGACACTGGCTTTCCAGCAAACGTGTTCATTTGTAAAATATTATTTCCCAAGTGTTAATTAAAAAGTGATTGTTAGCAATGTTACCCATGAGTGCTGGTATTTTCTCAACACTGTTCACCCAGTGAGGGACTAGGTGGATACTTTTGAGCTGTACGTGCGCCATCATTAGAGTTATGTAATCGTAAATGTTGATGGCAGGCTACCAGTCAAATATACCAAGGGTATTACTGCTGGGACATAGACATTACAGTAAATTATCCCACCGTGTTGTTAAGTAATATGAAAGCCTTATTTAGGGGATTGGTTGCATTAATTGGATGAATACTGACATCACCAAAGATGAAATGCTAGTTTACCGTCACTAATGCAGAAGGAGGCATTGGGAGCTTGTCACACAAGAGAGTTTTGAATTTAATCAGTGAATACAGAACAGTGATAAAATGTTTCTTTGATTTTCTTCTCTCCGATGTACATAGATCATTACGTTCTTTGGGGGCCAGGTGTACACCAATGAGGCGACGGGCGGCGAGGCCAGCCGGCTGTCCTTCGCTGGGGAGTACCTGGGTGGAGACGCCTCCCTGCTGATCAGTGACCTGCTGCTGACCGACTCTGGGGAATACTATTGTAAAGTCAAGACCGGGGGAAAGTACCACTGGAGCCAGGTCAACCTCATTGTGCTGGGTGAGTGTTGTCAGACACATTGTAATAGACACACACTCAGGTCATGAAGAGACCCAAACCCATTTATACATGCACACACATCAATAGACACACGCACACACGCAGAAGACCTAGTCATTGGATCATTAGCCTGGCACATTTCCTCCGTCATTGCCGACTGTCCTAATGATTCAATTTGATTCAGACAGTGTGATTTGATTTTGCTCATGCTGTTTGGGTTCGTTTTGGATTGGTTTGTTGATGAGGTGAGACCAGAGACATGCGACTGGGTCTGGAAGAGCATGATTGATTATGTTAGGGTCTGAGTTACATCGACAGGCATCCAGATAAATGCTTTATGTGCCTATGTGGCACAGGCTAATACATGTCCTCTGTGTGATCGATGAGAAAACAGACCCCGCTCTAAGTTTCAGGTACTTTGCGAAATTAAATTTAGTAGTCGAAAAGAACGTTGAAAAAATGCATCTGTCATCAATGTAACCACTGATAAGCAACTTGGGAAAAAGTACTTGTACAAGTCATGTCTTAGCTCTTGCAACTATAGAACAGCCTGTTTTGGTCCCTACATTGTATCCCCTTCTTTTGCTTTTTGTTTTCCTCATTTGCCCAATGTAGAGATGGATCTAAATGGCTTAGCTTTACAACTAGCTCAGTGGCAACATGTCTCTCTCCCTATCTCAAATAGCTAAACAACTCTGAAGGACAGACAGCAAAAGGGGGAGCGGCTGCACCACAAAAGCCCGCCACAAAGTCCAGCGGGAGGAGCAAGAGCGTTCTCAATGTCAGAAAAGCAGGCGATTTATTAAAACATCATGGGAGATTAGTTCAACCCGCGGTTATTGGTTTTCTAATGGAACAGTCTGTTAATCCTCTCGCACTCACTCTCCTCTCTCTTCCATAAAGACATTTCAGTGAGTTAGTGCCTCAATTTTTACAAATTGCCCTCAGCTTCGCGGTGACACTTTCGATTTTGAGAGGGACGAACATTTGCATTTTTTTCTCCCGCTCCCCCACGCCAAGATAATAGCTTGGCAAGCAAGCTGGTAGCCGGCTTGGCATGAGACAGAGTGTGAGTGTATTTGCGTGCACGCCGGGGGTTTATGCGTGCCTCCGGTTGGCTGTGTTTGTTTTCCGCGTGCGAGCTTTCGCGCGGTAACGCCTGGATGCGTGCACCGTTCTTGTTACAGAAGTGTGTCCGGTTGCATGTGCAGAGGTTTTGACTTAGTGTGTTTGAGTGTGTTGTATTTTGTGTGTGTGTGTGGACAAACATAGGTGTGTTTGTATTGGTGTGTGTGTGTGGCTGTGGCTGTTTCGTGCTGCAGTAAGGCCTAACTGACCCTGACAAAGCTGTGACATACACACACGGATGAGGACGGGATGGAGGAAAAGAGGGTTGGACGGACAAAGGCACATAAGCTACAAGGCTCTGTGTGTGCCGTTTACTACCAACTCTCTACATTTCAGCATTACAGAGTTACTTATGCTGCAACGGTAAATACACAAAAGTCGACATCTCTAATATGACAGCATGACAAAAACACAAAATAGCTGTTTAAAAATAGCTCACCACCGATCTAAAAATACATCACTTGGGAGGGAGAAAACCGTGTGCTGTTTTCCCGCTTTCATGGCGTTGCAGTGCCTCTCAGCGTGTATCTAAACAGAGCAGCTGCACAGGGTTTAGCAGGCACCAGCTATACTGTACTGTGCCTCCAGCTACTGGACTATGACCAAAACCTTTTGACCTGTGGAGAACATATTACCGCAGGCGTCCACAGCCAGCTTTGGGGTCACATTGATTCATTCCCTTATGGGACTGTTGTTTTTCTGCATGCGTCACCAGCACGGAGAAATGACTGCGATGCTAGATTAACCCCTTGTTAGAATTGGAGAAAGACATATTCTAATAAAGTTTACAATGTATATTAAACATTTCAACTTTGTGCAGTGTAAAAAAATCATTTTTGTTTTTATTAGGTCACTTCATTTTATGTGTTGTTTTAATATGCGGCTTTACATTGTGGAATGACTTTTATTTGAATAGATAATCCATTATAACCTATACTTCATAGACACTTAGAGAGTAATAGCGTCACAAGCCTAACCACTGACAATGAATGGAAGATGTATCTTGTAAACTCAAAGAATATTTGTTTGAAATTTGAAGCTTTATTTTATGATAGCAATAACAGTTCCACATTAGGAAAGGTGTCTATATTCCCATACAATCACACAGGCCAGTTTCAGTCATTTAAGTCTCATTCATGGTCAGCAGAACAACTACAATGCCTGTTTGGATGCTGCTACAAATTAGTTTTTTTTAGTTTTTTATCTCTGGCTAATTAAATGATTTCATATCCACAAATGTGATTATTAGTATGTAAATTTAGATGAATTTATTTGCCATATTTTTTTATTATTTGTTTTATTTCAAACTACACATATTACTGATACAGTACATGTAAGACATTTAAAATATTTACTTTTCTTAACTGCGTTTGCTTATTCGGTCACTTTACATCACTATAGGTGTAAAGCATCTAAATGATTCAAATGTAATGCAAAACTCAAAAGTATAAGTACATATGTACCAATGTGACGAAGCACTTTTGTATTAAACTGTTTCTGATGCCCATGCGTTCTCACAGTCAAACCTTCCAAGCCGATGTGCTGGATGGATGGCAAACACCTGGAGGGCAGTGACGTCAAGCTGAGCTGCAAGTCCAGCGACGGTTCTGACCCCATCAACTACAAGTGGGAGCGAGTACTGGACAAAGGCAAGAGTCTGGGCAAGTTGCCAAACCTGGCACTGATAGGTAAGGAAAATAATTGGCACTACACTGATGTGCTGATTCATCATTCAAGCCCTCTGCAGAGAAATGCTTCGAAGATTCATGTTCATATTAGTGATTTTTATAGCCTGCATTCATCCAAGGAAGTCTTTTGCTGAGCACGCTGCCTTTCCTTCGTCTCCTCCCAACTTCATGTTCATGCATTTTGCGAACACTGACACCCATGTCTGCCCACTGCAACGACATACTCCTGGTGGCTCTCGGAACTCCTTCACCAGATCATTAGCAGTTACAATTCTTTACTAAAGGGCACTTAGATGGGCTCAGATTGTCCCAATTAGACCACTGATTCTGCATGCCTTTCTAATCTTAAGACCAGTGCTAGTTCCTCCATCAAGCTAAAGACCACATTATGCATACAACCTTTTTGTTTTTTTTGCCCAGGAAATCAAACAGAAAACAGCCCTGTGATTTCTAGTTGTACTCTGTTGGGATGAGTTGTGTAAACACAAGGACCCCCAGCTGATACTGAAATCTGACGAAGATGTCCGTGACATTGAAATGTCAGCTTGGCTCAAGTGAATTATACCTGCATGCGTGAAGTCACCGGCAACTGAGCGTTTTTCTTGGATTGTGTGTAAAGTGGAGAAAATCAAATGTAATACACAGAACTGCTCTGGCAGCTCCCGCCGCATTCTGTACCAAGAAAACAAACATTGGCTCGGTAGTAGCCCTGAGGCACACTTTATTCACATGGTGCGGATTCTGGCATTCTTCTTGGATCATAACCAGACATATCCGCCTCTAAATAGCAACAGAGACAGTTTATAGCAGAAAAAGCTAATGGTAGGCCAACTCTCCCTACTGTGTATTCTCTAAACCGGCATCAACATCCCCGGGGGTGCCGACCTCTCTCCTGCCTCAGTTTTCCCTCCAGTGTACAATTGGCATCTGTGACGGCACGTGTCCAGACAAAAACCCTCAAATTAATGACCTCCACCAAACAACACCTGTTCAGTCTAATTAGTTTTCATTGGACGATAACACACAGCGTCAGCAGCCATTATTTATGGGTCTGGTGAAAAGTAATATCACATGGTTGTCATTGGTGGGGATGACTAAATATCCCATGGGGCTGTTGGGCTCCATCGCTCTCTCAGACACGCTCCTGCTACTCTCCTCAAGTCCTCCTCAGTGTGATGGGCCTCGTTCTTAAATAAACACTCCATCAGCGTCTCTCTCTCTCTCCCTCACCCTTCTCCCTTCTATCTCTCTTTCTTCAACCATAAAATACATTTCAGCTGTCTCTCAAGTCCTGCAAAATGTAACCGACAATGTGGATAAACATGCAGGAATGCTCAACAATATATACGGCAGACACACATTTTTTTTTATTTGGATTCCCCAGATCTCAAGAACCCAGAGCTTGTGACTCTGAGGAATCTCACCATGGACAGCGCAGGAGTCTACAGGTGCACGGCAAGCAATGACGTGGGAGAGGAAAACTGCACCGTTGAGGTCACAATAGAACGTGAGTTTTGGGAGGGAAGGAAGAGTCGATGGCAGCGTTCGCCTGCCACACTGATTGATGGTTATTGTTTCAAATCTGCAGCTGGAAATACATTTATTCCCCTGTCTGCCTTTCCATCCTCACACTCTCCCCCTCCCCATTCTCCCCTCCAGTGCTCTAACACTATAGGGACTGCGCTAAACTTAAACTGGTGGCTACTGGTCACCACCTATGCTCCAACAGTTATGTTTCACTGTCACACTAACACATTTCCTGAGAGGCCCAGGACGGTTGGGGTCAGGTGTGGAGAAAATGACACATATCGTAGCTCAGCAGTTTGATGGCCCTGATGTTAAATTGAATTTTGGGGGCACTGTAGCACAAATGCAGGGACTGTTGAGATATTTCCAGCGAATGAGCATGGACCATAAGTGTTTGTGAACGATGAATATTATGTGACAGTAAGTGACTCTATCTCTCATCACTCATCACTTCCTCTTCTTCGTTCACAGATGATATAGTTAGGGTAGCGGGTGCCGTGGTGGGAATATCCCTCGGTGTCCTCATTGTCATATTTATCATCTGGCTCGTCTTCCGCAAGAAAGAGAAAAAGAAGTACGAGGAGGAGGAGACTCCAAATGAGATCAGGTTCAAACATCCTCTTTTCTTCCGTGACTGGTTCCCTTTTCTTTGCCATTTTGTACTAGTTAAAAATACTAGTTGTTCCAGTTTAAATGCATGCTACAACGCTACAACTGTATGGATATGTGGGATTATGAGTGCAGATACTGTACTTACGCATGTGTTTCTGTATGTGTTCTTTCATCTGCCTCAATCACTTAAGGCCAGTTACATTCTTTGATTATCTGACAGACATGTATTACATGATGCAATATCTCATGCAAAAACAAGGACTCTCAGGTGAGGGAGACAGAAGCATGTGCAGTGTAATGAGACAGAAAAGTGATATCTTGCAACAATACAATTATAGGCTACCTCAGCCACCTGGGGCCCGGGGGCGATGCACCTGGAGATGTGGGTGCTGCAAGCACCCGTACTTACCATGAGAACTATCTGAATTTTAGTAGACCATGTGATATACATACTCTATGCAAAGTTGGCAGGTGAGCCATAAAAAACCAATGCAGACAAATGAGGAAGTTAATGTTACAATTAAAGTTTTAGGTCGAAACTTCTCTCGCCGTTTTATGCAGGTCACTGCCCCAGACTAGACTGAAATAATTCCCTAGAATTATAGTGTGAGAATAAAGCATTTTTATGTCTGAGTGTGCTATTGCATTGGAATTCAGTTTGGGTACAAATCTGTAGAGGAGGAAAAAAGGGGATATAGGTTATTAATAATTGATATACACAGGTATTAAACGTGACAAGCCTACATATACTGTAAATATATGTTGGTCCATGCAACAGTGCTTTCTGACTGGCTAAGACTCTGCTTAGCAATTGCTTTAAAACGTAATGAAAAATAATATATTGGAAAAGTAAGTCAAGTGTCTCTGGGGGAATCGTACAGTAAAATTGAATTTGCTGCACATGCGAGTATCATGCTAGCAGAGCGTGCCCCCGGAAACACCCGTGTTGAATTCATATTTAGCTGCAGTTCAGCTGAACGCAGGCTTGTGTTGAGGAACAGCGCCAATCTTAGCACATAGCTGTGTGTTAACCTGTGTGTGTGTTACCCCATAAAGCAACAGTTCAACTGAAACCGCTCTAAACCGCAGCGGACAAGTTAAATGCTAACTGACAACAGCAACAGCCCCTCTCTGCTTGAATGTGTTTGCTGTGTACCTGTGTGCCTGTGTGTGTGTGTGTGTGTGTGTGTGTGTGTGTGTGTGTGTGTGTGTGTGTGTGTGTGTGTGTGTGTGTGTGTGTGTGTGTGTGTGTGTGTGTGTGTGTGTGTGTGTGTGTGTCTAAAAATAAAAACAACTACAAGGTCAAGTGTTCATCGATTATCTTTAAAGTGGCCTACTTTCCACACCCACCTTGTGTGTGTGTGTGTGTGTGTGTGTGTGTGTGTGTGTGTGTGTGTGTGTGTGTGTGTGTGTGGCATCAGAGCTGAGGGATCATACTCGTGTTCCTTCCTCACTCTGAAGCCTGCCTGCAGTAGAGGACCCTGTGTACCGCCAATGACAACTGTAAAAGCGACAGTATTTCTTTTTTTGTGACAGATCCGAGTAGGTGCATATTTACTGATGTAACAATACATAATGCACAATGGGTCGAGAGACAGCTTTAAGTAAATAATGTAGTTTTTCTGTTGTTATACCATGTTAAGAGTCTGAGCCTCTCCACTAATGTGCTGAACCAGACCACGCCAGCTTTAGTAGCGCACATCTCTTGGGTATCCTGCTGTTTAAAAAAATTCTTCTTTTTTTTTTTTTTCAAGACTTTTAGAACCATCTCTGGTGAGTCTGGGAGGGTGCAGTGCAGCCAACAGTGCACAGATGAGAGGTTTCTATTTCTGACTCTCCGTAGGGAATATAAGCCTTATATCAATGGGATGATATTACCTGCTGACTTAGCAGCCCACACACCCTGGTGACCTGGTGACAGTGATTTATAATAACTGCAAAGATCCTCTGTAATTTCAATACCATCCAAGGAACAATCACAGCAAAAATGATCGTATTTTCAGTGATTAATGTTACTTGCAATTATAAGTTGTTTTTGCAACGCATTTTCTTTTCCATTTTGTAGATTTTGTACATTTTCTATCCTCCTTGTGTCATGAAAGTAGAATTATAAAGGAAAGTTTTCATTGTGCTCTCAGCAAAAACTTTATTTTTCTCCATTCCAATATTGTATCTGGGGAACTAGTGATTTCAGCAGATTTCATTATTCCATGCAAATGTTTTTCACAAAACTCAGAAGCTGGGGGGGTATCTCATAAATTACACGAGGTCCCAATATAATACCGGTCCCATGTGAATAGAGTCTTAGAATAGTGTTCGGGAATGGTACTTTGTAAAGCCGTTGTGTGGTCCATTGTGTGGGTTTGTGTTTGTGTTTTCCTCCACTCTCTTTTCAGAAGTACAGTTCAAATAAATGGAGCTTTGTCGTCATTGTCTGCTGTGTCTTTGTGTGTGTATTCCACAGGGAGGATGCGGAGGCTCCCAAGGCCAAGCTAGTGAAGCCCAACTCCCTCTCCTCATCCCGCTCCGGCAGCTCACGCTCCGGTGCCTCCTCCACCCAGTCCATGGTGCACAACAGCGCCCAGCGTGGTCACCGCCCCCGCCCACCTGCTGTAGCGGCTCTCAAGGAAAATGGACAGCCTCCAGGCTTCCCCCAGTCCCCTCCGGCCTACACCACAGTGGTGCCCAAGACCCCCGAGCCCCCCGCCACTCCCAAATACAACTCCAGGAACACGTCTGGGCCCACACCCCCAACCCTCATGGTCCCTGCCCAGACCAAGGCCTTTCAGACTGTGTAGGACTGAAAGCCAACCACTTCCTGCAGCCATGTGAGACTCCCAGCCCAAGCCCCCTAGCCCCCCCCCAAAGACTAAGACTCTTCCATAAACAAAGAAATGCAACTAGTTAAAAGGATGTAATTAAAAGAATCAATACTATAAGTCCAAAAGTACTTTAAATGAATGCGTACTTAAAAAGGGAAAATAAGACATGCTTGCCCCCGACTGAATTACGTAAAACAACAAAACAAAAGAAAAAACATGAACTGAGATGCAACGCTGTTTGTGTCTCATCGCTAAAGGCAGAGCTTCTTTTTTTTTTCTGAGTTCCGTCTTTTGGCTTTGGAAGGCACAGGGAAGCACCGTGCGCAGCGAGGTGGAAGGAGCCCCCTACAGTAGTAGAGCTTTTATTTATGTATCAAATCAAAGGGTTTCGGCATGCAGTGGAGAAAAAGAGGTAAAAAAAAAACTAAAACAGAGACAGTAAAGGCAGAATGATAAAGTAGATCCAAAACTCGGAGCCAGATACCAATGGAGTCATACAGCTGTTGAGCTTTTGGTTTGTCGACCGATACAAGATGGATACAAGCAGGACGGAAACAAGGACGACGGGAACGCAAGCGCGTAAAGACAGCTGATGATTTTTTTCTCTCTCTCTCTCTCTCTCTCTGGGAGGAGGGGAGGTGGGGGGGGGGGGCGTGGGGTGATTCTCTGATTCATGTCACCCCGCACCTCCGACTCGCCCGCCTCCAGGCACCTGCTCTGAAACCACAAACCCCTTTTGCCTCCCATGGGCCCGGGCCGATTGTGCCCATCCATGTGGACAGACACAGTGTGCGGCGTGTACATCATCTGCCTCAGCAGCTCTCTGTCTTCCGTGCTCTCGCAAACGAAACCCGCGAGAAACCACCAGCGGTCTTTGAGACCGACTCAGCTGGCTCCCAAAACAGCTCATCTGCTTTACCAATCAGCAGGGGAAACTTCAGGTACACGGATGTAGCATTGACAGTGGAGCCAAATCAGTGGAATTGATACCCCCCCCCCCCCCCACTCCCACATCCTGTCTACATCTATGGACATCTTTTTCTGGAACTGAATATCTTTCCTGAATAATTAAATAGTATGTATTAGGCCTATAGCGTGTCAATACTTTAAATATAGGGGATAAGCATCTATTAGACCAGCTGGACTTGTTTTCTTTTCTTTCCGTTCTCGTGTGTTTCTTCTCTCTAAACAGGTTGTAAATGGTGACAGACAGCTATATGTCCATTCATCCATATTAAGAAGTGCCACCAATCCCTAGGATGGGTCATTATTGTTGCTTTTTTTATTTTTTACTCTTTTGTTTACCTGCTACATTTGTGAACTGAAACCAAAATCTATCACCGTGAATGTGTGATGTACAAAGATGGTGGATCCCATTCTCTCCAGCTCCCTATAAGGTACTGAATCAATATTCGAGCTAAGGCACAAAGAATTGACCTTGACGTTCAATTTTACAATTACTATGTCTGAATGGAAGGGAGCGAGGAGTATGATTCTAGTTACTTCAATTGTATAGGGTGTGTATGGTATCATTGTCAGTACTCTCCCCGGATCCATAACAATGGAGTGGCACTCGATTGCTGTCTCGCTGAATCATCGGGACCTGCTTGGTTATTGGTCGAGCTGTGCTATCAGCCAATTCCCCTTTTGTCGTATCCTCAGACGGACCCAGTGCAGTTTGATTGAAAGTTTAAAAAAAAAAAAAAAAGGGGCAAGTAGCCTATATAGTGTGCCTTTGCAATCCCTCTTCTCTTCTGGTTTCTTTCTTTCTCCTTATCTTCAGTGCACCAGTGGTTCAGTCTCTGTTCACGTCCAGCTTCGAGGGTCAACAGTAGCAAATGCTGAGAGAGGTACAGCTTCACAAATCTCGCCCTAGTAGTAATAACAGATGCAGAACTAGGCGAGCACCAAGCAGAGTGAATTATCCATGGTGAGAAAGCAATCCCATGCCATGGGACAATGTACTGTACATTCTGTAATCAGTCTTGTTTTATATTGTACATACAGATAGATATACGCACATGATGTCATTTAATTTAATAAATACAGGCGTGTGAGGGGAGATATGCCCCTTACAAAAGAGTCAAATGGGAAACCCAAAAGTGAATTTAAACCGTGTGTTTTTTTGTACACATGTTGTGCAAGTAAGTGAAGCCCCTAATTTGAACCCAGTACTCATGTGATATTAAATAGTACATACATATATGTAATGGAAAGTAAAAGTGGAGGAAAATGAACCTTGTTAAAGTCAAGACCTCTTCACAACTAGTGGCCACATTCTGATGAGATATTGTATGGATTTTATTGATCCCCGAGGATAATTTATACAGATTTCTGGTGAACCCATAACCTCTCCTCAGGCACCACCACTGGGTCAAAATGTGGGCATTGATCTTGAATAGTAACTGCCAGATTATCATGAAAAAATCTGCTGCAAGAATTTATAGCCAAACGAATAACAAACATTTTGGTGAACCTTGACCTTCAAGTCTGGCACGCCATCCAGCTCAAATTTTCCACATGTGCACAAGATATATCAAATGTAAATATGATGTGAGCCTGTTCATACTGTCAAAGAGAAATAAGCAGTGTTTATTTGAATGACTCTCAGGACCAACTAAACATTTGAAGCTCCATTACTGGTTCAAAGAAGAGCAAATTTGTCAATATGTCTCTAACACTTATATTACTTAATAGCTTGTGATGAATGTTGCTATTCTCTCTGGGCCGGTAGTGGGGCTTCCATCTTGTTTCACTTCTGAAACGAAAGTTTTCACACTGAAGTAACGACGAAGTAATTCAACCTCAAAAAAAGTTTTGAAAAAAACCAACATCTGTCTGAAAAGCACATGTGGTTTGACTTTCACATGCGGGGATTTCACACGTGACTTGTAACTCTTGTAAGGGAAGATGAGAGAAAAATGCCTTTTATATTCAAAACCAGAGACAGCGGTTCATATTTGAGCAGGGAAGCTACTGTGTGCGCGTGTGTCTGTGTGTGCGTGCTTGCGTGCATGCATGCATGTTTTGTGAATGTGTGTGAGTGCGTCTGTGTGGGTGTGTGCATGTAAATTCAGTATAAGCCCTTGGGCCACACCCACACATCCTCATGTTAGCCATTCAATGAGTGAGAAGGATCCAGTCAGGCAAAGTAACCTCTATCCAAATTGATGTGACTGCAGACTGGCAGTGTTTATTTTAGTATTCACTGACTTCCATGCCTGTTGAACTCGGCTTCACAGGCAGCAGTCATGTTTTTTGCTTGCGGGGGTGGTGTCTCGAGACAAAGCACGTCCATAATTCATAATATTGTCAGCTCTGGAGGCCACTTGTATGCTCTCTCCTTGCTCTTGCTGTCTCTTAACATAGAATGCACTTGGCCCTGGGTGTACTAAATGGCATCTCAAGGCACATACACACACACACACACACACAGAAACAAAATACAAAACAGGTCAAAGTTGTATATACACACACACACATAAACAGGTACACGTGGCACATTCAGGTCCGCACGGAAACACAGGTGTGTGCTTAATGCACATTCACAGTTTGCACATGCACGCATGCGCTCACACACACACACACACACACACACACACACACACACGGTTTGCACAAACAAAAGCCCAAACAGCAGTCCTTGTTATTTCTGCTCCTTCAGAATCAATTTGATGGATTGAATGTCTGGAGGTATTACGACTGACTGATGGAACCAGGATACCGAATGCAGCACAGAAAGGGACACTCTACATCACCCAGGGGACATGTGCGCCCACACACAAACACACACTCACACACACACACACACATGCATGCAAACACACATGCACTCGAAAATACAAATTCTGCTATGCATCTTAACTATCTGGATAGCATACGCTTAAGGACTGTTTCTTACATGGGAATGTGCGAGAGTGGTACTGGGAATGAGGAGAGGTATAACAGGATTGATTTTGGGCCAGGGCTGTAGGCTCTTGCCATTGAAATTCCCCCCCCTCCACCGCCGACGAAAGTAGCGGTGGAGGTGGAGGACGGGATGCAAGTCTTCCAGCTGTTAAATTCCTCCAAGCTTTTTGATTTGCTTTCCAGCGACGGCAAGTCTCAGGTGGCAGATTCCCCAGTTTATGAGCCCTCGCGTTGCGTCTCTCCTCTCATGTGTGCAGCTTTTGTGGCCTGACAAAACTTGCGCTCTTTCCAACAAATGAATTTTAAGGAGCTCTTGTCACTTCAGCAGAGAGGGTGGAGGAGGGAAGTCTTAAAGCACCTCAGAGTGTAAGCGGCACATCCAATATCATTCTTTAAAACAGTAACCATCAGCACTATATATTGTCTTATTATCAACACTCAGAGGTGCAGTAAACATGAAATCATTAAATGGTTATCCTGCGTTATATGATAGGAGTGTGAATCTCATGTAGCCACTATGTTTTATGTTCTATTAAGCAGTTTTATTTCTGATTGAAGCTTTGGAGCAGGGCAAAGTGATGCTCAGACTTTGTGGTTTGGCCTTGTATGTCAGTATAGGGGAATGTGATGCATTGTTACTTTTGAGAGAGGAGATGGAGGGGCTGTAGTCAACCTCAAGGAAAAGAAAGCAAAGGTACCTGCATGTCATAGGAGATTGAGCAGACGAACGGGAATGCTTTGCTTTGATGTAACATAACTGTATTCGGCTAAAAATAGGAAAATTCAAAAAAAAAAAAAGAAAAAAAAAGAAAAAAGAAAATCTACAATTGTAAATATATTCACAGAAAATTTTATGACGCTTTATTTTTGTCTTCTTCTTCATTTTGAATTTATCATCCATGTACTTTGCACTTTTTTTGTGTGCTATGCTCATCACCGGCCTGTGTGGGATATCTGTGTGGTTGGCTGTTTCTCCTGACTACATTGTTTGGATGTCAGGAGGAGACACGCTCAGCGCGGCGTCACTAAAGGGAAACGTAAGACACTTTTGTTTTCCTTACTCTCATCCGTTTTTCTGCCGTGGCTTCTCTTTGGATTTATAAAACAGTACCGATTTTTTTGTTTGTTTGTTCGTTTGATGAAAACAATCCATGTAAATATCACAAGTAAAAAAATGTATATTTTTACGACTTCTGAGTTATTACTCTTTCATTTGCAAATAAAATATTCAATGACAACTTAACTGGTCTTGTGGCATCTTGATTTGGAGTTTGGCCTCTCTGAAAAGAGTAAATACACAACTTGATATATTTAACCTGAGTGAGATCGATGTATAAATGTGTGTTATCTCCTCTGAGCTGAATATCTCAACCTTGACAGCAGCACCGTGATGTTGACACTCGTGGTTTAACTGTTAGATGGATTACCACCAAATGACATGTCATTCATGTCCCCTTCAGGATGAACTGAATTCACTTTGGTGATCCTCTGACTTTTCCTCTAGTGCCATCAGTAGATCAACATTTGAATTTGTCAAATATTTGGAAAACCGGCAAACAACTGGAATTTCCATCAGCCTCTGCTGTACTTTGTGTTTAGTGCTTATTAGCAAATTTAGATGGAGATGGTAAACAGAATACCTGCCAAACATCAGCAGCATGTTAGCAATGTCTTGTCCACAATGCTAGTGTTTGAGCATTTAGCTCGAAGCACTGCTGTACCCGAGTACAGAGGTTGTAGACTCTCAGTATTCTTAGAACGGTTATACGAAGATATTCATTTCATGCAATTCACGGGCCAAAAAAACCCCCCCGGAAACCTGATGAAGGAGCACCATCCAGTTCCCTTAGCGTAATACATGGCTTCAACATTCAACAACACTGGTATGGGCATTTAATGTGTTCTGTTACAGATATGGACTTCCCCTTATATATACAGCAGTATAACTGAGCCCATACTGGCCAGTGGTCTCATAGCGGCTGAGGATGCAGGCTCTCCTTCCTCCTCAACAGTCTCTCTCCATCTCCAGCCTTTCAACGTGCCACTCGAGCCGGCTGCAACAAGGTCAACGATATCTATTGACCTGTCAGCCACTTATTGACTGACATTTACCTCCTCCCTCTGAAAAGTTCTTCTCATGTTGACAATGTATTGAACTGCCAAGATGGAGTGTCAGTGTCAACCCTGGTGAAAGAGACAGGATGCCACTTTATCTTTACTTCAAGGACGCACACAAAAGGTATGACAAGTAGTCACACAAGTTGAAACGAGTGGAAGAAACACGAGAGCGAGCCAGGGGGATAGCACAATTACCAGCGCGTTCTTCGACATCTGTTTGTTGAGCAGTCGGCTGTAGACCTCTTGCTTAATTTGCATCTTTTCAAAACACAGCAAGATGAAGCAAGATCACATCTTCGAGGCCAGATAACATGTCTCCCCTTCTCTGTTCCATGCCTCTGTGCACATTGTTCCACATGATTGGCCATGTGTGATGGCACTGTCACAGGCCCGTCTCACTCGCTATGCCCACGCACACAGTTTCACACACACACACACAGACACGCCTACCAGTGCATGCATACTTTGCGTCGACGTCGCTTGGTTAAAGCTCGGACCATCGGAAAACTCAAGAAAGTGACTTCCAGTCTTCTAGATAATTATGTGTTATTTACACAATTTGTTGTGCCTATTTAGGACACATCATATAGTGCTGCAAATCATCTAATACCGTGATGTGTCACAATTATGGATTAACACGGACACTTACTTACTCTCTAATTAGCCCAAACACAAAAGTGGCAGAATATGGCATCGCACAGATAAGACGTTTTTTTTTTGCTCTGAGCAAGCTTTGTAGCCTAATTAATACCAAATCGTATTTTGCTCTTGGTCTCCCTATACAATCTGCAAAGTAAATACTTGGAGATTGCCACACAAGGCCCTCATAATTGAAGTCACTTATATAATTGCACCCCCTGGTGTTGATCGGGGATAGCTCTCGCGTTATCTGTGACGCCGATAGGCTCTTAATGAGATGAGAGAAATCAGAAGTCACACATCATACACGCCATCAGTTGAGATTAGTTCACCACAAACCTCATGTGTAACCTATATAAATGAAATGGGGAGCTGACGGAAAAATGATGGAACATGACTATCCAGGAGTTCAGCTGTGTTTCTATCATCTTTTTATGATCTAAGTTTGTGAGGCCTGGATAGTATTTCCTCTTTCTTGGACATTGACCTTATCACTAATCACCAGATCTCATTTCCTGGGTCCCCACAGGAAACTATAACCTAATTTGACCGTGAACATGTTCTGTTAAAGAGAAGTTGTCCATGTATGTAGCCACAGTGCACCGTTGTCCTATGGCTCAGTGGAGGAGCATAACAGTAATGTTGCTAGTGGGTACTGTACATGAGTGGCTTTGCTTATAGCTCCCTCTGGTGGAGCCTTACATGTGCACTAAGCGTATGAATAGGAGTGCAGCAAAAGTGTAATTTTGCTCTCTCATGTTGCTGTTTTAAAAAAGTAAAAAACCTTTATCCATGTGTTTCATCCATCTGAGAGCTCATCACCTATTATCTTTAACAATCTCCTTTAATAAGGATGGTGTAAAAGCACAGTATTTCAGCATGAACTGGCTTCCCCATTGTCAGTCTGCTTTAACAGCACTGTGGACTTTTACCAGTGCTTTGTGCGTCTTCGCGCTGATTATCTCTGGGTAATGAATATTGCACTGTGACCCACATCTGCAGCATGTTCACTCTCTGTACAACTACACTAATTATAGCGCTGCCATGAATGTAGATAGGGAGGTTAATAGCATGCTATTTTTGACACTCGCCCGCCACTGCTATTCCACTTTAAAAACTTGAGTTGTCTTTGTGAATAGATGGACTGTGGAGCAATGATCCATATGTGGAGACTAAATTGTAAACTAAATACCTGATACTATTCTGCCTGACAAGCCCGATTATGATTAATGCACCCATGACACCTGCGATAAATGAGCATTCATCTAAAGTTCTGATTATCTGACCTTTATAGCTCAGAAAAACAATTGTGATGTGTTTCACGGCGAGCTGCCGGTGCCTTTTTAGGTGCTCTGTCAAAAGATGTCTGCAGGCTAGCTTCACAAGATGCAGATATTAATATTCAATAATTCATTCTTTGTTAAACACGGACAGCAAGATGCATCAATATCAATTTAGTAAACTAGAATCTTAATTCGGAAAGCTATTAGTCCATCTAATTGAAAAATGAGGCAATTAATGATACCATATCTTTTAATGGAGCAAGCAAGTAAAATTAACTGTGGGCTAAATTAGACAAAGGAGATTCATAATTCTATGCTCTGCAGAGGAGAACCACTCAGCTGAGGATTTCACCTTCAGACTCTGAGCTGTGCATAACTCACGTTTTTACTATTACACCAGCAAGTAGCCTATAGGTTAAATAAATAAAATAATACTTGCATCTGCATATAGATTTTTGTATGGATGTATTTCATATCCTAGAGGACAACAAGTATAGACATATTTATGAGGGCTAAGGATGAGGATCATCTGAATGCTCTGTGTGAGACAGGGTGCACTTAATACATCTCTGATGCTTGTGCTTGACACATTGAATATTACTTGTCATAACCAAACAAATACTCTCAGACAATCTTAATTTGTACTTCCTCAGCTTAAAAAGTAGTTGAAAAATGATTTAAAAAAGATGTTATAGTCATAAACATTGTGCGTATGACTAGTGAGGCACAACGTGAGTGAAACAATTGTCTCACTTCACTGGGCACCCTCTCTGGGACACCTGCGGGTCCCCAGGCTCCACTTTGGACACGAGGCAGTTCCTCCTCGCCTCGCAGCCAGTAGAGCAGATACAGAGACGCTCCAACTGCAGGTTGTGTAGCCTAGTGAGTCGCAGAGTAGTACCCCCCACACCTCCGCTCTGAGGACTGACAGTTAGAAAGTTAGCTACGTCGTCAACGGCGCGCACACCTGGAACAGAGGACATGGCCTTTGGGCATCTCATCCCTCAGCTCAGGCTGGAGGAGCCGGCGGAGGACGGGTCCTCCAGGAGCATCGCCTTCCGACCCTTGCAACATGGACACCACCGACGTGGGAAGACAGGTTCTCCCTGCAGCGACAGAAAACGACACAAGTAAGATGAATGTGTGGAATGCCCAATGTGATTACTGTGAGGGTGATGTTGAAAGGGTTAAATGTAGGAATACGCTTCAGCTCCAGCCTAAAATCCACTTTAAGAGTGCAAACTCAGGGTTTTGAATAAAGTGACAGCATGGAGACAGAAGGTAACAAAGTAGCAAATAATCTCTGATAAACCAGCTATGCTACTGGTTGGGCAGCAAACATTGAGAAAGTTAAAACCAAGATATATCCGGAGACCCAGAGCACACGGGAGAAGTTTGCCTTCAGTGCTTTCTGCCATAAAAGGGTTTAGTTTAACTCAAACCATGATCTTTTCCAAACCTAACCAAGCAGGTCTGTTTCCTAAACCTGAGGAGATTTTTTCAGTGTGTCCAAAAGCAGCCACAGTTTATGTTGACCAGCTGTTTCTTATTGACTTGATGACAGTTATTACTGTGTTATTGTGGGAAATTAAATACACATCGTGGCGTGGCATAGCAGGAAAAGCTCATGTGTATTTGATAACATTAAGAACTGCTTTCCATTTGGGCGAGCTAGTTCCTGGCTCCATTGTGCTTGTTGTGACTGTAGGTGTACCTGAGCCATCGTTAGCTAAAGGTCTCATGTGAGTGCTTTTAATAAGCAGCCTAGCAGAACCTAGCTCTATAAAATATATATATATTATTGCAGATTCAATTCTGTTATACCTGTGCAGCATTACTGTAGAAACTCCTACAGAGAAACAGAACAGAGATATAAACATAGACTGTGGTAGTGATGCTGTCATGTGCTGTATGTGCAGTGTTAACACTGGGAACATGACGAAGAAGCCATTTAAATTATCATAATGTGATTTCAGTTGTAATCAGACATAGTTTTCCATTTTCCTGTTAGAGTGTATCTCCTAAATGGGTACTTTAATGTCTATTAAACATCAAAATAGTGCAGCATATATATATAATATTTCTGCCATAGTAAGGTGTGTGTTATTGTAGCTTTCTTCCGTGTGATTGTACATCCAGAAAACGGCTGATGGAAATGGGGTTTAAGCTTTTAAGGAACTTGACTAATGCAAGATGCTACAACGTGACTGTGGTTTGAGACGTTGCTGTGAAAGCGGCAGACATCCCAGCCTGTCGCTGTACTGCACCTGTCACCTGGGACAGTTGGGATCTAATTGGGGCTTTTGTCTAATATGAAAACTGGCTGTTAGCAGCCACGGTGGTACGCTGATTAGGTGTCCATCTCTCCCTCTGTTGAACAGTTATCAGCACCTCCAATGTCACAAATCTATCTTGTGGTTCTCGGGGCAGAAATGATGCTGTGCCAACATTGTCGGAGCCAGATTACACAGCTCAGTGATGGTGTTAGAACACTAAGGGGCATCCGTTTAATGGTGTGGCTTGTAAAGACAGCTTCTGGGCTGGAAAAAAAAAAAGGTTTCTTCTGCATTGTGATCAGATTACATCAAAAGTGTTGAAATATGTCACATTGTTTATGACATACGCCCACCCTGGGCTTTAAAATCTCGAGGGTACTTTCTAGCCTAAGGAGCTGCTTCCGTGTTGTTGCTTTATTCCCATTTTAGGAATCATGTTACCAGGGAAAGAAATCAAAACATCTTTTGTGTGCGTCTAAACTTCGACGATCGCTAGAAGCAGTGCAGACTGCTGAACGTCTTCACACTGGCATTCTAAGGGCCAATTTAATGTTGCAAATTGCAAGTTCATCCTCCTCCTTTCTGAAGAAGAACGGGCGATCGATTGCCTGTGAAATGATGGAGCTGATGGACACTGGCAGCTCCACTGAATAGTTCGTATACAGTTGTCACTTGTCAGTTGCCAAAGCTTGTCTCGTGTGAATGTAAATTTAGGTTTCATATAATTGCGGTGCCAGTCCCTCTGGCATTCTCTGTTGCAGTATAGCAGTTTAAAAATGTCACTGCTGCCCTGACGTTTTTTTTTTGGCTACATCGCTTCTCTCTCCTGCTGTGGGGCTATTTATAAATCCATTACATTATTCATCACTGAATGATTTGCTTTTTTGCATTGCCTGAAAATCTGTCTGCTGACATTGACCAAATGATGGGATTCACATATCGCATGATAATATGACGGCTAACGAGACTCGTGTTATGTACGTTTTTTGTCGATTCAACTTCTTGCGTGGGTTTAATTTAGAAAACCCATAACTTCTGCTCTTTTGGTGCATACTGTGGTCCGGTCAGCGGGAATTTTTACTGCCAGTTGATTAAATTGCTCTTAGGGAAGCACTAATAAAGAATTCATCTGGTCCACCCCGGCCCATAACACTTCTCCTGGGCTGGCATCGCCCCGGATGGATGAGAATGGATGTTTTCGCTTCGTCACCTACTCATTTCCAATCAACAGAATTAACAGCCACTGCTGCCAGCTGTGATGTCATGCTTTACCTGTCTGGGATACTGAGGACAGGGGTGGTAAGAGAGGACAAATTAAACCGCTGAAGGGTTTCTGTAAAATATCATATAGTATGATAACTTTTTCTGTTCCTGTTCAACAATATATTGATATAAAAGAACTGTTACGAATGTGTTTATCTGGAGTTTTAGTCCAGATTGTAGTATTTCTGGCTTCTGTCAAAGTTCTTCTAATGGGCCTATTTATGCGGAGGGATGGAGAATTGTGGGTTGGAATCACATCCTGGCCTGTCAATCCGGCTGTGAGGGTGTTTTATAGCTTTTCTTACCAACAATATCCAGGAAGCCAGTGTCACAGTGTGCAACGATTGTGCCGTCATCAGTGTCAGCACCTCTCTTACTGCGCTTGTTACTCCTCCATTCAGGGCTCGTAATTCTTTTGTTACCTTGAAATTCAGTCAGCTCACAGGTATCACATGGCCCACGCTGATGGCGGTGGACCTGGCTAAAGGTGAGGTGACGCACATCCTGCATCCGGCAGAGTCATGGGAGCCCGACACTGGTCGGGGATTTGCTGGAGGCTCCTTTTTTTCAGACTGCACTGAGAGTATACAGTCTAGTGAGGCAGAACGGGCTAGGATCTGCTGAGGCCTGGCCCAGAAATAGATTTGTGTCATGATTCAAAAATTTGTGGACGGTGGATTGGAAGGACGGTGGCAGTGCACACATTACCACACACACACACACACACACACATTTTTCAGTGAACGGATGCAGAAAGTGTGGCTTTAAAGAGAGTGTTAGACATTTAGCTGAAGGAAACATGGGTTAGAGTAAACTTTAAAAAAAGATGGCGTCGTAGTAAATAGCATTCACTGTAATTGGGAGGAAATGGAGCCGCCAGAAGGTACTGTAGATCAATGACCGACATTTAACAGTAAATATGTCTGCCCCTTGTGGCTACAGGCTTTGCTTGGACCCTTCCTCTGAAATGCTTGCATGTACTTCATGTGCCATAGAAGGATAAACATTCTCATTAGACTGTGTGTGATATGGGGCCTGAGGGGTTTTCTTTATTGAATTTTGTCCGTTTGAGCGCTGCGGCTGATGTCACAGCGCACTACATGGATGCTGTGAGAGTTGATCCAGTGTGTGTGTGTGTGTGTGTGTGTGTGTGTGTGTGAGGGTATTAATGAGGAACCAGTCAATGCTGTGACTGGGAAATGGGGGTAGATCCAAGCCTTGGTCGGGACGAATTGATCTTTTTTTTTTTTTCATCCCTGTGAAATCATGTGCAGCAGCTCCCTCTGATAATCCACAAACATGGCTGAGATCAAAGCCATGAAGTAGTGCTTTTTAAACCTGGGTTTAAGAAACAGGCTCGTCCACCGTGGTCTATTTTTGCCAAGAAAAGCTATTAAATGAGTGATTGTTGACAATAGAGATAACGGGAGGAAAGCCGTTGTCTACCTACCTTCTCATTAAAACGTTTTACTTTAATAAGCATCTGAGGCCAAGCAGGTTTTCTTTCACAGCATATTTGGGTTCATGTGTATAGTGGAAGAGTTCTGTGCTAAAGTGTAAAAAAAAGAATGTGAAACTCTTTCTGACGTCGCTTGGAAAAGCCAGTGTTGAATATATTTGTAATATGTAATATAATATATGACTCTTCGGGCAAATTTGACACACAGAATAATTTTAAAGTCATCTTTACTTCTTATGTCTCTCAAACAGATGTGTGCTGTAGTGTCACAGCAGTGAGCCCTCACTCGTCTGTGACTTATTAGAAGTTAAATTCAGTCAAATAATAATTGTTTTGTTGGTCAGATTGGTCCATAAATTAATCAATTTCCCCAGGATTCAGCATCTGAGCAGATAGGCTGCAGTCAGTTAAGCTCCTCTGCAAGGTAATTAGATTCAGATAATCCAAACAACAAAAGCCATAATCCTGCTCAAATTCACTGCATTCTGTTGGTGTTGAACTGGCAGACCTGATAACAAACTGCAGCCGGAGAGATTATAAAACTGAGCTGTTTATTGGATAATAAGGCACAAGTTTACACACATCAATGTTATGTCATATGTCAGAGTGAGAACGGGATAATTGTGTTGCTGTCACAGTGTTAAACCTTTTGTTGTTTGGTGTAACTGGTTGGATAATTGTTTAAAGATGTGACAGATTAATTATGATGGTTTTGTGTACACCATAGGGTGTGCATACTAACAGTATGTGATGAATCATATCCTTCGTCTATACTGCACACCGTGCTAGGACCTTTATTTGACTTGTGCTCAAACTGTGTTTTTTGTGCAGAAATTGGCAGTGATAGAAAAACAATTGACAGCTTTGCCCCGTATTGTCATTAAATTAAAGGGGATCTATACAAATGCCCTTAACGACGAGTACAAATGATTACATGTAAATATGAAGAAAGGATAACCTCATGGTAATTTGCTGTGTTTCTGTATCAGCAAAGCATCATGTCAATACTGTGTGTCTTAATACCATGTGTATGCATTTGGCAGCTTCTCACTTCCTGGCTCCACAAGGCCCTCTCTGCAAGGGACTTGGCTCTGTTCCTCCAAGGGCATCACCGCGGCGGCTGACTCACCCAAGGGCCCCGGCTAATGAGCCAACGCAGGGAAATTGATTTAGTCTCCACCTTCCAATCTCCATACCCGTGCATTCCAAAGATAAAACAGGGTGAGTCCCCCGGGCCGTGGCTCAGTAAAGCCCTCCAAAGTAATTTCCTTTCCTCTGACTGAAGAGCCAGATTAATTATAGACCAATAAAAAGTAGGCGCAGGTCTAATTAGTGAGAACAGTGAATAGACGCAATCGTGCTCCGTTAGCAGGTACCTTAACGGTTATAAAGATGCACCTGTGCTCCAAAGTAATTCCATGTAATTTTTCTCAGGCTACTGTAATTTATTTCTCTTGTATGACATAAAAAAAAAAAAACATTCAACATGCAAAGCTAATTTGCCAGAGTTATACTGTACACTATGTGGTAATGTGCTAAAGTTATGTTGCTAATCTTCACTTCATGTTTTCAAATACAGTATAGTCATTATTATCCCTCAGTGGAATATTTGTGCATCAACACCAACATATTTTAAAAAGCACAAAACATTATGTAAAAATAAATAAAAACAGTAAAAGTCCCAAAGATCTCCTCCTCCCACACACACTTACATTTTAAGTGCTACAGGTTCCTAAAAGTACATTTCTCCTTGCCTCCATTTAGACTGTTATCTTGGACTTCTTCCAGTAAGTTGACTACACACACGGTATTAATGCTCAATCTGTCTGTTTAAATATGCTGCTCATCATTTTCTGTGCAAAAGTTTAACCACAGTATTCAACCACCATCACAAAAATGATTCAAACCTCACCTGCATCCCATATTTTTAAAGTAGTCGTATTCTATTTTCACTATTCACGGTTAGTTTTCACATCATCCAGTGTGGTGTAGACCACTGTCCACATGGTGGCACAATAGTATTACTCTTGATAAGAAATCATTACTGCACAGACAGTTTCAGAAAGTTTAAATCTTGAAAATTCTTCAGATAAATGAAAAGGTTGAAGTTATTTCAGGGCGAGGGCTGGGCGACCCTTCAGGTTATCCAAAAAAACGTCAGGTCAGGGTCCTACCAAGACATGAAATGATGTTGCAGCCGCATCGGAAACAGTAATGCCAAACAAGACCCTGACATCTCTGATAGTTCATCACTGGAGCACAACCATAGTGGCGCACACAGACCGTTTGATGAAGCAGCACCCAAGGTTAAGCTTTTTAAACGGCACTAAGGGGGAACAGACATGTCAGGGACTATGGGTGGAGAGACTCTCTCTGTGAGCTGCTTCGTTGTTTTGGATTATTAGTGGGAGTCAAGGACAAGACATGACAGGAAGTGAATTGTATTTAGCTGGCCAAAAATTGCAACTTCAGCCTTGTGTTTTCAGCAGCTATGTGTGGAGCCGGCAGCGGAAAATATGTTGGCACTTAATGAGCCCATCATTTCAGCTATGAGTCAGTCCAATGCACTCTCAAGTCATAATCACATTTCTCTGAATCAACCAATGCACCTCAAAACCATATGAAATATTGATGAACGACCTGTATTGTTCTCATTTCTTGTTCACAGCTCTCTGGCTATTATGGTGCGAAAGTAATATAAAGTAATGCTGCAGTTGGTAACTGATCCTACGGTTCAGAATCTGTTTGCACATACACCGCTGGACATTACAATATTAAAGACAGGACGGGTTATCACACTGGAGCTATAATATATCAATGCTTTTGTTTCACAGTTATTTGTTCTATTGCTAGATTCATCCTACAATATGTGTGTAGATAATGAACAAATCAATTGGCATTATTAAGGAATAATATACTAAAGTACAAGTGTGTATAGCAAACTGCAATGAACATTCTCTTCACCTATCGTCTCAGAAATGTTTGTCAGCCTCTGTGCTATGCTAAGCTAACTGAGTGCTGTCTGTACGTAGCCTCATATTGAACAGACAGGTGCGAGAATGGTATTGAACTTCTCTTCGAACTAAGAGAAAGCTGATGAGCGTATTTCCCAAAATGTCAAACTATTCCTTTCAAGGCGTTGTATTTCTCTGTCTTATTAAACCGCTCTTATTCAAAAGCCACGATGACATTTACAAACTAACTATTCCTTCTTCTTGTACACCTGTCATTGCGTTATGTGTACAGAATGTAATTTACCACACAGCTGAGCTTCCAGTTTGATTATGCAAACTAGTTATTTGACAGACAATACATCTGTGGAACATAAACACACACACACACACACACACACACACAAAGCCTCTGTGCATATTGCTCTCCCCCACTCTTCTCTCCAACAATAGTCTGGGACACCTACATTATGATTTAGCCCGTGTACTTAAGCCTGCTAATGGCTCCTCTGTCATCAAACACCATTCATCCACCCTGAGAGGATTTAGCTTATTCTGTCCCTGATTATATTAATACCGAATACCAGTTTGTGTCAAATAATACAGGCATCAAGCTAATTATTGTGTCCTAAAGAATACAGTGAGACCAATTTTATTAATCCTTCTTACGTGCATCATATAGTTTTTTTTTCCCCACGTGGCGACAAAGAGAAGAGAGGGTGGAATAAAGTGTCACTCTGTAACAATATCTTCCTTTGTGCCATGACTTGTACAGTATCTCCCTCACCTCTCTTCAGTAATTATCCTCTTACTATTGCTTTGAAGAGAGAGAGAGAGAGGTTATGTTGAACGCTATCTGCAGTGCTGGAGCCGTTCAATTGTGTTGTTGAATGAGGGTATTAAAATGGAGAGGGGTCACGTTTGTCACTCGGTTCTATTAAATCAGTGAGGATGACTATTGGCTCATTTATGAGAATGGAGCAAGGCGTTTTACTTTAGTGCGGAGTCTTGAAAAAGCAGACAGGAGTTACCGCACAGGAGCAAAGCAATGTACTGCTGCGGACGAGGACGTCACTAAATGCATTTTAGCCACCTTTAGGAAAGATCTTCAAAGTCTTCTATTATCTGCTGGCTGAGACAAAGCAGCAGACAAACCACATCAGCAGAGAGACAAGGACAGAGGACATGAGGGTGGATATCTGATAGTGTCTGATGCGTTCTTACAAATAAAAATGACCTTCACTTAGGAATATTATATTCATATTGTTTATTGACATATAAAATTGATTTCCAGTGAGATTTTATTGAGTTTATATTGTGACTTTACTGTTGTAAACATTATTCATGCTGCTTTAGAACAATGTTGTTATATATTTATATATATCCTGTTCTGAATTAATTCCTTTTTAATAATGTAATTTTAAAAAAGCAATTATTTAGTAATGAAAAATAACTGATAAGAGCATTGATAAAGGACCGAAGCGATAAGGAGTTTTGATAAAATCCTAACGACCCATCCCCAGTGATGAGAGTGGTGTGGCTGAAACATGCAGTAAATGTGCCAGCAATCAAAAAGTCAAAACGGTAAACTAAAAAAGCTTTAGAACTGTGTTCATCGGTATGTTATATCAGATGTTAACAGTGACGCATTGTCAAAGAGGAGCAGCAGTGATCAGACTTCTAATTAACAGTTCTGTAACTGTGGTGCTAAAATATAGCATAGAGTTGATCCCACACCTCTACATGTAACAGTTAAGCTATAAAAGCTAAGTAGCAGCTGTGGCAGTGTCAGTTGTATTGTATTCCTGTCATTGTCTCCACTATAATTACATTGGCATTGGTGATCTTCAACATACGTCTGAGCTATCTTGGGTATTAAGTGGAACCGACAATTGCTGATTTCGATGTTTACCTTTTCTCAAAGAGCTGGTGCTCGCTAGACTAAAACCCTCTGTCATTACCCGGTGGGGAAGGCAAGGAGAGGAGCCATCTGCTAACGGTGCATTCAGGGTCCCAGCTGGATAGACTCACTCTCATACTGTAAAGTACCAAAGTAGTGATCACTGCTAGACCAGATGTTTTGCTTTAAAATGTGCCAGCGAGTTCATAATGTGTTTCTCTATTAATACCAATCTTAAAATCTACCGCATGGGCAGTTATATTACACTGAGCGCCGGCTAAAAAGGAGATGCAATTTTACCCGTTATATGCAGCACTGCAACACTAGCAGACTGAGGCGGACAACACACAGTAGAGATCAGTAAAGAAATGATCAGATTTGATTGACTTTTTCCACTTCAGATGTCCACTGTATCAGATTAGGAAGTTATAGAGTCGTACGACTTGGTCAATAGACATGACGGAACACATGTTGGCCCCTGACCAATCATAGCTTGCCATATTTCCCGACCTGTGCGATGTCATCGGAATGAAGGTGCTAGAGACCAACTGTTTTACAGTTCCAACTATCACCAACAACACCGTTCCTCTTTCGCGACGCCATCTTTACGGTTGTGTGCAGAAGAGCTTTCTGAGCTCCTATTGGTCAACGTCACGGAACTTGTTGTGGACTTTGTCGTAATAGGAGGAAAAAAAGGCAACAAATTATAACAAGCTAGTCTTTTTGTTTGGGCATCGTGAGGCGCGTGACGCCATGATACGCTGCACCGGTTAGAATGATCAATTGTTACGCAGAACCCCCGATGCCTGACGTATGCTGAGTCGCTCTGTTATGCAGATATTGAACCCTCAAACTGTCTTGAATCAATACTGATGCATTCGATGGCCACGGCTCATTCTAGATCACAATATAAACTCCACAGGAGACCTTTTAACAGCTGTTCTGCTTTAGTTATTATCCTCTGTGATTTCTAAATTTGGGTAATTTCAAACTTTAAACTGACATTTTGTCGTAAAAGATAGATATTTTATTGCAAATGCAATAAAGCGTTAAAGTGGTCTTTTATTCTTACCAAGCGGAAACATTGAGACAACAAAGATGCTGATGTGCTTGTGTGTCTTCATCGTGAAGCATCCGTCACACAACAGAGGTGGGTCAAACTGACATTTTGCTTCATGGTCAGGATGGCTTGCTGCTGTATATTTCCTGCTAAACTAAATGTAACAGGCCAGAAGAAGGCTACCTGAGAGTGTCACGCTGGGAGAGCAGGCTCATTATCGTGGGGACAGAGTGGATACCAGCAGATCTAACTAATGACCCGGCATCAAGAAAAGATCTGCATGTACCGGTCAGTCTGACCTCACGGCTGTAAGAGAAGTTTGCATAGAGACCTTTTCAAACACTGAAACTGAAACTGAACTTGTAACTATTGAGACGCTTGGTTCGACGGTGGGGTGGTATCTGTAGAGACAAGAGAAATGGTTGATTGTAGGTTAATGCTGCGAAATGATTTTGAAGATGTTTCTGTCTTTGCTGATGAAATCGTATTCAAGACACATAATCCTCCCGAGATGCTCCATCCACCTTTACCAAAAACCTCGACAGTCTAATTTGCTCTCGGGTGTGTTGGCGGGCAGCATCAGGCGTCTGCTTCACAATACAATATAATACTTGTAAATGATTTAAATGTTTTGTGATTACTCTTGATTAATCTTGTAATAAAGCAATAAAGTTTTATATTTGACAGTGTAATGATGAAAAAATAACAAATGTTACTCGTCTTTTACCATCGTTTCATGATTAGCTCTCGGCATACAAGTGAAGCAGTGCGTTATCCTGTGACCTTCAACATGGTCCCAGTGTTAACGGTCACATTAATAACTTTGGATTCAAAAACAACACTCAATGAAGCCTATACAGTAACACACGACTGCAGCATGTACCGAGTTTCATTAAGTACTAACATGGCACATTGCTCCTTGGCCTTGTCTCTAATTAGCCGTGTGGGAAAAATCTGCCCTCGGCTCACTTTAATAACATGAATATATTATTATTAATAAAGACGGGAGGAAAACATCTTTGTTCCCTCTTTCAGAGAGATTCATTAGCAACTAAGTTGCTAATGCCCTCCATGCCCTGTGGGTTTACCAGCTAAAAGAGCTCACAATAATCAAACATTCAATTTCAACCAGGTAGACATGGATGGATTTAGCGTTTTGAGTCAAACATAGCTACGTCTTGTACTTGTTAGTCTTTCCCGATACAGTTTCTGTGTTCAACTACTGCACTGCACAGCAACAACAGCTGCGTTTGAAGGGTTTTCTGATAAGTAAAGAGGGGGAATGTGATGTGCATGTTTATCGGTCTCCAGCTGCCTGTTGGCAATAAGACTGCAGGCAGAGGTACTTTCATCTCTGTGTGTAGAGTTTTCAAACCCTGAGTTAGTCTACAGATTAGATCTGCCATGCTTTTACTTTTTAATCACAATGAATTGTATGTGTCTTTTTTATTCCTGAAAGGATGTCGAGGCTTATTTGATTACAGCCTTATTGGGCTGGTTTTACATAGAGTAAGCAACTATGCTGGCTTACTCTGTTGGATGTTATCTACGTGTAGTTTAATCTTTGATTGGTTGTCTTTTCATGTGTGGACATAGATCCACGTGTGTGTGTGTGTGTGTGTGTGTGTGTGTGTGTGTGTGTGTGTGTGTGTGTGTGTGTGTGTTTTGTAATTTAGTTCTTTGAAAAGCTTGTTTCAGAGAAGAAGAAAACATCTCAAGTGATTTTTCCAGTCCCCAAGCCTGCTGTTGTACCTTTCATTATACTCGATGCTGGTCACTCCAGCATGATTTATATCCCAGAAACAACTCGGTCCCTTCCTCCCTCCTCCTGTGATCCCCTTAAAACATGGAGATTTTCAACGTGGGGAGAGAGATGGGGAGGTGGCGGTCACAAGGGGGAAGGGGGTTTGTAGTTTTAGGGGAGATTCTCGTAATAGCGCCTTGCTTGTCCTCTTTCTTCCGTTGTGCCTTACAACCGAAGGCTCAAAATAGAACACCTCTAGAGAGCATCCAATGGTGCGTACGGTAGCTTTGTGCACAAGGGGCGCGCACGCACGTACAGTGAAGCCCATTTAAGTAATCACGGGGAATGGGATTAGCAAGGGAAATCTTGCACTAGTCTCTGACTCACTCCGAAAGATTTGTTTTATTCATTATGTCCATTTTCACATCACAGCAGAGGCATCCTCCATTCAGTCTGACTCCCTCCACACACATTGCTCCGGGTTGAATGTGTGAGTCATTTTTTTTAAGGATGAACACAATCCAGTTTAATTTCAGCGGAGAAGGGAATCAAGTACTTTTCATAGCCAAATGAGGTTACATCTGACCCCTCGTATTATGATACATTTGAGAATATATCCATGGCAGGAGCAAAACACAGAAACACACGTTCCATTGTGGAACAGGAAGTAACCAAATATATTCTACAGACATACTCTGTGAAGAAGCAAACAGTTGTACGTTTGTTTATGTGTGTGTGTTATTTGCATTATGTTTGTGTGTGTGTTATTATGTTTGTGTGTGCAGTACAATGTGTGTGTGTCTGTGATTGCCTGAGCCACAGTGGATAAGAGTGCATGCCTGGGCGAGTGAGTGAGCGAGTGAGCGAGTGAGCGAGCAGGCGAGTGTACAAGTGGAGCAGGCTCGGAGAGGAGAGCAGAGAAAGAGGCAGAAGAAACGGAGAGAGAGGGAGAGAGAGAGAGAGAGAGAGAGAGAGGGTTTTGTGCAGTGGCAGGAGCGAGTTGCGATTACCAGAGAAAAGGGAGGTGCATTCTCCCATCTTCTCAGGGGGGTTGATTTAAACTGGCTTCAGTCTGACGGAGGATTCCCCCGGCTTGTGGAGCAGCGCTCTCTCCTCTAATGTGACTCGGGGACTTTTGTTGTGAAGCGAGAGAGAGAGGCGCACAGGAAGAAGGGAGAGGGACACCTGCTCCTACTTCCTTTGTACCCGACCTGCTTGACAGATGGCACTGGCAGAATGATCTTTGACTCCCACCCGGCGACCAGCCCTCGCTCCACTCACTGAGGTAACGTAACGCCAGCTCCTCTCCCCCAGGAGCTGCATGTATACATTCATTCTGCTGCACTTGTTTGCCTTGAATGTGTTTTTGAATGAATGTGCAAAAATGAATGTGGCAGCTCAAAGTGCACGTATGCCTGGAATCTTTAGTCCTCAGACTAGTGCCGATAGTGAAGAGAGGACAGGGAGTACCAATCACCGCCTCATCAGCGCCCGGTCAGAGTGGAGTTATTTAGCATGACTTAGTTGGTGGAACTGTTTATCAACTGTGTTTATCAGTGGTGGAGTTTATTTGTTTCTTCTTGTGATAGAGGTGTACAATGACTGACCTTCATAGGCTGTGTATGCCAGGGTAACCGGAGGTCCAGAAGGGTGTGTATACGGCAAGCTGAAGGGCAGCTCTCTGCTGCCAGCACTTTGTTCTCCTCTGTCTGCGCCCACCTGCACCCTTTTTTTTTTTTTGCCGTGCTGTGTTGAAAATAATAGACACTGTCCCCGGGGTGGAGTTAAGGCCGATATGTGATGTGAAGTGTTGCAGGTCAGGCGTTTCTGGTGTAACGATTGGAGAGTCGGGGATTTGTGTGGTTCTTGTTGTAGAAAAAGGCAAATGTTGTCGAGTCTCCTTTCAGATTGAAGAAGAATGACTGCACTCGTACCTAACAGTTGTATTGTAAAGCACTTTATCAAGCTTTCAACATACAAAAGGATCGAAACAAGTGCATTGTAGTAATAAGATATATAGATATCTTTATTATCTTTATATAATTGTTATTAGCAATTAACAATTTAGAAATGACTTGAAAACCTCAAAGTACATATAACCAGAGATATTTAGATTTAGTTCTTTCTCACTCAGGATTAACATCAGATGACTCGTTGGCCATTCGCCAGCCTTTCTTTTAAAACCCATGCTCTCAACACCATGTGCTAGCTTCTCTATTGTTTAATTTCCTTAGAAAAATAGATGTCAGTCTCCGTAATATCTAGTGAAGACCTGAGATTTTTGAATGTAGGGAAGTTTGCATCAGAAACAATGGTCGAGTAACCAAGCTTGGATCTTTGTGTAATAACTCACTCGCCTTCCCTCTCAACGGCCCTCCCAATCACACACACACACACACACACACACACACACACACACACAGTCTGTCTCCTGTCGTCTGTCTGCTCGAAGCGTGAGGTTGATATATACAGACAAATCCTGAGACGACAACATCGGCTGTTGTCTTATTTAATTCATTAGAAACAGTGCGACACTTTAAATGAATAGCCAAGGCTTTTAAACGCACAAATCTACTGTTGAAATACAGCCACCCTACATAGTGAACTCCTGGATTGAAGACATTTCAGGAGTTAGAACTATTTAGTTGCATTTGAGGCTGCAAATATGTCAGCTTTTCAGCACTGATAGTTTGCTTTATGGTGGATTATTAAATCCCTATAAAATGTTCTCATACTGGCACAATGAGTCTTCACTTAAGTCCACAGGTTCAATCTCCATCACAGTCGTGTAGTGTGTGTGTTGTACAACGGTATCCTGTCGTAACGTCCTCATGCAGGAGAATGATTGTCCACCAGCACACTCACTGCAACATGTTGTATCAACTAAATGCATCAAGTGGAAATGCAAATTCCAAATCTATAAATGCTAAAATGCTAACTAGTTTGTCTCAAGGGATTGAGGACTCAGAAGTAAGTAAATAACAAGTACAAACACCGCCAGGGCGAATCCTTTCAGCTGTAATGCCATATGACAGATATGACAAAAATGTACTCTTTTGATATGTGCATCTTTAATTAAATCACAGATGATTTGGCAAGATCGGGGACGGATTATTTTTGCCCAGACTGCAGGTGCATTCTTCAACAAAATTGAACTAATCTGAAATGGCAAGATCTACAAATTCCTGACACCACACCGCACGGTACGCCAGAAGGTGTTGTGCAAGCCACTTGAAAAAATGTAACCAATTATGAACCATATTTTTGAAATAAGGTTTTAGGATGCATGTCTGACTTTGAATGTTTAATAAAAAGAAGATGAATAGTACATGAGCCAAGAACACCAAATAGGTTATATGGTTATAATTCTGTTTTTCTACTTCACTGATATACACCAGCTAATAATAGTCATCTGAGTCATACAGCACTGAGACCCTCAGCGTGCATGTGTACTAGAAATACTATACCTTGAGCTAATTAAATATTTAGCAGACATGGCAGCCCGGATGTCAGGCACTGTTCAATCACATCAGATGTAAGACTGCTCTGTGGTTAACACTCGAAGAGAGCAGTCTAAGCCTAGACAGACACATATTTTATCATGACAGCCTTTGATGTTTTGATGTTTAAATCTTCTCTCCTTTATTTTGCACAGCGTATTATAATTCACACGTTTGATCAACAAATCGTAACAATCTATAACGTCTCCCTTTTGTAAGGAGGTGTCTGCAGGTGCACAGTTCAAGCTGGTATTCTGCGAGTGTCAGTTTGTGTTTATTTTTGGCTGTCATTGAGCCTGCTCATGATGAAGGCTGATGTTGGGTTCCCAGGGTCACTCTCCTGCTCTTTAGTGCCATACTGAAACTCACACCATTAGCTATATATTAAGGATGCTGTGACTTCCTGTCTCCCAGACAAATTGACAAAGCAGGTGATTTGTAGTCTCTGTAGTGCCGTACTGTGACCAATCTGGGCCTCGGTATCTGTGAGAAAGATGAAGGTACAGCACTGTGTGAGGTCAGCCTTACAAGTGGACGGTGTGCACAGAAAGATCCGGTTAGCGTTGTCTTTTTTTCCATTTCGTTTTCTTTTTTTATTCTAAATTGAATCCGTGATTCCACGAATTTTTTTTTTTTTAAGCAAAATGAGAAGATCCACGTTAAACGAGGGAATGAAATATACTAAATATGCATGGCATTGCCCTCCATTGCCCCCTATCAGTAAATGGTTCATTCACTAAGTGTTAGTCTTTCCTGCATTGTTCCTGCATCTGTTCAGAACACTATTATTCCGTTACCTTGTATGACTCTCTGAGCTGCCACTTTCTTTTTTCGATCTCAAAGGTTATTTGACGTTGAACATTTTCTATTCTTGCCTCTAAATTATTGTTATCTCTTTTGGCCCACTAACCACCTTGCTGTGAGCTGCTGCATTATCATTATCTCGACACCATCTGCCATCTGCAGAGCTCACACTGACTCCTTTTCTGTGCGTTACTTTCCAGTAAGAATATTTGTGTTCATTTAGGTCAGACTTGTACTAGAAGTTCTTAGCTCTGAGGCCTTTTCCTTCACATAAAATGGTATAGTGTGATTTTTTTATAAATCCCACTCGAGTGGCCTGTGTTGAAACTGTACCCCTTTGTAATCCCTGTGCTAATAAACACTCTTTATTAGCATTCCCTGACTAATCACCCGCTCACGTGCTAATAAACAAATCACTTGGAGGGTTAGCATAGTTCACATGTTTGACTGGTATTAACCGGTGTTACCATAAGCCAGAGTGACTTGAGTTGTGCGGACATGCTGAGTTTTATTAAGTCCACTGTTTAATCAGCTCTTTCCACATGATGGTTAATAGCGTACTGATTTATATGGTGTGCATTTAGAAGCCATTGAATATTATGAGTTACAGTGTTTTACTCTACTATTTGATGACTAAACATGTATGAAGGTCATTTTGATATCACACTGCATCAGCATCATGCACATTATGAAAAGAAGTTAACTCTCTATATTCAAATTAGAAGTAACAAAGGCTGCCGGTTCTCTGCTTTGGTCCGATACAGACTTTTGTGTCTTGTCGTGGAAGTAGATTTTTTTTTTTTTTCCCAGTGGACTGAAGTTGAGTGAAGGCAGTGGAGAGCGGCAATAGTAAGTGAAGCTACAGTAGAATATACCTTCACTTTGTTGAAAGAGAAAGTTGTATTCCATATTTCAGATCAGTTGTGATGTTGGGATTAAAGACACTCCTTGATTTATAACCCATTTGCATGAAGTAGAAAAATGAAGAGGAAGACAAATTCTGCTACCCTTTGCCAGTGGATGTCCTTTCTATAAATATTAGTTTTGGTACGTATGAGCCACAACATGTACATAAAGAATGTGACCTTATGTGACCTATAATCACAAGGAAAAGGCTTATGTCCAAGGTCCATGCACAGGTACGTTGTTTTTTTTTGCTGTTATCAGTGTTTTCCGGATATTATAAAACATATTAGTTCAGTTGTGCTGCTCTGTACTTTTGAGTTTCTCATCGAGTTGAACAGAAATTACAACATCCGACGATCATTGAGCTAATGCAAGGAAATCGCTTACTTTACCTCTGTGAAATTAACGCGCAACTAGCGAGCAAAAACAAACTTCCTACATGTCACACAAGAGAGCGGATGAGACGGAAACAAAAACCAGAGGGTTGGCACGGCACCTGCTATAATTAGCAGCTGTCATCACGATGCTTGTATGAGAGAAGAGCGCTTTTATAATTTAGCTTACTGCGGTTTGTCTCAGAGCTGTCCTCTTTAACAACAGCAATTTGGAAGTATGGTGTTCATTCAGATTGCACCCGGAGGCAGAATCATTTCCCACTAATGACTGCCTCGCTCCGTGTGTGTACCATGATACAACATGCTTTGCATATGAGACGTGCTGATTTTACACACACACACACACACACAATAAGGCTGAGGAGCGTGACAGTACGGCCCATAAACAACACACGTCAGTGGTGGAGTGGACATTTGGTACGCTGAAGGTTTTCCTCTACAGCCCTGAAAGTAGAATCAACATAACTAATGTCAGGCCAGTGTTACACAACGGCTGTTTGTAGTGGCACGTTTCAGTGCCAGATAAAGGAAAGTGGTAATTCAGAGTGCAGAAGGAGTTTGAAGAGTAGGAGTGAGATGAGGTCCAGAGGCTGCAGACTGTTAATCAGTAGTTTATAGATTAAATGTCTTTGTTCAGACATTCATGTTCGTCAGAGGATGAATCCTAATGACTTTGTTGAATGAATTTCACGTTTGTCGCTGTGAGTGAAGTAACTATCGGATGGATTCACGTGAATTTTGTTCGGTCCCCCTCAGGATGAACTTTGGTAACTGAGTTTTCGTCGATAGCCACCATCAGGTCGAAATTACAAGATGGTGTGTGACATTTAAATGACATTTAAAATCATCATAGGCTGGACGTTGTATCTAGTGCTAATTAGCAAATCAGCATGCTAACATGATAAACAAAGCTGGTGAACATGGTAAACATAATGCGTGCTAGGCAGCATGTTAGCATGGTGGCATCAAAGCACTGTTGTGTCTTAGAACAGCCTCCCAGAGCTGCTACCTCTCTGTAGACTCTGTTGTTTTCATGACGTTGAAATGTGTCTCCTTTACTTTGGGAATTCTGTTGGTGTAATAATTTCTCCTTTACACTTAAAAGATTGATTACTCTAACATTTAGGCTGCTGAGATATAATGGTTAATCACCCCATGACCATATCACCAAGGAAAATTAAATGATGTCCTAAAAAAAAAATCACAAAACAGTAATCAATCACAGGGAACCTAAAAATCAATGGCACATATTTAAAATCACTCAAACCTATAAGAAGCGTAGAAAGGCAGTTGACAGATTCGATGCACCTGTGTGCATTCGTTCAACAAACGCAGCTTTTACTATTTTTAGCCTTTTTCTTCTCACAAGAGAGTCGCTCCTTCTCCTCTCTGTCATGTTGGGTCAGGGTTCATCCACAGCACAGAGGTCACCGTCTGACATCCCTCTTGTATTTGCTGCCAGACCTGAGATGCTAGCATGCAAGACTGGCTTTGTTCATCGACACTCTGAATGTTAGAGGTGGAATATAAAGGAGATCAAAAAAGTTGCCATTTAAACAGCTTTGTTTTTAAATTGACTTTAACATAGTGAGCATCCGATGCATCATCACCACAGGAGGTGCAGCTGCAAGGACTCCTGTCTGTGAGCGCTCACCTCTCCAGCACCAGAATCCTATCCCTCAGGAATCCCACTGACAGCAAACGTTCCTCTCTCTCTAGAACCTTGTTATTTTACTTTTTTTTCCTTCGTCTAGTTTGACCGGTCTGTCAACTTACTTCTTTGTGTTGGCGGATCGTTGATTACCCTCAAGACTGTTCGCTGTAATTGTTGTCTCTAGCTGCTCCTCCATTTTCATTAGTGTCATGGGCTCAATAATTGTATCGAGCCCCCATTTTTCAACGTTTAAGTGGGCCGTAAAGCACAGGTGTAATTGATTAATTCAAATAGCTCATTTGTTGACATGTTCCACTTCATCACCTGTTCCTTGCCCAGGGCTCAAGCTTGCATTTTTAAGTCTGTTAACCTTTGCAGGAAACGGTTTCTGATAAAAAACCATTGATTCTGAATTGCAGTCATTGTAAACCGGGAGCTATTTGTTTCATCACAAACTAATTTGCATCTGCATCACGAGAGCTAATGATATCACGTTGTAGATCTCAGCTCACGAGGATCGCGTCCTTGCTTTTTAGGAAGTAATGGGCACAAAAATAAACGGGAATGCATAAAAGCACTGCAGGTGAGAGGATGAGAATGTTTGAGAGCAGAAAAGAAACACAAAATGTAGCACAGACTGAGTCAGAGGGGAGTCTTTACAGAACCTGGGAGCACATTCCTTCACACCAGTTACCTGCAAGACAGTCAAGACTACAAGCAAGTTGCAACACAGCTGACACAGGCCCAGGGCTGTCACACACACACACACACACACAAACACACACACACACACATCACAGATTTAATGAAATAGGCCACAGAACAGCTTTGTTTAGCCACATGGACTTATGATACTGGTCATTAACAATCATCCTTGTTTGGCAACAACAGAAATGGATAAATAAAGCTTGAAGCAAGATCTTGTGCTCCCATTTCACTGTTTGCTTTAGTCCACAGGTCTAATCTACAGTGTGGCCTCAGACCCTGTCTCACACACAAATGTCATCCCGTTCAAAGCAACTCTTTGGGTTAGGAAGCAGGTCCAGCAGTTTAAATTAATTCGTTTTTTAATTCTAAAATGTAATGTATTTACAGTTAAAAAACAAAAAAAAGCATATAACCTCTAAGCTTGAATATTACATTACTATTGTGCTTTTACCAATTCTATAAGTGTGCTGTAACAGTGCATCTTGGTCAGGGTTCAGTATTGTAACAGTATGTGTTTGACGTTGGTCTGCTTGCAAAGGCAGGTAGGATTATCATCAACATGCAAGCGACGCAAAACATCAAATACTGAAAAAGGCAAACGTAAAATGGACAAAGAAATCATACTTTTCAGCGTCGTCAGCATTGGGCTTCCCGGGGGCTTTAGCTGGGAATATTATTTGTCGGGCCCTGAATCTTTCTGACAGGGAAAAAATATAGTGATCATAAAGTGTTAATAATTTAACTCCCAACTACGCTGCATGTGTGTGTGTGTGGATGTAGGGAGACTGAGGGAGTTGGGCTGGATAACTTCCTGTTGTAGCCCAAACAAGCTCCGTCAGTCCATCTGTGCAGCGTGCAATGCTGCTTCTGCTCCGCTGTCAGGCTCACATATAGCGGAAGTCCTGCTTTTAGACCACGGAGTCGTTTTCTGATAATAAGGATAACTGTTCAACGTGTCTATTTTACATTGGACCTGGGAGGGCTTCATATATTATGCATCCGGATGATGGGTACCCGTTTTAATCTCCCCAATATAATGCAGACTTCCCAAAGTGACCCGCATGCTATATATTGGAAGTATCCCTTTATCTCTTATATACAGCACAATTCATAATAATTGTTTTGGCAATATAAATAAAAACGTGTTATGGGAACAATGTTTAAGGTGCAACATTATCTTCAAACTACTTTTGCAAAAGCATGCGTTTTCCTCCTGGAGGTCAAAGTGAAGCGGTCACGAGGAGCATTTATTATGCTGACTGGTTTGTATGGATGAATTAAGTGCGTACAGCAGGCTGTTATCATACGTGCTGAAATGTGAGAAGTCTCCTTTTATGCGGAAACTGCCAGATTAATTGAGTTGATGGATTTCCCAATTTCATTCTCTTTGGGAAGAAAGGGAGATGATTCTTTCTTCTGATTCAAGGAGAAGGCCTCTGTTGGTGAGTTGAAAGAACCGTGACCTCTTCAAAAAAGGATTCCATCAATGTTTATCACAGAGACTAAAACTGAGCCATATCTGTTGATTCAGCCGTTCATTAATTTGTTTCTACATGACAGATCAAAGGAGCAGCACACAAACTCCAATGGGAGCTTGATGTTTTTCTGTAGTACATTCTCACTTCAGTCATATTTTGAAGAGCAGGAGGGCCTTCTGATGCGATACAAAAAGAGCTACACTGCATTTTTTATACTTTTTGATGTGAAAGCTTTACCTAATGGTGTCCATTTGAACTGCCATTACTCCACACTGACTTTAGCCTTGGTTCTCACGAATGAGCAAACAATTAGCCTTTCACAGCTATACCGTTACAGCCATTAGAGATGAGTGCTTTGTGTTTAAAACACAGATTTTTAGCCAAGTGTCTCTTCAACAATGCAGAAAAAAGTACACATTTCAGCATGTTTGCTGTAGTAAATGGTGGCTTTAGGTCTATTAACATTTGTTAACTACAATCCATGCAGCTCTTTTTAAAACTGCGAATTTTCTTCAACAGTCTCTGTCAAAACCCAATTTATTATCTTTGTTCCAGCTGTTTAACAACAGTACAGGAGTGTGAACACAGAGCCATGATGGCAGATGTATGTGGACAGAGACCATGCTAAGTGATGCTGAAAAATATCTTTTGTATCATCAATACATTTATAGTCTGGACATTTTAGGACACTCCCCTCCATTTGTCACTGATCGTCACAGTCTGTTCTTCTGACTCTTTTTTTCTCACAAGATACTGTTAGAGATGTGGGAGTTTGCATTAGAAATATTTCTTGGAAGTTTTGTTTCATACACTAATTTACCTGCATTGTTCAAATGACAATTATCTTAGCACAGATTACAAATGTAAATGTGAATGAATCATGATGCAAAATGTTTTTTTCTTTGTCTGTTCTGCTAAATTGCAACAGCATTTAGACATTATTGCATTATTTGTACTCCAAATATTACAGCTGGTCTCAGTGGACACTCAGAAGGTACAGTAATTGTGCCAAAAATGAATTTCATATAATAAATGGGTTCCGGCTTGCAGATGACACACCAAAGGGTTTATTAATAAGATACGAACTGCTTTTAGTGTCTTTTGAAAAGGAAATGACATGAATCCCCAGTTTCCTGGAGTCTGTGACTGTGACACCTGTTGACTCATATTCAGATGTGTTTATATGCTGAACCCCAAGGTGCTTCCATCTGTACAGTGCTGTTATGGAAGGGTAATGCAACCTATTGATTTTCTGTGTGTTTTCGTCTCATAAATCAATATCTAATTGGAGGCGGTATTTGGCGAGGTAAGTCGGAGAGTTTTTTATTTTTATTTAACCCAATAGGATTTTACTGTATAACAACACAGCTGCATATTGATTTCGGCAATATTGAAGGTATCTATTACTGTCACAAAGTAACACCTTTCTCCATTCACTACTATTGATGCAATGGTCCTCAGAGAGAAGCTGAATATATTCGACATTTTCTTCAGCTACAGCTGCAACGCTGTAGCTGCTTAATCACGTCACTGAAAGTTCCAGCTTGCTTATAAATAACAGCCTCATGATGTCGAACCTCCATCTGAAATAGCAACTTAACTTTTGCATTCTTGAGTTTCTCTCATATAATGCAAAAAGAGATCATTTCCATTTTTGGAAATGATATTGCTAATTGCCACACTGTGATTTTATGACACAGCTCCAAACAGTCTCAGTCCCAAATGTAGGAATGTATTCTAAATGCTAAAAGAGAACAAACTTATACAGCATTTCCATTCATATAGGCTTTTTCTGTCGTTGAAATTAGAGGACGTGCTGTGCTAAACAAACAATAAGTCGTTGACTTTGTACTTCATTGCTCTTCCATATCATGTGTTATTGCAGAATATCTCATTCCAAGCAAATAACCCTAACTTAGTTATCTCTGAACCCTGCTGAAATCATGCTGCTTGTAATTAGACGATGCAAAATGTTCTCCTTTGCAACACAGTGAAAGGTCAACACTTGAGGGAGGAGTTTATGTAACTGGCAATTTACTTTTACTTTTCATACCTTGCACTTGAAGAAGTTCATTGCCGAGTTGTCAATGGCACTGGCTGTAGGCTTTAATTAGAGAGTCAAATAGGATAATTGTAGGTAATTTGAGATTCAAAGTTCATTCTTACCTTTGTAACGGCAGTTGAGGAAAAAATAGTGTCGCCACACGCTACATCTATTTGTAGCGTGTTCTGGAGCTTTTGATGTATCTCGTTATCTTCATCAGCGGAGGGACTTTGCTCCGTTGTCATGGAATTTATCGGCTCACTCAAAGGACTTTTTGTCTAATGGTGGCCCAAAAGCTGAGGTAGAAAGGTTTGCATAAAAAAATGTTTTAAATTCAAATGGTGAAAGGTTCAGCTTGCAGGCCAACATGACAAAAAGTCCTTCAAGAGCTCAGAAAAAAAACATCACGGTCTATTGCAACTACTAAGGGGGGCTCATGGGACACAGACTAGAGCTCCATTGACATTTCACAGAGATTGTTTAATCAAACAATGAATTAATGTTCAACCTGTATATCATTCGTCCATATTATAATCAATAATTACCAGAATTAACAGTAATTGCAAAAATCCAGATTCCTTAAACTAACAGCTAAATATTATTCTAGAGAGACAAATGATCAACCATGTAGATTAAGCCAAATCGGCTGTAAATGACCACCAGTGGGACGTCCCTAATGTGTTGTCTGCTATTTACATTCATTGTAATGATCACACAAAAAAAAAAATTCTCACGTCCACCATTGTTTCAAGAAGGGAAAGCTTGTGTGAAAGAGTGCAGACAAATTTGTAAGAACTCGAGGCTCATTATCTGTGCTGAAGTAGCCCCAACTGTATAGATAACGAACCAGCCTCTAGTCTCCAACAATTCAAAGACACCCTCTTCTCTGATAACAGAAACAACTCCAGCTTCTGTCTGCCAGCTGACTTTAATTGCCCAGTGATTCTTTATAGTCCCTCGTCTCAGCCGCTGTCAGGTTTCTCTACAGTTAGTGCTCCCTCTATGGATCTTTTCAATTTATAATAGTTCAGGTTGTGAATGTGTCCAATGGTAGGACTGCTACTGAAGGTGTAGATCATCACTCTACTCAGCCTGCACTTGTAACTGTAAATCTCATCTGCGAAAATGTGCAAAATACACACAGCCACAGTGACATATCGAGCAGTTTCACATGTCTCTGGGAGTGTGATGTTTCTCTCCACTGCCTGCATCACAGTGGATCAAAGAATATTGTCAAAGTGTTGTGGAGATAACAGTCTGCTTCTGTGTTTCACGCTGTTTGTCATTCTGCTACAATAAGAAAACGTTCAGCATATTCATTCCCTGAAAAGGACCGGAGGATTGTTGCCAAGAGCTTTTCAAAAAGAGACTAAAGCGCTGAAATCCTGAAAAAAGCCAACTACTGAGTTAGTTGGCTGCCAGCTTCATCCAACAATAAGCAGCGGCGCTCCCTGAGCAGCATCACTCTGCTGCTATCAGCCAACATCCCAACAGTATGGTGTAGAGTTAAAGCCCCTATGCTAACTCCTCCTGTTTATAGAGACATGTCTCTGTGCTGTGGGGGGTGTGAAATGACGTTTCGTCTGGGTGTTAGACGCACTATCAAATCAGCACACAATGCTTTGTCACTGAGTGACAAAAACAATACAAAAAGGTATAATTCACTTTGTTACGCAGTGACTCACAGCTGGTTCATCCATAACGGTGGGAGGCCTTAGAGGCCAAATGTCATTTTGTCATAATCTCTGTGATTTATGATCAGCATTGCACTGCGTAGAGGAATAAGACACGGAGAGAGACGAGGATCAGTCTTTTAAGACGTCACTATGCTCCTTTCTTCGGCTGTGTTCTCATCGCTAGTGTCATCACAACAGGATGGGAACGAGTTACAGTTTGTCCTCGCTTTGTTGACTTTGTTCGGGAGCCTCGCTAGTGAAACAATTTGCATATGTTTTGTGTATCTTATTTTCCGTATGTTCGGCTACTCTGGCAGCATGAAAAACATGAAGTTGATGAGATGTTTGATTTTAAAGATCGGTGTAAAAGCATTCCATTCTACAGATTTGCATATAAATGTGAAATTTATAGTTTCCCTAAATATTTGCAGGAGGGCTGTGGGTTGCCAGGTCATTCTTTTTGTTGAAATAATGACAGTAACAACACTTGTATTAAACAAAGTCAGTTTTACTTGTCCCATTAACATAAACATATGGCATCACATACTGTTGGGTGAATATTTTAGCCCTTTTTGCAAAATGCTAAACACCCTCGCTACTCTAATTGAGGCCAAAACAAACCATCTCACTGCATTTGTCAGCCTACCTCTTCACTCACCAGTGCTACACGTAAATCCCTCATTTAAAACCAAGGCTACTACGAATACAACATGAAGACGCATCTTCATGTCAGTGCTCTGAATAACAAATTGAAATTTTGCTTTTAACTATATTAATAATTCATGGCTGCCCCCATGCAGGCAGCCGTCTAGGTGACTTCAAGTACGTTAGTTTGTGTAATAAATCAACAGCACGCTTGTGTTGTCAGAATTATTTCCTTCAGTCTGCTGAAGTTAACCAACAAATGTAAAAAATGTATTCCTTACCCGATACCATGTAATATGCAGAGTTAAAGTGCAGCAAACGACAATGCATCACTTCTTTAATAAGCTGGCGTAAAACTAAATTAAACTCCACCGTCTCCTGCTAGAGTCAACACTTTGTTTTGTGAGCTGCTCACATAGTTCATTTGACAACCTGACAGGCCAATGTAGCCATTATTAAAGAAGCAAGTTAATAATCTGAATCCACTGTGTTCGGGCCATTTGTCAAACGATATACTGCCTAAATTTAACATGTGTTGTAAATGGTCATATGTTAAATTGAAGTACTTCATCATCAGGACACCTGCTGAGTATCTATTTCAACACTAGATTTCACCAACTCTACTGTGTGCCTCTCTTCTCTCTACTCTACCACCCTCACAGCTCATACACAGGTTTGTCTATAAGCAGGATATCCCCCAAAACATGAACTAATGGTACCCAGTTAGAACTGCAACATCTGCAATCAAGTCTCTGCCATGAGTAAAGCACAGTACGGTATAATGCGATCTTATACAACACTGAAACAATGTGCACAAACATTAGCCTTCTTTTTTTAAGTTCCTGGATTCAGAAATTAAAGAGTCTTAATAAGCTTAATAAGACAATGTACAGACACATTTATCTGGAGCAATGCAACAGATGCTTTGTGCTGCGCTTTAGTGACTCATCAGTGCCGCTTCAGCCTTCAAGGTGAATCTTGCTATTTTCTAAAAATGTTTTTGATAACGTGTCTATATTATCAGACAGACAAAATAGTTAACTTTCCCTTTTATTACAAATAAGACTACATTTGAATAATTTTGCAATATTTGACTCTTTGAAACTTGACAAACATTAATGCTGATCGGCCCAATCATATTCATAGACTGCCACATGAGAGAGGCTCTGAAGATTCTGTAGCTAAAGAGACTTTATTCTGACAGACTGGTGAAAAATAATTAACTTTATGAGCCCATAACCCTCATAGAGGTAGCTGCTTATAATTTCATTAGTTGAAATATGATAGTAGTGTTAATAATGCACATGTGGTCATCATGTGTGTGCAGGTTTGTATATATATATATATATATATATATGTGTGTGTGTGTGTGTGCTCTGGGGGAAACACAGCCTGCTTTGACACTTTGGAGGATGATATCAACATATACAGCATTTTCCTCCAATATGGTGTTTAGAATAAAACCAGCAATTAGTCTCTTTTATAGCAGTTCTACAAAATGAAACTCCTTTGCAAACAAGAAGAGTTGATGAACAATACATGCACCACCAGTGAACAAACTTCTATAATCCGAAGTTAAATATAGCAGTGAGCCACCATCTTCCTGTTGTTTCCGTGGAAACCAAGCCAAATTGTATCCACCCCCCACGCCTGTTCTGTCTATTTATTACCTCATGTCTTGTACACAAAATGTATATGAAAGAGTCTTTTCATGAATCCGTGCGGGGATGAGGGGGAGTAGATAATAAAAACCACAGATTCCTCTCTCTCTCTCTCTCTCTCTCTCTCTCCATTCTTCTGGAGCTGCCAGATAGACGGCTGGAGATGAATGTCGTGGCGGAGCAGGCTGCAATTACTTCACCAAGACTGGTGCAAAGTCTGCAGATTCATCCATTGTGTAAAGAGACAGGCGCTATTACTGGTATATTCAGACGGACCATATGAGAAAAATAATGTTTTTAGAACAGCATCTAAACATGTTGTAGTGGAAGCCCAATATACAAGTATGACCCATGTGCATAACGGACGAATGTATTCGGGCGTCATAATTGAGGATTAGATGGCCTTGGGTGGGAATAGAGATATGCTGAGTAAAAACACCTAACAGTGTCTTTATTTGGTCTGAGGAAGTCAGCCAAGATCAGGTTGACAGGTCCCTGCTGATGTTGCATCTCTCAACCTCAAACAGAAAAAACCTCTTTAAAAGTCAGCAGCAAAATGATTGGTACTCAGCAGAAAAAAACAATCTCAACTGTACAACAAACGGTTGTTAAAGAAGGCAGAATCCATTACATCTGACAGTGGATTTAAGACAACCATTAGCCGAAACTAACAGGTGTACATATTTTTTTATACCATTTTCGTTTCCATTTCATTGCTCAACTCTGTAAAAAATACGGGTAGCATCAGCACATTCCGAACCGTGCCTGTTTCTTTCTTCTTTTTCCAATTATATTGAAACCTTTGTATTTCACGTGTTCACCTTTTACTCTTGTATTTAATGTGTTTTCATAATGTGTGGTAGTTTTCTCTGCTTGTCCCGTGTAGTTGTTTTTATTGCTACTGTAGTAGGTACCAATTGGAACAAATAAAGGACTTGAACTTTGAAGTTCCAGGTGTAGAACAATTAAAAGGACAAAACGTGATTCAGAAGGAATGGCATGAAAAAGCACTGTACTGGAATTTCCAGGCCACTTGTGGTTTTATTTAAATCCCTGCCCAGCAAATACACCAGTAAGATAAAAATGTATCTCGGAAGTGAATGGACAGATGTCAGCTGTAGATGCTTCAGTCAGCCTCCTCAGAAGAAGTATGTCTCTCGTAAGAAGTGTTTTTGTGACAGTGAATGATGCTGCTTGTAATCGGATAATAACCGCAGATCTGTGCCTGTCTCATCAGTTGGACTGTCTGCCTTTTCTTATTTTCTCTCTTTCTTTCTGTCACTCTCTCATCAACAGAGACATTGTTCGAGCCGTCCGTAGAATCCCAGAATTGAGTTGTTTCTGCCAGACAGCAGGCTTTTACATGCGCCGCGCACAAGGCCCCAGAAAAAGTCACACTCTTGAGAGGGAGGGGTGGAAATACACAAACGCACAGTTTAATCGCACACCGACAGACAGACAGACTGGCCCACGTTGTATAGTCTGTAACCTTTAACCCTTTGTTCCCAAAGAGGCGGAAAAGGTCAGGCTTCATTTTCTGTAACACAAAAAGTCACCGCAGACTGTAATCATCCCTGCTTGTGCCATCTTTTGAAACTGGTGGGCTCCTGGTGAAGTCTGGTGGTTTTCAGGTAAAAATCTGAGTGAGTGTGCACCCTGCTGGTGACTTTCTCTCTGCTGCCTGCCAGCCACTGTGTATACAGCCACTGTGTACAGCCACTGCAGCACGCATTACTTGTAGTGCTTTACTGTATGAATGTAATTCCCTTGTGCAGTGCCTGTAATCACCCCTCTTGGAAGCTTTCGTGTTTTATTGTTTAACCGCATCACCGTTTTAAACAGAGTGGCTCTTAGTGATCATTTGTCTTCATGGTGGAGGTTTTTGCGAATATACAAACATGCATTTAATATTTTATACTAATGATTCAGATCGATTTGCAGAGATGTTTTCACTTTCACATTAAAGGTGTTTGTGTTTTGTTTTTGCCGTGTCAGTGAGCCACAAATTGTTTTTAATTCAAATTAATTCAGTTAATTCAAACTAAATTGTTCGTACTTTCCCACTGTAAATTCAGCAAATCTCATTAATGCTACCTAGTTGCCAAAATGCTCTGCTAAATAAATCAGGTCACTGTAAATCAGAGGGCTACTAATGTTTTCTTATCGACCCTGAGATATGTTTTGATGGAGAGTATACTGCACATGACTGCTTTTGTCCAACCTTTTAAATATGTGTTGATTGAATAACAGAAACATGTGATAAAAGGTTTTCATGTAGTCCTTATCAGTGTTTTTTTTAATGAATCAGATTGTAGAGGATCCCCTGAGATATTTAATAAGCTATACACCCTGCACAGACGGGCCTGCTACACTTTATGAATAACAACAACGTAAAGTAAATCATGGGAATATTCAAAACCAGGTCGATGTCGCTGAGGACTCGGGCCACTAAGAGGTTAAAAGGAGGGGGAGGTCATTGGTGGTGTGTGGTCAGACACTGATAGGTCACCGCTCAGTGGTCTGCTCTCTCTGCGGCTCTCATCCGTGAAGTAACGGGGCTGCGGGTCTCCGCCTCCAAGACGCACTGATTTGAGTTAGTCAAGCGGAGGAACCGACGGATGTATTCAACCTGTCACCATGGATGAGTTCCGCATACGAAGGTACCCACTCTGGGTTCACGCCGGTGTCTGAGTCGGGCGGACGGACAAGTTTGTGGAAGTTGGCGAGGTCGAATCGAAGGTAACAAAAAACGCACCTGATGTAACAGATGTCCGACTTTTATCGGGGTTTTCTGATGTTTGTTGGACCTTACAGTTGTTACTTTGGCGATACATGTTTTGCATTGTCGACCCGAAATGACGTTAACTTCGCGAGCAGTTTAATAAACAGACGAAAACTCAGCTCGCGCGACAAATATCCGCAAATTCATACGTCGCCGTTGATTATAAACACTCATCAAACAGTTAGGGTGCTGAGCACACAGTGGAACTGAGTTCCGTGCAGTTCCTGCTGCCTGTCTCAGACAGATGCTGCGGTTTGTGCGTCACGTGTTCTCTGTTAAGCTTTTAAATAAACACGTCTATCAAAAAAAACGATTGTTCAAACATGCACGTGCTTTGTTTGCACCTGCTCGGTGGAACAGGGGTTCCCAGCGCCTTTCAACATCTATGTTGGAGGGTCGTGGGTTCGATCCCCACCTCCTCCTGGCTGCTGTAGTTAGGTTAAGTTTAAATTATGATTATTAAATGACTATTTTCTGTTTCGTGTTGTTTCACGTGTAGTCTATTTGCATTGTTATGAGTTCTGGATTTATTTACTGTTTTCTTACTAACTTCCAAGTTCTGTATGCAGAAAAAACTGTTTTGGTCATGCTGTGAAGAGCAGAAACAGGAACATAAGTTCTTACTGTGTGCATATAGGCCCCAAACCTGATACACGTAACCCACCAGTCAAACAGTGATCCTACTTGTTCCACGTTTTAACCTTGACATTGGTAGCAACAGTCACTTGCCTGTAATGTGTGCAGTAAAAAGTTTCAACAAGAAATTGTAGGTATATACGTTCTGTAAGTTGTTATAAAATGCTTTGTGGAAGTGTGCTATTTTCCATTCAAGCATTTTATTACATTATGTTACAGTTTGGTCCTCAAAAAGCGCAGTCTGCTTTATTTGTTCCTGACTTTGTTGAAGTAGACACACGTAAGTCTCTGACCCAAAAATCTGTCAAAAAAGGAATTGGGTCGCATGTATGTACCATACAGTAAATGCAACACAGAGTGAAAACACACAGTAACCTCACATTAAAGCATGTTTCCTGTTTTCTCTCGAGATTACTTTTTGTTTTTAGCAAGAATTCTTGTATTAGTTAAAATGGGTGTCGTTTTTGTGCTTGTTTCTGTTAATGCTGTAACAATCCTCTGGTCATAAGAGTTCTTCCCATATATTCTTGCATACTTTACTTTGAGCTCAGGAAGCTGGCCTTTAAGTGACATTTTTAATAATCTCATTATTGCTGGGGATCTGATGCTACACCCTCCGGAGCCGCTGGTGGTCTTGGATGCAGATTTAGGAGCTGCTAGTTTTTATTTTTAAGGTAATAATAGCCGAGAGAGACTGATTTCATTCAGTAGGTAATTACAAAATTGTCTATAAGAAACAACACACCCACACACACACACACACACACACAAAACAAGCTCCAACTGGTTCAGAAGCTTTCACAACTACCGTGAGTTAGTTTTATTGATTAATAGATCTACCTGTCCTGATGAATTCAGAGGTATCTTGACATGAACGGTGTGTGGTGGTGACTGTACCGGGCTTGGACTCTTGGTTGATTGGTCCTGTAATGAGACTGCTGTCCAGCTGTTTAAGAAGACACGTCAGTGTATGCACATGCAGCACAGACGTGTCGAGAACAACTTTTCAGGGGCGCTCAAGCTGAACCTGCAGTGTTTCCCCATGTGTCCCAGCAGGATCATGATCAGTTCAGTGTGGTGCGTTTCTGTGATTTGATAACCTGAAATTTTTGTGTTCTCTGACATTTTCCTCTCATACAGAGCACGTGACACTTGAAGCTAAAAGAGAAACTGTCAAAATATCCATATTGAATGGTCATTTCTGGGGAAAATACACTTTAACCAAACTCAAATGAGAAGATCATTCTGTTCAAAACGTCCAGCTTCTATCCCCGGGGGTTGTTTATCGTAGCTTAGCTCAAAAAATTAGAATCCTTTTTAACAACCGTCTCATTTATAGCGCACATACCACTTGACACATTTAGAAATACACCTTCCCAGCAGTGTGTGTGTGTGTGTGTTCGGAAACGTTTACAGTAGGTGTTATAGCTATTTCTTAACCAAAACAATAACCGCAGCTTCTCAGAAAACCATGTGGGAGTTGCCACTTTTTGCACATCTAGATTCAAGAAGCGTTAGAATGTGTTGCTGTTCTGCAGATGTAGAAGGGCCTGTAGCTCACTCTCAGAAACACAACAACTTCTCTTCACTGTTTGTGGCTGTTACTGTGGCTAGCTCTCTCTGTCTCTCTCTCTGTCTCTCTCTCTGTCTCTCTCTGTCTCTCTCTCTCTCTCTCTCTCTCTCTCTCTCTCTGCTCTCTCTCTCTCTCTCTCTCTCTCTCTCTCTCTCTCTCTCTCTCTCTCTCTCTCTCTCTCTCTCTCTCTCTCTGAATGAGCTTACTTTGAATGCATCTCACAGTCTCATCTCTCCCGGTTTCCGGCAGCCCTTCTTCTCTCAGCTGTTTGCGGCCATCAGGCCTGGGAAAGTTTCTCTGAACCCCACAGGAAATGACAGTTGGTGAACAGACGGTGCTGCTGCTCGCAGTTGTTTTTACCTCGCTGGTTCTGTAAATACAGTAGTTTTATAGATTGAGTTAAAGGATGAGATTCTTCAGTTTGATTTTAGTTTTTTTGTTGTTGTTTTCTGTACATTTGCGCACTTCAAAACCCCCTTGTTGTTACTTGTTGAATATTGTCGTATTGATTATTTTCATAGACTTCTCAGAGTGCATTCTAAATGTATCATCTAGGCCTGCAACCTGTAATTAGTTTCCTTTTTATCATAAACAGTACCAATACATATATCTATGGCAGTCTATTGCGTTCTATGTGGTCTCGACATGGGTTTCCTTGGTTTAGAGACGTTTGACAAACAACTTGTTGAAGGCTCTGTTTCATCTTGGTGTTGTTACTGAAAAAGAGGGTACTGTTAAAAAAGCCTTAGGCAATATTTATTGATTTGTCTCCACACCGCATTCATTCATAAACAACACAAAATAAGGTTTGTCAGCAAACAGTGCAGTTCCTGTGATTGTGAGTTGAAGAGCCAGCGATGAGAAGTTAAAGCTGTGAAAATGAGTTGTGAGCATGGATCTAAAAATTGGCACAGTCTCGCACCCTCAGATGGGAGAGGATTGTTATAGCTGCTGGAGCCATTTTTTATTTTTTTGTTCTATTTTAGAGGTTTTAATCTTACTCTATTGATGTAATTATATTGGAGAGTTTTGTGCCTTTTGTACACGATTAGTGCCGTGTTTGTGCGGCCAGATGGAAACCTACTGCCACATAAACACATCACTCATATTAGCAACACCATATTTGAGAGGCAGTATAGCATGACGGGTCCAAAAAAAGAGTGTCTTGTCACCACTTCATTAACTACCATCGCTTAATGGCTGCTAATTACGGTCATAAAACTGAAACCTAACAGAACCAATCGGACCTAATTCAGACGAATCTTGCAGTCATCTAGGCTGAAACACGGTTAAAGAAGCATAAACTGGCTTCGTGTTTGGTGCCTTGACTGCAGAATCCAGCCATTGTGGACTTATGGAGGCTAATTTGATTCCTCTCTGACTTGTTTATGGCATCATGGCGTTTTTTTTTAAGGCTCGTTAGGGTTGATACTAATTAAACACTGCACAAGTTGCTGCTTTCCCCCGTGTTTTACCCTAAAATATATCCGTGCAGTCCTATACTTCTTTAGTTTACTGGTTCATTTGATGTCGTTGGATTCTCCTTTCATGCTCTTATTCTTACTTTGACTTTGCTTTGAAAAACATCCCCTGGGAATCCATAAAGCCTGGTATGTGTACCAGTTCACCAGTTAGTGAACCACTGAATGGGGAGCGTTTCAATGAGGATGTGACATTTCTGATCAGCACCATTCAATCGCAGAACCCCCAAGACCCTCATTGAAAATGCAATCTTTTTGAATCAGTTTATTCTGTTTGTCTCAACTCCCTTTCATCCCAGTTCTGATTCATATTCGGCTAATATGGGTCTTCGCAGCCTCCTCATAATACTACACACTGTGTTGTACTTCACCAAGGAGCTGTGCCTGTTTCCATAGTGTAACAAAGCTATTTTTAGAAAGGCAGGGTGTCTAAATAAGAGATGAAAGCTGTGGTTTTGATCAGTACAGCAAGTCTCTATAGACGTGGACCAAAGAGTAGGAGGAGGCAGACCCCCTTTTAATGCGATGAGAACTGCGAGACATCGGATTGCCTGCCGGCTCTCATTAAGAAGGGTACAGTTTGGGAACATCCGAATAAGTAGCTGAATGTTAAAATTTGTTATATGAAGCCTCGTCAAAAATCCCCAAATTTGAGAGAAAGTCTTTTAGCGTGTTCTTTGTAGCTGGGACTTATACGTAAGTAATAAATGACTGAAAATAATCTTGCAGTCTCCTTAAATTGGGCTCCTCTGAGAAAGAGAGTTGCCTTGTTTTCACTGCAGTTCATTTGCAGTACACCGTGTTCCTTCATTCGTCTTTACAGCGAGTCAGTGTGCAGCCAGATGCCAGTGTGACTGGAGCGCCCGGTGACATGTATACTGTAGCACAGGAAAGGGAAACAAGTAAGAAGGAGTGACGCTTGTTATGCTAGCAGGATTCAAAATCTCACCGTAGCTTCACACCCCCCCGGTGTGTTGCATGACGCACCGCTACATGAATGAGTGATTGCTCAGTGATCAGGTTTAAGCAGGTTGTTTAGCATGGACTCCACGTTGTGGCACATCAATAGCATCATGCCTGCGAGAAAGACATTATGTAGAGAGACGGGGTGTAAATATTTAATGTGAAAATATTATTTCTTATTTATCTCCCCTTTTTTTTCACCCCCTTTACCCACGTCACATTCTACTCGGTTTCTTACATTCTTTCTTGCATGTGTTGTTTATTTGTCAACAAAGATGCCGCAGTTAGTTTGGTAATTACACCAAAGAACTTCTCTTGCTGGTATAAAAAGTTTGAGTTAATAGAGTGGACTTCTGGAGCTTGGTTGCCTTATTCACACTACCTCTGTTATATATGTCGTGCCCTTTATTTCAGCCTAGCTCTCTCTCTCCATCATTTTCTGCATATAGTGTCTAATTACGAGTGATTATGTGTTTATTACTCTTTAGTTTAGCACGGCTTGGCTAAGATTTCCTGAGATTTAATAGAATACAAGGGAATTGGCACACCGCTCTTTATTAGCCTGTATGTAGACGGGTATGTACATGATTGGTAAGGATTGTTATAGTTCATACTTCATCCACCATAGATCCCAGTCTTCCAATGCTCCATGTTCTGTGCCCCCTGTACAAAATTCCTTTGACTAGTCGGAGCCCTTTTATGCAGCGTGTATTTTCGTGAGCTTTGGTTTAATCAGCATCAGCATGCCTCTGTAATCTGGCCACGGTCTTTGACATTGTGCCGACAGGGACGCAGCGCTAAGAATAGAGACTCGGGGCAACAATAGAGCGGGACTTTATACCGGTCGGTAATGACGCGTGAAAGGCGAGCAATCGCATGATTGTTGTGTAGCCATCACGGTGATGGAAAACTGTGATCCCCGTCTCAGCTGTAAAAGCAAAGCGTCTCCGCGGTGGGTCCATCTGTCCGTAGCAAAGTGCACAAGTTGGCTAGACCATCAGGGTCCTTCCCGCTGTGCACTCTTATGTTTTTTTTTTTTAGTGCACTTCCACTGCACAGGTGCAACAACACGCTCTCCAGCTTGAGACTAATACATGACTAATCTCCAAAACATCAACACATACAAATCATGGCAGTGGCTTGAAACGACACTCTTTTACTAAATCCTCATGCCCATGTGCTCAGCCATGACATCACCCGCTCATGTGGGTTGTGCCGGGCGATGCCCTGGAACGGCCTGAGGCTACTAGAACGTGTGAAACCGTAAACGGGAAACGTTGTCTCTCCATAATTAATGCATGATGTTTCCCCACCTCCACGCTCAGCCTCCAGGTCGGAGTGTGTGTGTGTGTGTGGGAATATTCAAATATGCAGGTATGTTAAGTAGTAATCGGGTAGAACTTTTAACTTCTTGAAGTTTAAGACCTTACTAATTAAAACATTTTTGAAAAATGTTCCGTTTCTGCACTGAGTGCAATAAAATCAGCAAATCCCTGTCTGAAGTTAGAATTTGAAAGGTTTTATTTCACACTGAAGTGCACCGTTTTCCTGTGGCTGTGCCTTTTTAAGCTCTGACCTTTAAACAGTCCAATTGCTTTTTAGTCAAATATTTGCGAATGAATCCGTGCTGACCCAAAGGGAACCCTTAATATTGGGCTGGCTATCTCTATTACACTGATAGCAATGTTTGCCTTTACAGTTTTATCTACAGTGCCTCAAAATGGGTGGTAGAAACGGAATAATCTGCCCCTCGTAGCTGATTCTAGTTCGAGCCATTTGTCTGACAAGTACATGGTTATTGCTGGGCTAAACAAAGGCCCGTCCTCAAATGACTTCTGGCCTAGCAGTCTCAGTCATGCTTCTATCTGTTCCATAAGCATTGCTCCATATCTACACTGATATTGTGATAGCTGCATTAATGTCGGTGTACAGAGTTGGTGCTTGTTGACCTCAATGTTAGAATGACTCATGTTGTAGTCCTGTTCTGCATTTATCTTCTAGCCAAAGCACAGTACATGTTGACATAATAGTACATTGCTTTGCTAATAGTTGTATCTGTCTGTTGGCCACAATCATAGTTTATGTTTTTGTATTACATCACACGACACTCTCAATTTATTTCTTGATATTGAAAGTTGAAAAGACGAAAGTTTTTTTTTTTTTGTTTTATTGTATTTCCGCAGCTCTTAAAATCTATTTTTGAAAGACTAAATTTCGAGATGCAAGATATTAGTTTTATAATCACTTAAGCTGCTTGGCTCTCCCATTTGTCTTGGCCTTACAGTATCATCGTCATATCCCACTTCTACTAAGTCTCCTGGATAAACTTAAGAGAGCAGGCCTTTTCTCACTTGTCCCATTTTAAGAAAAGGTTTGTTCACGCTTTCACTCCCTCCAGGCTAGATTATCGCACGGTTGAGTTTTTCTCTTGAGTGGAGAGAGCAGCAGCAAAGCTTAGATCTACAGAGACAAGGCTTGATCAGATTCCAGCTACACAGCAGCCACATACACCGCACAACACACATATATATATAGCTGCTTTGCACTGCAACAGGAAATAAAGTAGGACACATTTTAATTGGTTGTGTTTACTACTTTAAAATGTGACACTGGAACATCCTGGTGAGACTTTTTGGCCTGATTTCGAAAAACGCATCTCAACTCTGTGGACATTTTGTTTCTTAGCTTTAATTGATTTATTTAATTGGGGAATAGATTTCAATTATTATTTTTAGTAGTAGCAAGTGGCACTATTAGGTTGTATAATATTCTGTATTTTCTATCTTAATTGGCACATAACGGTTCCCCCTGCTATATGTTTCTCACCTCCAGCTGAGAAATCGTATGTGCAGAGCTATTATTCTAGTGATTCTAATCTAAGAACACAGATGGTGGTGTTTACTATCGACTCCCACTCAACTCTGACTGCTTCCTTTGGGATGGCTTGCCCCAATTTATTTTTTATTCCTTCTGTTTGCTTGACAGTTGCACCTACAAAACGGACAGTTTTCTTTTTCTTGGCCCGCATTCAGCAAAACTCAAGGATCACTCATTAGACAGGCAGTCAGCACATTGGCTCTTCAGTCAAGGTCAAACCTTTGGTGAGAGGTGTCTTTTGTTTTCTGATTTGTAATCCCATGCCCTCACTGTGGGGTGCTCTTATCATTTTTAGCGGATGCCCTTTGACCTGCAGTTCAAGCAACCATATAGTGGGTCACCATATAGATGTGTGTTCAGTGGCTGTGACATATAGAGGTTGTCTGTTATCTCTGGTTTTGTTTGAGGTATTTCGACAATGATTAAAGGTCTCTGATGAAGGTGTTAGGGGTTGAGAAACTTTGGCCGGTGCATGGTGGTGAGTAGGCACTGTAAGTTAAGTAGATCAGAATTTGGTCATGTGAGCATGAGTTTGTTTGTGCATCCCATCAGATGTGCTGCTTGTTTCCTGTGATTGGTTCTTGTGGTATCTGGCTGTGTGTGTGTGTGTGTGTGTGTGTGCGTGTGTGTGTGTGTGTGTGTGGCTGCTTAACGTCATCATCACCCTCAGCCTTGCCTTGTACCTTGCCGTCCTATCACCTCCCTCTAACCTGTAGGCATTAACCGCGTGGAGACGGCGACACGCCGCGGCGCAAGACGGACTTCACCCTCCAGCATGGGCACAACCCGGGCCGGCCGTGTCTTCCTCCGCTGCAGCAACTTCAAAATGAGCCCAAAGTGACAACAGACAACCTTCCCGGGCCTTTGCACAACATAAGCACCAATATTCAAGGGCTAACAGTTGGTGCCTTACTCTTTAGCATTAGCAGTAGCAGCTGAGGTAACAGCTTTGGCAGCTTTTTTGGACAGTAGCAGAGCCAATGAGATGTGTGTGTAACTTGGCCTGCCTGTCCCTGGGGAGGACCAGCAAAGGAGTTGTGTTACACTCACTGACGGACCTTATACATGTTTCATCTGCTGCTCTCAGAACAGAAGGCCCCTTTGTTATCTAATCCAGCCCTCTCCTTCCCTGCCTGAGAGACTGAGTTTACTGCCACAAGACTGCTCTTCAGTCTGTCAGCCAGCCACTGAGCCGATACATATCAACCAACAGCTGAGGAGCAGCAGAAGGACTCGGTCAGGCCCCAGATATCAGGACTTCTCATCCAGTCTTTCAATCCATTGGCTGGCACGTGGAGAGGGATTTAAAATAAACAAGCGGAGCTGAGGGGGGGGGCAGTGTGAGGTCCACCAAAGATTGTCAAGGATCTAAATTGTGCCTCATCTCTTCAGCACGAAACCTCAACTTTTCTGTAGCTAACAGCCCTTTAAGCTGCAGAACTGCAGCATTCGCAGTTCTTGTAACCAAGAATCTCAAAGTGTTTTCGCACTTTAGAAAGCCCGTCAGGACCATGAGTGACACTCTTAGACCCCCTTCGCTTCAGGTGAGCGTCCCGAAGGATGCTCCGTCGTATTCGGACGGAGGGCGCAACGCGGTGTCGGACGGCTCCATGCGGTCCAGCTCTTCGACCCCGACGCTAAGGCGCAAGCGCTTCAAGATGCGACGCATGAGGAACGTGCCCAGCGAGAGGGAGATCGAAAAGGGGCGGCTAACCGTCGGTCACCTCAAGGCCCGTTCCGGCTCCAAGGAGTACCTCCAGCTGCCTTCCATTGAGATCACGCCGTCCAGCGATGAGGACGCTCTCTCTACCTGGTCGAGCTGCTCCACGCCCAGTGCCTCGCCGCGACGCAAGCGTTTCCTGCTGAGGAAGTGGCTGAAGGTTCGACAGAAGAAGGAGCAAGGCAGTGAGAGCAGGTTGGTATGGGCCCTCCCTACTCACCCCTCTCCTCGATCCCCTTTTCCTCCCCACTTGTCCCCTAACACCTCCACGCTGCTTCAAGGCTCCGTGCTACATGCACTAATGTGTTGTATCACTAACTGAAAGAGTGTTAAGTTGTTGTCGTGTCAACTGAGATATTTTAAAAGATCCGACGTTTAGACTTGTGTGTCGCTTGAGGTTTTCACCTTTTCAGAGATTGATGCTTGATTAACAGCATGTAGCTTTTTGAATTTTGGTTTTATCTGAAGCAAACCACGTTTTAATAAATGATAAATGTAGCAAAACAAAATGCCATCCGTTCGGTGTTCTTGTATATGGATGGATTGACGTTATCCTGGCTCTTATCTCTTTGTGACACAAGTCAGCAGTGATCTTTTTAGCGTGCGTTCCCCTGCTTCTTTTTCTACTCACTGGTGTTTTAACATGTTTTTTTATGACTCAGCTGTTTTGTAGTAAGTGTAGTGTGACCAGGTTAACTTTTGTACTGACATTAGAAGGCCAGCTAATCGGTTTTCAAAATGTAAGATGGCTTAATTCTTGTTTTTTTAATTGTTTGGCTAGAATGACAATTAATGGCAAAGATTGTTCACTCCAGAATGGATTCCGCTGACTGCAGACCTCCTACCTGGGGTCACTAAAGCGAACAGGTTGCTTCTTCTTGGGAGCATGAATACACACAGTAGGTAGTGTGTGTTTGAGACAAATGGCTCAGGTGATACTGTAAGATCATCTGAAACTTAAAAGGTTGGCCTGACAGCAGGACGAGAGGAAAGGTCGAGGGCTTTACAAAATCAATAGGTCTCTTTCTATCCGATACATGGTTGTGAGATACACTGACACCTGAGAGACGGTATGTGATGGTGGCACTAGAGGAAAGGTCATGGGGGTTCAGCAATATTGTTGCATATTATATCCATGGCACCGTGTCTGCCTGGTGGCTGCGAGCTACAATTACCTAAATAAGGTGGCAGCTGGCTGGAGGGGAATAACTTGAAAGGTTCCTACTCGTTGTTGGCTGTATTGTCCTTTCCAGTAAATATCCCAATATGAAACTTGTTTTCTGTTTAAAATGAACCAACGTCTGAAGATAGCAAGTACTACTCACCCATTTTTAAGTCGTTACGTCTCCAGTCTGATGTCGAGCGCACAGCTGATAGGTGCGTGGCTGCTGTAAACTTTGGTTTATCGGCCCCCACTAAGATCCGCTTCAATGGGTTCTTCCTTGGACCGTGCTACACCCTTCCACCAAGATTCATGGAGATCTGGCCAGGAGTTTTATCCTAATCCTGCTGACAAACAGACAAACAAACCAACCGAACCTTGGCGGAGGTAATGAGCATGTGCAGATCGAAGGGTAGTAGACAAAAGGTATTGTAAATAATTACGCAATACTTTCAATTGACTGTAATTCAAATCGTGGAAAGACACAATGTGAGATGGAACAAACGTACTTGTACAGTATGCTAAAAAACAAAAGATTTCAATCAATATCATTTTTATTTCCAATGTGTTATCTTTATCTGAATGGAAGAAAACATCTCTCCAGAGGGACGAGTGCACAACACCCTGACAGTATCACCGAGTGCGAAATACTGTCGTTATCCAGCGGAACGCGGGTCTAACAAGCGTTTCTCAGTTTAATACCACGCTGTGGCGTTAAGACGACACGGCTCCTCCTCAGTCTGCTGCATGTATGAAAAAAATCTACAGGCTTAAAGCAATGTGTGGGAGTGACATGAATAATCCTGATCTCAATGTTAATCTTCACTTAATTATTGATATAGGTTTTGTCATGCTAAGCTGCGAGGACACAGTGTGCTGCTGTTCACCATGTTCTCACACATAGTTAATCCACACTGTCCTCCATTCATTTGTTAATGTTGCCTTGTAAACCAAATATTTAATGTATATTTAACTATTCCAAAATAAAAAAAGCAGCTTCTGGCTAGTACCTGATTTAGTTGAGGCACCTCATGAATGCTCATTGGCTCTGGTGTGACAGCCGTGCAGAATCTGGAGCATGGTTATCTGTGAGGATGAGTAAACGGGAGGATGTTCACTGATGAAGTTGAGCGTGAGATGGTGCTCCTGTTCTGACATGAGCTGCACCTGCAGCAACGCACAGCAAGGCAAGTTTATTTATGTTGCACCTCGACAGCAATTTAAAGTGCTCGACGTTAATGCTAAATAAGCTAAAATGGTATGAAATGGAATAAGCAAGAGAATAAAAAAAAATGTAGGGCAGCTATAGTACAGGCTACATTAATAGACCCACGTTTGATTTAAAGGAACAGTTTGTAACATTTAGGGGTATTCATTAAGTTATATATAAACTATAATAAAGTCAGATTGTCAAAAGTTACAGAAATCGGCCGATATGCAAGTACAGGTTGTCAGAAAGGCAGAAATATGGTATCTGAACATCACTACTGACATACGTTTAATAAATACTAGATGATATATTTTGGATATCTTCCAAAAATGTTGTTGACTGGACACTGCAGTTTGACTCTTAAGTACCAAATCAGGGGTCAAGACATAACCAAGTTAATATACAAACATGGCAGAGCTTTTTTTAAGTCAATCAGAAGCTTGTGATCTGTTTATATCTGGAGGATTCTGAACAATGAACAAAGGTGTTCTGCTCTTGGAAGCCGTACAAAATTCTAAGTATTCATTGTGTTTCATACAGTAATTATGAAACAGTATTAAGTAAATGACTAGAAGTTCAGCTTCCACTTTACTTTATTGAGATAAAACTCTGTGCTATTTTCCGCCCAGACTGGTTTTAACTTCGTAAAGCTTTTGGCGATGAAGTGTCCAATCCTGAGGATATATCGCTGTTTCTGCCCTGAGCTCAAAGTGGAGCCAGTAAATCCTTCTTTGTCCGGCAGACGTCACTGTTGATTTGTCACTCTAGCATCTTAATCCTGCCATTCTGGCCTTGTTTCTGTCTTGCTTTCTGTGTTGTGTAGGATGTGTGGACCGTACATGTGTGTGTGTGTGGATGTAACATTGGGAGTCTAGAACCAGCAGAGTTTTGCTGTTCTGATAGCAGCAGGGCTGTTTTGAGGAGGTGGTGCAGTATCTTTCACCAGGCTTCACTGCTTCCACCTCATCCCAGCATTTCAATATTTCAGACGCACATCCTCACACAACGCAACTTAGGAAAACAAGAAATCGGACGAGTTCTGTTCTCCATTTGTCATGACGTCCACCAGCTCTTCAAGCTTCACAATTCTCTCAGTATTGGCGTGGATGACAGCGAGTGACATCCATCACATTAATAATAAACGTTACATGAAGTAAGATAACTCTGAACAATGTTACTGCTTCTACAGTGAGGACAAGACATTCTTACAACTCCCAACACATTAACACCAATGACAGCTGAATGTTTAAAGACCATGCGGCTCAGATGATTAGACGATGCTTAAAAATATGCAAATATGATTCAGATTTGGATCGTACTTCATCTCATATATGTGTGTTGGATTCTGTGAGCACAGAGCAGCTGTAGCTGTTTTTTGTGGGAAAAAAACCAACCAAATAATGCATGATTACGTGGTTTTACTGTGTACTGTGGATGGTCGTCCACTTACAACTCGGTCTGAGAATTCACTGTATTTTGTTTCGCCTCCTTGCTGTCGTGTTCAAAGTGCAAGTTTCAAGCAATTGCGCATGAGTAATGATTAATTCATTGGAGGCCCATTGCCATGTCCGCTTTGTCCTCTTGATTTCAAAAGGACATGCACTAAAGGGAAAAATGATGCACTCATGAACACTCGCATAAACCCTGAACAAACACATCTGGCTCTGAGAGACACACTGCACCTGCTGCAGAAGAGGCACGAGCTGCGATGTGAGGGAGTGGAGCTCAAGTGATGTTGACTCTTTCTGAATGAATCCACTGATCTTAGCTTGGCTCTGTCAACATGAAGTATCAGTTTCATATGTATCCTTCACTAATGCACCCAAGCTTCTGGATGCTCCATTTGAAATATGGTGCTATATTTCACTCCACACTACTCATTTACAGTATAAAATGTGCTTAATTCCACACAATAAAAAGGAAAAACTGCAAACTTTGAGAAGTTTAAATGATGGGTAATTGTTTTTATTATGATTGGAAAACTATTTCCTGGGTCTAAAGCATCTAAAGTGCATCAAAAGTATCTTAACCCTCAAATTCAGCTTTTTCGTACATGGGAGGTTCCCCTCCCACCGTGTGTAGAGCGTTGCTGCAGAGTTAGACTGTGAATTATAATAAAGACTTTTCCCAACAGACTGGCTTTGTTCTTAAATGTCAAAGTGTGGACAGAATGACAGAAGATTCTTAAAATAGGGAAATTATCTCTCTTTTCTTCTTTTTTCCTTATGCATCTTAAACGTTGACCTTTTGACAATGAAATGGGAAAGTAACAAATAACTTAAACTGCTGCAGTCAGATATCTCCCAACAAATCATGCTTTTTTTTTATCTGTTAATAATTCTCTGTGTAAATATATTAGTTTAAAAATCTGTAATATTAAGTGCAGCTTTATCTTTTTCATAGCGTCATATAGCCCCCTCTAGTGTTATTACTGGATATGTACATGAACAGGAGAGAACCTTAATCCAAACAGAACAAGTTGCCATGTACAGTACATTTAACAATTGCCATAATATATATCTTGTGTATATATATATATATATATATGTGTGTGTAATGCTTAATTTGCAGGATCTTGGACAGCTGATGTTAGGCACAGTGTTTAGCCATTCATGACAGAATCTGAAGTCTTGTATTTGCTGGTTTGCAGTGTCCAAATGTCTCTTTGCAGTTGACATAGTAACTAATGAAAAGCCCTGATTCATGAGATGATTGACAGCCACACGTTTCTGTCATGTGCCATGCAGCAGTCAGCAGAGCAGTCAGCAAAGCAGTCAGCAGAGCAGCCATGAAGATGACGGCACTCGCTTCTTGACTCCATTAATCCGAGAGGAGAGGTGAGCAGTGTGTGTGTGTGTGTGTGTGTGTGTTGTCTCTGTATGGGCCTCATTCTTAGAAGAGATTTTAACTGTCACTAAAAATCTAAATCAAGGGATTAAATCCAGGAAACATTTTACCGTGGTCATTCGGTAAACTGGATGCTGGAGATAAACAGCATTTGTTAAAACTCTTAATCACCTCTTATGTTGTACAGCTATATTACAGTGAATTCAAGGACAGGACACATGCAGCGCAGTTATTTTGTGTCTTATCTTGTCAACCAGTTCACGTGTAGATTCATGCTGCTGGGATGAATAATCAACTCAAAATGTCAACGTATTCCCTAATTACTGGTCACATCACCATAGTTCTTGCGTGCATTACCCACTAGGGGGCACTTCCGTCATACTGGTGCACTGATACATAAACATTGTGGCTTTTTATTGAAATCTACTTATCTCAATTCAAGCCTTCGACTAGCTGACGTGATTCTTCTTGGAAAAGAGTTTGTCTGTGCAAATGGAGTAATGTCAGTGACTTTAATGAGGACTCCAGTTCTTTTTCCAGGTATCTGCCCATATAATAGGCATGTAATAGTGCCTACGGTCATTTCCCCAGAGCTCAGTTTGAGTTGGGAGACGGGCAGTGTCATTTACTCTTCATCATCTTGGAATATGCGGTGACAGACCTGGAGCTTAAATCTAATATTGAACCCGGTGTGTAGGTGCCTGAAGTAAAGCCATGCAGCCGGGATGAAACTCAATGAGCGGTTTCTTGACTACCGGGAGATTAGGAGGACAATGTGACAGGAAAGTAGGACTGGCTGCGTTACTGAACTTTTTATATTGTGTTTTCAGCCTGAAATACAATTATGAAACGCAGTATGAAGAGTAGAGTAGTGGAAAGTACATTCCACTCACGAAGGAGTCTTTGTTCTTGTGTGTCCTGCAAACCCAATTGTCATGGTTAGTTTGATTAGTTTGTCTTTTGGGTTCCTTTCTAGCAGGATGGTTATTGAATGGTCCCAGATGTCAGCTCTTGGTGTGTAGCACTAGCAGGGAAGTTTAATAAAGTCATTCTTCTTACAAACTGAAGGCAAGACAATACAGAAATAGACAAGTATTTATTCTGCTTCTCTGACTAATCTCGTACTTTTGTTTAGCATCTGCAAAATATATGGTGGTTAAATATGAATCGCTATGAACGGATTCTGCATTCATATGCAGATTCTGTCGACAACGGCACAAGATTTTGGGTATGGGAAGTGTTGTGATTGTTAGTCTGAGTACTATTAACCAGGTTAGGCTTCGGTTGAACGCAGGTAAACAGTCCGTGTGGAGAGCAAAGGAGGTGGAACCCATTGACCGATTAAATGCAATCTCTGACCCCACCAGCTATCGTCTAATGATGATTTAGCTTTTTATTTGATTAAAAATGAGCTCGTGAACTGGCTTCTTGTGAAACAATTCAGAATATGTAGCCCCTTGCCCCCTGACTGATTGCTGATGGGTTCCTAAAAATGTGTTAAATAGTTACTGGCTGCACAGAAGAGAGGCTGCTGATGTTGTCATCCTGGATGTTAATGCTGCAGGAATACCTACTTTATCAAAAAAGAAAATGTTGTAGGCATGCTCTGATGAAAGGAGAAGATGCGTAGGAATCCTCTTCGTCTAGCCTCGTAATAACCACCCACTTAGCTGCCTTGAGCTCTGTATTCCTGTTCACTACACCTCCACTCTTTCTCTCCGTCCCGCACTCTTCTCCTCGCTCCCTCTCTCTGGCTCTCCCTCCCGCGCACTCTTTTCTTTTTTTTCTTTTTTTTTTGCGCTCGCCGTCTTCCACTCGCTCGATTTTTAGGAACAGTACCTGTCAAACCTATGGGATTTGTCGCTGCTTTTCTCTTTTTTCCTGTGCTGGTGATCGCTAGTGACGGGGCGTCTGCAGCAGCTGCAGGGAGAGCAGCGTTCTGTAGCCGGCTTTAGAGGGCACGGAATGTCATGTCTCCTCTGCAGGTAAAAGCAGCCGCATCTCTGCCCGGAGGCTGCACCGCTGCCTCTCCACAACTCTTGCTTGTCTCTCGCCGTCTTATGTCCGTCTCGGTCTTGTTTCTGCTTCTCACTGCATCCGTTTCTGTTTTGTCTTGTGTGCTGCAGTTTAGCTCAGTGTGATTTGTGCAGCTGCATTCTCTGGGGGTGGGGGGGAGTGACGGCAGGCTGCCGGCTAATGTGTACCACTAGCTGTGATTTTTAGCTGCTTATGCCAGATTATCGGCTCATCCGCGGTGGGTTCAGGGAGAGAGAGAAGAGAGGCTGGTGGATTTTGGGTGATGACATGAGGACAAGTTTGCTCCTTTTGCCGTCGTTGTCGTGTTTTCCCATCTGATGCTTCTGCCAAGTTATGCAGATAGTTATGTAATGTGACAGTATGACTTTGCTAAGACAGTGAAATATGACTCATCCGTGGAGATGACGCAGCACATGATTGTGAGTTGTGAATCAGGATTACACACGGAGACATGCCATCGCAGCGTAGAGTATATATTTATCTAACTACTGTAGAGTGACACTTTACTTTTACTCCCCCCCCTGTTAGCAGGTATTATGGAGGCACGTTTATTTGTAACTCACTTATGAACAACAAGGTAATACAATGTGCTTTACATAGAACATAAAATGTATTAAGACAAGATATGAATGAAACACAAGGCGATTTAAGAAGACAAAAAAGGCACGCATAAGTAGGATTTCAAAAGAGTAAAATAAACGTTAGATAAAAAGTAATAGAGAATATAATTTACAGTGCAGCTATAATGCGGTGCTAACGATGAATAATTAGTGACTAAACAGAACTGAGAGTTGGAGCAAATCACAAGTTATCTTGGAGTTTGTTCCACATAATGCAGGGCATGAAAACGCTGCCTCTCTGGAAGCTGGCAGTTCAAAATGGAGCAGCAGATCAGAAAAGTACTTTGGCCATAAATCATTCAGCGCTTTATAAACCAACAGCAGTTTTTAACTGTTCTTCTTTCCAACTATATCACAAACAGGACCCAGTGTACAGATCTGAGAACTGGAATGATGTGATCCACTTCCTGGTCTTACTGGGAAGTCTAATAGCAGTGTGCTGAATCAGCTGCAGCTGTTTTAAATGTGGCTATTGAAGTTCAGGTGCAAGTCCAATATTATACCAAGACGTCTGACTTGGTTTGTGGTCTTTAACAATTATTTCTGTTTTATCTTTGTTTAACTCCAATTACTGATGTTTAATGCAATTACTTGATGTGTGTAAGGAACTGTCTCCTGATGTCTGAATAATCTGAAATAGTGGGAGCTCAAAGAATGGAGCAGTATATTAGCAGGTGTAATAATAATACAGTGCATTATTAAGAATGTATTAACTGTTGATTCATAAGTATGAATCATTCACGGGTAGATTTAAAACTGATTATATCAGTATTCATGATTTCAACTGGGTTGGATCATTTTTATGAAAATACAATAACTATTTGTATACCAATAATGAATGCTTCATAGGAAGAGTCACAATAATAAAGATAACATTTATTAATATCTGCTTAAAATTATCTCCTAATTAATATATTATGTGTTATAAACAAATTGTTCTTTGCTTAAAATGGTAAATAAAGTACTACCCAGTAAATTATTATTCCTATCAATGGCGATATTCGAAGTGGTGATGTGGTGTGAATTAAAGCTGAACTCGGATCAGTGGATTCCGTGACCCATGACTGAATTCCCCTCTCCTCCCTTTTCCTCTGCAGGTCTGACAGTGCAGCGGACAAAATCGGGTAAGTCAGGTCTCTGAATCCTCTTCCTTTACTTCCGGGGCGTGAGCACGCAGCGTCTGCTGTGTGAGCGCTCATCGTGGGGCAGAGGTACAGCCCCGCTGTCACCCCATTTGCCCCGGCCCGCCCACCCCCCCTGCACGTGACACAGATTCGCGGCTTTGTCCGCCGACCAAGGTGTCTGAATGCGCTTTACATTCGGAGAGGCCTGCAGTGAATACAGTTGCAAGCCACGGAATGCCATTGTTTGCTTTTATTGGACAAACAGGGCTTTTGTGAGTTGGGACACCATTGTGGAGCTTTTAGTCTGTTAGCTAGCCGGCCGGTGGCAGGTCAGCACTGTGGACACGCACCGTGGGCACGCTCACTGTATCCTTCAGGGTGTGAAGGCGTTGCTGTCACAAGGGACACTGTGCCTTGGCAAAGAGGTTCAAGGCACGAGCTGAAAAGGTGAGCGATAGGTGATGATTTTAGTCTTGTGGTGCACCACAGGGGAAATGTTGGAAGAGGATTTTCTAAATAGCTGGTCTTCCATGCTTAATGTGGCTGATTGTGCATTGATTTAGTATCACAGTTTTATCACATTTAGGACGTCTTTTCCGGTGCTGAGTTTCAATGAAATGTAATCTAATCTAAATTGTGACAATACAATACCTGTTGTGTTTATTTACATCTCCTCCTTTGTGACTGGTACATTATATTGTCAGGTTGTTGTTTTTATATATAAAATATAGGTTAGTTTGATATCTACATTTATTAACTATTGTGCATTTTGTAAAAAAAACATTTTTGCCGAGACGTTATATTCATGAGGCCATAACTAGAGAAGCTCTTTGATTATTTTGTTTGTTTGTGTGTGTGTGTGTGGTATACCATGCATGCAGTGATCAGGCGGGAGATGTGGTCTTCATTTGGCACATTTTCTGAGCTGAGTGGACAATGTTATTTTGGTGCATTTGTGTGTGTGTGTGTGTGTGTGTGTGTGTGTGCTCTGGTATGTGTGTGTGTCTGGTTTGGTATGCTTTGAGTGGTCAGTCATGCGAGATGGGGTGACTATCAGGCCGGGCCAGGTCTAAACCACTAGGAGTCTCTGCACTACACACAACACAGTTTGTGTTGGCTGTGTACATCATCTTTAGAGTCAGCAGCCGTGCAACGTAAATGGAAATTGAGGGGAAAGGCAATGTTTAAAGTCCAGTTGTTTCAATCTCCAGTTGAAATGACTTGCTACAGTATATCCTAATGTTGAGTGTGATATGTGGCAGCAAGTCAGCAATTAGATGAAGTGATGTTTCTTTTTGTAGAATTGAGAGTGTTAGGGTACAAGGCCAATTCTGAGACGGAGGTTACTGGGACTAATCTACATCATGAAATAAAAGCATGCTATCATTCAGGTCAGCGGCTGGCTGGTTACAGAAGTCGAGCCGGGAGGAGAGCAGACGGAGGATCTGGAGGCCGACACATTTGGGTGTTTTTGCTGGCTGAATTTGAGTTGGCGGAGGGGGTGTGGGGTGTGACTCTTGTCTAATTTGTGGTCTGATAAACAGTAAATGACGTGGAACTGCTTCTTTTTTGAGTGAGAGGACTCCACTGAGCAGAGCTCTTTCCGATGAATTAAGCAGCATGAAAACCCGTCGGCCTCGTACAGTCGCCCAATAGTGAGCGCGTCGTCTTCCATATTATAGAAAAGTGTTGTTTAATTAGCTGATATGATGGCCTTGCAGATGAGCTGTAGCTGCAGTGCGGCCTTTCAGCTAATTACATTTAAGATGTATGCAGTCCATATGAATTCCCGTCTCATTTTAGAATTTTGATAATACATGAAACCCCACTGCAGGTATTTCTTAAGTGGTCATGAGTCACACAAACTGCAAGAGATCGATAGTTAGTTTGTTATAAAGCTAACTTTAAATAATGCATGCTAAAAAGCCCTTTGGCTGGACAAAGTGGAAGTGCATTTGGAGACTCTGCAGGTTGCATGTTTAACAGAAGAGTTGGAGTCAGTTGTTGTCTGATGTATTCTATTGCTAATAAAATAAGTGTCTGCTGAGTCAAATGATGTGACCGTAGCTGATCTTGTCTTTATGATGGGTATCGAGCTGCTGCTGAGATTCTCCTCAACAGTCCCGCGTTTTACTTTGATGCCTTTTCTGCCTTCGTTCTGACGTCCGCGTTGCTCTTCCGCCGTCTCAATTGCCGGATTATCGATCATCGTCTGTGGTTTGAGACATTTTGCTTCCAGTGATGGAGGTCAGCATAATCTGATCTTCCTCTTTACGTCGTGCATGAGCCTCAGAAATGCAAGGATCCAACATATTGAGAAAATGATACTCACAAATAGACGGGGTGGAAAAGGTTTCTCGTTCCAGATGACTTTCAAAAAAGGAAACGATAAATCCGTACAGTGTAGCATAATTCACCCAAGCCTAGATAACATATTTAGTTATCATCCGCATCAGAAACTTCACTAAAATCGTAAATTGTTCTAATCTAGTATTCTTCCTGCAATAGTGTATTTATTTTTCTTTACTTTTGTTGTCGTTTCGGTGCTAATCTCTTCATCAAATATTCTTCATTCATTCCTCTTTATTGGCCTGACATGGATACATCTGCAGCATTGTTGTTTTCTGTCGAATCTTATTCTAGATTTTTTTATTATCTTTTTTGAGACATCTGCTTCCTCTTGGCAATCCTCCCTAATGATGCCCGTAGTTTCACACCTGTCAGCTGCGCACAAGATACATCCAAATGGTTATTAATTATGATGCTGACAATGATGCAAGTGTGTGTTTTTTTTTTTTCTGCTGAATTTGGGTCATGGGCTCTGCGGAGTAGTTATTTCTGCAAGATACTATGTATTCATGACGTAGTTGCGATCCCTTCTCCATATTCATGTGTGCGTTTGTGCGCGTGCAGCCACCGCATCACTGATAGTGCTCCTCACAAAAGACGTCGTGGCGGCCCTGTGGTCGAGGACGGCGAGTGCATGCGTGCAGCTCGTAGCGCAGACGGAGGAGGAGGAGGAGGAGGAGGAGGAGAGACAGAGAAAGTGTGGGGGAGCAAAGCAGGGGAGGGAGGCTGATAAAGCAGGGAGAGGAGGAAAGGAGGTGAAGGACCACCCTTATCGAGCATAGCCGCTCGCACGGAGCCTACCAAAGGGACCTTCCCACACACACACCATGGCCCGCCGGCCAATCAGAGAGCTCGCATCCCTGACCCATCCTCCCTCGTACAACTGCTCATCCATGGCTCAGCGAAGCAGATGTGAGGGGATGCGGTAGGAAAGCGAGGCTGCGAACCACCTGGTCGGAAAATTGAAAGTCACTGTGTTTTTGATATACGGGGGGGGGAAAGACGGCGGTTTGATAACAGCTGTGAGGAATTGTGAGCAAGGAGGAGAACACTGGTTTCGATACGTTGGTGTCAGGGTAGCGGCGTTCAGTCAGACTGGACATCCTGCGGCTTCTGAACAGGCGTTCTAGCTTAACAAGTGTTGTCTCTATCACCTCTTGTTTGCAACTTTCAGTTTCTGAGCCGGTGACATTACTTTTCCCTCTGATTGATTTTGGATGCGCCGCATAAGAGAGGAGGACAAGGGGGATTTTATGAGGCTTGGCGAAGATGACAAAGCATGCCGGACAAATGACAATCTGACGAGGAAACAGCGGGACAGAGGTTGAAGAGAGGCCATGAGAGCCAGGAGAGAGGCCAGGATGGTGTCTGCCTGTTCACCATGCACAAACATAAGGTCAGGTCTGATTTCTGTTACCTTTCTTTAGCCGTGGCACTTTCTTACTCCCAAGTCTTGAGTTTCAGCACATTAGCGGACATGCATAACGGATGAGATGCATTAAATCTATGTGAAATGAATGTGTTCTTCATGGCAAACTCAGTGTATGGCATGAATAACCTTTGATATTTGAACAAAAAAAACACAGTGTTACAATAACAATGTCAAGAATTACATTTTTATTCAACAGATCAAATATAAGATAGATTTAAACACAGGCAAGTATTAAATGTTGAACTGACATATCTTTACATCTAAAATCTAATTTGCACAGTTATAAGAAACCCCATCCTGGTTTATTTTCACCTGTACTACTACTATACGTACTACTATACGTACTACTATACGTACTACTATACGTACTACTATAAGTACTATATAATCCAGAATTGTCTCTCTGACACTCGTTCTGTGATTATCTACTGAATTAAGTGCTAATGTAGTTTCCACTTCCCAAATCACATGACTTGAACAACCCTGCTATTGTTCTGCAGCTGTACCCTTTTCTGTTTGACCTTTGCTGCCAAAATGCACCCGCTTTCTCTCCGTCCACAGCAGACTTTTGAATACCAAGTACATTATTCTGACTTGTCTAAGAAATTCAACAAGCCTTTTACAGCACAAGAATAATGTGACGGTGCATGTTTAGCTGTTTTATACATTCAACACATAAAGCTGTGACTCTATGAGTGTTATACATTTATTCTTGTAGGTATTCAGTGTTCAAAATATTCTCTTGTCAGCTTTTCAGTTCTTCAGCAATTCCTTCAAATAGGAGAAATGTGTCAAAAAGTATTAATATACAACCTTAACCTGATGAATGCAGGGCGTGGTGGAAGGAATCACCTTATGTCAGTGTTCCCTGCAATATACACCACACACTCACACACACACACACACACACACGCATGTTTTGAGTAGACAGGATTTTCCAGCTGGCTTCAAGGCCTCCTAAATCTCCGCTGTGATCTCTGCTCCCCAGGTCCATTAGGGGCAATTTGGTTAGATTTACTGTGCCTGTCGATGGGGATACGGGGCAGTCCTAGAGCTGCTTTAGGTTACCACTCTGTGATGAATACTCCTGGCAGGCGTCGCTGTGTTACACTCGCATAACTATCTCTGCAGCCCTTTCATGAATCACGAATGATAGTCATTAAGGAGCGAGGGAAGTGCTAGTAGCTCAAGCACACTTTGATTCATTATTTCTATTATGAGACGAGAAAAAAAAAAGTGCTAATTAGCTTTAAAAAAAAAAAAAAGAGATTGCTGGCTTAACCTTTTCCTACCTAGCCCCATTTTTAGGCTTCTGCTCGAAAATACTATACCCATACTCATAGGGGCCTTACTCTCTAACTACATGGTCTATTTGAATAATTTCAATGGAGTAATAACACTAAGAAGGGGTTGCTCGTATGAATTGTGTAAATATTGTGTATATGTTACTGGTTAAGAGGAAAGGAAGATGGCACACAGCTCAAATTGAAAAGTGTCAAGTTCGCCTGAAGACAAAGCACTTTTTGACATAATTTCTTTGAAATAATGGCAGCTGACACTTCTAACACCTCTCCCAAATCATAGCACAACATGTCAGCAGTGCACTCTCTGCAAAGTTTGACTTTGATAAAGTGAAGCAGAACAAAATTAGAGGTTTTAGTACAGAGAGTTTAGGCGAGGTTTCCAAAATGTGCATTTGGGCACCATGTGTGCCATGTGTGCCATTTGAATTTTCTCATGTACCAAACTACATATTTCACTTGTATATTACTAATGGTGTTCAATACATCCTAATACAGCAGTTTTGGGCTTTTTTTTTTTTTTTTTTTTATTTTATTTTGAAAATTCAACCAGACATAAAAAAACGATAATGTGATTTGTGTTGCTGGTGTCTGTTTGCTCATATCTCAGTGATAGTATGACTTAGAGAGATGTTACAGATATGTCCCTCATCTGTGTGCTGTTGGCATGTTTACTGCAATCTCGGTTTCTTTGTTAGCATCGAGCTTCGATTGCTAGGTCCGGATATGTGGGTGTGCACACTCCTGGCGAAATATGAATATGGTACTGTAGTAATTATAATAGGCTTTGAGTGAGTTGTGTTTGGAGCATGTACAAATAGCATCAATAGTCTTTTAACCGAGGTTCTGAAGTTTCACGTGGTATGCAACATCATTTTTTTTTTTTTTTTTTTTTTTTTTTTTTATTATTTTTATCAAACCATATAGGAGCTTCCCTTAAGGGACCCTTAAGGGACCCTCTCGGTAGGAAAAGGTTAAGAGTCTGTGTGAGATTCGTTGTATAAAATGGACTCACCTTTTTTAAAATGGTGATTCAGATAGTGGCACGTCAATTATACAGTAAGCCCATAATGTGTATCTATTCTGTTCTTTGTTATCAACATGTATCGGTCTATATAAGTCAATTTTACATCATTTAAAACCAAAAGAAAATTAACTTAACTCTGGTCCGGTGTCTTGTGCTGATGGTCAGTGAGATGAACGCTTCTGATTACACCGTCCATGTAAGCACTGAATTAAAACACACATTGTGTGACAATCTGTGGGCTTTCCTATTTAAAATGTGAGCTTCATTCAAGGTATGCAAATTCAACAGTGCATTTTTCTGACAGTGTTGAGGGGATTAAACATTATTTAGAAGTAATCAAATAAATGAAGGGATGCTGCTTTAGCTGCTGAATTGTAGATAAAAACAGAACATATGGTTCTTTGTCTCCAGACTCTAAAGTTTTGATTCGAACAATTTCAGTCTTCAAGCCATTCTCAGTTTCCCAAAAAGTCTCCTCTAATAAACGTATCACAGCCTGTATTTTGGGCTGCTGACGTCCCTCACTGTAGGTGATTCATTAAGTATCTTGTCTGTCTGTCACTGGCACACCCACTGACTGCTTTTTGTGAAAGGTCTTATCTGCCTCACTGGAGAGGAGATATGTCATGCACATATGCCATTTAATGGCCCGAACTCAACTAAATTTAGACCCGTCTTTGTCTTTTCGAGACAAATCTGTCCGCTTCAGTTGGAGCTCAAATTGATACCAATCCATTCGCCCACTTAATGTACTGTCTTAATTAATGTAGTATTGGTTGCATGGGGAATTTGTGGTCTGTGAGTTAATGAAGCTGGAGTTCATTCAATCCATTGTACCACTCAAAATAGTAAATCGTGGGCACTAGCAGTATGTGGGCAATGATGAGGAGACCATACGGAGCAGGGTAGAGCCAGCCATAATGCGCATCCAGCTCCCCCCTGTATCAAACTTAAGTGGGCCGTGTGTCTGCATCCAACAGGACTTTACCGCTGACTAATCACAGGGCCTCCGGTGACTCGCGCTGTAATTCACATATGTTCATCAGCAAATCAATCCAGCTGATCACGCTAAATGTATACATATAATCTAGTTTTTTTTCTGCAAATAGGCACTCTTATCCAGATGCATATCCACAGGGAAGACATTGAGATATGTTGTAGGTGGAGATCAATCTGTCTTGTTAAAATGAATAACACAATGCAGCGCTGTAGAGGGATTAACACTAAACTCTAAAGACATCAACTGTCAAATTCAATTCTCCGTGGCAGATTGCCTTCCTAAAACATATCCGTCTTTAATGGGAGGTCCGTTTTTCTGGTTTCATTAATCTGTCTCCTCTGCATTGCCTTCCACCATGATTGATTTCCCCTCTAGCTGTTTTACAACAAGGGGGCCATGGAGTGTTCTAACTTGGGGCTTCTTCTGTTCCTCTGCTTCCTATACGTTTGTAAGAGAACAGGCACTCTCACAGACAACATTTTCAACATCCACTGTGCATTTCTGTTGCGTCTATCAAGCGGCAACACATTTGGCTGAAAAATGTTAATGCTTAGGTGTTTGATCTCAAAAGGGAATTCCTCTGTTGATACGTTTCCTCTCATTGAGAAAATGTTAAACTTCATTACCTCACTGACGGGCGTAAGATCTGTGGTTGTTGTTGTTGCACAGCCGAAGGAAACTTCTCAATGGGTGCTGGGAAGCTCGGTCAGGGGTAAAGGAGTGGGAAGAAATTGCTTTGACTGGAGAGGCAAATGTATTATCAGGTGCCACAGCAGAAATGAATTGATTGAATAGATGGAGGAGTGGTTGAGGGGCCTCTGATCACAGTGATTCATGGTACATGTGGGCGCTCTGTATTGAGTCACAGCAGCGACAGCACTCTGCAAGCCCAATAACACATTGCTTTACTTTCATATACGAGCGCGCACAAAGACACACAAAATGTGCACACGCGTGTGCTTTTCTGTGAAATGTTAGCCGGAAAACAACTCTCGTTGGCTTTGAATCGTCTGGATTGCAATAAGACTAAAAGTAAACGTCGGAGCATATTTACGACCACGCTCGGGGCTTCGCCAAATAAAGCGTACCGAGGTGACTGGAAGTGTGGTGACTTCTGGAAACTGTAGCAGACGTGAGACATCAGTGAATTTTAGATTATTGCGCCAACTGCCATCAGGACAATCACGTCCATGAAAAAGAAAAGATATTCAACCAAAACCTCTCATTCACTCTTCTCTACCCTCACTGATAGGCCAAGCAAAAGAAGTGGAAGAAACTGATATGGAAACCCCAAAGGTAGGATATAACTCACCAAGCAAAAGACACTCCACACATGAGCATTCACATTGAATGGCCGCTTCAAAGATAATGAATGTGTATTCTATATCTGTATATTCCCCCCCCCCCTTTTTTTTTTTAATTAACCTATGTTCTTAGTCTTCAAGTCATGTGATTATCTCCTCGTAGGATGTCACACTCGCATATACCAAAGGAGGGAGCTGTTTCATTGTGGCGTACTTTATATGAATCCCATAATTGCATCTTACTTCCTCTCCGCTTCTTCTGGTCCTCCGATTTCACAGTGTGTGCGAGATCCAGGAACAAAACTGCTGAAGCATCATTTACTGAAACATTGTCAGCGTTGTCCTCTGCAGGAGCACCGCAGGGTTAGAGGTTGGCACACTGTGGTCATTTTGTTTCCAATATGGCCTGGTTGTGGCTAAAATATGACTGCTGTGAGGTGAAAAAGTCGTCAATAAATTGTCTTCTGTTGCTCTGGAGGAGCTTCGTCATGTCTGAGAAAATAACCCTGATGATGTCGCGATGATCGACCCATAGATGACACATTTATTACATAAAAGCCTGTGTTACAAACTGGATTTTTTGGGAATTTGAAAGACGCGCACGTCCTCCACTACCTAGTTGCATTATGGGAAATGAAAGATATTTTTGAAGCTTGACACGTACTTGGGACGAAAAGTCCGATTATCTTGGACTCCACTGAATCGATTTTGAACATTCACATATCTAGTGAGTCCTCCAAATTATTGAAACTATAATATTATATTGCTGGAGTACCCCTTTAAACATTGAATATATACTGTATATGTATTATATCATTTTGTTGTCCGTTTGTGAGAACTGTTGTTTATTACTTAAAGATGCATTTTAAAAAATGATTTTTTTGAACTGAGTGGGTGTAAAACATGGCTAAGAAAGGTATGGTGTGTGTGGCTGGAAATGGTGCAGTGGATAAAATGGCATGCTAACGTTTGGACATGTTTCATATTAACTTCTGATTTCCTCTGACAGACATGACTTGTTGGTTTGAGAATGGATGGATGGCGGCACTTCCTACAAGGAATCCATGAAATCCATAAATCTTTTTCTGTTTCTTACTCCAAGGCACGTTCGTGTGGTGGTGGTGGATTCTGAGAAGTGTCCAGTTCAGAGGTTTATGCATCCTTTTAAATCTTAGTGACAGAAAATCAATCAATCAGTCCCACTGCATTTTAGCCACTGGCCATGCTGTTTTATGACTATATTTAGTATCACTACTAAATATCTGTTCCAAAGTTGTGCATTTGTGTCCTGTTAGTGCCAGGTTGGTAAATATGATACACTTGAATAATATCTTTTGGATTTCGGGGTTATGTAAGACAGACCTTTGCTGTTATCTCAGAGAACAATTTCCCTCTCTGCAATATTTGACCTTGTTGATGTTATCCAGGGTTTCGGGTTTCCATCCACAGCGAAGGCTTGATGCGGAAAAAGCAGTGGGTCTTGAATGTGATTCATGGCATTAGCTCTGCAGATTCATTCCCTGCAAAGTTGAGGTGTTTTGAAAGGCTGAGGCCTTGCTCGGGTGATTGTTGCTTTGTCACCATGAGTGACGGTGATCATTTGTGAAGCTCGAAATAGCTCAAGTGCCGTCCTTGAAGGCCTTTTGGGTGAAAACGGCATAGCAGTGGTAAGCAAATGTAAAGTCAGCGTGTCTGTGTGTGTGTGTGTGTGTGTGTGTGCGCGCCTCCGTGTGTTAGCATTGTGTTTTCCCTGTCTGTATTTCTGACTAAAAAACATCAGGCAAGGTCCACATGTGGCCCTGAAGCAGCAGGCTGGACCGCTCCCGGTTAAAACGATGGCAGGGTTGTCTCTGTGGCAACAGCCCTGAATGACTATAGATGGAAGGATTGTCTGGGAGGGGTCAGTCAATATCTCTCCACCCTGATCCCTTCTTCCATCACGACTCTACAGGCAGAGTCCTTTAATATATATATATATATATATATATAGAGCTTTCCTCAAGCATCTGTCTTTGTTCCAGAGCTCAAAAGTGAGTGCATGTCGGTGTCAAAAAAGTCTGACTTAATTTAGACTGTGTCATCCATGCAGCTGCTGTGTTTTTAATCAACTTGCCTGTTTTATATAAAGGTTAAACAAAGGTTTCTCTGAGGACAGAGCACTGGGACACAGATGGGGGTTATTCTTTCACCCGCGGCGGTTTGTGTTTTGAGTTTTACGAACAGTGAACAGCCCCTCAGCGACAGCACGTCTGACCACGTTGGCTTCCACGCCACAGTATCTTCTTGCTCACTGATTATGAGGTCACGGCGGAGCTATTTCGTAATTGTGTGACGACTGAGGCTGCCGTTGGGTAGTTATGTAATTACGAACAGTGAGGAATGGGTGTCGATGATGAAATGAGAGAAAAAGAAAACACAGGGATGTCCTATGACTAAAAAGACCTGATGCATTTTAAATATTTACTGTTAAAGAGCTTCCCCCAAGTGACTCTTCTTTCTGTCAGCAGTGCAGTGATACAGTAGCAGCTAATGTACCCTCCACTACTGAATGTGGACTAGATCTGGGGAGATCAGCAGAACCCGATCTCTCTGTGTCGTGACATCATCGTTCTGAACAGAGCGACTGTGTATTTGAGGAGCTCAGGGTTATGGATGTGATGAGTCATTGATGTACTGCATAATAGCTACAGCTACAGTTCAGGCTGGAGAAATATACAAAAGACGTTTTGTGTCTTTTTGCTGGTTGCCAATAGAGATGTACTGTCCTGATCAATTTATTAATGTTGCTCAACTTCTGATGAATCTTAATTTGTCATTTGCGCACTGATAACACAAACACAGTGACTGGGTTCTTGTTAGTGTCGAATCTTTGGTTCTTTAATGACATTTAAACAGTCAAATAAACATTTTGGACCTGTCCCTTTAATTATGTTGCTGTAACAGTTTTATTTATTATTCTACTCGTTCGATAATCTCTTACAAGAATTGTCAGTTTTTGGGCTTCATCATTTTTCAGTACCTGGTCAACAGACACTGGTTTTACTTCAAAAACATGTTTGTTCATAGCTAGTGACGCACCAATCTGACCTTTTCTCTCTTTGGGTATCAACATAAGCACTCGTGCATGGGACTGCTTGGGATCATTCTTATATATTTAAAGGTACAATTTGAAGGATTCAGGTTAATTTATAAGCAGAAATGTAATATAATATTCACTCAACTATGTTTTCATTAGCGTATAATTACCTGAAACTAAGAATCGTTGTGTTTTCATTAGCTTAGAATGAGCCGTTTATATGTTTCTGCAGTAGAACGATCGAACCAAACATCGGCTCTTGAGAGGGCCTTTTAACCGTTTCACGTTACTGTAGTTCTCCGACACACTTGGAAATTGAGCGGTGAGTGGAGGAGTATCCAGTTGGTTGCAATGTGTTACCTCACCACTAGATGGCACTAGATCCTACGCACTGCTCCTTTAAGGTGACTTTTAGCAGAAGCTATGAGTTCATATTTGTAATATTAATGTAATAGTAATTGTGTGTGTGTGTGTGTGTGTGTGTGTGTGTGTGTGTGTGGGGGGGGGGGGGGGGTTTGTTGAAAAAGAAACCTCTGCCTATTTTCATCCTGCTTGCTGCAGCAGAAACAGGAAATGGAAGGCTTTTTTTAAATGAGTGCTTTAATGTCAGCATGTGCCGTGCTTTGTTCTTTTATTCATGGGGCACGTGACGGCCTCGCAGAAGACCATCTGTATTTCACTTTAGCACTTTTTGGGTTGACCTGATATTAAACATGATATCCATCATTCGCGGTGTTGCTATTTTTTTTTTTTTTGCAATCGAAAGTATACTGTCATTCATCCTCGCTGCCATCGTTCCGTCGTTCACCCTCCCTCCCTCCCTGGGCTTTTATGTTTTAGTCAATGTTGGCTGTCTGCAAAGTGTCTGTTCTGTCCACAGTGGGATGTCTGCTGCTGCTGCTGCTGCTGTGTTTTCTGCATCATATTAAATGTACTCGGGCTTCCTACTGAGCCGCTTTCTGTTGTGCATTGCCGTCCCATGTTTGCATCTGTTTAACCTTATTCTCATCTGTCGCCTGTGACTCTGTTGATCAGTCATGTAAACCTTTAATCCACACCTCCTTCTCATTCACATCAAAAAACATCTTCTCCCTGTAGGATGATTCCACTTCTTCCTTTACGTATTCGATTAAATGAAAGTTGGATTCAAGTAAATAGATCTCTGTCTCATTCTATTTCTTTTTTGCTAACGTATTTATAGTCGCACATGTGTGCATACTGTATATGCCTGTGTTTTGCATGCTGTGAATGCATTTCTGCTCTCTGTCTCCACACTGTGGCCTCGAGCGCTCGGATTGACCGGCGTGTTCAGTTCAACAATAAACAGCCATCCAGTGACCCGGTCACCCCTTTCCCTCTCTGATCAGATAGTAGAGATCAATCTATGGGGGTTTGGTGCAACAGGAAAGCGGTACAAGCGTAATCCATAGTGTGTTACAGGGAAAGGAACGCCCACCAGGCAAATGGAGAGTCAAACTCACCCCGCCATCCAATCCCACAAAGCAGTGTAGAGGGATTAATCCAGATTATCTGCCAATGCTATTCTTAGAGTTAAATTAAAAAAGTCTCTGGGCCAGATTAGGGTTCAAGGAATGTTAAAAAAGAAGCTAATGCTGAAATCCCATGACAGCTGTTTTGCTGACTAATAGTTAACTATCTGTTAAGATGTAATTCAGTCAATGAAATATGTGTTGGAACCTCTATTCTTTGCATTTCTTTTAGAAACCTTCCTATAAAGAGCACATTAAACATGTATTCAGGGAAGTTGAAAGTAGTTGAAAGTAAATCAATTCCTGTTTTTGCCTGATGCCAGTGGGGACACCTTTTTTTTAATTATTTGATCATGACAGGTGTTTTACTTTAGCAGCTGTTGTCTGGTCAGCAGGGGGCGTCAGTGAGAGGAACACATCTCCGATTCAGCGGTGGACTGTTCTCTAGAGGAGCTGTCCGTTCAGCACCACTCTGTAGCCGCTTCTCCTCAGCAGGCTGGACAGTAGGACAGGCTAAAACACTCGAATGGAACCAAAAGTATGGCCTGATGTCTAAAATCCATCTTTCAATAATCAGGCATGGTATTATTTGCGTGATGCTGACATCCTCTTCCTAATGGGTTGACATTAAATTAAATTGACTAAGCCTCTGTGTGCTAAAGCTGAGGAAAACAACCTCCTGTTGCATTATTGGACATAACAGGCTAACTCTAATGAAAAACACATCTCTTGTCAATAATTGTTTTTAAATGATACAGCCACAGCACAAAACGCTCGGAAGTAATGAAATGTCACATTGACCCCTCTTTCTGCTTTGATGCAGTCTTTTTATAAAATATCAGGGATGGATATTAACAATGCATGCTCCTCGGTGCATCAGCCACATTAGTAGAGGAAGCCGGGTCGAGATGAACTGCTCGTCCATTACATAAATTCTCAGCAGTCGGGTGGGGGAGGGGATGGGGGGGCAGGTGACATCATACTGCCTGAACTCTGCGTCTGTCCTGGATGTTCCCAGGAAACATGGTCAACAATGTGATTTTAAACTAGCATTAGTAAGGTGCACCATGACTACGGGGTATTGTTTCTGGGTTTCTGTGACGTTAGCGAGCCACGACAAGGTGGGCACCAGATGTGTGAGAGGACTTTCTGTCCTCCTGCTTGACTGAAGCTCAGGCTACATCACTCACCTGACCTGGGAGGGGATTAGAGCTCTCAGATCTTTGCCTCTTTTGCACTCCTCACTTTTCTCTCCCTGCAGTCTTACCTTTACATTTGCAATGGGGAGAAACAGAGAGAGAGAGAGCGTGTCATCCTGACTGCTCTTGCCTGTTCCCGTGGTGCAGAATGAAAGACTCACTCGCTGATCCTCTTCCCTCTGAGAGCTTTTCATAATAAGAGTAATCATGATATGGTCTGAGGTGCTTTTTAAAAGTCAGCAATTAATAGCTAGTTATAGAATGTCTTATGGAGCCCTCTACAGCCCGAGATACACATGTGCAAATATGCAAAAGAAACAAAAAAAGGTGCAGAGATGTTGTATTGTATTCACTTTTGAATAGTAGACCAATGCCAACTAAGATTCACATTCACAAAGTTATAATTCAAATAAATGTGTTTTATCATTTTATAACTTGCCTGTTTCCATGATTCTGTGCTATTTAATGCTTTTGTTTCAAATCCCATTTAAAAAAAGGGGCCCATACCAATTACCTTGCCATCAGTGTCTGTTCCAAAATGTCCCTTATATATAATGTTGGGGCTCTGATGCTCTCAGAAGACATGCTTTAGCAGCCTATTCAGTCTGTCGTATGCTGTGCTGCTCGACAAGGAGTTTTTGATTTGTTATAACTTGGAAGAATTACAACAGTACAACAGGTGTTACTTTCCCTGGCATGCTATAGACCCGAGGTTTCTCTTGTAATACACAAGTGTATGTGTCGACTCAGAGCTGTTTACTGATCTCAGCTCTGAAGCACGTCCTGAACCTGGCGCGGGACCCACGGTCTGTGATGGGAACGCGTGGTTTTGTTTTTTAGTTGCTTGCCTCCAAGTCATTCATGCACTCGCTCTCTCCTGGCATCATCGACATCTGAAAGAAATATCAGGTTGAATGAATGACGCTCAGTGACTCTGCAGGCAAAGCTCAATAACAATAATAAGCACTTTATATTGAGCTATACTTAAACACATTACTACGTGCTTTACTCGTCACAAAACTAATGATATCGAATCATTACAGCGTGTGCGCGCGTCTCTCTCGCTATTTCTGGGCAGGTCAACCAGAATGTCAGTTCTGATGGTGGAGAGTGGTTTGCATCAGCCACAGTGTTGGCCATCCTTAATGAGGTGTAATTTGTAATGTGGAGGGCTTTAAAAGGATCGAACGGGAAGAATGTGCTGCCTCCTGACCCAGTGCCTGTGGTCATTTCCTTTGATGACAGCTTCTATTAAAGCGAACGCTCGGTTGCTCTCTGACCCCTGTGGCCTGAGAGCGGTCAAGGGAAGAGAGGCTGAGTCTGTGATTCTGGAGAAAGGACGTGTTCTTTAAACTCACAACCCAAACAAACACGGTTCTCCTGTCGATGCTCCTTCAGAAGCCTTTGTAGAATTCCATTCCATGTGTGGCTGCGTTAATATGTTAACACGCTCCAGATTGAGAAACCCTATGCTGAATTACCGATTCAACAACCACCTGTCGTAGGATCGCTCGGTGGTTAGTTAAGCCAGATAACGAAAAGATGTTGAAGTTGCTTTTTTGCTGAGAGTAAAGATGCTGAGCTTATTTCCGCACGAGGAACAGCAGCTAAACGTTTAGTTATCTTTCCTCTGTCAAGTTCATAACTACAGTTAGTTTTGCTGCTTAAACGTCCCACGGTATTTGCTGTCGTCACATTACTGCGCACATGGAAATGTTTACAATTACTGAAAGCAGCCCTCTTTAATTATTAAAGTGAATCATTAAAGAAAAGACTCGTACGTCACTACAATGCATAATTTAAAAACAAATAGCCTACAGGGACTGGTATAGGGGGACGGAAATTCCTATACAGGTGCAAGTCTCTATATCGAAGAGAATATTTCATTAGGGTGGGTAGCATGTGGACTGTTTACTGGTGGTGTACTTACTGCAATACCATAAAAGGTTAATCCATTACACGTATAGTTGAGATGTTTGATTCTTGTTCTCATTGTTAGAAGTATTTTTGTATATATAACTGACAAGCTGTCCGTTCTCACACAGCACTTAATGCATTCGACAATGATAAGTGTTGCAGATCCACCACTCAAAATGAAAAGTAACGAGTTAAACAAAGTGTTCCTCTCATTTCTAGCCTTGGACTTTGTCAACTGACACGACAACCTCCACCAGCAGATGTTATCAGCCGTAGCTGGCTTGCTAATATGCTAATTCTAAAGCTAGGAGTCCCATGAGTGGGTTGAAAACTGTTTGATATGATGCTAAAAATCGAGGCTGAAGGCAAAAAGTTAGGAAAACATAACGCTATGCAAGTCAGGTTTGGCTAGATTTGCTGGAGTGTAAACTTCCACAAACCAAAAGAGACAGAGTTGCTATTGTTACTCTTATTTCTGACAAGGTAATATTTTGGTTCCCACAGGGTAGATCGACACTTCTAACTATTGACATACAGAGCATCGCTGTTAATCCACACTGCTGTGTCAGTCAATGGAACAAATGAAGCCGATTTACAAAAAGGCCCCCGGTTGGATTTAAACTCAGGTTATTGCAGTAATAAAACATTCAGTCGTCAACTAAGCAAGCTGAGTCACCATGATGTCCATCTGATTCATCATGTATGCAGAGCACGTCCACAGCTATAAACATGGGGAGTACCCCAGTACTCTCAATGCATTAAGAGATTAACAGGGTTAGCTGCTGACACTGATCAGGGCTGGAGTCCAATACAAGAGGAAAGAATTACAGCAGCCCCCCCCCCACACACACACACACACTTAATACCCTTCTCATACATAGAGTGGAGGTGGGGGTGGTGGTCATTGCCCAGGGGATGTTATGGCCAGAGGCTACTACCCTGCATGCTCGAATCCTCCACACACTGGGCCAAGGAGGCTTATATTGGAGAGAAACAGAGAAAGGGAGCCATCTAGGGAAGAGAAGGGAGAGAACAGGAGGGACGGAGGGGGAGGGTAGAGAGCCTGCGCCTGCTCACTATGAGCACAGCAAGTGCAGCTTTCATCCGCAGCGGAGACCGAGGGAGAGACACGGAGAGAGTTTGATGCGAGTGAGCTGTGAGAAGGGGGGACAGAGGCAGAGCATGATAGCAAAGACACAGAGTTAGAAAGGCAGCGCGACCGGCCATGTTGGCATTCATCTGCAGCCGCTAGCCCATCTGCTTCTGCTGCGTGCTGCGGGTTGTGCATTGAATACTGCGGAGCAGGTCACCTCCTTCTCTTTTGGGAAAAAACTGAAGAACCTCAGGGAGGTGTGAATTTCTGGCACAAGTGCTCAGCACTGCGGCACCTCGGCACAAGCGACGGAATGTAGCAGAAAGGTGGGCAAAGCCGAGGATCGTCTTTCCAGACTTTGGTGCCCCGACCGTCCATCCGTCTCTGCAAGCCACTGCTCCCTTCGTGCCCGCCGCGCATCTCTGTGCTCTGTGTATGGGAGGTGAGGCTTTGGCAGGCTGTCAGTCAGCATGCGGCGGTGTGAACGGGCAGCCCAGTGCCCACAACACGCTATGGACGTCAGACACTCCTCGCTGTACTAATGAAAGGCTTCAAGCTCGCCTGGTAAGGCTGAACAGAGAGCGGAGGTTTTTCTCTTTGTATGTGCGATTGTGTATGTGAAATGTAATCCTTTTTTTCTGTATAGCAGCTGTACAGCTGCCGCGTATGCAAAGCACAACCCGGCCAGGTGCTGGATGTCTGTGACTATTTTCTAGTATGATGTGGCTGTATCGTCACATGTCACTCTTAAGACAACATACTCTGTTGACAAGGCCGGATGCACTGTCAAATATCTGTGCTTTTTAAAGAGGGCGCATATATGATTAGCATTAATAGATGTAATTATGTTATGTAAATCTACAGGAAATGTTTGAGTAAGTAATGAGGGCTAGGTTAGGACACTCTGGTCACTAAGCTGTGACCAGAGTGTGTGTATCCAGTGCAGCTAGTGCGTGGGTTTTTTCTTTTTTCCCCCCCGCTGTGGCGACCCTGCTCTGCTCCCCTCTGGCAGGGCTCAGTGTGAGCAGAGCAGCTGAGGAGAGGCACTCACGTGGCTGCCTGGAAAAGAGCAGGCACATGCTCCCTCCGTCTTCCCCCGCTCCTCACTCTCGCTCCCCCCCCCGTTCCCCTCGGTGTCTCACAGGGACAAACGGATCCACATCCAGGTGGCCCTGCTCTCGCTTTTTTCTTTTCAACCTGTTTCGCCACAGTGTGTGTGCACTTTTTCCGTGTCGTCCCTCCTTCC